>CANUEZ040000165.1:6431250-7715000 GCA_948099385.1 Fasciola hepatica
ACCGTTCAATTCAGTCCTCAATTCCAGATGAACCTGTGTTCAGGTTCAGCTGTTCAATGCTGTGCAGCTCCATGACGTGACGCGATCTGTAATATTCGCAATACCGGAACTGATAGATCGCATCAAAATCACTACCACCCGGAACTAAACAAAAGAAAGCGGCAAGAAAACCAAGGCTGCGGAATGGCACGTAGATTGCATTGTGGAACTGGTTTCTATAAATACGTTAAATCAGCGCAAGTAATTGGCAAATTGCTAGTTGACCAATCACAGTGAGCTTTTGCTGTACCTGGTCACGGCAATCCTGACTGGCTGAAGCTTTCTCAGCTCTCCCCCCCCCTCTCCCACGAAGCTTTACGTGCCTGTATCACGTTTGGTGCCTGCTGTATCACCACAACATACCAAAATATGTTCCCTGTCAGACGGCTCTCGGGGCTCCATGGGAAGATTAGCGAAATACAATAACGAAACGTTATTCCAATAGGATTTCTTGTCAGAACTTACACATAACAATCAACTTCATTCAATGAGATTCTTCCGCACCTCACATTCTGGTTTTCGTGTATCGCTTTACTGTCCTTTTTCTCTCAAAAACATCACCGTCACAGGTAACATAAAAACAATCGAACTTAGTACCAACAACCTTTGATCATACTATTAAGAGCCACCTTTGTAAAACCGGATATGAGCAAAATAAATATTTTAAGTCATCCTGAGACAAAGATAAATGAACACAAGTATACCAAACATAGCCTGAGAGGTGCTATTCCACGCAGTTTCCTGCTCAGTGATTCGACCTGAGTTCGCAAGGCCTCAAATTTGTGGAAAAAACTGTGGATAAGGTGAAAACCAACCAACTGTAATGATGTGCAAAACTAACGGTCAGACATAAATAACGTGCATCTCCGGAAGTAACCAATTTCATTTAACTCGGGAACTAGGATGAAGACCAAAATCTGATTTCCACGAACAGATTACTTCAGGTAGATGAATTCGAACTGAAAGCTAACCCCTATTCTATTTCAATTCACAACGCGGTAGTCTGAACCCAAGGTTAACAACGTAGATCCAAAAACAGTAACAATCCAGATCGGCTTCTATATTCGACTACTGCCGTATGCAGATGAACGTATGTGCTCAGGAAGTGTGCACGTTCGCGCTTGTAATTTAGAAGTCAATCTCCGTGAAGAAGACTTTTTGAAAATCATCAGCCTGAGCTGTGGAAAAATATCAATTTTCAAAGCTCATTGGAATATACTTCAAAAATTTCCACCTGGCAACTTGACAGCATTGGTTGTTGGTGTTCCCACCTAATATGTATCACCAACGTTGAGTGGATCTTTTGCGATTCAGTGATTTCGGAGGTGCACATAGTACCAAAATCAGAAGAGAAACTGTGGTGACCGAATTGCTCCAAAATGGGATAAGACACTCCATCTGGTGCTGAAATATTTTGGTGTATTAGCATACAAAACGGTTTTTTATAGGCAAGAAATACGTACCGGAACACATATGTACACAGGTATTAATCCGTGAACAACGTGATTGGTGGGCACAAACTTCCAAATACTATCACTGATTGGTCCAAATGGGTTTCCTTGTGTTACATACGATTAAGACAGAATCACCATACTTCCGTCCCCCTTTATTTTCGGCTCGTGGAGCTTTCGGCTTGCATCGTTTACGCTGAGTTTAGGTGAGGTGACCTGCGCAATACAACTGGCGCGCCAACTTAGAGGTTTTCCTCCGCTTCATTTTGTCGTTCACCAAATGCAGTTCTAATGCTTATCTGACCAATGTGTTTTCTGTTAAACGCACTATCTTTTGAATCCGAAATCTCCAGAATTCTTGATCTTAACTGTGCATAGTGATGCCTTTAGACCGTCGAAGATCATTCTCACAGAAATAATAGAAATCAGTGAAATCCAAGCACTAGTGGCACTCTCAGTTTTCTGGCTTTGAATAATAAAGGTGGTGGTTGTTTGCTTTTAGAATGCACCACATTCCGATACTGCATTAGGAAGTTATCGATAAAACAATCGAGCTCAACAAATGTATATGAATTCGATGAACTCACGGCATTTTTAAGGGTCCGTACGAATTTCTCGGCTGCACCGACCAAGCACGGATGTCGAGTAATGATGACGACATCCAATTCCACCTAATCACGTTTTTAATTTCATGGAAGAGAACTGTGATCCGCTGTCCGTCACAAGCACTTGTTGAATACCTTCTCGACTGATGCACTTACAAAGTACATTTCTGCTAAGATACACTTCATGCCAGTGTGAATGTGTATCAATTACTGCAAGAATATACCATTTACTGAGAAACGGCCCACAAGAACCGGCGTGTACGCTTCGCCATGGAAGAGCGCTTTCAGGACACGGTGTCTATTCTTTGGGTTCCGGTGTATTTTATGGATGCATTTATTGCATTTCCTTGCTGTTGATCGAATGTCGTAATCATTTCCCGCCCACCAACACATTTGCCCTGACAATGACTTCAGTTTCTCAGTTTTCATGTGAGCTTGGTGTAACTCGTCGAGAACAGGTTTTCTCAAGGTTGGCGGTATAAGAACTTGATCATTAACTTTCAGCGCTCCATCGGGTGATAATGAAAGATTGTCCTTCCACTTCTATAATTCAGGGAAGCGTTTTCTTGTCATACCCACCAAACTACGATATGAAGCTGGGGGGATCTTGAGACAATAGATTTTTCGTTTCCCGTATCACGTATCACGGTTGTCCGGAAAATTGGGCTTTGCACGCACATAAATCTTTTTTCGGGCGGGTTGGAGAACTTAGGAAAAAGGACGAAATTTTTTCATGCAGAACCGCGAGGAAATTCGGTGTCATATTCATATCCGATGAAATGAATTACCCAACTCCGAACCATTGCAGACGTTGTCTTTGATAGCGATGTTATGGGATTATTCATGTAACTCAGTGCTTGGTGGTCGATCGCTATCCTAAAGTGGGCACTGAAAAGGTACTTGTGCAAATGCTTTACAGCCAAAACAACTGCCAAGACCTTCTTTGATTCCGAGAGTATCCTCTTTCCGCTTTGTTAAATAATCGGGAAATACACGATACCGGATAGCCCTGTTGCTCAAGAAAGGTGCCAATCCCAACACGAAATGTATCTGTCATCAAAGTGATGGGTACTGAAGTCGAAAATGACTTAGGTGATTGTTTGTCCGCAACACAGGCAATGAGGTTCCTCAAAATCTGTTCATGTTGATTGTTCCATTGTGGCGTGGGTAAATTTTGCAAAGCTGAAAGCGGTTGAGAAAGTAGGAATAAACCACAAACAGTACAAGAAATATCATAGAATTGACCGAAATTCGGTCACGTTCTTCGGCGGTGAAGATTTTGATGGAGGCTTCAGTCGTTTGGGCTCTGGTTTGAAGCCATTGTTCGAAACCACGAAACCCGAGTGATCTAGTTCGGTGGATTTAAAAAAACACTTGAACGGTTTGACAGCCACATTCCGGTCCCCGAATTTTTGTAGCAGTTCCAGTAATCGTTTCTCGAATTCTTCTCCGATTTTCCCTGTGATAATAACATCATCCTGAAATGCTCCTACTCCGTGCAAATCGTCAATAATTTCATCCATGCATTTTTGGTATGTCCCAAGTGAAAACTGCAGTCCGAAATGCGTGAAATTAAATTGAAAAAGGCCCCATTCACTATTGATAGCTGTTAGTTTCTTGGACTTATCTAACGGGATTTCCAAATAAACATAGTCCAGATCATTCTAAGGATACATAGTGCACCAGATTAGACATCGGAGAGGCCACAGTTGTCGCGTTGTTGTCAAGGATTCAGTGGGATCCTGAAGTCACCACAGATTTTAGGTGTAACTCCAGCACCATGAATCGCTACCACAATAGGGGTTGCTCATACAGGCGATTCTACCGGCGAAACGCTATTTAAAACTGACCGCACTTTACCACGTAATCCGTATTACAATTCTCGGCTTTTGATAAATATCGGCCCTCCCTCTGCAGTAAGTTGCACGGGTTGAACCTTGATTCCAACGTTTGCATGTGAGCGCTCGTCGATCAACAAGCGCGTTAAGTCGGATGATGAAGCATCATTATACAAAGGTAATTTTAGAATTAAACATTGAATATCCTTTAGGCTGGGAATGGATGGACTCTCTCGCGAAACTAGAAATTTCACATCTGTGATCTTGGCTTTGTCGATGTAAGCGTTCAATTCACATGCACCCCGTAGATCAGGTTGGTGTCCGTTTGGATGTGCAAGCGATTTCCGCTGATACGATTCCCGTTCCACAACTGTAATGAGAAAAGACAACAGACTTTGATGGGTTTATGGTTACATTATTGGTGTTGTTAGGTTTGCATGAGATAGGAGGCCTGGAGAGCTAATGATCGAAGTCCACGAACCAAGGTGCGCCAAGTTTTCAGAACGTCTTGCGGATAAATGGTCATGAGTCAAAGCAGGATTGAACAACACAGGCTCCAGCCAACCAGTCGATTGAAGGGATTGAAGCTATCCTGAATTCAAAATCTATCAAAGAGACCGGCTGGCTTTTCATGGATCAGTTATGTACCTTAAGAGACTACTGATGAGAGTCACTCGTCATATAAATCTTCCGAAACGGACCTATCTGTCGTGTATCTGGGTAAGTACCTTGAAATATAATTGTGTCTGACTGTAAGCCACTGCATGCGATTATAAGGAATGGTAAATCGAGTTAACATGTAAAACCACCTATAACTAGTCGTGACTGGTTACCAGCTTTAAGCTGCTAGCAACGAGGACCTTGTACACTCTTCGGATTGGGACACAGAGGCCGGAAGTACTTTCCATTTCTTTTAACTACTATTTGACCGGGGTAGGTCTCACCTTTTCATTGTCGCGTCACCGGAAGAGACAGTGAGTTCACAGTGCGAGAAGCTGAACAATTTCTGAAGCACTGCCGTACTCGTCCTCTGCACCGAACTGAATTGAACCTGATGCCGGAACTGGATCAGCTCCTGAGGAGCGGCTGTCATTTTCGATAGCAGGCCTAACTAGAGGGATGAGTGAGCTTTTTTCTCTAGTCTTGTCGAACCGATATTTTCAACTTCCACTCGATTAGTTCAGCAACATGCGTGGGTAGCGGTGTGTTGAATGGCTTGGCACGTTCACAACGATTAGCAACTTGGCTTCGGGGAGGTTTACTCGACGCCTTGACAGAACTGTTTTAGCATTTGGCAGTTTTGAGGCGATGCCGTCGTCGTAATCTCGCCCTTTTTGTTGTGTTTGGCTTGAACAGTTAGGTCCTCAGACTGACATTCTCAGACGGAGATGCCCACTGAACATATTCGTGTAAGTATATCTGTCTAGGTTTTTTCAAAGTAATTTTCCTGTAATTTACAGTTCATGCACAACCAATCAAATGTAACAATTCCAGATATACTTACCGCTGTACTATGTCTTGTGTCCGATTTGTGTTTTCAGCGACCAAGAATGTAACGTCCATCGCTGCCCACCAAACGGAGTCGGTAAGCAAGCGACGTGGGTTTCGTAAACTGGGTGGGACGCATGGATTACAAAGATAGCGTCACCCACAGAGCGCTGAACACTAAACCGATGGTAATAATTATGCATGGTCCTGTTGATGCATAGTCTGTTTAGACAATTCCAAATATTCACTCAAACTACGCTGTATCACAGACTAATCAGTTGTCATCAACTACAATGCAATTTTGCCAAACAAATCACAACAGCCGATACAAAACAATCACCTTGACAAAAAATCCACTCAAGCGAAGCTCGACATTTCCAGGTCGTCATACCCGGGACTCGAAACTCAGAAACAAAGCACTCCAGTACAGATGAACGTAAACGCAGTATAAACGTGAACGGACCGTCAGCTGACGTTATATGCATGCATACGCATCCACACCTACACACAAGCGCCAGTAGGCGTACGCACATAAAAAACAGTGCTTGTACCGTCGGGCTTTTCGCCACACCGCAATTGCCCGTTTTCGTATCGATTTCCTTTTCACGACCGATTTTATTAGACGTGCCTGTATGTCACGTGTCTGTACATTCATAAAAAAGCCACTCAATGATCGGCGGTCCTATGTATCCCAACGGGTGAGTAATAACACAATGCTTGGATAGCAAAAAGAAAAACGCAAGAGCGTAGGCAAGAACGTGAGTCAGCGGTCTCTGCAACCGAGATCGTAAGCCTAGTGTATAGTCGGATTGAGCCGCGCAAGGTCGTTGAACGCGTGATACAATCCAACTAGTCAGTGCTGCCCGAGATGAGCCATGAATAACGTCACCTGTAAACGTGTTCGTATGAACACAGGCGTGTGGCCATGGCTACAAGGGATTTCGATCAAGTATACGCAGAATGCCTGTGAATGCAAGGATTTCTGACTGAGTGCATGACTGTTCAAATCGAACAACAGAAATGGCCAACCCAGTTTACACTGACCACGTCAACCCAAATCTGTTCTGACGAGAAGTCGCGTAAACCGCCTTGAAGCAAAGTTACTAAGCCTCGTGAGGGTGCCAAACCGAGGTGACCATTGAACACACCTTCATCCATCCATGTGACCGAACTACAGAATGTACTTTGAAAAAACCAGCCTGACAAGACTAGAGAAGAAACCTAGTCAGCTGTGCTCGTCAGGGCAACAGTCTCATTGGATGGGCACGTTGGTGATTTTTCCATTTTCGCTTGAAAAAGCACATCATTCTCCTAAAAGTATGCACAGGCTTTTGGCGCGTTTCGCTGTCCTATTTTTTCCGTGATTGGGCTGGAGTGATCGAATTTGCAAGCAGAGGTCTTGAGCGTAGGTGGTCATATAGGACAATGAGTGCGTGGGCGTTCAGATAAATCAAGGAGTAGAACGCGAACAATATAACACGTCCAAAACACGACCAACAGTAGTAGAAAGAAAACTTTAAAACAAACTGCCGACTAAACATCCCTTCCTCACCCCCTAGAACTTAACTGATTCCGAAAACAACAAAACCATCCTAAATTGCATCGCAATATAGGATGTCATGAGCACAGACAATTCGACCACATTTCTACGATGTTAGGGTACACTTTACATCGAGCAAAATGGCCTCAGTTGAAGACTCTGGGCTCATCTTCGCCGACGAATGTTAGCAAGTCAAGGACTAAGTTCAACGATATTTCTCACCATTATCAATGTCTCGGAATAATACAGTGCTGTTTACAACTCAAACAACACGTGAAACTATTTCATAATATCAGATAAGACAAGTGTGTCATCATTCTGTTTCCGGACAAAAGATCATGTACGGTTCTGATAACCGCGACGCTTACACACAGAATATGGTACCTTTACGGGCTCAAATTCGAATCAGAGAAAAAACAGCAACGCGACGCTACAGAGTCAGTCGCGCAGAAAGCCAACGAAACACTAAAGGATATTGAAAAGAAAAGTCAGAGTTACAACATAGCTCGATTTATGTCCGGGACGATTTAGCTGCATCCGAATGTGGTGCATACTGCAGAACGATACTGTTTATGTAAATTCATGTAAAACAATAATGTTCTACAAATAAAGGGGAAAATACAATAGTCAAGTTACGTCACCATGGTGAAGACACGTTAACAAAGAGCTGTTTTTGCTGACACAATGTAGGTTTCCACCGATGTATGGCAAAGGCTTCGGCAAACCTCAACAGCCTGGTATTCTTGGCCACGTATATGACCAGAAACGCAGTGTTTCGATCAGCTGGATGTTGTGTCATCAGAAGATGACCAGCGACGACTGACGACTGGTTCTCGTGAGTTGGAACGTTGTCATTATGCATTTGATCTGACCTTGATTGCGTCACAAAACGTTGTACCCAAATTGGAATCTGTTCAATAACTCGGTTACGCAACTGCCGCTCTGTTCGACCCACATAGATGGATCCGCAACTACACTTAAATTGGTAAGTCAGGTTCGGTTTGGCGTACAGAGGTAGACGTTGTTTCATCGAGGGGGTTGATATCCTAATCGTTCGATGAACAATTCCAAGGTCAGCTGAATAATATGTTCGGGCAATCGCTGATCCAAGTCGTCGTTTGAGTATGCAATTGACGTCATCACTTTTGAATAGAAGACAAAGGTCAACTGGTAATTCCTTATTCGAACAAGTTGTTTGTCTAAGGAACTTAGCCTTGCTGTGTCTTTCGATAAACGCATCGGCATAAGCGTTTTTGGTCAAGGCTTCTTTTAGCTGGCGAAGTTCGTTGTCAATCATGTCTTCTGTGCAAATACGTCGTGCTCTCTGAAATAGTATTCGGACAGGGCCACGTTTATATTCCACAGGCACAAAGCTGTCAGAGTGCAAGTATTGGCCTGTCCAAGCTTCCTTTCGATAAACAGGTCTGGCCACTGTTCCATCATTTCTCCTAGTCATGTGAATGTCGAGGGCGTGCAGTGTATTGTCTATTTCTGCTTCCATCGTTAATCGTATATTCGGATGCAGACGATCGAGTTCATCCATAATCCATGTCGTCTCTTCAAGAAGGAAGACGATAAGTTTGTTGTACACAGTAGTAATTATCGTTCCAGAACTGATACTGGTATACCGATTTCGAGTTATTTTTGCTCGACATGGTCACAGGTGATAGGTATGACCTCCCGAACGGGAACATTTGTAAACAGTGATTGGACATCAAATGAAGCCACGTGTTCCCCTTTCACAATAATCTGGTCCAAAAGCCTTACTATTTCGAAACTGTCTTTGATGATGTGTCTGACCATTGATGGCTCAAGCAATTTCACCAGCCATTTCGCCAATTCGTGTTTTGGTGAACTTCTCATATACAGAGTTGGTCGAAGTTGCACTCCGTGTTTGTGTAGTTTCGGTAAACCATACAGTCGAATGCATAAAGTTTGGCTTTGCGGATGCTCTCTCTTGCATGATGTCAAATTGATGATTATAAAGAAAAATAACGACTCTTCAGACAACGTGCATCGGAAGATCAATAATTCTTGGCGAGCTGAGCCCCGTTCATCGAATCCAAATCATCAACTTCTGTGTGAAGAGCATCCGCAAAGCCAAACTTTATGCAGGCTGTTGAGGTTTGCCGAAGCCTTTGCCATACATCGGTGGAAACCTACATTGTGTCAGCAAAAACAGCTCTTTGTTAACGTGTCTTCACCATGGTGACGTAACTTGACTATTGTACTTTCCCCTTTATTTGTAGAACATTATTGTTTTACATGAATTTACATAAACAGTATCGTTCTGCAGTATGCACCACATTCGGATGCAGCTAAATCGTCCCGGACATAAATCGAGCTATGTTGTAACTCTGACTTTTCTTTTCAATATCCTTTAGTGTTTCGTTGGCTTTCTGCGCGACTGACTCTGTAGCGTCGCGTTGCTGTTTTTTCTCTGATTCGAATTTGAGCCCGTAAAGGTACCATATTCTGTGTGTAAGCGTCGCGGTTATCAGAACCGTACATGATCTTTTGTCCGGAAACAGAATGATGACACACTTGTCCTATCTGATATTATGAAATAGTTTCACGTGTTGTTTGAGTTGTAAACAGCACTGTATTATTCCGAGACATTGATAATGGTGAGAAATATCGTTGAACTTAGTCCTTGACTTGCTAACATTCGTCGGCGAAGATGAGCCCAGAGTCTTCAACTGAGGCCATTTTGCTCGATGTGAAGTGTACCCTAACATCGTAGAAATGTGGTCGAATTGTCTGTGCTCATGACATCCTATATTGCGATGCAACTTAGGATGGTTTTGTTGTTTTCGGAATCAGTTAAGTTCTAGGGGGTGAGGAAGGGATGTTTAGTTGGCAGTTTGTTTTAAAGTTTTCTTTCTACTACTGTTGGTCGTGTTTTGGACGTGTTATATTGTTCGCGTTCTACTCCTTGATTTATCTGAACGCCCACGCACTCATTGTCCTATATGACCACCTACGCTCAAGACCTCTGCTTGCAAATTCGATCACTCCAGCCCAATCACGGAAAAAATAGGACAGCGAAACGCGCCAAAAGCCTGTGCATACTTTTAGGAGAATGATGTGCTTTTTCAAGCGAAAATGGAAAAATCACCAACGTGCCCATCCAATGAGACTGTTGCCCTGACGAGTACAGCTGAATAGGTTTCTTCTCTGGTCTTGTCAGGCCGGTTTTTTCAAAGTACATTCTGTAGTTCGGTTACATGGATGGATGAAGGTGTGTTCAATGGTCACCTCGGTTTGGCACCCTCACGAGGCTTAGTAACTTTGCTTCAAGGCGGTTTACGCGACTTCTCGTCAGAACAGATTTGGGTTGACGTGGTCAGTGTAAACTGGGTTGGCCATTTCTGTTGTTCGATTTGAACAGTCATGCACTCAGTCAGAAATCCTTGCATTCACAGGCATTCTGCGTATACTTGATCGAAATCCCTTGTAGCCATGGCCACACGCCTGTGTTCATACGAACACGTTTACAGGTGACGTTATTCATGGCTCATCTCGGGCAGCTCTGACTAATCGGATTGTACCACGTGTTCAACGACCTTGCGCGGCTCAATCCGACTGTACACTTGGCCTGCGTTCTCAGTTTCATACAACGCTGTCTCACGCTTTCACCTACGATTTTGGGTTTTCATATGCTTGCTTTCACTGACGCTCACCGTAGATTGCCACCGAGTGCAAATCCTTCGGTACATGCGTGTTTTCTTTGTACGTACCGAATTCGGGAAGTATCAGAAACAATATTTTTATCAGGTTGCACACGACTTCACATATCATCAATGCCGCGGAAGGACGTTATGATTTATTCGCGGTTCCTCTGAATGGATAGCTTCCCACGGTAGTTGTCGTACCTAATGATGTGGTGGAATATGCATAGTACTTACTGAATAAGTAAGTAGTTGACCGCTCAGAACACAACTACTGTCAATTGTGGATTGATAATGAAGGAGAAAACGTCAGACGAACTGAACGCAGTAAGGTAAAGGGAGACAATGTGAACCACACGATTGCACCCTCCAATCGGATTACGACGGTTTACAAGTGGACTGGGCCGCTGGTATGTAAAAAGGTGTTGTTGTTTTTATTTGATTTTTCTTGGTGAGGTCCGAAGAAGTGGTTTCAGTGAACTTAGTTTCTAGGCTCGACTTCTGGATTATTGCACTACTAAAATACCTGGCGCTTGCACTCTGTTTATTTTTTAGGCGTAGATACAAATCCCCGCCGCGGACGATGAGAAAGCAGCAATCAAGTGGACAAAATGCGTAAGCAGGCTTTCAGACAAGTTCCTAGGTGAGCGTAGGCTAAGCGAGGTAAATAAATAAGTTTCAGGATCGATCAGCTAACTCCGTCCTGCTAGTTCCTCACTGACTATTTCTATCTTGCTTACCATGTGAATCCGTGCATCCTATTGCCAACTAAAAATCTTTTTGCCGAATACCACTTGACTTACGCTTCTCCCTGGATGCGTTTCGGGGTTTGAGCGTAGTAGTACCGACTACTCGATTTTCTGATTTGGAGTATTGCTGGTCCGCATTCTTGGTACAACTAATTCCCAGTGTAGTCATGCTTCTCAGTTGGAAACTTCAGTGTGGACAACCAGATCCGGTGAATACGAACATTTGATGACGCCTCATGCTGTGAAACAGCTGTGGAGTGTGCTGTAACACTTTCCTTTCGAACGATTATTTTGTTCTAAATTACAAACTACTTTAGAACTGAATTGGTTTCCCGGTTTTTTCTTTTTGTTAAATAATTCCCGAATGATTTGTTTTCATGACCATTGATAAAACGGATACAACTGTACAGAAGTTACACGACTGTTTCACAACCCTCCTGATCGTTCCCCTCTCGCCCGGAATTACACGCGTCGAGTAACGTTTCGTCTAAGTTACCTGTCGACCGAAAATTTCGCATGTTGCGCAAAAACTGGCTACATCGAGCTTTGTGAGCTCTGATTGGCATGGAGCGACTTATAAGACGAGATTCCTCTACGTTGTTTAGGACCTGAACACCATGAGAAACTTGTTCCTCGTTTGTGTCTTGATAGGGTTGTTCAAAGCGAAGCATTGCTCGGCGATGATAAGCAGTGAGTTAAAATATTCCCAATGTCATGCCTTTATTGCCAATTATTATATCCCTCTGATTGGATCAGTTTGTTAGAAGTATAGCACATGGATGGTTCAATTTTGTCTAATAACAAAATCCTCTCGACGTGTGCACACAGGTTGTACAATCGTACATCCGTCGAATAACAGGATCATTTGAGAGGCAAAAAGAATTCACGCACTTTTCGAAGGTAGCACTTGATCATGATCGCGAGAATCATGCGTGGTTGGCCGTTAGAATGATGTTACTTCAATAAAAAGTCGTGAGAGAAGTTTTATTCTCGGTAACTTCATTTTCTGATTACCGAAGTTACAATTGTGTACTAAGAGAAAAATGATAGGTCGGGCCGGGTGAACGGGGTTTTTGAATTGACAGCTGTCCAAGAATGATGAGAATGTCGTTGTTTGAGGCAAAATACTTCATTTCTCAATTAACTGTTTTGGTTTTTTCGGATATGGTACTTGAAGCGTGTATCTCAACTGCAATAACTCAAATGATAGGGGAAGCGTGCTTTTTCATTAGTTCGTGTTATTTAACCACAGCTGATTGGTTCTCTGATGATATTCTCCTATGTATTTTCACAGTATTCACAGGAATATGAACACAAATAGAACGTGTTGTTTTCATAAACTACTGATCACTGTACTTGGTTGGTATTCCGATTGCAATCTGACTACAAATAGAGAAACTATTCAAATTCATTGAGATTCGTCTGAAAATCCCACAGAACACATTGAGAATAAACAATGAGGCGAACAAACTCGTTTTCGTTTATTCCTACTCATACCAATACATAACTGTGAATATGACTCAAAGCGGGAGATGGGAATAATAATCCAAATCTGTCTGTGCACGTGTGCGTGTGTGCGTGTGTGTGTGTGTGTGTGTGTGTGTGTGTGTGTGTGTGTGTGTGTGTGTGTGTGTGTGTGTGTGAAATTGACTACGGTGTGTAATGATCAAGGAGCTTCACTCGTGTTCGGGACGAAGAAGTAGGCCACGGAAGCCTAAGTGCTTGCACAAATTCTTTCTGAGCGCACAGGGGAGGATTGTACAGACGAATACTCACGGCTTCGGCTGTGGCTAAAATGGGACACTTGACAAGTCTTGATTGCTTGCCCCGGACTTTGTAAATGGTACGAAAAGCGTTGATCACCTCCACTGAGTGGTTTGACTTAACAAGGTGTGGACACACAGCACTCGTAATTGTCTTAATTGCTCCCGTTTTCAGCAAGGCAGGGCTGTGTTCACGAACGCGTTTGGATAAGCGTCGAGTCGTGCGATCAATATACCTAATTTGTTTCTCTCAAAACATTCGGCTCGCGGCTTTCATCTTTTCGATGTGAAAAATGCAAGTGGATTTTCCGCTACATAATTCTTACTAGTAGAAGAAACTATTTCGCAAGTGATTCGAATTAGTTCGCGTTATCCCATCATGTAATTTGCATTGCTGCACTCATACCTACAAAGCGATCGGCACAGTCTTTTATAGTGATTGGTAAAAATTGTCGTTTTGCCTGTCCTACAATCCGCAAGTAGAAACTGAATCAAGCTCCCACACCAAATTGCGAATTTTCTGATCCAGCCCACTAACTCCAGTTAGAAGACTCTTCAGCCTTCGAACCATCCTGCTTTATTGGCATAAGACACAAGGATTACATGTGGTGTCGAGATTAGCCAGAGGTACTTTGATCTTCGTAACTGAAACCTCTTTCCCGGACATTTCACGGTATATCATAACACAAGGCTGAAATTGAAAACAATCCATAGGACTTGATGTCATTCACGTTAGTTCTGCTGCCATCCTCCGGCGATTGAAATTGTGTGACCCAGGCCGCCATGATAAATTCATCTGAAATTCAGTACTCCGAAATCAGTTACGTGTTGAATGTGATTTTTTGTTAAATTAACGGGAAAAAATTCACCATGCGTGGTTTTTTCATTGATAACTAAATGCTGATCCTACTAGAAACGTTTCTTTTTCTGAACGGTCTGCCATGATTCTGCGTAAAAGAAAGATGCGAATATGGATTGAACATGTATGAAGAATATTGTGTTGTCTAACAGTTCAACAGCCAACTCACGGTAAACGGTAGCTTCACCGAAGAAAAATCTTAGGTTTATTTCGACTGCCTGACCTGGATTTCAAGGTAGTATGAGCACGGCCCGTTAAATATCGATTTTGTTTTCATTGTGTTGAAGAAATATTTACCGCAAACCTGAAAATTCCGTTACTTTATTAGAGGAGAGAAGGATAACATAATGAGAGTCCAACCAAACACATTTTGCTGCCACAAAATTGTTGCCTGTTCTTCTTGTTACTGACGACATAATTTTTATACCTTTTCCCATCATGCTTTAGCCAAAACTCATCATTCTTCAGTCAATATCCTCAATCCCTTAGCCACGACCTACCACTCTTTAGCCATGACCCACCATTCTTTTGCCTTGACGCACAACCTTTAGCCATACCACTGAAAGCCAGTCAGATCAGGAGCTTCGGAATATAAAAAAGTCAGCAGATATTGGAACAACTTGCTTTTCTAAAAAGACTGGTGTTGCAAAGCTGACAGATCAAATGAGAAAGTGTGACAATCATGCTGCGCAGTTGACCGTCATAATAGTATCAAATGCTGCATCGCAAATTGACTGGACAAGGTTTAAACGATGTGCCCGTATCGTCGAACCATGTGACACAGCTCCTATTACTGTTGCAATTTCAGTGAACCAGTTCTTAATGTACTAAAAAGTATAAAAAAATTAGAGTGGCATACATTTTACCTGTTTGAATTACTGAATGTCTCTTCCAGTGCACTGTAGAATGGACTATACGGTGGGGGGAAAACGTAGTAGGTATTTGGTATACAATTGTGCATCCATAGCCCCTCGACGAACGGGCGCATTCTCAAAGATAAATGATACCGGAACATCAGGTTGCTCAGTATCAATAAACGCTGATAAGCATGAGAGAAACTCACTAAAAAAAGCCATGTAATCTTTGTATGGCATTGATACCTGAAGATACCAGCCATAGATAAACAAGCTAATATGTTCAAATTAGGTCCTTTGTATGACGGTATACTTCGGATGGCCTAACTACCTACTTTTGAGCGTCCATAGCTACGACAGCGCCATATGTTGTAGTTGTCCTCATCAATATACCTGATCGTTGCAGCCAATAGGCATGTTCTGCTTGTTTACATCTGACTGCATCTGAAGTTCGTTCCACGGGTTGAAATGCCAACTTTTTAATTGATTAGTGAGGCCCATTCAGTAATCGGTCAATGAATGACTTGCTAACTGCTGTCCTTGGGAAATCCTTCTCCATCCTCTCCTTCAACGGCCTTAGTGCCACAAACAAGCAGTCCTGTAAGTAAAATCCAGAAAGTAACAAACAGTCCTCTGTTTTGCATTTAAAGTCGCAGACAAATATCAGAACTGGATATGGTGAGACAAAGTAAAGTTTTGGTTTCTAAACATTTACCATTACCAAGGTCAAACTGCGCAGCATATGATCGTCACACTTTCTCATTTGTTCCGTTAGCTTTGCAACAACAGTCTTTGTAAACAAAAATAAATTGTTCCAGTATCTCTTGATGCCATTATATTCCGATACTTATAACCTGACTGGCTTGCAGTGGCATGGCTGAAGGTTGTGCATCAAGGCTGAATAATGGTGGGTGATGGCTAAAGAATGGTAGGTCGTGGCTAAAGAATTGCGGGTTTTGGTTAAATATTGATGGGAAAAGGTGTAGTTTAGGTGTATTGTCACAGCAAGATTTGGTGTACAAAAAAACGAACGTATCCGATCTAGATGATGATGTTAGCTGCATTGGGACAAAATTAATCGCCAAAGATCATTAAGTAATTATTCTGGGAGAAGATTCGATGAAAAACCCCGTGCTTCTTTGTAAACAAGAGTGGAGAAAAGTTATTTGTTTCAGCTTTCAGCTAATCAAATACCAGTATTATCCAAAGGTGGCAAAGGGGGATAAATGTTACAACCACGAAACTATCCGAATCGCTTTGTGAGTTGCTCTAACCACCGATGTACTTTGAACGAATTTCCGTGAGCATCAGGGGCCCATGAACACATCCATGGTGAGAGGAAATTTCCGAAGAGGTCGCGCAACTCACCATTCTAATTGCTTTCCACTGCAACCCTGTTAGTGGGACGTTATTACAAATAATCTGAACAACGTAGAATTCATCGTGCTCAGAAGATGAATATTCCCTGTCTTTCAGAACAGAAGCTATTTAAGGGGAACTGTCTTGGTGTAGAACGATGCGCCAGGTCGTGTCTCACACAAATCTATCCAGTCGTTATATAATTTAAAATGACCAGGATCACTGGAAAATTCAAACAGTAGACTTTCTCAATTTCCTACTGAAAGTCACTATTTGAATAAGATTACGCATTTATTACTTGCACGTATTGTAAGTTGACCATGTAACTTAGCAAATTTTACGTTGGCGCATCTTTGTATTTATCAGGCTGATTGGTTTGAAAAAGCCTGATGTTCAGGGAATTCCTACAATACGTGTTTATAGGGTGTTGGTCATTGTATCCAGTTGTTGTACAGAATCTGTTAGTCTGACTTGTGTTGTCTTTCAAGTCTTCTAATTGCCTGGTGTTGAGACTAAAAATCACATGACAGGATTCATCTCTCATTCTATTCACCCGATGTTCTGTCGCTTCCGGTCCCATTGTCCCTAACCTACACCTCAGTACCGCGCGGGCTCTGCTTGCACATCCCATGACTCACTGCGATGGCATTGGTTTGCTTGAAAGGTCAGGCTGTCTATTGGTCACGAATTAGCCACTACTCTCACGATGAGTCCCAATGGTTACATGTATGAACCTTGCGGGTGGCAGTGAAAGATATGCTGGTACTGAGTTTGAGCAATAGCAAGTCGTCGACGGTTGACCGTAATGACGGATGTCTTCTCAACGAGGAACTAGATGAAATGTATGTCGTTGGAAGCCAACTTGGGCAATTTGGCTGGTAAGATATGAGGCTCTAAATTCTGCCCACTGATCAGGTTCAAGCAGCAGATGAAACTTCGTGCGTGCCCGTTACAGCTGATGACTTGTAACGAGTTTTTTTGGAGCATTCATGTACTTTTACTGTTAGCTAGAAGGCAGGTGCCGTTTACAGAAGAAATCTTTAGCAGGACTTATCTCATACACTGGAGACAGTTCGAATAAAACTTGATTGTTTTCCCTAATGCTTTTCACGCGACTGATGTTAGGCGCTCACTCGCGATTTGGTTATGCATACTCCAGCCATCCTCGGGAAAAGTAGACGGTAGATCAGTTCTGCTAACTTAATTGCCGAATCTCTCTCAAAATCCTGGTGTCAGATACAGTAATATTATATGAGGGAATTGTTGTGTCCCATGAAAATGTGCATCCCAAAAGCACCAAAACTCTATGGGCAAAGCTCTACCGCGCGAATTAAAAATAAGTTTATTAGCGACCAAACTGTAGTATTCGCAACACCGGAACTGATAGAACGTATTGAAACCGCTCTCACCCGAAATTACGTAAATCAAATTAGGCTGTGGAATAGCACGTTTATTTTATTGTGGAACCGGTTTGCATAAATGTGCTAAATGAGAGAAAATAACAGGTAGATTAGAAGTTGACCAATCATAGCGAGGTTTTGATATACCTGTCCTCGGCGATCCTCATTGGTTGAGGCTCATCATGGTGCGCAGCTACGAAGCTGTGCCTAGCCGTATCACGTGTGACGGCGGCTGAATCACCACACAAACATAAATCACTTATTCTGCAGTAATCAGTCGAGAACAACAGCGGATTGTTGTTAAGCCATACCAGAGTGGAAACGCATCTAATTTCGGTTACTTACATACACATCCGAAATCAGAACACTGATCCTTCTAAGGAGGTTGTCGCGACTTCCAGGGCGAAAAGACATCCTACCTGATTTTTTAACTCATTATGTCTTCCTCGACGTGACTGACCAGGATCTTGCACTCTGTGAATGACTGTTCATTTTCTGATGCCGGTGATAAACTCAGAACGGGCAAGTTTTCACGTACTGTCAAGTATGTCAGGTTAGAAACGGTGAGGGAAGACAATTTCGCTGTTGGACAGCTAACTTACTACCACGGCTCACCTATCAGGACCGTGTTTCACCACTTCCTATAAGCGTTTCCTGCTCAGGGTTGCTGATTTCTCTTGAGAGTGTCGCGAATTTTCATATACCATTCACCATTCGCTGTGCTCTGAAAATGACAAAATCTAAACCAAATAATGCGGTCACTTTGACAACAGGCTTGTCAATACCCTAGGCTCTCAGTACTGAACCAGGCACGAGAAGTCATTGAGTAATTTGGGCTGTAGGGCTCTACCAATGAATTCCACTGTCTTCTACTCACGATTTTTAGCGGATTTCAAAATGTACGTATAATCAGTAGGTAATGGAGGATTAAAGTTAATATCTGTATATATTGTGGTGGACAAGTTGGGTATGGGTGAAAAGTCACAGTGACGATCGGTCTAAAATGAGCCCGAGATAGACTCGATTATTACTTGATAAGCAAACACCAGCTCAACGTCCAACACATGGTTCACTGACAGCTCACAGGTACAGCAAGAAGACGGACACCTGGCGGAAACGTATATTCTGCAAAAAGGTATCGTATCATCATACTCAGGGGTCTCAAGCGTTTAAGGAAGGGAGTGATATGTTCGGAGTCTCACACTGGTGCCCAGACACATGTTCAGGGGTGTTCGATTGTATTTCTTCGACATCTGAAAGTAACGGAGGGAGACAGGAACTGTGATGAGTAGACAGCAAGAGAATTTTACCAGATACTTGGTTACAACACTTCTAGTGCCACTAAATACCACGACTACTTACGGGGGTTATGTGAGATTGTTTTTACGGCAGCGGGATGGCGTAAGTGGTAACACACGCGTCTTCCGGTTGCAAATGCCCAGGTTCAAACCCGGCGGGGTGGCGAAGGATATGCACTAATGAGAAGCTCTAATAAGAGCAAAACTCCAGGTTGGTGCTTACGAGTGTAGGGTTGGTCGGATGACCTGAGTTTTGTATGTGAAAGATGGAGTCCAAAGGACAGTCAGCCAAGTAAAGGTAATTTCCATTGAAAACGACACGCTCTGAGATACCGGGAAAAGGAAACAGCTGTATGCACCATTCGAGAGGAAATTCCAGCTAGTTCAAAATCGATAAGTAACATGCACGAACACGCACACACAGAGAAAATCGAAATGCTGTTATATGAAAAACTGTCGAATACCTAATAATAACTTTTGCCGCAGAATAATGTACCGAATGGCAACTTTTTATAATTATATTCATATTTTTTCGGTTTTCAATCGGTCCGTCTATCGAACTGCTACTTCGACACTGATCACTGATTGGTAATTGTCAACCGACAATCCAAAACATGGAACGTATTGATGAAACGGCCTGAATTCAATCGTCAGCCTATTGTGTGCCGTTGGGCAAACCATGCACGCGAACCATTTTTCATCAGTGTTGTCCAGGATCAGTGTGTCAGTTGTATTACCCATTTGTTGGTACTTGCTTACCGTGTTTCGATTCCGGCAAAATGTGTATCAGTCACCAAGACTGTTGCAGTAACGTGTGCTACTTGGCCACCTGTTTGTAATCAGACTCATCTAAACCGTTCTTTTTCTTCTTCATCATCATCTCTTCCATTTTTCAAGTTTCCCCCGTAACAAAGAAGAGGAGTTTTACAAAACATTATTTCGTCAAATGTTCGAACACTTAAGACGAGTTCCCATTTGGATTAATAATTCTGTTTTGCATGTGTTTGTATTTTCTGTCAGTATGACATGGGTGGAGCAGCGGGATTAGGCAGCGAGAGCAATGAAAACGGTATGTGTGCCCCTTACGACTGGCCATGAAATCATGGATATAAAAAAATGCTTTCCATTTACCCTCACTCCAGTAACTGAAGTGAATGTTGGGTGCATTCAGGTGACAATAAACAACCGTCTACGTGAGCACCTTTCGGCAAATTATGGGTCAATCAGATGTGTGTATGACCAACTGAACTGTTTCCCTTGAATGAATACAAGTTAAACTCTAGTAATCTAGTATTTTATTTAATCTCAATTTGTTTCAGACCAGTGTTCAGGATATGGCGAACACTGTACCTGGTTTCGTCAGAAATGCTGTGACAATTTGTTGTGCGAATACGACAGTTGGTTCGGTGGCAAATGCACTCCCTGCTACAGCCCCGGAATGGCTTGTTTATCAAGTAGCAGCTGTTGCAATAGAGAGTGCTATTTCATGATTTGTATTTGAATGCTTTCCTTTTGTCCAAAACGAGGCTTATTTGTACAGGCAGACAACTCGGACGTACTTGGTATATCTGCTCGTTGGTAGGGGCGTGAATTGACGAACAATGCGCTCGGATTCTTTTGCGAGCCATTACTACTGCAGTTGGAATATATTGGAAACCGTGCTCGTTCATTTTGTGGTGAAATTGGGCCGTTTTGAAAGCACATATAATAAAAATTTCAGAGACAGCGGATGCCCTTTCTGGGATCAGATGGAAAGATTTTTTCAGATCTCCCAATCTATACCGTTCGTTTGCCTAAATCAGAGATAAGAAGTTTTCAGGTAGAACCAAAGATATGGGATAGTTTCATCCCTGTCGAAAACCCGAAATCATGTACTCAACACGGGGAGAAATATACACATTTGTGATGTTCGTATATTCGCGCAATGAGAAGTCACATTCTGGAGTGGTAAAGGATTACATCGTAAGTTCTGGTACTATCTAGAATCCCGGTTACAAGCACGCTAATTTTATTTCTGAAAAGGGTTGAAGAAGACGCAGAATATATAAAGACATTTGAGCATCGCCTTCTATCGGCGATAAAGCACATTTTTGTATGACCGTAAGAAATAATCAGTGAATAGAATCAGTGAATTCTGATGGCTGAACTCGGCCTTTAGGTCGCAAACTTTTCATCATCAGTCGAGGTGAAATCATCAGTGCGCAGGTGGCGATCCTCCACCTGCGCACCGATGATGTCACCTCGACTGATGATGAAACGTTTACGACCTAAGCACCAAGCTCAGCGATCAGAAGTCACTGAACAACACCAACTTTCAAAAGGATTGAGTGAATATAATGCCAGAAATAGAACTTCAAAGGATATCATTTACATAGTTGACACAAAATTTTGCCAAAACATGCTGAATAGTAAACGACTGAGGGGAATTTCTGATAAAACAATTCCTTCTTCCGCTTGAAATTTAATTAATATAAGGCTTTCCGGTCAGAAAAATATCATTTTACTAGGATAGCCCACTATAAATCTGAGGTGGGAAGTGATAAGTATATTGTGGAGTTTTAACTTGCCCAGACCGAACTAAGTTCATTCCGGGACTTGCTACCACTCGATCGAAGATCAGAACCAAGTCAGACCGGTACTGGTTTATGGGTTTTAGTTTTTAAATGTCTCACATGCACGAATTCCATAGTTCAGATCTACAAAGAAACATGATGGGATCTGAGATAAGGTAGGGGGGGGGGGGGGGGGGGGGGCAGATGAGAGTGGAGTAAGGACCCACGGGGGCTGGTTTAGTGTACGCAGTAAATAAGTGACATGGATTATTTTCCTGCATAATGGAGTACAGATCCCCTCGATGTATACGTAATCCAGTGGAAACCTGTAATATGAGATACCAAGTTCTATGGGAGTTATTATTTATCTTGGTCAAATCCTGACAATTTCAATTCATTGGCCGAACCGATGCTGAATGTTGATCAGGCTATTCGTCATATACACACAAACTGGTGTACATAGGCAGGCAGTGAAATACGACTACATATCACGAAAAGTGATAAATTTTATTTCTTAGTTCGGTTGCTGCTGAGATGTGGCAACCTGAGCAGCCACAATCCAATAACCACTAATGGTTATTCCAAATTAATTAGATTCATTGAAATCTTTCACATCCAGAAGACCAAAGATAATATACGATAAACACCGTCCCAATGGATGCCATACCCCTGATCAGATACCACATAAGTTGCTGTTCGATCCGAGTTTTTTATGCAAGGCCATCTTAAATTGACCAACACGGCCCGTGTATTCACAATAAACTAATTCATTTTGGTTTACGTACCACTAACAGTCCACTCGATTTACACCTCAGAATGTAAAATTTGCAAATTCCGGTGTCGTTCACCGATTTCTCATGCGGAACATGCCACGCAATTTCTCTCCCGATAATTCGAAAAAAGTCAAAATCCAACTACTGCCATTGTTCTTAGTAGTAGTATTAGAAATCCGAAACTCCAGGGTCGTGACAGTTTCCAAAGAAAACACTACACGCGGTGGATTTTACTCGCCCGTTTGTTCCGGTGCTGTGGTTGGTGATGCAACGTTCTTTTGTCTATAGTTCCTCCGGATTATACACAATTGTCCATAGGATATATCAGATAAATTCCTTTGGGATCGGCAAATGCTGTTCCAATGCTCCAGACCCAGGAAGGACGCAGTTACGTGAGACTGCACTGTTTGGCTCGGGGACGCACGATAGTGTGAACGTTAAAAGAGTCAGTTTGGGTTAAGCACATTCTGATTATGAGCACTGTTGCTCCAGATCATCCGTCGTTGATTATCTAATCGCTATCTTAGTTCGTTGACACGAGTCTTGTTTCCCGGGCACAACCACGAGTATTGATGATTCGGTGCACGAAGTTGCTTGAGATTGCCCTTCCGTGGGTAGCCGAAAGAATGAGATACGCGTAAGGCTCCAGATCAAACGCAATGGGCACTGAAACGGTCTAAGTTTACGATTCTATATATATATAATATTCAGTCAGTAACGAGAATATTAATACAGCCTCGAATCGCGAGGTATCTCAATCGTTGAGGACATTTTCCAAATCGAAAGTGCCTCTATCAATAAAGGAGCAGTAGGTAGAATTTGACACGTACCAGTAAATAAGACAGCAAGCAGTTGTGTCCACAAGGTTGCGAACAATGGCAAGGGGCACCGTCGAATACGGTGCGTCAAATGTGCCAATTAACCTGGTCATAAGGGTTCAGGAAAGAAATGTGGTGCAGCGTTAGCACGTGCCTAGGATAGAGGTGGAAGTGGCACGTCGCTTGGGTGAAAAATCAATCAAGACGAAAAAAATTGGGGCAAACCCCAAAACGAACTGGGCAGTGAGCCTCCAACCAAACTGTGCATACTTAAGTGCATCTGTGTAGCAAGTGGCTCGAAAAGGAACAAATCTATGAGGGAAATCAAGACCCATGGGGAGTGAGCTGAGTCAAACAAGCAGTTCTGTGTGTGTGTGTGTGTGTCGTGGTAATCACACAGCTAATTGATTAAGTGCCAGGGAGAGTGGACGTCAATGGTGCAAATGTCAGCGGGCATAAAATATCCGACGCGTGAGGAAAAGTAAACACTAACCAGTCACAAAGGAGGGATCAACATCGTCTACCGAAACTACAATGCCGAAAAGATCGAAGAAACCAAGGCAAAAAGGATCACCTACACACCGCAATGCACAATCGAAATGCTACATGGCTAAACAGAATTATTGGGTACATTAGTTTAATTTAGGGGCTATCATTTGCGTGAGTCTTCTTTCACGTGAAATGATGCGGATGGGTATAGGTTTGAGAAGTGTGTGTTAAGCAGCTTTAATGAAAGCCTCGTGCTTCGTTAAGAAATGTGAAGATCGACTGATGTTCTGCGAATTCACAAGATGGAAGTGAGGTTAGTTTCGATTCCATCCGTCAGCCATTTACCGTTAATTACAGAAGGCATATGTACGTATTTCCATCTAGGTAAGCCCAAGCACACTTCTGACATAATAGAAATACTAAGCGAACACCTTTAAGCCGTGGGTGTGCAGCTGGTGACAGTGATCCTCAAGCCGAATGAATGATACAAACCTTTAGGATATGACGACGATTAATTCATATTAGTTTGTGCAGTCCAAAATAGATAATTAGTGTTTGAGTATACTCATTCACTATGGAATCTTGTCTATTTCCGGTTCTATGCCAGTCAATTGGCCACGATACCGTGAGAACTACGGGCTAATTTATGATTCTTCTGCCATGATCCACTTCTCTCTGGAAAGAAGAATAATAATACACGGAGGAAAAACTGGTAACTAGAGTCGATATATATATATATATATATATATATATATATATATATATATATATATATATATATATATATATATATATATATATATATATATATATATATATATATATATAGGTAACAGACGGAAGAAGCCTTAGGGAGATATTGCTTATTAACCGAAATTTGTTACGTGTTATTGTATCAATCTGGAAACGCGATCCAGTTTAAAGATTAAACGGCACATCAACACTTAGGTTCAGAAATCAGTGTTAATGCGAGAAAACCGCTCGCCAACGCACGCCCAGGCAAATGCGAAAAACTGGGGAAGCTCAAGCTGTGCATGCAGTCGGCACGGCCAAGCAACGCTTTCCGGTTCGTAACGAAATGTGATTGGATGAATGGTGCAGTCAGATGTCAGGTACGTATGTGTGAGACTGATCATGCCAACGAGTAAGCATGACTCGATAGTCAGTCAGTAAGGTGCGTGCGTGTGAGACTGTCTGATTGTGCACGTGACAACGTGAATCGACACAACAAATACACTAGGGGAAGGTAAGAGAGAGGATGAGAAACCAACCAGAAACGAAGTTCATTCCGTGTGCTTCGAAGAAAATTCGAACTTGCATTCCCGTTGCAGGGACATCCAAGTGTTACACCACTGGTGTACTAACAGTCAACAAGATTAGGTGAAACGTGAAACTTTGCGTATTACGCAAGGAAAGAAATGGAGACAGAACGGAACCCTGAATAATTACAAATAACTTGAAGCGAAGAAGAATGCCAGTTACAACAAGTAAACTGTGTGCGATCGGGAAAGTAATCAACAAGTGCGAAACAGTTAACTCCATTATTATGAAGAATACAAAGCGAACCAAATGCTTTCGCGCTTTCAGGAAAAAACTGTCTAATGGTACGGTCTGCGTGATCAAGAGCAAAAGTAATGTGGTTACCAATGTAGCCAACGACCACAGGAGTCGATTGCGGTGTGGACAACGGGATGTTATTGTTTGAAACCAGTAGTAGCATTGTGCTATTCAATCTAGTGTTTATTTCCAGCGAAATGTTGTGAGTCAACTTGGATAGACTGGTCATCAGCTGTTCGACTCATTCTTTCACCCCCGGTTCGAGTCCCAGTAAGGGCTTGGTGCGATACTGTTTTTTCCTAATAAGGATGAAGCAGCTGTGCGGAGCCTCCATCGTTACCACTGCATGACGAACCTTATTTTTCAAAATACAATCTCCTACTACTTATACTAATTGAGGAATACGTGGATCAACGACAATGCTTACGGCTATCAAGGGCACAATATTCACGCTGAGAGCGTTATGGAACACAGTCGAGATTCATAAAACAACCAGTCTCTTTCTTTCTCCTTCTCTCCTTGTTATGCATATCAGGATAGTTCAGTGCCACGGATCATACTGGATGTACTTTTTAAAATAAGTAGAGTAACAAAATAACCAAATCACACTGAGTTACTTCGTAGCTTTGGAAATTTAACCTGATTCCTTGTACATTATTTTCTCTCCATATTCATCTTTTACACACGTCACGTGAGTTGAAATTGGAATACAAGATATTCTCGAGAATTTTGGAAAAACAGGACAACAGGTTGTAAAACCAGTCTTGGAAAAGGTTTCCCGTGGTGACCGAAAAGTCGACAACCTACGAACGACTCCGACTACGCTGTCATTAAAAAAAATAAAATTTTGCCGGGACAACAGGCAATTTGATTTCTGCACACAAAAAGTTATTATTTCTTTATTAATATACCTAAATTTCAGTAATTAGAATTTCGTCATGCTTTATATAGAGAACGACAAATAAATGGTGGGACACCATGCTAAGTGTTCACTAAACATTTCTGTTGGGTCCAATTTTACCAGTCACCGGAGCATAGGCACGCGCGCACACTTTTTACGGGACAACTGTTCGACCCTTTCCAACTACACAGACATACCTGCCAGTAAGCATACACCACACACACACACACACACACACACACACACACACACACACACTCATGGTGTTCTTATTAATCATGCCTTGGCCGGAATCGAGTTGACCTATGAGAACTCCTTTCGTATCTACGGTCCTTGCTTGACCTAAGCCTCATATACGCTTCGCTTACAGTTGTGCTTGTACGTTCGCCGATTATTTCCTATCGTTTGGACAGAAGTACAAGTGGGGAATAACGGATGGAAAGTAGGGGGAGGTTACACGTTTTTGCGAGACTCACATGCTGGTTGGGCGCGTCCACCGAGATGCGAATCTGGGTCCTAGAACTCAGCAAAACGCTCATCGTGAGTGGCTCACGCGTGACCAATCAAGAGCGCGTTGGGCGTACAGCCTAAAAAGCATTTTGGTGGAATAGGACTACCGTATGTGGCTGAATTCATCAAGAGTACCAAAAATAACGGTATTCCAGGCTACTATTTTCACCGGTGATAAAATTCTTACTTTCTTATTTATTAATTATACGAAAGTGGCACAATATTTCAAAGAGGCCTCAACGAATTGTAGGATTCGGATCTGGAACCCTAGGATTTGTAACTGATCACGATGATCGGTCTTTTCTAACTACATTGGTTTAAATTTTTTCTAATACTGTCTATTCCGTCCGTTACTTTATCCAATGACGATACTTAAAACGTGATACCCATTGAACAATGATGCGTCGTGTTCTCTCATGCTTAGTGAGACGAGTGGTAGATTATACAATGACGTCAAATAAATCCAAATTGAAATTTCCATCTTACATAAGTACTGTGACCAAAAGTCACACATACGAATGATCAGTGGTAGAATAACGATGGAAATTAGACCTCTTTGACAGTTCCTACCACGGCCGTCACTAAAAACACCACAACCCGTACCACCACCGCTACCACCACTCAAACAACAAAAACAGTCACCGTCTGCATCGGTTGAATAAGCCAATCGAATTTTTACCGGCTGAGTAACTATCACAATAAGTTCACTAGGAACTGTAGAATACGTAAGTGCCACAAGAAGCCGGAATCTCTTGGATAATGGAAAATTCACTTGCTTTTTTCACATCCAAAAGTCGCACGCCGCGAACCCCGCCACCTTCCGCCTGCCCGGCAGCAGCTCTACCAGCTGAACTGTCGTGGTGTAGCAAGAGCATGAGCAGATAATGGTTTTTAATTATTCATTCGGGAGTATCCTCCTCGCCAGTGAAAAACACCGTGCGATGCTTGCAGAGGCTCTCTCTCCCTAATGATGCAGTGGACTGCTCGAGTTGCAAAAACTAATCTCCTTACTGCGTTCACAAGAACATAAAATGGGAACCTCCTTTTGGGGCCTGCTACTTAAGTAGTTTTCAGAATAGCGTCCTATTCGGAAATGAAAGCTTGCGCTAGGTTTTTTGTGGACAACTTCGGTGGCGGGAAGTCATAAACTTCCTAAAAGCAATAATTATTCGAGAGAAAAGTGAAAACGTGGCAAGATATACAAACTTAAGCAGATGTGAGATGACCAAAACCTGATTCAAGTCAAAACCAGCCTGAGGTATGAATATTCACCTGGGTGATACCGCACATAAATGGGGCTTTAGAAGTGACATTGTATCCGGTCGAGAAGAGTTCTCTGAGCTGGCCCATTAAATCTGGGGAAAATGCTTTTGTGCTACCAGAAAATTTCAGTACAATAGTACGAAAACAAATGCTTACTTGGGATAATAAACAATCACGAATTTCGTGCGCTCTTTGAACGGCTGCGCTACGCGTTGGTCCACCTCGGGAATTACTTTTTTTGGAACTACTTATTTTATTCAGTTCGTCATTGGCAAGTTGCGCCGTCGTAATTACTCGATTCAATTTATGATATCGGCAAAAGACGTGCCTGGGAAACAAAATGCGTGCCCACTACCCGAAGTCCGAATCTGAAGCCGTCATTCAAGGAAACTCAAAGGAGCTGGTTGGCTGGCTGCTCTTAAGAGCACAAAGCCAAGCAATATGAGTGTTCCTAGTGTCATATGATATAATTCGTGTTCCTTTTCGACAAGCTATTGGAACTTACGTACCTGCTCATCGCCCGTAGCTTCGGTATCACCTGCGCCGTATGTTTGTAAGAAACTTGGTTGAACGACTATATGGATGACGTTATGGTTCAGATAGGTTTGACCTGCTTCCGTCAAGACCGTGTGCATAACGAGAGGAAAAAGATGGTTGCTTTGCAGCCTACATGAATCCTAAGTAGCGCGGCAAGTCCTACGTATTTTTTCAGTCATGTGAGGGCATCAGTTTTTTATCTGTATCATATCTAGTTATCGTCTGCAAAATTGACGGTTCGCCACAGTGCTCGCAAACACCTACTATTTTAACGTCTAACATTTTCGATGATTCGTTTGTTGCTTTCATCGTGTCTATGCTTAATGAGACTCTTCACATAATAGTGTTTGATGTAAATCGCTCAGCAACACTTCTTTCATCTTTCAGTTTCCTCAATATCTGTCATACTCTGACTCGTGGTGACTCCCAGCTAGGCCATAGCCTGACCAACCACTCAGAACTTTTCTCTGTCGGACGAAGGGCAGCCATTAGCACTAGTGCTAACTGCATATTACATCTTAGGTCTAAAATATACTCTCACCGAGGTCATTTATCGCAAACATATCCCAAACAGATAAGCTTCAAACAAAGAACCACTTCCACGGAGGGTATATTTCTCCTCAGCCGTTCATTGTCTGTTGTTACGTCGTGGTTAGAATACTGTTCACTTGCGTATTATTCGGCAAACTTTACAACCGAATCAATCAGGCGGACCTTTAATACTGGTTGTTCCATGGAAACTGTTTACTTCAGTTCTGGGTGAGTGGTTTCTCCACGCCTGAAGCAGCTACACAGGAGGAAGGAGTTAGCCTACAAGATGTAAAACAAACCTGAGATCCGTCGACTGCCACTGTTGATAAAATCTGAGATTATACTCCTTGATACTAATTTTCCTCTACCGTTCCCAAACTCCCGGAATATCGAACACAGGTGGCTTGGAATCATGCTTCTCTGCGGTCAGACGGGAAAACCCCAATAGGTGAATGTAGATGCAAACCGCCTCAGTGTTCATTTTCTCCGACAATCCGACAACCCACTTCCCATTTTTTCGTTGTCTGTCTCGTCTGAATTTCAAGAGTTATCAGCCCCAGAGATTCTCAAGTTACTCGAATCAACGAAGTTAACCAGATCAACTGGTCCACTCTGTCTTCCAGCGAGGCCCCTCAAATATGGGACTGGCTCTGTATGTGGTCTGATGACTTCGGTAATTAACAGTTCACTGGAACCACGTTCCATTTCCTATTGTTGGCTTCCTGTCACAGTTATGCCTATACCAAAACAATCCCATAGCCAGACGAAACCCAAAAAGTATCGAGCAATAGCTCTATATTTGTCTGCATTGAAACTGGCATAAGGCATTGTGCTGCGTCTTCTTCAAACCACGGTGAGAAGCCCCACCGACAAGTTACAATTTGAGAACAAATCAAAGCGCTCTACCGTTGATGCAATAGCGTCCATTGTGCACCATCTTGCTAAATCCCTCAACGATCCAAGCAAGTCAGTTACATGTGCTTTTTTTGATCACACGTCGGTCTTTGACGATGTACCACGCTCGTATATGCTCGAAAAAGACTAGAAGTCTTTGGCTGTCCCGCGCATTTACTAAATTGGTTGTAAGACTATTACCCTGGAAGAACACAATGCACCAAAGTAGGCGGAAAAGTCTCCGAACATCTCTTAACCAGTGCCGGTGTACTTCAAAGTGCTTAAAAAGGATTTCAAAATGCTTCGAAGAGGCTAACGTGTCATTAGTCTCGTTTCTGGTATAGCCTTAAATGACCTAGTCTTGGAGTAATGCACTAGCCACATGACAGCATCCGTTGAGTCTTCACAGAACATCCATTCGTATACTTCTCACCCATTGCTTTTTGATATTACTCTTCGTCAGTCCCTGGCATCGACGCGATCTAGGAATAAACTGCTTCCCTGCAGACTGTCTTTATACAGGAATTCCGTTGTTCCGTTTCAACACCTTCTAACAAACAAGGATGTCATGATGTCTGAAATGAAGTCTTGTTTTGTTCTGTAACTTATTTTGGTGGTACTTTTCTGGCGGAAAAGTATTGTACAACTATGCTCAAGCTGGTACATTATATATATATATATATATATATATATATATATATATATATATATATATATATATATATATATATATGTCACAGAACTGGTTAGTCCGATTGGTTTTAGAAACAGTCACTGTTTGACAGGTTTCCCTCATACACTTTTTGATCAGCTGTCTTGTAACTCGTGATTCCGTTGGCTCCGGCGTAGAGTTTGATTCTAGGCAGATGATACTTGCCCATCACACGACCTACCGTGATGTCACTGGTCTGCTAGAAAAGAAAAGTTGCCTGGTCGCAACGATTTATTCAAATGTGAAGTTCCACTTTATCAATGAAGCGTATCGATAAATCGATGGAATTTTCATCGACATTTCGTCCGGTCGTATTTTCTCGGATACTTATTCTACCCATCTAGGACATCAAACATTCGATGCGATGTTTTATTGTCGTAATCCGGATGATATTTTAGGTATCACAAAGAGTACACAAGAAGGTGAATAAATGTTTGTCTTTTACATTATTTTGCGTCCAAAAGTAGAGTGACAAATATGCAAACTAGGTTTATTTTAGACACTGAGACAGTTCCGAAAAGACACATCTTGCAGACTATCTCAAGCCATCGCCGGAAATGTATAATCAACGTTCAAGTCGAAAACAGTGCTAACACCCTTCCTCAGGACACAGAAATTTCGCACCGCAATTAGCGTGGAGAAAGAAAACAATCAGATAATTACAACCATAATGCAAATAAATATCCAACGTCACTTCTGGCGAAATATCGTCATCTGAAGCCAATGAAGAATATTCTACCCAATGTACCCGGAATGAAAGTGTGTATAAAACATCCTTGAGGTGTGTGGTGTGTCTGATAGATGTAGCACCTCTGAGTTGTTAGATTGTCATGCCCTTGGGGTGTCATCCATCTCGTTGGTCTTCATCAGATACCCATCCCTCCTCGGCAGCTCCACGAAGCTGAAACATGCATCAGCTGCCAAACCCAGAAAACCGCTTGACAGGCGGGCTAAACCAGGTTGAGGATAACCGAGGTCCAAAACATTCGATGGGGTGGTGTTCAGTGTACAAAGGCAGTTACTCCGGAACGAGCGGACGAGATTTACTCTTTATTACAAAGGCTGTGATGGAAATCTGTCGAACTAACAGAGCTGCATGGACCCCTGGGCTGGATTCCATTGAGTCGAATGGCGAACGGGCTAGGGTGTCACGGATAGCCATGCATTACTGAGTTGCTGCCTTACAGCCCGCACTTGGTTGCGCAAAGGCTTGAGGTACGACTTCGAAAGAGCCGAGTGACGCTGGGGATGTCTTTAGCACCAAACAACAATGAATCCTCATGATCATGTCATCCACATGCTCTGTTATCCTACCTGCGTAAGAATCGAAATGTACAGGGACCTAGCGGCCAGCCGCTAAGCATGGGCAGCCGCTATCAGAGACTTTCATGAGACCGGACTATACTTTTCAAGGAGCCAGTTGAAGTGAAGTAGAAACGTTAGTAGTTCGATCATAATTCTTTTTTTACAGAAATAACCTCTTTTAGTATCATGCGCAATGAAATTATTCAGGATGATTTGGAGAATTTGTGTTTTGACTATTTCGCATTCATGAGAGTGAAAAGGAAACATACATTGTGAAATGCAAGCACTTCATTCACTCTGATCGATCGCGTACGTGGAGCATATCGGTTTATATATGATACGGTACATGGGGTACACAGTGGAGAAATGAGAAGAATGTGTATCACAAAGAATACAGCAATTCGTTTTGGGTTTGTGGCTTATGTCAGCGAAGGCAGGTCGTTTGCAATGATTGTTTCTGTACACAAAGAAGGGTGTTTTCTGCTTTCATCAACATGGCTTCCCTGAACGCCAGCAGTTTTGCATTTCGGCTGCATAATCCTACTTTGAATGGCCGGGTCAAGTCAACTCGATGACCTGTTGAAAGTACGTGCCTCACGATAGCCGATGCTTGGTTTCTTGCCAGAATTTGTTTTGTGCAGTCCAACTGAATTATTGAGTGGAAAAGCCATTTTGGATTGTGTTCCGTCACTCTTTGAGCCAAGCATCGCTCTGTTCTGCTAATGTACGTGTCACCGCAAGTGCAAGTGAGCTGGTAGACAACATGTGAGGCATTGAGAGCAATATGACTGTCAAATTGATCCTCTAGTGTTCTGCGCTATGCGTAGTTGGGCTGTCATATATGTTCGGCCTAGAGCGGAGCTTAAGTTATGGCGTAAATGATTAAAAAAGTGATCATCCTTGAAAGGAACGAATAAAATGACTTGCATTTGTTCAGCTGTTAAAATGGGTTCCGTTTTGCATCGTGTTTTGCTGTAGTGTCGGTTTTTGTTTGCAGAAGTACGTTTTTCAAGGCGCATATCCAGACCGCGTAACTGTAACGACTTAGTTGCGTAGACGATCGTACAGGTTTAAAGGTACCACCCTCCACAATCGCAGCCATTTGGACAACTGTAGTGATTCAAACGCGTTCGCAAGAGGCCCAGTGGGTTACCGCTTCATTTCCAGCATCCACTCAATCAGGCAAAGCTGCACCATGACTGTTAGATCATATAAATGCAATGAGGTGGCTTTGTGCTTGGTCAGCACGTTACCTGCCAATAAGTGTATACCTCCTTTTGTAGGTAAACGAGTGAGCACCAACGAAATGTGACGGAATACATTCCTGCTGTTTTTTCTGGTCTTGCAGTTCTTTCAGTGTGCATAGTTCGGGTATGAGTTATTTCATTACGTGCGACTGGCCGGATAGATACGATTCTTAGAGCAACCGACTTACCCGTGAATTTGATCACTTGACTGGTGGTGATCAATATATTTTAGAGCATCTGTCTACTTCCTATCATGTTAGAGGTTCACATCTTGCCACCGTCGGTCACTTTGGGGGTGGATGGTAATCAGCCGCCTTTCGCCTGGCTACCACACCTGACCTATTAGAATATTATATGGTTTTGTACTACAAGTCTTAGAGTAGGGTTGCAGGTTATCCCAAGTAGTGCAATGTGCCTTTGGGGCCATAGGGCATATGTGGTGGTGTGGGGTGGTGGATATCTGTACGAACCACACATGTGCCCCAACAACTATCATCCGATGATCTGCACATCTGTTTGCTGAAAGTGTTTGATAATGTACTCGTCCATCGCATAATACCCCAAGTTCATTCTCCTAACCTAACAAAATTTACCCACAAACCCTCTACGTCAACCCCTGATGCCATTGGCTACATTGTGAATTGTATGCTTCTACTCCTGATCACCATGACCGCACTATTAGAATAACTCCTATTGACTATGCAAACACATTTGGTTGTTTTCTGCGTATTCTTTTGATCATGAAGTTCACCGTCTTACTTTTCTAAGCACATATTTTACTTCTTGTGAGAAAAGGCCCTTGAACTTAACTCTAGTTTATTTTCAGTATGCCATTCTATCACTATTTCTGTTCTCCCTTTACATAAGTAAACTCTCCATTTCACTTGATCTCACTGACTGCAAATATGCTGACGATATCTCATCCCTTAAACCAAAGTTCGGACTTACCTCAGAACAGTCTGGATGAGTTTAGCTACTGGTCCCCATCTCATTCTCTTTCATTTGTTGTCCCAAAATACGTCAGTATGCCCTTCAATCTTCAATGTGGGTCACGCTTTAAGAGTATTTTTGATAAAATTCCGTATCTTTCAATTTATAACCAACATTCCTCTGAGGCTTCTCCGTCCGTCACCTAGTAGTTACTCTAACTCGCAAACCTTGTTGCACTGGTCAGGTTGAAACAATTTTCACTCAATTCAGAAGGTCTTGCTTCCTATGATTTTAACTATTGGTGTTTTTTGTAGCTCAGGTTGGTGGTTTGGTGATCGCTGAGCTTAGTGTTTAGGTCGCATACTTTCATGAAAGAAGAACAGTTGCTCACGGGTGGAAGCATCTCTGCAAACAAACATCTCCCAGCGTCGGGCAGATCTGATCGTATCACACTCAAAGATGTTTCCTACCATCCAGACTGACTGCGCAGAATACCTTATGGTCTTTTACTTCAATTTGTAACCTCTTGTATTCCCCCTTACTGAAATGCTGTTCCTTCAGATTTTCTGCTGGTTTAAAAGAAAAATGTTTCGATCCTAACACCAAATCTGTGAAATTTCTTTCCCGTTGTGACAACGTCATAACATTTTTTACTGACTTCATCATTAGCAAGGATTTCGATGCTTGCAACAAATTCACAAAAACGGGAATTATTATACACTTACCCTTGCCTTCACTTCAAATTCTTCGAAATCTTCTCGCACACTTCCACTGGCTCGAAACTAAGAATATCTACGTCACGTACTGTTGCGTAGGTACTTGTCATTGGCATTCGCAAGTGATTCACTCCTCTCCGGTTCGCTTTGCAATGCCTGTCTGTACCACGCTTTGTTTTGTCCAACTCTACCAATCACATGCGGCTAGTTCCGAGAGAGACTGATGTTGATCAATTACTTTCGTACAGTTGTAACATTCTGTTGCTCGCGCTTACCGTACACCTCACCTGAATATACATTCTTTCGTATGAACGTGCTTCCGTTCTATTACTGAGTACTGGATTCAACATTGGCATCGCGATTTTGTAGTTCCGCAATGTCAGATCCACTACATCTCAGAAGTTTGAACCCTTGCTGAAGATTTCGCTCATTCGAATGTTTCACTGAAGCTGCGGCCGAATGGTCACTTTTCCCTGCCGTTGCACTGATCACTTCATTGGGGCCAGCAAACAACGCGAAGGTTCTATGGATGGTTTTTCGCACTTATGAGTGAAGTTCAGCCTGTTCCCAGAAAACAAAAAACGTGCGGAATATTGTTGTTTACGCTATTCAACTATCCCAGAAATTATGGATTATTTGCTACTTGCCGAGGATTTCACCAAATTACATTTCAGAACTTTGAACCAATGCTCTGTGACTGTTAAGTAAGTGTAACTGCAGAAACAGGTGCATTGTTATCGTGTCTACCGATATGAATCGCAATAACAAATCATCCGGAGCTATGTGGACATTGGTAAATGTGAGCGTATTGCAGTTTATCCTCCGGAAAGTTTCCCTTCAGTGAATTGTTTTTTCTGTTTTCTGGTTGATTTTCCAAAACGATTTCTTTCCCTTCTTATTCGCATGTACCCTGCGTGTATCCCTCAATACACCGTTGCTGGATAATTATCTGTGTATTGTGTCATATTGTATTTGTGGTCTTAATGATACTGCAACTATTTCTGCAACCAGCACTTATGCAAACACGAATACTACTGGTACCAGTACGACTGCGAGTACTGTTCCTTTAACTACTACGACTACCACCCATGCTACCACACTACCATGAATAGGACTGCTGCAGTGACTACTACAACTGGTACTACACCTTTTTCCATCAACCTTTACCCAAAACCCGAAATCCTTTAGCCCACAATCCCTTAGCCACGACCCATCATTCTTTAGCCTTGACGCACAACCTTTAGCCATACCACTGCAAGCCAGTCAGGTCAATAGTATCGGAATATAATGACATCAAGAGATACTAGAACAATTTTGTTTTTTCACAAAGATTGATGTTCCAAAGCCAACGGAACAAATGAGAAAGTGTGACGATCATATGCTGCGCAGTGGACCGTGGTAATAGTATCAAATGCTGCATCGCAAATTGATTGCAGAAGGTTTACACGATGTGCCCGTATTGTCGAATCATGTGGCACAGCCCTTATTACTGTTGCATAATCGGTGATGGTAATGGTGTCAAATGTTGCAGCATGAATAGATATATGACATTAATGGGGATGTACTTACGATAACTGTGTGTATTTCTCTCGGAATTTTAATGTATCCACTACCTAATTTTAGCGTCCATAGCCACGACGACGCCATATGTTGTAGTTGTCCTCATTAATATACAACCTCAAAGTTGCTGTACCTGATCATTGCAGCCAATCGGCATACTCTGCTCAGTTAAGTTTGATCGCATCCGAGTTTCGTTCCATTAGTTGAATAGTCAGTTTCCGAACTGAATAGTAATGCCCATCCAGCAATCGATTAATGGATGACTTTGCTCACTGTTGTGCTTAGGAAATCCCTCTCCATCCTTTCCTTCAACTGCCTCAATGTTTTTGTGGGGCTTTCGTCCACCACTTCACACAAACGCTTGACAAACTCGTCGTTGAACTTCGTCTTCTAGGACCCAGGTGTGAATGCCGTTTCCCGATCTGTAGCTGGAATAGCACGACATGTTTTGATCTTGGTGCTGAGGTGTTTGACAATGTCCTTTAAATCATCTCCTCTCCCTGCGCACTCGATTATCCTCCATCGATCTTCAGCGCTGGTGAAAAGGTGCGATCTGGTCTTCTCACCCATATTAACGCTCTTCATATTTTAACGAGGTGGAGCGTACTGTGCCAAGTAAAGTGCGGCGAATACTGTCACGAACGGCTGCGGTGTGATTATATCGCCTGACTGCCTCCGACCGAGATAGCAAAAAATCGAAATCAAGTCTTCCCATGTAAGGGTAAATGTCACAAACAAGCAGTCCTGTAAGTAAAATCTGTAATGTAGCAAACGGTACTCTGTTTTTCATTTAAAGTCACATACAAATATCAGAACTGGATATGATGAAACAAAATAAAAGGTTTCGTTCCTTAAACGTTTAGATAAGTGGATACATTAAAATTCCGAGAGAAATACACACAGTTATCGTAAGTACATCCCCATTAATGTCATATATCTATTCATGCTGCAACATTTGACACCATTACCATCACCGATTATGCAACAGTAATAAGGGCTGTGCCACATGATTCGACAATACGGGCACATCGTGTAAACCTTCTGCAATCAATTTGCGATGCAGCATTTGATACTATTACCACGGTCCACTGCGCAGCATATGATCGTCACACTTTCTCATTTGTTCCGTTGGCTTTGGAACATCAATCTTTGTGAAAAAACAAAATTGTTCTAGTATCTCTTGATGTCATTATATTCCGATACTATTGACCTGACTGGCTTGCAGTGGTATGGCTAAAGGTTGTGCGTCAAGGCTAAAGAATGATGGGTCGTGGATAAGGGATTGGGGGTCGTGGCTAAAGAATGGTGAGTCGTGGCTAAAGGATTGTGGGTCTTGGTTAAGGAATTGCGGGTTTTGGCTAAAGGTTAGTGGGAAAAGGTGTAGTACTACTACAGGTACGATCACTACTACAAAGGAGTTCCGGATACGCATACCTGACGAGCGACTGCAACCCTGAAACAGGTCGTGTGCTTCCGAGAAACTTTTTTCACCCATCTGTAGATACTGCTTAAATCAGAAATACCAACTGGCGAACACAGTGTCGTCGTCCTTGAGGTTAGCTGCTTCCAAGCCTCATAGAACTATCACTGAACCCCCGTTGTGCCTCCTCAGAAGCCTCTCCGAATAGGATCTTCCAATCTTACTCCTGGTACACGGACTAGATTGTTGTGAACTACTGTTGTCGTTACTACTACCACAACAACTACTACGACCGCTTATACCACTACTACCGTGCGTAATGGAGTTCCCTCATCGGGAAAAGAGGTGAAGTTGTGTGGTCAGTTCATGTTTCATTGGCATTTGCATGTGATTCGTTCCTTTTCGGTTCGCTTTGCACTCGCGCGTGCGATGCTTGTCTGTTTCAAGCTGCGATACTGTAAGGGTTATTGAAGCATTATCCCGCACAGGACACCACACAGTCAGAACACGGCACATAACGTACCACAGTATTTCGTATATTGCCTACGAATATGTGCAATATCGTAGTCAGGAAATACAGCAGAAATGGTAGAAGTCACACGTATAGTCAGTCATGGGTACCACACGTTTTGCTTTGTCCAACTTCACCAATCACGTGACTGGTTCTGTGCGAGACTGATGTTGATCGATTGCTTTCGTCCGCTTGTAACATCCTGTTGCTTGCGTTTACTATGCACCGTACCCGAGTATACATTCTTTCGTATGCACGTGCTTTCATCCTGGATCACGAGTCTCTTTTTATTTAGTGGTCCAATGTCGGGGGAATGTTTTTCGTTTACAGAAGGCTTGTTTAACCGCAATTAAACCGTGGTTTTCACGTGACATCCAGTTGTCCATCATGCGTTGAGTATGCAGGGTGTGTGTTGATTTTTACACCATGCAGGATTGCTTTACCGTGATATCGGATCAGTTTTAATTTTTCGACCCTTCTGAGTCATCCACACATGTTCGCTTCGTACGCATATTGATCCATGGTCAATGTCTGAAAAATGCCTATCGTAGCATTTGAGAAGCTCAACTAGACAAAACAATTTTTATTTACTAATTCATTCTCAAACCTCTTACAGATTAAATGGGTGACACTAGATAAATAATCATGCGGATAGACATGGATAAACAGCAGTCATGAGTAGGGATTTGTCACTTAAATTGTCCTTGTTATGTGACTGGTTAATCTCTAGGTGACAGGATGACAGATTCACTCAGTCTAGATCAATTCTGGACCATGGAAGTTGGAGTGCCTATCAAGACTAAACGTCCTTATACTAACTGCCCGGTTATCACCAGTGTATAACTGGACACCCTTGAAATTGGTTTGGAGGATTACGATAAACAGCTTTGAAACCAGTGCCCGGATTCACCTGATGTTCCGTGTCAACCAGGTGTGCTCAGATTGCGCTGTTCAAGGATCCGGTTTGTCCTTGGCTTAGCCAGTATGTGATGCTCTTTATTTCGAGCGGATACCTGTCGTGCGTCACAAAAACATCGGAAAGAGTATACAATCACTGATGAGGTCAGCATCGGCCCTTTATTCTTGTTCTGAATCTGGATTTCACTCATTGTATTAACTTCGAACGATAAGCGGATAACAACGTCTTCCTTGGGGTTTCTACGTAAATTAATGGCACTATTTCGATAACCTAATCCGGGTTACTGTTCTCACGTAGGGCGCTCCTACTGAGGATCGACTCGTCCTGCAAAGTCTCCATAGGACCAATTTTCCTCTCCCTGAAGGCCAGACAATTCACCAAATCTCGCTTCTGTTAGAAACTGTTGGAATCTGGATACTAGCGGCTACATGTTTGACTCTAGTTAACATTTCGCTGGATAAGAGTAACATCAAGGAGCGAAAGCTAATTGTTCACTTCGTGTTCAATTGTAAAGCGCACTGCTTCATGTACGTTGCTAAAACCTGTCTGCACGGAATCTAGGTAACAAGTAGCATCAGCTAGATAGAATGTGTCTTTCACGCATCGATAGTGATATTAGAAAGTGGCAATTGTAGACTTTAGCTTAGTTCTCTGCAACTTAGCGAAAGATGCATCGGCAGGGAGTGGTATTCCCATAGTCACAAAAGCTCGCGCAAACCCTCCACTGGTAAGCAAATATTCATGTTAATTCTTTTTAGACAATTCACCATGATATCAATGCTTTCTATTACCGGTGCATTCCTAATCGAGGCTCAACGTCTACTGACAATATTATTTTGCTCTGCCTATAAGTATCCTTCACTCGTCTTATGAAATCGAGCGTGGCCATTAGACTATCCGTGACCGTGTATTCTGACTGATTCAGGTGAATCAGATATCCAGCGAGCGACACTTTGGTGGGTTGAATTGGTCCTACTTTACATCTGATATTATTCACACGCGGCCTACACACAGGATCGTCTCATCTTTTGTGTCACAAGTACGCATGCACCACAGCCATGCGCGACCAAAGGTCAACTCACGAACCAGCCGAACATATCATTTCTCAGACACTTATCGACTAATAAAGAGTTCAGATAAGTGAACTTTGGTAGATGGCGGGTTATTACCTGCGACTAAGAAACGTACCAACTTTCTCCACTTTACTCAATTTAAGGCATCACCTTAGTGTCGAAAATATATACTGACAGATTTACATTTTCTACGAAGTGAAAAATTAAATTTATTGCGTTAGAGATACGATGAAACTTATTAGGGTGCTTCAGTGACGGTATTTAAATTGACTGAGGTCTTAAATTCTCATCACACTGGAGTTCAGTGCAATCAAGTTCATCTAAGTATCTTCAAAGTGATTGATGAGCACCATACGCATCGCGACTCGGACGTACCTTTGGCTGAATCCAGTGTGGTGTATGTCACTGCCCCTAATACGGGACGTTCTACGCATTAAACGTTGAGTGAATATACCTGGAGCGAAGCACAGAGCCCCGGATCTCGGCTGAGTCCGCTAACTCGCCTCAGTATTTTCCAGCTGTTACGGCGACTGGCGAGGAATAAGCCTGGTCATTAGACTTTAGTTTTACAGTTTGCCTACTGACAAACATTTGAGTAGTTAGCTGTGATTTCGATCCCCGGATAGTTTCGGACGATAACGTACCTCAGAGGATTGGAATTTCACCAAAAGACGCCAACTGTCAGTAAGCTATTGGCAACCTCAACACGGTAGCCCCTGAACACTTGACAGCCTAACTACCAAAGTGACAAAATTTAGCATATTCACATGCGAAAACCACTTTGCTGTTGTATGATATTAGCCGCAAAGTGGTAACAGATGGCCGAGGTACTTCTGATTTGGAGTCTTTCCTACCCCCACGAAGAGTCTCCGCCACTCAAATATCATCGTTATCTCTTCCAATCGACTGACCAAAAAGCAAGCCAATTTGAGAGACCTAAAAATCTTCGAAAGGCAGTGCTCCCCGCGCTTGCGGACTCAACTTTGATGGAACAGCGAAAATCCCTGCAACGATCCGACAACAACGAAAACGGTGCTGCTTTCAGCCAATGCATTAAATGAACTGTCATTTAACGATTCCAAGCCTCATTAATCACAGATTTCCCTTAAGATTGTGCGCATGAACAACATGGCTCACAAGAGGGCGTCTGCTGGCTGGATAAGTGAAGTTGAGAGAATCTTTTCAGGGGCGCGAATGCTGAACCGTCTGTATGTCTGACTCTCAAAACACAAATAATTCATTCAGGCAAACGAAATGACAAAATTCTTCGAAAAGTATACGGAGGAAAAAAACTCCCGGCATCTCAATTTTTTGCTATCTTATTTATTGTGCCTTACTCCCTCTCTCCTCATTTTGCAATTGTTATAGCTGCGTTGGCGCCACTCTTCATTTCAAGCCGTTGTAATATATATATATATATATATATATATATATATATATATATATATATATATATATATATATATATATATATATATATATATATAATTATAGAGAAGTCAAGGCGTACAATGAGCTGTAGAACTTTTATTGTGACGTTTCGATCCAAACTAGGACTCGTTGTCAAACGTGAGTGAATGAGTGTGTGAATGGGACGGCTGGTTCCGCACGTTTTTGGTGTGTTGGTCGTCTGTCCGTTTCTCGATTTTTCGCCATCGGTTTAGCCAGGGTGACGTAATGCTTATCAACCTCGACGTGTCGGTTGAACGAGTTGATCGAATGGAGGGCTTCGAGGATCAGGCGCTCCCCTTTCTTCTTTGCTTGGGCGACCACCCTTGCGCTATCGATTTTGACCTTGCGACCTGTCTCTGCGCGGTGGTTAAAGATCTGTGAGTGTGGGTCGGCGCGTCGTAATGCTAGTTTGTGTTCGTGTAGGCGAGTACGTAGTTGTTTACCTGTATTCCTTATCACATCCTAGGAATGGGATAGCGTAGACCATTCCTGATTGATCGTGCTGGTCCACACGGTCTTTTCCGTTGAATAGGGCAGTCCGCAGAGTGCTGACGGGTTTGTGGGCAACTTTGATACCCAACGGTTTTAGCATGCGATCTGCTGCCTCTGATGCTCCTCGTATGTATGGTAGCACGACCATGCTTCCTGGGCTACTTTTCTTTTGGCTTTTTTTGTCATTTCGGATGCAAGAGTTTACGAAGCTTTTTGGGTAACCGTTTGCCATGAACAACTTGAAAAGCCTGATCAGTTCCTTTTTTCGGAGTTCGGGTGTGCTGCAGTGTGTGTCGGGCCGGTGGAATAGGGTGCGCACACAGCTGTTCAAGTGACATATTGGGTGATTGCTTTGGAAGTTCAGTATGTGGTCGGTTGTCGTTGGTTTCCGATAGACCGTTGTTTCTAGACTTCGTTTGTTTGCCTCATGATCAGAATGTCTAGAAACGGCAGTTTTGCGTCGCATTCTTCTTCCTTTGTGAATTTTATTCCTGGTACGAGCGTGTTCAGATGTTGACGAAATCGATCTAGTTGGGACTTTTTTAGTATCACAAATGTGTCATCAACATATCTGATCCACAAACGAGGTCTAATTGTCTCGAATGCTTTGGCTTCGAATTGCTTCATGACTGTGTCTGCTAGCAGGCCTGAAAGCGGCGACCCCATCGGTGTGCCTCGTATTTGTTTGTATGTTTTTCCATTGAATTGTAAATAGGTTTCCAGGCAGAGATCCGCCAGACCCATTAGGTCTCTTGTTGACAACATCGTTCTCTCTTGTAGACTGGAGTCGTTTTCCATCAGGCTTCGGATTCCGTCTAAGGCCATCTGTCTTGGGATGTTCGTGAACAATGACGTAACATCAAAGGAAACCATCGTTTCATCTGTTTTCATTCTAAAGTTTCTTATTTGTTTCAGAAAAGCAATGGAGCTTTTTGTGTCGTAGTTGTCCTCTGGCAGAGTCGGGCGTAGGAGGCTGAAAAGGTATTTGGCTAGTTGATATATATATATATATATATATATATATATATATATATATATATATATATATATATATATATATATATATATGCAACAGCATCTTGCTTTTCGAAGGCACAAATTGCATACCGACCGTTGCTACGCAGTTACACAAGCTGTCCATAAAAACTTGTACCTTAGCTGAATCTTCACCTAGAAGAACTATTTCGTCATATTCAAGGTCTGACAACTTTCCACTAGAAAAAGTCCAATAACACTATCTTCACCTGACAAAAGCGCGTTCTCTAGGACCATATCAATCACAAAGAGTGGGGATGTGATCAATACAACCCCGACCAGATCTCAATCCAGCTTGGTTCTCGCGCGAGCACTGTTCATGAACGGTTGATGGGGGTGGAGAATGGTGCCAGCGAGCAGTTTGATAACCAGACTTATACCCTTGTGGTACATCGGTACGATCTTCGATTCACACCAACTCTTTGGAACTTGTTCTTTATCTCATACCAGGCGATGTTGTCAACTTCATTAACAGCGCTGAGCCGCCGTCACTGAAAATAAGAGGCAACCCATCCGGTCCAGCAGCCTTATGTCGTTTAATGTAGCCTACCTCACGGAGAACCTCCGGTTCTAATAGAGAAATGGTATCTACAACTAGAGCTGTAACCACTGTGCCAGTTAGAAAACTTGTTGTGGATAAACGCCATACAAACTACTTCTTGAAATGCTCCGCCCGACGTACTACACGACGCTCCTGAGTTTGAATCAGTGAGCCATGCTCCTTTTGATCGATTCACTAACGCCTGGCTTTCGGAAACCGGTATTTCTGATTAGATTAGAAAGGTTGTGGTTGTTGCCGATAGTCGTAGCTTTTTCAATTTCCCTACACTTCGCAATTCACCACTGCTCACGATCGTTGCCCAGGCTACGAATCAGTTGGCGTTTAAGGCATCTCCGTGCCTCGCCATATCAGGAATCCGGAGGGATCGATCTGCGAGCATCTAACAGCGTGAGTGAGCATGCAGATATCCATCGTTTCTGTATGCGTCTGGTTGTTGGACCTCCGACAGTATCAGCAGCCTCACGTAGGGCCTGCTTGGTTTCTGACCATCGCTCTTCTGTATCCCGGGCATTTGGTTGTATCGACAACCTGGTAGATAACTCTGCTTGCATACCAGATCGATGGTGATCGTCCAGTAGCAGCTGCGGGGGACGGTTCGCTTTGGCGTTGTTTCGGCCACCGACGAGACGTAGACTGAAACGTGCATAGACAAGAGCGTGATCAGTGTCTACGGACGTGAACCTAAATGATCGACAGTATTGAATTGATCCGCGCCAGCGGTAACCGACAGAAATACGGTCGATCTGAGTCCAACGTTGTGAAGGCGCAGGAGGAAGCCAGGTTAGTCGGTGTCGCTTTCTGTGCGAGAAATATGTACTAGGAATAGTCCATGGTCGGAACATTGTTGAATGAGTCGATCACCATTGTCAGTTCGATCGGCTGGAACGCCAAAACGGCCTCCCATATTCCTCTCCGTCTCGTCTAGACTTCCGACTGGAGCATTGATAAAACCAGCAACAACCAAGATGTCCGTGTAGCGCACGCCACGGAGTAGTTGAGACAAATTCTGGTAGAATTCGTCTTTAGCCTCAGGAGAGCTACAGTCGGTTGGGGCATGCACAGAAACGACAAACAAGCATTGGCGCTTCAGTCTAGTGCTGTTGACATGCACAGAACCATTCAACCGAACCGTACACAGACGGCTGCTGACTGGGATCCAGTCGAGCAGTGCACGTTCAGCCTTCACACTCAGAGCGATGTCGACACCAGCCTGACCACGAGCACTGGACACCGGATCACCAGACACCAGAAGCTGAATTAGTTTCTGAGGTGTAGTGTAAACACGGAAATGGGTGCTTCGGAGATACAACACACGTCTACGTTAAAGGTTACAAGAGCCCTAGCCAGGGCAGCCTGTTGCCTCGTTAGGTAGAGTGTGGGGGCGTAGAAAGCACGTAAATGAAGAGAATGCTTAGGTCTGAGGATCGATTCCCTTTCTTATCCTATCTCTAAGTTGTTATCCTGACTGAGAATTATAAGTTCCCGGTCATGACTCATTGTAAACTCCCGTGTCCACTTAGAACTAGAACGTAGAGGATGAACAGTAGAGATAAAAAATGTTTCCCGATTGACTTCTTGGCAAGCAATACTTCGCGGCTGCCCACACCGCAGATGCGTTATCCTTTGGGAACCCTACCCAGAGCCTTTAACCTAGAAGTCTGACCTACAAAACAGTGGGGCGTTAACCTAGCACGGGAATGTGACCGAAGAAACCGTGAAGGAACTTCTTCTGGTCTGTCACATGAGACCTGATTGTTGCACGCATTTCGTCTTGCCTTCGCTGGAGCTTTGCTATCGATCCACCTATCGGATTGACCTCAGCTCCATACACCTAATGGAGCAAACGGAACGTGGACGGGGCAATATCCTTTGGACTGAGGGCTGCTCAGCTTGGGCGGGCGATAGCTGCCCAATGAAGTGCGATGACTTCTTCCACCGTCGAGAGGAACCCCAGGTACTCTACTCATAAGTCCATCTAGTGAAGGTTTCTTGACCGGAAAACTGTTTCTCTCCGTGTTTATTCACTGCAGTATCCTCTCCAGGGGCACAGTGAATAGAACCAGATGTTGCCCATCAACTGGTTCTGAGACTGCACATCCGTTGGCCTCTAACCACCAAACTGTTAGGCATGAATGCATCTCCAGCTTAAGGACGACATCCTGCATAGCTCTTTGGGTCGTGGGGGCAAGCAAGCCATCGTACCATAACAAGCTGCAGTCTCGCTGTGACATACGATAATTACCAAGCTAATTCCTCTGTGGGTTTCACAAGAGGACGTTTCACCTTGTTTGTACATCGGCAAAGTCACCGTTTTACATCGTCATCGGGTAATTTGTTCATTATCTCAGATTATCTGAAGTTTTTCAACTCCGATACTAAAGCTTTACTTTCATCCTTGAAAAAGGACAGAGATAACCTAGCTGGCTCAACAGCTTTGTGCCTTTCTCTATGAACTATTCTTCGGATAACCACAATTTCTGACGAAGAGATACCTAAAAGCATCATTTTACTTGCACGTATTATCGGAAAGTTCACGATACAAGAGGGCGAACTGAGTTGTTCCTTAAAGTGCTCCGCTCAACGGTCTGGAAGACATTTGTGAGGGTGAATCAACAAGCTGTCGGATCCTTTGGTTACCCTACGCCTGGCTTCTGTAGACCGGTACTGCTAATCAGACGGTAATGGTTGCGACTAGTGCCAATAGACGCAGCTATTTCCATTTCCCTACATCTCGCAATCCATCACTACTCGCGCTAATTTCTCAAACTGATGGTCAGTTGACGCCTCCAGGGTTTGTGTATTTCATTGAGTCTGCGATCCTAAGGGACGGATCTGCAAGCATCTAACACATCAATTGACGTCGAATGCATTCATCGATTGTGAGGTCTATTTGAACTGGAGTCTTGAGTGGCGTAAGGAGTAACGTACAGTGCTTCTTCGATTTTTTACCCGTATTCAGTTGGGTCGTGGGCGTTCAACTGCATCAATAACCGCGTAGAGAGCTATGCCTGTAAGGCATATGGTCGGTTATCGTTTAGAGGTATCGATGCACAGACGAATGGCCTTAGTGTTGATGAAAGCACAGATGGGGCATAAAAAGAAGCGAGCAGGAAACAAGCCGCGATTCAGATATACAGGTGTGATGACCCCTAATAATCCGAAATAAGAAATCAGATTGGGAAACAGCTGAACGCTTAAAGTCAGACACAATCAAAGAACCTTGTGCTATCCATACTATAACATTGTAACAATAACATTTGCATTTCCAAGTGATATTCAAACTACATCAATGTCACCCACATGATTTGAATAAGTAAGATTAGGAATTATTATAACAGTCTGTTGGCTCTCCAGTGTTCTTGTTGTTGTCCCAATGTGACAACGCGATTATGCTGTAACAACTGAGTCAGACTCATTGAAGTTTCCCACATCCGGGAGACCAAAGTGAATATACGAGATTAAACCGCAAACAGGTTAGTAGTAAATACTGTGCTAATGGATGACATTCCGCTAAGCGACGCAGTCTTTCTCGCGATATTAAAAAAATTCAAAATCTAACTAATGCTACCGTTTTCAATGGCAAGAACAGAAATTCACACCTACAGAAGTGTACGCACCCATGATGAACTGACTCCGTAGGTCCGCTCACTGTGATTGCCAAAACGATTTTGTAATACAGACTATATCAAGTAGGCAATTGAAGATAACGGACGAAATGTTAACACTGCATAGTTCTAATTTATTCAAACTAATTGGATAATGAGGATTTAACGTTTCAAATGACTATGATTGCTCCACTTAAAAAAAAATGCAAACTGCCTCTGGTGTTCCTTCTACAATCGCCACTGATAGTGGTGCACAGTTTCAATTCAAACTCTCTTGTGATTTCACTTCTTTGCTTGGATTTCAACACATTCGCACGAATACACTTCAGCAATCATCTAATGGATTTGTAGAGCGATTGCATTGACAACTAAAAGCGCCTCTCACCTCAACTTATCACGCGGCCAAGTAGTCAGACACCCTTTTGTTGACCATGTTACGCATACGCATAATCTTCAGGGGGAACGTCGGCTTTAGTCCGCAGAATTGGTGTTTGGTATACCCTTGCAATTACCTTGAGTTTTTTTGTCACAAGTTCAATGTTATTGACCATCGATAGCTATCAGAACTACATTGAGTAAGTGGGATCAGCAAACACATTAATGTTAACGGCCGGAGATTTACTGGACCGGCGTGTCGGAGCTAATGTATTGTGAAGATCACATCGGGTCTTGTGAAGGTGACAAGAATGGAGGTAGCTACCATCTAGGATGAAGACAAAGCAAGGTTTCTTAATAAAGGAGCACTTCTCTTAAAAGATTGAAGATTTCTCAAACGCATGCCTACAAATGTGTGCAATGGAAGACGCATAACCCATTCGTTCAGAGCCATTGCGGGATTAGGGATAACCAGTAAACTGACCCAGAAACTTGGAGCGGTGGAGAATCACAAAAGGTTCTAACAGGCACGAGAGTAATCCTTGGATACAGGAGGATGAGGATACAAGCAAAAGACGAACATCGATTTCACTGATGTTTTTGCTGCTTTATTTACAGAAAAGAACAGACATGTCAGCATACATTCTAGCCGACAGATCCTATTTTGGCTTGAACCAACGATACCAATCGTCGAGACAAGTCTGGTCGGAGCAATCGTGCTATACGGTTTCGATGTCGTCGGACTGGATCCGATTTAGCTGCCCCTGCAGTCGGTGCCACAACCATAAGACGCTCTTGATGCGCATCTTCATCTTCGTCTTCCATATCTTCTTCAACATCATCCGGCTGTTCTGTGAACCAACTGGCTTCGCATGCAGTGAGCACACTGGTCTCCCAAACGGGCATTCCATTCTGTGTGAGAGCTAGCACACAGTTACGTACACGGGACACTGCCAATCGTTCAACAAGATACTCCATGCGACTTGCTTCGGTGGCCAGCGGATCACCGGCCGGTTCAATAGCTGCCGTGAGACCGAGACCAATATCCATCGCACGTGCTGGCCCGATCCAGACGTAGCCGTTACAACCAAGAATGAGACCGATGTGAATCACGTCCATCGAGCCATCTGTAGTTCCGGAGTCAGATGGCAACGAAATACTGCGACGAATGGCCAATCGGTGTCGATGTATTTTCTGACGCTTAACCAGACTCGGTGGAATGCGCAGAAAACAACCACCACCGAGTTTACCAGTCCGTGTCCCAGGCATGTGAAGTTGTAGAGTGCCGTCTTTGTAAACTTCGTGCACTTCGGCCACAATGACATCACCCTCCTGAACAGACAAGCGAAACCAACTAATGAGTTTAAATCAGACGAAAATACAATATATGAATAATTTGAAGAACAAAAAAGTAAAACTATAGGAGAAATTTTTCGGATAAACATTGGTATCAAAATGGTTTGATATGTAGTGTTGAACCAATACTGAAATAATCAACCAGTGAGAGGAATTCTAGCAGTCATCGCTTTGTCCAACGTTTGCCGGAAATAATGTGCACGTACAGCTTGTTTCAGACTGTCTAACTGACTCTGTTAGCCACGCCTGTCTGATTGAAAGTCGGAACAGGAGATGGAGGAATCAAAACTCAAAATCATGAAATGCGTGCTTCACTGAGAGGGCATCGAAAGCGTAACAGAACCGTTTCTTCCCGTTAAAGACACATACTTGACTGGATCCACCGTTGATGTTTTAGTTTTAGCTGACAGCAACAGTCCCACCGTCGTTTACAACAATGAGAAGTGCAAATTTATCCTAACTGACTGGAGCTCAAGCTGTTTTTGCGCAGACGCTGGGAACAGTAGACACAACACAAGGAACTCTGTTTCATATCGAAACAGTTTGGTTCAGTTCTTTCAGACCTTAACCTCGAAGAACTATCTTGTGAATCTAAAAATGGACTCTTCATCCATGCACGCTCTTTACAATTCAACTGAGATTAAGGTGATTAACCTCGCACTTCTGTGCTCTGATTTTGGTTGCTATCTCACAGCATCGTCTAATCAGAAGCAAAGCGAATAGGAGCGGAAGATGTAAAATAGCAGAAAAAAGTCATAGGTAAAATTATGAAGAGGAACGCAGTTATACCACTGACCGTGGTATTTACGTATGTCACCTAATGTCTACAACCATCCAGTGAGTGGATCTTGTGGACGCTACTCTACTCGGACTCGGCTAGGTCCAGTCGCCGGAGTTAGCATATCTTTTCATGTCATGGATCAATTACCTCGAATCACTCTCCCACCTAAAACTGCCTTGGAGAACGACGAGCAACTAGGTAGTCTACAAGTGGGCAAGTGAAAGACAAGCCCTAGCCATCTTAACTTTTTCTGTCAGTACTTGTTCCAGTGACTGATCTTCGGTTCCTAACACCCTACGACTAGCCTCAGCAGTGCTGACACGTTGTTCCCATCGACAGCCTTTGTCTATTTCCTACCTTTAACGGCCAAGTTTCTGTCCAGTAGAAAATAACGGTTCCAACTACGGCAGCGTACACCCGATCTTCGGCTAACAATCAGATTTCGATCCGGTGACTTAGTCATACTCTATAGCGACCTCAACGCCAAAGCCACCTGTCCCGCACAGTTGCTTCTAGACGATAACCTAGGATCCACTTTTCCAGACAGAGTTGTCTACACGGTCATCTATGCAGCCGGATGTCCACGACCGAAATGAATGCTGGCAACAGATAACGAAGCCTTGCAATCCGTCACACTCCGGTTCGTGCAGATTGCACAAAAGGCGAATATTTTCGACATCAATTGCTCAGTTAGATGCCCGCAAATCCGTCCCTCCGGATGCTACATTCGTTGAGGTGCGTAAATTCCAGAGGTACCTACTGACTAGAGCCTGAGAAATAACCATAGTCAGCGGTGGACTACGAAATGTAGAAAAACAAAGAAGGCTGCGTCTAATGGCAATACTCGCAACCTTTTTCGTTCGATTAAAACAATCGATCCACGGAAGCTCGGTGTATGAGGGAACGTGTTAGCCCGGCGTTGGCGGACAGCCAAGTCAAGTTGGCAATCGGCACTGGTGCAGTACCAAGCACAAGGCGTGAGGCAACAGAATCTTGGGTGACAGGACAGCCTATCGATGGAATGGATCAACAGATGAGAGATGAATCTTGCGCGTGTTCTTTAAGCCTCAAGGCATGGTCGCCCATACCAGTCGGACCAATGCGCTGTGTACAACGAGTGGGCGCACGCGACAGCAACCAATATACTGTTTTTTTGCTAATAAAACGAGATGATTGTGAGGCAGAACTGAGTTCTCACTAGAATCAGTGGGACGGAACAAAACACGGTGTAAGGAATCCAACCATTCGCTGACTAACTCACAAGAGCGTCGTCTGGGGCCTTAGGCGAAGCATTATAAAGAACAGTTCAACAGACCCACTTCTGCAGTGGACCTCCGAATATACCTGCCAGCGAAACGATGCAGGCGGATACCGCTCCTCCATCAGAGATGGAGATTATGCGGGAGGTAGGCTACTTGAAAAGGTATAAAGCCGCTGGACCAAATGGGTTGTCTCTATCTTTTTTCAAGGATGAATACGAAGCTTTGGTTTCGAACTTGGAAAACTCCTCCGAGTAAATTGAGATAGTGAACAGATTCTCAGGGACTGGTGTGAATCGATGATTGTGCCGATTTACAAGGAAGGTGATAGGTCTTTTTGTGAAAACACCAGAGGAATTGGCCTGGCAAGTATCGCATTCAAACTGATTGTCGGGATTATTTTTCACCGATCAGCCAGCGCCCGCGAAATGTGTACGCGTGAGAATCAAGCCATGTTTAGACCCCATCGACGTTGTATCAACCAAATCACTACCCTTCGAAAATTTTTAGAGCACAAGTACACCTTCCGTAGGCATAAAATCTCTGTCTTCCTTGATCTGAAAGTTGCATTCAATTCGGTTGACCTCACAGTTCTCTGCTACTGCTTCATTGGAGGGTGTCGGAGAAAGTTAGTTCTCTTTTCCGGAGCTTGTATACAAACAACCGAAGTCGAGTTCGTGCTCACGGCGATCTTTCACCCAAGTTTACCACAGAAAGTGGTGTTCGTCAGAGTTGCCCTCTTCCGCCCTTCCTCTTCAGTTTCGTAATTGAACTGATTCTTGTGTCATAGCTATCCTCATGAGAACAGCGGCATAAATCTGTGTTCAGCGAGTAGACTGTCTCATTATGAATATGGGGACCATATTGTTCTTCTGGATGAAGATTCAGGTAAGTTTCAAGCTTTTCTAGATAACCTGAACAGCAGTGTAGCATTTCTTGAGATGCGTTTCGCACCTTCAAAGAGTAAAATGCAACTGCAAGACTGGGTTGGTTCTATATCAAACCTTCCCTTGGTAGGGGAAGCTCTAGCTGAAGTAGATAAGGATTGTTACTCGGGCAGTTTCATTTCACCAAGTGGTCAGATAACGGATGAGGTGTCGTCACGTGTACAGAAAGCGCGATTGGCTTTTGCCAACCTCATTCATCTGCGGTGCCGGCGCGACAGCCGGTTGTCTGTCAAGAGTCGAGTGTACGCTGCGGCAACCAGATCGACTTTTCATACAGCCTAGAAACATGTCCGTTAAGGGTAGCAGATAGGCGAAGACTGCCGGTGTTCAAGCATCAATGCCTTCGTAGTGTTGCTTGAATATGGTGGGAACACTATATCAGCAATGCTGAGGTTGGGCGTAGGGTGTTAGCAACGAGTGTTCAGTTACTGGAAAAGATACTGAACTCAAATGGGTTTAGGTTGCTCGGACATTTGTCACGCATGTCCATCAATAGACCTCCTCGGCGTACGTTATTCTTAGAGGCAGATACCGGCCGGAAGGCAGGTCGAAGTAGTCAGTCCAGGACATGGCAAAAAGGTTTGAAATCCTTGACTAGTGGGTTTGGTCAAGTGGGACGTGTGTGACTTCCGGGTTAGGATCCACGAAACCTGCTTACCAGATGTCTGGAGACACTAAGTGACACGGCTACGTGTCCTGGCCGGTGGTGTAGTTGCGCCCGAGCTCTCTCTCTTTCCCTCTGTCCTTGTGAACTCCGCACATAACTTTGTTTTCGGCTCTTTTTTCACCTTGTGCTTCTACCCATTCTGAGTTCAGCTGGATGATGCTGCGAGACAGCAACCAAAACCAGAGCACAGAAATGCGAGGTTAATAGCTGAATGAGCTGAAATGAACTACAGCGACCTGAAACAAAACGAACTGAGCAAACACTCCGTCCCGTACCCTGCTCTTGAGGACGCTGTCGCGTTGGTGACCAGATCAAAATGTGAATCAACACTGTCGAGAAGGACAAAAACGCCTAGGCTTACAGTCGGTCGATGGTACCCATCGATGGAAGAAAAACTGTCTCGCGATGTGTATTGAACTCGCTCCCAATCGCTGTGCATGGTCAGCGATGATCCATGATATTCACGAAACCGATTTATCTCTTGGCAGGAGATAGCCGCGCCAGAGTGGAGATACGTCAGTTGAAGAGACTCCATAGCTCATTTTCGTCATAGGCAACGAACATGCTAATGCATAATGCAATTTGACGGTTGATACAACATACCACAATGCAGCGGTGAAACCCGGATAATCTAAACAAACCTTCATAAATGAGCGCATCGCACGTTCGTCATCCTCCGATTTACGTCGCAGCTCGCCGCCTGGTAGTTTCACATTCGCCAAAGCCAAGTTTCCATATAAAGCGGAATTTACGTCCACTTTCCAACGTCGCTGTTCTACCTTTGAGAAGCAAACATAAAATTAACTACATGAGGTTGCGAGTTACGTTAGCTGGTATTATTTGAAATCACGATCTCAGTCTCAGAAGCATAAATCAATGTAGCTGAGCAAAAAGGTTGATAGAGGGAGAAAAACATGACCGAAGTTAATCAAAATCACTTTGGGTCAATCTGTACGAACCAATCAGAAAAGCAAATATACATCACATACGTTTCAGGAGAAATCACCTTGAGTAGTACATCAAATGATTCACCATACCTATCAGGCCATTGAAAATATCTGAACGTACTGTAGTGTGTTTGCGTAACCGTGGATCCACTGAATCCCAACAGGAACTTAGGCCCGGGGTGAACCCAACACGTTCACTCCGGGGTTGAGTACCAGTTGCAAATTTATGGGGAGGAATACTAACAATTCCAAAGTGTGCATAAAGTGTTCAGTAATCCCGCGCACACCCCCGGAGTTTCGTATTGTTATTTTAGCTGTTGACAGTGATAACAGTAGTTAGGTTTCGAGTTATTCTGCGTCAGCCGAAGAAAACCGTCAGAATGTCTACACCAAATTAAGACTACGGTAATCGGTATTTACGAATCATTACTTCAAAAGTGAAAATGTTAACCCAGAAGTAACTAAACAAATATACTTACCCTTTTCGACGGTCCTGTTAGAGGCATTTCTAGGAATATGTACTCACTTATTGTGATCAAGCTGGACCACCCGACGCAACTTGTGCATTCCATTGTAAACCCGTCTTATTCGCGGCAACTGAAACTTCGCTTATTACAGGCATATAAGACAACGTTGTGTTGTTGAATACCGAAAATTTACATATAAATGAAAGTCCTCCTTATTTTCCTGATTGTCGCAGATGTAAAACGAATATACACAAATTTTATGAACTTTGTCAATTGAAACCGAAAAGCTGAGAATTAATTCTGAAGGAAGGTGCGTTTTTTCCGATTATTGGTTGTTGTTAGTCACCTTTTCTCATCTTCACTTGACAAACCATCCTCCCTAATACATATTTTGCACTTGATATTTGATGCCATTCCATTAGTTTTGCCCATGAATGCTGATGCTCCCTGAAGCATGGTATTTTCACTCACTCTTTTTTCCATCAACCTCAATACCCAGGCCTATCAGTGTCTTGCCAACGACGCAACACCCTGCTGTCCTTTTTCCCTTCTACTCCTGCCGTGCTACGCTACACATCGGTCGCAACCACTGAGTTTTCAGTCCTTTTCAAAATCCCAACATAAAGCCCACTTCCGATCATGGTAACACCAATAGCTTTATCTCTAATGCCTTCAAAACATCTCACATCAGTCAGCAGAAGCTTTTCACCACTTCTCAAAGCAATTTCGATCCAACCCCTCTTCGTAACAACAGCTAAACTTATCCATACCTATAATGGTCTTCGTAGATTGTTTGCTTTTTCAGCTGCGAGTAAGAGTCGTTTCTCTTTTCAAAACATCCTCTTTTACTCCTGCCGACCTCATTTAACCGTACAAGTCCCTCACAGGCCCCATATTTGAAAAGCAGCCTTATTCTCCTCCTTATTTCCTGATGAGACTTGGTAAAGAGCCGTTTCCATCGTCAATCGAGTTCTTGCTTACTTCCTTTTATTATTACACTGAATGAATAACAGTACAGGGAGTAAAACCCATAATCAGAAGACATACTGTAAAAGTGGGTTGTGAAGGAACATTAACGTTAGAACCAGTTTATTGACCCTGCTTTTGAAGAAGGAACGATTGTAAGTGGATGGGAAGACAGAAAGAGGGAGAATGTCTCATTACTTAGCGGTCCGGGGAAAGAAAGAAAATTGAAAGATAGAAGTACGACATCTAGTGACAGAAAATTGATAAGGATGACTAGTTGCCTGGGTACGTGATGTTCGGAATAAAGTTTTGGGAAGAGAAACTGCCGAGACAAGTTCAGAGGAACAGAATCCAAAATAGTACCGGTAGAACAGAGACAACGAAGCAACAGCCCGACGATGGGCTAGTGACTGTAGACTCGAGGTTAAAGAAGAGTCGTCGACTAGCCGGATGGCCTTACGCTGAACCCGATCAGGAAGAGAAAGAGAGAGAGACGAAGCTTCACCACACACGTGACTGCAATATTCAAGTGCAGCAGAAGACGATGAGCTGGTGTAAAGAAGCGTCTGGCGCGAAACGAAAAACCAACTTTGCGCGCAGCACGAGAGGCGAGTTGAGATATGAAAGCGGACCAACACGGAGAAGAGGTTAGAGATAAACCGAGAAGAGAGATAGAATCTGTGGAATGCAGTACAGCTAAATAAAAGGATAAATGAGGACAGAATGAGTGGTGTTTCTAGGAAATTGAGAGAAGAGGAGTTTTGGAGGCATTAAATGCAACATGATTGTGGGATCCCCAGGAGGAGATGCATTCGGGTCGGATTCTAAAGATGCACTGATTGCACTTCGGTCACGATCTATGTTGGTGTTGCCATGGTGGGGAGTGCGGTAAGGGAGGGAACAATGAAAGGTGGCATTATCGGCAACGGAATAGATTGGGTTGGAATTAGTGTGTAAAATATCATTAATAAATAAAAGAAATAGGGTGGGCGCAAATACTGAACCTTGGGGAACATCAGAATTCATGCAAAATGGCTAAAACAAAACCCCATCAACTTGGACGGAGATGGTTCGCTTACTGAGGAAACTTAATGTCCATGATACGAGAGCGGAGGAGAACTCGAACTTAGGCAATTTCGCCAGAACACCGTGCCAAACTGGATCAAAGGTCTTAGAGATGTCGAGTGAGACCATGTGTGTCTCCGTGGTTGTCGAGTGCAGCCAACCAAGAGTATGAGACGAAAGCCAGGATATCACTGGTGGAACGGCCAAGTCGGAATCCGTATTGGCGATCACCAAGTGGTCCTTCGCGTTCGAGAAACGCACACAGTTGGTCGGAGATGACAGTTTCGAGTACTCTCGAAAAAACAGGTGTGAGGGAAATAGGACGATAGTTATTCGGGTCCGAAAGATCACCGTGATTGGGAATAGGAAAAATCACGGTGCGTTCCCAGGGATCGGAAAAGTAGAAAGTTGGAGAGAGAGAGAGAGAGAGAGAGAGAGAGAGAGACAGCAAAGATGACGTAAGAGAGGGGCCAATTCAGGGGCGCACATTTAAAAGACGATGGTTGATCCACCGTCCAGGCCGGGTACTTTGCATACATCCTGAGAACTCAGCGCTTGGTGGGTCTTTCTAGTGTTAATGAGGTTAAAAATGGGAAACAGAAGGAAGAGAAGGAACCGAAGGAGTAGAATAAGTGGGTAAGGTGGAATTTGAGGCAAACCGAGAAGCAAAAATCTCGGCTTTCTCGTGTGGTTCACAAACAAGATCACCATAGGAATTACAGATGGGAGGGAGATTGGAAGGGCGAAAATCGCGAGACTGCTTTGGCAAGAGACCAAAATGTTCGGCTACCGGTGGCAGAGAGAGTAGGCGTTCGGCTTTCCACCGGACGAACCGTTCTTTCGCTCTCTGTATGGCTGACGAGCATCAGTTCCTGGCTTGCGCGAAGCGGCGATGGGAGTCGGGAGTGAGCGAGCGGCGCCAGCAGCAAAATGTTGCACGCCTCAAGCGTACAGCACGACCACATGCGTGGTTGAACCACTTGGGGGATTCGGGTTTGCCGAGTTTGGAAAAGTGAGGAATAAAAAGTTGCATACCTTGAATAACAATGCCAGCGAAGTTAGAAACGAGAACGGAAACGTCTAAAGCAAAGCGACAATCGTTCCAAGGACAGGGGGCTAGGAAATCGCGAAAACCATTCCAGTTGGCTGAACTGTAACGCCAAAATGTGTGTCTCGAGGTAAGTGGAGGATCGAGGCGAATAAAATTGATGGAACAGGAAATAATACAGTGGTCAGATGAGCCAGGTGGAGGGAGAAAAGAAATGCCTGAGAACGAAAAAGGAAGAGAAGTGAGAATAAGATCAAGGGTATGGGCACGATCACCAGCTTGATCGGGAATACGTGTGGGGAGGTGAACAAGTTGGCACAGGTTGTTGACCACGACGAAATGTTCGACTTCGCGCCCCATAGCCGAAGTGTCCGATGAGTGGATCAACCAATCTCGATTGTGAACATTAAAATCTCCTAAGATGGTGGTATGGCAGTGGAAAGGTTAAGATTCCGGACTCTGGATGTGGCGACTAACTGATGGACGAAGGCACAGACACCAGATTTGGGTGAAAAGAGGAGTGAAAGGTGCAGTTGGGGAATCGGAGGTGGGTAGTGTCTGATGAGGGGGAGATGAGTTCCGGTCAAAAATAGGGCAGGAGGAGAGGAAGATTGGAAAAATTGGTGCACAAAATCGATATTATGGTTCATTTCGCGAATGTTAGTGAGAGTGGTGTGTTCGTACTTGTTTCCCGAGCGAGCAGAGCGAGGAAGAGAGCGAGTACGTTTGTGATTGTGTATTTTTATGACTCATAATGTAAAGGAAACCGGCAACCGTGATCCTGAGACTAAAAGTTCCGAACCACATAAGGCCTCAATAGATCAGGCGTGGTGGTGAGCCGGGCGACAGCAGAGCTGTCTTCCATCACCTATTTGCAGCCGGTAGACCGTTGTGATGCTGTTACTGTTTTGATTTTCGTTGACCTGAACTTGCTTTCTTGGTTCCCCCACCGTTGACCCTCCGCTACCCGTCCAGTACACAAGCGCCCCACTGTCCACTTCGAGCCCTTATCTCAATGCATCGCATCTACATTGTCTGATTTACTTCTTCCCTAGAACAATCAAACTGTAAAAAAACCACTCTTTCTTTAGCTAATCTATCATTTTTCTCTCTTTGAAGACAAGATCAATAAACTGGTTCCTTACTTCCAACTGTTTTTTCCACTGTTGCTTTTACAGTATATTTTCAGGCCAAGGAGTTAAAGTATGAAGCAGAAAATCACTTTTTGTGGTAAATGATAGGAGCTTTCCTGCAGTTTTGCATATCAGTGTGATTCCGCAATTAAGTAAGCCTCCACATCACACTACGCGTTTACTGAATCTCAACTCGACCTTATGCATGCCCATGGAAAGTAGTCGTTCAGGGTTTAAAATATCGAGTGCTGTTATCTTATCATGACCAGGTTGAAATGACAACACCGAGTCTGAAACTTCACTTTAGGATAACACTACTCAATCACATAGTATTCTTATCCTAACAACGGAACGCTGTCAACGGTCCAGAACTGCTGAGTTGGTTTGTGTTCGATGCAACCTATATCGCTAAGATGAACACATTACAGTCAGCGAAATGATGAAAGCACATAAAAACTATGTAGCACGCAGCACAATGACAAATTGAAAGTGGAAGTTATTAAGAGAAACTCATATTCACTTCAACAATGCGACCAACGACGGTATCTCCGACATTCCCAGAATAACGTGCTTTCGGTGGTTCCACATAAACTAATTTGTTTACAATACGAACGCGACCCGTGAGAGAAGTTCGCATCGGAGCGTTTCGCATAGCTTCTTCGGCAGCATTTGGAACGTTACCGTCCGCTTTGGCTGAATCCGACTGTTCCATGACTGGGTCGACATCCATATCCCTGTATGTCCCGTGACCAGTGATCAAATTTGCGCCAGAGGAGAATATCATTTCACCGGGAACAACGGCTGAACCTTGACGAACACTTGAACCCGAATCTGATTCGCCTTGAGCAACGTAATTTGGAACATGGCGTTCGGGTGCGATGACCGCTGGGTACATACAGACAGGCATGCTAATCCCCGATCTGGAATATGAAAAGTATTTTCATCAATTTCCCATCAGCCATGGCATGAGTAGGTATTCAAGCAGACGGCAAAAAAGGAAGTCGAATCATTGCCTAGTTTAATGCAGCGACAGAGTCCCAAACAGCAAGCGGTAAAGAGAGGAGGGGGTACGATTTCCAGTTCAGTTGGAACATCTAAACAATAAACTGCGTGCGGTAATTTTGATTACTGCGTCTCTGCAAGAATCTTGATAGAAATTCGAAACTCCAAGGGAATGGAAAATACGAACAGAACTACAAACAATAGTATCAAGTGGATAAACAAAACTTGTGGATAGGAGAGCGCTAAAGATAGAGATACCGAGCCATTTCCTCCAATGTATCTAACCAGCGAGTGGGCTATTTCTTGCACCGCAGTCCGGGGACCCAGATCGTATGACAAGACCAATTACACTAGTTAGGGTTTTCATACCTTTCTTCCATGCCATGGAAACACCAGTTTTACTCCTCTTCCAACCATTACTCACCCCAGCAGAAATTGCACGCCAAAGAATTCTATCCGAGGAAGTGCGCAACACGTCTCAAACACTTGTCTGATGAGCTTTGGTTCTTCATTTACCGATTTATTTCGTGCGCCTAGTACTCTGCACCTAACCTCAGCATTGCTGATACAGTGTTCCAACCAAATTTGAGCAGTGCTACGAAGAGGTCGACTTTCAAGTGCCGATTATCATCGTGTATCATCCATCCTCGATGGTCACATTTCTGAACCATACAGAAGAACTGACCTGACAGCTGTAACGTACACCCGAACCCTGGTAAATAAACGGATGTTACTTCGACAACACAGAAGACTGAGGTTGGCAAAAGTCAAACATGCCACTTGCATAGGCGACGACGCCTCATCCGTAATCCGTTCTTCAGGTGGAACGCAGCTGCCTAGATAATAAAACTTACTTTGTCTCATAACATATGAAGTGAATTACACTAGAAGAATTATACCCCATAGTTCGAAAAATACTATAAAAATTCGAGAAAAACGTCCAAGATAAAACCAGTTCACTGGATCTGTATTTGAAAAGAGAAAGGTTGTAGATGGGCGGAAAAACAGACAGAGGAAAGGAACTCCACAACTTAGCAGTTCGGGGAAAAATAAGGCTGAAAGGTTGAGATCCGACATCTAGGGACAAAACCTAACAAGAATAACTAGTTGCTGTGCTCAGGATTGGAACTTTGTTCGAGGTGGCACCTCTAGCCCGTGCACAACCAAGTGCTGCCTGTCGGGCAACAGGAAGATCATGAATTCGGAGCCGGTGACCTATCAAGCAGTTCATAGACCTTTTGGATAGTATTCTATCAATCTGGGACGCCCAAAGCATCCAGCAAGATCACGTTGCTTGGTTGCCGGTGGCTCTCTAGGACCTCGTTCGCCATTCGGTAGGGGTGACCATGATTCAGGGGTCATGCGACCCTGTTGGTTGGACAGTTTTCCTTTTTGGCCGTTCCATCAAGCAGTAGACCTTATCCGCCCATTCAGGATCAGCTGTCTTCGCACGCTGAGCACCATCTCACCGAGCTTTTAGGCCTTGACTACCCTCCAACCTGGTTTCGCCCGACTCTCGAGCGGTTTACCGCGCTGGGGCCGTTGTTTCATGCTTCAGCTTCGTGGAGCCACAGTAGGGAGTTAGGTCACCGATGGAGACTAAGGAGACAGAAGATTCCCCAGGGGGCACACCAATTTGCCAAATGAGAGGTGCTACTGCCCTCAGACACCACATAACACAAACAGATTTCACTTTTCCACAGAACCGCCATTTCCAACTGCTGTTACAAGCTTCCGCATAGTTGCAGTGTATATATATATATATATATATATATATATATATATATATATAATTTGTAGTAAGCAGTGGGTAAATGGGTGGGCAAATTTCCCTGAAAGCACAAGAACAGCTTTGCGGTTGCCGTTGCTCATCAAGTCATCATCCCCACCATCATACAGCGTTAAACAGTAGAGAAAGCCCCACTGACCACTGCTTTTCTCACCATCTTGCACGCTGAATTAGAAAGTATGAATATAAAAGATGGACAGGGAGTGAACCTACAAGGATGGGAAAAGGAAAGAACGTCCTAGTAGCCAATACACGGAATACACAGTCTAACTGTACAAACGCACATCGATCAGTCATTCTGATTCGATAGAAAGTGACAACACGATCGCCACTGTTCACGGTCTGCAGCTATATCCTTCAGTGTCTCCAGCCAACTGGTAGACGGATCTTTTGGACCCCAACCACGAAGACGAGAGGCACCTACTTTCCCTAAGTCTGCTGTACATTTTCTCATTCCTCGCTGCCACGTCATCTGTTGACCTCCACGTGGTCTTTTCCACTCCGGAGGAGGAAAGTAGAATAGGACACGGTACGGTAGACATGTGTTTGACATACGTAACACGTGTCCCAACCAACGAAGTCTACTAAGTTGGATACGCTGTGATAGAACGTTCTCCAAATTAGTACCCAATACTCGATTTCTGACTTCAGCATTGCCTACTCGGCTACTCCACCCGATCTTAGCGATACTACGTAAATATCGGTGGTCGAAATCCTCAAGACGACCTCGGCCTTCGCCCCATCTTTGTATAGTTGCACAACGACAGCTTTCTTCCATTCCTAAGGGGAGCTTTCCCGCTGCTAAGGACGCGTTCAACAACCGTGTGACGGGGTGAGTTAACACATCGGTCAGCTCCTTTACCACTGAGGGATGTACACCATCAGGCCCCGGGGATTGGTTAACTCTGATGGTGCACATAGCTGCCGTCACTTCTTACTCTGTGACTTCCTGGCACGACATACAAGGAGCGTGCACTGCAATATGTGAGGGGAGGGGGTGATTAAGCCTCAGTTCAGGAGCATAGACTGACAAGTAGAGCCTCGCCAGTATCTCCGCCTTGTATTCATCTGTAACTCCCGGCGGGTGTCTTTCCTGTAAGACTGGGATTGCAGTTGTACTTCGCGTCCTCCGTCGCAGATATGCAAACGGGCGTTTGGGTGCATGAACCAGAGTCCATTGCTAACGTCTCCTCGAAGATACGTCACTTTTCTCGCTTCATTTGGGTACAGTGATTACAGATGGTGCGATAGCGGTCATATCCCTGTCCAGTTGTGTGACATTGTTTCCATGCGTGGTTCCGACGCTTCAAAAGACGCCTGAGTTGTGAGTCAAACCACGGTTGGCCTTTTGCATGCGGTCGCTGTCTGGATGATGGAGCAAACGTTTGGCATAAATGAAGGATTTCGTTCCGAATTACTCCCCAAACCTTGTCTATCTTGTACCGTCCTTGCGGATACCAAATCACTGAGGACGCGGTCTCCCTGAGTTGTTGGAACGGCATTAGCCAGAAGTTGAGTCCACCCTGTGGTCTAGGAACGAACGTCGCTTCTCTTCCAGCTGATGGTCACTACCGCATGGTCACTGCTCTCTCGTGGGGGTAGGTACTCAGTCTGCCCAACATTGGAACGTCTTGGATATATCATCAGGTCTAGCATAGACGTTTGGTGATCTTGGGTTCGGGTCGGCATTCGGACGTGTTGGTACAGAGAAAACTCCAGCACTGTTGAAAGGAAGTGACGAGAAAATAAATCCGCTTCTGCATTGCGCCGTAAATTCTCCCATTCCGCATTCAGCGAGTTGAAGTCACCCAAAATTAGACAGTGACCATCGCCAGCCCAACGTCCTATGCCAGTCACTGTTTCCCGAAGATCTGCCTCTGGGGACCGATAAATAACTTTGGTCGACTCAAATCCACTGGGTGTTATCATCATCATCGTACAGCGTTAAACAGTAGAGAAAGCCCCACTGACCACTGCTTTTCTCACCATCTTGCACGCTGAATTAGAAAGTATGAATATAAAAGATGGACAGGGAGTGAACCTACAAGGATGGGAAAAGGAAAGAACGTCCTAGTAGCCAATACACGGAATACACAGTCTAACTGTACAAACGCACATCGATCAGTCATTCTGATTCGATAGAAAGTGACAACACGATCGCCACTGTTCACGGTCTGCAGCTATATCCTTCAGTGTCTCCAGCCAACTGGTAGACGGATCTTTTGGACCCCAACCACGAAGACGAGAGGCACCTACTTTCCCTAAGTCTGCTGTACATTTTCTCATTCCTCGCTGCCACGTCATCTGTTGACCTCCACGTGGTCTTTTCCACTCCGGAGGAGGAAAGTAGAATAGGACACGGTACGGTAGACATGTGTTTGACATACGTAACACGTGTCCCAACCAACGAAGTCTACTAAGTTGGATACGCTGTGATAGAACGTTCTCCAAATTAGTACCCAATACTCGATTTCTGACTTCAGCATTGCCTACTCGGCTACTCCACCCGATCTTAGCGATACTACGTAAACATCGGTGGTCGAAATCCTCAAGACGACGAATATCTTCAGCACGCAGACTCCAAGTTTCGCAACCATACAACAAAACTGAACACACTGCGGCACAGTATACACGACCTTTCAACTTCAGTGAAATATCAGATCGACGCCACAAGTGCTTCAGTCGAGTGTACGCCGCTCGAGCCATGGATCTCCGCGTACTCACCTCTACTACAGTGCTCCCATCCGTCGTCACGCTGCTGCCGAGGTAGGTGACGTGGTCGACAACCGACAGCACCTCCCCATCGAGCATCAAGCTCAGAATCGTTGGCGTCCAGTCTTGTAACATCACTTTACACTTTGAAGGTGCAAAGTGCATGCCGAATGGCGCTACAGCTCTTGAGAGTCTATCTAGTGCACGTTGAGCATGTTCCGTGGATTCGAACAAGCAGACAACGTCGTCTGCGTAATCTAGGTCACACAGCTTTCCACTATTTCCTAGTTCGAGGCCTACATCCTGAAGATTTTGCAGCGCAATCTCCATTATTTCGTCCATGACGAAGTTGAACAGGAATGGAGATATGGGACATCCTTGTCGAACACCACTGATCGTTTCGAACCGACCGGATAGTTCACCGTAAACTCTAACGCGACCAGAAGTATGAGAATACAATGATCTCAGTAGGTTCACGAACTTCTGGGGCATACCTTTTCGATGAAGAGTACTGAAAAGCGCCGTCCGATCAACTGAATCGAAAGCGTTTTTCAAGTCTAAGAAAATCATTATTGTCGGTCGGCGATGCGTCTGACACGTTTGAAGTAGTCGGCGAAGAGTAGAAATCTAGTCGATGTATCCCCGACCTGGGCGGAATCCAGCCTGATGTTCGCGGGCATTCCTCTCGCGAGTGGGTGTAAGACGGTGCAGTAGAATTGAGGCTAATACTTTAGTGACTATCGGAATTAAGCTAATCCCACGATGGTTACCACAGTCATTGCGTGTTCCCTTCTTGGAGATGGGAACGATCAATGATTCGCTCCATATCAACGGAATACGCTCCGCGTTCCAAATGTCACGGAGCAAGACGGTAAGTGATTTTATCAAAACATTTCCCCCCAGTTTAAAAGGTACTGAGGGAAGTTCGTCGGGACCTGCCGCTTTACCTCGCTTCAGTAATCGTATGCATGACTCCACTTCCATTTCCGATGGGGGCTCAAGTGATACCACCCAAGGAGTCGCAGTTATTGACACATGAGTAACTATATTAGCGCGGCCAGCTATTCTGCTGCTTGAAGTATTCGGCCCAACGGTCAAGCCTTTGCTGTTTGCTATGGATGGGTTCTCCATTTCTATCGCAAATCGTTCCACTGACCTGGATGAGCTGTCCACCGGTGTCACGAATAAGTCTGAACAGTTTTTGGCTGTTACTGAAGCAGCTGCTATTTCCATTTCTTCGGCTACCTTGACCCACCAATTTTCCCGATAATTCTCAAGGCTTGGCGTAACTTGCCCTTGTAGCTTTCTCCGCATTTTATTTATATTCTTACAGTTCGAGAGCTGATGCGTTTGCTCCATTATACTCAGCGACTCTTGCGAGATCCAGTGTCTTTGATGGACAACAGATCTAGGACCACAGGAAAAACCTGTTGATACGTGCATCGCCTGTTTGATATCAGCCTAATGCACATCTACACTACTGTTCGTCGTAGATCCTAGCTTATGTGCTTACTTCTGCTCATAACGGGTGCGAACTTCTGGATCACACAAACGTTGCACGGCTTATCCGGTTTGCGCTTTGCGACGATGGCCATTGAGTTGGAGTGCAAAACGCATTAAAACTAATGCACAGTCAAACTCTACGTACGTGGACCAGTAAGATCTACAGTTCTGAACAGAACTGCGGCACCAGTAGGTTACGGCGATATGATCAATTTGACTCAAAGTACCTGTAGAGTTAGAGTTCCATGTCGCTGTGCGACGCGAGCTGTGTCGGAAATTGGTGCTAGACAAGAACAATCGATTGTCTGCACAAAACTGGAGAAGTCTATCCCCGTTATCTGTACGCTCAGCGAGTAAAGCACAACTCCCACCTAAACAAGCTTCTGCCGTACTAAGTTTGCCAACTTGTGCATTGAAGTCACCAGCTAGCACTACAATGTCAGAACCTTTACTGCTGCGAACGAGGATGGTGAAGGCATCATAGAACTCATCTTTCTGCAAGTCTGAGCTGCAGTCCGTTGGGGCGTATGCCGAGATCACAAACAAACTGCGCTTAACACAACTATCCTTTCGAACGCCAACTGACCCTTGGAGTCTCACAGCACAAACGACTGTTAATCGGGATCCAGTTTAAGAGGGCAGCCTCAGTCTTCTCAGTCAAAACTATTCCTACACCACGTTGACCCACAGCTCGAGGTACTTCGTCTCCTGAAGTGCGCAGTAAATACCTCGATGAGGTACCAGGAGCAGTTAGTTGAATCACACTGCTCGAATCCTGGATACGCTTTTCACTTAAGCAGCATACATCAATCTTCAGAGAATCTATTGAGGGCTAGGCACACCTGCTGACCAGCCTGAATGAGTGTACGCACGTTGAAGGAGCCAACATTCAGAGGCTGACGAGGCTCGAGAAAATGTGAGTTACCAGACAGAGGATTATTCCCGACACTATTTGACAATGAATCGCTACGAGTATCGACCGTGTTATCAGTGGGAGCATTATGGGTGGATAGATGGAGAAAAGAGAGGTGACTGGGAACAGAAGACAAAGGTTGAATAAGAGAGAGGGAACTCTGAGCAGTAGCCCACTTATCACTACCCATCCCACTCGATGCAATGGGCAGCGCGGTCCTGATTATCCTGCGCGACGATTGATGCAGTATGGAATTTTTTTCTATTCGTGCACTTCATGGGAGATGTTGGACGGGTACTGCTAGGGTGTCCAGCCACAAAGCAGGAGAACGAGTAGGGTTCTAATCCGAAGCCTTTAGTTCTAACAAGAACCTATCCGCAGAGCAGCGGAATGGTTTAGTGGAAGCCCATTTGTTTGGATCAATTATTCTTCCACTGGTTTTGCCGATTGAGTTGCCAGCTCAAATCGACCCCCAACCTGGAGGACCAGGAGACTGGACTTTGTCTGGCCTCTACCCATTGACCTGCCAGGCATGATTGCATCTCCGGCTAAAAGGAGTCATCCTGTATAGCTCTTTGGGTCATAGAGGCACGCAAGCCATCACACCACGCCAAGGTGCAGTCTCGTCGTGATGGTAAGCGTACGTGGTACTCCTCTGCCCACTACTTATCTTCATACTTGAACACTCCACTGCTACATCTTCCCTAGGATCTATTTTGAATCGTCTGCAGTGTGAATGGATACTCTTCGCTGAAGAATCACGACAGTGATTTCTGTTAGTTATTCCTGTCTAAATCATATCTAACCCAACAACAACGACGCTGCGATAGCAAGTATTCATACTGATAGTAGTTTCGTCCCAGTTACATACTGTTCAACCATTACCCTCGCACTTATGTGCTTTGGCTTCGGTTGCTACCTTTCACCATAGCCGAATCCAGGGCAGAAAGAATGGGACCATAAAACGGCGAAGATCCGAAAATCATAGTAATAAGCGGGAATCAAGAAGACAAGGAAAGAGTCCTAATGCAACTACACCACTGGCCGCGACACTCAGCCATATCACTTAATGTCTCCAACCACTTGGTAGGTGGGTCACGTGAACTCCGACCTGGAAGTCCTACTCGGACCAGTCCACTGGTCAAGGTTTTCATACTTTTTTACCATGTCATGGACTGACCATCTGGAACTACCTTCCAATCACTACCTGCCTCAGAGAATAGCGTACCCCGAAAAAGTCTATCGGTGGACATGCGTAACACATGTCCCAACCACCTTAACCTCTTTAGATTCAGTACTTGATCCATAGACTGACCTCTGGTTCCCAACACCTTGCACCTAATCTCAGCATTGCTGACAGTGTTCCCACCTTACTCGAGCAATGCTCCGGAAACATCTGTGCTCGAACACTGACAATCTTCGCTTATCTTCTATCCTCAATGGCCATGTTTCTGAACCGTACGAAAGAACGGATGTAACCACCGCAGTGTACACTCTACCCTTAACAGACAATCAGATGTCACGCCAATGACACAGATGATGGAGGTTGGCAAAAGCCAAACGCGCTTCCTGTAAACGCGATGACACCTAATCCGTTATCTGTCTACCTGGTGAGAAGTGGCTGTCTAGTTAACAAAATTTATCTACTTTAGCTAGAGCTCCCCCTGCCAACACAAGGTTTGGCGTTGAGCCAACCCAGCCCAGCAACAGCATTTTACACTTTGAAGGTGCAAAATGCATCTCAAACATTTCTACACTGTCGTTTATGCTATCTGAAAGCGACGTTCGACTCAGTCCACCGCACAGTTCTCTGGTGCTTCCTCTCGTTGAAGGGTGTGCCAGAGAAGTTTATTTCTCTTTTCCAATGCTTGTATGTAAACAGACAAAGCCGAGTTCGTGCTTATGGCGATCTTTTAGCCGAGTTCACCACGGAAAGTAGTGTTCGTTAGGGTTGCCCTATTTCACCCTCCCTCTTCAGTTTTATGATTGAACTGATTCTTGACATAGCCCTATCCTCGCGTGAGAATAGTGGTATCGATCTTTGTTCAGGTAGTAAACTGTCTGACCTGGAATACGCAGACGATATTGTTCTTCTGAGTGATGATCCTTCGTAGCTGACCCCACGTAGCCCACTGGGCTATATATATATCTTGTCTGGTTTCAGACAATGTGCCAAACAAAACATGGTAAAATCGGGGGCAGGGGTAAACAGTCCGAGTCCATTATTTGTTTGTGGGCGCGATACTGCCAGGTTGCCCAAGCTGAAGCAGGTGGTTTTCTTAGGGATCCACAACCGGAGCCCTTAGCTATCCAAAGCTTAGTCCACAAAACAGCGGGACGAAACGTGGGGTCCGAAACCCACTGGGGGCCGGTGACTGATTCCTCGGTTCATTCGCCCTTCGCATGAGGCCAAACATCCTGGATGCCCAGTACACCTCTCCGCCACAGATGCCCATGAGTATACCGTTGTATGCCTCAAACGCCACCCGTAGTTGGTTTGGAATCAGGTTTCAGCCATCTCCCTTAGACTGACTATTAGTCAGCCAACCCGGTGGAGAGCGCCGGGCATTCGCTTTCGTCCTCTTACTTTAGTGGGAACACCTCCGCCACGAGAAGGCAGTGAGTAGGGCTTCCTCAGCAGAGGCTGTAGATAACGCACGGTCATCTGAGAGCATTCCGAGAGGTGTTCAGGATGAATAGCCATTTCGGAGCGTGAGACACCCACCCCTGGCCATACTGAGGTATTGGGTCTCCACGTTCGCCCGAAAAACGAGATCTTCGCTCGTCATATTCTTGCAACTGCGAAACAAGAGAATGGATAGTATCTAGATCAGTTGGCTCAGAAGCTGAAGTCATTGGCGAGAGGTTGCAACTTCAGATCAACGACGGTCAAAGAAAATCGCGATGATGCCATTCGTGATGTTTTTATCACCGGTATCCGGTCAAACCACATCAGGCAACGCCTTTTGGAAAACGGCTCTTGGAATTTTCAAACGGCTTTCGACCAAGCCAGGGCGTCGCTGGCAAATCAAAATACCTCGGCTCTATCACACTCTGCGGCAACTCACATCATTCCGACTACACAGTTACAGATTAAATCTCCGATAAAACGGCTACGGCCGTAACTCGCCCTAAATGGTTTTTCTGCAGTTATGACAAACATTCCAGATCCGAATGCCCAGCTAAAGATGCCGTATGTAAGGTCGTGGAAAGAAAGGTCATTTTCAAAAGGTCCGTCTATCCAAAACCCAGAACAAGGTATCATCTGCTATCTGTCCCTCCATATCCACTGTTTGTACTGCCGTCGCGCCGGAACGTCTTTTTAATTTCATCGTGGGCCTTGAAGCCAATAGTATCTCGTGCAGTGCTTTTATAGATACTGTCAGTTCGGCTAGCTGTCACCAAAAGCTTGATATATGCCAATGAATCGAGGATTTATCTTTCTCGAGAAATCATAAAGATGGCTTTTAGTGCTCTACCTAGTAACACGAAAGATCATTTCCTTGTCTCAATCAAGTTCAGAGATCGCACCTATAACCAATTTAGACTAGCAATTTTGAGTAACCTGTGCACAGATGTATTACTCGGACACGATTTCCTTGGACTTTATGAGTGTCAACGTCTTATTCGGTGGGTACGAACATTCGTTTACTGTTTGCCTGTAAAAACCAGCGTCCGTTACACCTTCGTCACTTTTCACGAATGCAAACCTATAACTACGAAATCCCGACGACACTGTCAAGATGACGTCTATGTGCGGGGAAATAAAACGTTTCTTCCCGTGGGATCATTGAGCCCTCCAACCCCTCCTGACGGGCTCAAGTGCTCGTAGTCACTAGCAATAATCCCAAATGAAGAGTGGTGGCAGACTATAGACAAACCATCAACAAATCCACGAACTTGGGTGCTTATCCATTACCGAAAATAGACGAAAATACAGCTGAATACCAAACATTTACTACACTAGACCTCAAAAGTGCTTATCACCAGATACCAACTCTGGACGAAAAAAAAACATCCACTGATTTCGAGGGTTGTGGACGGCTACATCAGTTCTTTCTTAACCCTTTTGGGGTTTCCTATGGAGTATCTTGTTCCAGAAAGCAACAGCTCAAATAATTTCCATGGAGGAACTAACAAACACATTAGCCTAGGTCGATAACATCGCTATTTGCGACAAATCTACTAGCTGTCATGATTTGAATCTTCGACGGTTTTCGGATGTAGCCAAGAAGTACGGTCTGATTTCTAACGAAGGCAAAAGCATATCTGGAGCCAAAGAAATCAGACTTCTTGGGTCCCAGGTTTCTAAGAGCAACATAAAACCGGACTCTGAGCGACTGAAACCTTTATTGGACCTGCAGCCACCAGAATATCCTAAATCTCAACAGAGAACTGTGGGTTTCTTTGCTCACTTTTCGCCGTGGAATTCCAACTTTTCAGACAAAGTTCATTCCTTGGTGCACGATAAAACATTTCCGTTGCCCGACACAAACACAGCTTTTCGTCTGACTCAGCTCACTCCTATGCATTCTGATTTCCTCCATCAGATTGGTGCCCTTTTCGAGCCACTTGCTGCACACACGTGCACTCACGCACGCACACGGTTTACAAACACTTTATTCACTGCCCAGTTTGTTTTGTATTGATTACTTCCTTTTCGAAACGGCGTGCCTGTCATACAATTCGGCGTTGTTCGTTCTGGTTTCCGCTGCAAACATTCTTATAGTTCTTTCCGTTCTCTTTCAGACTGCACTTAAGTAACAAGTCCGATAAAGCCCCAAGTCAGAGCATCTATCTGATTTTCTCCGACCGATAAGTCTGCCATCTCCATCCAATGCATGTGCTAACTTTAAACCACATTTCGTCTCTGGGTTTGTATTGTTTCTCTCGTTACTGATTGATTATTATTTAACAGAACCGTATATCCAGCCCCGATTATCACTGAGTTTGATCCGGGGCTTTACGTGCAATTCAGTCGTTCGGTTACCGACGGAAAGACAGATCAACCTAAAGTCCTTGCAAAGAATGCGCACTTATGCTGAACTGGGTGAACATTAGTTAACTCACAATGAACTTTCATTGGCTGGTGTGAAGCATCTCTCGTAATACGCGACGAGACGTTGCCTGGTTCCACTGCGCTGCAACTACAATTGCTGATCGAACGAGAGTTTTATTATCTATAAATTGTCAATCTAGTTAGGCGCCTCCAAAGGTTTCCTATGGTCAGGGGTGGTTGTCGTAGGCTACGAGATGGCTACACGCCCTGAACCCCCAGGAAATACTCCCAATTGACTGCACGACTAAAATGGCCGCTGCCGAGGAATTCCTTCACACTACCTTCTCGGAACGAAATTGGTGTTACAAAAAGTGAGGAGAGAGGGGAATGCTCAGTGCGTTCCACTCGGGTAACTGACGCACAGTATGACAGAGAGGACTCAGCCCCGATGAGAAAAGGAAACCGGCGTACGAAACATACAGAACTGCTCATCTGCAACTGTGGCCAAAGCGCAATGGGAACCCAGGAAATTCTTTTTTATTACAGTTCAAATGAATTAGAGAACAGGGAGTAAAACCCATAATCAGAAGACATACTGTAAAAGTGGGTTGTGAAGGAACATTAACGTTAGAACCAGTTTATTGACCCTGCTTTTGAAGAGAGAACGGTTGTAAGTGGATGGGAAGACAGAAAGAGGGAGAACGTCCCATTACTTAGCGGTCCGGGGAAAGAAAGAAAATTGAAAGATAGAAGTACGACATCTAGTGACAGAAACTTGATAAGGATGACTAGTTGCCTGGGTACGTGATGTTCGGAATAAAGTTTTGGGAAGAGAAACTGCCGAGACAAGTTCAGAGGAACAGAATCCAAAATAGTACCGGTAGAACAGAGACAACGAAGCAACAGCCCGACGATGGGCTAGTGACTGTAGACTCGAGGTTAAAGAAGAGTCGTCGACTAGCCGGATGGCCTTACGCTGAACCCGATCAGGAAGAGAAAGAGAGAGAGACGAAGCTTCACCACACACGTGACTGCAATATTCAAGTGCAGCAGAAGACGATGAGCTGGTGTAAAGAAGCGTCTGGCGCGAAACGAAAAACCAACTTTGCGCGCAGCACGAGAGGCGAGTTGAGATATGAAAGCGGACCAACACGGAGAAGAGGTTAGAGATAAACCAAGAAGAGAGATAGAATCTGTGGAATGCAGTACAGCTAAATAAAAGGATAAATGAGGACAGAATGAGTGGTGTTTCTAGGAAATTGAGAGAAGAGGAGTTTTGGAGGCATTAAATGCAACATGATTGTGGGATCCCCAGGAGGAGATGCATTCGGGTCGGATTCTAAAGATGCACTGATTGCACTTCGGTCACGATCTATGTTGGTGTTGCCATGGTGGGGAGTGCGGTAAGGGAGGGAACAATGAAAGGTGGCATTATCGGCAAAGGAATAGATTGGGTTGGAATTAGTGTGTAAAATATCATTAATAAATAAAAGAAATAGGGTGGGCGCAAATACTGAACCTTGGGGAACATCAGAATTCATGCAAAATGGCTAAAACAAAACCCCATCAACTTGGACGGAGATGGTTCGCTTACTGAGGAAACTTAATGTCCATGATACGAGAGCGGAGGAGAACTCGAACTTAGGCAATTTCGCCAGAACACCGTGCCAAACTGAGTCAAAGGTCTTAGAGATGTCGAGTAAGACCATGTGTGTCTCCGTGGTTGTCGAGTGCAGCCAACCAAGAGTATGAGACGAAAGCCAGGATATCACCGGTGGAACGGCCAAGTCGGAATCCGTATTGGCGATCACCAAGTGGTCCTTCGCGTTCGAGAAACGCACACAGTTGGTCGGAGATGACAGTTTCGAGTACTCTCGAAAAAACAGGTGTGAGGGAAATAGGACGATAGTTATTCGGGTCCGAAAGATCACCGTGATTGGGAATAGGAAAGATCACGGTGCGTTCCCAGGGATCGGAAAAGTAGAAAGTTGGAGAGAGAGAGAGAGAGAGAGAGAGAGAGAGAGAGAGACAGCAAAGATGACGTAAGAGAGGGGCCAATTCAGGGGCGCACATTTAAAAGACGATGGTTGATCCACCGTCCAGGCCGGGTACTTTGCATACATCCTGAGAACTCAGCGCTTGGTGGGTCTTTCTAGTGTTAATGAGGTTAAAAATGGGAAACAGAAGGAAGAGAAGGAACCGAAGGAGTAGAATAAGTGGGTAAGGTGGAATTTGAGGCAAACCGAGAAGCAAAAACCTCGGCTTTCTCGTGTGGTTCACAAACAAGATCACCATAGGAATTACAGATGGGAGGGAGATTGGAAGGGCGAAAATCGCGAGAGACTGCTTTGGCAAGAGACCAAAATGTTCGGCTACCGGTGGCAGAGAGAGTAGGCGTTCGGCTTTCCACCGGACGAACCGTTCTTTCGCTCTCTGTATGGCTGACGAGCATCAGTTCCTGGCTTGCACGAAGCGGCGATGGGAGTCGGGAGTGAGCGAGCGGCGCCAGCAGCAAAATGTTGCACGCCTCAAGCGTACAGCACGACCACATGCGTGGTTGAACCACTTGGGGGATTCGGGTTTGCCGAGTTTGGAAAAGTGAGGAATAAAAAGTTGCATACCTTGAATAACAATGCCAGCGAAGTTAGAAACGAGAACGGAAACGTCTAAAGCAAAGCGACAATCGTTCCAAGGATAGGGGGCTAGGAAATCGCGAAAACCATTCCAGTTGGCTGAACTGTAACGCCAAAATGTGTGTCTCGAGGTAAGTGGAGGATCGAGGCGAATAAAATTGATGGAACAGGAAATAATACAGTGGTCAGATGAGCCAGGTGGAGGGAGAAAAGAAATGCCTGAGAACGAAAAAGGAACAGAAGTGAGAATAAGATCAGGGGTATGGGCACGATCGCCAGCTTGATCGGGAATACGTGTGGGGAGATGAACAAGTTGGCACAGGTTGTTGACCACGACGAAATGTTCGGCTTCGCGCCCCAGAGCCGAAGAGTCCGATGAATGGATCAACCAATCTCGATTGTGAACATTAAAATCTCCTAAGACGGTTGTATGTGTTTCGCTCCGCAGCACTAACTCCAGTGAGAACTCACATCAGCCTCGGAATCATGTCCGTTTATTAGCACAAAACGAAGAATATATTGGTTTCTCTCATATTCGCCCACTCGCTGCGCACAATACATTGGTCCGACTGGTGTGTTGCTGTCTCTCTCTCTCTCTCTCTCTCTCTCTCTCTCTCTCTCTCTCTCTCTCTCTCCAACTTTCTACTTTTCCGATCCCTGGGAACGCACCGTGATTTTTCCTATTCCCAAACACGGTGATCTTTCGGACCCGAATAACTATCGTCCTATTTCCCTCACACCTGTTTTTTCGAGAGTACTCGAAACTGTCATCTCCGACCAACTGTGTGCGTTTCTCGAACGCGAAGGACCACTTGGTGATCGCCAATACGGATTCCGACTTGGCCGTTCCACCGGTGATATCCTGGCTTTCGTCTCATACTCTTGGTTGGCTGCACTCGACAACCACGGAGACACACATGGTCTTACTCGACATCTCTAAGACCTTTGACTCAGTTTGGCACGGTGTTCTGGCGAAATTGCCTAAGTTCGAGTTCTCCTCCGCTCTCGTATCATGGACATTAAGTTTCCTCAGTAAGCGAACCATCTCCGTCCAAGTTGATGGGGTTTTGTTTTAGCCATTTTGCATGAATTCTGATGTTCCCCAAGGTTCAGTATTTGCGCCCACCCTATTTCTTTTATTTATTAATGATATTTTACACACTAATTCCAACCCAATCTATTCCTTTGCCGATAATGCCACCTTTCATTGTTCCCTCCCTTACCGCACTCCCCACCATGGCAACACCAACATAGATCGTGACCGAAGTGCAATCAGTGCATCTTTAGAATCCGACCCGAATGCATCTCCTCCTGGGGATCCCACAATCATGTTGCATTTAATGCCTCCAAAACTCCTCTTCTCTCAATTTCCTAGAAACACCACTCATTCTGTCCTCATTTATCCTTTTATTTAGCTGTACTGCATTCCACAGATTCTATCTCTCTTCTTGGTTTATCTCTAACCTCTTCTCCGTGTTGGTCCGCTTTCATATCTCAACTCGCCTCTCGTGCTGCGCGCAAAGTTGGTTTTTCGTTTCGCGCCAGACGCTTCTTTACACCAGCTCATCGTCTTCTGCTGCACTTGAATATTGCAGTCACGTGTGTGGTGAAGCTTCGTCTCTCTCTCTTTCTCTTCCTGATCGGGTTCAGCGTAAGGCCATCCGGCTAGTCGACGACTCTTCTTTAACCTCGAGTCTACAGTCACTAGCCCATCGTCGGGCTGTTGCTTCGTTGTCTCTGTTCTACCGGTACTATTTTGGATTCTGTTCCTCTGAACTTGTCTCGGCAGTTTCTCTTCCCAAAACTTTATTCCGAACATCACGTACCCAGGCAACTAGTCATCCTTATCAAGTTTCTGTCACTAGATGTCGTACTTCTATCTTTCAATTTTCTTTCTTTCCCCGGACCGCTAAGTAATGGGACGTTCTCCCTCTTTCTGTCTTCCCATCCACTTACAACCGTTCTCTCTTCAAAAGCAGGGTCAATAAACTGGTTCTAACGTTAATGTTCCTTCACAACCCACTTTTACAGTATGTCTTCTGATTATGGGTTTTACTCCGTGTGCTCTAATTCACATTGTGTAACAAAAAAAGGAACTGAACAAAATGGGATGGCAAACAAGCGGAAGACGAAGAATCCATCGTTCAGAAACTGGGAAAAAAGAAATAGGAGGGTTTCATTTCTGATATATATATATATATATATATATATATATATATATATATATATATACATATATATATACATATATATATAAAGGCTGATAAAGCCTTTACCCGAGGCCTTTGTTTCCTGATTTTACTGAGTGGTACGCTTGAGATTACGACAACTTATCAGACTTGTTATGGACAATGGACCGTTTTCTGAAGCCGGACCATTCGAAGTGGAACTTCATACGCCTGAAGCCTCGAGACAGTGGACCTATTGGTACCGATTACTCCCGAATTTCTTGCTTTCGATCGAGTCTCATCAATCAGATAAACTTAATACACTCATCAACTATGTGTCCCATTTGGTGCACGAATTAATTGTCGACCGCGACACGTTCAAATCCGCCATCTGTTTATTACAAGGGATCTACGTTCAGCCGAAAAACGAAATATTCTTCCGTCATTTACTTTCTACGTACAAACTGGAGGAAGGCCAAACCCTTGATCAGTTTATGCAGAAACTTCTTTCACTAACCAAAGAGTGAAAATTCCAGGCCGTTACTGCGGATCAACAACGCGACCAAGTTGTGCGAGATTTCGTCATCTCTGGTATGCGTTCGAGTTACATACGTCAGCGTTTACTTGATCAGAGAACACTCGACCTGCGAACTGTCATAGAAAAAGCTAAGTTGCTGGAAACGGCTCTAAACCGATCCAAATTATCAGAATGATGAAACCCCTACCGCCTGCAGCATAACACCGACACCGCCGAATTAACTTCAAACTCACCTAAAACTGAAGTCGTCACTTCGGCAGCTAATATTTCCACTTGTTTCTTCTGCTGCTATGCTCGCCATCCCAGAACCAAGTGTCCTGCTCGGGAAGCAACGTGCAATAAGTGTGGAAAAACAGGCGATTTCCAGAAAGTCGCTCTAGTCAACGACCCGGAAGGGCAAACACCTCTGCTACTGCTTCACTCTCGTCGATCTTGAATGCGGCAGCCCCTGACTGTCTGATGCGAGCTACAACTGATGTCATAGTGAACTGCGAACGCTTGCGCTCCCTGGTAGATACTGGGGGTTCAGAAAGTCTTGTCTTCCAATATCGCTCGTAAATACCACTGGAATGTCTAACCATGTTTCAATAAAATCTCTATGGCTTCAACTCAGTTCTCGAGCATCAGCCGTGAATGTTGTTATGCAACATTTCAATACAAACAACGTGTACCATCGGGTAAGATTCTCCCTCCTGGATAATCTATGTTCTGATATACTCCTGGGTCATTATTTTCTGAAAATTCATAAACGTGTCGAAATATCTTTCAATGGACGCAACCCTCCTTTGATGGTAGGTGCACTTTCGGCGATGCGCGTCAATCCCCACATCGCTTTTTGAACATCTGACCCAGCACTGCAAGCCTCTCGCAACGCAGTCTCGTCGACAGTCACCGGAGAACCAGATTTTTATCAACGCCGAAATTCGTAAATTATCAGCGGTGGGTACTATAGAACCTTCAGAGTCACCCTGGAGACAACAGGTGCTCGTCACTACCAACGAAAATAAGAAAAAGAGAATGGTTGCAGACTGTAGCCAAACGATTAATTGATTCGCGCATTTGGACGCATACCCGCTCCCTCGAATTGACGATATGATTCAGACGGTAGCTCAGTACAAAGTTTTCAGTACTCTGGATCTGAAGAGTGTTTATCATCAAATACCCATAAGGCATGAGGACAAAAAGTTCACTTCTTTTGAAGCAGGGGGCAGACTTTACCAAGTTACGCGTATTCCGTTTGGGGTTACTAACAGCGTCGCTTGTTTTCAACGCATCATGGATAGCCTCATTGCCAACGAACACCTCAAAGATACATCTGCCTATGTTGACAGTGTCGCCATATGTGGTAACGATGCTGGAGAACAAGATGCTAACCTGGGGAAATTCCTAAAAACCGCTGACAAGCGTGGAATTATCCTGAACAACGAAAAGACCGTCAACGCGACGCGTACGATCCGCTTGCTCGGTTACGGAACAATCAGACCCGATCCGGATCGTTTTCGGTGCGCGCGTGAGATATGAAACCACCCAGTACCGCTAAGTCTCAACAACATGCCGCTGGTTTGGTCGCGTGCTACTCAAGCTGGATCCCTCCGTTCTCGGATAAGATATATCCTCTCACTTACAATAACGTCTTTCCTTGCCTGCTGCCGCTACAGATGCGTTCTGTACGCTGAAGGACGAACTCGAAAATGCAGCCGTCACCGTCGTAGCACGTGACATACCACTTGAAGTGGAGACAAATGCGTCAGAAATAGCGATCGCGGCCACACTCAGTCAAGATGGAAAATCAGTCGCCTTCTTCTCAAGGACTCTACCTTCATCCGAAAGGCATCAGTACGCGGTTGAAAAGGAGGCATGTGCTATAGTTGAATCCGTAAAAAAGTGGTGTCATTAACTACGCGGAAACCATTTCAAACTGATTACCGACCAAAGATCAGTTGCCTTCATGTACAATAAAGATCACCTCAGCAAGATCAAGAACGAAAAGATTCTCCGCCGGAGGATGGAACTTTCACGTTTCAACTATGACGTTGTTTACCGTTTCGGCAAAGAAAACCTTACGGCTGATACCCTGTCACGAGTCCAATGCTCCGCAATGGCTTGTCGCTCGAGTCTCAAGGAACTCCACAATCCTCTGTGCCACTCGGGCATTACACGCCTTATGAGCTTTGTGAGGACACGTAACTTACCGTATTCCTTACAAGATGTGATATCCATGGTGACTCGATGCTCAGCTTGTGCAGAAATCAAGCCTCACTTCTTCGACCCGCCATTTGCTTCCCTCATCAAAGCGACGAAACCTTTCGAAAGATTAGGTATTGATTTTGAAGGACCACTGCCGTCAGTTTCTAGCAACCGCTACCTACTCACTTGCATCGACGAGTACTCGCGGCTTTCCTTCGCCTTCGCATGCTCCACTGTTTCCTCGTTCACTGTCATCAAATGCCTCTGCCAATTTCTTGCGATCTTTGGCATGCTGTCATTTGCCCATTCCGACAGAGGCTCCTTGTTTGTGTCTTCAGAACTTCATACTTTCATCCATGAAAAAGGAATCGCAACCAGTACAACCTACAGTCCCCAGGCAAACGGCCAATTCGAACGGTTAAATGTGACACTATGGCGCACTAAAGACAAGAGGACTATCTGTCACTTATTGGGAAAGTGTTCTTGACGCTTTATATTCTATTCGGTCCTTACTTTGCACATCCTAAAACGCTACCCCTCACAAGCGCTTATTTTCGTCCCGTCGCAAGTCCGCCACTGGTACCACCTTGCCAACTTGGTTATCCACTCCGGGTCGAGTTCTCGTTAAGAGGAATTCCCACACATCAAAGTACGGTCCACTGGTAGACAAAGTGGGGCTAGTCGAATGCAATTCACAGGGAGGGGGGTTTCGCCATTTTGCAAGTGTCGCCAGTAGTCTGTCTAACTAGACTTGAAACCACAGGAAAATCGAACACTGGGTATCCCGATGAGTCAGATTTCGCTGCAGGCAATACAGTCTGCACAGTCGTTCCAAATCCCCTCTCAAACCCAGTGGCCTCCAGCTCACCCAATACTAATAGCCTAGGGGGAAGTAAGGATGCTGCTGAAGCAACTATCCAAGTCAACCTAATTTTTTAAAAAAACAGAGAAAGGGTATACGGAGAACGCCTCAGAATAAGCCGCAGTTTCAACCGACGTTCAAAACCGGACAACAGGAAGGTGTTCTTGGGCCACCCCAGTCTCTTTCTTAGAAAACATCCGGAAAAGGAGCCAAACCTATGGCGGATAAGAAACGGAAACCAGTGAATGGGAACTACTCCGCTCCACATGGCTCACACAGTAATCAACTCCCACAACATAGCCATAGATGAAAAGTGATCATGTAGTCCTAAGGATCACACTAAGACTAAGCAAGGCGCCGAAGGAAATCGTGTTACGTCGGCGCTATGGGAGAACCAATATAGGTGAACTAAAGAGGGCGGCGGAGGAAGTTCAGTGGACACCGAGACACACAAACGCCTCCGTAGAGGAATGTTGGGAGGCCATCAAGATGGGGCTACTCGAACTTACAGAGGAGTTTGCACCCCTGAGGGTGGCTAGTAGTAGAAATCAACTCCTATGGTGGAAGTCAAAAGTCCGCAAGGTTATAGTTATTCGTAGACAACGATGGGCGGCGTACAAGCTGTGCAAAACTTAGGGGGCATGGAACAGCTATAAGATGGCTAGGAGCAGAGCTCAAACGATCCAAAGAGTGGAGAAATATGCCTTCGAGCGTTGGTTAGCTGCGTCGGTCCGCACAAACCCAACGCGATTCTACGCCTACGTGCAATCTCACAAGCGTATGAGAGAAAGTGTAGCAACCTTGGAAGGAGCACAGGGACGACTAGCTCTAAACGACGAGGACAAAGCTGACATGCTCTTGGCATTCTTCAAGAGCATATATCGATCAGAAAATAGTTTGGAGGAAAGAATGGAGGGCCCACAGGAGCCTCCAATACCCGAACCTACTGTAGGAGAAGAAGTGTACGCGGAGTTTCAAACCTTGAATAGAAATAAAGCAGCAGGTCCAGACGGGATTCATCCAGCAATCGTTCAGCCTCTGGCCGAGATCCTGAAGGCTTAGGTGACGAAGCTGTATGAAACGTCAATTAGAGAGGGAATTGTGCCGGGAGACTGGAGGAGAGCAACAGTAGTAGGAATTTACAAGAGTGGACCCCGGCAAAAGGCCGAAAATTACCGGCCGGTTAGCTTGACTTCAGTACTGTGTAAGTGCCTGGAGCGAGTAGTCAGGAAACAGATATCTAGGCATTTGGTTCAACACAACCTCATATCAAATTCTCAGCATGGATTTGTGGCAGGACGATCCTGTCTGACGAACCTCCTGCTGTTCCTCGATGAGGTAACCAAGCGTCTGGACGAAGGGCAATCGATTGCAGTTTGCTACTTGGACTTCAGCAAGGAGTTTGATTCTGTGAACCACAGATTTCTGGACGTCAAACTGCAATCTATGGGAATTGTTGGAAAGGCAAGACAATGGATAAATAGTTTTTTAGCAGGGCGAACTTTTAGTGTTAAGGTGGGTGGTCATGTCTCAAAACCGGAAGGTGTAACAAGTGGGGTGCCACAGGGCTCGGTGCTCGGTCCTCTGCTCTTCCTCATCTTCATCAATGACCTAGCACGTGGGCTTACAAACCCCACCTTTATGTTTGCCGATGACGTCAAGATAGCTGGAGTAGATATAGAACTTGAAGTGTTAGCAGTACAAAACTGGGCACGCAAATGGGACCTTCCACTAAACCTCACCAAGTGTCAATGCTTAACCACAAATACAGGGGCTAGTGGGAATGGAGTGGGTTCGTTGCAGGTGATCTCGCAGGTCAAAGACTTGGGCGTTATAATGGACAACAGCTTTAAGCCGTCGAAGCAGTGCGCCACAGCAGCCAATATGGCCAGGAGAGAACTCTTTCGAGTTAGATCCATTATGTCGTGTAGAGTGCCGGAGATTTTCGTTCCGATATATCAGGCCATAGTTAGGCCACATATGGAATACTGCGTACAGGCCTGGGCACCGTACCACCAGAAGGATATAGACTGTCTGGAGAAAGTGCTAAGGCTAGCCACTAGAATGGTGGCTGGGCAAGGGGGGTTTAGCTACACAGAGCGTCTCCGTGCCCTAGACCTGTTCTCGATGGAAAGACGGCGCATTCGCGGGGATTTGATAGAAACCTTCAAGGTAATGAAGGGACTGCCAGGAATAAGCCGAGAAGACCTTTTCTCTGATTTCTGAGAGAGGCACAAGGGGGCATAGCCTTAGATTACAAAGGAAGCATTCGAAGCTCCAAATTAGGGCGAAGTACTTCTCGAATAGAGTGGCACCCTACTGGAATAAGCTCCCGGGGAGGTCATAAATACCACAACAGTGAAGGCTTTTAAGAAAGCAGTAGATTCATGTTGGGTGGCAGTATACCCCAAGTTTTGTTAAGCAGCTTTTAAGGTCAGACGCAATTTACTCATTGTTTCCACCTTTCTCTGCCTGGGCTGATACTGCACAAAATTTCTGCCTTTCAGAAAAAGAATATCACGCAGTGTTGGGAGCTACGGAAATGCGCCGACAACACAAGTATCTGGACACACGAATGGCTCTAGCCACACCAAGTCCTATGCAAACTGAACTGAACTGAACTGAACTGAAGATGGTCACTGCTACAGACCTGCGATACACCGGGTCTCTGCCGTCATGCTTCGTGGGTGTTTTGTTATGTGATATTTGTGGCATCTCGGAGGATTTATAAAGAATATGAGTTCAGTCAACCTTAAGGATCATTGTTCGTGTTTGGTTTGCAAGAAAAATATTCGCCCTTGGGTAAAAACCCTGAAGTGTGGTTATTGTGAGGGGTGCCCAAGCAGCGCTGCCCAACGTCTGCCCAATTGGGTTAGGGTTGGGCAAACTTTGGGCTTGCCCATCACAACGTTGGGAAACTCTATTGAAATGCGTTGGGCAGCGCCACCAGCGCCCAATCGGGCTAGGGTTGGCATGCCCAACGTTCTAGGAAAATCGCGGAAAATAGTTCCCTCCTTTCCAAAAATCACCCAAAATTTTGTTTCACTGCGGAATCGGCTATTACAATATTCCCCCACGTTTTCAGCTCAACCACTAAGTTGCCCATATATATATAAACAAGTAAAACTGCCAATTGTAGAAGAATAAGGATAGATTTATTGTATAAAATGCGGTAAAAGTGTACATAAAATTCCGACATTCGTTGTTGGTCATTCTTGTAATCCACGGAATCTTGTTGGGTCTTCTTGCTGTTCACGGGATCTGTAAAATGAAAGTGTGGAAAGTGACGTATTAACTGTTCGAAAAATATGGAACAACCTGATTTTGTAAGTTTAACTCAGAAACGTATATACTGCACACAAAATTATGCGTGTTCTGTTATTTACATTATACGAGGCAGTGTCTACTTGTAATAGGTAAACCGTGTCACCACTTCATAGTTCAATACGCATATTGGTGGATGACATTCTGCACCATCAGTTTAAAATAAGGCAATGGTTACGCAGAAACCGTGAATGAATAAACACAAAAAAATAAAAAACGACGTAACGGCGTAGCCGTCTTCCTTCGCCTCGATCCCGAGCGTTGATAAACCAACGCTTAATGTGCCTTTCTATGACAGACCTCGGTTCATCTGCGAATCGTTCTGTCCCACGCACTGCGTCTGTTGTTTCGTGTTAATAATTGTATCGACCTACCCACTACGGCCGCGATCAACCTATGATCGTAAACCGGTTTCCGTTGCGGGCTACCTAGCCAACAACAAGTCATAGCAACCTCTTCTCCAATGCTTGCTGCCAGCATACCCCGCACCGTTTCACACAGGTCTGTACAGGTGAACCGTTTGAGCGTGGCAACCTGAAAGTTTAAGTTTCAAATGTAAAAGATTACCATGCTAGCATATACACTTGGGGAAGCAAGAGTGTCGTTTAGGGTTTCCAAGTCCCCCAACGATTCTGCTCGCAGCGCCTTGGGTGGAACGGCTGATACATGGGTGGCCCCCAATGCGACAGTAAGCGCGTCGAGCGCCCGTTCCACCTTGCCCAAACGGTTCTCCATATGTTGCGCGGTCACTATGTCGGTATTTAATTAATTAAAAAAGCCACTTACGCATTAGCTCACTCAAATTTTTCAAAATTCGGTTCAGTATGACTTTACAGTCAGGTGTTTCTTTGCTATCAAAAAAGGTTAATCGCCAACTTTTAGGGTGACTACCTTCTACGGAACTCTGGTGAAGGACTGTGGTCATCGCCGGTCGGATACGACTCACGGAATAGCACGGGCGATGATGTCTCACAGTGAGCCGTATTTGATGTACTGATAGGAAAAGCTTATTGATAGGAAACGTAAACTTACGAAGCAGCTTCCATAACTCTTTGCAGCACCGGCAGCGGACTGGAAGGCAGTTCAAAATGTTTTTGCTGTGCACGCGATAGAGCCGTATGCTCCTCTTGAAAACTGTCGTCGGAGGACAGTTGCGTCGGTACCCTTACATAAAGCTGACTGATAAACTTTCGCACCTTCTCCGAACTGAATACCGTTGGCCAAAATGCGTTTGTGGCACGGTGTCGCCTGTGCTACAGGTGGAAGTGTCTTGGAGTAACCAACTTTCAAAAATGAAAGCGTCTCCAAAATTCCCTGAGAGAATGTCACATGTAAAACGATTTACCTGTGTGAAACAACTCCACAAATGCGTATGCCTGAACAGAGTCCGACTGTGTTGCGCCGGACAGAAGCATTTGGCGGTATTGCGTAAAAGTTGCAACCCGAGGCCACCTTACGCGGTTGCCGCCGATCACCCAGTTGCTGTGAACCACTGCGTAAGAATTTTCCGCCAAAAATTTCACTACCAAGTACATCTAAAAGGAAGCACATTAGAAAAGGAAGAAACAAGTTCTCCTGGGTTTCCAGTCTCCAGACTCAACAGCGTGACGTCCAACATACATGCTACCACAGAGTAGTTAGGCTGACGACAAATCATTTATGAAACCTGCAACATAGAAACACGAATGGTAACAGTGAACAGATTACAGAAAGCACGTACATGCGTGTAATAAAATAGTTACAAAATGTATGCAAGACAGGGATGCATACTTGTAACAAATCGACAGATAGAAGCAAGCACTTACATGCAAAAGTGTGAACGGGTGCGTGCAAAACAGCAGGCTCTAAACCGTTCACTGAAAAAATGTACAAATATGTTGATCGTAAAGCGTGTGTGAAAATATCCCCCAAGACATTGAAGTACTGAAAGTAAACCTCATCGTTCAGAACATTCAAAATCATTGCTGGTTTGCCATTTATTATCATGACGTTGTCCGGACGCACATTGGAAAAAATACCCCGTTTACCAAACAGGAACAGGGGTTTTTACACATACGGTAGCTTGATGAACAGCTACCCTTTAGCCAGGCGGTAAGCAGTCGTTGGGTGACCCCGAAACATACTAAATGCATGTAGTCCAACGGGAACGTATGTACCATATCTATGGACACGGACAGAAATGGACTGTCACCGATGTGATGGCGACGATACTTTCGAGCGCGAAAGTTCCCATCCGTACGTGCTCTAGCTTCAATGACGGGAAACGTCATCCTTCCATCCACATACACTCCGCGTTGGTTACATTTATCACAGCCAAAATAACCAGCAGGGCCTTTGACTTGACGAACAAAAGCTCTAGCAGGTGTATCACAGACAATGGCTAGCAAGTGACATCGTATAGGGGCATTACGATAGCTGAGGCCATTTTGTAATATGTCCTTCAACTCTTCCACAGTACGATGCATGTATTCATACAGGTTTTGCGGTTTTTCGAGCTGCAATAAACCCCCACAGTCACGATGGGCGTACTTGCCGGCCGCACTACCCGTGCCAAAATTGGCCACAGCTGGATAGTAGATGACCGATAAATGGACATTCCATCTACATTCAGCTGAATATCCACAGAATCCGGTACGGCAGCCATGCTTTTTATGTAGATATTCAAACCGTCTTTCAATCCAAGATGGATGTGCACACCGCCGTCAAATTGGATCTTTTGACATAAACGTGGCGTGTGACAAATTGTGCGTGGATCGCATGGGATGCCAGAAACATATCGACTTATGAATGACAGCACGCCGCGTCGCTGTTTCAAAGTCAAATTGTAGTTTACAAACAAATCAGACATAGATTGCAGCATTGCGTCCTTGTTTACGGTTACTGATATTCTTTCTCCAAGTTCCACTTGTTGGTCTGTTAATAAAATAATAATATGTTACATCTTTATAAACGAACAAACCTGATGAGGTAACAGCGAGGAATGTGGAAGCAATGGGCCGCATGGCGTTTCCCATTAGACTACCACAAACCTCCTCAACGGTTAGGGTTGAGGAGATCTGTGGTAACCTAATGGGAAACGCCATGCGGCCCATTGCTTCCACATTCCTCGCTGTTACCTCATCAGGTTTGTTCGTTTATAAAGATGTAACATATTATTATTTTATTAACAGACCAACAAGTGGAACTTGGAGAAAGAATATCAGTAACCGTAAACAAGGACGCAATGCTGCAATCTATGTCTGATTTGTTTGTAAACTACAATTTGACTTTGAAACAGCGACGCGGCGTGCTGTCATTCATAAGTCGATATGTTTCTGGCATCCCATGCGATCCACGCACAATTTGTCACACGCCACGTTTATGTCAAAAGATCCAATTTGACGGCGGTGTGCACATCCATCTTGGATTGAAAGACGGTTTGAATATCTACATAAAAAGCATGGCTGCCGTACCGGATTCTGTGGATATTCAGCTGAATGTAGATGGAATGTCCATTTATCGGTCATCTACTATCCAGCTGTGGCCAATTTTGGCACGGGTAGTGCGGCCGGCAAGTACGCCCATCGTGACTGTGGGGGTTTATTGCAGCTCGAAAAACCGCAAAACCTGTATGAATACATGCATCGTACTGTGGAAGAGTTGAAGGACATATTACAAAATGGCCTCAGCTATCGTAATGCCCCTATACGATGTCACTTGCTAGCCATTGTCTGTGATACACCTGCTAGAGCTTTTGTTCGTCAAGTCAAAGGCCCTGCTGGTTATTTTGGCTGTGATAAATGTAACCAACGCGGAGTGTATGTGGATGGAAGGATGACGTTTCCCGTCATTGAAGCTAGAGCACGTACGGATGGGAACTTTCGCGCTCGAAAGTATCGTCGCCATCACATCGGTGACAGTCCATTTCTGTCCGTGTCCATAGATATGGTACATACGTTCCCGTTGGACTACATGCATTTAGTATGTTTCGGGGTCACCCAACGACTGCTTACCGCCTGGCTAAAGGGTAGCTGTTCATCAAGCTACCGTATGTGTAAAAACCCCTGTTCCTGTTTGGTAAACGGGGTATTTTTTCCAATGTGCGTCCGGACAACGTCATGATAATAAATGGCAAACCAGCAATGATTTTGAATGTTCTGAACGATGAGGTTTACTTTCAGTACTTCAATGTCTTGGGGGATATTTTCACACACGCTTTACGATCAACATATTTGTACATTTTTTCAGTGAACGGTTTAGAGCCTGCTGTTTTGCACGCACCCGTTCACACTTTTGCATGTAAGTGCTTGCTTCTATCTGTCGATTTGTTACAAGTATGCATCCCTGTCTTGCATACATTTTGTAACTATTTTATTACACGCATGTACGTGCTTTCTGTAATCTGTTCACTGTTACCATTCGTGTTTCTATGTTGCAGGTTTCATAAATGATTTGTCGTCAGCCTAACTACTCTGTGGTAGCATGTATGTTGGACGTCACGCTGTTGAGTCTGGAGACTGGAAACCCAGGAGAACTTGTTTCTTCCTTTTCTAATGTGCTTCCTTTTAGATGTACTTGGTAGTGAAATTTTTGGCGGAAAATTCTTACGCAGTGGTTCACAGCAACTGGGTGATCGGCGGCAACCGCGTAAGGTGGCCTCGGGTTGCAACTTTTACGCAATACCGCCAAATGCTTCTGTCCGGCGCAACACAGTCGGACTCTGTTCAGGCATACGCATTTGTGGAGTTGTTTCACACAGGTAAATCGTTTTACATGTGACATTCTCTCAGGGAATTTTGGAGACGCTTTCATTTTTGAAAGTTGGTTACTCCAAGACACTTCCACCTGTAGCACAGGCGACACCGTGCCACAAACGCATTTTGGCCAACGGTATTCAGTTCGGAGAAGGTGCGAAAGTTTATCAGTCAGCTTTATGTAAGGGTACCGACGCAACTGTCCTCCGACGACAGTTTTCAAGAGGAGCATACGGCTCTATCGCGTGCACAGCAAAAACATTTTGAACTGCCTTCCAGTCCGCTGCCGGTGCTGCAAAGAGTTATGGAAGCTGCTTCGTAAGTTTACGTTTCCTATCAATAAGCTTTTCCTATCAGTACATCAAATACGGCTCACTGTGAGACATCATCGCCCGTGCTATTCCGTGAGTCGTATCCGACCGGCGATGACCACAGTCCTTCACCAGAGTTCCGTAGAAGGTAGTCACCCTAAAAGTTGGCGATTAACCTTTTTTGATAGCAAAGAAACACCTGACTGTAAAGTCATACTGAACCGAATTTTGAAAAATTTGAGTGAGCTAATGCGTAAGTGGCTTTTTTAATTAATTAAATACCGACATAGTGACCGCGCAACATATGGAGAACCGTTTGGGCAAGGTGGAACGGGCGCTCGACGCGCTTACTGTCGCATTGGGGGCCACCCATGTATCAGCCGTTCCACCCAAGGCGCTGCGAGCAGAATCGTTGGGGGACTTGGAAACCCTAAACGACACTCTTGCTTCCCCAAGTGTATATGCTAGCATGGTAATCTTTTACATTTGAAACTTAAACTTTCAGGTTGCCACGCTCAAACGGTTCACCTGTACAGACCTGTGTGAAACGGTGCGGGGTATGCTGGCAGCAAGCATTGGAGAAGAGGTTGCTATGACTTGTTGTTGGCTAGGTAGCCCGCAACGGAAGCCGGTTTACGATCATAGGTTGATCGCGGCCGTAGTGGGTAGGTCGATACAATTATTAACACGAAACAACAGACGCAGTGCGTGGGACAGAACGATTCGCAGATGAACCGAGGTCTGTCATAGAAAGGCACATTAAGCGTTGGTTTATCAACGCTCGGGATCGAGGCGAAGGAAGACGGCTACGCCGTTACGTCGTTTTTTATTTTTTGTGTTTATTCATTCACGGTTTCTGCGTAACCATTGCCTTATTTTAAACTGATGGTGCAGAATGTCATCCACCAATATGCGTATTGAACTATGAAGTGGTGACACGGTTTACCTATTACAAGTAGACACTGCCTCGTATAATGTTAAATAACAGAACACGCATAATTTTGTGTGCAGTATATACGTTTCTGAGTTAAACTTACAAAATCAGGTTGTTCCATATTTTTCGAACAGTTAATACGTCACTTTCCACACTTTCATTTTACAGATCCCGTGAACAGCAAGAAGACCCAACAAGATTCCGTGGATTACAAGAATGACCAACAACGAATGTCGGAATTTTATGTACACTTTTACCGCATTTTATACAATAAATCTATCCTTATTCTTCTACAATTGGCAGTTTTACTTGTTTATATATATATGGGCAACTTAGTGGTTGAGCTGAAAACGTGGGGGAATATTGTAATAGCCGATTCCGCAGTGAAACAAAATTTTGGGTGATTTTTGGAAAGGAGGGAACTATTTTCCGCGATTTTCCTAGAACGTTGGGCATGCCAACCCTAGCCCGATTGGGCGCTGGTGGCGCTGCCCAACGCATTTCAATAGAGTTTCCCAACGTTGTGATGGGCAAGCCCAAAGTTTGCCCAACCCTAACCCAATTGGGCAGACGTTGGGCAGCGCTGCTTGGGCACCCCTCACAATAACCACACTTCAGGGTTTTTACCCAAGGGCGAATATTTTTCTTGCAAACCAAACACGAACAATGATCCTTAAGGTTGACTGAACTCACATTCTTTATAAATCCGCCGAGATGCCACAAATATCACAAAACAAAACATGCTTTGTTTTTGTGGGTGCACCCACGAAGCATGACGGCAGAGACCCGGTGTATCGCAGGACTGTAGCGGTGACCATCTTCATTTCAATTGTCTTGAAGTCTGTCTTGAAGTCTTGAAGTACTACACGGGTTCGAGGCTTTGAGCCCAATTGCCCCGGTTCTTGAGGAAATATTTGATCTTCTGTCGGATTCACCGAGCTGAAACGAGAGTAAAAAGAAGCGGGGGGGGGGGCGGGTGTGGCAGCGAAAACAAGATACACGTAACATCATGCAGTGTCACACTGTGGACAGTGTCTTATGCTGAGTGGGGGTGCGGCGTTCATGAACATATATGTGATAAAAGACATCTATTTTGTTAGTTTTTTTTGACAAAGGGAATTATTGGGAAAGACCCAGATGGAGGTCTAGCTTTTTCTTGAAGATAGTTTTGTTCTGCGAGAGAACAATATCTTCTGGAAGTACATTTCAGATAGTAATAACCCTATAGCTAAAAAAGTTAATCCTTAGTGAAGTGCGTGGCCTCGGTTTGAAAACTTTTCTGCTGTGACCACGGAGAGAGGAGGCTGGACAGACGAAGAAGAAGCAATCGCTTTGACCTGTTTCCAAAAGGTGGAACATCAAAAACAGATCACCTCTTACGCGTCTTACGTCAAGGGGATAGAGGTTAAGGAGTGAGAGGCGGACGGGATAAGGTAGGTGGGGTAGACCCCTTCACTGCCTTGGTGGAGGCCCGCTGAGCTCTTTCTAGGATCTCACGGTCTCGGACAAGACCAGAGTGCACTATCTGACTGCGCGGGAAGGACCTTCGAATCATGTCTAGGACTCGAAAGGCAGACTTGCCCGCAAGTTCGTGATGATGAGAGGTCTTCAATGCTTGAACTCCAGAGGGTTACATCATCTGCGTACATGGCAATGTTCGCAGGAAGGGCTGTCGGTAGATCGTTTATATAGATCAGGAAAAGAAGAGGACCTAAGACCGACCCTTGGGGGACCCCAGTTGTTGCTGGGGAGGGTTGAGACAAAACATTCACGACTTTAAAAACAAAGGTGCGGTCGGAAAGGAAGCTACGTAGGATGGCCAATATGGAGCCTGTGATCCCGTATGTCTGCAGCTTATAAAGAGGAGGGTCATGTGGGACCTCATCGAAGGCCTTAGCAAAGTCGATGAATACAGCGTGTGAGAGCTGGCCATCATCATAGGCTTTCGTTAGACTATCCATGACAGCAAGCATATTGGTGATGCATGACCTGCCAGGAAGAAACCCATGTTGGGACGGGGAGAGGATCTTATTTCTATGAAGATGGGAAAGAATCTCACTCTTAAGAATTCCCTCAACAATTTTGCTAGGGATGCTAGTGAGGCTTATGGGTCTGTAACTAGAAGCAAGGTGTCTACTACCCTTCTTATAGATGGGTGCGATCACTGCTTTTTTCCAGTTACGGGGGAAAACTCCATCGTCAACACATCGCTGAAATAGCGAAGCATAAGGAGTAGCTAATGTATCCGCGGCTTCCTTGAGCATACGGGGTGGATTAGGTCAGGACCCATAGAGCAATATTGGTTGAGCCGTCGGAAACCTTGAGCGACTACACTAATGGGAATAGTGACTCGGTTAAGGGAAGTGACCAGAGATAATGGGTGCATGGGAGGGTGGGATGATATGGGAATGGAGCTAAAAATTGTACGGAAGTAGGAGCTGAATGCCTCGGCTACTTGGCTAGGGGAAGTGATTGGAGATCCGGCACTATCTTTGAGAGCTAATGGCGTCGAAGCTGTGCCCCTTAGACGGCTCATGTACTGAAAGAAAAATGCCTTATTGGTCCGTGCTCGATCAAGTACAGATCGTTCGACTGCATTCTGATAGGACCTAATCTTGTCTTTGCATATGTTCCTTATGATCCTGAAGTCTTTTGCATCACGGGCAAGGCCTGTGGCTTTATATCTAGCAAAGAGGCTTGCGCGTTCGTCTAGAATGCGCCTAATGGGGCGAGAGAGGGGTCGCTTAGCGGTCTGTGGGCGACGAATTCTGTGAACAAAATGCCTATCAGCTAAGGAGATTAACTCTCAGAGATTCTCTGCCATTTCATCCGCAGAGTTACCTGGGTTAGTTAAATTTAGCTGGGGGCGAAAAAATGCACAGACTTGGTCAAAATTGGTCCTTTTGAAGGATCTCAAAATTTTAGTTTCTGACGGAAGAGGAGGCCGTTTCACGATATAATCGAATCCAATGAGAATGTGATCACTTTTGCCGAGGGGCGGCAAGTAATGCACCACATCTATTAGGAACCGATCATTGGTGGTGACCAGGTCTAGTAGGGACGGGGCATGTCCTGTGCGATATCTAGTCGGATCTCTTACGTTCTGCATCCATGAGTTTTTCAGTACGAGATCAAGGAGGGGTTTACCGAAAGTGATATCCGGGGCATCAGCTCTTTGCCAGTTTGTACTGGGAGAGTTGAAGTCACCAGTGACTAACAGATGGGTGAAGTCTGTATAGCTTTTCAGGGAGCCTAATAAGTTTATGAGACCAAGGCTGTCAGTTGAATTGCATGCGGGAGGACGGTAGACAACACCAAGCAATAGGGTATCTGTCCTAGAGAGGTTAAACACGGCCCACAAACAATCAATACATGAAAAGGTTGGGGTTGTCAGTAAGGTGGGAGGATTGATCGAATTATCGTAGTATATGATGACCCCGCCGGCACGACCTCTACTGGAGTCCCGCCTTACTGTGAAGTATCCCGGAATGGATATTTCGGCATCAAGTATGTCAGGGGTGAGCCAGGTTTCTGTGAGGGCTATGATCTGAGGCTGTTTATCCACTGCAAGCTGCCGAAGCTCCGGGATCTTATTCAACACACTCAGGCAATTGCTGTAAAAACACTTGAGCACATGCTCAGGAGTTGTTGCAGAATCGCGAGAGGCAGCTGGTTTTGGGTTTGAGGAGGGGGAAAGAGGGGGATTTGAGGATGGAAAGGAGGTCCTGGGAGAGTCGGGGGCTGAAGATATTGGGGGGCTAGAGGGTAAGCAGACTGCTGGGGGGACCGGTAGGTTTTGACGTCTAGTAACCTGGGGGGTATCAATCCAGGTGGACGGTCTACATCCTTCGGTCTCCGAAAAGGGTGGGCTGCTTTTTGTGGTTTGCCCTTCTGCGCACTGCTTGATGCCCTATTCTGAGTTCTCTTGTTGGTGAGCTTATTTTTCATGACAGCACCAGATATATTGTCTGGTGCTTTAACCTCCTCACCGCTTCTTTCAGTAGAAACAGGTTTCAGGTTCATGTCTGGGCTCAAGGATGAGTGAGTCTCGTCCGTTGAAACAGTCTTGTTGGCTATGTTGGGGCCTGGGATACTTTTCGTAGGCGACCGATGTTTAGTGGCACTAGGCCGACTACTGGGAGTACTTTCGGCGACGGGAAATGGTGTCAGTAGGGAAGCGAGGGATAGTGGGCATGCATCTCGGTCCTCAAGGCGAGTTACCTGGACAACTGGCAGCACTCTGAGCTTAGGATCGGCTTTTTGTGGAATTTTTGGCTTAGCCTTCTCACTGCGGAGCCTCAGATGAAGTGGCTTATCAATGGATACGCCCTTGAGCCCTTTAATTTCCTCCTTGAGCTTTGTGGCCAAGGAAACAATTCGTTTGGCTGCATCTGTGGAACCCATTACAATGAGAATACCGTGAACCCGGTTGGTGCGTTTGGTTACCAACCAAGTGGACGGACCTTTAAGTGGGAAAGGGAGCTTAAGGCGATTAAACACCTGGGCGTAGGTGTCATGAGGGTGATCAGAACTGAGGAAGCGGCCCCAAAGGATGACTCGCTTGGAGCAATTCTCGGTATCTTGTAAAATCTTTGCGGCGTCAAGAATTTGCTGCTCAGAAACTCTACACACCTGATCGGCTGCCTGAGACACCGGGAGGGATTTTATTACCAAACTCCTCAGGCTGGTCAGCTCATCCTTAAGGGTAGGGACGGTAGCCCTTAGCTCGGTTATCTCTGCAGTCTGACTTTGGACTGCACATTTTAGTGCTTCCGTTGCCAGCGCATTATGAAGGACCGTTTCGTCCGGATTGAGGAGTGAGGCATTGGCCACGGAGGGGGGATCGCACTGCCTCATGGGGAAAGTAGCCTCATCTGAGCAAGAGGGTATATCAATGGTGAGGGGCATTGACATTATTCAGGATCCAGTCAGCACAGATAAAGATAAACCTAAATGGAGGGGGACGAGCTGTGTGTTCTAAAAATTTCAAAACAGCTACACTCACCGAGGGAGACGACCGCACCGCTGGTGTACCGCGGTTCAGTTCAGTTCAGTCTGCACAGGACAGGTAATGGCCAAGGCCAATCGAGCGTCCAGAATTCCTTCGATGGTATGCACACCAGTTATGCACCCACCTCTGCCGAGTATATTTGATCGAATTCCCGCTAAAACTGAGAGAGAAACGGAAAACCTCATCGCACATCAACTGCGAGAGACATTATGCATCGTGAGCGCTCACTGAGACAGTATGCAATGAGGGAAAAAGTCTGTTTAAGACATACTCCAGAAGGACCACAGTGCTACCCGTCATACATCTAGTTGATATACTCAAGGCTCACTACAAGGAAAGATCTCGTACCACTTGCGATCTAGGGCAACTTTGAAGGATTGGACTGTCTGCATATGTACCATTTCACCAGGCAGACCGTTCCAACTGTTCACAACTCTGTTGCTGAAGAAGTGCGATCTAGCCATCAACCTGGATCGGACTTTTATCAACTTCTTTTCATGTCCCATTGTTCTGGAGTCTACGGCCACTTGGAATAGACTATCTGGTCTAAGGCCAGAAAAGCCCTTCATTACCTTGAACGTTTCTACGAGATCCCCTCGACGTCTCCTCCTTTCCAACGAGAAAAGATTCAGGTCACGGAGTCTCTGCTCGTAAGTCTTGCTCCTTTGCCCTTCAACCATTCGCGTGGCGAGACGTTTGACTTTCTCGAGGCAGGCGGCTTCCTTTTTGTAGAAGGGTGACCAAGCCTGCACGCTACCTTCTAAGCGAGGTCGTACTATAGCCATGTAAATAGGTACGAATACCTCGGGCTTGCGGCAAGACAAAGCTGATCGCAGTCTAAAGAGCTCCCCACGAACCTTTTGTGCAGCAGCGTTGCACTGCTCCGACCATTTGAAGTCACTTTTCATGATGATCCCCAGGTCTTTAACCCTACTGGCTGCCTCTACGGTGGACAGCCCTTGATCATGAGCGACAGTTACGTTCTCTGTTGCTGTTGACAACAAATGGCTTTTTTGAGCGTTTAGAGGTAAGTCCCATTTGTGTGCCCAGTTCAGGAAGGTACCTGTTTCCCTGCCCAAGTCCGCCCTACCCTTAGATCCAACAATCCTCACATCATCCGCAAAAATAAAGCTGGGCGATTGAAGAGTGGATGATAGGTCATTAATAAATAACAAGAATAGGATCGGGCCTAGGACGGATCCTTGAGGTACACCACTGGTGACGTTCGCCAAACTGGAGCACCTGTCCCCCACTTTGACGTAAAACGTCCTGTGGGAGAGGAAGTCCTCCAGCCACCTATATACTGGCCCACCCATACTGAAAGTCTCCATCTTGCAAAGCAAAAGACGACGAGTAACGGAGTCGAACGCCTTGCTAAAGCCGAGGTAGCATACCTCAACTTGCTTACCTTCGTCCAGTCGTCGAGTTACTTCATCTAAGAAGCACAGGAGATTGGTCAGGCAAGATCTATTTTTCAGGAACCCACGCTGCGCCGGGCTTAGCATGGAGTGCTCCAGCAAGTGCTGGCAGATATGGGCACGAATGATCTTCTCCAGGACTTTACACAGCATGCTAGTTAGGCTTACCGGCCTGTAGTTCTGCACATCCGACTTAGGCCCACTCTTATGTATTGCCACGACTGCCGCGACGTTTTAGTCCTGAGGCAGCTTACTCTGGTCCAACGTGGACCTGTACAGTCTGCATACCGATGGAGCTATGATATCCGCCAACAGCTTGATGATAGCTGGATTGATACCATCTGGGCCCGCTGACTTGTGGCTGTTTAATTCCTGTAGGTACTTACGCACGCTTTCCTCTGAGAGACCTAGCTCGTTTAACTGAGGAGGATGCACCAGAGCCAGATCTACTCGTACCCCACTATCTAACCCATGTACACTACCAAAGTTTCCCTTAAGGCGTCTGCTTTGCCCTGGTCATCAGTGACAATACCATAGTCTCTAGTGGATAGCGGAACTACGGCGTTTCTTGTTGAGCCTTTAGACTGTACATAGCTGTAGAACTTCTTCGGCTGTCGTCTTACAGACTGGGCCAATTTGAGCTCAAATTCCAGCTTGGAAGTTCTCAAAAGGCTTACGGTCTCGTTTCTCAGCTTCGTATAGCGGTTCCAGGCTAGCTGACTGCCGGAAGCTTTGTACTGGTTCCAGGAGCGGTTTCTACGTCCGATGGCCTTGGCTATTGCAGCCTTCCACCACATGAGTTTACCCTCCCCACTCCTCCGTTTCAAGGGCGCGAATTCTTCCTGTAGGGCAGTCAGGGATCCCTTTGTGACCTGCGAGCGCTCCTCCACAGTAGCCTCCTCTGGCGCGTCCCAGGTCAAACCCATCGCCCTATTACGAAGTCTATCTATGTCCATACTACCGAAGTGTCTGACCAGTCTTGAGGCACCTTGGGTTGCCGCATGCATAGGACTATTTTGACACACACGTGGTCGCTCTTGCCCAGAGGTGTACAACAATGCAGTCCAGACACGTCGTTGGGGAAGTTCGTTATCGCTAGATCGAGCAAGGATGGAACGCATCCAGTCTTATATCTAGTAATTTTCCCAATATGCTGGTGTAACGCATTGGCATGCAGCCATTCTGGGTAGGTTCACTCCCCCGATCCCGGGACGCAGACCTCAGCCTTCCAGTCGACGTGCGGAAGATTGAAGTCACCCACTATGAGCGTCTTTTGTGCATCCTTACCTAGTTCAGTCAAAGTCCGCAGCAAACAAACGTCCTCTTCGTGGCTAGTGTAACAGCCGGTCGTGGAAAATCCCCCTTTTTCCCTCGCGATTCAGTGTTTTTCCCAACATCACTCATTTCCATACACTATTGACTTGTCTTTACGAACTGGTTGTTTTTCTGGACCAATTGTTGTTTGTTCGCGCCCAGAGCGCTACTTTGGCACATCCTTGTTCAGGACCTGCGTGACGCACGTGCTGTCTGCTCACACGCTGCCATTCGGTTTATCGTTGTTGAGTCCTTGTGATCGTATTATTGAGGTTTGTATATTGTTTATGTCATTGCTTATTGTAATAATCTAGTATCGTAGAATATCACGGATAATCGTCTTTTGATTTCGGGATCCGTTGCGAATTTGGCAACGCATTGCTCAAACGTTCGTAACAATACTCAATAGATCTATTTGGAACGAGAAAAAACACGCAAAATGCCAAGAAAAGGATCAAAAGCAGTCGAATCCGGACAGGAAGTAATACGGCAAGTCTCTGGGGAGGTTTTGGGTACATATGATTCTTTAGTTAATGCTAGATCGCCTAGTCCCGTCAGTGCTAGTTCATGTGTTATTGAAAACAATATTGATCGTAAGGGTGTCGATCTATATAAGCTGAGAATACTAGAACTAGAGCAACAGTTACTTTCGGCTAGACTACAGGCGCAGGAAGCAGAGAAGTGTACACAGAAACAGCGAGAGCATGAGACCAGTGACTTCGACACTTCCGATAGGTTAGGGTGCAATAAGGTAGGGAACCCGCACGCCGGTCGCCGACTACAAACCACCATCGATCGATCTGCCTAGAGTGGAGTTAACGGTTTTTGACGGGCGAGCTGAGCAATACTGCAAGTTTGTCAAACAGTTCGAGACGTTCGTTGAAAATAAGGTAACCGACCCTGGGCAAAGGCTTCTTTACCTTACTCACTACTGCCGAGGCCGAGCAAGAGAAGCTATCGACGGGTGCACCGTGCTCGACCCAGAACAAGGCTACACAAGGGCAAGAAAGATTCTAAGGGACTTGTTTGGCCAACCTTTCAAAGTGGCCCGTAACCTAATAGAGGGCGTGATGGCAGAAGCAAAGAGAACCAAGGGCGACGTCTACACCATGGCCGACCTGGTGATCAAGATGCAGAACTGTTCAATAGCCCTCGACCATTTAGGTTACAGGGCTGACCTAGACGCCATGCACACTTTGGAAGGCATAGTCCGTCACCTCTCTCCCGAACTACAGGGTCGGTGGGCGGAAGAAGCAGAACGGATAAGCCGAAGCGACAGAGAAGCCAACTTCGAAGACCTGACCGAATACTTGGACAGGCAAACAAAGATAGCTGACAGCAGGTTCGGCCGACTCATCCGGGACAGCAACCGAGCAAACAAGCCCAGTACTAGCCAAGTCCAAACCCCTGTACGGGAACATCCAAAGTACCAGCCTTGGACCAATACACATGTCATTTCACGAGATGCTACGGCGAAACCAAATTGCAGATCCTGTGGTACTAGCCATGGCCTACCAGAATGCCCCAAGTTCGGCAACGCCACAATAGACGAACGGTGGGGAATGGCGAGGATGGCAGGAGCATGTTTTATCTGTCTCAACACCACGCACCGGGCAGCAGCCTGTAGAACAAGGAATCGATGTGGTTACGAGAGCTGCACGGGCAGACACCATCGGCTGCTGCATCAGGCGAGAGTAACCATATCCGAGGCGAGTACCAAACCCAGCGTGATTTGTTCAACTTCACAATCTGCCAGTAAACCGGTACGTTTAGGCGTAGTGGCCGTGGGAGTAGTGACTCCGACTGGGATAGTCAAGGCGTTGGCTTTCGTTGATAGTGGATCCGACACCACTTTAGTGAAAGAGCGGTTTGCCGACAAACACCAACTGGCTAAAGGTGCGACGTCGTTAGCGGTGAGCACGGCGGGCGGAACACAGGTAATGACTGCCGGTAGATTAAGGCTGAAACTCATCTCTCTAGACACTAACGAGGAAATTGAACCAACGGAGGCATTCACGTTAGCGGATCTCCCCATGCGAGCACCAAGGTCGGCGAACGCAATCTTGACTCGGTGGCCCCACCTGCAGGATGTAACCGTTGGGGACTGGGAAGATGATGAAGTGGATCTCCTCATCGGCTGCGACGTGCCAGAGGCGCATTGGGTGCTTGACCAGAGAGTGGGCGACCGCCAGGCACCTTATGCCGTACGCACGGTTTTGGGATGGATGTTATACGGTCCAGTAGGGGTACGCGGTTCCGTGAATTACTTATCCGCCGAAACGGACCGCATAGAGTGTCATCTGCAACGGCTGTATGAAAAGGAGTTTCATGACATTGGAGACAAAAGCCCGACGTTGTCTCAAGAGGATCACTTCGCTCTACAAACGGTGCGGCAGGGCACCAGAGGCCTCAAAAAACAGTTCGAGGTTCCCCTCCCATGGCGCACACCGGTCGACCCGTGGACTGACAACAGAAATTATGTTCTCTAACGATTACTACGACTAAAAGAACGCTTCGTTCGAGACCAGAATCTGTGGGAACGATACGCGGATTTGATGAAGCGAAACGAGACCCTCGGTTACGTTGAAAAGGTGCCTGTTAACACCGACAGCACAAGGGGTATCTGGTATCTTCCTCACCATCCGGTTATCAACCCTAAGAAACCCAATAAACTGCGCGTGGTTTTCGACTGTGCGGCCAAGTTCCAGGGCAAGTCGTTAAACGATCGCCTACTACAGGGGCCTGACTGGACCACTCCACTGATCGATGTTTTGTGCCGTTTCAGAGTGGGTAAAGTGGCTTTGTCTGCTGACATTAGGGAAATGTTCCATCAGGTGAAGATTCCGGTAGGAGAACGAGATGCTTTGCGTTTCCTGTGGTGGGAAGGGAGCGACCGGGACAACGCAGTGGTGAATTATAGGATGACCGTCCACCCCTTCGGAGCCATATCGTCACCATTTTGTGCCAACTACGCCCTCCGAGAATCAGCGAACAAACATGGCGATCTAGTACATCGGACGGTGGTAGAAAGCGTCAGCAGGAACTTCTACGTCGACGACTACCTTGGGTCATTCGATGATGTGGAATCAGCTCTAGAGCAGTTCAGGGGTCTGACGAGATTGCTGGAAGAGGGCGGCTTCCATCTAACTAAATGGATGTCGAACGCTTCAGAAGTGCTGAAGGTCATCCCGTATCACGAAAAGGCCGAAAGGGTAAGAGATTTGGACGGCTCTCCACTTCCTATCGAGCGCACCCTAGGGATACAATGGGACGCGGAAACGGACGATTTTGTTTTCGAACTAAACGTTCCCGAGCTGCCAATAACCCGTCGTGGTATACTATCTGCCGTCTCAAGTTTGTTCAACCCGCTCGGTTTCGTCTCACCATGGCTGCTACCCGGAAAGATCTTGCTGCAGCGGCTGTGCCGTAAGAAAGTTGATTGGGACCAGTCACTGGACCGAGGGGACCGGCTGGGCTGGAAAGAATTTTTGAACACCTTGAAGAAATTAAGGGACATAAGAATCCCACGATGTTTGACTCCTGGTCATACGACACGGACTGGAGAACTACATGCCTTTTCCGATGCATCCGAAGTCGGTTATGGAGCTGTGGTGTACGGACGATGGTGCGCAGGAGATGGACAATATACCACGAGGATCCTGTTCGCCAAAGCCCGCGTTGCTCCACTGAAGTCGGTCTCAATCCCACGCCTTGAACTCAGCGCAGCCGTGTTGGCAGTCAGGGTGGTGCAAGCTGTGAAGAGATGTTTCGATCTCTACATTTGGTCGGTGAGCTTCTGGACGGATTCAACGATAGTACTTTACTACATTACCAACGTTCGGAGCCGGTTTAGTACTTTCGTTGCTAACCGGCTCACGATTATCCACGATGAATCAGCCACGCACCAGGGGAGTCATGTCAGGTCTGGCGATAATCCGGCCGACCTGTGCTCCCGAGGTGCGAACAACTTCAGGCAACTGGGCACGTGGACGAGAGGGCCAAACTTCCTGCAATTGCCCAAACAGGACTGGCCCGTGTTCGAATTAAAACCCCCTACGGAATTGGAACTGGAGATCAAAGGCGTAGTGATAGCAACCAACGTCGTCAAAGCGTCGTCCATTCTATCGCGACCGGTCAGGTTTTCTTCCTGGATGAAGACGCTTCGTTCGCTAGTTTGGTTAACCAGGTTCAAGAGAAATTTACTAGTCATGAAAGGGCTACGGCCCTCGGGTCGGATACGGGTCGGCCCGATAAGTCCCGATGAGCTACAAGCGGCAGAGTACGATATTTTCAGAATGATACAACGCGAGGCTTTCGCCCGAGAACTCAAGAGGGCGGAAGAAGTGGGGCCGACCAATAAAGACATGCCATCTCCAAGAGGCGAGCTGAAGCGTTTAAACCCCAAACTCATCAACGGACTGCTGCGGGTGGATGGTAGGCTGACCAACGCCCACCTGAACTTCGACACAAAGTATCCTATACTGCTGCCTGCGAGACAACCTGTAGTAGAGCTAATGATTCAACACGTCCACGCCATGGAGGGACATGCCGGGGAAAGTCACGTGACGAGCGTCATCCGAAAGCGTCTTTGGTTGTTAAGAGGACGAGAGACTGTAAAACGCGTAATCCGACGGTGTGTGCAATGCAGGAGACGCAATGCCACAGCAGGCAAACAACTCATGGCCCCGCTACCAGAATGCAGATTGACTACGGGCTGGTGGCCGTTCAGTGACACCGGGTTGGACTATTTCGGGCCATTGTGGATCAAGTGCGGGAAAAGATTAGAAAAGCGATACGGATGTATCATGATGTGCATGAAATCACGTGCGGTACACCTAGAAGTCGCACATTCGATGACGACCGATTCGTTTCTACGGGCCTTGCAAAGATTTATCAACCGAAGAGGCGTACCGGCCGATATATACTCAGATAATGGATCGAACTTTGTGGGCGCTCACCGGGAATTGCAGCGTTGGCACAAGAACATAAACAGGGACGAACTGCAGAATCGAACCGTGGCCTACGGCATACGATGGCATTTCAACCCCCCGCAGGCCAGTCACCGAGTCGGCATATGGGAACGCATGATCCGGTCCGCCAGACGGATAGTGCTGTCAATCATGGAGCAGCAGCCGCCCGACGACGAGACGCTGAACACCGTCATGACTGAGGTGGAGCGAATCCTGAACAACCGTCACCTGGTTCCAGTATTGAACGGCGACCCCACCCACCTGGCGCTCACCCCAAACGACTTATTGACGCTAAGGTCGAACGAGGGTTTCCAAGGGCCGGTAAACCTTCGTGGGAGCTACCTCCACGGATGGAAGCAAGCGAACTATCTGGCCAAGGTCTTCTGGAGGCGATGGCTACGGGAGTACCTACCGGCTTTGCAGACTCGACAGAAGTGGCTGGCCAAAACAAGACCATTCAAAGTTGGGGACGTGGTTATGATCGCCGACGAACGCGCACATTTCAGCGCTGGTCTTTGGGAGTAGTTACGGAAACCATCAAAAGAACTGACGGAATTATAAGAACGGTGAAGGTGAAGACAGCTAACGGAGTGCTCATTCGTGACATACGCAGTATTAACCTACTCGAGAGCGAAGACGGAGGAGCTGATAACCCTGAGACCTAGTCAACCTTTTTCACACCAGTAATCGAGGTGGATAAAGAAACACCATATATACCACACGGTCTCCGTCAAACACGTTAAGGTGCTCGCGGTCTTTTCGTTGATATTTCAGAAGGTTCTTTCCGATACGTGGTGATGAATGCGATTCCATTGTACATCTCGATACATACACGCATGCACGACGCACTCTACATCCCGTAAACCCATCAAACATGTGACAGTGTTCGTTGTTTTGCTTTTTGTTGACGCTACCGAATGCCTCTTGCATATGTGGAAGTAGCAGAGCTCAGGTCACACATACATGCCACATTTTGCTCGTTTTCTTGCCACGCGGTCTTTTGTTGACATTGCAGAAAGTCCCTTTGATGTGTAGTCATACCTGTGATTTCATTGTAACCCCGGCACACACAAACACGCACACACACACACTCAAGCACGTACATCCAGGACCGTACGGCCCCTCACGAAGACAACGTCTATGTGACCACTCACGCCCGCCATCGGTCATTTGGTCTTGTGGAAGATGTAGACTAGCCTCACGTCTATGTATCCAATGGATTAGGTGCGACCAGTAGTAGAACGTTGACGACGAGCATTAGACGCGCGCACTGACAGCAGGGCCTAGGCAGGTAGGAAGAATCAGTACCTTTATACCGAACCTTTGACTCTGCTAAGGATCCAGGAGGATTTTGGTGGGCGGTGTAACAGCCGGTCGTGGAAAATCCCCCTTTTTCCCTCGCGATTCAGTGTTTTTCCCAACATCACTCATTTCCATACACTATTGACTTGTCTTTACGAACTGGTTGTTTTTCTGGACCAATTGTTGTTTGTTCGCGCCCAGAGCGCTACTTTGGCACATCCTTGTTCAGGACCTGCGTGACGCACGTGCTGTCTGCTCACACGCTGCCATTCGGTTTATCGTTGTTGAGTCCTTGTGATCGTATTATTGAGGTTTGTATATTGTTTATGTCATTGCTTATTGTAATAATCTAGTATCGTAGAATATCACGGATAATCGTCTTTTGATTTCGGGATCCGTTGCGAATTTGGCAACGCATTGCTCAAACGTTCGTAACAGCTAGTGCTTGGTGCCCTCTAGGCACAGACAACGTTAAACCTTCTGCCAGGAAGGATGATCGTAACGGCGCATAGCTGGATATTGCGAGTGCACATCTTGGTCTGGGACTCAAGGTGTTTTGCCCCTGACCTAACGAGGATGGCTACTCCACCACCAAGGCGATCTTGTTCCCGATCCTGCCTGTAGACTGCAAAACCGTTACTTATTAGGGCTGGCACATAGTCTTCTTCAGAAAGCCATGTTTCCGTGACGGCAACTATTGGCGCTTTCTGTTCGTCAGCGGTTTTGGCAAGTTCCTCCCATTTGTTTCTAATACTACACGCGTTAGTATATAACGCCACCGCGTTTGCTCCGTCGCCTAGGTGTCTCTTGCTATTCACTCCTGACTGTTTCTCAGGCACAACGCCTGAGATGATGACACGTTTTTTGCTTCGGATGTCCCCAATGGGGTGCATGAAGCCGGCCGATGGTCCAGAATTTCCGACGACTCCCAATCCATCTCTATAGAAGTGGCCACAACATCCAGACTGGCAAGGGTCGCGCTGTCATCTATCTGCTGACAGTACTGCCAATTCTCGTCTTCCAGCGCATCCTCAATTACAACTATTCGCAACCCCGCACGTGGCTTCTTTACTATTGTCGGGGTCGGGGCCTGAGAGCCGAGTACGGCATTCCGCTGAAATTGTTGGTTTCTCACCACCTCCCTGGCTGGTCGAGCAGGGTTACCTCCCGGGGCTAGACCACTAGGCCTTACCCTATGCTCGTCCGGCACAATCTGGTATCTGCCCTTGGTAATATGAGCCACTATCGCTGCCCTCGCCAGTAGTTTATCCCGAGTAGCCTCATCAGCGAACTCCACTAGGATTGGTCTCGCACGAAGTTCGCCTTTGTTCCCTAGTGGTGACTTCCATGTCCCCACTCTGTGCACCCTTCTCAGAGTAGGAGGGTACGGAACACCTGCCATTCGCAGTATGTCGCAGACCCTCCTCTTGGCTATGTCCCTCCTGGCCTTCGATTCCCTTATAATGGGTTCTCCCTGGTTTAGGATCAGAAGCCTGTGGCTTGAGAACCTGCCCATCGACAAGATCTGCCTCTGCAGGTCCTTCACCTTGTTTTCTAATACCAGAAGAGCAGGGTCATCCACCCTAGCCAACCCATCATTCGCTCTATTACAGTCACCCTTCTTTTTGACCTGCCTTGCCCTTCTCCGCTTCTGCTCCGTCCACTGGCCCTCGTCGGCCTGCTTCAAAGGAGCAGAGCCAACGACCGCCTGGCAAGCTCTCGGAACTGGTCCATTCGCTCTGATGACTGTCCTCTCGGGTGTGGATACTACTTCCGCAAACGACTTACTGCAACCTGCTTGCGGTGGTTTGGGGTTTATGACTACGGTGCTACTTGGTGGTTGCTGGTCCTTCCCTTGGGCCTGCAGTTTAAAGGCCAGACTGGCCGCCTCCTTGCAAGCAGCACAGACCCATTCAGCCCATGGGTTCTGTTTATAAAGGACATAGATGTCCTTTGGTATTTCTGAACACCTTGGGTGAGCCCATCTCTTGCATATCTCGCACTCTATACCATTTACCACACGTTTTCCGCACCTGGGTGCTAGACACGGGTCGGAAACGCATGTCGTACCGAAAACCCCAAAAACGAGGGCGAAAACAACTCAAGTGCTCTTTACCCAAACACAAAATACGCACTCTGACACTAGCAGGTAAATCCCGCTAACACAAAAAACAAAAACAAAAAGAAAGATTAGAAGCGAGGAAAGGTCGCCTCAAAAAAAACCGAACACTACTCGGCAATACTACAAGGAGAATAAAAATATTCTCCGGATAAAGCGCACCTTAAATGCAATTATGATGCGCTCAATATTGTCAATTAAACTAGGTTAATTCACAAAGCTATTCAAAAACTCAATTCAAAGACGAGAGCACTACGAATTCAAACCGCGCGGCACTTACACAAGGTTTTTCAGTTCGGTTCAGTTCAGTTCAGTTTGCATAGGACGTGGTGTGGCTAGAGCCATTCGTGTGTCCAGATACTTGTGTTGTCGGCGCATTTCCGTAGCTCCAACACTGCGTGATATTCTTTTTCTGAAAGGCAGAAATTTTGTGCAGTATCAGCCCAGGCAGAGAAAGGTGGAAACAATGAGTAAATTGCGTCTGACCTTAAAAGCTGCTTAACAAAACTTGGGGTATACTGCCACCCAACATGAATCTACTGCTTTCTTAAAAGCCTTCACTGTTGTGGTATTTATGACCTCCCCGGGAGCTTATTCCAGTAGGGTGCCACTCTATTCGAGAAGTACTTCGCCCTAATTTGGAGCTTCGAATGCTTCCTTTGTAATCTAAGGCTATGCCCCCTTGTGCCTCTCTCAGAAATCAGAGAAAAGGTCTTCTCGGCTTATTCCTGGCAGTCCCTTCATTACCTTGAAGGTTTCTATCAAATCCCCGCGAATGCGCCGTCTTTCCATCGAGAACAGGTCTAGGGCACGGAGACGCTCTGTGTAGCTAAACCCCCCTTGCCCAGCCACCATTCTAGTGGCTAGCCTTAGCACTTTCTCCAGACAGTCTATATCCTTCTGGTGGTACGGTGCCCAGGCCTGTACGCAGTATTCCATATGTGGCCTAACTATGGCCTGATATATCGGAACGAAAATCTCCGGCACTCTACACGACATAATGGATCTAACTCGAAAGAGTTCTCTCCTGGCCATATTGGCTGCTGTGGCGCACTGCTTCGACGGCTTAAAGCTGTTGTCCATTATAACGCCCAAGTCTTTGACCTGCGAGATCACCTGCAACGAACCCACTCCATTCCCACTAGCCCCTGTATTTGTGGTTAAGCATTGACACTTGGTGAGGTTTAGTGGAAGGTCCCATTTGCGTGCCCAGTTTTGTACTGCTAACACTTCAAGTTCTATATCTACTCCAGCTATCTTGACGTCATCGGCAAACATAAAGGTGGGGTTTGTAAGCCCACGTGCTAGGTCATTGATGAAGATGAGGAAGAGCAGAGGACCGAGCACCGAGCCCTGTGGCACCCCACTTGTTACACCTTCCGGTTTTGAGACATGACCACCCACCTTAACACTAAAAGTTCGCCCTGCTAAAAAACTATTTATCCATTGTCTTGCCTTTCCAACAATTCCCATAGATTGCAGTTTGACGTCCAGAAATCTGTGGTTTACAGAATCAAACTCCTTGCTGAAGTCCAAGTAGCAAACTGCAATCGATTGCCCTTCGTCCAGACGCTTGGTTACCTCATCGAGGAACAGCAGGAGGTTCGTCAGACAGGATCGTCCTGCCACAAATCCATGCTGAGAATTTGATATGAGGTTGTGTTGAACCAAATGCCTAGATATCTGTTTCCTGACTACTCGCTCCAGGCACTTACACAGTACTGAAGTCAAGCTAACCGGCCGGTAATTTTCGGCCTTTTGCCGGGGTCCACTCTTGTAAATTCCTACCACTGTTGCTCTCCTCCAGTCTCCCGGCACAATTCCCTCTCTAAGTGACGTTTCATACAGCTTCGTCACCTAAGCCTTCAGGATCTCGGCCAGAGGCTGAACGATTGCTGGATGAATCCCGTCTGGACCTGCTGCTTTATTTCTATTCAAGGTTTGAAACTCCGCGTACACTTCTTCTCCAACAGTAGGTTCGGGTATTGGAGGCGCCTGTGGGCCCTCCATTCTTTCCTCCAAACTATTTTCTGATCGATATTTGCTCCTGAAGAATGCCAAGAGCATGTCAGCTTTGTCCTCGTCGTTTAGAGCTAGTCGTCCCTGTGCTCCTTCCAAGGTTGCTACACTTTCTCTCATACGCTTGTGAGATTGCACGTAGGCGTAGAATCGCGTTGGGTTTGTGCGGACCGACGCAGCTAACCAACGCTCGAAGGCATATTTCTCCACTCTTTGGATCGTTTGAGCTCTGCTCCTAGCCATCTTATAGCTGTTCCATGCCCCCTAAGTTTTGCACAGCTTGTACGCCGCCCATCGTTGTCTACGAATAACTATAACCTTGCGGACTTTTGACTTCCACCATAGGAGTTGATTTCTACTACTAGCCACCCTCAGGGGTGCAAACTCCTCTGTAAGTTCGAGTAGCCCCATCTTGATGGCCTCCCAACATTCCTCTACGGAGGCGTTTGTGTGTCTCGGTGTCCACTGAACTTCCTCTGCCGCCCTCTTTAGTTCACCTATATTGGTTCTCCCGTAGCGCCGACGTAACACGATTTCCTTCGGCGCCTTGCTTAGTCTTAGTGTGATCCTTAGGACTACATGATCACTTTTCCGAAGTGGCTCTTCCCACCTTATTTCCCTTACATCCTTTTGGTGCCGCTTTTTGATTAAATCAAGGAGAGACGGGTTCTGTCCACCTCTGTGACTAGTGGCATGTGTCACATGCTGTGTAATTGCATGTAACTGGACCCACTGCAAAACCTGTCGCCCGTTTTTCGTCTTGGTGCTATCCCGCTTTCCCAGGTAATTTCGCGTAGGTTGAGATCTCCTTATGAGATGAACTCCTTTGTCTGTGCTAGCTTCGCATCCAGCATTGGCAAGAGCTCAACGTCTTCCACAACTGTCGTTAGCGGTGCCCTGTAGATACGGCTAATGCATACCGCTTTCGCCTCGATCCTGATAAGGCAGGATCTGGCCTGTACATTACCGGAGACCAAGTTGATCGGAGCCTCCCAATGGCCTATGTCGTTCCGTATTAGAAGTGCTACTCCGCCCCTGTCTTCCATCTGTTCTATCCCGTCTGTAGGCAGCGTATCCCTGAAAGCAAATGCAAGTATATGCTTTTATCCAATTTTCCGTCAGTGGAACGAAATCAGACTATGCGATCCCAGTCGTCAACTCCCCTCTTTTTCCCGGGAGACTGCAGGTGTTGGTGTACCATATTGACGGTTCCCTGTTCCTCTATACTGACTTCATTGCTAATTTTACGGCTAGGGTAACCCAGGGCGCAATCTCCGAGGTGATGCCCCATTTTTTGCCTCTAAAGGTGTCGGCGGTGCAGCACCTTGGATAACAAGTGACACGCTGAGTTTCGTGGCCTTTTCTTTTCCACCCGTCGACCCGGTGTCGAGCTTAACACGCACAAAGGACGTTATCCTCTTTTGAGTCACCATACCGATAGCCCGGGATGGTCTTGCGACCACCCCAGCCCAACTGGCTTCCTCAGCTTTTCACTCTGATAGCTCCAAATTCGCTGGTTGCACCAGAGAGAACATTTTGGGAATCTCCTTTAGAATCGGGCTGGCTGGCTGCACGTTCTCAACACCAACCGGACTGAATGCCCTGTGATTCCCCTTTTTTCGGTCTTTCGAACTTCTTGAACTTTGGCTTTTTGTTTGCCGGCGCCTGAAGCCACCTTTGGTACCTGAATAACTCCTTGGGCCTTAGGTAGTGACTTCCCAAGAGGGGTCACCTCCTGTTTCGCCATATGTAGATTCGGTCTCAAGATCAGGTGTGTACCTTCTCAGCGAGACTATGGCATTACCCGGTTTGACAAATGCTGGGCTGTCAGGTTTGACCCTCACTATTCCCTGCGTGCTGCTTTCAACTGCTCCCGCCCTGGACAGCAGCGTATACCTCCAGTAGACACTGTGGAACATAACTACCAGGGGTTGTGGCGCCGCTGGTTGTGTTCCAAGCCATGGTCTTATTCGATGGCACTTGACTATTGGTGTCGTAAGAAATCAATTCTGTTCAGTTCAGTTTGCACGGGACAGGTAATGGCCACGATCAGTCGAGCTTCCAGAAGTCCTTCGACGGTATGCACAACAGTTATGCACCCATCACTGACGAGGGTATTTCGTAAATCCCCGCCAAAACTGAAATGGAGACGCAAAACCTCATCGCACACCAACTGCGAGAGCAAACATGCATCGTGAGCTTTAAGTTAGACAGGATTCAACAAGAGAAAAAGTCGATTAAACCATACTCCAGAAGGACAGCAGAGCTACCCGTCATCCATAGAGTTGACCTACTCAAGGCTCACTAGTCTTGAAGTACTACACCGGGCTCGAGGCTTCAAGACTATAGAAGGCTTCCGAGAGCGGCTAGTGAACCTGTCTCCTATTGGGTCTAGCAGCGAAATACCAACGTTATCCCCTCTATCGGACGAATAGAGAAGATGCAAGTCGGTCTATAGATGCAAGGTGCATTCTATATATCGTGGCACCAAAACAGTACCGATACGAGGGATACACTGAACGGAAAACGAAACGCAACAGTTGTGCAGAAAGCGAACCACGAGCGCGTACAATTGGCGAACGACCGAAGGGGAAAGTGATTCAAAACGAGGTCTACGGAAACCTCGAAAAAGTCAGTCTGGTAAAAAGTACGCAACCGGAAAACACTATGAGGTCGATGTCAAACGTCGGAAAAGATCGTAGAGAAAATAGATCCAAAATGGTGTCCAGAAGACGGTCACTTTCTCAAAACGATCGAGGTGAATACAAGACCAATTGTCCCGGTTCTCGAGGAAATCGTTGACCTTCTGTCGGATTCACCGGGCTGAATTGAGAGTGAAAAAAGGCGGGGGGAGGGCCGGGGTGGCATCGAAAACAAAATACGCATAACATCATGCAGTGTCTCACTGTGGACAGTGCCTTAAGCTGAGTGGGGGTGCGGCATTCATGAACATATATGCAGCAAAAGACATCTATTTTGTTTTTTTGACAGGGAATTATTGGGAGAGACCCAGGTGGAGGTCTAGCTTTTTTCCTGAAGATAGTTTTGTTCTGTGAGAGAACAATATCTTCCGGAAGTACACTCCACAGAGTAATAACCCTGTAGCAAAAAAAGTAATTCGTAGCAAAGTGCGTAGTTTCGGTTTGAAAACCTTTCTCCTGTGAAAACGAAGAGAAGAGGCTGGACAGACGGAGAAGAAGCAATCGTTTTGACCTGATTCAGAAAGGTGGGATAGACCCCTTACGAGGAAACATGTCGCACCACTAGCGATCCAAGGCACCTTTGAAGGATTGGATGGTCTGCAGATCTACCATTCCACCAGGCAGATCGTTCCAACTGTTCACAACCCTGTTGCTGAAGAAGTGCGACTTAGCCATCAACCTAGTCGGGCTTTTATCAGCTTTTTATCATGTCCCCTTGTTCTGGAATCTACGGCCACTTGGAGTAGACTGTCTTGTCTGAGGTCTGAAAAGCTCTTCATTGCCTTGAACGATTTTATGAGATCCCCTCGACTTCTCCCCTTCCAACGAGAAAAGATTCAGATCACAGGGCGTCTACTCGTACGTCTTACCCCTCTGCCCTTCAACCATTCGCGCGGTAAGACGTTGGACTTTCTCAAGGCAGGCAGCTTATATTTTGCAGAATAGTGCCCAAGCCTGCAAGCTATCTTCGCAGTGAGGTCGCACTATAGCCATGTAAATAGGTACGAATACCTCCGGCTGCCTGCAAGACAAAGCTGATCGCAGTCTAAAGAGCTCCCCACGAACCTTTTGTGCAGCAGCGTTGCACTGCTCCAACCACTAGTAGTCACTGTTCATGATGACCCCAAGTTCTTTCACCCCACTGACTGCTTCTATGGTGAACAGCCCTTGGTCATAAGCGGCAGTTAGGCTTTCTGCTGTCTTTGACAACAAATGGCTTTTTACAACCTCTGGAGGTAAGTCCCATTTGCATGCCCAATCCAGGACGGTACCTATATCCCTGCCCGTGAACGTTCCTACGAGACCCCATAGACTCTTATGTATTGCCACGGCTGCCGCGACGTTTTAGTCCTGAGGCAGCTTACTCTGGTCCAACGTGGACCTGTGCAGCCTGCATGCCGATGGAGCTATGATATCCGCCAACGGCTTGATGATAGCTGGATTAATGCCATCTAGGCCCGTTGACTTGTGACTGTTTAATTCCTGTAGGTACTTACGCACGCTTTCCTCTGGGAGGTTTAGCTCGTTTAAATGAGAAGGAGGATGTGCCAGAGCCAGATCTACTCGCATCTCACTATCCATTCTATGTACACTATCAAAGTTTCCCTTAAGGCGTCTGCTTTGCCCTAGTCATCAATGACAATACCGTGGTCTCCAGTGGATAGCGGACCTACGGCATCCTTTGTTGAGCCTTCCGACTGTGCATAGCTGTAGAACTTTTTCAGCTGTTGTCTTACACACCGGGTTAATTTGGGCTCAAGTTCCCGCTTGGAAGTTCTCAGAAGGATTACAGTCTCGTTTCTCGGCTTTGTATAGCGGTTCCAGGCTAGCCGACTGCCGGAAGCTTTGTGCTGGTTCCAGCTGTGGTTTCTACGTCTGATGGCCCTGGCAATTGCAGCCTTCCACCACATGAGTTTACCCTCCCCACTCCTCCGTTTCAAGGGCGCGAATTCTTCCTGTAGGGCAATCAGCGATCCCTTTGTGACCTGCGAGCGCTCCTCGACAGCAGCACTCCGTCGTGTCCCAGGTCAAACCCATCGCCCTATTACGAAGTCTATCTATGTCCATACTACCGAAGTGTCTGACCAGTCTTGAGGCACCTTGGGTTGCCGCATGCATAGGACTATTTTGACACACACGTGGTCGCTCTTGCCCAGAGGTGTACAACAATGCAGTCCAGACACGTCGTTGGGGAAGTTCGTTATCGCTAGATCGAGCAAGGATGGAACGCATCCAGTCTTATATCTAGTAATTTTCCCAATATGATGGTGTAACGCATTGGCATGCAGCCATTCTGGGTAGGTTCACTCCCCCGATCCCGGGACGCAGACCTCAGCCGTCCAGTCGATGTGCGAAGGTTGAAGTCACCCACTATGAGCGTCTTTAGTGCGTCCTTAACTATTCCAGTTAAAATCCGCGGTAAGCATACGTCTTCTTCGTGGTTAGTGCTTGGTGCCACGTTCGGTGTTTAACTGGACGCTGATTGCCAAGCACGGTTGCCATACTACCGTTCCTCTTGCGCACGCTCTCACGCACGCCCCCAAATTCACGCTAACCACTTTCTCTCCCAATCGCCCTCTCGTTCTCACGGGTCGTGCAGAACACCGTTCCGGTTAACATATTCGTACAGTGTTGAGGATAAGTGTAAAGTGTGAGCGGTCTCCGCAGTACAAAGGACCGAATCACGCTTTTACTAAGGAAACCCCGAAGTAGGGTCTAAACAACCCTACAGGTCATGTTAGGTTGCACAGGTTTCTTGAAGTAGTACACGGGCAGTCCTACAGTCTTGAATCAGTTCACGGATGCGTGGCTTCAGCCCAAATGTTCCCGGTTGTTGTACTTATCTTCTTTTCGCCGACGCCTCCGAGCTGCGATGGCAAAACTAGACAACATCGGTGTGTGCGGCACGGTTTGAATTCCTAGCGCTCTTGTCCCTAAATTGAGTTCTTGAATAGTTTTGTGAACTAACTTAGTTCAAATTACATTTCTGAGTGTGTCAAAATTGAATTTATGGTGCTTTTTATCCGGAGAATATTTTTATTCTCCTCGCTGTATTGCCGGGTGGTGTTATGTGTTTTTTGAAGCGATCTTTGCTAGCTTGGAATCTCTCTTTTTATTCTTTTGTGTTAGCGGGCTATACCTGCTATTGTCAGAGTGTTTATTTTGTGATCGGTTTAAGAACACCTGAGCTGTTTTCTCCTCCGTTTTGTGGTTTCCGGAATGACACGCGTTTCTGCTCCGTGTCTCGCGCCTTATCGCGGAAAACCTGTGGTAAATGGTACAGAGTTCGAGGTGTGCAAGAGATGGGCCCACCCAAGGTGTTCATGGATAGCAAACAACATCTATGTCCTTTATAAACAGAACCCATGGGCTGAGTGGGTCTGTGCTGCTTGCAAGGAGGCGGCCAGTCTGGTCTTTAAACTGCATGCCCAAGGGTAGGTCCAAAGTCCACCGAGTGGTGCCTCAGACATATTCTCAAACCATCGCAAATAGGCTGCTGTGAGTATTTTGCGGAGGTAGTAGCCACACCTGAGAGGGCAGCCATCAGAGCTAGTGGGCCAGTACCGAGAGCTTGCCAGGCGGTCGTTGCCTCAACTCCTTTGAAGCAGACCGAAGAGAGCCAGTGGACTGAGCAGAAGCCTAGAGGGGCAAGGCAGCCCAAAAAGAAGGTTGACTGTAATATATCGAAGGGTGGGTTAGCTGGGGTGGACGACCCTGCTCTTCTGGTGTTGGAAAACAAGGTGAAGGATCTGCAACTGAAAATCTTATCGATGGGCATGCTGTCAAGCCACAGGCTCCTGATCCTAAACCAGGAATCTGAAGCCAGGCAGACATAGACAGGAGTAGGGTTTACGATATACTGCCAGTCGCAGGTGTTCCGTACCCTACTACTCTAAGAAGGGTGAACAGAGTGGGGACTTGGTAGTCACCACTTGGGAACGAATGCGAACACAATGCGAGACCAATGGTAATGGAGTTTGCAGATGAGGCCATCCGGGATAAACTGCTGGCGAGGGTAGCAGTAGTGGCAAACACCTCTGAAGTTAGATACCAAATTGTGCCAGACGAGCATAGAGTAAGTCCTGGTGGTCTAGCTCCGGGGGTATCCTGGCTGGACCAGCCAGGGCGCTGGTGAGAAACCAGCAAGTTCAGTGGAAAGCCGTACTCGGCTCTCGAACCCCGACCCCGACGGTAGTAAATAAGCTGAGTGCGGGGTTGCGAATAGTTGTAATTGAAGACGCGCTGGAGGATGGAAATGGCAGCTCTGCCTGAAGGTGGGGGACAGAGCGACCCCTGCCAGTCTGGACGTTGTAGCAACCCCTAAAGAGATGGATTGGGGGTCATCTGCAGCTCTGGATCGTCAGCCGGCGTCATGCGCACCGGTGGGGACGACCGAAGCAAAAAAAATTCATTATCTCAGGCTTTGCACCTGAGAAACAGGCAGGAGTGAATAATGAGAGGAATCTTAATGACGGAGCAAACGCAGTGGAGCTATATATTAAGGCATGAAGTACAAGAAACAAATGGGCGGAACTCTCCAAACCAGCCGCCGAGCAGAAAGCGTCAATAGTTGCCGTCACGGAAGAGTGGCTTTCTGAAGAAAAACGCGTGCCAGGCCTAATAAGTGTTGGTTTTGCAGTCTATAGGTAGGACAGAGAACGATCGCATTGGTGGAGAAGTAGCCGTCCTTATTAGGTCAGGAACAAACCGCCTCGAGTCCCAGACCAAGATGTGCACTCGCAATGTCCAGTCATGCACCGGTACTATCACCCTTCCAGGCAGAAGGGTTACCGTTGTCTGTGTCTACAGGGCACCAAGCACAAACCACGAAGAGGACGTATGCTTACCGCGGATTTTAACTGGAATAGTTAAGGACGCACTAAAGACGCTCATAGTGGGTGACTTCAACCTTCGCACATCGACTGGACGGCTGAGGTCTGCGTCCCGGGATCGGGGGAGTGAACCTACCCAGAATGGCTGCATGCCAATGCGTTACACCAGCATATTGGGAAAATTACTAGATATAAGACTGGATGCGTTCCATCCTTGCTCGATCTAGCGATAACGAACTTCCCCAACGACGTGTCTGGACTGCATTGTTGTACACCTCTGGGCAAGAGCGACCACGTGTGTGTCAAAATAGTCCTATGCATGCGGCAACCCAAGGTGCCTCAAGACTGGTCAGACACTTCGGTAGTATGGACATAGATAGACTTCGTAATAGGGCGATGGGTTTGACCTGGGACACGACGGAGTGCTGCTGTCGAGGAGCGCTCGCAGGTCACAAAGGGATCGCTGATTGCCCTACAGGAAGAATTCGCGCCCTTGAAACGGAGGAGTGGGGAGGGTAAACTCATGTGGTGGAAGGCTGCAATTGCCAGGGCCATCAGACGTAGAAACCACAGCTGGAACCAGCACAAAGCTTCCGGCAGTCGGCTAGCCTGGAACCGCTATACAAAGCCGAGAAACGAGACTGTAATCCTTCTGAGAACTTCCAAGCGGGAACTTGAGCCCAAATTAACCCGGTGTGTAAGACAACAGCTGAAAAAGTTCTACAGCTATGCACAGTCGGAAGGCTCAACAAAGGATGCCGTAGGTCTGCTATCCACTGGAGACCACGGTATTGTCATTGATGACTAGGACAAAGCAGACGCCTTAAGGGAAACTTTGATAGTGTACATAGAATGGATAGTGAGGTGCGAGTAGATCTGGCTCTGGCACATCCTCCTTCTCATTTTAACGAGCTAAACCTCCCAGAGGAAAGCGTGCGTAAGTACCTACAGGAATTAAACAGTCACAAGTCAACGGGCCTAGATGGCATTAATCCAGCTATCATCAAGCCGTTGGCGGATATCATAGCTCCATCGGCATGCAGGCTGCACAGGTCCACGTTGGACCAGAGTAAGCTGCCTCAGGACTAAAACGTCGCGGCAGCCGTGGCAATACATAAGAGTCTATGGGGTCTCGTAGGAACGTTCACGGGCAGGGATATAGGTACCGTCCTGGATTGGGCATGCAAATGGGACTTACCTCCAGAGGTTGTAAAAAGCCATTTGTTGTCAAAGACAGCAGAAAGCCTAACTGCCGCTTATGACCAAGGGCTGTTCACCATAGAAGCAGTCAGTGGGGTGAAAGAACTTGGGGTCATCATGAACAGTGACTACTAGTGGTTGGAGCAGTGCAACGCTGCTGCACAAAAGGTTTGTGGGGAGCTCTTTAGACTGCGATCAGCTTTGTCTTGCAGGCAGCCGGAGGTATTCGTACCTATTTACATGGCTATAGTGCGACCTCACTGCGAAGATAGCTTGCAGGCTTGGGCACTATTCTGCAAAATATAAGCTGCCTGCCTTGAGAAAGTCCAACGTCTTACCGCGCGAATGGTTGAAGGGCAGAGGGGTAAGACGTACGAGTAGACGCCCTGTGATCTGAATCTTTTCTCGTTGGAAGGGGAGAAGTCGAGGGGATCTCATAAAATCGTTCAAGGCAATGAAGAGCTTTTCAGACCTCAGACAAGACAGTCTACTCCAAGTGGCCGTAGATTCCAGAACAAGGGGACATGATAAAAAGCTGATAAAAGCCCGACTAGGTTGATGGCTAAGTCGCACTTCTTCAGCAACAGGGTTGTGAACAGTTGGAACGATCTGCCTGGTGGAATGGTAGATCTGCAGACCATCCAATCCTTCAAAGGTGCCTTGGATCGCTAGTGGTGCGACATGTTTCCTCGTAAGGGGTCTATCCCACCTTTCTGAATCAGGTCAAAACGATTGCTTCTTCTCCGTCTGTCCAGCCTCTTCTCTTCGTTTTCACAGGAGAAAGGTTTTCAAACCGAAACTACGCACTTTGCTACGAATTACTTTTTTTGCTACAGGGTTATTACTCTGTGGAGTGTACTTCCGGAAGATATTGTTCTCTCACAGAACAAAACTATCTTCAGGAAAAAAGCTAGACCTCCACCTGGGTCTCTCCCAATAATTCCCTGTCAAAAAAACAAAATAGATGTCTTTTGCTGCATATATGTTCATGAATGCCGCACCCCCACTCAGCTTAAGGCACTGTCCACAGTGAGACACTGCATGATGTTATGCGTATTTTGTTTTCGATGCCACCCCGGCCCTCCCCCCGCCTTTTTTCACTCTCAATTCAGCCCGGTGAATCCGACAGAAGGTCAACGATTTCCTCGAGAACCGGGACAATTGGTCTTGTATTCACCTCGATCGTTTTGAGAAAGTGACCGTCTTCTGGACACCATTTTGGATCTATTTTCTCTACGATCTTTTCCGACGTTTGACATCGACCTCATAGTGTTTTCCGGTTGCGTACTTTTTACCAGACTGACTTTTTCGAGGTTTCCGTAGACCTCGTTTTGAATCACTTTCCCCTTCGGTCGTTCGCCAATTGTACGCGCTCGTGGTTCGCTTTATGCACAACTGTTGCGTTTCGTTTTCCGTTCAGTGTATCCCTCGTATCGGTACTGTTTTGGTGCCACGATATATAGAATGCACCTTGCATCTATAGACCGACTTGCGTCTTCTCTATTCGTCCGATAGAGGGGATAACGTTGGTATTTCGCTGCTAGACCCAATAGGAGACAGGTTCACTAGCCGCTCTCGAAATTCTTCTATATTGGTGAGCCCGAAACCTCCAGAACCTGCTGGATTTTTCGCCCGCCCGGTGAGTCTGTGATTTTTCACCTTTTCACGTCCCCTTTCTGTTGCACGGTATGTATTTTTTACGATATGTTGTCGCAACGTAACCATGTAAGACGACGAGATGCAGCTCGACACAGATCTCACCTTGTCTGTGGTTGATTTTAGACCTGCGGCTTTTATCCCACATGATCCTGGGGTTTCGTTTGCAGCCTTACAGCTGCAATTTGAGGCTTTTAGGATTATCGGCCAACGCCAACGATTTTTACATGTCTTAGAGGCAATCTCCGGCGATGGTATCGCCACGGTGAGGGATTTAGTATTAAATCCTCCTCTAGGGCAGCCGTACGATCTGCCTAAGGCGGCCATACTGCAACATTTCCTTCCCTCTCGGGAGGAACGGTTACGTCGGCTACTTGCCCGGCACCCGATAAGGGGTACAAAACCCAGCCACCACCTAGTTCAACTCCGGTCCCTGGCAGGGCCCGCCGATAAGGATTCGGAGATAGTTAAGGAACTGTGGTTGGACTCTTTACCCTTCCATGCTCAGACCACCGTAACTGCTCTCCTCGAGGACTAGTCCTTGGAACGAGCAGCCGCCGTGGCTGACACGATTGTCGCACGTGTCGGCAGTGGAGCTAATCCCCTCATCGCCAAGACACCGCGCAATCTTCGGGGTGTTGACCTGGATGAATCGCCGGGAGGCCTCGGCACTCTCGATCCATCCAGGGCCGCCTGTGCAGGCAGAAACCAAGGATCTTTTATTGGTCCACTATCTGAATTTGTGATTTCCCACTCATCTTAAAGAGGTGAGCCGGAGCATTACCAAATGTCATGCTTGCACATATGTCATCATTTATTGGGAGGCTCCATTATGCTGACCACTTTCGACTGAGTCAATGGCCGACTGCACAGCATTTGCGTCCTTGTCCCAGATTGTGACTTCATCCGCGTTCATCGAAATGCTAACCGGAACCATATCAGGGGGCCATTGATGTAAATGAGTAATAGGAGAGGACCGAGGACAGAACGATGGGGGCTCCTATATCGGTGGATGCAAGCTGGGGCCGAGACGTACGCACACGAACCAAGAAGGTTAGGTTTTTAAAAAGCTCTTAATCAGGGAAAGAAGACGACCGGAGATGCCGTACATCCTGAGTTTGTACCGAAGCGGAATATGCGGGATGCTGCCGAGAGCTCTGGCGAACTCGATGAATGTGGCATAGGACATCTTGCCATCATCAAAGGCCTGTTTCAGGCCATCCACAACGATCAGCATATTAGTGAGGCATGACCTGCCAGGAAGGAAGCCATATTGCGCTGGAGACAGTAAACTATTGTCGCACAAGTGTGTCAAGATTTCGCTCTTTACGACGCGCTGGAAGACTCTGCTAGGAACATTGGTGAGACTTATTGCCATGTACCTTCGGGGAAGGTGTCGATCTCCCCCCATAGAAATGCGGACAAGTACACGGTACGAGTTTAAGACCAACTGTTCCCGGACCTTGTGATTATCTTGTTATCTGTATGTCACCGTTGAACTGGAACATGGCTCGTCGGATAATGTGATAATGAGAAAGGGATAGTGGGTTAAAAATGCAAATGTTGAAATTATCCTACTCCTGGTTTTGCCGGCATTCTGGAAGATAGACCACTGGACAGTGGCAGAGTGAGTTCCACTATACTTATTAACCCAACAAATTCTGATTTGATTATCCATTGGAAGACGGCCGGCGAGATCTTTGGAGCGCTAGCCGAGCACGGCCTGATAGCGGCCGGGGCCAATAGAGCGTCCAGAATTCTTTCAGTGGTATGCTCAAAGATCCGCCGAAAAAAGTAGCGGAATCGCTTTTCTCACCATCCAGGCGAGAGGCAGTCACGAATTTACATTAACGTCACGCTTAGTGCTTCATATCTTAGGCACGGGCGCAAGATACTGAAAAGCCTGGAGTAAACTACAATTCCTTCTTACCCTTCAATGTTCTGCTTCCGTGAATGAATAGTCCCACTTGGCATCCAGCACACTTTAAAGCGCTACACATTTTGCATTAAATAATTCTTCCGTTGTTCTATTCCACATTCCCACTACTCTATTGATGAAGAAGTTCACTCTCACATTTAGCCTACAGCATGGCTTCTACCGTTTTGTACTATTTCCCCTCAATCTGTGATCTGTGGCCTGTTCAAATCAATCCCCCGCATATATGCCCGACAAGCTCTCCAGAATTTTAAATGCTCCACTGAGGTCTCCTCTGAGTCTACTTTTCTCGGGCGGGAAGAGTCCAATATCCTACCACTGTTGTTCATATGACTTCCCTCGTTGTCCTTCTACCATCCGGGTGGTTATTCTTCGGACCTTTTCTAGACAGGCTGCTTCTTTTCTCAAAAAGTTGCCCAAGCTTGCACATGATGTTCCAAAAGTGACCTCACTGCTGCCTTGCGCTTGGGTGTGAACACTTACAACGATCCACAAGAAAGTGCTGAGGGCCTCCTAAAGAGCTCTGTTGTTGCCTTTTGAGCAGCCAGCTTGCACTGTTCTGCGCACTTGAAGTCAGCAGCCATTTGGACACTCATGTCTCTTGTTCACCGCGGAGCCTCAACTGTGGACAGTCCATTTCCCCCCATGGCCATTACTCCCACCGAAGCTCTAGTTAGCAGATGACTCTTGTTTTCGCTTAAGGCCACATCCTGTTTGTTTGCCTCGCTAACTACCTGCGTCATATCCCCGGCTAATTCGTGACCATCTCCTGACCCCACAAAATTTACACCGTATGCAAAAATGAAATGCGTTAGCGATAATCCTTCCACTGAATCATTTTTGTGGAGAATAAAATTAGTGGACCCAAACCCGACCCTTGAGATACTCCGCCGGTTACTTCGGCTGCTTTTGACCTGCAGGTTCATACTCTAACGTGGTGTGCCCCGTTTACCAGGAAGGCTGATACCCACCTGTGTATTTTCCCCTCCATCCCAAACTTCTTTAGCTTCTCCGTCAATAGGCGACGGTTGACTGCGTCGGAAGCCTTGCTGAAGTCTAGGCAGAAAACTTCGACCGTCCTGCCCTCGTCTCGCTGGTTTATGGCTTCGTCCAGAAATGCCGCAATGTTAGAAGACAAGATTAGTCCTTCAAAAACTCGGGCTGTGCTTTTCAGAGCAACTCTTAGCTCGGTAGACGTTTACATACGTGTTCCTTTACCAATCGCTTACAGGACGGTAACTCACTTTATCTGACCTTGACCCACCCTTGTGGTATCCACAACCGCAACCAATTTTCATTCTAACTGTAATACCCCTGGGCTAAGTGTGGCGAAGTATGGACGGCAGAAATATCCACTGATCATGTCAGCCAATGTCTCTACGGTGGCTGAAAGCATACCATCACCTCACGCTGGCTTGTGCATGGTAAATCCTTCCAATAATTTCCCTGCCCCTTTCCCCCGATTTACTGGTTGGGAGGGAAAGGAGCAACCACATACGTTTCGGTTGAAGTTTGTAGTCCCTCACCAGCTCTACATACACCCTCGAAGCATCGGCCTTAAGCAACTGCTTTGCCCTAATCGTAATTTTTTTATTTCACCCTCACCCCTCAAGACCAGAGGTCCCACCCCATTCCTAGGCGAGGCCTTTTAGTCAAACTATCTATTGTACTTTTCTGGGTTTTTTTACGCTCCCTGGCCAGTGTCAGTTTAAAAGTTTTCTTTGGTCCCCGTTGGAATTTCATGGCCGAGTCTTTATACTCTTTGTGCCGTACCCAGGCTCCCTCGCTACCTGTGGCGTTGAGGCTCTGCCAGCTTTGGCCCTACTTTTGCTCGCTCGTCGCAGTTCATTGGAATGATCTGAAATACCTCAATGGTTCAGGTCAGGTCAGGTCACCGGATTCCATGCTCGAGCCAATAATGCAGCCCACTTTCTTGCACCAGTGAGCGTTGAGATGAAGCCCTTCGGGTTATGGGTTCTGTGTTTTGCGTGAAACTTCTTTTGTTTAATCCGTTGACGAAACAGGGTTCAGGCTCAGTTTGCTGTCGGGAGAGTGTGGGGCGGTCCCAAGGCTAAGAAATGGGTCCTTTACCGAGTCAGGCTCCCTCCAGGAGTGCTAAAATTCCGTTGGTGCCTAGACAACGCTTTAGCAGTGGTACTTTGAGGGATAAGGAGAATAAGGTGGGGGATGCTGGAGATGCGGTGGTGGCGAAAGTCAAGGAGAGACATAATACTGATGGATAGTGGCGTCAGAAGAGGGAAGGGTGCTGCGTCCAGTAATGCCACTAAATGGTGTAGGTTTAAGTGCACTCAGGGAACACACCAAGCCGGAGAAAGCCTAACCCCGCTTTGAAGCCTGCAACCGGCGTGGAAGATACCATCCTAGCCGGAGGTGCTTTCCATGGGTTGACAACGCGGCAAGCAAAGAAATGTTCCCTTAGTTTTATTGCTTGCCGCTCGACGAGCTTAAACTCTCGTCCCCTGAGTAATAAATCCCGTGTCAGTACTTTTCACAGAGAAGAGGTTTAGCGTCAATAACCACTATATGTTTGTTTTGTCCCTGAGTCCCGGTAGCAGACTGGTGAAATGTCCTTCCTTTTTCTCAGGAAGAGCAGTGTCCCGCACAGGAGCTGGGGCACAAGCTTGGAAACAATACTGCAGGGGTGGCCTTTATAGTTCTGTGCAGAAAGGCAACAACACGGAAGCTTCTGTGGAAGCTACGGTGCGCAACAGTTGGCGGAGCACCCAGTGCCCCTTAGCCGCGGCAGCCAGACACTGCGGAGATGGCTGGTGGTGGTCTTCCCTCATGGGTCTAAAGTCAGTGATGAATGTGAACTTGGTAATTGCTCGTTTTGGAAGGCCTTGGTTATTGCCCTCGAAATGCGTAAAATAAAGACTTCTATTTGTAAAACCATAACTCGGGAGATAAAACTAGGCATCGTAGAGCGTAATTTTGGAAAAAGTGACTGAAATTAGCGAAGCTTATCACGTAATTTAGGCGGTTAGCAAGAACCCATCAAAAGACTTTCAGAAACCCTCAAGAAACCGGTCAGAACCCACTCGGAATCCTCTCAAAAACCAATCAGCTTGGGGGCAAAGACCGCTGAAAAACTAGCCACAAACCGATTGGTTGCTAGGTGTTTTGCTACTGAAGCAAGAATGAGGGCGACAGTGTGCTAAGAAGGGCAAAAACGTCTACTCAACCGCTCGCTTGGTCATCAAAGACCGGACTGTAACCAAGGACAGATATTTCTCTGCCGTATTCGTCCAGTGAGTCACTTGTCAGTGGCGGCAAGAATGTGAGTCTTCTCATCGGCTATCAACAGTCCCATTTCCAAAATCTCATTTTGAATGCTGAGGCAGTTAGTGAGGGACATAATAACGGCCGTTATTGAGATATCAGAGAAACAGTAGATTAAGGATCTGGTGGAAAAGGAAAGAAGTACAAAAAATAGACAACCAGAATGCCGCCCACTGGTGCATCGTGGTCTAGTTTAATTCAGTTCAGTGCAGGACAGGTAGTGACGACAGCCATAGAGCGTCCAGAATTCTTTCGATGGTATGCACACTAGTTATATTCCCACCACTGCACGGTGTATTTCGTCGAATCCCCGCCAAAAATAAAAAGGAAACGTAAAACCTCACCGTACATCAGCTGCGAGAGACATCGTGCATGGCGTGCGCTCACTGAGACAGCGTGCAAAAAAACAAAAACGTCAATTACAATACACCCCGGACGGACCACAGTGCTGCCCTCCATTCATCCAGTGAACACACATCCCACTATCAAGAAATATCTGGCATTACTTACGATCCGGGGCGCCCTTGAAGGACTGGAGGTATGCAGGTTTATCATTTTACCAGTTGGATAGTTTCATCTGTTCACTACTGTACTGCCAAAGCAGTGCGACCTAGAAGTCATCCCAGCTAGAGCTTTTGTCAACTTCTTGTGTCCTCCTGTCCTGGAACCTAAAGCCACTTGGAATGGACTGTCCGGCTTTAGGCCAGAAAAACCTCCTATCAACTTGAACTTTTCTGTGGGATCCCCTGGACGGCTTCTCCTTTCTTACTAGGAAAAATCATGTAACAGAATATCTGTGTATATATCTTGCCCCTCTGCCCTTCAACCACTTGCATAGCGAGAAGCCGAACTTTCTCTAAGCAGGCGGCGTCATTTTCGTAGAAGGATGAAGAAGCATGCAAGCTTCCTTCTAAATGTGGTCCTGCTGTAGGCATGTAAATGGGTACCAATGTTTCCGGCCGCAGGCAAAACGATGCAGAGCTCACCGACAGCCTTTCGTTCAGCGGCGTTGCACTGGTCCGACCATTAAGTCGATACTGATGTGATCACCGTTGTGATTTTCTTACACACCCAAATACACCATCACTCACACTCATCATCATCGTTCCATACTTCCATCAAGACAGGACGTGGCTTAAACAATCCTCGTTTCGCCATCGACATCAGCCAAGACGATTATATATGTGATAACCATTGTGATTTTTTCACACACACACACACACAAACGTATTCATTCGTGACTGTCCCCTCGATGACATTAAATGGGTTTGAGACCTACAAACCTCTTGAGCCTGCAGCCGAGAAGCAGCTCCCACGGGCAGTGCGGAATAATATCTCGCCGGCTTGGCCAACGGATAACTTGCGATCGCGCGTATGCGGGCAGATTGCGGACGTCAGCAGCAGTAGTGATGAGCACTGACAACAGGATCCAAGTAGGTAGGGGAATCGGTACCACTATTCCATACCTCAGGCTCTGCCAGTATCGAAAGGATTTTGATAGGCGGTGTAACGATCGGTTGTAGAAAATCCTACAAAGACAACGTAATCTCGTGATCTCGTGAAATTGCTCTCTTACATAAGCTATTTGCGTGTTCCGTGCAACATTTGTTTCTATGATCCAACCTTAGTTTGTTTGCGCCCTACACTCTACTTTGTCACTTTCCATCTTGCATATGCGTGAGGCACGTGTTTGTCTCTCGCACACCGCAAAATTGGTGCTCGTTTTTTGGGTCTACGTGATGGCAACTTTGAGGATTGTATGTGTTTCATGTCACTGTTCTTTCCAAAATCCAGCACCGTAGAATTTACGGATCAGTCTCTTTTTGATTTCCGGATTCATTTCTAATTTGGCTACATATAGCTCAAAGCGTATTTACTATTACACTCGGCTGTACAAAAGATCACAAAGTGGTGATTGCCCTTTGGGATTCCATCTCGCGGACGAAATAATGGCTAGGGAAACTAAAAGCCGTTGGCGAGTCATAACTAAGGCAGCCTCATTCAAAAGAATCAGATTATTACCGGATACAACTCCCTTCGAAGAAGGGTGTTTCCATCACTAAAACGTACATCAGCTTCACCAACGCAACCCGTGGCTGAAATAACGGGCATTCCGCCGGTTTTCTGCTTGTTGAGCGACTCCCTTACACAAGCATCCTTAATCGCATGTTTTACGCCAGTTGACCTGTACCTGATATGACCTATTATTTAGCGGAGCTGTCCATCGGCCGACGGTATTCCGCGTCCCTCACTGCTTTCGGCTACTCCGGCTACTCCCGTAATCCCCCGTGGGTCTTCTCGGAGCCCCATCCAGAACCTCCGTCAAGCACTCCAAGTTCACCCCGAATAACCTATGCTCATCGGTGAACAAGACGCAACCCTGCACCACTTGAAGCAGCCAACTCCGCCCCGCTGTATTAACTTGGCACCTCGACTGATCGAAAGGATGTCCCAACTCCATTTTTAGATGCAAGCGAAAACGGCCACTAGGTAAAGCACCGTCATGGGTAGAGACCAAAGGTACCATGCACTTTAAGTAGGCCAAAACCGTTTTTTAACCATCTGGCTGACTTCCAGCACTCCCTGCCAAACCTCTGTAACCGATTCTTCCTCTTCTAGCGATCCAATTTAATAACCCCCAGCCGAATGATAATCCACGGTCTTCATTGTCGAACTCCACGCTTTTCCCCCTACACATGATAGGTCAACCCAACCAGCCACAGTTATTTCGTCGGTCCTGGTCGAGTGGTAAATACCCGTTACTTATATTTAATATAGTATAATAGTTTATTTCGGAGACGCCCGAAGCATGCCTCACGCATGATAAAAATTTTACAAACGAAAAACTGACAGAAAAATTCATGAAAAATTTAGAAATACTTAACACAAAGGGGGGTAGGAAGAAATAGAGGGTAGATGAGAGGAAGACCAATGTATGCATGCCAAGGAGTAATGTAGGGAGCTTAAGTGAACTCGGAGATGGATTCAAGTATGGGCCCGGTGAATTTGTGGGTCAAGGTCAGATGGAGAAGCTGGCTGAGCCCAGTGGGGAAAAGCGGAGTCTGGGAGTTTCACAGGAGGAGGACTGAAAATCAGCATGAAAAACTATCTTTACAAGAAACGATGAAGAAAAAAGGGAGAAAGAAGAAAAGAAAAGAACAAAAACTTGAGTTGCATCGCTGGGGACTAGGTAGCCGTGAACTATGCGTTATTGCAATGAACGGACGGTGTCGATTTGAAAACGGGGAGCTGGCAATGCAAGACGTAAAGAGTGAGTCAGATGGCACCAATGCTGCGGAAGGACCGAGATACGGTAAGTGTGAGGCACAGTTTTAGACGAAATTGACGCATATCATGAGGAGCGGTGGCATGGTGGCAAAAGAACTGGCCGGCTAAAAACTGAAGGAGGCAGAGAAAGTCTGTGGGTACAAAACCATATGTGTTTATATACATATGCATAGAAATCAGAGCAGGAGCAAATAGCAGTGAAGAGACGGGAAACGGAAGTAGCAGCGGTTGGACGAAACAGGCAGGGTTGGGTCAAATGTTGCGGAATTAACTTAGATAAACCCTGATGAATTTGTTTATGACGTGTGGACATAGGGAATCAACAGCAAAAGAGAACCAACTTTGGAAGCACAGAAGTGATGGCTGTGAGCAGAAGTTGATAAGCGAGGGAATGTGAAGGGGAGGCTCGACGAACAGAGGTAAGAGTGAATCTAGCGGTCTGATTATTGCAGGTGTGACATTAATAATGGTATATTTCTTGATCGTAGTCAATACACATGCACAAAACATGATCAGATAACACAGCAAGTCACAGTGATGTAGGTTAATCACAATTTTGAAGTTCATGGTTTAGACAATATCAGTAACAGAGCGACCAGCTTGGACTGCGTTTAAGTGAACTAAAGAGGTGAGGGTTCGGCGTGGCTACTATGAATCGGTTTCGAATTCGGAACGCGGACGTTGCTGTTAACGGGATGGACGTGGGAATGCAGAAAAAGCGATACTGAAGAAAGGTAAAAGTGCAATGTTTGCAAGAACTCATAAAGCAACTGGTGTCGGACATCACAACATGAACAGGTAGTTGAGGCAAGAATAATACACAACTTGCCTAATGGATGCCGACAACTGTCTACGACGGATCCGGTAGTCCAGAATGGATCACGGCGATCTACGGAATTTGGTGTGCAGTCGATGAAGATAGGGAGAGGGCGGTGGAGTGAAAGAGATTCAAAGAAGAGTCAGGAAGTGCAGAAGGGGTCGCGGTGTGGCACCAACTAGGTATTTGAGGAATCAGTATTGAGAAACTGGTTGAGAGTGTTACCGAAAGAAGATCAAAAATAGAGTTAACATGGCGTAACGGAAGTGCAGTCGGAGATGCCTGCATGATCTAGAGAAGATTGACCCTCCATTAGATAACTCATTTTGGGGGATGCCTGTGATACAAATGCAAGTGAGTCAAATGGGATAATCAGATTGGCCTTTCTGTATAGGTAATTCCGATATTATATAGAAAATCATGTGGAGGCAGAAACCCTCACCAGGAATGCAGTGTGCTTTTAAGGAGCGTGAATGGTGAAGGGACACAACTGGGAATTTCAACAAGCCATCGTAAGAACACTGTTGGAGACAAACGCTGCTGATGCAACCACGCGAATATGCACAGGTGGCAAAGAGAAAGGAAGACTGCGGAGACTGGGGGAGGCCAGGCCCGAAGGAACAGAGGAAGTTGAGTGTAAAAGTGGGATTTTCTGCATACGTTATAAAGGAATGAATAACCGGATGGTAGATACTTTGTTTCATAAAGACATTGGTAGCTGTTGATGGCAGGTAGTGCATGATGAGGGCAGCAGTGAAAAAGGGCTAGGATGACAAACTAGGGAGAGTAGGTACGGAAAGCAACGGCGAGGACCAGGCTCCGGTCCTGCACGCAGAATGAATTGAACTGTAAGTGTGGAGCACGGGAAATTGATGCTGATGGGTGATGTCAGGAATCCGTCCGGCGGTCCGGTGAGAATATCATGAATGATTGTAATCCTGTTTATGGGATTGTGATCACTGGTTAGCCATGTAAGGTGCTCCATATAAAGCGTCATCAGGTGTGAGTATAGGTTTAACCAAGGTGACGGTCAAACATGGGTAAAGCGCGAATAAATGGGCGCACATTATGCAAAAGGAAGATATCCATGAAAATGGCTGGAGAACGCGGAGCGAATGGAAGTACGGGGTGGTTTGAGAGGTTAAAAAGATCACTGGAGGAAGGTAACTTGGAAGTTAGAAGAACTGTGGTGAGAAGATGCATCAGGTGTAACAGAGAATAACATGGAAGGAAAATAAGGAAGTAGAGGACCAGAAAGATCAGGTAATGGTAATGAACGTCGACCTGCGCTACACCGAGTCGGTTTGCGTGCTGTTATCGGTTTAGTTTCCACTAGGCCATCTAAGGTGATATTAGGTATAATAGCTCCTAGGAGTATCCCCACAACTCAAAATAATTCGGGGATTTTTTTCTGAGCAATAAACTCATAGGCAAAAACCAAATCTACAGAACGTTGTTAGAATATCTTCCCAACTGCCAGTGTAAGGTAGTTGAGTGTTCCCCATCATCAGCAAGCCTGACTCCAATCCTATAAAAATACTTTTCCAAAGAATGCCTAAAACGACTTCCGTCCGCTTTCACCATCGAGTGACAAGCCGTCTTCAGTCCGCGAGAGCTTAACGCCCCCCAACTCCCCACAGATTTGTTACCTTGCTCGGTACCACTAGTTGATATCCACAGTGATGCTGGTATCAAATTTAGGGCACTAGAACGAAACCTGGAATCCTTGAAAGAACAGATACGTACCATGGATAACGCTCTGACTGCGTTGTCACCGCTAGCGTTTATCGCGGATCCTTCGAAATACCCGAACACCCAAAGTTTACTAACGGCCGGTCGCTTTCTGGACTCAATTGCTTCTGAAGTCCACCAAAGAATTAAAAGATCCAAGAATGCTGTGGTCTTTAATATTCCGGACCGTCTTCCGCTTTCCTCGATTAAACAATCGTTGCTTCTAGCCTGCGGTATGTCACACCACGAGTGTGGCTGCGTACGACTAAGAAAAAAGTCACAGCGGTATATGTGTCCACTCCTGTTTCAGTTTCGTGAGGAAAACATTGCTACGGAATTCATCAGAAAGAGAGAGGCTATCGCCAAAGCCACTCCATTCAAAAGCATAAAAATTGTCGCCGACAAGACCCCATTGCAAAGGGACGTCCTGAAGTCGGTAATCGGCAATCCCTCATCGTCACAATCTCCTGATCCAGGACCGCCCAACCCCACTCAACAACTCACCACAGCCCTAGTGGCAAACCGGTTCCGGACCGGATCCGGTAACTTGCCGGTAGCTTGCCGGTAACTTGCCTGTAACTTGCCGGTGAGTTGCCGGTAGCTTGCCGGTATTGCTACCGGTAGGGTGCCGGTACCGGAAGGGCACACCGGAATCAAACCGAAATCGGCGTACGATTTCAATCCACTTTTAAATTTAAACCCGATTTTCGAAATCGCCCACGCCCCTCCAACGATCATGCCATTCTAGCTTTTCCGAAATTTACTCAAGTAGTTAACTGATCGATCAAGTTACCTACGCGAACAGTCTTATCCCCACATACTTCGCACACACCATTTTATGGTTGCCTGCTACTGCATTCCGAAAGCTTGTCCACGCTCCGCTCTCCCACGGCGATGCTTACTTGAGGGCGGCATGATCTAACGTCTTACAACTGGCAGTGCAACCCAAATGACACTCATTCCAAAATGCTGAATCTTAGACATTTCAAAACGAACAAATTGTACGAAGTAAAAATTTTATATATTGGTTATATTTACAATCTGAATCTAAGGAACAAACTTCTTCCCATCACACTGTTTCGCGCCGAGATCTGGAAAGGATAACAAAAGTGTGAATCAAAAATAAGATGAAATGTGGGACGAAAATAAATATACGCATAGATATGAATAATCAGATACATACAAATAGAATACTGCAGTGATATATATGCTACCGACTCCGAAACGGTAATAAGTTAAGTAAAGTGAAGCATGAAATTCGTTATCGTTGTTTGTGCAAATAAATAAAACAATTTACCATGGGACTACAAATGCGTGATCAGTGAACGTACCTGGCAGTTTTGCGTCCTAAGCCGCGATCTCTTGGGTCGGTAAACCATCGTTTCATGGTACGCTCGATCTCCAGCACAGACGACTCCCGGGAACGATTGGTAGATTTTACGGCATCTGTAAATAAACAGTAGTTACATTTCACTAGACTGACCAATGACGGCTTTAGGAAACTTGTAGCTTCCCACTGCAGTTTTATCAGCTGTTCCGGTCCAATTGCACGCCAGTGCCAAATCCTCCCCGATCAAAGATGCAAGCATTCGGCGTATACTTGATCCAAGATCGGTGCACAGATGACGCTTGAGTGCGTTGACCTTATAATATGATGTGGAATTATTCTGTCACTTACAGTGCCCGTGAAGTTATTCAGTACTGAAAGATCTTCTTCCAGTTTCAGAAGATCTCTGATATTGTTTGCCTGTAAAGGCTCGTAGGCCGTCGTATTTGTCGCATCCAGGCGACAAATTACGCCGTCAATTTTGGCGATCATCAACGATATATCGTTGCGAATACCACTAAGTTTGATAGCACCCGTTCGAAGTAGTCTGGTAATCGTAGTAGCTGATAATGAGAAACTTACCTTGCCACTTGCTGGCGTAAGCGGGCATAGGATGTGGAGATAAGGGCGTTGTTACAAGTTGTGTTGTGCTAACTGCAGTATAGGAGTGTTAGTAACTTTTACGCAACATACCTGGGACCGGCCACCTTTGACAATATGGCATCTTCCGTGGGTCTCCTCTGAGACTTCAATGTTGGTGGACTATAACTAATATGAAACGAGGATTTCGCACTGGACTTACCTAGGTGGTGAATGGCCAAAAGCCATGATATCACCGGGGGAGTCGGAGAATTGTATCGGAGACTCTCTTCGAATCCTCTGCGACGGAGGTATCTCGACAGAACTGTCATCCGATGACAATGGTACCGGTATTCTAAAAGGAATGCGATAACGTATAACAATGTACCTGCGGCGAACGGTGTACCGCTGCGAAAATGGTGTCATGGGCAACGTATCATCCGTTGACGCCGACATACCGGATTCGGCAAGAAAGTTCCCTTCGAATTTAATTGCATCTCTGAGATTATCTGAGAAGAAAGCATATAACTGGGAGTGTTGCCTGAGTGATAAATCTCATGAAAATCGTAAGCTGGAACCGTTTCCGGCAAACATCCACCGTCCAACAAGAGGCTTTGGTAGGCCTGAAAGGTGGATGACTTCGGCCAGCGCACACGGTTCCCATCAGTCAGCCAATTACTGTAAACAATGGCTACTGTGTCATCAACATCAAACATGACGACCAAGTACATCGAAAAAAAGTTAGTTTATTCGGTCTCATGTTAAAGTAACGACAGAAACCTAAGACATCTGCTTTAAAAGAGAAGTTTTACTTCGTGAAGGTGTGTAATATGGGTATCAACACATCAACATTATTGGTGAGAGAAATACGAACACATTTACAAAGAAGGGTATTAACGGAAACTTGGACAACATTGTCATCCAGTCCGTCAACAGAAAAAATGTACAGATGACTGGATTTCATTGGGGTAAGAAAAAAATCACGCGGGTTTAAGAAATAACGAATAGTTATGGAATCCCCAGAAATGTTCTCCACAACTGCTGGTTTCCCACCTGCAACGACAATGTTTTTTGGTGGTAAGCATGACAGAACCATTCCCCTCACCACTATCGCTGTCTTGCATACCCGGAAACTAGTTGACACATTCACACGCGCACCATCGACCAATGCAGCACCAGTGGATGTAGGCCTCGATATATCCCGCTCGTCGCCGACTCCTCAGCGCCCATCCAAACGGCTCCACATCGCAACCCAATCTCCACCATTACCTATAGGACGTACCGAAAGCCGGGCGATACAATCATCTCTCAAAGACAGCTATCGCTCAGCTATTGGCTTGTCTTCCAAGCAAGCCGAGAAAATGATTGCTTCCAACTCACCACCCCGTACCAACGAACCAGCAACAACATGGTCCCCAAAGACATCAAGCACAGCCTCTTCTGCCGCCCCTATTGCCTGCCGTGGCCTAAATCATCTCAACATCGTCATCATCACGTCCCCAATTCACCTCATAAACCAGCCTGGGGCCCCTCGTGTAAGCGCTAAACAAATCTTAACCCAACCGTCCCCATCACCTCCACACCCACAGAAACTCTCCGGTTCCTCCATCAGTATTCCACCTGTGCATCTAAGTAACCATCTAAGGACCCATGTAGCCAACCCCAACGTGGTACGACAAACCACTCGTATGTCACCTTCGTCCTATCTACCGATGCCCCACCATATTGCAAATTTGCCTCTGTTCATACCACCACCACCTTTGTCACCACCATTCAAACCTTCTCATTTTCCAGTACACCACGCACAGCGTTCGTTGTACTCGCTCAATGTTTCACCCGGTCGAATTCAGTTACCAGACCTTCCTTTAAGCCTCTCACCCCACTGCAGCCCCTTCCTGTACCCCAACAACTTACCTACCTCAATCCGACCACGGCAGTGTACCATCAACCACCCGTTCGAATCGGGCTCCTACTTTACCCAAACAACCGGTGGTACATCCCACGGCTACTCAGTTCCGACGCAAAATACCAATTTTTTTCGTTATATGCCCTGGGCGGAAAATGGCCCCGTACCATAGCTCTATCCCGGCATATTCGTCCTCACCTGTTCCCCAATGGTGGTATAACCATCAGTCCACCAACTCGTATTTCACCCACAAACCGAGGCCCTGCCTCTATAATTGCAGACGATACTTCTAACTTCCATCCACTCCACACTGGTTCTTCGCCTCAGACTCCTCCACTCATCCTTGACGAAGCTCCCCTTGCCCTGTTGGTCGATCCTGCGGCGGCCGGCCACTCCACGCGCTCCCAATCGAACTCAGAAATCACTGAATTCGATCGTACTACCTGTCCCACCAGCACTCCCCCAATCTTTACTGGTAATTCTGATACTGACCAAACGTCCCTCTATTGGTCCTCGACTTACACACACAGTAATCTACCCAGGACTATCTCATCCACCTCATCTGTACCAGGACTAGCACCACCACTATCTCTATCTCCTTCAGCCCCAACTCTCGCGCAACTGCCTGTTGCGACAGTACAAGGAAGCACAACGCATATGTCTGTTTTCGTCATCAATATTCGCTCACTACCAGCAAACATTCACCTTCTGCCTGCCCGGGTCCTTGTGTCTAACTACGATTTCATCCTCATCACGGAAACGTGGCTTAACACAAGCACTCCCAACTTAGACTTCACAATATCTGGCTACAAGGCTTTTAGCAACTCTAGAATGCATTGTCGAGGAGGAGGTGGTCTAATATACTGCAGAGAATCTTTTCCTGTTTCTTTAATGCAACACCCAGTCCTCGACGCGGTTGATGACTCGGTCTGGGTAACAGTTAAACTGCAGCCACAAGAACTCTTGCTTGGATGCATCTATCGATCACCTAAATCAACCGGGGACAATACTGTACCTATTATTGACGCTTTACTTTTTGTCTCCACTTACCCCATCGATCACTAGTTGATTGCGGGTGATTTCAACGCTCCAGGAGTGCGTTGGCCATCACACTCTGGCCCAAGACGTTATCAGGATTTTGTTACCTGTACACACCTCGGTGGTTGGACTCAACACGTTCAGTCACCTACTAGAGGAAACAACACTCTAGATCTTCTGTTCTCTCAAGGACTAAATAAGGTAACTACCTCTGTAGGAGATAGCTTCCCCAGGTGTGACCACAGGGCCGTCTCGTGCGCGTTCTCTGTACCAAAAATCGTTATTTCCTCCGTATCGTCTGCCAGACCATACCACTTAGCTCACTGGAGCAGCCTTCCAAACATAATCAGATCTCAAAATTGGGAAAAATCATTTCTTTGGCCCGATCCTCAGGTGGTATCAGATCAACTATATTCTATTCTCAATCAGTCTTTAAACACCATCACCCAAACTATGCAACCACTGACGAATTCTAGAACAAACAGACTCTCGCGGATGAAATCTAAACTCTCCAAACTTCAACAGCTTGCACTCAAAACCCGGGAATTTTCGGTATATATCCAAATGGACCGGCTGTCAGCGAAAATCAAATCACAAACTGAACTCATGCTTACTCAGCAAGAGTCAAAAGCTTTGTGCCACCCCAAGAAGACGGAAATCCTGAGTAGGTTGATGAGAAGAAGAAACCCCCAACCCCGCAAGATTATACCTTTCATCACTGTTAACAACTCCCATCTGGATAAACCGGAAGAAATAGCTGAAGCGTTCAACACATTTTTCACTTCAGCCCTAACGGCCAGTGTTCCCACTCCTAGAATACACTCTTCATGTTTATCCAGAGAGACTCTGTCTACAGTTTCATTTCACCCCAACGATATTTCTTTACTTCTAGTCTCTATGAAACCATTTTACCGCTTAGGTCCGGACGGCTTTCCGCCGGCTGCTTTTACTCTGGGGGGTCCAGAAATTCCCATCCTTCTATCTAATTTACTTAACCTGTCTATGAAATTTAGCTCGTTTCCTTATCAATGGAAAACCTCCTCAATTATCCCCTTGCACAAAAAAGGCTCCTTTCATGTTCTCGAGAATTATCGTCCTATTATTCATACACCGATTATCTCCAGAATCATGGAGAAGCTCATTAAGAATAAGATAATGGCCTACCTCTTAACAAATAACTTGCTCAATGTGGACCAACACGGTTTCCTGAAAAACCGTTCGTGCTCTACTTGTCAAGTTAATTTCTTGAACTCAGTCACGGAGGCTGCTGACAAAGGCATGTCCATGATTATTATTCTGCTTGATATGAAGAAGGCTTTCGACCGAGTCTCACACACTCGGCCAAATCTTATGGCATCATGGCCCCTTTACTCGGTTGGTTGGATTCTTATTTTTCCGACCGTTATCAGTTGGTTCAGATTAATGGCTCCGTCTCCAAACCCAAACCTGTCACCAGTGGTGTCATAAAAGGCAGCGTTTTGGGTCCACTTCTTTTCCTCATTTACATAAATGATGTCTTCAGTGTCGTTCGCCATGGCAGTCTCCACCTCTTCGCGGACGACATAAAAATCTTGTATAGTTTTGATTCTAGTCAACTTAGCACAGTTATCAGTGATGTACGGCAAGATTTAACAGCTCTTAGTTCTTGGTGCACCACTTCATTAATGAAATTTTCTGCTGAGAAAAGCAACATTCTTACGTTCAAATGCAATGTCCCCCCAGGTATGTTCAGTATTGACGGTCACCCGATTTCCACTCAACTCAATTACAGCCAACGCTGTGAACATTTGAAACTAGATCCGCTATGGCTTAGACGCATGAAGCTGAACCTCGTGTTCTTTCATGGTGTTGTTGTAAAACGAATCATCGAATCAGCACCGCAGTTCAGAAACCTAACGGACTCACAGTATTCTTTAAGACTGAGAGACAACACAGTTACTGTTCCCATCTGTAGAACTGCTCCTAGATCTAACTTTTTCCTGGTTAAGAATGCAGCTTTATGGAACAAATTGCCCCATGATATACGTTCTATAAGGCCATCTAAGACGTTTAAGGCCCACATAAGCAAATACCTCACAGTACAAACTGTAATCCAACTTACAGATCCGTACATAAATGAAGAAAGGGCTTTTGAAGTTGGATTAGGTTTCTAATAGTTTTCGAACTCCCTTTTTGTGGACCCCATTATCTTTTAGGCCGTAGCCGCGCTTGATTCCCACTCGTGTTACTCACCCATTCGTTCTACTTCTGTTTCACACCTGATCCTGCCATTTGCGTTTTTAATTCTCCCTCGACAATGTCCAACAGGCACAGTCGTTGAACTTTCTCTGGAGTGCCGCACTAACTGGACTCAAGCCCCAGTTATGGCATCATTTTCTTTCTCTTCTCCTCTCTCTCCATTCTGTAACTTTCACTTTCTTTTGTTCTACGATTTCCTACAGAATGGTTTTATCCTCAGTCCGGTAATTCTGTTCCACCTTCATCCGTTTTGCTAAATCTGGCATCAAATAATTTTCCAGTTCCTCCCATTCTCTAATCTTTTTCCCCATAGCCACGGCATGGCTATTAATAACCGGCTTCTTGACATTCCTCTACTCACTCTTCTCCCCCTTATCAGAGCTTGCTATATTACACTTTAATTTGCAGACGGGTACCTAGCCCGCAATTATAAATTCAGTTCTAAGCTCCATCAAGACGATACTTACCCGCTTGACGTCACCTGACTTTGACTCACTATTACGCCTGGGGCTCAGGGTTTTGTGATAGCTCTCCACCATGAATCTGCTCCTCATACAATGCCTTATTTTTCTAAGCTACACTCACCCGCGACTAATCAGGAAGTTGTGTCATCCGGACCTACAACCAATTTTCTACCGAAGCCATTCCCTCCCTTATTTATAGTAATTGGTATATTTCTCGGCCATGGTCGAGACGCACGCGTTAAAGCATGATCATGGTGTACACGTTACTCAATAAGATGAAATGTTCACATATTCTAAGTATGAAAGTCGAGAGTATTAGAGATGAAAAAACAATGGCAGGAAAAGTTTGAATGGACCATTCTGATAATGGTTTGCGCGGCAGTTTTAAACCGGTTTCGAATCCGGATCAGGCAGTGGTGCGCGGTGGAGATATCGAGAAAAGCGTTAGCGCAGTGCTAAGGAGGCATTATTAACAAGAATGATGCAAGCCCAGAAAACCAGAGGCCAACTGAGGTTCTGCAGATGGAATAAATTTTGAACAAAAAAAAAAGGTGGAAAATCGACGCATGCGAAGAGGATAGCGATCCATGAAGACAATGCAGACCCTGAATGACGGATATACCGGAGTTCTGTAAACGGAATGAGATTTGAAGCAGAGGGACCTGAGGCCAGTTTCGTGAAAGTGAACACCGGTGGATGTGGGAGAAACAGCAGTCCATAAAAAGGTGAGTTTAGATTCAGGGCCAGTAACATGTACTATTCAGAAATGAGAAGGCGCAACTGGAGGGTCTTCGAGAAATGGAGAGTCAAATTCCAGCGGGCTACGGTTCGGAGAAAAGATAACCTGTGTTAACGGATAATAAAGTGGGAAAATCTTCGCATGGACTTCAGCGTTAAGCTGCTTCTATGACAAATATATATGTATGTGATGACGCATTTGCCTTCAGTGTTATTCTGGTAACGTACTACATCGAATGCGTAAGTTTCATCTGGCAGGGCAAAGTATGTGTCAGTCAATCAGCCGAGTTTGGCTATATGTTAGCGGCATGCGCGTGAGCTGGAATTCGTGTTGGTTGCGTTAGAAAATGCTGAACGATCTGATAAGCAATTGAGGGTATCTCCTGTTGTGTGGTTGGATTTCTGTCCCAGTTGCCATGGTAGGTTCCTCTTGGGTCTCTGTCCGTCCGAGTCAAAGCGGCCTCCTTGGTTAGCCAATTTGGCGACTGAGATATTGGGAGACAACGACCTGAAATAAAGGGAGATTGCAGTCTGGACGTGGTTCCAGCTGTGGGTTATGATAATATGTGAAGACAATAAACAATGGATTGGTTAGGTCTATGTGAGTGGGGCATGGATAAAATAGGCTCGCAGTGGATTTGAGCTGTACTGCTGCAGGCTGTTGAAGTTGCGTACACAGGCTTGGTAGCTATATGCATTTCAAAGGATTTATGATTTGCCCGTGGTTAGTAATGATAACCTTCAATACCGTTTGCTTACGCAGAACGCAGTTTGGCACGAGGCGATAAGATAAATTTGAAATAACAGACAGAGCGAGTAGGACTATCATACTGTTTGCGTGACGCTACGCTGTTACTGTCTCTTTCGGTATAGTGGTTGTTCTATGCTGAGTAGTTTCTGAGGATTCTAAGTAGAAGGAACTATTGGGGTGACAGTGGTTATAGATTAGAGGTAATTATTCTGTTTAGGCATTGTAAACTGTTAGGTTTACGCTTAGGTGATGGCAACTGCGGCGTATGGTGTGGCACATCCTAGATTCTCAAGGGTTCAGGTTAGTATCCAGCGTTTTCCTCATAAGCTCTATCAAAGGACATATAAGGATTCGTAAGAGCGATCAGTTTTTGGATGTCCAGAGCTACGTGTAGTCCAGACTTAAACATAATTAGGGAATCTACGGAACGGACTTCAGCTGGGAGTTTATTCCACAGGGTTGAATAGTTCAGGAGGAAGAAGTTGATGGTAAAAAGTTGGGACTGTTTTGCTGTCCTAGATCGTATGGATGAACCGCTGAGTTCCGTAATTGCTGCAGCGGTGGGGCCCGCAATTATAAATTCAGTTCTAAGCTCCATCAAGACGATACTTACCCGCTTGACGTCACCTGACTTTGACTCACTATTACGCCTGGGGCTCAGGGTTTTGTGATAGCTCTCCACCATGAATCTGCTCCTCATACAATGCCTTATTTTTCTAAGCTACACTCACCCGCGACTAATCAGGAAGTTGTGTCATCCGGACCTACAACCAATTTTCTACCGAAGCCATTCCCTCCCTTATTTACCAGTTTTTGGTGTACTGAATCCTATGATCTTTACAATTCATCAGTTCTCGCTTTCAGCTTGCGCCTTTCTACCGAAAATCGTTGGTTTGTCTGTCCTAATCAGCCGTTCCCACTGCTTTAGCTAGCGGTCAACCTCCGCACGGCCAGTGGTGATACATTTCCACCAACTTCGTCGTGCCAGTGAAGTTGCCCTGCATATGAAAATCGGCGGTGCGTTCACCAGATGGCTCGCATACGTATTGGAACCTGTCCGACTCTGTTATTGGCAAGAGCAAGCTGTTAAGTGATAGCCCCAGGAATGCTGCCATTATCTGAGTGATTGCTCCATCCTATCTTTTTTCTTTCACTGCTTGTGGCAGCAACACCCCTGAAGGTTATGATATCCGGTCTGTAGCGGTCTCACAATAAGGGGAAACAGCCATACCCATCAGTCTCGGACCCAATGGGCCACGTGTAAAGAAAGGCGGGTCGAGGAGAAAAGGGGAGTTTACCCTACGGCGTAAATTTGTTCTCCCTCCCCTCAATAAAAAAGAAGAAATTCACTTCAGGCTATGAAGGTCTTGGGCTAATGCTCTCTGTCCCCTTCATTACAGATGAATTTCTGATAACAGCCTAGACCCGACCCTGCATATGGGAAACCCCACGCTTTCGAGTTAACCTGCAGTTCCTTTTATCTAGACCAGTGTGGGGTGACAGCACGCCGTTCGAGCTCTCCACGTATACTTGCTGACCCCGCCTTACTCAGCTTCAACCCTTTTGGGTTCCCTGCAAAATCCCTAACCAGCTCGCTGATGTTTAGTACAGTAGTCGATACGCGGTCTGAATAGTTACATCATGCGACCTCTGCTCTGACTACACCCCGGCATTGATACGCCTACGCCTAACAGCTATGGGCAAAGCCTCGCTTGTATTGGTTGTCGGAATGCAATCATTGCATGTTTATAATTTATTATCCACAAGTTTACTTTTTCTATCCCTCTCGAGCCCAAGCACTAATAATGCTGTCCAAAGTCAGCGATGATTTGTCTGCTACCATGTAGACTCAGTTACAAAACCAGAATTCTTACTGACACTAATTCCATTAGTAAACTGTTGTTCCTTTATTGATAGGTGCTCACCTTCATTTAGTTCTCTTGTCTCGGGCTATAACCCAGTGGTCTCATCGCCTTTTTATTGCACTCCTCCGTTACTCGAGTCCCACCATGCCGATTACCATCCTTTAATAACCAATACTCACCGATCAGCGTATTTGATCATGGTTTGTTAGCACACCATCCCACCTAGCTAGCTTATGTATCTGATTACGTATTACCCCATGGAAAACCAGCACATTCGCTTCCACATAAGAAGGCCTCGCCTTAGCTCTGTGTGTTCCCTTTTCTTTTTATAATTTTTCCGCCCCCACCTACAGCCGGGTCAACAACAAAATACCAAACACTTGGTTATTTATTCTTTTATCACGCATGCAGAAAATCCCACTTTTACACTCAACTTCCTCTGTTCCTTCGGGCCTGGCCTCCCCCAGTCTCCGCAGTCTTCCTTTCTCTTTGCCACCTGTGCATATTCGCGTGGTTGCATCAGCAGCGTTTGTCTCCAACAATGTTCTTACGATGGCTTGTTGAAATTCCCAGTTGTGTCCCTTCACCATTCACGCTCCTTAAAAGCACACTGCATTCCTGGTGAGGGTTTCTGCCTCCACATGATTTTCTATATAATATCGGAATTACCTATACAGAAAGGCCAATCTGATTATCCCATTTGACTCACTTGCATTTGTATCACAGGCATCCCCCAAAATGAGTTATCTAATGGAGGGTCAATCTTCTCTAGATCATGCAGGCATCTCCGACTGCACTTCCGTTACGCCATGTTAACTCTATTTTTGATCTTCTTTCGGTAACACTCTCAACCAGTTTCTCAATACTGATTCCTCAAATACCTAGTTGGTGCCACACCGCGACCCCTTCTGCACTTCCTGACTCTTCTTTGAATCTCTTTCACTCCACCGCTCTCTCCCTATCTTCATCGACTGCACACCAAATTCCGTAGATCGCCGTGATCCATTCTGGACTACCGGATCCGTCGTAGACAGTTGTCGGCATCCATTAGGCAAGTTGTGTATTATTCTTGCCTCAACTACCTGTTCATGTTGTGATGTCCGACACCAGTTGCTTTATGAGTTCTTGCAAACATTGCACTTTTACCTTTCTTCAGTATCGCTTTTTCTGCATTCCCACGTCCATCCCGCTAACCGCACCGCCGCCGTCCCGAATTCGAAACCAATTCCCAATGGCCGCGCTAACCTTCCCCTCTTTAACTCACTTAAACACCGTCCAAGCTGATCGTTCTATTACTGCAATTGTGTGAACCATATTCTTCAAAATTGTGATTACCCTACATAAATGTTAATTGCTGTGTCCTCTGATCATGCCTTGTGCATGTGTCTTGACCGCGATCAAGAAATATACCATTATTATTATTATTATTATTATTATTATTACATGGTTTGAAACTGTAGGTGAGAATGATGACGTTACGATGACGTTACAATGAGTGGAACGCGGAAAAGCAGCGCAGCCTGAAAGGCGCAGTGAAGATGCCTGTATCGAGCAATGTATGAAGCAGACGAGAGTGTTGGCCGAAGATAACCAGGTAAGAGATGATGAACCAGATCTTTTCACTGCAGGTGACACGGGATGAAGACCAAGAAGAAGAAAAGAATCCGGAGGGGAGGGCCTGTGATGGAACAAAAATGCACGAAAAATGGTTGTGCGTCGGAGTTGGGAGACTGGAACTGAAGAGTTGCGTGCTTACAGGCCATTGCATCAATCTATTGAGTCAGAGGTTGCTAACCGGTTCACTGCTTGAGAGGGCGATCCACGGAATAATTACTGATTCAGGCATGAAAATATGGAGGTGTTAAAAGGATAATAAATTTGGTAGTAAAAAAATGCAAAGGTCGGAAAGAAGAGTTCTTTTATGGTGATTGGTCATGGTTACGGATGAGTCTGGTGCGTAGTGGTAGGAGGTATAATATGGACAAAAAAGGATATCGCAAAATGGTAGCTGATGAAGTATGCAATCAGCAAGCTTCACAAGCATATGGAGGTACCAAGTGAATACTGATTAGGAGCCGACAGGGGCAAAATGGGTGGAAAAGAAAACATTTCTGGTTTGGGCAGGGTAAAATGGATAGGGCGAGAGTGACGTCATGCCGTGGGGGTTGTCACTGTGAAACACGATAGGAACAAAAACAGAATTGACGGGTGTGTATGCAGAGATAGAATGACATGGAAGAAAAGTGATAAGAGTGCTGACAAGAACGGTAGATGGGCGAAACGTGGCGAAAGAATGGTAGAGGCATGCGGTCCGCAACGGGCGGTGAAGAATGCGGTAGGGCAAGGGGAGTTGGATCGTGCAATCCGCAACTGGTACCAGTGGGTGGGACTGACCTTGAGCTGGACACCCAACCTGGAAACGCTTCGCGAAGTGAACACAGGAGGTGTGACCCACCAGCCTAATGGCTCTCGCACATCGTTGCGGACGGCCTGCATGCCCATTGTGCGCCGGCCAAAGCGGGGGATCTGACAGCTTCCCGCACCGTTGGGATTGGCTTGAGTGTTCATTGATCGTTGTGCAGAAGGCTGAACAACCACGACAAGAGTATATGGTCCAGGACCAACTGGACAGTCTGTGGGAACTTTGACAACAGAGCCAACGGGAACAGCGGTCGACAGATGGTCATACAACTTTATCATCCAGGTGCACCGGCCAGGAGGGTGGTCAGTGTAGTGCCCGAGGTGGTTGGCCAGCATTGAGGATCACTGGAAAGGGAAGTGAGGTAGGGAAACGTAGCCTGGGTATAGCTCAGCTGAGGATCAACGGTTGACGGAAAGAAGAACAAAAGTAAAGCAGGGGCTCATAAATGCAGCGGATCCCTAGGACAAATTGAGGCCATGGAAAGTGAGACTAAAAAGGGAAGCGCATAAGTAGAAGCCAAAAAATCAGTGGGGCGGTTAATGTTTCACCTAGAATAGTCATTCAGCAAAAGAAAAGGCTAGGTTCTGCATGAAATCACGGAAAAAGCAGCTAGGGGATAGGGCGGGAGCAGAATTGGTGACGTCATAACCGGATATTGGGTTCAGGTAGTGAGCTACGCTAAGTGAGATAAATGAGACTGAATTTCCCGGTTCAAAATCGCAGAGGTGGTGATGGAAGTATATGTGGTGGGACCTGGTGTGGAAAAGAGGCAGCTTAAGCAAAAGAATATCAAGTAGTGTCGAGCTAATGCCTACTCCGTTGCTGTTGAGTAAGAGGCAGAAGAGAAGGTGAGACTTTGAAGGGGCGACGCATACATGGGTCAGTAAATAAATGAGGATTCGTACAAAAAACCAGAATGATGAGAAAGAGTACTATAAAGAATGGCTGGGTAGAAAGGCCTCAGTATTGGTCCATTAGTAGATGGACTAAGGCAAATCTCGGTCTTTGTCACGTGAAACTAAAAAGGGAAACGGTGAACTATGGATAACTGAGAACCGTAAGATTCAGTAACGAGGTTGGGATTTGATCTAGAGCAGTTAGTAAGTAGAAGAGAACAAGTAAGTTTTGCATGAAATTATGGAACAAGCCTAGCTGGGGGAGGGGGTGAGGGCAGGATTGGTGACGTCATAACTGGATGTTGAGTTCGGGCATTGAGCCAAGCTAAGTGAGAGAAAGGAGATTAGGTTTTTCAGTCCAAAATCGCACAGGTGGTGATGGAAGTACGAGTGGTGGGACCTGGTGTGGAAAAGAGGCATTGTAAGCTAAGAGATACCGAACAGCATTGGGTTACTTACCATGCTTGTGTTAGTAATAAAGGGACAGTAATGAATATATACACATATACATATACACATATGTGTATAGCTGACTAAAGAGTAGTTAATAATGCAATTGCTATAGCGTTGTTGAGGTTCGTTTCAGGGCCGCAGGCGTGATATAACTAAATAAGGGTACCAAATCGTGGAGGGGATGAGGCATATTTACAATCTGTGGGGAGTATTACGGTGGCCCCTCTATAAATGCGAAAGCATCTGGAAGGGTTTATTTCAAAGTGAAATTTGCAGGATCCTATAGGTTGGTATGGGAAAAACAGTTAGTGGACGCAGACATGCTTACATATTTCGATGGCGAAGGCTAGGAGAAGCGGTCAAACAAAGCAATCAGAATTTTTAAAGCGGTGAGGTTATTTTGGAAGGTAAGGTAGAGAGAGAAAGCAGAGCAATGGCTTAAAAGTCAAGACCTATCTCGTAAGCTTGAATTTCGGTTACGTGAACGTTGAATAATCGCAAAACAGTTGTGACAGTAAGGAATTTATCAATAGCATGCACGAATGCATACTTTGGCCGAGAAGATCTGATGTGCAAGGGAAGTTTATTCCAGATTCTGGAGTACGCGAAGAGAAAGAACTCAGAGCGTAGAACAGTCCTCGCGGAGGGTGTGGTAATAGTATACTGTCTATTCCGGAGTGAATATCCAGTATCCGGGGAGAAGCACAACTGGTTGGAGGAATAGGACTGCTTAGTCAATAGCTTATACAGAAATATCAAATTTAGCTTGATGCGACGATGCCATAGTGGTTCGATTTTGAGAGATAAGCATCGTTCCCTGTAGTTTAAGTTGGACGACCAACCAACAAGCTGTTTTGTGAATCTTCTTTGAATACATTCGATAATAATCCTGTCGGATTTTCTCATGCTAGTGAAGATTAGGGGACAATACTCGAGAAGGGGCCCGGCATGTACTTTGTACATGTAGAGAATGCTCTGCCTAAGCTGAAAGGATCTGAACAGAAGACCAAGACACATCTTAGCCTTCACCGTTTGGAAGACAGCAGGTTCCGAGAAGTTGAAAGAGAAAGAATAACTTAAGCTCAAGTCTGTTGCTCAGGGCTGGCTGTCGATGGGTTAACCGCCGATTCATAAGGAACCAGGAGGAACTTGGCATTTGCGAGTAAGAAAAATACACTTATCGGAGGAGAATTTCCTCTCCCAGGTTCAGCACTATTCATCAAGAGCGACTAAATCAGCAGAGATTTTAGGGATAGTATTACTGAGATTGCCAGGCGAAAGAGCATAGACTATCTTAATGTCGTCCGCGAACATAAACGGCGTGCCATTAAGTATTGTCGGAAACATATCATTTATATATAGGAGGAAAAACAGGGGGCCCAAAACACTGCCCTGAATAACACCGCTAGTAACAGGCTTAGGATTAGAGGTGTGTCCGTTAATTAAGACAACCTGTGAACGATGAGATAAGTAAGATGAGAATCAAGAAAGTAGTGGATCGACAATGCCAAATGACCGTAGCTTTGTTAAAAGGTGGGGGTGAGGGACACGATCAAATGCCTTGGATAAATCAAGATAAAGAACAAAAAAATATTTCCCACTTCCAGCAGAGTCGGTGACGGGATCCAGAAAATCATACTGACAAGTCGTGCAGGACCGTGAACGGAGGAATCCATGTTGGGTGCGATTAGTCAGGTTGAGGCTTAACAAATAGTTAACAATGTGATCTTTAACTATTTTTTCCATTATTCTGGATAAGATTGGGGTATGGTTTATAGGGCGATAATTGGATACCTCATGTAAAGGTCCTTTTTATGAATGGGAACGACTACCGAGCGCTTTCAATTAGCAGGTACGGTGCTACCATTAAGTGAAAGAGTGAAAAGGTTGAGCAACAACAGGGGGAGATCTGGTCCAACATTGGCAAGTGCAGCTGGTGGTAAGCCATCGGGGCCTAATCGAGGAGAAGGTTTACTGTTGGGTGGTAGCTTGGAAATACTCCTGGCATCGAAGGGTATCGTAGAAAGGACAGAGTCGGTAAGTGGTGAGGTTGGGAGAGGGGCAATGACAGTAGCTGGAGCCATGGCTGAAGCAAAGGAAGCGTTGAAGGCTTCGGCTATACAAGAAGGGGAGGTGATTGATGAGTTATCATCCAGAATCAGTTAGAAGTCGGCCTTAATATCAGCGTTTCTAGGCTTATGCAACATGGAAAGAAGTTGCAACTTGTTGGGATGATTCAATGTTTTGGCTTCTTGATCACGAAGACGAGTAATATCTTGTCGTTGAATAAGTGTGGAGAGGCGGCTTGGACGAATAAAAATTGAAAAGACATTGGAATTATGTAGTTGTTTGAGAAGTTTATGATACTTCTCATGGAGTGGCGAGACAGGCGACCTCTTTTCAGGTGCAGCCCGGGCAGTATTAGACAACTTTTCAGAGAGTCGAAAAAGAAGGGGTAGAAAATATCCGCAGCACGCTGAGGGTCAGGGGTGAGAAAATACTCATCCCAGTCTTTCTGGGGAATAATCGTGACTAGCAAGGCCCAATTTCTGCATAGGAATGTATTTTTGGAGGGTGTGTGGGATTAGGTGGGCCACTAGGGAGCATACAACAGACAGCCATTTTATGGTCACTGCCGGGAAAATTTTGATTTACGGACAAGTCGATGAGAGGCACTTTGAGCAAATACCAGGCCTAGTATATTTCCGTTTCTCGTAGGTTCGGAAACGTGTTTTGTCCAGCCAACAAGATGAATACTAGTAATCAAGTCCATAAGATTGGGAGGGGCCGAGAGGGTAGGCCAACAAACTTGAGGGAGATTAAAGTCACCCGCAATAAGCATGGTTCCAGAAGGAAGGAAAGAGAGGTATTCAAAAGACCTAATGAGAAATGGAAACAAGGAACTGGGGGAATTTGGCGAGCGATACGCGCAGCCATTGTGAAGAACAGTTCTTTGGAGGTTGATAGTGAGCCAGAGATAATCGGGGATAGAATCGAGCGCTGTATGTAAAAGGGGGATCGTGGTGTAGAGTTCCTTGAAGTAGGCTAGGCACCCACCACCACGCCGGTTCGGTCTGTTGGTCCTTAGAAGGCAGTACCCTATCAAAGATATTTGATCATTCTGAGTACACTCAGACAGACAGGATTTTTTTTTACGATAATGTCGTAATTATTTGTGAGGACAAATATTTTTAGGTGTGGGAGTTTGCCAAGACTAGAACGCGAGTTGAACAAAGATAAAGAAAAACCATTTGCGGGAGGTGGTATATGCACATCGAGAGGGGGGGGTAGTGTAGGTTGGGAAGAGGCAGGCTATCTCGATTGGAAGGAGTGGTTATCAGGGTGAAAGGGGAATATGTTGATGTTGAGGCTGGTGGAGGTTCAGATGGGGTGGCCTCCAGCCAAGCTGGATTAAATTTTGCCGTGAGAGGGAAAGCCGAGGGGTAGAAAAACTGGGCAACAACGGAGGAGGAATTGCCGGAGCTACACCACGTCACTAGCCGTGCTGTTATTGGTATAGTTTCCACTGATATATCTAGGGAAATAGTTCACAAACAGCTTTGCAAGACATCCCCATTAACTAAAATAAATCAGGGTTTTTTTTCTTAACAGTAAAATCTGAGGTTAGCATTTGACCTGCGGATCCACTTCTATCAAAGTTCTTTCAAATATCATGCCTAGATCGACTTCAAATCGCCTCATTCACCGAGCGGCAAATCGAACTCCACTTACAAGCACTAAGCGCCCCCGACTTTCTACCTCCTCAGTGCCGTGTTCAGTACCACTGGTCGACATATACAGTGAAGCCAGTAACAAATATAATGCGCTTCAGGAAAACTTATCGTCCTTAGAGAAACAGTTACGATCCATGGACGGTGCACTGACCATGCTGCCGCCACTAGCATATATTGTTGATTCTTTAAAACATCCAAACACTGATAGTCTCCTATCAGCCGGCCACTTCCTGGACTCTGTTGCATCTGAAGTCCATAGACGGATAAAAAATTCTAAAAATGCCGTTGTTTTTAATGTTCCAGATCGTTTGCCCCTTTCCTCGGTCAAACAGTCATTGCTCATGGCATGTGATATGTCACACCACGAGTGTTACTGCAAAAGACTCAGAAAACGGTCACATCGAAATATGTGCCCGCTACTGTTTCAATTTCTAGAAGAGAGCACTGCCGTGGAACTCGTTAGAAGGAGAGAGTCCATCGCAAAGTCCACTTCATTTAAAAATATAAAAGTTGCTGCAGACAAAACCCCTCTGCAGAGGGAAGTCCTTAGATCGAATGCCAGCATCCAAGTACTCCCACCACCGTCTGACCCAGTGCCACAAAGCTCCCCTGAGAAACTTCCCACCGTGAACAACTCGTTAACACTCCCGCTAACCAGTGCACCAGCGCAAAACGTGGACCTAGATTCGTCCCGTTCACCTCCAACACCTCAACGTCCCCCAAAAAGGCTCCATGTTGCACTCCAGTCTCCACCACTGTCTACCCACAGCCGAACAATACAACCCCCCTCTCTGCAAGCAGCCATCCACGCTCTGGTCTGTCTGCCAAACGAGCAAATAAACCGCCAGCTTCAAACACGCCACCCCGCACCGACCAGCCAACTGCAACGTTGTCTCCCAGCGCTTCGGCCACAACGTCACCCTCGTCACCTGTTGCTCCCAGAGGCCAAAACTTCGTCTGCACTGACATTTTCACGCTCCCATCTTTAATTGGCAGTCGACATAGGACCTCTCGCGCTCCAGCTAACCGGCCTACTACCCATTCACGACCCCCACCTCGGCCATAAACACGAAATCTCATCGCTCACCCTAGCACAAGTCCACCAGCGAATTTATTTGGTCCCCCGGAGATCCGCGTATCCCACTGCTACATCCCACACCCACAAACCCAGACCCCGCCGTCATCACGTCCACAGATGCAGTACCATATCACAAATTTTCCACTTAATGTACCGCCTCCAAACTCGAACCATGCAGGACGAGTTACCAGCATCGTTGCCAACCGGTACCACAACATGTGGCCCGCGCCCGACCATTTTCCGCCTCATGGTGTGCCCCATCTTAACCCTCCGCAGCTTCAACATCCTCTGCTCCCCTACCACCCAACATCGCCGTACTCTACTCCGACACCACTGCACGCTATGCCAACTGACCCTTCACACCAAGGCCTCTTTCATCAACAGCCCTTTCGCTACTACTCCACCCCCTCACACTCTTTCCATGGAGCCTTGTGAGATGCCTCCCACCTCAACAAACTCTATCCAAAACATCATACCTGTTCCATTAAAATCCCACATACCCTGCCTTTCGTCCTTCTCCTCACAAGGCCTCCATCATAACCATGGTTGCCTTCCTCTACTGCTCCCCGCCCCCTTGCTGACCCCCTGGCATCCTTACTAACTCTCTCCCGATTCATACCTGCTTTGCCTCAAAGGTCCCACCTAGAGTCACCATACCCCCCTCCAGATCTATTAGCCCGCGTTACAATGACACCTCAGCATCCAGTGGTAATCTCTACTGAACATCATGAGTGTTCGGCCCAATGTACAATGTGCGGCGATAAGGATAGAGCTGTCCAAAAGGAAGTAGCAACTCACACCCTGTCTTCCTGCATGGATGACCCGCCCATTGATCACCGCCCTGCCACGCACACCCTGGCTACCAAATCCACTGACGCTTCAAAGCCTCCTACAGAAATGCTTACCATAGCACTATTCAACTCCCGTTCCATCTTGAACAAGCTTCCCGCTATAAAAAGACTGGCTGTCGTCCACAACTTCGACATAATCCTGATTACTGAGACTTGGCTCACCGAGAACATACCTTCTGACCAAATATCACTGATCGGTTATCAAACCTTCAGGACTCAACGAATCTACCGCCGCGGTGGAGGTTGCATGGGGTATGTCAAGAGCAGCCTATCTGCCACCCTACTGGAAAATACCGTGCTCGCAAATGTAGAAGATTCTATATGGTTTACAATTTCTTTATCCCAGATGAACATAGTTGTAGGTTGTATATATCGACCCCCCAGAAACGACACTTCCACATTTAATCCCATCATTGATGCATTTAATTACATCGCTGACCTGCCATTTGGAGGTAAATTTATAGCAGGCGACTTCAATGCCCCGGGCGTAAACTGGTCCTCCTTTTCTGCCCCCTACAAGTATATGCAATTTGCCTCATGCATTCGCCTGGGCCAGTGGGCCCAACATGTAAAACAACCTACCAGAAAGAATAACATCCTTGATCTGATATTTACCCTGGGTCTCACGAACGTCTCTGCCTCCGTACTAAACAACTACACAGGCAGCGACCATAAAATCGTCAGTTGCAGATAACAAGTCAAGCCACGTACTGTTAGCCTACCATGTAACGGTCCCTCCTTCCGTCACTTTAAATGGGACCATATTCCCTCTCAAATTCGCTCCAGAAACTGGGACGAGTTCTTCCTAACAGCAAATCCCCAGTTAGCCGCTGACATCCTCTACTCAAGTTTACACTCATGCATCGAAAACATATCACGCCCCTACAATCCATCCAGACCAGCAGGTTACCATATAGCTAGGCTAAAGCAGAAATACGACGAGCTTCGACGGCAGTACCAACGAAATAGAGACTTTTCTACAGTCTTCAGACTGGAACGCCTCTATCACGAAATCCACCGCAAGGCCCGTGACCTACAACTAAAGCAAGAAACCAAAGCGTTGCGCCACCCAAACAAAGCTCAAGAGCTAGCCCGGCTACATAGGGCTCGTGCCCCACAATAAACTCGATGCATAAAACAGATCATCCATTTGGATAACCTCATAACCTCACCTCGAAAGATAGCTGACACGTTTAATACTTTCTTCACAACCACCGTGTCTCTCAGTCCATCGTGTACCCAGTTTGTCACCCCGTCTGTCACAAGCTCCTCACTCAGTTCTATCACGGTTCCCACTACGGATATAAATAGATACATTCACACCTTCAAACCGACCTACTACCCCGGTCCTGGCGGCCTACCGTCAGCAATATTCACTCTAGGCGGCCCGGATATTCCCCTACTACTACTAAACCTATACAATTTATCTCTGCAAACCGGGACCTTCCCCAGCCAATGGAAGAAATCCATTATTATCCCCAGGCACAAGAAAGGCGCAGTGCATGACATTGCAAATTACCGCCCGATTAATCATACGCCAATGATCTCGAGGCTGCTAGAAAAAGTCGTAAAACACTACCTGACCGACTACCTTTCTGCACATAAGCTCATCAGCCCAAGACAGCACGGATTTCTCAAATCACGGTCGTGTTCAACCTGCCAATTTGACTTTCTAAATTTGGTAACAACAGCCGCCAACAAAGACAGAGCACTCGTCATCATCTATCTTGATATGACAAAAGCCTTAGACAGAGTGCCACATCTGCAGTTACTCAACAAGATTAGGGGATACGGTATTGAAAACCCCCTACTCAGTTGGTTTAAATCCTATCTACAAGACCGTCACCAAGTTACCTGCATCAGCGGTCGGAAATCAGACCCCCACCCAGTAAACAGCGGGGTTATCCAAGGTATTGTTCTAGGACCACTGCTGTTCTTACTATATATAAACGATATTTGCAATGTCATCACTTACGGCGAAATTTTCTTGTTTGCCGACGATATGAACATAGTCTACGAAATCGAAAGAGGAAACCTACCTGCAGCACTGAATAACATCATGGTCGACGCACAGTCCTTATCTCCCTAATGTGATGGCTGGAAAATGGAATTTTCAGTGAACAAAAGCAGTTATCTCTCGCTAAACTGCAATATCCCTTATGATACGCTTAAGATTGGCGGTGTCTCACTCCCATATTCCCCAACAATTAGAGACCTTGGACTGCAATATTCTTACACTTTCAATTTCTCTGAACACACTTCCTACATAACTGCACGGGCAAATAAGTCCCTTGGCTTGTTGCAGAGAAATTTTCTTCTCACGAACAGTAAGTTAGAGATATACAAAACTCATATTCGCCCAACCCTAGAGTACTGTACACTTGTGTTCTCAAATATGCATAAACGTGATATTATCGACATTGAGAATGTACAGCGTCGATTTACCAAAAAACTGTTTGGGCCTTCTACGACCCTGACCTACAGACAGCGATGTACACTCCTGCGGCTTGATCCCCTATGGCTTAAGAGAATAAAACTCAACCTCGCATTTTTGTTTACTTTGGTCCACAAACAAGCTGTATCCTCCAGCCAAGTTCAGTTCAGTATAAACTCGGCACATCAGCTGCGTAATAGGGAACACCGTATAACGATCCCTACTTCTCGGAAATCCTTAAGGCAAAACTTCTTCCTCCTGAAATATGCAACTCTGTGGAATAAACTCCCAGCTGATGTACGTTCCGTAGATTCCCTAAATATGTTTAAGTCTAGACTACACGTAGCTCTGGACATCCAAAAACTGATAGCTCTTACGAATCCTTACATGTCTTTTGACAGAGCTTATGAGGAAAGCGTTGGATACTAACCCGAACCCTTGATAATCTAGGATGTGCCCTACCATACGACGTAATTGCCATCACCTAAGCGTAAACCTACCAGTTTACAATGCCTAAACGTAGTAACTCTCATGCCTAAGGCCAGTGCATCAGAAGTCGTATTTGATTATATGAAATACCACTGGAAGCATGAAAGGTAGTCTTTAAACATTCCCAGTGCTGTCTTTACTTAGTCTTCGCCCTTGTCTCTAACCAAAGACGTAGCACCTGTCGGACTCCTCAACCTCCATCTAGTGGTCACCATTAATCATTCACAGCTCAACTTCCGTCCCTATCACAGAACTCTAGCATCTTCTATGACTGGCCTATACAACATTTGATACTTAGCCAGCAAAACTACAAACCATCTGTGGATAATCCCGACGAATCACGTTGTTAGTACTGCAAGTTGTACCCCATCTTTGTGCAGACTGGCTTTTTGTTGAACATAAACCCCATTGAATAATCACAGGCTGTGGTTGACTCTACCTCCCCCTGCATTTTTTGTCCCATGTAAACGGCATGAGGGTTCTGACTTCACGGATAAGGCGAGTGTTAGCGCGGCACTTCTGCAAACATTCCTGGCTGTGAGGATCTTCCTGCACAGAGTTGACCACCAAAAAGTAGAGATTGGCATAAAAAAGTGAGAAAAATACCCCACTGTTTTGTCTTCCAGGCACACCAGCCTTGTCACATGTGACCCATGTCTCTGGGTTGTAGTGTCGCTACGGATTGACTGGTGTGGTTGACCTATTCCCAACGCGGCTTGTTACATGCGGTCCATGTTTCGGCCGGGGCGTGGGAGCTGTGGTCGCCCACCAAAAGTAGCTCCGCCTTCTCTGACAGCCAGATACCTGACTGTGATAAAACCATTAAAAAGAAGAATAATAAGAACGTCTAAAAAGTGTGGATCATTCTTGGAGCGCCACGTGCTGGATGCCAGTAGTTGTGTATCGTGCTACCTCCCTACCTGAAGCTGGCCCTTGTGCCGCCTACCATGAGCACCAAATGTAGACCGTTAGAGTTTGCTTCCCTGACGAAAATTCGGACCCACCTCTCACAGTTCCCCAAACCAGTCCTCACATCGGTGTAGTCCTGCTTTGTAGTACGATAACAGCGAAAAAGATACCACGGTAACCATGCAATCATATCCACATCAGATTTCCTTGCTCACATTGGAGCTTAATCCCAGTACGATAGCACTATCGAGGAAGAGCATAGATGAACTCGCGTCAATGTTCCAAGACAAGTGACCAATTACCTCTAATGTATCACTACTGTCACCCCAATAGTTCCTTCTACTTTGACTCCTCAGAAACTACTCAGTATAGAATAACCACTATACCGAAAGAGACGGTAACAGCGTAGCCCCACGCAAACAGTATGTTAGTCCTACTCGCTCAGTCTGTCACTTCAAACCTATCCTATCGCCTCGTTGCCAAACTACGTTCTGTGTAAGAAAACGGTATCGAGGGTTATCATTACTAACCACTCTTAACCGTGAAGCCCTAGGTCATTTATTAGTATCTCAGCGATGCCATGCTCACGGGCAAATCACAAATCTTTTGAAATGCATACAGTTACCAAGCCAGTGTATGCAACTTCGTCGGCCTGCAGCAGTATAGCTCAAATCCACTACGAGTCTATTTTACCCATGCCCCACCCACATAGACCTAACCAATCCATTGTTTATTGTCTTCACATATTATCATAACCCACAGCTGGAACCACGTCCAGACTGCAATCTTCCTTTATTTCAGGTTCGTTGTCTCTCACCATCTCAGGTGCCAAATTGGCAAACCAAGGATGTCGCTTTGACTCGCACGGACAGAGACTCAAGTGGAACCTACCATAGCAACGGGGACCGAAATCAAACCACACAACAGGAGATGCCCCTAATTGCTTATCAGATCGTTCAACATTTTCTAACGCAACGAACACGAATTCCAGTTTACGCGCATGCCGCTTATATACAGCCACACTCGGCTAATTGACCGACACATACTGTGCCCTGCCAGACGAAACTTACGCATTCGAAACCGTACATTACCAGAAATGACGCTGAATAACACTGAAGGCAAATGCATCAACACGTACATATATATTTGTCAGTGAAACAGCCTAATAACGCTGAAGTCCATGCGGAGATTTTCCCACTTCATCATCCGTTACCACAGGTTATCCTTCCTCCGATCCGTAGCCGGCTGGAAATTGACTCTCCACTTCTCGAGAACCCTCCAGTTGCGCCTTCTTATTTCTGAATAGTACATGTAATTGGTCTTGAATCTAAACTTACCTCTTTATGGACTGCTGTTTCTCCCACATCCACCAGTTCACTCTCACGAAATTGGCCTCATGTCCCCTTGATACAAAACTCATTCCGTTTTTCGAACTCCGGTAAATCCGTCATTCAGGGTCTGCATTGTCTTCATGGATCGCTATCCTCTTCGCATGCGTCGATTTTCCCCGCTTTTTCTTCTTGTTAAATATTTACTCCATCTGCAGAACCTTAGTTGGCCTCCGGTTTCCTTGGCTTGCATCATTCTTGTTCAAAATGCCTCCTTAGCACTGCGTAAACGATTTCTTCGACATCTCCACCGCGCACCACCGCCTAGCCCGGATTCGAAACTGGTTCAAAACTGCCGCGCAAACCATTATCAGAATGATCCATTCAAACTGTTGCTGTCTATGATTTTCTATCTCTGATACTCTCGACTTTCATACTTAGAATTTTGTGAATATTTCATCTTATTGAGTAACGTGTTACACCACGATCATGCGTTAGCGCGTGCCTCTCAACCATGGCCGAGAAATATACCAATATTATTATTATTAATATTAAAGGGAAAACCTGTGGGGTTTGGCGGGTCGATATCAGACAGGAGTGAATAGGAACAGTTGAGAAATACGGGCCAGTAGGCAGTGAGAATTGGCTGGAGGGGGGTCCAAAGGGCAGGGTTGAAAATGTGTGAGGAAAAGGGGTGTAGGGTGGTAGATTAAGCTGCACGTTGTGGGAGGGGCAACTCAAGTTGGGTGGAACAACAAATATGGAGCAGTTAGTATTGGGTGCAGTAGAGATAGTTGTCAGGTTAGGAGCACGATGTGAGACAGAGTGGGCGGCGTGTGGAGGCCGTATTTTGGTATCGGCAGGCAGTGAGCGCGGCGAATTTGTAGGGACCACCGAAGTGTTGGAGCAAGGGATATTTTTAATGTGGAAACCTTATTTGGTGAGTTGAGGCGAGTTGATTTAAGAGAAGACAGTTGAATGAAGGAAGTGTTTGTGTGAAGGTTGGGAAAACTGGTAGACCTACCCCTCTGGACGGCGAGTAGTTTATCAGCGGGGGGAACCGAGAGTGAATCAGAGTTGGGAGTGTACCCAACAGGCGATGAAGTGGGATAGGGAGGCAATAGTTGGCATCTTTTACTCGGCGGCAGTAAGAGGAGAGGGGCCGAAATCTCTAGATCAACAGTAATGGGATCAGATTTTAAGGAGTTCAGCGCGGGAGCGGATGAGGAGGCAGTGGGCGGTTATGAAGAAGCAGGAGGCACGTGTGAAGATAAAGCAATGGGGACTTGAGAGGAGGCGATGGGGCGACCAGCTGTCCGTGTCGAAGGCTCAGAACTATCAGGCGTCTTTCTCGTGAGGAAAATCGAGAGAGATCTAGTAATTTCCCTTTGAGGAGTGGTTTTATCTTCGGCTATTTTTGTAAGGTTGGTTAGACCCTACTTCGCGGTTCCCTTAGTAAAAGCGTGATTCGGTCCTTTGTACTGCGGGGACCAATTGCACGTTACTCTTATCCTCAACACTGTACGAATATGTTAACCAGAACGGTGTTCTGCACGACCCGTGAGAACGAGAAGGCGATTGGGAGAGAAAGTGGTTAGCGTGAATTTGGGGGTGTGCGTGAGAGCGTGCGCAAGAGAAACGGTGGTATGGCAACCGCGCTTGGCAGTCAGCGTTCAGTTAAACAATAAACGTGGCAAAAGTATAAACAAAGATGGCGGCCGCTATATTTTCTTCTTTTCACACGGGGAATTGGAAGCTTCTTTGTTACGCTTTTTGATGAATTCTCTGGCTGATAGGCCATCTGCGGTTCGCATCTGTATTGGACATTTGAAGCTATGAAGGCTCTTACGCATCCTTGATATTTGACAAGGATGGTGAGCCAAACCGCACGCATTCAACAATGTGTGCTTGACATGCTCGAAGGGTACTCTCCCTGGGACATTAAACACGACTGCATAACGAGAGTTCCTTACTCCTGCAAGGACTTCGGATATAGCAGAGTCGATAAGGCGACCAGCCGCTGTCAGGTTTTGTAAGGCAGAATGTTCGATGCTTTCAGTGATGCACAGCAGGGGGCGAGTTTATATACAGTATCCTCCAACTTCAGAGGCTGAGACTTTATATCTGAGATGCTTTGGTCTAAAACACCTGTTCTTCCGGAAGCCAAGACTACGAATTCACATAGGGCAACCAAACATTTCTTTAAGTTCGAGGAAGTTTGAATAAGACTATTCTCCCCAGTAACCGGAGTATGAGTGGATGGGATATTATTGAAAGTCTTTTTTTTTTACTACACCTGGCATTCTGAAATGTCGAAAAGACGCTGCGAGTGAGGTAGACAAGTGACGGCAAACTAGAGCCAGGTTCGAATTTACCTCCGAGAAAAATTCTTTGAGTTTCTCTGGGCTACTACTTATAACTCTGGAAGATAACTCATCAATCACCTCCCCTTCTTGTATAGCCGAAGCCTTCAACGCTTCCTTTGCTTCAGCCATGGCTCCAGCTACTGTCATTGCCCCTCTCCCAACCTCACCACTTACCGACTCTGTCCTTTCTACGATACCCTTCGATGCCAGGAGTATTTCCAAGCTACCACCCAACAGTAAACCTTCTCCTCGATTAGGCCCCGATGGCTTACCACCAGCTGCACTTGCCAATGTTGGACCAGATCTCCCCCTGTTGTTGCTCAACCTTTTCACTCTTTCACTTAATGGTAGCACCGTACCTGCTAATTGGAAGCGCTCGGTAGTCGTTCCCATTCATAAAAAGGACCTTTACATGAGGTATCCAATTATCGCCCTATAAACCATACCCCAATCTTATCCAGAATAATGGAAAAAATAGTTAAAGATCACATTGTTAACTATTTGTTAAGCCTCAACCTGACTAATCGCACCCAACATGGATTCCTCCGTTCACGGTCCTGCACGACTTGTCAGTATGATTTTCTGGATCCCGTCACCGACTCTGCTGGAAGTGGGAAATATTTTTTTGTTCTTTATCTTGATTTATCCAAGGCATTTGATCGTGTCCCTCACCCCCACCTTTTAACAAAGCTACGGTCATTTGGCATTGTCGATCCACTACTTTCTTGATTCTCATCTTACTTATCTCATCGTTCACAGGTTGTCTTAATTAACGGACACACCTCTAATCCTAAGCCTGTTACTAGCGGTGTTATTCAGGGCAGTGTTTTGGGCCCCCTGTTTTTCCTCCTATATATAAATGATATGTTTCCGACAATACTTAATGGCACGCCGTTTATGTTCGCGGACGACATTAAGATAGTCTATGCTCTTTCGCCTGGCAATCTCAGTAATACTATCCCTAAAATCTCTGCTGATTTAGTCGCTCTTGATGAATAGTGCTGAACCTGGGAGAGGAAATTCTCCTCCGATAAGTGTATTTTTCTTACTCGCAAATGCCAAGTTCCTCCTGGTTCCTTATGAATCGGCGGTTAACCCATCGACAGCCAGCCCTGAGCAACAGACTTGAGCTTAAGTTATTCTTTCTCTTTCAACTTCTCGGAACCTGCTGTCTTCCAAACGGTGAAGGCTAAGATGTGTCTTGGTCTTCTGTTCAGATCCTTTCAGCTTAGGCAGAGCATTCTCTACATGTACAAAGTACATGCCGGGCCCCTTCTCGAGTATTGTCCCCTAATCTTCACTAGCATGAGAAAATCCGACAGGATTATTATCGAATGTATTCAAAGAAGATTCACAAAACAGCTTGTTGGTTGGTCGTCCAACTTAAACTACAGGGAACGATGCTTATCTCTCAAAATCGAACCACTATGGCATCGTCGCATCAAGCTAAATTTGATATTTCTGTATAAGCTATTGACTAAGCAGTCCTATTCCTCCAACCAGTTGTGCTTCTCCCCGGATACTGGATATTCACTCCGGAATAGACAGTATACTATTACCACACCCTCCGCGAGGACTGTTCTACGCTCTGAGTTCTTTCTCTTCGCGTACTCCAGAATCTGGAATAAACTTCCCTTGCACATCAGATCTTCTCGGCCAAAGTATGCATTCGTGCATGCTATTGATAAATTCCTTACTGTCACAACTGTTTTGCGATTATTCAACGTTCACGCAACCGAAATTCAAGCTTACGAGATAGGTCTTGACTTTTAAGCCATTGCTCTGCTTTCTCTCTCTACCTTACCTTCCAAAATAACCTCACCGCTTTAAAAATTCTGATTGCTTTGTTTGACCGCTTCTCCTAGCCTTCGCTATCGAAATATGTAAGCATGTCTGCGTCCACTAACTGTTTTTCCATACCAACTTATAGGATCCTGCTAATTCAACTTTGAAATAAATCCTTTCAGATGAGTTCGCATTTATGGAGACCACCGTAATACTCCCCACAGTTTGTCAATATCTCTCACCCACTCCACGATTAATTAACTTTATTTAGTTATATTGCGTCTGCGGCCCTGAAACCAACCTCAACATTGCCATAAAAACTGCTTCAGTATCCAACCCCCGGTTGGATTTATATATATATATATATATATATATATATATATATATACATATATATATATATATACATATATATAATATTTGCATATACAAATATATATATGTACATGTATATATAAATATATATTTATATATATATATACTCACTACTGTCCTATAGTTATTAACACAATCATGGTGAGTAACTCAACGCTTCTCGATATCTCTCAGTTTACAATGCCTCTCCTCCGCACCAGGTCCCACCACTCATACTTCCCTCACCACCTCTGCGATTTCTAACTGGAAAATCCAGTCTGATTCATCGCACTTAGCGTGACTCACTAACTGAACTCAACACCCAGTTATGGCGTACCATTTCTGCTCCCACCCTATCCCCCAGCTAAGGTTCTTCTGTAATTTCATGCATAACTTGGTCTTTACTCCTGCTCAATGACCACTCTAGGCGAAATACTAACTTTCCCATTGAAAGTTCTAGCCACACTTAGGCGTTTCCCCTTTAGTCTCACGTTTCATGGCCTCAATGTGCCTTTAGGATCCGCCGCACCGATGAGCCCGTGCTTAACTTTTGTTCTTATTTCCGTTAACCGTTGATCCTCAGCTGCGTCACTCTATCTCACTTTCCTTGCCGTAGTCTTTTGCGTCCGACCGCTTTCGCATGACCCGTCCGATGATCGCACCCACGTATACATCAATATATATATATATATATATATATATATATATATATATATATATATATGTATATATATATATATATATATATATATATAATCTTGGGTATTCTCCACTCACTTGTCCCCCTTCCTAACTAGATTGTGCCATTTCACTACACACAATTTGCGTATATATAAATAAAACCGTTCCGTCCTTTAGCTATGGGTGCTCGCTCTCACTTAATTTCTGGCTCAGGCTAGAACTCAGCCGTCCCATCTTGCAATTTTGCGCCTTTCTCGTACACTGAAGCCTTGCCACCCGGATTACCATTCCTTAGTAACTAGGCTTCACTTCTCTACGCATATGCTCATGGTAAGTTAAGACCCCATTCCAACCGGAATCCGTATGCCCCTGCCGAATACCAGCACGTTTGTCCCCACATGAAAAATCCTCATTTTAACACTCAGTGTTTTTCCCCCTTTTTACTGTTTGCCCTCCTCGACCATATCTGGTGAACTAACCAGACTGTTATCTTCCTATTTTCTCATTCTCCTTCCAGACCATACCATCCACTATTGTTTTATTCCTGGTTCCCAAACGGACACCCCCTCCTCATCCACCGCCTACCTGATATCGCCCCAAATCTCTACTATCACCCAACTACCCTAGAAAGCTACCAGTCTCCGTCTAGGGATCCTTAATAGACCGGTCCACTAGCCAAACGATAACTAATTGTTCGGATAACATAATGTTCATTTTCTTGCTTCCATATAAACGATAATCATAACCCACAGCTGGAACACTCTCCAGACTGCCGCACTCCTGATCTCTTCCAGATTGCATTGGTTACTTGGGTAGCCATCGACCAAATCGACGTTTATTCCGGATTACCGTAAGAACTGGACGATTTGATCAATGGTTTAAACCTATACTCTCGCCTGCTGAAGTTACATGGGGCACCGTACACGGATTAACAAAACCTCATGAAAGTCTCACCGGATCGCAGAGGTGATTCCTGACACCAACAATCAACACATCCGCTCAACGTCTATTCTTAAGTAATCCAACCCAACAGTTCAATTCTTCCCGCGTTGCAGTACGAAACCAATGGCCGGAACCCAGCCCTCGCAGCTGTCAACTTCGTCAAACCAGCCCTTTTTTACCTGCTTCCCACAACATTCTACCTGCCACCACCTGCAACCAAGGTCTTTACGGAACAGAATACCAGCCATCTGCAGCCAACCATAATTTGATTAACAATTTTCTATCAAATAAAAAAAACATTTTACACTCCTCCAACTCCTGCCTAGCCGAACCATTGACGTTTGTCTCCACTAATCCGTTTCATTGACAGCTTTTCTTTTCTTTAAAAGTCCGTTATATGTCCATACACCATTCATGCTCTTCAAAAGTTCACTGAAGTCCCTGCGAAGCCTTTCGCCTTCATTTGAATTTCCATATGACACTGCAATCACCTGCACAAAAGGTCCATTTTATTATCACCTTTGAATCACTTGCCTTTATTTCACATGCTTCATGCACAATTAGTTACCCAATGCTGGATCAGTGTCCAATATTCCGCTGGTATCTCTGACTGCACTTTGAAAGCCCCACGCTTGCTTTACTTCTAACAATGTTCTTTGGCATCTCTTCCGCCCGGTTACTTGTTAGTGACCATCCATTTGTCGCTTATATCAGCAATCCCACAACTGTCCAGCTATCCGCACCGCCCCCAGCGATTTCGAAACCGATTTGGAATTCCCGCCTCAACCATTACCACTTTTATTTACTCACTACATGACTTTACTGGTGTATTTCGGTTGCTGTGATTTATAAATTTAGAATTTGTGAATACCTCACATTGACATGTACTGCTGTATACTCTGATCTTGCCTTGTGCATGTGTATTGACCACGGTCAAGAAATATACTATACTATACTATACTGAAATGCCCTAAGAAGCTGTAATTTTTAGCATTTCTTAAGATAGCTGAATAAAAACTATATCGATAACGGCACGCAATACGACCTGGTGTAGCGCAGACGTAACCCATTGAACCCAGTCACCAAAACCTTCTACAGTCCCGCCTGTCCTTACCTATTACTTGAAAATCCGACCCCCCACAAGATTATTTTGCTCACCCCGGAAATCTCACTTCCACAAAGGACCACCTTTTTCTTGACGGCAACCCCCCGAAACCCAGCCTCCCCTGCCTACCAACAACCCTTTCTCCACGTTGCCGGTCCCTTCTTCTAATTCCGATTCAGACTCCATTACTTCAATCCATGAAAATCCCGACATTATATGTCCGCTCACTGATATTCGCCACCTTGTTGTTGCTATCCACCAACACCCACCGATGATAGTTCCTACCTCACGCCACGACGATGCAGCTGCGCTTGTCTTGTTCCTCACTATTGCTCGCTCACTACTGAACAGAGTTCACACTATCCACAACATTTTACTATCTTCCGATTTTGACATCACCGTTGTAACAAAACCTGGCCAATTGACTCTGCCCTGCCCGTTGCTGGTTACAAAAACCTCACAATGAATCGTCGCCTTCTTGGAGGAGGCTGCCTTATCCATATTAAGAAAGAGCTTACCTACCATTCCTCCCTCTGATCCAACACTGGACGCAATCCATGACTCACTATGGGTGGCGATTATTCCGGCCAACTCTCTCCTCCACATTAGCTGCCTTTGTCAACCACCCAATCCAAAAATCACGGAACACACCCGCGCAAACGACGCTGTTGACCACTTCGCATTATTAGCCTCTTAGTCGAAGCATTGCTGACGATTTCAGCGAGCCTAATATCTGCTGAGACACGATGTCATCACCACAATACTTCACGAACGCCTTTTTGACCATACACCCAGGGCACTGTGTCCAGCACTTGGTGACAACAACCAGAGGAAAGATCACAACTAACCAGGTATTCAACATTGGCCTGTCGATGGTGATAACTACCACCCTCGACCTCTTTCTAGGCAGTGACCATAGAAAGGCACCTTGCAGATTCACGGCCGGACCCATAGACCCCACACATAGCTCACTCCAACGGCTTCTATACACGGTCAACTGGATAAACCTCGAGGACACTCTTAGCTCCCTCATCTGGGACAACGGCTTCCCGTAGCACAACCTTCTGTTTGCTACCGAAGAACTCTATATTAAACTGAACAGCGTCTTGTCAGCAACTGCCGCCATTGGAACCAACCGCTCTCAAACACGCAGCCCTCTTCTTGCAGGGCTGCGAAATAAGCATGCAAAAGGGCAAGAAAACTGCGATAAAACCAAATATTTTTCAGCGTTGTTGCAACTCCACTCTCTCTGTGACTGTCAGTCCTCGGACTAATGAACAGTTGAAGAAACAAGAGCCCTCGGCCTCAAATTCCCTCTACAGGCTATACCGGTTGGCCTGATTTTTAAGGCGCAGAAATCAGGAACAGTCTCCAGAGATACCCCATTTAATTCTAGGAAACAGTATGCAGATTCAGTCTGCAGTTGGAAAAGCTGAAGTTCTTAATACCTACCTTTCAGAGTCCGTGAATGCTGACGCTACCCCAATTCCGCCCCCAACCCTTCGTCATCGACCAGGTTTTCTCTGACATTGAATTCGGTTTGAACGAAGGGGCCCCTTCTACTTCTCTGAGTTACACCCTCCCCCAGCCCTGGCTATGACGGTACCTTCCCATCGCTCTTTCTTCTTGGTGGAACAGATGTCGCTGCTACTCTTATGAATCCCTATACCTTGTTCTTTAAACGTGGCATTTTTCATCCCACCAGAAAACTTCAACCTTTGTCCATACCCATATGAAGGTCCAGTGCACGGTCTTTCAAATTATCGTCCCATTGGTTACACCCACCCAGCTGCCAGAATAACCGAACGTTTGATTAAACAGCGGATGTTCCATTTTCCCCCGCCCCATAACCCCATTCAAGGCGGTCAACATGGCTTCACAAATTCGCGTTTTTGTCCCACTTGCCAAGTTGATTTCTTCGACCTGCTGATCACTGCAGCTGGCGATCACAAATCTATAATTATCCTTTACCCCGATATGACAGAAGCATTCGGCCGAATCCCTCACCCAAGGTCGTTAAAGAAGCCCTGAGTCCATGGTATCCACGGTCTGCATCTATTGTGGATCACTTCTCAACTATCAGACTGAAGCCAGGTAGTACATGCTAATGGCCATCTATCACAACCAGTGCCCACCATTAGTGGAGTTATACAAGGAAGTATGTTTGGTCAGCTATTTTTCCTAATCAGTATTGATGATAATCCCCCGGTTTTGCAGCACGGCACTCCCTTCCTCTTCGCCGATGACATCGATGTCGTTTATGAGCCCAATCATGAAGATTTGATCACGGCTCGGTCTGACATAGATAATGTTCTCAAGGAGCTTGCTTAATGGGACTCTTCGTGTCAGATAAAGCACTAGGCTTCTAAAAGCTTCTACTCAACCCATAGTCGTTACGTCCCTCCCGGAGCCCTGTTGCTGAATCAAGCGTCCATCGCCCTAGGCTCGTCAGTGCGGGATCAGAACTTCAACGGACCAAAAACCTGCAGTCCTCGAAAAGTATTATTCCAGACGGCCAGGGCCAGACAGATAGCAGGCCTCGTTCCCAGATCATTTAAAATGAAAAGTTGTGTTCTCCTTGCATCTCAGTCCCATGCAAGACCCCATCTAGAATACTGCTTTATTATTTTTCCCCGAATGCCTTAATCGGATAGGGTACGCCTTGAGAAACTCCAGCATACATTTACCAAGAAGCCAATAAGAAACTGTGCCACTCTGGGGTGTAAAGAGCGGTGCTCTTCACTAAAACTTGACCCCTTATGGCTTGGACACGTTAGGTTTGAATTGTTTTTTTATATGAAGTTATTTACCGTTTTGCTTTATTTCCTATCAGTTCTATGCGGTGTCCCTACCCTGACCTTGTCTTCTTCTCCACAGGGATTTCTGTCTTACCAGTCACAAGTCGAGACCTGCAATAGGATCCAATTCCTCTCTTATAAAGTGCCCAAAGAGTTGGAATAAGCAGCCCCTGACTATTCTCAAAAGTGCACCAAAAGCGCAGCTAAGCAGTACCCTAAAACCGCAAATCATCGTTGGTCACCTGTTGTCTTTGATCAACACCAGCGTATCTGAGGGTCAATCCTGTGAAGTAGGCATCGAACTTAGGAACCCTAGCTTCCGTCTCCACCTATTCCCTCCATCCCTCAGTTCAGAGGCTCACTCGAAAAAATTGTGATCAGTCCTCAAGTGGTCCTTCTTACTGGCCTAATTGTCACCGAAGACCAGCTCGAGCCGATCTTCGAAAAAGGGTTTCCGTCACTAGGACCATAGCACCATATCCTAAAACTACAATTTCCTGCCTAATGGCAGATACCAGACCGACTATTGTTCACGTATACTGCTTACGGTCTATACAGCGGTGGGACACAGTTTGTTACCATTCCTAAGCGTAACTATTTGAAAGCCTGCCGGTTCTCGCGAATCTGGACAACACCCACGTTCACCTACTGCCACCTAGCCCCAACATGACCCCGATTCATTCGATTCACCTCTAGGTCTTAGCAAACATTTCTGAACAGGCACAGAGTGTCACTCTACATAGTATTAGAGCAGACTTATAAACACAGCTTTTCCTTGGCCCAAGGTTTAAGCCCTTGATATTTCCCCTGGCATCAAATAAACGAGCGGTGGTAAATCCTAGGACTTTCAGTTCCATAGTCCATCACGCAACTTCTTGATTCCTCGTGCTGTCCCATTCATTCTGGCTCCCACTCCCATCAGGTTTCTGGCTCAGCCGTAACTCTCCTTCCCAGTTATTCCGCTTTAAAATCTCTTGCCCCGTAGGCCCACCTTCCGACAGCTACTTGTTGGCCGCAGTTCCCTCGTCTTTCATTTTCAGACACGACTGCTAGACCTTGTCACCATGATTTCTAAATCTATGACCCAAATTCGACTACCTTCCTCTGTCCGTATGAGCCATAATTTCTCCCTTTAGTGCAGCCAACCTCACTCACACCAATCACATCAGCATGGCATCTGGCGGTTTTAGGCACGGTCGGGCGCTGCCCGAGACTTATAAACATAGGCGAGAGTGTGCCCTACAATACTCTTTGTCCCACCACGTGCGTTTGTCTAGCCCCACTCTATTTTTCCAGCCCACGCGGGCGAATCCCCCGACGTCGACGGTATATTGTGATAAGCCCATCACACCACGTCTACCACTTGTTTGACTGAACTCTCCGCGCACGCGGCAAACGCTGATGCCATATCCAACACACCTTGGCGCAGACTAACCTGCGGTCTCTGTACCCGGACCCTGTGTGAATACTTGCGGCAGGCACTCCATAGACTTTTCTCGTTGACTTCCTCGACGAACGCGATTGTCGAAGCTGCGGGAGTGTGCCCCTCAATAACTGGTGAGCCTGCTCCGTTTGTTTTTTTAAACTAACTCAACCCAAGTGGTCTAGCCAGCTCACGTCTGCGGTGTTCTATTTCCTCCGCTATCGGCATATACCTTCTAAAATTGTTTGCACTTTCTATCAGGTGTACAGGTAGATATTCTGATTGGAAACCTTCAACAGCATACACATTTTTAGGGGTGAAGTCATTTCTTTGGTGGTTACTATCGCTGTGGTCAACTTCCGCTCTCATTTTCCTCACACTTTAGCACCTCAGGCATAGCCATAATTTTAGAATCCCAGCCAAGATCATGACCTCAGCAAACACTCTTTTCTCAATGGACACAGAGCACGAGCCTCATTGGGAACCCAGGGTGCCGTGCAATGCACACGGGAACCACGGATTTCATATAGGAAGATCCAGGGGTTTTCACTGCCATTCTGGAGTCCCGCTTTCAGGGGGCTTGCATATTTGGCCAACAATCCAGACAGTGATATGTTGTCGGAAATCCCAGCCAAAATGGTCCTGTTGGTCAGGGATATCGTTATTCACCCCCGGGACACAATCCGTAAGATACCCCCCGAGAAGCTCTTTTCAAGCGCATAAGAGCATCGGCAGAGAAACCTTTCCAGTAAGTTCTCTTCGAAATCTAGCTAAGAAATATGATGCTTCCATATTTGTGACGGAAAGTGCATTCATTATCAGGTACGACGTCCTTGGAGGACGCAGTCCTGCGCCAACTACGGATGCAGTGACTCCCATTGTATGCCCAGAGAATAGTAGCCACTTTAATACAGGTCCACAGTTTAGATAAGCGCACAGGGGCTGCAGATAAAGTCCTCAAAAGGGCAAAAACATTTGCCTCACAGTCCTAAGTGTTCTGCACATCCAACGCTGCTTCGCCTGATGTGGTCGTTAACGCTACGTCGAAAACCACTCACCACGACGCACACAGTAGCAACTCTGAATTTCAAACGTTGTGGCAGGAGGTTCGCGTTCTGATGCAAGTGTTTGAACAACAAGAGCGCACTCTCAACAACCTTCGCAAACAAAACCCAACTGGCCTTCATTCCACGGCTTGTGCTCTTTAGCCAAGTTACCAATTCGTCAAGTGTTACTTCCATTGCTGTTTATGAACTGAAGCTGGCAAACGCGAAAAGCCCTATAATTTCCACTCCAACCAGGTGATGGTGACAAGATCTACCGAAGCCCTGTTCCTAGTCCCTTCATTTACGTGAAAGATTACACTACAGGTATGCGTTTCTTAATCGAAGCAGGGGCGCAGATTAGTACAAAACCGGGTTTCAAAACGGTTCACTTTCTTTCCCACAGCCCTGAAATTGCAAGTCGCCAACGGCACTTCAGTCCCAACGCACGGCAGCCAACTTCTCACCCTAGACCTCCGCCTGGGTCGTCTTCTCCCGTGGGGTTTTGTCATGGCCCAAGCGCGCCAGGCTATCCTAGGCTTAGATGTTTTAGAAAGTCACGGTTCGGTGGTCGATCCCGGTAATCGACAGCTAGCAAATCTAGTCACACCAAACTTCGCTGATGGCCCCTTACCTGAAGCTCAGCCACCAAAGATCCTCATGGCAACTTCCACTTTCGAATCAGAACTCGGTATTCATTTTGGCAAGCGCCCCAATCTAGCCTTCGGTCACTGCTGACGAGGCCAATCACTTGGTAACACAAAGGCCCTCGTTTTACTCTTGGCCCCGTAGGTTGGCTCCAGAAGAACTCCGTGTAGCCCACTGCGAGTTCCAGCATGCTCAACTTGGGAAATACCCAGCCTCCCAACAGTCCGTGTGTATCGCCCTTACACACGGCTCGAAGAAGTTTCGAGACGGCTGGAGACCGCACGGGGACTATGACTCACTCAACCGAGTGACTACGCCCGACCGATACCCTATTTCGCACATCGCGGAACTCACAGTTGGTTGAATGGGAAGGGCAATTTTCAGTCGAATAGATTTGGTACGAGTATGACCAAATATCAGCGGTATATGCGGATATCCCCAAAAATAGCCGCAACGAGCGGCCCATTAACCACACCCTTGTAGTCTGCAAAATTATGGAGAGAATCGTCAAAAAACACATTGTTCAGTACCTCTTATCTAACAACCTGCTGAACCTTGGCCAGCGTGGTTTCTTGAACTCCCGTTTCTGCTCTTCCTGCCAGCTTGACTTTCTCAATGACCTGTAGTCTGCTGCAGATGCCGGCAACTCTGTAGTCGTCCTGTGCCTCGACATGTCTAAGGCTTTCGACCGTGTTCCCCATATCCATCTGTTGGCCAAAATCCGGTCTCCTGGTATTACTGACCCTCTCCTCTCCTGGCTATCCTCCTATCTCTCACAAATTACAAGCTGTGCTCCTTAAAGAACACTTTTCTTCTGAAAAACCAATTACTAGCGGCGTCTTCCAAGGCCGTGTCCTGGGCCCGTTACTATTCCTTGTCTGTACCAATGACATTTTCTCTTCTATTCGACACGGCACTCCTTTCCTCTTTGCCGAAGATATAAAAATAGTTTACTCCTTCCTCCCATATGACCTATCCCTGACCCTGTGCAACATATCGCGTGACTTACCCGTTCTCCAAACTTGGTGCGTCTCGTGGTTCATGAAATTCTCTGTGGAGAAAAGCTTCCTCCCACCCTACAAGTGCACAGTATCACCCGGGCCAAATTTGTCTGGACGGCCTGCCCATCCCTATACACCCCATGGTTACCGATCCTGCCGTACGCTACTCTTGCTCCTTTAACTTCTCAGAACAGACATAGTTCCAAATCGCTAAAGTTAAGCTAACCCTTGGCCTGATCAATCGGTATTTCTTAATACCGGCTAGTCGCCTCTCCACATATCTCTCACTCGTGAGACCGCTCCTATTACCTCCAGCCTCTGGCCTTGCCCCTCTATTGTATCTCTTGAGAACGTTCAGCGTACTTTCACCAAAAGTCTGTTGGGCGTATCCATAGCCCTAACATACCGCCAGCGGTGTGAGCTCCTACAATTTGATTCTCTATGGATTTGTCGCATGAGGCTCAACCTGGTTTTCCTCTTTGAGCTAATCCATAGTCAAACCTACACCTCTTATCCTATCTCGTTCGCTGCCCCCTGCTCCTACTCCGTCTGACATCGTGCCTTCTCTCTCCCCGTCTCTCATCCTAATCCCACTCTGAAGTCTAGATTCTTTCTGTCGGCCTATTCCAAAATCTGGAATAAGCTTCCCCTTAGCTTACACAGTGCCTCCTCACTGTTCGCTTTTAAGCGCGCACTTGTGTTATACCTAAGGGTTTGCAACGCTATACTGCTCACCAATAAGCTCGTCTCCACCGACCTGGCCTTTGAAAGAGGCCTCACACTGTAACTCTACCACCTCTGCGCCACAGGCCACTAGGTGCACTCCATGCCCGACACTTCCCCTCTCTCTAGTGCCGCGAACTACGGCCATTGCCTTCCCTGAGCCATAGCGAACTTGCCTCCTGCTCACCCACTTTCGTCTTTTACTCTTCATTTTTGTTTTTCTTCTGTCTCCAGTGTCAGTTGCTCCCCAGCCGGGGCACACCCAGACCGCGCTTCACTATCCCTTTTTCCCTTCCAGTGATCCTAGATGACGGCCAACCACTTCGGGCACTGTACTTACCATCTCCCAGGCAGGTGCATCTGGATAAAATTGCTAAACGGTCGTCTACCACACGCTGCTCCCGTTGGCTCTTCTGTCCATGGCCTCACGTCTTGGCCGATTGATCCTGGATCGCACACCCCCATCGCGGTCGTTTTCCCTCCCTACACAATTATCAATGAACACTCGTGCCACTCCCAACGGTGTGGGGCGCGGTCAGATCCACCGCTATGGCCGGCGCACATCGAGTGTGCAGGCCGTCTGCAACGATTTGCGAGCGCAATTAGACTGGTGGGTCACACCTCCTGTGTTCACTCCACGAAGTGTTTTTCAGGTTGGGTACCCAGCGCACGGCCAGTCCCACCCACTAGCACCGGTTGTGGATCGCGAGCCCCAACTGTTCCCAGACTACCCAATCCAATACTTTGGGTTGAAAATTGCATGCACATCATCCTTTTCCCGCCACAGTTTTTCAAGTATGGTTCTTATCATCTGTTACCACTTTCCGTTTTTGTCTTCTACCACGGTATGCACACCTACCCGTTCTGTCCTTCCTCCCATCATCTTGCTCTACGTCAACTTTTGTGGCATTGAGTCACTATCGTCCTAACCATTCTTCTCTGCCGACTCTCGCCAATATCTCTTTCTCCACCTGCCGTAATTGCCGGCTTCTATTCAATACGCACTTGGTATTACCCTCTGCTTATAACGTCTATTGATATCATTCTTATAACCTACTGCCTGTAGCTTTGTTAAATCCTTCCTTGTTCTCCCTCCTCATGACCATTGCCATTATACACCAATAGCACCTGCACCTATGACCAATCTGCATACTAGAACTTGCAGCACCAAACTTGGCCTCTTTTATAGTCGCATTTATTATCTAATCACGGCCACCATTTTTTCCTTTCTTGGCTCCGCGATTCCTCTGTGGTTATTTCCATTAGGCAGTGTCCCGATTAGCGTCCACCTGCCTAATCCACCTGTTCAGTTGTCTGCCGGCACGAAGCTCTCCAGTTCCGTTGCCCCAACTCCGTCGAGCATCGATTTCTTGGGCCTTTTGCTCTATCGCTGATTAACTTATCTTGGGGCTTCTTGCATCCTTCTCCGCCTCCTTCGTGTTCTATCCGCAGAAAAATGATCTGATTGGTCATGTCTTGCCTGTGTCTCCTCGGTCGTTGCTTTCATCCCTTGATCCATTTATTGCTCGCTACAGGCACTTCCTTTGCGCCTTTTAGTGCTCTGGTTTTCCGTATTCCTCCTGTTGCAAAGGCAACGTTTTGTCTTGATGTTCTTCAACAGTTCCAAGTCGTTAGATCTGGTCCGTAACCACATGTCGCATCTGTATTGATCAAATATTTGGATTCATTCTTACCTGTTCTCTTCGATCCTACCCTTCATCTTCATTCTTCCACGAACTGCTCCTCACGGTCTTCATCAATTCTGTGCTTCCGCACTCCTTCTTTCTCTGTTGGGCCGCCATGTGCACGTGTCATGAAGATACTCCACCACAATATTCCAAAGTTAATTTTACTACCATTTGATTTAACCTTACCTACCACTCCCAGTGACTGATAATTTCTTTCTGGAACCCCATTGTTATTGCTCCTGCTTTTCTTATATATATATATATATATATATATATATATACTTGCGCATATATGTATATGTGCACGCGCTCTGCATGGTGCAGTTCTTCACCGGTCATTTTTCTTCCTATCATCCCGCCGACCGTCATGATATGCATCCAGCAATCCTGCATCTGTGCCTCACATCTACCGTATCCAATCTTTCTTAATTGTTTTCTTCATCTGCTTCACCCTCTACGTCTTGTATCGCTGGCTCCCTGTTCTACTATGAGTTTTAAGCCCTGTCCGCCGACCATCCACTGCAGTGAACCTCGCTTTTTTCTCCGTCGTCCCTCGCTACCGCAGTTTCTTATACCGACTTCTGGCCTTTCTCACGTATATCAGTTGGCCTCCAGATGTCTTCACCCGGACCGGTCATACTCCCCATGTGACCTTGACTTTCCCACTCACCGGGCGTCCATTCAAATCCGCCCTTGAGTTAATTTAGACTCCCTACAACCTCCATGGTGTGCATACACGTATCCTATTTTCATCCCAATTTGGTCCCCCTTCCGAGCCTTTTTATCCTACTTTTTCATGCAAATTTCCCCATTTTCATGAATTATATCTGTCCATTCCATCACCTGTTTCAACAAGATGATGCACATGGCGTGCTTTGAGTGTCTCCGAAATAAACCATTATCATTATTAATATTATTCAAGCTTTTTGGGCTTCTACGAATGCCATTTGAACTAAGCAAAACCGCGCAAACTTTCCAGATTTTCATGGATATGTTATGCAGTGGTTTGGATTTTGCCTTAGCCTATCATGAAGGCATCCCGATTGCCAGCCCGTCCAAGGCAGAGAATCCATAACATCTAGGCACCCTTTGCGATCTCCTGTCTCAACTCGGGGTCACGGTCCAAGCGAATACGTGTGTAATAGGAGTCGATGCCATCGAATTTCTAGGCCACAAGATTACATCCTACCTTGACCGCGAAGCCCTCGCCGTCTACCTAGGCCCTCGTCAATTAAGACACATTTTAGAGAGACTGGAGGTCACGGTCTACGGCGACCCCAAGCCAGTCATCCGTGCATTGTGGGCCACCACGGACAGATACTGTCCTGGAGAGTCTAGTCATCTGGACTGCGTCACTCGGTACACGAATTACGAACGCCATACCTCAGGGGTCAATAATCCTGTCGCGGATGCGCCATCCTGCATTCACAGCCTGAGCATCAGAGCCTCCATTTCCGTCGACCTCGAAGCAGTGGCACCTACACAAGCAGACAATATTGAGGTAGAACAACTCCGCAGCACTTCATCGCTGCAGCTCCAGCCGGTTCCCATTCACTCAGCCGAGGGTACATAGGGTGCTACCTGCCCAGAGACCACCCAAGGCCGATTATGTCGTTGGGTTTTAGGTGACAACTATTCAAGGCCTTACAGGGTCTGTCAGATCCAGGTATAAATGCCTCCACTTAACCCATCGGCGACCGTTACTTTTGGCACAACATGAACCGCGATGTCACTGCGTAGGCTGGTACTTGCATCCAATGTCAACAGTCAAAAGTGCATAGACACAAACGGCCGGATATTCTAACTTCCAGAGGATGACTCGCGTTTTTAACACGCGGATGTTGACCAAATAGGGCCCTCGCCTCCTTCAAAGGGTAGCATATACCTTCATGCATGCGTGGATCGTTCCACCAGACGGCCGTTAGCCTTGTCTTTGCATATCGCAGCTAGCAAAACGGCCGCCCAGGCTTTTTTGAAAAACTGGGTTGCTTCATTTGGTTGTCTAGTCGTGGTTACCACAGACAGCGGCTGAAACTTCAAAGGAGTCCCCAGTAGTCTTCTACTGCTTTTAGGCACCTGTCATACTCATACCGCAGCCTACCACCCGTCAGAAAACGTAATGGTAGAACGTTTCTATCAGCAGCCCAAGGCAGCCTCAGCAGCTCACGAAAATGCGGGAATCACTACCGCCAGTACTCTTAGGTTATCCCAAAGCTCTTAAGGCCGACCTACAGACCACATCGGCCTAACTCACATTTTGTTGCGCGCTTCAACTTCCTGGTGACATGGTAGCGCCAAAGCTTATCCTCACTCTTGACTGCGCTGATTACACCGTCAGGCTAACACAAAATATGCGTAAGCCACACCTCACCGCGGATCGCAAATAAAACACAACGGTTTACGTACGCCAATACCTCAAAGACTGAATGCACATTGTTCCTAGGACGAAGTCACTCGCTCGTCTACTTCCTGTCTACTCCGACCTCTACGCGTCCCACACCGCGTGGATAAAACACCCGTCGTCGACCAAAACGAAGAAAAGATGATGACACCATAGGCCGACTTAAACTACCTTTTCTGGCTGAATTCATTCCGCCCGATTCGAAGTCATCGAATTCCTCATGACCGGCACCCACGCTCTTGAAGTTCCGTATGCCAACCACACCAATGCCGGTGACTCAGTTGCCGGGCCGATCTGACGCAGCCCTCAACACACAGACGCCTCCGTAGACTTCCGACGGCGGACGGGTGATCAAGAAACCCGTTCGTCTTGCAAATTCGAATTTTTTACCCCATAAGTAAATACAACAACCCTACAAAGAGAAACGAAATAAAAGCAAATCGTCCCACGTTTTTGCTCTTCATTCAAAGTCTGTTTCCACACAGCGAACATTTGCTGTCTTCTTTTGTGGCCAAGCGACTTTGTTGGTGTTCTGATCATCAGTCACCTCCGGACACCATCACAAAAAGCCCGCAGTTTTGTGGAAGGCTTGCATTGATTTCAAGGTACCCGTTGTCTAACGACATGATCCCGGCGACCTTCCGGCAGGCCTTGGCTTTCATCGCCCACTGCACCCAGACTAAGCACCAGTAAGCAGAACACGTGAATTGCCGAAAAGACCAACCAGAATACCTCTTCGCCAAGTCGAACCTGCACTAGGTCATTCACTGGAGTGAGGAAGAGAAAACTGCACCGGCACCGCCACCGGGAGCACCGTAAGATCTTATCACTCCCGTTGAACCCACGGGTTGAGTAGCTAGCTGCGACTGCTCTCACCGATGTCTCGCTTCGAGTGCCAACCACCACCTCCAACCGCGTCTAACTATCTTTTCTCTCTTTCGCACTTTTCTACTTTTGTCCTTGAGGACCCATGTTGTCAACACATTTTTAACGCAAATAAAGTGCTTTCAATCAGTTGTTTAATTTTATTTTCGAAATAATTTGTTCAATTCGGAGTAACCTTAAAAGTATTTTCGTTGTTATGTTTGCCCTTCCATCAGGTAGGCTGACATCATCCACAGGGAATGTCGGCGGATCTTGGGACTTTTCAGCTGCGGTCCAAACCCACGGACGATTTAAAGGGTACAAAGAAACGCAGCATTTATTAGTTTTCACTGGCAATATCACGTGCCACGTACTGTTTTTTTTGCCAGACTCATAAATAGAGGCCCTTCTTGAAAGTGGCTATCCAGAGGAGCGCATCTACAGTGAACGGCCGATCAAAACCTATCTATTTCTTCTTTGACTGAACTTTCCGCGCACGCGGCAACCGCTGACGCTATATCCAACACACCCCGGTGCAGGCCGGCCTGCAGTCTCTGTACCCGGACCCTGTGAGAATACACTCTGCTGGCATTACATAGTCTTTTCTCGTTGACTTCCTCGACGAATGCCGTTGCCGAAGCTGAGGGAGTGTGCCCTCCAATGATGAACCGGTTCCTCGTTTGCGACCGTGCTTGGTTGTGCTCTGCTCTTAAAGCTGTCAAGCTGATGTATTTTTGCCATTATTCTGATGAAAAGGAGTGGTCATCTGCACCGCTGCATAAGGTCACCATGCATAAGGCATGGAGTGCCAGAATAGACTTAAATTCTGCAGCTGACATTGCTCAGCATGGCTACTTTTGTTGGGACTTGTCTGCTTGAAGTGCTCACTTTGGGTACGCAACTGCAGATGGTGAGTCTACAAGCGGTGTATAGACCGAGTTTTAAGCAAGCTGATGTACTCTCTGCAGGGAAGTGTTACGGCCGGTGAAGCACCTAAATGACAAATTTCTGGTTGGTAATTGAAACCCGTTTGAAAGACCTCAGAGACGGTGGATTTCACTTTACTTTTCTTTTCATTTGTTTTACTCATTCACTCGTTTCCATTTGGCCCAGGTCGACCGGATTTGCTTGCGATTTGCTTGGATTGAACAGGGGCTGTTTACTCATAGTCAAAAGTCTGCGGCTCGGTGGAGCCTGAACTCTTTGGTTATCCGTCGGATTTTCTCCCTAGATCAGCCTCTGACGAACTACAGTCAAGTGGGCTTTCATACCGTTTTTTTATTTACTCTGATTATTTAGACACGGCACTGGTACATGCACGATTATTTTCTTATCTTCCAACCGGTATTCTGGTTCCCGGGTAGGCTGGCCTTGTATTTTGCAACCGAGAGAGCCGTGATCAATTTGGTTTCAATCTGGACAGCCGGAAAAAGGCTGGTGTAGCAGTCACCTTGTATCCTATCATTGGACACTTGCCATTCAACTCCCCTTCCTATCATAAGACTGAGATGTTAGCCCTAACCGAATGCAAATAATCCATCCATCAAATACCGCGGCTTCCTGCTATGATGGACCACTGTAAAACCTCCGGCGCTTAGCCACCAAAACTACCAACCATCTTTGGGTCTTCCCGACGTGTCACCGTGGGCTATGCTGACAGCAGCGGGCTCGCGTATGAACTGAAAGTAGTCGGACCCCGGCCTCCTCAAAGGCAAGCAGTCCGCTAAGCATTCCCCAAGTGTCGGAGTCATTCTGTATGTCTGTTTCTCGCATTCTATCTCCTCCGTAGCCAGGGACCGCTACACCACCGATGGGACAAGGCAACAAGTATGAGGCCGCCTGGTTATAAAGGGGAAAACGGCCAACCCTAGGAATGCCGAACCCCGTGTGGCTTTTGAAGAATGGCGGCAGGGGAGAAATGGGAGGTATTCCCTATGGGATAAACTTGCTCACCAGAGTCTCTGAAAAACGTCAAACTACCAATAGTACTTTTGGCCGCGAAGGGATCGGGTTCATGCTCTATGCCCCTTCAATTACGGATGAGTTCCTCGTTAGAGCCAAGACCCGGCCTTGCTTATGGGCTGCTTAGAACGAAGTGGGGTAGGTGCTGGGCCCTCAGTACTTCCGCCTGATCCCGTGTGGGGTGGCAGCGTGCTAGATGAGCCTCCTGCATAAAAACCAACCACGCCTCTCTCGTTGTAAACCAGTCAGGGTTCATTACCCCGGCTCTAACGAGCTCGCTGATGCGAAATTCTGAGGTCTATTCAAGCTTTCCAAATTCATCCACGTGACGTCAACTATGTTCATAGTCTCCCTCGTCCACACGTGAATTAACTATCACCAGTACTGGTTCACGCTCAGAATGCCACGAAAAAGGAACCTCCCTAAAGTCAACCCTAGATACTCACTTGCAAGGACCTCGCGACGCAAAAAGGTGGATTCACCTGGGTTTCCACACTTCTACTTTGTTTCTCAGAGAGCAAACGAAGAGTGAAAGTAAGCATCCTACGCGGTAGCCTCAGACTTCAGTCTCCAAACTTTGCAGGACTGCAAAAGGTGTGAGCATTCTCACCTATTGCGTAGAGACCTTTAACCACTCGGCAATCGGTCTGATCTTTTCATCACCAGAGTGCAGCTGTAAACGGTGCTGCAAGTTTCCACCGATCAAGGCCTTTCTTGCCTTGTTGCACGTTGAATTAAAAATTAAGACCATACTAGGTGGACAGGGAGTAGACCTACTTGGGAGAGGAAGGGGAAGAACACCCATAGCCGACACAGAATGCACATCGTTACTGTACAAATACACGTTGATCATCCATTTGATTTGAGAGAAAGTGATAGCTTTATCGCCACTGTTCTCGGTTCGCTGCCATATCCTTCAGTAAATCCGGCCAACTGGTTGAGGGATCTTTTGGACCCCCACTACAAAGACGCGAAGTACTTGCTTTACGTAAGTTTGCTGAACAATTTCTGAACCTTTGTTGCCACACCATCTGCCGATCTCTATATGGCCTCTTCCATTCCTGAGGAGGAACTGAGAGTAGGGCACGGTATGGTAGACCTATCTGCTAGACGTAACGAAAGCCTTAACCAAAGAAGTCCAATAAAATGGATACGCCCTTATTGGGAACTCCCTGAAGTGGTACCCAATAATCTACTTCTGACCTCAGTATTTCTCACTCGGTCATTTCATCTAATCTCAGTGACACTGCGCAAGCATCCGTGGTCAAAACCTGACGGAGACCAATATCTTCAGCGGGCAGGCCTCAAGCCTAGCAACTTCACAAAAACATGAACGCAATGCGGCACAATACACACAACCATTCCGCTTAAGTGAGATATCGGATCGTCGCCACAAGTGCTTCAGTCCAGCTTACTCCACGCGATCCTTGGATATACGTTTGTCCGCTTTTACTTCCATGCTCCAGTCCGTCTTCAAGCTGCTTCCGAGGCAGCTAAAGTAGTCAGCAGTTGTTAGTTCCTCCCCATCGAGCACCAAGTTTGAAAACATTGACTTCCATTTTTGCAAAAACCACCTCACATTTCGGAGGCACAAAAAGCATGCCGAATGGATTCACAGCCCTGGCATTTCTATCTAGCGCACTTTGAGAACATTCAGTGCATTTGAGCAAGCAGGCAACGTCATCCGCTTACACAGAGCCACATAGCTTTCCACTATTTCCTAGTTCAATGCCCACAACCTGGAGGCCTCCCAAGGTAACTTCCATTATCTCGTCCATGGTGAAGTTGAAGGAGGGGGGAGGAATCGGATATCCCTGTTGAACAACGCTTACCTTTGGAGCGCGCCGGGTAGTTCGCTGTAAACCCCGCGCGGTCAGAGGTATGGCAGCAAAACCACCTGAGCGGGTTCACATGCTCCTGGGGCATACGTTTTCGATGAAGAGCACTGAATAAAGCCGTCCATCCAACCGCACCGAAGGCTCCAGTAACTGACGAAGCGTAAAAACTGGTAAGTGCTTTTCAGACCTTGGCGGAATCCGGCCTGTCGTTCGCGGGCTCTCCTCTCGGGAGCCGGTGTAAGACGACGCGAATACATGACGGGTCGATGCCTCACCAACATTTTTCCGAAAAAAGTAAAAACCTTGGAAAAACGTACAAATTCAAACTACTCTTTATTGTGATGCATGTCGTAGAGCAGATGTCATCAGTCATTTGCCAAAATACTACGAATCTGTCTTTCCTGTCTGGGGAAGGCTTGTCTATTTCGCCGTTGCCCTAAATTCGTTTATCTGAAAATTGTTCTACCACCTCAACTTTACCTGCAGCTGTAGCGACACATGCCACGCACAACGCGCTCCGTCAAACGTATTGCACACCTTTATAGCCCACTCAGAAATCATCAACATCTTTGAAAGCGTGTACTTGGGGCCCACCCAGTGTCGGCCACTTTAACTGCTTGCGGAGGCATATATATACCAAAGAAGCTCTAGCTTATCCCTTCAACTCACTCGCTCTTAGCTACCGTTGTTGAAACCGATGACTTCAGAGTTCTGACCACTGCGCAAAGCAAGGGCAATGGACCGCCAAAATAAAGCCATACACTTGCTGCATTTATACTAACGCATCTAGCTCAATAAACACTGCTTTCTCTCTCCACGGTGATCCACAGCTGGAACTAACTCCAGACCGATCACTTCCAATTTCATTCCGGGCCCTAATCTTCATGTCCCCTTTATTTGTAATTTTTTGACCTTTACTAAAAACGGTATTCATAACCCGCAGCTGGAACATCCTCCAGACTGCCACATCCCAGATCCCTTTCAGATCATGCTAGTTACCCGGGTATCACCTGCCCGTACGGCATTCTTGAGGATTACAGCGTGGATTCAACAAAATGATTGCTCGTACTGGACTCTTATCCACTCTGGACAGCCTTGGCTGAAAATTATGCTCTCGCTAGCTGACGCTATATGGAGCTTCTTGCATGGATCGCCACGGTGGTCACTATCCTACTACTCGGGTTACAGGCCGACGTACTACTTTCCCTGTACCGAGGCGGTTGCAGCGGTTCCCCGACACCAAAGGACCTAATGCATCACCCCAAGGTTTATTCCCCATATACCCTCCACATGGCCTGGCTCATACTGAGTTTTGGTACTAAGGGAACGTACGGGATTCAGTCGATGCTGTTGCCTCCTCAATCTGAAGACCCCCACTTCGTCAGCCAATGCCACCTTAGCCCGTTTTTGCATGCTGCTTTAAATATTTTCCCCAAGAACGGTCAGCCTTGTCTGGTTAGCCGGCCATTGCTAGGACCTCATTTGGCGACTAACTGCCTCTAGACATGGTTATTATGAAACAAATTACCGGGCACTCGCTGTCGGGTGAAACTTGAATGTAGCCCCCTCTATTGTAACCATGAAAACATCTCTTCTCACACGGAAATAGCATCCCATGCCGTCTCGCCTCTAGTTTCTGCGAATCAAAGCAACAATCCCTTGCACTCTATTTCATCCCACTTTATCATCTCTTCATATTAACTTTGACACACCCGCTCCATATAATAATGGTTTATTTCAATTATTTTTGAAGCAGGATGCAAAGCAAAATCGGACGGTGCAGTTGAAAACGGATTCCGAGCTTCAAAAGGGCTGCACGCTTACTTGCACGCGGCGGAGTGTAGGGGAATGCATAAGTTCGATTTTTATTGTGGTGCCCGCAAAATTTAAACTCAAGGTCAAGTAGCAGAGCCGGCCAAACCTACGTGGAGTTGATTGGGCTGGCAAAGATAAGCAAATGGTACGAAAGGAAGACTGTTCTAACGAAGGATCAGGCTAGATTGATTGATATTCAGTTAACGTGGAAAAAAGAAAAGTCCGAAAGGAGGCGTAAACAAGCAACAGCGCTTTGCAGTGTTTGACAGGGGTTAGGAGTGAAAGTTAGACGATGAAAAGAAGTGACATTACGGGTAACGTCCAGCGACCTTATGTCGGTTGAGTCGGTCATATACCAGACGGATAAGGCACCTATGGAGTGGTTGCCAAAGCGATGGTGAAAGAAGTAGCCGGACAGAAAAGTGAATACTTTGGGCAGATCGTTCACTTTCAGAAGGGTAGCTTATACTATGTACTGCATCTTTCATACAGTCTAGTAACGCTTTTTCGACGGTTTAACTTTCAGTTAGGTCTCCACAAAGCCCCTTTGTTGAAACCAAAGCTGATTTCTACTCACTGCGTCAAACGTTACCACTTTAGTCCGTTCAGAGACTACCCAGACTCACTGTACTGCTACTAACATGCGTAAGTACTACTTCCAAACTTTGCGAATATTTCAAGCTGCTGTTTAATTTAGCAAGCACTGACCATACTTTGCCCACTCCTCTTGATCATGGTCGAGACATATACTACTATTGGTAATAACTTTATCATTATTACAAAGCCAGGATAAGATACTTCTACTGGTTCGCCTTCGTCTACTCTCTGAGAGACATCGTCCGGCAAGCTCAAGAGATTCACTGGGCACGACGTATTCTTTAGAACTCCATGCTGAGCTGGGCAAAGCGTAGAATTCTGTAGTGGGTGCTCGCAGATGGGCTTCCGGATGATCTTCCGTTGCACATTGCACAGGACGAGGGTTAGACTAACCCGTCTGTGATTTCCCGCTTCAGAGCGGGGTCTCCTTGTATGTTACCGCTGCAACTTCCCAGTTCTGTGGCAGCCTTCCGTGGTCCAGGGTGGCCTTTTATAACTTCAGGGCTGGAACGGATAAGAAATTTGCCAGCAGCTTGACGGTAGCGTGGTAGATATTGTCCGGTCCGACTGACCTACAGGTATGTAAACCCTCTGCATGCGCACCACTTCCTCCGAAAGATTCAAGCAACTTTTGATAGTAGGAAATTCACTCCCTGTGAACCAGTTCGAAGGCCGGTATCACTTCTGTGCACACTGCTTAAACCCCCACCCAGAGCTTCCTTTTTGCCTCGGTTATCTGCTGCCGCCCCATGACCATGGGTCGTTGTCTTCCTACTGCACCTCGCAAATAACCCTTAGACTACTTGTATCCTTAGTAACTCTTTGGGTGCTTTTTGAATTATTAAGCCGGCTTTATCTCGTATATGCACTTAGCGGATCGCAAGAAGTGCGCTTTATTATTTCTATGCATTGCGTAGCGAATCAAGGCCTGCTGAGTCCCGGAAGCCTTAAAAAGAGCCTAGCTACGGTTAACGCGTTAGGAAGATTCGCCCACTTCAGCCCTTCCCCACACGCACTTTCCCTCAGACCTCCTACGGTCCAAGGGAGTAAACTGGTTTTTCAGGGTAATTGGAGATCCCCTAAGCTGCTGCCAGCCTCCCCTCACACTAGCATCCTCCTTTGCATCCCATATATGCTCGACCCCTGTGGTGTGAAGCCTTGCAACGTCAATATATGCGAAGCATCTAATCCAGCTCGAGGCCAATTCGAGTTGACGAACGCAAAGAGTGATTTTGAAAGTCATCTGGTCGATTTTACTCAGAGCAGAATAAAACGGGAGTTTAGCTGCATCTTTCATATTATTTGTTATCACTAAATAGAACAGGGGCGGTGTACACCCATTTCTATATCCGGTGTCCCCCTCCATATTTCGGAACAGGGCATTCGAATGCGGCCGCTGTAGTTAACCCTCTTATTGCTTTCCTGGGGTACAAGACTCAACAGCCCAGTCTACGCGTAGTATGTTGAAGTCCCTAACTATGAAGGTTTCGTTATCCCCTTTAACTAGCAAAGTAACCACCTGCGGGAGTCGTATATCCTCATCTAGATTTGTTCTCGGGGCCCTGAACACACAAAGAGCGTTTACCCGTCTGTCTGGGGTGCGAGCACAAGGGTGCATAGAATTGTACTTCGAGCAGAAACCATGGTTTGCGATTGTAGATGGTTGGTGTGTGCCCAAGGGAGATCGTCTACTCCTCCCTCAAACACTCATGCTCCCTGCGTTGCCGGTAGACAGCAAACCCTTTTAATATTATCCCTGGCACGTTGTCATTCTTAGAGAGCCAGGTTTCCGTAACTGCAACTATGGACGAGTTACGCTCCTCGGCTGCCTTAAAGAGCCCTGTCCGTTTGTTTCGAACACTAAACTCGTTGGCATGTTGCGCCTCTGCGTTTGCTTTGGAGACTTTGTGGTTTTGCTGTGCATTCTTGGCTGGGTCTCGGGCACGGTGCACAAGGTGGCGGCAATTGTTTGCAAGCCTTCTAGAGCGGAGATTTCCACCTCCCCACTCCGTGAACTCCGAAGAGAAACGGAATTTGGTGCGGCTGCAAGCAACAGGGTGTCATACACCCGTCTTCTATCTATATCTCTTCGTGTTTCTAGTCCCATGTAAACGATTCCTCCCGGTTTAGTATCAGTAGCCTTTGAAATGATGTCCATCCCAGCGACTGGATATGCCTCTGCAGTTCCATTAATTGGATTTAGAGGCTACACTATCCGGGTTTTTCTGCCTTCGCGGTGTTTACCATCCCCACTTACTGTCTCTCTTCTCAACTCGTTCCCTTTTAGGTGTCTGCGTCACCCAGTCTGTTGCGGTGCCCCGCAGCAGAGGAGTGGTGGCAGATGTTACGAGGCAACTGCCAGATAGGTCCTCCTTTAACTCGACGACCGTCCTCTCAGAGGTTCTGAATCCTCTGCATATGAACTGGTCATTGCACGGCTTAGCAAAAACTTGTGCTCAGCTCCTCTGCAGTTTTCAAGAATAAGTGGAACCTCGTCTCACCAGGCGACTTTAAATAGGCAAACCTTTCAGCCTCGTTGCAAAGGCTGCAAAGTACTTGTGTGTGAATCCTCCCTAGCTATTGTCCTATACTTGTATTATTGAGACTGTGCTCTTTATTTTATTGACCCTGGAACAAGTACAACTTGCGTCACTCACTACACTTCTACATTTGTTTATATTTTGCTCACGTGAAGTGGCGTAACTTTAATTCAAACTTGGACCGCCTTGACGGTGGTACCTGACATTGGCCTTTGTTGAACTCTGGTCTGCGTTGTTAGACGTTGTGGCCATACAGTTGGGGTTGGTACATATTTTTATGCACATACCTTGTTAATCCAGTACCATAGAAACTACAAATTACTCTCGTTCTGGTTCTGGGATTTGTTCTGAATTGGCTAGGCATTACTCACAGTCGGAATAACCGTTACAAAGGCCAGAGGCTCACTCGGCAAGGTTGTTTTACAGCATAATGGGCACACATCCTTACCAATCCCGGGACGTTTTTCATGATCCACCCGCTGCACACATCGCATTTGATACCTTCGTCAGTTTGCTTCTCTTTTCAGGCTGCCAAACAAGAACGCATCATATGCACCACGGCGATCGTTGACTAATGGCAAGATACGGGCCGATACTGGTTTTCGTTAAAAAAGTCTGCCACTTACAAACACCTGAATACACGCGCGGTAAGTGTTACTCAGAAAATTAAAGAAACTATGATGAGAATAAAATCATGAAAGATCATCAGATTAAGAAAGCATAATTCGCGGCAACTCTGGCAGGCACTGTAGTGCAAAATAAACTAGTCATTTCACAGCACAAATCGGAACTTATTTTATTGCAGAGCACTTCAAAATTCAGCGGCTCTTCAGTTCACTCCAATTCAGTTTTCACAGGACGGGTAGTGGTCACGGTCATAGAGCTTTCAGAATTCTTTTTGTGGTATGCACAGTAATTATAATCCCACCACTGCACGGTGTATTTCGTCGAATTCGCGCCAGAAACAAAATGGAAACGTAAAACCTCATCGTACATCAGCTGCGAGAGACATCGTGCATGGCGTGCGCTCACTGAGACAGCATGCAAAAAAACAAAAACGTCAATTACAGTACACCCCGGACGGACCACAGTGCTGCCCTCCATTCATCCAATGAACATACTTATACAACTACGACCTGGAGCACCTTTGAAGCACTGGAGGTCTGCAGGTTTATCATTCCACCAGCTGGACTGTTTCATCTGTTCACTAATATATTGCTGGAGAAGAACGATCTACTTATCAATCTGACTTGAACCTTTGTCAACTTCTTCTTGTGTCTTTTTGTTCGAAAATGCAAAAACGTTTGGAACAGAGTATCCGATCTAGGGCCGGAAAACCCTTTCAATAACTTGGAGAATTTTGTTAGATTTTCTCGAAGTCTCCTCCTCCCCGGCGAGAAAATATTGGGGTCACAGAGTTTTGGCGCATACTTCTCAACCCACTGCCAAAGATCTCGAGAAGCCCAGTTCCATCCATCAGCATTCATATCACAAACAATATTATTCATTTTCAAGAACTATTTTCACCGGACTTCCGATTGTCTATCATATTGCACTAAATCTTTATCACAAATCAGATCCTTACCTTCGCCCCGGACGTGAGTCACTCAGATCATGCTTTGCTCTGACGGTATTCGGTAGTCTCATCTTCTGTTTCCAGCCGCTGGATGTTATGCAGCTGCGGTTGTTAATTCGTCGTTCAATCTAGGGCGTAAGAGCCAAGAAGGAACAATATTGAGGCTTGGTTATTGTAAAAATGCCCAATTTTCTGCATATTGTACAGTGCCTACATGGAATCGACTTTGTTTGGGGTTGTGTCATAGTTGGTCGCTTTGCTTCGCTCGGTCGTTCGATTTGCCGGATTTTACACCTTCCATCCTTCAACCACTCGTGTGGCGAGACTTAAAGCCATATATAAGCGGCCGCTGTCCCTTCTTGGAAGGGTGCCTAAGCCTCCACGCTAAATTCTTCGTGAGGTCCTACCTCAACCATGTAGAAAGGCATAAGAACTTCCAGCTGCCAGGGAGACATTGTTGACTGCCGTCTTCAGAGCTCACCAAGGGCTTTTATGCAGCAACTTTGCACTGGCCCAACCAATTAAGTTCATTGTTCACGTCGAACCAGGGGTCTTTAACCCCACTGGCGTTTTCCGTGATGAACAGCCCCTGGTCGTGAGCTACAGTTGGGACTTTCACCGTCCTTGACAACCTTTTGTCACTTCCAGCGCCGAGTGATAAGATCCTCTTGTATGCTTGGTCCAAATTGGGTTCCGACCCCCAAAAAAGACTAGGCGATTGAAGGGCGAATGCGAAGACGATAAAGAACAACAGGAATAGCATCGGACCTAGGAAGGATCCCTGAGGTACTCCACTGGTAACTCTCACCAATCTAGGGTGCCAGTCCCCTACCTCGATGTCAAACGTTCCGTGGGGGCGGAAGTCCACCAGCCTCTTGAAAACTGGCCCACTTACTTCGACCGTTCTCATCTTGCACAGCAAAAGACGATGAATAATGGAGTGGAACACCTTGCCAAAGTACAGGTAGCGCACTTCAACTTGCTTACTTTCATTCCTTCGTCGAACCACCCCATCTAAGAAGTACGAGGGATTGGTCAAACAAGTTCCACTCTTTGGGAATCCATGCCGGGGAGGGTTTAGTATGGATTGCTCCAGTAGGCGCTGACGTATACGTGCGCAGATGATCTTTTCAAGGGCTTCACATTGGATGCTAGTTACGCTTACCGGCCTGTGGTTATCCATGGCCGCTCCAGTTCCCCCCTATATATATATATCAGCAAGAGTGCTGCGGTTTTCCAGTGCAAAGACAGTTAATTCTGGTTCAACATGGATCTGTACATCTGGCATGCCGATGGAGCTATGAGATCCCACAGCGGATTGCCGATAGGTGGGTAAATGCCATCTGGAACCGCTGACGTATGGCCATATAACCGCCGTAGAAACTTACTTATGATTCCCTCCGAAAGATTTGACTCTTTCAACTGCGGGGGAGGATTTACCGGCATGATATCCACTCGCACCCTGATGGCCACTCTATGAACATCACCAAAGTGTCCAACCACCGTGTCTGCTTTGCTATGGCCGTAGGTGTCAAGGCCATTGTCGTTATTGGGTAGTAGACCCATCGCGTCCCTCGTTGAGCTTTTTGACCGCATGAGGCTGTATAATTTCTTTTGCTGCTGTCTTTCTCACTTGGTCAATCTGAACCCAAACCCTCGCTCGGAAGTTAACAGAGAGTTTACCGTTCCGTTTCTAAGCTTTGCGTAAAAGGACCAAGCTAGCCAAATGTCAGAAACTTTGTAGAGATTCCAACTGCAATTTCTACCTTTGAGGGCCTTGGCAACCGCAGCCTTCTACCACATTGTTGTGCCCTTCCCTTTCCCTCGTTTCATGAGTGCAAGCTTTCCTGTAGGGCAGCTGGGGATCCCCTTGTGACCTGCTAGCTTCTCCAGACCCCAGCTCTCCTCTACGGTGTCCCACGTCAGCCTCATCACCCTATTGCGAAGACTGTTCATGTTTAAACGGCCGAAGTTCTTAACCACTCCTGAGGTGACCTTGGGTTGCCTCAAGCACAAGGTATTCTGATGCTCGAGTGATCACATTTGTCGAACGGAACACAACTCTCAGTTCCGATACATCGTTTTAGAGGTTCGTCACTGCCGGATCGGAGGAAAGTGGCACGCGTCCTGACCTACATCTGGTCCCTTCCCTGATATGTTAGTGCAACTCCTTAGCATGCAGCCATTCCAAGTAGTATTCCTCCCGCGATCCAGGCAAGCAGACTTCAGCCGCCTAGTCAGTGTGCGTAAGGTTGAAGTCATCCACTACGCGGGCCACTTGTGCTTCCTTAACTAGTTCAGTTAGGGTCCGCACTAGGCAAATATCCTCGTGGCGACTTGTGCCTCGTTACCTGTAGACAGCGAAGACGACGGACTTTCTGCTTGAAAGGATGACGATAGCTACGCACTGCTCGATAATCTGAGTGTATATCCAGTCAGATGCCCCAGGTGGATTGTACCTGATCCACAGGGGTTAGCTAAACCTCCTCGAGGGCAACCACTTCCTCTATCCTGCTTACTGCATAAATTTCAAAACCGCTGCTCTTCAGTTGTGGCACGCGGTCCCTTCTAGAAAGCCATGTTTCCGTAAAGAAAATTGTTGACTGAATGTGCTCCTTAGAGGCTTTGGTGAGTTCCATCCAGTTGTTTCCATTACTACAAGAGTTGGGGTATACCACCGTCTCCTCTGCCCCGTCCCCTGGGTGCCTGATACTACCTCTCCTTTTTGGTTCTCAAGCTCCACGCCCGAGACCATTGCAGGTTTTGCATCGGCCGCCCCCACTGGTGTGCGTGAAGACGGCTGGTGGCCTGGGACTTCCGACTACTCCTGAGCCAACCGGCCCTTACTCTAAGCTTGCCCTGTGTGGCCTGATATCTACATTTCGTGGTGTGAGCCACCACTGCTGCCCTCGTCAGCCACCAGTTTCAGGTAGACCCATCGGCGGACCTTACTAGTATTGGTCTCGCGTGACGTCTGTCTTCCTTTGCGAATGATGGCTTTCTTGTCTTCACCCTGAGCATTAGGGTACGGAACACCTGCAAGCAGCAGTATACCGTAGACCCTGTAGCTATTCATGTCCTGCCCAGCCTTTGATTCCCTTATAAAGGGTTTCTCCTGCTTCGGGGTCAGAGGTCTGTCACCTGAGACCCTTCCAATTGATAAGATGTGCCTTAGTAGGTCCTCCACCGTTTTCTACCACTAGGAACATGAGATCATCCACCCTAGTTTACCCATCGTTCGCAATATTACACTCACGCTCATTTTGGAGCACATTGCCTTTCTGGGCTTCTGTTCAGTCCACTTGCCCTCGTCCTTCTGCCTCAAGGGGGTTGGGGCAAGGACCCCAGGACAGGCTCTTGGAACTCGCATGCTCGCTTCAACAACTGTCCCCTCAGTCGTGCCTACTACTTTTGCAAACCACTCTGCCCTGCCTGGTGGCGGTGTTTTGAGGCTCATGCTCGTGGTACTTGGTGGTGGGTGTTGGATCTTCTCTTGGGCATGCGGTTTAAATGCTTGACTTAATGGTTGAGATATTTTGGTTCAGCTCGTTTTACACAGGACCTTGCTGGAGCGCCCCACGGTTAGCTGCCTTACATTCCTTTTTGAACTTGGTCAATGTCCCTTTGGAACCGTTCTCAAAATCAACTCATGCCACTCAGAATCCGCTACTCTAAGAAATCATCCACCAGGATTAGAGACACAATATGCTCTGCTTTACTATCCTTCACCGTTTTTCAAGAAAGCGGGGAAAGTTCAAGTTGGACCAGAAAACGCAAGCAAGCCGGTTGGCAGACTGCTTCTAGTCCCGAAACGCCGAGGAAGATGACAGTTCCCGCATTGGTCAGTGCTAACTTTCGGTCCCTGTTTAGAAGGATGTCCTTCCTAACCAAAGTCCCGAACTCTCTGAATAACACGAACCCCTGTTTGACCCATATCCAAGAGTCCTGATTAAGTGAAGGTATTGATGACGAGTCCGTTCTTCCTGAGAGCTTTCGTCAAGACAGAAAACAGTGCGAGAAGACGGGTGGAGGAGTAATTAATTTCGTCATTTCCGAAAGGTCTGGCAAGTCTGAAGTTATTTTCACCTTCTCCCGTAATGGTGTTGATTGCGTGGTTGTTAAATGTCGCCCTAAATTCTTGCCTTTTCGATGCACTATGATCATTAACTTGTATATTGCTCCCTTCTGCCCTCAAAGGGACACAGTCCTATTATTTGACCCTTTCATACCCGTCCTGGTTCCATTACTGCTTGGTCGTTTATGATTTGCTGTGGGCGATTTTATTCACATGCCTGAGTATCCCTTGATTGCTTTTGATTGTATTGATTTCTGTCTGAACCCAAATAAAGGGACGTTGTTTAAAACAAAATTAAAACAAACAATCCCGATTTTCTCACTTTCAACTGGAAGCCGCTGTTTCAACGATTGATCACGCTCTTGCTATCATCGAGCCCAAAGTTTATTCACGTTTAGCAAACAGTTCACTCATCAGGACAAAACGACCAAAGATAACCTCTGGAAACCTGTCACCCACCAACATCACCCTTCTCCAAAGACCCCTTTCCATTGTTACCTCAAGGTTTTCCTTTGATTGCCCTCTTTACCCGCTAGACCTAGTCACGAAGGCACTGAGTGCTGCATTTGATTTGCGTTGTCCAAAGGAGACTGCATTTTTTAACAACAGCAGGATAGCTTCTCACTTGCCGGAATCTCTGAGAAGGCAAAAGGAACCAGCCTATACACTACACGACCAGGCTTAGATGAAACGACACTCCATCCTGATCAAAGAAGACATTCTGCGGCTGAACAGGAATTCGCCCACCATTTCCTTTGTACCATCAATAGAAAGTTTTTCTGCATGGAATCCTGCTTCTATATGGACAACTGAGCAGGGTCAAAAATTTACTACCGAGACGCTGACAGCCCAAACGCCGCGTTTATTCATACTTCATCGGTTACCCTACCATCTTATTTTCCTTCTGTTCTCTTAGGTATAAGGCCACTTTTCCCCGAAGACGTCTTCAAGCTTCTTCGAACCTAAAAAACAGCTTCTTCTGTGGCTCCAGACGTTTCACTCCCCACAGTTCCCAAATTTGGAGCATATCAGTTATCCAGAATCATGAATCCCCTTGTCAACAAAACTGTTGATGCTGGTACCGTTTCTGTTTCCTGGAAATCCGTGACATTGGTGCCTATTCTCAAACATTCCAGGTCCAACATTTTGTCAAAAAGCCTTTGTCTTATTAACAACTTTTCTTCTGCGCTCAAGTTGATCGAGAGTGCTATCCTGAGTCGAGTGCGTTCTTCTGTTGCTGTTCCAAATGACCCCCATCAGTTTCCGATATCAAACCAGTCAGATGCACTCCGGATGCAGTCTCTTCAGTCGGGCATTTCATTTCAAACAACTTAATTCGTTTCACGAAATCCGTTCGAAGTATCTTCCCTGACCATTCCTCCACATTCGATTCGGTTCCCCTTTCTTTACTTCTCCATAGGTGGGAGCCCTTTGGCTGTGCCACTTCGTTACTCTCGTGGTTGAAAGATTTATTTTACAACAGAACTCAAAGTACTAGAGTTGGTGCAAGTTTATCAAGTCCGTTGTTAAACAACTCAGATGTTCTTCAGGGTGCTGTTCTCTCTTTCTTTCCCTTCACCACATTCATTAACAAACTGACCACTGCATCATCTGCACAACTTGTTAAGTGCGCTGATGACGCTATGCTCCGCCAATCAAACGAGCACCAACTTGGCACATTTTCTCGCCGGATATAAAAATCGGACGGTCGTCACTGTGTGATGTTTGCACCTCACTCGTTTGCTCTTCGACTAGCTTTGATCTTTGAAACTCCCCGATCTAGCTACTGGAACTCTGACTACTTCACTGTACGCATTGCCACAACTCATCTTAATCCCAGCGGTGCGGGGTGCGGTCAAATCCACTGATTCCGCCGGTGCACATCGAGCGCGCAGGAGGTCCGTGACAATGTGCGGGCGCAACCAGGTTTGTGGATTGCACCTTTTGTCACCAAAAAAGGATTCCAGTTTAAGTGTCCAAAGCACGGTTAGTCCGACCCACTAGCACCGCTCGGATTACGGAACCTCGTCGGCATGCTCGTACTGCTGCCGCAAATATGCCACTTGCTCTGTCATCTCCAACAGCTGTTCTTCCATCAGGCATACTCTCAATATTTGGATTGCAACTTATGTATTCAATCCTGAAAAATTTATCACCCCAGTTATGTGCTAAAAAGCGTGTAGCTTTCTTTCCCATTCACCGAAACCCCCCGCTCCTTGGCTACCCATCATCGTCTATGTAATAACCATCGATTTTGCAAGCTCGTCTCCACCTACATTCTCCGCATCCCACAACTCGCGGCTACCACTAACTCGCTGGAGCCTCCACTGCCATTATTCGTTTCTTCACCGAAACCCGACGGAAGTTGAACTTCGCAGAAGTATATTACGCAGTTCTCCAGAGGTCAAACCTATGATTATCAATCGTTTGCCCTCTCCATCACTCCAAATGCTCGTTTTCAAAGTGCCAGTCGATTTCTGTATCCTGGTCCCGAAGTGTTGCCTGACCCCTTCACATTTGTTCGTCTCAAATATATTTTTCACGCAGTTTTGTCGGTGTCATACTTCGAGGTACTTGCCGAAATGGTCAACAAGTTGCACAATTACAGTCCACTTGCAATAACCTTACCATTTCACGCTCTTTGCCCATGCAGTCACTTTCAACGCATCCAAGATTGGTTCGTTACCCAGTTACCACCTTCATGCTGATAAATCATTATCCACCCGCTGAATGCTCTCCTCGCCTCCATCGGCCCTTCTTTCATCGCTTTGACATTCCCTCTGTCCCACAAGAGGTGTCACTTGACCGATTTATGTGAATCATTTTTCTTGATATGATATATATATATACAACTTCGTAAGTGACCCGCATCCACACTCCGTTGTTATACCCCAACCCTTTCAAATACGTATCATGCAGTTTAAGTTACATGCCATTATGACAGGACACATCCGTTTGCAACTCTCCTTGGAAATGTGTACCTACCATTTATCCGTTACATCATCTTCTCGGCGAACATATACATCCTAGTAATCGCCCTACCTTTCTGCACTCCATATTGATTTGTCTTCTATTTTCTCATTTTTATCTCTCGACCACACAACCTACAAAAAAGTTCGCCCCCCATCACTTGTAATCTTCTAGCCTTTCCATCAACAAAATTCGGTTGCCCCAATCACTCCGGAGTTCTTGCTCGTTCCCTATACAGTCGAGTTCACTGGTATGGGACCTCCAATTTCAACTGCAATGTCCACCGACTGTTCCTATATTACTACGAATCTCATGTTGCAATCCCGTTTTGCTGTCGAAACCACAGGTTCCATTGCTCTCTTCACCACTAACGTATTTTCCACAATTAACAATATTCAGCTGGACAGTTATCTGCTCCTAACTCCATTTCCACTTCTGCACTCTATTCGCCTCCACAATCGCGCTTCACATCGGTCCAAAAAATTATTCCTCCTTGTTGCTACTTCATAGCATACCTGCACCAACTTGGATAATCTGCCCGATGCTCACCTGCTCTCCTCTCACTATTTCTACCTTCATCGCACTTGGCGTCACGTCCGCTCTCATTCCGATCTGTTGCGCACTGTTTCTGTGCTTGCCTTCGCTGGCATCATGCCACTAAGGTTTCCAATTTTTCATCCTGGCAACTTTTTAAGTAGCTTTTCGTTGACTTACTGTCCCTTGCAACCTTTTCGATAGCATCTGGATTCCTGGGCATTTTGCTTCCATTCCGGCTGCACTTGGTTACGTATCTCAACTAGGGAGCCGACTTTGCTCATCACTGAGCTATGCAATATCCTGACATTCAAATTTAACTTCCACTGCCTTCTCTGCCAACCGTTTCATTTTGTTCTGAATCCGATGGCTCGTTCCCGTTTCTCTTACCAGACTCATTGATCCCATAGCTGCCGCCCCACCATTGCCGTGTGATTTGCCTATCAAAACGGTCATCAGTTCACTTACTTACCCTCTACTTCAGTATAGCTTCTGCACCATAATCGCCCCTACAGTTGCTGCTTAACGCACTGCACGTTGATTTACCGCCGTAATTCCATATCCTTATTGTTACTTCGTGTCGTACCTATATCAGTTGAAATAAACCGCTAAACGCTGACTGGCTCACCGCCCGATATTTCTTCCATCACCGCTCCTGCAGTTCCTCCCTCTGTCCATCGGATTTGTTGGTCTCTTTCCTTGTGATTGACTGTGTCGGCATCTCACCACCAAATTCTTCTACCACAATGGCCGTTGATTCTTGGCAGTTGGTATCTGAAGACCCATTCTCGCACATCCTTGAGTTTTTCATCCATACGTTTTTACACCGTGCTACTTGCGAATGACTCTTTGAATTACTCTTGGTGAACGTTTTTCTTCTCTCTTCTCCGTTTTTTGATACATATCCTTAATTCAGCTGGAACCTTCTTCGTCGGGATTATTTCTATTACTACTTACGCGTAAACCTCCACTTTTCTAACCGATTCCAAAAGGCGCTAACCGATCCGACCAGTTAACCTTGACCATCAAATTTACCGGTCATTATTACAGCTTCCGTCCACTTTAACACTGTCTTCAGTACTATGTGCACACATATTGTACCCCTTTGTAAATTCCGATTTTGACCTAACATGAATTATCTGATCATGTACTCTAGCAAGCTTCGGGGGCATCCGAAATATACCGCTATTATTACCAATAATATTATTGTTATTATCTTCAACCAGCAAGACTTTAACGCTTTTTCCGAGAACTCATATAATGTTCGGAATTTTTCGCTCCACTTGGGCTGCCTCTCAACTCTTCTAAGTTTTCTGAGTGTACTTTCCCCCTTCTCTTTCCTCTTATCTCAATGAGCGATCAATCATCAACTGCGTCCCTACTTCCAGGGCCGACTCGGTCAAATACTCAGGCGTCACTATAAGTGCCAATTTACGATGGTTCTCTCACATTCATGGTCGTGCCAAAAAACTGCGTAGACTGCCCTTTCCAATCCTTAGGCTAGAGCGGTTTGGTGCCAAGCAAGCCGTAATTCTCTCCTTTGTCCGTCAATTTGTTCTACTTTTCATACTGTACTGCTCTCCCGTTATCTTTCCTGGCCTACTTAAGAAAGATTTCATTGTTCTAAGCTGCGGCTTAGCCAGTTGCAGTAGTGTCACCTTTATCTCCACGGGTTGTCTCATCTCCAAAGTTTGTGATTTGCCTATTACAATCTATGAAACATCCGCCAAGAAGATTCATGTGGACCCCACCCATCCTCTGTATCGGGATCTATCTGCATGCCGTCTCATCCCTCCACATGTTCCGAATTTAGACTCATCTCATCTCTCATGAATGTCTATCGTAACTCTGCAGTGCCTTGCCTAGCAAGCTTTCTGGAAGACAAAACAAAAGTCACATAAGAACCTCAAACTAACCCCGGCGGCTGAACCAATTTTATTTCTAAAGTACCTAATTTTGAGTGTATTTCGAAGTGTCAATGAACATTTTTCTCTCCTTCTGGCTAAAATGTAGGTTTGTTAACTTACTAAAGTCTTCAATACATACATATATACATACATAATGGCCATGGTCAATCAAGCGTCCAGAATTCCTTTGGCGGCGAGCACCAAAGTCAAGAGCCCATCACAAAAGCAGCGAACGAGTTTGAATTCTGCCGCACCTGTTTTCAGCTCCGTGAACTTGAGCCTGGTAAACTTCCCATAGCGTTTATCCAACGGGCGTCTTATGGATCGCGGAAGAGGATATTTAATTTTTATAGTGACTAACTGCCCAAGGATATAACAGTGGTCAGCTTGACGGGACCAGTCTTCTGGGCGGTTACTGAGAGTTCCTGGGCCAATTATTCGATCCATAATGCCAACCTTTTGGAACAGAAAGACCCTCAGAGCATCGAAAAGGGTTTTCCTGAGTACTCGAATGACTTCGCAGTGGGGATCGCTGGCTGGCCGGCGAATTTTGAAATCCAACGTAAGGAACTCATGGCCTCTGTCGCTTGGAGGAGGAGACACGATGACCACATCTACTTGGTGGTTCCCGATGGAGATTATCAGGTCCAGCTGTAAAGCAGCCTGATCTGTTTGGTATTTAGTTGGCTCGCCGACGTGCTGTGACCAGGAAACTTCAGCTGCTAGGTATGTGAGTGCTGGCTGAGGGGACTGCCATCTGCTTTTCTTGTCCGGTAGACATTTAGGGCTTTGAAATCCTTTGGCAATCAGAGGTGGGTAAATTGGTAGCTGGTTTCCAAATCTTGCAGCTGTTATATGACTTAAAGGGGTTCATTTAACTGGAATGGGGAGGACGACAGATCGAGGCCACTGGAAAAATATCCAGGGAAAACGTTTTCATCCTCCACAGAGACAGTCGGTTGGGCAGTTTGGAGAAGAGAATAAGTGAAGTGGAGAGAAAGACTTGCCTAGCTACAGGATCATCCCAGTGGCTTTGCTTCTTAGGCAACTCTTTCTGACTGAGGTGTATCCGGTGATGAGAATCTTGGGTTTTCCGTGGTCAAAGCTAATGCTGTGTCCGGATAATTGTTTTCGGTGCATTTCCGTCGCTATGAACACTACTTGACTCTCCTTCGTTGGAAGACAGAAATTCTGTACAGTATTAGCCCCGATGCAGAAAGGGGAAAACATTCAGTAAATTTTATCTGGCCTTAAATTGCTCGACATAATTCTTGGTGTACTGCATCCCAACACCGGTCTACCCCTTCCTTAAAGGCCTTAGTTGTTGCGGCATTTGCGACCTCCTCCAAGAGCTAATTCCAGTAGGGTACCGCCCTATTCAAGGACTAACTTGATCTAATATGAGGCCCGCAAAGCTTTCTTTACAGTCGAAGATTGTGCCTTTTGTGTCTCTCTCTGGGATCTGAGAGAAAATGCCTTCTCGATTTTTACCTAGAAATCCATTCCTAACCTTGACGGCTCCTATCAAATCCCGGCTAAATCACCGCCCTTTCATTGAAAACAGATTCAGAGTACGGAGAAGTTCAGATCAATTAGCCCTTCTTTGCCTAGCCATTATTCTAGCGGCTAGCCCCTGCACCTTCTCCAGACAGCCTACATCCTCCTGGTAATACGGTGCTCAGGCTTGCAAACAGCACGCCATGTGCGGCCTAACTACGGCTTTGTAGATGGAAATAGAGATCGCCGGCCCTCTACACGAAAACGTGGGCCTAACTCGAAAGAGTTCCATCCTGGCCATATGTGCTGCTGCGGTTCACTACTTCGACGGCTTAATACTGATTTCTAGTTTACCGCCCAAGTCTTTGATCAGGGAGGCCACCTGCAGCGGTTCTACACCATTCTTACTAGCTCCTGTATTGGTGGTCAAACATTGGCACTTGGTGAAGTTTAGTGAAAGTCCTATCTGTGTGATCAGTTTTATACTGTTAAGACGTCACGTTCTTTGTCCACTCCAGATATCTTGACGTCATCGGTGAACATAAAGGTGAGCTTTGTAGGCTGACGTGTTAGGATGAGGAAAAACAGAGGGCCGAGCGCCGAGCCCCGCTGCACAACACTAGTTACACCTTCCGACTTCGAGACATGACTGCCCACGGTAACAATAGATGTTCGCCCATTTAGAAAGCCATTTATCAACTGTCTTGTCTTTCAGAAATTCCCATAGGCTGCAGTTAAAGGCCAAGAAACCTGTGGTTCACAGACTCGAAAGCCTCGTTGAAGTCCAAGTAAGGGACTTCATCCAACTGTCCTTTGTTTATGCACAAGGTTACTTCATAAAGAAACAGTAGAAGATTCGTCAGGCAAGGTCTTCTTGCCACTTGCTTATGCTGGGGGCTTGATATGAGGGTTTAAGAACCTAAATCCTTGGGATCTGTTTCCTAACCACCTGCTCCAAGCATTTGCAGAAACTCAGGCTGAGCTTACCCGCCAAATATTTTCGGCATTTCGCCGGGGTCCCGTTTTCTATATTCCTTCCATTGTTGTCCTCCTCTTTTCCCCCGGCACATTCCTCTCTCACTTTGATGCCCCCTTCGGCTACCTCGCCTGAGCCTTCAGGGTCTTGCATAGAGGAAAAAGTACCGCTGAAAGAATTCCATGTGGCCCTGCGGCTTTTTTTCAATTCGAGGGTATCAACTCAGTGTATGAGTTACAAGAGTCGCAATTCGAGCAAGCTCGATTGTCAGAGACTTTTCAGCGCCAAATTCAAGTGTTTCGCACAAACAAACAAACATGCAAAAGTTTTTTTGTATAGGCGAGTTTAGCGAAGCAGTGTGGAGCTCTGTGCGACGCCTGCCGCTTCAACAAACTTTATCCGTAACGTTATACCTCTCTCACTCCAATCGCACTAACCCTGCCGTTCGTCACCCTCCTCACAAGGCCGCCATCAAAACCATGGTTGCTCCTCCACCACGGCCCTCCAGCCCCTTACTGACCCCCATGCTTCCCTTATAACTCCTCCCCGATTTATAAGTGATTTGCCCCAAAGATCCCACCTACAGTTGCCATGCTCCCCATCAGATCTGTTATCCCGCGTTACCAAATCACGTCAGCCTCCAGCGGTAACCTCTATTAGTCTTCATGAGTGTTTGGCGGTCAAAGGCCACGTTTCTAAAGAGACTTTTCGCCCCAGTACCTACCCACTATGGCCCTTAATAACAATCCCCGATTTTATCATGGTTTCTCTCCCGAGGCTCTATTAGACGCGGCCTTCATATCTTTTGATCGTTTATCCGGCGCTTCTCACCCACCGCGGCATCCAATGCTGCCCCACTAGACTTGCACAGTGTCTCACCCCTACATGCATCCTACGGCAGTCACCCTCCTGATGTCTCCAGGGGCGTGGTACCCTACAACCAGGCTTCCTATGGAGGAGGCCACGCCATACCCTACCACCATGTAACCCACCTGCTAATTTCCCCAGCCCAGTTGCTACTCCACCTGTTGACACCGTCCTGGCTGACAACCCAGCTGAAGCTCACTCGGCCCCAATAGGCATCGCCGTCCCCAGGTAGAGCCCTAGCGTCCTGTCACCTCAAAAATACAGGCAGAATTTTCCTTCTACTGCTGGATCCCCGTTCGCTGTTGAAAAAAGGTACTGACCTAAAGAAAAGTTTACTTACTTCTGGCTTTGACGTTGTTCTGGTGGCAGAAGCACGGTTAGTCGATCACACCCCAGCTGACCTCGTCTCGTTGGTGAGCTATAACTTATTTATAGTAAGTAGAAAGAACCCCTGAGTTGGCGGTTGTTTCGCACGCATTAAAGAAAATTTACTACCGCCCTCCTCTACCACCCAGTGTTCGACTGTATCCTAGTCCCTCTTTGGCTCTCAGTCAGAACTTCTGGAAATGTGTTCCTTATATTGGGTCCTCTGCCGAGCGCCTACTTCCAGTTACTCTGCATATTGTTAGGGCTTTTGAGTGCCTTTCTACTCTACCTTCAGGCCCAAAGATGGTAGCAGGAGACTTTAACACTTCCGGCCTTTGTGGGAATACAATGGCTGCCCCCTCCCATTTGTCCGATTTCCCTCTGGACCCTTACGCTGCTGGATGGATACAGCATTTCTCCACTCCAACATAGAATAACAGTATCCCTGGCTCAGTCTTCACCCATGGCCCCCTGTCGTCAATGTCCCCGTCAAACAAAACCTTCCCGGTAGCGACCATTAAATGGTCGCATGTCACCTCGTTGTTACGCATGAATCATCCCTACCTGATTTTGTTGAATTCCAAAACCAAAACACCTACAGACTGACTAGTTGAGCCCAGTCGCCTACTGCCCGCCAGGGCACTGATTAGTCCGGCTTTTCCTAACATCTGGTCCACAAAAAGCGACTGAAGTATTCTGTGCCAAGTTGCTCTCCTCCATAAGCCGCCTTACCGCAACTGTTAGGCATATTATGGCGAAGACTACCAAAATCAACAGAGTTCGACAAAAGATTTGTAAGCTCCGGAATTCATTCCTCAGGAAGCGAGATTTTTCCCTGACACTTAGAATAGGCCGACTATGTCTTGATCTCTATGCCGCAACCGGGAATAAGCTCAAAAAGCGAGAAAGGACTGCACTACAACAGCCTCATTATGCGAAGCTTCCCTCAAGGCCACTAAAATCTCGTAACTAGCGCAGCAACGACAACAGTATCCCATTCCTCATCTAAATTGGCACCCACCTCATCCACCAAAAGATATGGCTGGTGCGTTTCCCTGCTATTTTGCCTCAACTGCTAATACAGACACTAAATCTCCACCACTGTGCCATCAGATGCTCGCGAAGGAAGCGATATCAACCATAGCATCTCCTACCGCCAACATCGGAGAATTCCCAGCCAACACTAAACCTCCGTATCATCCAGGGCCTGATGACCTTCCATGTGTCCTGTTTCGGTTTGGGGGGCCTGGGCTGATGCCTCTACTACTGAACCTTTTTGCGTTATTCGTGTCGTCCGGGATCTACTCGACCCAGTGGAAAGCGTCCTGCTTACTCCCACACCACAAATATGGTTCTTTTCATGATCCGGGGAACTATCGTCCCATAAACCACACTTCAGTTGTTTCCAGGCTCCTAAAGAGGATTGCAGAAGACCAGTTTGCAAACTTCCTGTACTCTTGAAGTCTTATCAACCCCGCTCAGTATGGGTCCCCAAAGCCCCGTCCGTGTCCCAAGTGTCAGATGGACTTACTCAGTTTAATCATTTCTGATGCCGACAGCTACCGGTCAGTCGTCGTCACCTTCGTCGGTATGACTAAAGTGTTCGACAGCGTATCTCACACTCGCTTACTGCCAAGAATTAAATCCTGCGGAGTCGCCTGCCCCCTTCTGTCTCGTTATCATCTTGCCTCTTCGGACTTTCTCCGTTGTAACAATGTCTATCCGGTAGACGACACTTGACTTTGACTCAATATTAGGCATGATGCTAGTGGGTTTGAAATAGTTTTTACCACCAACTTGTTCTTCACACAGCGCCTTATTCCCCTACAAAACACACTCACAACTGATCAAGCTGTTTCAACATAACCCTCAACCGAATTTCTGCCAAAACCATCGTTTCCTTCATTTACCAGTTATCGGTAAGCTGAACCCTGATATCTTTACAACTCTTCAGTTCTCACCTCCAGTGTACAACTTCAGGCTGAAGCTCATGGATCTATCTGCGCCAGTCACCCAATGCTTCAGCAATAGCTGGTGGCCAACTTCTGCGAAGCCAGTGGTGATACTTTTTCACAAAGTCGTCATGCCCATGAAGTTGTCCAGCATATTATAACCAGCGATGCAGTCACCAGGGGGCTCGCGTATATACTGGAATCCTTCAGACTCTGCTATGAACAGAAGTAAGCCGTCGGGTGATAGCCCCACTAATGTTGCCATTATTCCAATATTTGTTCCATCATCTATCCTCCCTTTCACAGCCTGTGGTGGCAATACACCCGGAGCCATTTGCATCTAGTCCTTGGCTATCTCACAGTTAGGAAAAATAGCCATCCCTTCCAGTCCCGAACTCAATAGGCGTGTGAGGGCGAAATAGGAAAATCACCTCAAGTTGTAAATTTACTCTTCCAATCCCTTGTAAAAAACACTCCCGGCTGGGGAGGTCATTGGCTAATGAGCTCTGCTCCTTTTTGCTAACAGCCTAGACCAGACCCTGCATATGCTTTTGAGGTAGCCTTCATTTCTCTTTGTCTGAACCAGTGCGGGATAACAGCTTGCCGCCCTAGTTCTCCACATATGCTCGCCGACCCTACCTTTCGCTGTTTTAACCCTTTTGGGTCCCCTGAAAAGCCCTTAACCATCCTGCCTATGTCTAATGCAGTAGTCAATACACGGTTGGAATAGTTGTACTACGCAGCCCCTGCTCTGACTACACCCGGGTATTGATACGCTTGAGGTTTACAGCTATCTGCTAAACCACGCCTGTATTGTTTGCCGGAATAACGAAGGTAATCATCACATTTTTATAGTTCACCGTCCACAACTTCAACTTTTCTATGTTCTGCTCGAGCCCAAGCATTACTTGTGATGTCCAAAATCAGAGATGATTTTGTCTGCTACGTTGTTGACTCGATGGTCCAACCAAAATGTTTACTGGCCCTAGCCCCCTTAAAAACCCGTTATGTCCCTTATTGGTAAGTGCTAAACTTTGCTTAATTCTCCTGTCTCAGTCTAGAACTCATCGGACTCCTCAGGCCTTTCTTGCACTCGTATACCCAAGTCTTACCACTCAGCTTACTATCGTTCAATAACCAAGACTTACTGATCTGCGCACATGATCAGGGTAAGTTAAGACCCCATTCCACCCGGAATCAGTATACTTCCAACTGCATCTGACCCGTCGGAAAGCCAGTAAGTTTGCGCTTACATGGCCGGCGCACACCGGGCAAGCAGGCCGTCTGCAACGACGCTCGAGCGCAATTAGGCTGGTGGATCACCCCTCCTGTGTTCACTCCACGAAGTGATTTCCAGGTTGGGTGCCCAGCTCACAGCCAGTCCCACCCACTGATACCGGTTGTGGATCGCGCGCGCTAACTTTTCCCACACTACCGAATCCAAAACTTTGGGTTGAAAATTGCTCGTACCCCATCCTTGTTCCGCCAATGTACGCACTCATATAGTTCTTATCAACCGTTACCACCTTCCACTTTTGTCTTCTACCACGGTATGCACACCAACCCATTCTGTCTTTCCCCCCATCGCCTCTCACCATGTCACCCCTCATTGCATGACGTCACTTGTAACACACCTTTGGGCAATGTGTAGTCAAATTCACAACGGATCCCGAAATCAAAAGGCGATTATCAGTGAGATTCTACGATACTAGATTATTGAACGAACAGTGATACCAAACAGATACAAACCTCAATTATGATATCACAAGGACTCAAAAAACGAGAACCGAATTGCGGTGTGCGAGCGGGGAGCACGTGCGTCACGCAGGTCCAGAACATGGATATGAAAAAGTAGCGCTCTGGGCGCGGACAAACAAAACTGGGTCCAATAAAACATACAGCGCGTAAAGACACGTCAATAGTGCAGGCAAGTTAGTGATGTTAAGAACACATGGAACTGCAACGGCTTTAGGGGGATTTTCCACGATCGGTCCCTACACCGCCGCCAAAATCCTCCCGAATCCTTAGCAGAGTCAAAGGTTTGGTATAAGGGTAATGATTCTTCCTACCTACCCAGGTCCTGTTGTCAGTGCGCGTGCCTAATGCTTGCCGTCAACGTTCTACTCATGATCGCACTTAATCCGGTGGCCACACCAAAGCTAGGCTATTCTGCATCTTCCACGAGAACAACTGACCCATGGCGGGCGTGAAGGAGAAGCATAGATGCAGTCCTTGGGAGGGCCGTCATGCACTGGCTGTATGTGCTTGCGTGGGTGTGTGTGCGTGTACGACGTACTCGCCGCTATTCCCACATACGCGAAAGACCTTAAGTAACGTCAACAAAAAATTGGCGAAAGCTGCCACACGTTTGATGGGGGTTATGGGGCATAGTGTGCATCAAGTAAGTGCATATGTGTCTGGATGTACAATGGAATCGCATATACCACCGCATATCGGAAAAACCCTCTGTAACGTCAACAAAAGACTGTGAGCACTGTGCCGTGTATGACGGAGGTCATGCGGTATAAAAGTGCGTAATTTAGGTGGGTGTGTCGGGGTGTTTGATGGATCGATACTTCGGTGGGTGGTGAATGCTCCCATACATGGGGGTTTGTTTACCCACCTCGAAGACGACTGCGGAATAGTCCACTGGACATCCGAGTTATCAGCTTCTCCATCTTCACTCTCGAGGAGGCTGATACTGCATATGTCCCGAATTGGCGCTCCGTTGGCTGTCTTCACCTTCACCGTTCTTATCATTCCTTCAGACCCTCCGATGGTTTCCGTAACCACGTCCAAGGACCAGGTGCTGAAATGTGCGCGTTCGTCTGCGATCATCATCACATCTTCATCCTCGAATGGTCTTGTCTTGACCAACCACTTCTGTCCAGCCTGCAGAGCCGGTAGGTACTCCCGCAACCATCGCCTACAGAAAACCTTGTCACGATAGTTCGCTTGCTTCCATCCGTGGAGGTGGCTCCCACGAAGGTTTACCGGCCCTTGAAAACCCCTGTTCGACCTTAACGTCAATAAGTCTTTCGGAGTGAGCGCCAGATGGGTGGGGTCGCCGTTCATTACTGGGACCAACGTGCGGTTGTCCAGAATTTTCACGACCTCAGTCATGACGGTGTTCAACGTTGATCAATGATCGACAGCCATATCCGCCTGACGGACCGGATCATGCTTTCCCATACGCCGCCGCGGTGACTGGCCTGCGGGGGATTGAGGTGCCATTGTATGCCGCAGGCCACTTTTCGACCCCGCAGTTCGTCCTCGTTTATATTTTTGTACGAACGCTGCAATTCCCGGTGAGCGCCCACAATGTTCGACCCATTATCTGAGTATATATCGGCCGGTACGCCTCTTCGGTTGATAAATCGCTTCAAAGCCCGTAGGAAGGAGTCGGTCGTCATCTATTGCGCAACTTCTAGGTTTACTGCGCGTGACTTCATGCACATCATGATACACCTCCATCGTTTTTCCAAACTCTTCCGGCACTTGATCCATAGGGGCCCGAAATAGACCAACCCGGTTTCGCTGAACGGCCACCAGCCCGCAGTCACCCTACATTCTAGTAGCGGGGCCATATGTTGTTTGCCCGCTGCTGCATTGCGTCTCCTACAAAGTACACAACGTCGGATTACGTGTTTTACAGTCGCTGTTTCTCTCAGCAACCAAAGGCGCTTTCGGATGATGCTCGTGGCTTGACTTTCCCCGGCATGTCCCTCTACTGCTTGGGCGTGTTGGATCATTAGCTCTACCACAGGTTGTCAAGCCGGCAGCAGTATAAGGTACTTTGTGTCGTAGCTCAGGTGGGCGTTGGTCAGCCTACCACCCACCCGCAGCAGTCCATTAATGAGCTTGGGGTTTAAATGTTTCAAGTCGCCTCTTGGAGATGATATTTATTTGAGAACTGGTCCCGATTCCTCCGCCCCCTAGAGTTCTTGAAATTAAGCCTCTTGTTGTATCATCCTGAAAGTACCGTATTCTGCGGCCCCTAGTTCATCGGGGCTTATTGGACCCGCTCGTATCCGGCTCGAGGGGCGTACCCCTTTCATGGCTAGTAAATTCCTCTTGAACCTAGCCAAACGAACTGAAGCACGAAATGTGTTCATCCAGGAAGAAAATCTGACCACTCGTGACAGAATGGATGCCGCTCCGACGACTCTGATCTTTATCACTACGCATTTGATCTCCAGTTCTAACTCCATAGGGGGTTTTGCTCCGTGCACGGGCCAGTCCTGTTTAGGCATTTGCAGGAATTTTAGCCCTCCCATCGACGTGTCGAATTGCCGGAACTTGGAGGCACATCGGGAGCACAGATTGGCTGAGTTATCACCAGACCTGACATGCTTCCACTGGTTCATGGCAGATTCATCGTGGAAGATCGTGAGTTGATTAGCAACGAAAGTGCAAAACTGGCTTCGGGCTGTGTTGACGTAGTGAAGTACTATCGTTGAGTCCGTCCAAAATCCGGTAGACCAAAGGTAGAAGTTGGCGCTTCTCTTATCCGCTTGTACCGCCCTGGCTACCAACACGGCTGCGCTGAGTTCAGGGCGCGGGATCGAAACCGACTTCAGTGGAGCAAAGTAGGCTTTAGCAAACAGGATCCTCTTAGTACATTGCCCATCTCCTGTACACCTCCTTCTGTACACCACAGCTCGATAACCGACTGCGAATGCGTTGGAAACGGCATGTAGTTCCCCTGTCCGCGTAGCATGACCAGGGGCCAAGCAACTCCTCTGTGGTTCGTTCCAATAGGCGTTGCCCAGATTAGCATCCTCCTGCTCAACCCACCCGCTCGATTGACTGCTGGCAAGCAGCTCCCCAGCTCCACTGCTACAACTCCGTCGCACATCCATTTCTTGAGCCTTTTTGTTCCATTACTAGTTCACCCATCCTGGCACTTCCTGCTTCTTTTTTCTCTGCCTCCCTCGTGCTTCACCTGTAGTAAAATGATCTGATTGGTCACCTCTCACCTGTGTCTCCTCGGTCATTGCTCTCATCCCCTGCTCCGTATATTGCTCGCCACAGATACTTTCCGTGTGCCTTCTAGTTTGCTTTGCTCTTCATGTTCCACTGATTGCAAAGATAACGTTAAGTCATGATGTTCACTTACATATGCAAATCGTTTGATCTGCCACTATACGATTCATCTGGCCCGTCACCACATTTTGCACCCATTCCTACCTGTTTTCTCCGATCATACCCCTCATCTCCCCTCATTTATGATCTTCTATTCAAAGCCGGTATCACTTCTGTGCTTCGTCAGTCTTCTCTCTCTGTCGCGGCACCATGTTAATCCGTCATGGAAAAATTCGTCTGAGCTTTCCAAATTCAATCCCACTCACTTCGAACTTACCCTACCTACCTCTTCCAATCACCGATACTTTTTTTCTCCTAACAACCCGTTGCTCTTTGCTTCTGCTTCTAGCACACCTATTTATAAACATATAGACTTGATATAGCACCCTTCCGTCACTGGCTTTTGAGCGGTAACAACCCGCTTCCCACGGGTGCTATACCATGTATTGTAGATGTTCAAAAAACCGTTGAGAGCCAACCCGGATAACCTTGCGGTTTGGGCGTTCGATTCACGATCGTTCATCCCGGGTTCTAGTCCCAGCGGGGGCTCGGTGGATGTGCACTGCTGATGATTCCCAACAAGGACGAAACAGCTGTACAGTGCTTCCATGGTTTTCAATGGTGAGTTGAGCGTTCAAGCTGCATGATGAATCATATTGTATACAAATCTAATCACCTATTACTCAATTGCATATATACTTGAGTATATATACATACGCTTTGCATCCTGCACTTTTTTGCCGGCCATTTCTCACGCTACCATCTCGCTGACTCTCATGATTAGCTTCTATTCTCTTTACATTTGTGCCTGACATTTACCGCGTCCAGTCCCTCCAAATCATTTTTGCAGTCCCTGCCACCCTTTACTTCTTCCAATGATCGCTACCTGTTATACGATGAGTTTTGTCCCCTGTCCGCCGACCATCTACTGTAGTGAAGCAAGGCTTCATTACTATCTAATCCCTAACAAAGGATCCCTCCTTTTCTCCTTCTTTTTCCTTTACCACATTTTCTTATATCAATTTCCAGCCCCTTTCATATATACCTGTCAGTTCTCAGATATCCTCACTAGGACCTGTCGGACCCTCCACCTGACCCTGAACCTTAAATCCGCCGGGCATCAATTTGAACCGGCCCTCGGGTTCTTTCAAACCGTCCCCACTTTTCTCCGGAAAGCATACATTCAGCATACACTTATCCCCCTCCTGAGCCTATGCATCCCACTTTTGTCACGCATAGTTCTACTTATTCTCGGGTTTAGTCTGTCCATTTCATCGCTTATGAAACTTGATCCTGCTTCTAGCATGCCTCGGGCGTCTCCGAATTTCACCATTATTATTATTATTATTATTATCAATATCAATAAAAGCCCCACCTCAACTCCGAGTGTTTTCTTTCCTTTTCACTATTCTTGCCTCCTCTTTCTCAGCTGGCCCAACGAACAGATTACTGTGCTCCCTTTTTATCATTCCTTTTCCTGATCTCCCCCAATTCCATCGTTTTATTCCTAGTTCTCAAATGGGCCCCCTCTCCTCATCCACCAATTACCAACTAAAGTATTTTGCACTCAGGCTGAGACTGTGCCTGATATCTCCCTATATCTCTATTACCACCCAACTACCTTAGAAAACTACTGATCTCCATCCGTGGATACCCCGTAGATCGACCAACTGGCCATCATTGTCTGCTTTTATTAAATCGGCAACCACAACACACAGCTGGAAAACACTCCAGACTGGCGTACTCCTGATCTCTTTTGGATCATACTGCTTGCTTGGGTAGCTACCAGCCAACTCGACGCTACATTCGGATTACCTTGAGGAGTAAACGATTTGATCAATCGGATTGACTATGGTTCAAACCTATACTCGAGCCGGCTGACGGTATATGGGGCACCTTACATGGCTGACAAGTGATCATAATCCTACAACCAGAGTAACAATCCCCCATGAAAGTCTCACCGGATCGCGGAATGGATTCTTGAAACCAATCATCGCCCCGCACCCACTCAACATCTACTTCTCTTACTCCATACAATCAGTTCAGTTCATTCTGCTTCGCGGCACGAAATTACTTACCGGAAGTTAGCCCTTGTCGATGCTTTCCTACCCTACTCTGCCCAGTTCGTCAACCCAGCCCCCTGTTGCCTGCTACCCCCATCAGTGGCTACCTGCCATCACCTGCAAACAAGGTCTTTATAAACCAAAATACCAGCCATCTGTATCCGACCTAACTTTGGTTAATAATTCTTCCATCACGTATACAGAACATTTTATCCTTACACTCCTTCAACCTCTGTTTGACTGCCTCAGCAGCGTTTGTCTCCAGTAGTCTGTTTGTTCGCTTGCCCCTCCTTTAAAATCTTTGTTCTGCGTCCATACATCATTCGTGCTACTCAAAATTCCGCTGCACTCCTATACAAAAAGGTCTATCTTATTATCACATCCAACTCACTTGCATTTATTTCACATGCTCCCCACAATTGGATATCCAATGCTGGATCAACCTTCTATAGTAGGCTGGCACGTCTGACTGCACTTTGATAACCCCATGCAGACTTTATTTTCAACCATGTCTTCTGATCACTCTCTCAAACCGTTACTCGTTAGTGAACCTTCAAATACCCAGTTGGTGCACCTTCGCACCTTTTTCTGGGCACCCTGACCCGTCGTAGCCAGCTTTTGGCACCCATAAAGCACACTGTTTATTCTTGCTGTCTCAACTCGCTGTCTATGTCATTCAGTTCGGCATCTTTTGCTTTACTGGTCCTTGCAAACACTGTACTTTTTACCATTCTCCAGTATGGCTCATACCAACATTCCCACGTTCGTCCAGCCATCCACAAAGCCGTCCCGAAGTCGAAACTGGTTTACAGTTCCCGCTTTAACTATCTCTGCTTCAGTTCACTTATACTACCCAGATTTATTGTTTTGTTTCTGCTACGGTGTGATTCTCAAATTTCAAAATTGTTGATGCCGCATCCCGTTATTTACTGCTGTATTCTCTGATCATGCTTTGTTCATGTGTCTTGACCACGGTTGAGAAAAATACCATTATCATTACTATCACCAATATAGCCCCATTCACAAAGCATGCAGAACACATGGAGGGATCTCCAATACATAGGTCTTTTACACCCTCGGCTAAAATCCCTCGGCAAAATCCTTTGTCTAGGGCTCAGAATGAGGTTAAAATTCTCACCCTAACCATCTTAAACCTGCCTTCAGTACCTGCGGTTGGTAACTTCCTCGGTGACTGCGCGTACTACCTTTAGTCCTTGCAGTCAGCTTTTTCACAGTTCATGATGAATCAACTCCAAACTATGCAGCTCAAACGGGAAGTTGGTTTAACCATCTGAAGACTGACGTACCAGTTAGACTCACAATAAAAGTGTGGACATTCCACAGTGAAACATTTTGCAGCATAAGCTCGGTCTACTTAGCCCAGGAGGAAAAGTGTTTTTCCTGCAGTGCCACACAATTAAAGAATCTATCAAATATAAAAGCCAAATCCGATGGCTGCAAGGAACTCTTCCAACATAGTGTCTAACTAAAGACCCAAAAAACACAATCGTTCGAGGCCCTCCGTTGGCACTAATTTCAGTTCAGTGAGGTTCCATTTGGAGGGGGGTAATTTGCTGTGCTTCCGGTCATGCAGTTCCCTCCAGGTAGGACACGCTGCTACTCGGTCGGCTAGTTCCGAATTTGGTTGAATGGCCTGCTGATGCTGGTATTTCAACTGGATTTCTAAAAAGGGTCTATTTTTAAGATGTGTTGGAAGCTTTGGGGCCATTTCTGGGCCTCTTGATGAGTGATTAGGCAGTGGTCGCTTGAGCAGAACAAATTTGTGTTGCCTCTTGCAACGTTGCATCTGTGAGTCAGCGGTTGAGAGCACCGATCGGTCTCCTTTTGAGGGAGCTTTGTTTTTCCGAGACAGGCGGTAGGGTTCAATATAGAAAACAGGTTGTATTCCGCGTAGGCACTTCTCCAGGAAAACGTTAAGCGATTAACAAATGCCGATTGTTGAATTTCGTTCATCACCGGTTAGAGATATGTCCAGCCAAATACTGTATGCTTGGCGAATGATTCTTTTTGGTTGCCCGTGCTCTGTTGAGGCACCCGACGAGCCTCTGGTGCGCAGCACTCGATTAGTTAGTCAAGGCGGTATCCAGATTCTTCTTGGAGCATTTGTCTTTCAGATAAGACCATCACTTAGAGGCTGAATCAATACAGTCGACGGGTCTCATTTGTAAGCTGTCTACTGAGGAGGCTTCCAGAGCCTTCGCGGCCTCTCCGTAAACTAAGGAAACAGACCGTAGGGGAACCTTAATCGAGTCGCTAGCATGACACCCTTCAATCATTCTGATCCCGAAAGAGGTAGGCTGGCCGATTAGTTTGCATCATTCTATAAGCTTCCGTAGCCAGCAAAGTACCCAGCTCAGTGTTCAAAAATGCCATGACTCCCCTCTATCCTTCAGGTGCCACTAAGCCGAAAGACACAATACCTGATCTCACCGGTGTGCAGTCTCTATGTCCTGTTGAACAAATATTTCTGGGTTCTTTGGGGTGAGTAGGCTTTGAATTTTAAAGGGTATGTAGTAACGGATGGAGACTACCCAAGCATCTTTCCTGGCCCTACTTCACTCTGAAGACCGACAACAGCCATCCAAACACACAAAGCTTGCTCTGGTCCTTTTTGCCGCAGAATGTCTATCGGATATACTCATCCTACGCGACGATCAGCAGTAAAAGATCCTTCCGGAACACCGTAATACCTCAATTTCGTGGAAATACTCAGCCACACACAATCTTGTGTTCTTAGCATTGGCCTTTTTGTAAACTCACTTTTGGTTATTCGCTTCCAAAGCGCGATTTCATAATATTCTTGATTTTAACCCGTGATGACTCTTCTGGTTCTATGTCTCAGGTAGTGAACTTGACCCTCGCTCTGAGTCTTCCTGATGGCATTTTTTAGGTTCGTATGTAATTAACAATGTTGTTCACTTACTAGCCTAGCGTCGTAGAGGCTTCGAATCACTCTTGTTCTGTTTTCGGGATTCTTATGAATCTGGCTACTTATTGTCTTAAAGGGTCTTGAAATCCTCAAATTGATCAACTCGGAAAAGGAGAACACATTATGCCCAGAAGATTAACAAAACTATCAGAAACTGGACCTCAGGTAACTCGGCAAGTCATTGGAGAGGGTTTGGCTGCACCTGGTTCTTTAGAGGCTGTCAGATCTCCTAGTATCAACAGTGTCCACTCATGTACTATACCTGATAACTTGGAATATAAAGATGTCGATATTAACAAGCTTAGAATATCTAAACTGGAACGTCAGCTTAAGTTGTCTAAGAACGGACTGATAAAATCGAAGGAAAATAAACCAGAAAAAATGTTCGACAGAATGGCTGCCAGACATGTTGCAGGTCCAGAAGTCCATGATGATAGAGAAATACGTAGACCGATAGTGAATCTGGTCTTGGGAACTTCACCATCCACCGATCGTCTAAGAGTAGCACTGGTGACTTTCAAAAGGCCGTCCGGATCAGTATTGTAGACTCGTGAAACAGTACGGGAGTGTCGTTGAGCGGAAGGTATCAGGCCCTGGACAAGTATTCAGATACCTAATGCACTATTGTCGTGGGCGTGCCACGGATTCCGTGGAGGGATCTGCCATGCTGGACCCAGAGTTCAGTTATGTCAGAGCCGGGAAATACTCAGAAAGCTTTTTGGACAAAAGTTCACATTTGCATGGGACCTGACTGAAGGTGCACAGATGGAAGCAGGGCGCAGTACAAGTAATGTTTTCTCCCCGTCAAACCTAGCCACAAAAGTGCAGAACTGTAGAGTAGTCTAGAACCACATGGATTACTGTTTGGACATCAAAGCGTTGCACAAACTGAAATGGATTATTCATTGTCCATCTGTTGGAATGCGGAGTCGCTGGATGGAGGAGGCAGAACGAATCTGCGGGAATGGACGCAAAGCCACATTTGAAGATTTTACTCGGTACATCGACTGACAACCACGCATTGCGGACAGCGTATTTGGGATAATTGTGCGGGAAAGTGAAAAACCTAGATAGAGCTCGAATGCACCACCAGTGGAGCCTAAGGAGTATCTCAGAGCCAAAATGTTGGCAAATGCACATGCTATTTCCCACGACAATACGGGAACAATCTCTATCGGGCTCTGCGAAGTTACCCAGTGGTTGTCCGAGTGCCCGAGTTTCCTAGAGTCAAGCGTTCCTGATCTACGGGCTATAGCCAGGAAAAACGGAGCTTGTTTTGTTTGCCTGAATGTACCTCGCCGTGAGTTTGATTGTCACTATCAAACGAAGCGTCGCCATTGAGGTTGCGGGGGCAACCACCGCTCTTTGATGCATGCCGATAAGGCTTCCGATAAGCCGGGTTCCCCCAGGCTCAAAGCTTGTGCTCTCCTGCGGGCAATTCAGGCATGCCAGTGAGGCCGTGTCATCTTAGTAGGAGTCATGTGGCGCGAATAATTGGTGGGAACTGTGGCATTCTTTGATGCTGGATCAGCCGCGACATTAGCGACAGGCCAATTTGTGAAACGGCATGGTCAGGGGTACAAAACCACACCGTTGAATATCAGGACTGTTGAAGCGGTACATACTACCACGTCGAAGGAGGTAAACTTGCAGCCGGAATCGCCAGTGGGATCAGAAATAGTTGAAGTGCCACAGATGCTCACTATAGCCAGTCTACCAATGCGACCAGTAGACTCCGTCACGGCAATGGCCAATCAGTGGCCCCATCTGGGAACGGTCTCATTTTGAGAATGTAACCGGCACACAGGGTGACATACTTACTGGCTCTGAAGTGCCTGAGGTCCACTGGGCAGTTTACCAAAAGACTGGAAAACCTAAAGAGCCGTGTGCGACTCGGGCTATTTTGGACAGGACTCCTTGCGGCCCGGTGTACGGTGAAGTTCGGGAACTGGCTTCCTTGAGCCTTCTAAATCGAACCAATATTGGTATTGATCCTTAACCGAAAAGTGTGGGTGGTTGCGGGACTCGAGGTGTAGCTGATAACCGTGAGGAAGTCTCCCAAGAAGGCCATTTTGAGTCTGCGATTGTTCAAACGGTGAATGGATGCAATGATCGGTTTTAAATTCCTGTGTTCGGGAGGTTCTGTATGAATAATTCATCAGATAGCAAGGAAAATGGTTTAGAGGAGTCGAACTACCTCACGGAACAACAGCTCAGCGAACCTTTACACAGAGGTGGACATGTTGCAACACGTGCAGGTATTGACCTGTAATACGTAGAGACAGTAAGCCTTGGAGCACAACATGCTGGTTGTGTGTGCCTTCAAACATACTCTGCAGTGACAAAAAAGAGGAAGCCGGATAAGGTCCAAATAATCTTCCATTGCTACTCGGAGTATCAGAAACTGCCGGGAAAAGATTGTATTTTTTAAGACAAACACTTTGGAGTTCTTGTGATGGCATGCAAGTGACCCCGATTAGAGGATGATGGACTATCGCATGATATCAGGTGTTAGTAGCAATCAGCATACACCCAAAAGCACCCGTAGAAACCATAAGGAAGAGTGAAATCTGAAGCTTCCCTGGTGGGGGAGACTTGAACTCAAGTGACATAATTTGACTTCCCCCTATCCCACTCTTGTCAACCGTGCTTTTTTATCAATAATCCTCTCTCTAATTATCTGTCATGTTCTTCCTGGACCATTTTCAGCCTTCTCCGTACGGTCTTCCTGGGCTCTTCTGCTGGGCGAAACTTGACCTCTTCCGCAACCGGCTCATCTAACCCTGTAAGCTGCAGTAAGGAATACCCAAAGTCGTTTGCAGATTTCTTTACCTCTTTACTCTGAACTTTCCAATATCACTTATATACCTCGCCTCTGTTTGCGCGCCTGCACAATGCATGAAGAATTACTGAATTGATTCCGATAGATAAGAAATTACGGTAGACCCGGCGTTTTCTTGAATACTCCTCAGGCCATACCTGCGTTCCGCTGACTTACAACTACTTTTCTCTCTCTTCTTGTTCGTTGTGCTTATTCTGACACTTTTGTGACTATTTACCATTTGTTGCAATTGAGCTGGGAAAGCCCGACGTGCCTGACAGCTAGGCGTAACCCACACCAGTCCCCAAGCACTACCCTGAAATTCATATGCCCTGGATGGTGGAGCATCCCGCCAGTAGACTCCATAGGAAACACCTGACAATGGCCGTGGTGGCTCGAGTTGCTTTCCACCTCATAGTCCGTTTCATGACACTTGACTATTGGTGTCAGGGGAGGTAAGCCTGCCATCCTGACAGCCTCAGCCGCAGGCTGAATTTTTTCACCCATTCTTGACCCTAACATTCCTCAGGATGTTTTTCTTTGGGGTTCTGAAATAACGGTCTTCTGCTTCTTTCTGCCATGACCTCTTCGTCAAGCTTGACTCTATGTACTTCACCATCTGGACTCCTCACGTGTTCCTTGAGGGATTCCACTTCTGCCAAGGGGGTTTTCGACGTTGTTGAAACAAGCTACCCCCTCGTTTTATTTACCTTTTGGCTTGGGCTGCCTTTTTCATTGGCTTCCTGATTTGCCATACAGTTTTCCTCCCAAACCAAATTTGTGATCGGGTCTGCTCTCTCGTAATAATAAAAATAAAAATAATATTAATAACAATATTAATAATAATAATAATGGTATATTCCACTTCCGTGGTAGAGATGCATGCATAAAAGAATGATCAGAGTTAACGGTAACACTCAGCGTGATAAAAAATTCACAGGGTCCTATAGGGGGTCTCACAGTCTCACTTTCTTTGCCCAGTTACCCTAGCGGCGTGCGTGAGCACTCGTTTTCGAACGCAAAACAGTAGACTCCAATCAAATTCAGTTGCGTGTGTGCTTGACAAGTAGCCCGAAATCATTTTTTTATCATTTTAGGGCAACTCTGGCCCTACCAAAAGAAGCAGTGATCGCAACGGATTCCCTCATTTTCATTCCGGCCAGTGCATTCCTCATTCCCGTAGATCACTGCCCGATTGGAAGAGTCAACTTATTGCCTGTTCACTTTGGCCGTGTTAGTGGAGTTGGTGTAAAAACGAACATCTAAAACTAGCAAATTCTAAGACTGAACCAAAAACAGTACAATATAAGTGGTGTCACAAAAGACGCCGTGTGATATCAGCTTACAGTGACACCAGCAGGAAAACACCGAAAAGGAAAACCAAATTATACTATCTGCTTTTGAACGGAATAGGCGCGTCCAAAGGCAGACTCACCGTAGTGCCAACTACGATACATTACTTTGGGTGAAATGACTAGCTTGGTCTTACCAAATAATGCAAAATCCTTTATCACTGAGAGCAAATATGAAGGTCAGTTCACGCCGTTACTCACAGGTTAGATCAGATCAGATCGGATCACAGGATATGGAACCCCGACCCAAATTTTGTCATGTTCGTTACATCCGTGGCTCCAGAAGCCCGGAAGAGTTGCAGCAGAAAAACGAAACGTAGCATCCCTTCCAGTGGTCATAGCCCAGCTGTAGATTTCAGAATGTCCGGAAATCCGTCTCTTTTCCCCTGAAACAAGAGAACTCCGAAAATAGAAGAAACTTCCTCAGCCCCACTGGGTGGAGAGTAAGAAGACGCTGAAAATCCTTTTAGAAATTCTACGTGCCCTGTGAATGTGACTATGTTTGACACTGCTTTGCTAAGCTGGTATACACAAAACACTGCAGGTTTGTTTCTTTGTGTGAAACATTTGAATTTGGCCCTGAACCGTTTCTGACAAACGTGCTTGGACCACGGGAAGTCGAACCTTTGTCCAGCTGCTTAGTCTACTTGCTCGCGTGCTTGGGGTTTTGTGTACTTATACATTCCATTTGTGCTTGTGATTTACGAGGGGACGAGGTCGTGCTCCAAGCAGCCTCTGTCGAAAGTGATACCTCGGAGCCTCCGTCTTTTGTTTCATCCTCTAGGCTTCAGTGGTAGCCCTTGCGTAGAAGATACTGAGAGCTTTCTTACTGTTTATGTGAATCTGTGTCCAAGCTAGCCCCTCTCTTGCTCTTCACTGAAACCAATTGACCCCCAGCTTCCCATGGCCCAATAGCCGCTGGTCGTTTAACCGACCCTTTCGCTTCGGAGGTTTGAAAAAATGAGAGGCCCTCGTAAAAAACCGGTTTTGTTATCCCAGAGAGGATGTCCCTTCGTTACACTAAGAGCACAATATCGAGTGCGTGTAGTATGGCCCATAATCCCTGCCAAGTATTGAGGCTGCTCGGGTTTTTCAACGCACTGACTGTTCAATCCTCGTGCAGTCTACATATGATCTACTCGCAAAAAAGCTCATCGAAATGTGGAGCTCTGAAGCTTCTGATTTTCCTTATAAATGCTCAGAGATGGCCGAAGATAATATCTCTTTTCAAAGGAAAATTTATTATAGAAGTCCAATTTGGCGAAACTGTTGTTTTCCAGTAATTCATTCTCCTGCCGTTTACAAATCACATGTGGGACATTAAGCAAGAATCATGCGGATAGACATGGGATAAACACCAACCATGCAGCGGTCAGTATATCCACTTTACCAGTTTCCTTAGTATCCAACAGAAGTGAAACTCGATGAAATGCTTGGCCTACAGAGCGAGAAACATTTGCATTGAGGAAAACCTAGAGAACGAGCTGATGCACGTGAGAAACGTTCTGCTTGAGAATAGTTATTCGGATCGGTTTATTGAAAGAAATATCATTCAAAGAGTGTCTCAAATCACAAGAAGAAAGACCTATTTATAAGTTTACCATGCAAAGGTGATACTTTGAGTGAAACCTCAAACCAACGACTGAGGAGAGAAGTCCAAAGCACGTTCAATGCCGCCACCTTACGTTGTATGTTTCAAGGTGCTCCTCTGATCCACTTTCAGAACAAGGATGAACGGCAGATGCTGACCTCATTAATGGTTGTGTATTCTTTCAGATGTGTTTTTTGACGCATCGTATGTAGGTCAAACTTCACGACAGCTATCCACTCGGATCAAAGAGCACCACCCACGCTGTTTAAGCCAAGGACAGAACGGATCGAAAAACAGCGCAATCTAATCACACCTAGTTGCCACCGGACATCAGGTGAATCTAAAAACGGCTTTCATAGTTGTGTATCGAGTCTCCCAAGACAAATGCAAGGGTGTGCAGTCGCGCACTCTAGCGATAGCCGAGGCAACCGGAATCAGGAAGCTGACCTCCGGACTCTGCGCCCAGAGGTATTTGGTCCGGGCACTTCAACTTCCATGGCCTAGAATCGATCAAGGCCGAATAAATACATCGTCCTGTCACCCACAGGGCGCAAGTTAGATAAGCTAATCGAATTGACTGCTGACAAACGCCTGCACATGATTGTTGTTTATTCCATGTCTATCAGCATGATTTTTGCTTAATGTTTCCCACGTAATTTGTAAACGGCTTGAGAAGGAATTACTGAAGAACAATCTTTTTTCCAAGCTGAACTTCTGTAAGATACAGTGGGAATTTTCCAGACACGGAAAATTAATTGATCTATTCCGAATTTCCCTTGAGGAAGACGCCTATAATTCCAAGCCCTAGACAGAGACGGCTGATCCCTCCTTCACTATTCCTCAAACCCTTACTACTTCACCTTCAAAAGCCCCTAGTGCTTCACATAAGAACTCGCAGTTCCAACCTTAGCAATTTTTTACGACCAAATTTACTATCTTTTTACCACCACTATGTTTTCCCTGTCTGAATATGTAATCCTTCTATGGATCTTCCTCTCAGACAAGGAACCAACTAGCAACTTCTGGCTCAATCCTTTGATGCAATGGCCTGTAAGCACGCAACTCTGCAGTTCCAGTCTTTCAACTCCGACGCACAACCATTTTTCGTGCATTTTTGTTCCATCACAGGCCCTCCCCTCCGGATTCTTTTCTTCTTCTCGGTCTTCATCCTGTCACCTGCAGTGAAAAGATCTGGTTCATCATCTCTTACCTGGTTATCTTCGGCCACTGCTCTCGTTTGCTTCATACATTGCTCGCTACAGGCATCTTCACTGCGCCTTTCAGGCTGCGCTGCTTTTCCGCGTTCCACTCATTGTAACGTCATCGTAACGTCATCATTCCCACCTACAGTTTCAAACCATGTGATCTGCCATTACCTGATCTTTCTGATCCTCTGCTTCCTTATTTCCCTTTCGTGTTATTCGCTGTTACAACTGATGCATCTTCTCACCACAGTTCTTCTAACTTCCAAGTTACCCTCCTCCAGTGATCTTTTACACCTCTCAAACCACCCCGTACTTCCATTCGCTCCGCGTTCTCCAGCCATTTTATTGGACATCTTCTTTTTGCATAATGTGCGTCCATTTATTACCGCTTCGCCCATGATTGACCATCACCATATGTCACACCTGTAATAATCAGACTGTTAGATTCACTCTTACCTCTGTTCGTCGAGCCTCCCCTTCACATTCCCTCGCTTATCAACTTCTGCTCACAGCCATCACTTCTGTGCTTCCAAAGTTGGTTCTCCTTTGCTGTTGATTCCTTATGTCCACACGTCATAAACAAATTCATCAGGGTTTATCTAAGTTAATTCCGCAACATTTGACCCAACCCTGTCTGCCTCGTTCAACCACTGCTACTTCTGTTTCCCGTCTCTTCACTGCTATTTGCTCCTGCTCTGATTTTTATGCATATGTATATATACACATATGGTTTTGTATCAACATATTTTCTCTGCCTCCTTCAGTTTTTAGCCGGCCAGTTCTTTTGCCACCATGCCACCGCTCCTCATGATATGCGTCAATTTCGTCTAAAACTGTGCCTCACACTTACCGTATCTCGGTCCTTCCGCAGCATTGGTGCCATCTGACTCACTCTTTACGTCTTGCATTGCCAGCTCCCCGTTTTCAAATTGACACCGTCCGTTCATTGCAATAACGCACATTTCACGGCTACCTAGTCCCCAGCGATGCAACTCAAGTTTTTGTTCTTTTCTCTTCTTCTTTCTCTCTTTTCCTTCATCGTTTCTTGTAAAGATAGTTTTTCATGCTGATTTTCAGTCCTCCTCCTGTGAAACTCCCAGGCTCCGCTCTTCCCCACTGGACTCAGTCAGCTGCTCCAACTGACCTTGACCTTCAAACTCACCGGGCTCATATTTGAATCCATCTCCGAGTTCACTTAAATTCCCTACATTACTCCTTGGCGTGCATACATTTATCTCCCTCTCATCTCCCCGCTATTTCTTCCTACCCCCCTTTGTGTTAAGTATTTCTAAATTTTGCATGAATTTCTTCTGTCAGCTTTGTCGCTTGTAAAATTTTTATCATGCGTAAGGCATGCTTCGGGCGTCTCCGAAATAAACCGTTATTATTATTATCTTGGGCCCTCGCTGCTCTTCATCTTTTCCGCATCGAACCCTTTCAAATCGGGGCCCATTTTTCTAATGCTTGTATTCTTCTTCCCCTTTACTGCCGACCAGTAGAAGGCCACAACTAGTACTCAGCTTCCCCATTCCATCGTCAGTTGTGCAGATCCGCAATGCCGATTCTTCCTCTGTTCCCTCAGCTGATAAGCTATTTGCAATCCAGAAGAACGGGTCCGTCCGTCCACACACTCTCTTGGCAGCCTCCCCTCCCATCCGACGGTTTCCTTCAAATCAACCCCCTTTAGCTCATCCAGTTCAGTTTTGCCCTTGGACGAAATGCATTTTCCTGCGCTTCCGCAGCCCTCACGAATCCACCACGTGCACAGCCCGCCAATAATAAAAAGCTGCCTCCGCACACCGCCCTCTTGACCCCGAGCCGGATATCTCATCCGACATCTACCTCTACGGAGCTCATTTCCAAACACTCCATATCTTGTGCATCGACCACTCCGCCCTGCCCCCACCACAACTAGCGGTCTAGTTTTCCCTTCCAAGCTCCTATTACTCAAACATTTGCGGCTGTGCCCTCTGTATCCTCCTCCAAAGGCTATTCGATCCCGATCGGCTAATATTTTCCAAGTGCTTCTCATCAGCCCTGCCTGCTAACGACCTACCAAAATTCAGCAGGTCTTTCGGTTTGTTCCGACATTCCCTCTCCTTTGATGCCAGCTTATACTGCATTCAGCTGTCCGCCGCGCTGTACCAGTTACTCCAGCCAGGTTAGAAGCCACCCCATCTGAGCCAATTCTAGTTTGTATTTCTTCACATCCCCATCCGACTCCAATATTTGCTCCTCCCAATGGTAGCACCTCGTCTTTTTCCTATCTACACTGCCCCTCCGATGAGTCCGTGCTAGCCGCAAGTGGTATATCTTTAGCACTGCTTAACTGTCTTTCTGTTCGCAGTGTACCTCCACACTTGAAAACCTTGTCCTCACATGTAGCAACGACTATATTGCTGAATTTGTTTATAGTTGGTGGCCGGACGACCAATGAATACAGCGTTAAAGAACTTCCCGTAGTCATTTTCACGCTCATTTCTGCTGACGAACTGACCGGTTGTTTCACTGTGACAATCAGCTTGTCAGAGCATGACTTCGGTAGCTAAAGCGAGACTGCTGCTGATTCAAGCTGCATTTTTTACACATTGTCGCTCGGATCGCTTGGCCGAACTGATGACCACAGAGGTTGGCCTTCATATAATTAGGAACTGCAAATTGTGCAGTACCGTGCCGTAAGCTATGAAGTGATTTCCATCCCTACGGTAGTTTTCTCATGTTCGGCTGAATACTCGGGTCGGACAAACTCTTCACTGCAACTGTCATATTTTCGTGCCGATTAGTGAAACCGAGTAACCGAAAAACGACCTTCGAAACTGAACCACGCATGACTCAAGCTTGATTTCTTAACCCGGAAGCAACAATTATTTTCATAAGAAAATCGTAGCTTTCTGGTAGTCAAATATCCTTGGCGGGGTACGAACTAAAAAGAACCAGTGGGCTAAACCTCTGTGGTGGTGTATGCTTAGCTTGTGTTAGGGAAATCTACACCACGACCCTTGTTTCACACACTGCGCTCGATGCTATTCCCGATTCACTCTGGTTCGCTATCAGCCTTGAAGGCACTAACTTACTTTGGCTGTGTGTGCTGCTCGCCTGGTTTCCCCAATTCCTTGTTTCCATCCCATAATAAGCCTTTCGAAGAACGCTCCTTCCTTTTTTCTGGAACTAAGTTTATCGCCGATGACTTTTTTTTCCTCAACGACCTAGAGCAAAATCGAGCAAGAGGGATCGCTATAACTTGGACACGGGGGCTTAGAACCGCAACATGGGTAACGTCTGGACCGGCTGCCTTATTTACGTTAAGACCAATCAGGGTATTTCCTTCGTCTTTGGAGGCAGTGATGGAAGGTGTTACTTGTGGTCCAGTTGGTAGGCCCGTAATCCGAGTTCGGTTAGTTTTTTAGCCGGTGCACCGTCTCGAAAATCTCCTACAGTACCTCGACCTTAGGGCTACGGTCGAGCGCAGGGTTACCTTTCCAGTCCTTGAGGGAATTCACGGCTAAACGCGTGGCTGATGCTGACTGTACTTTTTTGTAGTAGGCCTTTGGACACTGCCTGGCATTTCTGGCTGGGGTGATCTTATAAGATATCCTGCGTTGCTTTTGGACCTTGATGGCTACTTCTGGAGTCATTTTGAACGGTGGTTATTCACTGTAGCCTTCTGTCTTCAGGTAGTGAGTCCACTCCCTTTGCTTCCGGCTTTGCACCCCAGCTGCTCTGTTGGTCCATCGCGGAGCCCCTCCCTTCCTGCATATCCTACAAGCTGGCAAACAAAGCTCTTAGCGCAACGAAAGATCCTTCTTAAATGCCGTCAGCTTTCCCTCTACGCTTCCACAAACGAGGGCCCCATGTCAGTGCTTAAGCTGAAATGACTAGGCCATGTGCATCAGGATTTTCAAGGCATCTTTCAAGTTCGTAGGGTACACTACCCCTTACGGGTCACCCATTAATCGCTTTTTCCTAGGATTCCTGATATCCGTGGGCCCTCAACGTCACCGGTGGAATATTTCCATTTAGGTAGGTATGGAAATATTCTGTGTTCAGCCATCAATATGGAGGCCGGTATTAAGATCCATCAGAAAAAGAGCAGCCCAGAAAAGAAGCTGAAAACTTGAGGAAAACATAAAGTCATCGGCGATAAACTTAGTTCCAGAAAAAAGGAAAGAGCGTTCTTCGAAAGGCTTATTATGGGATGGAAACAAGGAATTGGGGAAACCAGGCGAGCAGCACACACAGCCAAAGTAAGTTAGTGCCTTCAAGGCTGATAGCGAACCAGAGTGAATCGGGAATAGCATCGAGCGCAGTGTGTGAAACAAGGGTCGTGGTGTAGATTTCCCTAACACAAGCTAAGCATATACCACCACAGAGGTTTAGCCCACTGGTTCTTTTTAGTTCGTACCCCGCCAAGGATATTTGACTACCAGAAAGCTACGATTTTCTTATGAAAATAATTGTTGCTTCCGGGTTAAGAAATCAAGCTTGAGTCATGCGTGGTTCAGTTTCGAAGGTCGTTTTTCGGTTACTCGGTTTCACTAATCGGCACGAAAATATGACAGTTGCAGTGAAGAGTTTGTCCGACCCGAGTATTTAGACGATATTCAAAAGGCTGTCCGTAGTATATCGTGTTCACTGTCTTTACTGACTTCGAGATGTTTAAATTTCTTCGTCATCCCACGCAATCACTAGGCACAATGGTTCAACATTGGAGCATCGTATTTGATCCTAATGACTACGACCGCTCTAATCAAAATGCTATACACATGGAACACATAGATTATCTATACGGATATGCTCATGCATCCACACCATCGCATACTTCTAATTGTATGGTAATTCAACCACTTCATGTGCGTACAGAATACATGATTCAAAATACAAGCAAATACTCTCCATTCACCATCTAGACGTCGCGTCGTGGATTGACTAACGACTACAAGTGGTAATTTCCGAATTTCTCCACCCGCACAGACAGTCTTTTCAGTTACTCCGAATGGGCTGTTGTGTTCTAGTGCTCGTAGTGTTGCTCCTCTGACGCTTCGATCAGCTTTACTGCAAAATTTACATCCCGGCACTTGGGAGTTGATAAAATCAAATCCTTGGCCCGACTGACCTCCTGGTGACCTGAGCTAAACGCTGATATTATTATTCCTGCCAAGAATTGCCAAAGGTGCCTACACAAGTTACGTTCAAAACCCAGCAAATGGCTTTCATGGCCAGTTTCACGTAAAATGTGGTAGCTTGTGCGTGCAGATTACTGTGGTCCACTTTTGGGCAGAATTTATCCACTGGCAGCTGTTGATGCTTGTTCTCGATATTGAGATGTATTTTGGGGAACATCGCCCACGGCCGAGTTCAGACAAGTCGTTCAGAAGAGAACCAGTTCTAACACTTGTTATTGACGATGGTATCTGTTTATCTGTTGAGTCACTTGATGATTCGTTGGAAGAACTTGGTTGTTGTCATTTTTATAATGCACTCAGCCATCCTCAGTATAATAGACTTGCTGAGTACTTTTACCCTTTGTCTTTTGCATGTTTGCGCGTTAGTGCAAATGAAGGGGTGTATCCCATAGCCACAGGAGCCCACTGCACTATTGGGATAGCCGGCAACCTGACCCTGAGACTTGGAGTGACGGAGACGCACGTAAGATCCCAATAGATCGGAGGCGGTAACGAGCCGGACGACACATGAATAATGTCTACCCCCAAATTAACCCGTGACAGCGGAGATCCGAGCCTATGATCTCCGAAATGGAAACCAAAGTCTCCAAATCTCTCGGCTCTCACCCTTAACGGTGACTTTCATCCTACTAACCCTCGGTCCCTTGTTGAACTAGTTTGAGCTGTTGATAGTTTACTGATCTAATTCCAAAATGCTTGTCATAGTCTCAATGGTGAGAGCCCAGCGCGGCTATACAAGTCTCGTTGTCTGAGAACATGTCTTGAATTTGTTTCTTCTGCTGATGTGAACTGTTTCAGAGGGGAAGATTCGCAGCCATCCAGTTATTGAGGGAACACTCCCTCAGTTTCTACGATCGCGTTCGTCGAGGAAGTCAACGAGAAAAGACAGTGGAGTGCCACCCACGTGTATCCTCACAGAACTTGAGTACAGAGACCGCGCGCTAGTGTGCCGAGAGAGTGTGTCGGAAGAAGCGCCTGCTGTAGCCGCGTGCGCGAAACGTAGTTAAACTAGCGATAGACGGGGTGTGATCGGCTGATCACCATACAGTGGCATAATTATGGCATAGAATGTCATCGAATGGTGAGGAGGCTTCATCTTAATTATCCTTTCAGTCACCGAAGACATATTGATCGGCTACAATTCAACACAGAAGGTCAAGTCAGAGAATAATTACTTTGTAGTTTCGCCCACTAATACTCCTATTCCAGATGTTCACATTCAATTTGAATCCTGCAAAGCGTCTGGAGAATCTATGGTCAGAATATCCGCAAAAATACGAGCAATACCTGGGAAGGACAAAATGCCTCCAGAGCTTTATTCAATGTATGACGGATATGGTATTCCTAACTGATTATACACGTGGCGTTTACCACGATATTGTACCTACTTGTGCGGAACACACAAAATACTACGGTACATCGTGCGCTATATTCGTGTTCTGGATCCGTGATATTCTGTACGAAGTTATGCTTCATTATTCCACACAACATCACAGCTCACGAGTTGCGTGTAAAATTGCTCGTCAAAGTGACGTCGAATATAGTCGAATTCAAGAGAGATTTTTTTACATTCTATACATTCCATACGGCGGGAAAAAATCCTTATGTGAAAATCGCTATTTGAGGTGAAGGACGTGGTCCAGTCTCTCACCCTACCTGCCTGTAATATACAGTCAGTTCCTGTGGTTACGCTCTGCATCGACTGCATCTACTGTTGGTTGCCGGACCATCGCAGTCATCGGTCCCACAACTTCATGTTAATCAACTCCAGAGTAATACATTAGGACATATTCATCTTGCAACGACGCAGTTTCTGCCAACCGATGCATAGAAGCCTATGCCCAGGCACGTGATTCGAATGCATAAGCAAAAACAACAAGGAAAGGACGGAAAGCTTCTTTTTGGAAGTAAACCACGCAGCCAGAGCGAAAACGGATAGGTCCAAATATAGGTCTCAAGCAGAACAAATCGCAACGCTGTTGGGCACTTCCTAGTGGAATGTTGAGGTGGCACACCAAAACAGTAAATTTCATAATGAATTACGTGGATTATTATTAGGTTTCCGAGACTTTAAAAAGCGGTTATATTCACAAACATTCCAGGGACTAAGTTATGGTTCATTTAGGCCTGTTGATTTCAATCATTACCCATGTGACTAGGAGGTGCCATATTGGTTCGTTTCTTATCCTAGTGGAAGGTGGTTGTCTGTTGTAAAGAGACGTAGTCGGGTAGTAACTATCCTTGTTATTATGTGCACGTGTAGCATGAATGTACCGTATTATCTACTTTTTGTATTTGTTCATGATATATAAAAAGAGTGGGCATACAAATATTCATTATAATGAAATTGTTCTAAAGTGTACATTGCCGTAGGCATATATATAACAAAAGTTTTAACCTGGACAACTACCAAACTGTGGAAGATTTCATTCTTTTATAGAAGAAGTTCGATTTGCGACAGAGGAACGTGTCTTCTATAAGGTCTCACAGAAAACTATCAACCAAATCCTCTCGATCGAATGAAAGGAGAAGACTGGAGTCGGTAGACAGAGGCTTTGGAGTATTCTGTATGATGTGGTACCGAAACAGTACCGGCACGAGAAATACACGGGAGCGAACGAAAGCAACGGCTAGGGGAGGAGAAAAGCAAACCCAGTGCGCGTACAGTCGGCGAAGACCGGAAGTGAAAGTGATTTAAAAGCTAGGTCGATGGAAACCTTGGGAAGGTTGTTTCACTTACACTTACTCAGCTGAATAAATCGGTAGGGTTTGAGACGCGCTCCAGAAGAAATCGTAGATAAAAGTAATCCAAACTCGTGTCCGTAAAATGGTCATTTTCTCCGTACCATTAAGGTCACTACAGCAGCCCCCGCTAGAAAGCGTGAAAACCTTTCGAGAAGAGTTAGGGAGGTGAACACATATAAACGATATTTGTGCGCGTGAATGCCTGCAAAATATGTAAACGCAGCTGTACTGTATTATACTGAAAGGCTGAATCAATGATATGCGGGAAGTGTAAAACGTAGGCCCAGCGTAAACCAGATTCGGTGCTAATGACATCCCAAGCTGCACAATACTCAAAGTTTTTGGGCGAATGTTAGGCTAATGTTGGATCAAAAAGACTCGTGACACGTGCCTCAAACATTGCACAGATGTAAGTGAAATTTTTCAAGAAACATAACACACCAAGAGCACCTCAGTATTTATTATTATATATACCTGGTTTACAAAAATAGCACATGCTGTTTTACTTGATGCCCCAGTGACTAGGCGGTCCCATGCTGGTTTGCTTCGTTCTCTGCTTGTAGGCTCCACTGTCTGGTTTTTCCTGTGACGAAAAATAATTCATGACTTACGGAGATAATTGATGGCCGAGTGTATTATAAAAATGACAACAACCAAGTTCTTCCAACGAATCATCAAGTGACTCAACAGATAAACAGATACCATCGTCAATAACAAGTGTTAGAACTGGTTCTCTTCTGAACGACTTGTCTGAACTCGGCCGTGGGCGATGTTCCCCAAAATACATCTCAATATCGAGAACAAGCATCAACAGCTGCCAGTGGATAAATTCTGCCCAAAAGTGGACCACAGTAATCTGCACGCACAAGCTACCACATTTTACGTGAAACTGGCCATGAAAGCCATTTGCTGGGTTTTGAACGTAACTTGTGTAGGCACCTTTGGCAATTCTTGGCAGGAATAATAATATCAGCGTTTAGCTCAGGTCACCAGGAGGTCAGTCGGGCCAAGGATTTGATTTTATCAACTCCCAAGTGCCGGGATATAAATTTTGCAGTAACCACAGGAACTGACTGTATATTACAGGCAGGTAGGGTGAGAGACTGGACCACGTCCTTCACCTCAAATAGCGATTTTCACATAAGGATTTTTTCCCGCCGTATGGAATGTATAGAATGTAAAAAAATCTCTCTTGAATTCGACTATATTCGACGTCACTTTGACGAGCAATTTTACACGCAACTCGTGAGCTGTGATGTTGTGTGGAATAATGAAGCATAACTTCGTACAGAATATCACGGATCCAGAACACGAATATAGCGCACGATGTACCGTAGTATTTTGTGTGTTCCGCACAAGTAGGTACAATATCGTGGTAAAAGCCACGTGTATAATCAGTTAGGAATACCATATCCGTCATACATTGAATAAAGCTCTGGAGGCATTTTGTCCTTCCCAGGTATTGCTCGTATTTTTGCGGATATTCTGACCATAGATTCTCCAGACGCTTTGCAGGATTCAAATTGAATGTGAACATCTGGAATAGGAGTATTAGTGGGCGAAACTACAAAGTAATTATTCTCTGACTTGACCTTCTGTGTTGAATTGTAGCCGATCAATATGTCTTCGGTGACTGAAAGGATAATTAAGATGAAGCCTCCTCACCATTCGATGACATTCTATGCCATAATTATGCCACTGTATGGTGATCAGCCGATCACACCCCGTCTATCGCTAGTTTAACTACGTTTCGCGCACGCGGCTACAGCAGGCGCTTCTTCCGACACACTCTCTCGGCACACTAGCGCGCGGTCTCTGTACTCAAGTTCTGTGAGGATACACGTGGGTGGCACTCCACTGTCTTTTCTCGTTGACTTCCTCGACGAACGCGATCGTAGAAACTGAGGGAGTGTTCCCTCAATAACTGGATGGCTGCGAATCTTCCCCTCTGAAACAGTTCACATCAGCAGAAGAAACAAATTCAAGACATGTTCTCAGACAACGAGACTTGTATAGCCGCGCTGGGCTCTCACCATTGAGACTATGACAAGCATTTTGGAATTAGATCAGTAAACTATCAACAGCTCAAACTAGTTCAACAAGGGACCGAGGGTTAGTAGGATGGAAGACACCGTTAAGGGTGAGAGCCGAGAGATTTGGAGACTTTGGTTTCCATTTCGGAGATCATAGGCTCGGATCTCCGCTGTCACGGGTTAATTTGGGGGTAGACATTATTCATGTGTCGTCCGGCTCGTTACCGCCTCCGACCTATTGGGATCTTACGTGCGTCTCCGTCACTCCAAGTCTCAGGGTCAGGTTGCCGGCTATCCCAATAGTGCAGTGGGCTCCTGTGGCTATGGGATACACCCCTTCATTTGCACTAACGCGCAAACATGCAAAAGACAAAGGGTAAAAGTATTCAGCAAGTCTATTATACTGAGGATGGCTGAGTGCATTATAAAAATGACAACAACCAAGTTCTTCCAACGAATCATCAAGTGACTCAACAGATAAACAGATACCATCGTCAATAACAAGTGTTAGAACTGGTTCTCTTCTGAACGACTTGTCTGAACTCGGCCGTGGGCGATGTTCCCCAAAATACATCTCAATATCGAGAACAAGCATCAACAGCTGCCAGTGGATAAATTCTGCCCAAAAGTGGACCACAGTAATCTGCACGCACAAGCTACCACATTTTACGTGAAACTGGCCATGAAAGCCATTTGCTGGGTTTTGAACGTAACTTGTGTAGGCACCTTTGGCAATTCTTGGCAGGAATAATAATATCAGCGTTTAGCTCAGGTCACCAGGAGGTCAGTCGGGCCAAGAATTTGATTTTATCAACTCCCAAGTGCCGGGATGAAATTTTGCAGTAAAGCTGATCGAAGCGTCAGAGGAGCAACACTACGAGCACTAGAACACAACAGCCCATTCGGAGTAACTGAAAAGACTGTCTGTGCGGGTGGAGAAATTCGGAAATTACCATTTGTAGTCGTTAGTCAATCCACGACGCGACGTCTAGATGGTGAATGGAGAGTATTTGCTTGTATTTTGAATCATGTATTCTGTACGCACATGAAGTGGTTGAATTACCATACAATTAGAAGTATGCGATGGTGTGGATGCATGAGCATATCCGTATAGGTAATCTATATGTTCCATGTGTATAGCATTTTTATTAGAGTGGTCGTAGTCATAAGGATCAAATACGATGCTCCAATGTTGAACCATTGTGCCTAGTGATTGCGTGGGATGAGGAAGAAATTTAAACATCTCGAAGTCGGTACCAACATTAAACTTGGTAGTAAATAGATATTTGTGCATGCGTTTTAATTCCTCGTAGACAGCCATTGTTTCCTTTTGGATCTGAGAAGAACCCATGGTAGCTTTCGTGCGTCTCCGAAAATTACATTCGGCATACAGGCCACACTATTCGTGAGGGATTGCTATGCCTGTCAGATAAGCAGGGGTTATCACAGTGGTATGATGCTCCCAACTTCAGACGTACTAACGGAATACGCAGTGTTGTCTCTTAAACTGAGGACGTTGAAAAGCACTTTGCGGAAGGAATTTCAAAAAAAGCCCCTGCCTTGAAAAAAATGAATGGGCTGAGGTTGCAGTGTAGCACTTCTAAAACGGGACAAGATAGGTGAATGTTGGTGGCGAAGGTACATCCATTAAAGGCGTTTATCTCTTGGGTCCAGGGAAAATGCCCTCAGAATTCATTGCACGAAGAACTATACTGGCAGAAATTCACTAGTTTGGACTGATTGCCACTGCAAACTAAAATGACAACTTTAATGAAGAACACAGATGAGAATCGTCAGTAGCTTAGGATGAACCGTGAGCAACAACAGCGTTTTGATACGATTCAAATTTACCAAAATCTGTATCAATGAAAGTGAAGAACTGGTGGAATGCAGCAGGTGGCATACGTTGTACTTCCGAATAATAGGAGCAAACATCGTGCAAAAAATCTTTTTAAACTTAGCTAAGCAAGCACGTAAGCACGCAGTTAGCGCATATTAGCACGCACGGCCTATACGGACGGTCAAAGGAGTTTGATGACGTAACACCCCGGTCGAATTCCAGCTTTTTCTACTGAAACAATTGTCAGTAGCCAAACATCGGCAGACCTTGCGGATTAGGGGAAAAAACAGTGGAGTGTTCCCGTGATCAGACGATCAGTGATAACACTGTGTACTACTTTTTTGCTGTTACGGATGTCTTTCAAATGAATAGACAAGTGTGCCGAGATGTTCACGCCGTCTTGGGGCTCGTGATGTTTGTGCACTTGTTTGCAAACTGCATCGGATACGGGAACCAACTTACGCGTCAAAGGCCAACCTGATACCCCATCCTCAGTTAATTGAGTTCTACTTTGACTGGTTGCTGAACCAAACTTTGCTGTTTTCACCCTTGTCCTTCAAGCTCTAATTTCATCTGGTATATCATCATCGGTTCCACAAGTCTACTCTACTAAATGTATGACTTTTCAACCATTTAGATAACATTGTGAGGATGAATGATGTGAAGTGAGAGTAATGAAATACATCTCTTTGATTCGCGTTGCTCCTTGGTATCCTTTTCAGGTTATCAGCCGGATAAGATAGTCGTTCAAGTTTCCCGTTACGGAGGCTTATATACATTGTAAGAAAACAAATGATCATGTGCCTCCTCGAGTACTTGTCTGAACGAACTGTTATGGACTCTGACAAAGACTCGAAGAAGGACGGCAAAATGATTTCCCCTTATTTGGTGTCAGACAATGTGTTGTCTAAAATGACTTAACTGAAAAAGTGGCTAAACAGAGGAGATAAAAATAACTAGATCTTTATATTGCTTATGAAACTGTGAGAACCAGATGATACTCATCGAGTCACACCCAATTTCTTCTTCCTTTTCGACGATGGAGAGGACGGCAAGCCGTACGGTGGATGTCACTTGGTTATTATTGTTGAATCTTGGCCTTCCGGATTCTCCAGTGAAATCCTCTTACAAAAAAGGAGGGTGTCTCTATTGTCTTTTTTCAAGCACATTCACTTCTTTGCAGCGGCGCGGGCCAAGTCCAGTTTACCCGTTCGCAAAGAAAACCAGTCCATTTGTGCTTTCATACTTGAACTGCAGGGGCTTGCTTCGAATAGAGATTACTGTGTACAACTGAGTGTTCAGCTACTAGATCGTTTGATCACAGGGATCAATATACAGGAGCTGCACCAGCAACTACTAATTCAGAGGGACCAGATATTTAACAGCATCATAAATATTCGCAAACAGTATCAAGATGTCAAAGCCGAAATTGCGCGTGAAGGTGACCCAGTCTTTTCAACTCAACCAGGTAGAATAAGGAAACACGGACCAAAACCCTACAAAATTTCACTCTAGCTTCAACTGGAAATAACCTTTCTTCCCTGGTTTTAGTTGTTGTCTGTAGTCATTCTTCTCATATTACTCAGATCTTGTTTACTCTGGACGGTGATTCCCATAAATTTATTGTTCACGAAGGAAGTACCGAATCTATCAGCTCAAAGTCTCATCTAGTACCTTTTACCCTGATACTTAAATTCGGCCCGCTGATCTCGTGATCAGAAGTATCACTAACCATACTTTGCCCGTTTTAGATTCATGTGTTATTCTGATTCAGATTTCTAACTCATCTCTTTCTCAATGTGAATTTATAATTTGTGATTATGGTTCCGAAAAGTCTTCCTCAGTTACTCTAAAAACTCACAAGTTATATGAGTCATATTGTTCAATATCTTGGTGTGAGTAGATTAATTCATGCCATCGTCACACGTGATACGGCAATGTGCAGCTTCGTAGCTACGCGCGCGAATGAGCCTCGACTAACCAGGATCGTCGAGGACAGATACGACAAAAGCTCTCTGTGATTGGTCAACTTCTAGTCTACCACTTATTTTCTTTGATTTAAGTTATTTATACAAACCAGTTCCACAATACAATTACAGGAACTTACCTCACTGAATAATCCCATTTCATCATATATTGAAAACACGAATAGCGAACAAGCCCGTTTTCGGTAACATCATCCTCGTGGCTAATACAGTTACATTTATAGGTTAGAAAGGCATAAACTATGAACAAGGTCTGTGTGCTAAAGTTTGATTGGATGGTCATCAAAGTTGGTGTTGCGTAGTTAGGAAGGATAGGAGGGGAAATGTTGTTGTTTCGTGGTTGGGAAAGGGGCCCGTAAAACAATGAACAAGGGTTTGGGGGATTATCCATTTCCGGTTTGAACCAAAGGGTCAACGTATGGGTGATACTGAGCTCCAGGGTCGGTCTCGGATCGCAGCCAGGGTAGTTTGAGTGCTTTAACGAAACGTTTCTGAGAACAAAGCGATGGATTGAATAATCTGATCGCCATAGCCTCTGCCGTTGCTAGATGTTGTTTTCGAGCGGCTTTCGGCGCATTTGTAGGGACTCTGTAGACTATTTTGAACGCGTCGTCGTTTACGTGATGTCCAGTGTCTGCGAGGTGCGCCACAATCGCGCTGGTGATGGATTTTTTGTTTCCCGTCGACAGCCAAGTTGGTTTGTGCTCTTTGATCCTTTGTGATAGTTGCCGTGTCGTTCTACCTATACAACTTGCCGAACATGAGCAAACAAACGAATAGGTTAGCATAGATGATGTGAGGACAGGTAACTTGTCTTTTAGGTTCGTCGAGATCACTGGTCGACTGGTGAAGTGGGCACGCAGTGTAGCAGCGGGAAAGGTGCGAGCGATTGCCTTTTCCAAGCGTCTTATTAGTAACTCGCTTTTGTCACCTCCTTTGAAAGGGAGATGAATGTATAAATCTTTCTTCTTCACGGTCACTAACGTTTGTCTCGTTGCCCTTTCAGCTATATTCTTCTGAAAGAAACGCTCGGGATATCCGTTATCCAATAGCGTCTGCTTCAAAATGTCTAATTCTTCACTCACCGTCTCATTGGAGCAAATCATTCGCACACGGGCTGCGAGTGAGCGAATAAGGTTACGTTTACGTCCGATGGGTACGAAGCTGGCGAAATTGGTGTACTGGCCTGTCCACGTTGGTTTGCGATATACACGACGGAGCAGTTTGCCATCGCCACCTCTTAAAAGAGGCACATCTAGAAAGTGGAAAGTGTTCCTTTCTTCTACTTCCGACGTAAAACCAACCGCATCATGTGCTGGTTGAACTCCTCCACCAGTGACTCCAGCCGTGTATGACTGTCAGTTAGGACAAAAATATCATCTACGTATCGACAGTAGATGGGTAGACTTTCTATCGTATCGCTAAGTTTCCCTGGCCGCGATCCGAGACCGACCCTGGAGCTCAGTATCACCCATACGTTGACCCTTTGGTTCAAACCGGAAATGGATAATCCCCCAAACCCTTGTTCATTGTTTTACGGGCCCCTTTCCCAACCACGAAACAACAACATTTCCCCTTCTATCCTTCCTAACTACGCAACACCAACTTTGATGACCATCCAATCAAACTTTAGCACACAGACCTTGTTCATAGTTTATGCCTTTCTAACCTATAAATGTAACTGTATTAGCCACGAGGATGATGTTACCGAAAACGAGCTTGTTCGCTATTCGTGTTTTCAATATATAATTACAGTACGGTTGAGCAGCCTTGATCTTCTTCCTATTTTGGTCTGTGTAGTTCCGGGTGACAGCGATTTCAATACGTCCTATCAGTTTGGGTATTGCGAATATTACACTTTTCTACGGTTGGTATGAACCTGTTCTACAGGTTTTTCCTTCTTCCATTAGTCAGTGGCAATCATTTGACAGTATCTAACGATTTTTTAGTGGCTATTGATTGTTACTTAGCAACCACTTACGAAGGTGGGGTATTCAAACCAATTTCACACCGCCCCTGATGGCACTACGGGTGTTTCTGTGCCTAGTTATTGGGCTTTGAAGCCTCGAGCAAGTCCCACGAAAAGCAGTGTGCTTGATGCAGAAACAACTTCCATCCGTTTCTAAGTCATCAGCTGAATCGGTGCGTCTGAAAGAAAACGAGGATCTGATATACAGCGTTCCGGAAGGTCGAACCACCAAACGATGCATGTTAGGGGTGTTGGTGTAACTATGCAAACAGTCAATGGATTGGATTTCGCTAGCTTCATATGTTCAATTCTACGGACATAAATTCATTAAAATTTTTCACGCATGTAAACTTGTATTCCTCTCATGGTTTAACATGTTTTTTTTATAAAACACCGAGAGATTTCCCTTTTGATGTTCCCTGTGTATCCAAGCCAATGACACGAACAAGTCTGCTAAGCCCCGTAACCGGGATAGAAACCTCTTACGGGGTCAGATATAGTTCTGTTTCGGTGTGTTAGAAAATTTTGGTAACCATGCCCTAAGTCGTGAGTGGCTAAATAACCGTCGGTGGCCAATGAACGATCGACAACTGTAACCAAACTACGGGAGAATCTGTCGTATTGTCTTGAATATACCTAAAAAACTCATTTCTGTCTACTTCTTGATCGAATGTCAAAGGACAAAGCGTCTCATAGTTTACTCTTCTTTGCCTTAGGAGTGTAGAGAAGCAAAACGAGAATTGATTCGATTCTAAAAATCAAGGGCATGTTGTTGGAAGTACTGCTCTGAAATTCACTTTTACAGTTGCGTGAGATTTATTTACGGAGCACGTCTCCACATTCAGCCCAGGGGGTTACGTGGTGCGAGTAAACGTTACACATGAAACTGTTTACGTAAGTTGCACTTGTTTCGACATAAGTTTCACAAAAACAAATTTGCTCACCCGTGTTACGCATCATTGGAGAATCTTCAGTCTCGTTGTCGGAAGTGCGACCGGAGACTGAACTAATCGTGTTGGTTGTGGCATATGCAGATCGAGTTCGTTGCATCCGTTACAACATGTACCATACTGCCTGAAGTTGAAATCGATTCGTTATATTTTTGGAGGTTGGTTGCAGTCAACAATCGCTCTGATCTCAGATTTGATGACAAAAGCAATAAGAAACGTCAAGGGTAATATGCTAGTTCGTGCGTACATGTTATTCATAGTCTATTGGTTTATCAATGGTCCTCATTTCACGGAGTTGAGTATTTACTGACCTGATTAGCACAGCAAAACCTCAGTCCAAGAAGTCATATTACAATAATAACTGATCAACCGTGGTTTACGTTATCATAGGAACAGGTGCGCTGAAATTCTGAGATATATTTGACGGTGTTCTATTTCTTTATTTTCACGAGTTCTTTAAAGATGGGTTTATTCTCAGTGTTTCAGGTCCGAACGAAATTCGGAGTGTATCGAAAAGCTACTCACCATGTGGTGTGTTAAACGAGAAGAAAAGATGTCAGTAACACGGCTTAGTCGGTGGAAAATAATGAGCCCACATTTCGGTTACGGTGGGTAACCTTTCTCAAGTGATGAAGTTGCTGTGAGCTTCGATGTATTCCCCTTATATGCAAGTATTACCATAAAAAACATTACGAGAAGACAGATTGGCGAACAAGCCCGTTTTCAGTGATTCATACTCATGCCTTTACATCACAATATATTACGACAAGTTGGGGAATTGGACCAATTAGAGAAACAAGAAGTCATAGAGAGTATTGGTGACGTAAAAAAGGAAGGAAAATAACTATAATCCAGGCTCAATCAAGACCGGATGTGGATTGTTCCTCGCATATTATGTCAGTTTTCATCTGGTCTGTGGCCTGTTGTAGAGTGAAGGGGAGGGGAGGGGCCAGGGCAGCTTAAGAGCACACACAAATTGTTTTTGGCACACAGAAGGGGATTGTGTAGGCGGATACAGACAGTCTCAGCAATGGCCAGGATGCGACTTGTCGCTTGTCTTGATTGTCGACCCCGGATCTTATACAGGGCACGGGAAGCCTCGGGCACGTTTACTGTGTGGCTGGATTCAGCTAGGTGTGAAACGACTGCGCTAGTGAGCGATTTAATTGCTCCAGGGTTCAACCACGCAGGGTGGTGTTCGCGGATACTTTCAGACAAACGCCTGATCGTGCGGCCGATGTACATTGTCCCAACTCAACTTGTCGTAATATATTGTGATGTAATGGCATGAGTATGAATCACTGAAAACGAGCTTGTTCGCCAATCTGTCTTCTCATAATGTGCTCATTGGGAAGAATCAGACAACTGAAATAAAAAAAACATCCTAGATTATTTATATTCCTTATTGGCTTCTGATACTTCTTTAGAAACCCGATGTCCACTAGGGCCGTCTGAAGTTACTACTGGCTTAGAAATTTGTTTTGCTTCAACTTATCTTACCTTCAAACTAGAATGGCACAGACAAACCGATGGTGTATCCATGGAGAAAGAAAAGTAAGCCAACGACACAGGCCGCTGGATGTAAAGACTACCTGGCTTCCTTCGGCATCCCATATAGATCAGGCACTTCTGAGGCAATTCAAAAGTTCTCAGCGATTACAATATTCGCACATTCTTTCGGACTGACAACTCTCTGACTCACCGCCTCACCAAGGTCTAGGACTCAATTAACTTGCAAGACCAAAACAAAAGAATTTACAAAATCAGTTGCTAGGACTGTCCAGCTGAATATATTGGACAAACATCCAGAATAACGGAACACAAAAGAAAAATGAAATACAAGCCTCCCAACATGACAGCCTTAGTGAAACTAGAGCGGGATTCAGCGATCGCTCTTCACGCCATAGCCGAGGGACACGGCATAGACTACGAAAACACAAAAATCCTCCAACACGGACAGAAAACATGCATTGCGCTCTTGTATGCCGAAGCTCGGGCAATCAACATCCCCCCTGCAAGCGTCAACCGAAATGATGGGACAGAGTTTCCCAGAATTTGAACCGCACTGACATCAGTGACACTTAAGCAGCCCAAAGGCCGCATCGACACTTGATCTCGTCACCACGGGCTCACATAATGGAAGCCGGTGTGGTTAAATCCAATTATTAGAACAGAAAGAAGATGTAGGTCGCGAGAAGCAAGCATTTCGTTTACCCCTTGTCAAAGGTGAACTTAAAACATGTCAGCGTATATACGGTACAATAGGGTGGCAAATGCAACAGTGGAGTAGGCACCATCGAGAGTTCTTACAGTACGTACTTTGGGGAGAGCGAAGTCTGTCATACTAACACCAAAGAAAACAAGCATTTAGGATCAATCTTTTTAGTGCACCGAGAGCTGGCTCATGTATCATGATTAGAATCGCTTCACTGAACGCTAATAGTTTCGGAGTTGAATTGCGCAACAATGCTTTGAAACACTGGGTCAGGTCAACCATGTGACCTGATGTAATCAAGAGTCTTGCAATCAAAGAGGTAGGCGGTTTCACGTCGTTGCGTTTGGCCCCAGCGGGTTGTGTCGTCAAGTTTGACAGCAATTTGGGAATGTGTTCTGACATTCGTTGAGTCAAGCAGGTATCCGTCCTGTCAATGTACGCGTCACCGCAGCTGCGAGTGAACCGGTAGACAATATGTGAGACACTGGGATCAGTAAGACGGTTTGAGTGATTTTGAAAACATAACCTTTTGGTCGTCTGCAGCAAATGAAACCACACCACTGTGTGCGTGCCCTAGAACTGATTTAGGATTACAATTTATTTGATTAAATAAATGATCTCGTTTAAAAGGCTGAGAGATAAAACTTGCTTCTCCTCGACCTTCATTGTTTTCTCGCACACCAGTCTCTGCCTCTGATAGTGTTTCGTAAATTTTTTAGATGACTCCTGACCAGCAGCATTCTTTTCAAGGACTTCTCTTCATTTTGTAGCTGATTTCGTGTACAAAGTTTCTGGGCTCTGTTGGACAGAGTTATGACCAATCCACGTTTTTGAGGCACAAGAGTAGACGAAATGCATGCATCTCGCGACCTATGTTTTCATTCTGGTCTAGAGCACTGGTTTAAAGGGACCTAGTGTTTTAAAATCCAATAAGTCTATTCGACAAAAGGTTCAACACACACACAAATATATAAATATATATATATATATATATATATATATATATATATATATATATATATATATATTCCGTTGACTAGTAACTGATTCCCCAGAGTTATTTGATTGTAAAATTGCCCTGAGAAAGGTTATCCATGGTATCCGAAAAGTCGGCTCATAATTTTCCACCGACAACACCGTGTTTTTGACGATATATTTTCCCGTTTATGGGTTTATTCTATCCGTGCGCACACGTATAATGTACCTTATGGGGACTACTACTAAGCTCATCTACATCAAGACAAACTGATTTTGTGTATTTTGTTTTGCGCATCTTGTTGCAATACGCATAATTCATCTTAAGTCTGCGTTGTAGGAGATATGACTTTTCATGATTAGTTCGATCTTGCAGAGCTGACAATGAACTTTTCATGGAAGCGCAGTAAAACTGTGTTCATCTGCCTTGTAAGCAAAATATCAGCCTTGCGTATTTGTCTGGTCCTGACTACGGCTGGAATCCGGGATGTACAACTGCGTGTCACACGTTACCTATGGTCTATCGGAGCGGTTGTTGAGCGGGATTTTGTAGTATCACATGCATGTGATAAAGAGCCCATCCACGGCTTCCATTGTTGAGTTGGGTGTGGATGCAACATAATGAAGCATCTCCAGAAAAACGTTGTTGGGGTAAATTTTCACTGTTAGCATCGATCCGAGATATTCACCGGCTTTCATTCTCAAATTCAATCCAGGAGGGTGTAGTGTACAAAACATTTTCCCAGCAAACTTGAACCACGACACACCATCCTTTATCCATGACCTGAAGCCCTTTAACCTTGACGCATAACCTTTAATCATGAAGCTGCAAATCAGTCACATCGAAAATATCGGAATATTACAACAGCAAGAAATATTGAAACAATTTTTTAATATAAAGATTAGTGCTACGAAGATGGCTGAACAATTGAGAAAAGGCAATGATCATGTACTGCGCAAACGATTGTGGTACTGTTGTGTTTAATGCTACATCACAAACTGATTGGAGAAGGTTTGAGTGATGCGCCCGTGTTTTCGAATCATTTGACACAGGCCATTTGACTGTCGCATTTTCAGTGTACCACTTTTTATGTACTAAAAATTCCGGAAGAATTAGAGTACTAAGATTCTTACCTTTTTGAATTTACTGAATGCCTTGTACCGTGGGTTAAAAATTGGACTATACGGAGGGGTAAAACAGTTTGATGATTGGTTAGCGATTGTGCTTCCATAGCCCTCTTACAAAAAGGGGCGTTGTTAAAGATAAATACTACTGGATTACCAGGTTGGTCAGTAGCAATAGACGCTGAGCAGCATAAAGGAAACTCATCAAAAATGTACCATGTAATTTTTGTGTTCCATTCATACTTCAACATACCGGCAATAGACGGACAAGCTAATACTGTTAGGTTAGCTCCTTTACTTCACGGTAGATTTCGGATGGCTGTACTACCTACTTTTATGCGCCCATGGTAACGAAAATACCATATTTTGTAGTCGGTTATATCAATATACAACCTCATAGTTACAGAACTTGATAATTTTAGGGAACTAATAAATTATGTTCATTTAGATTTGACCTTGTTTGGGTTTCATACCACTGGTTGAATAGTTAGTTTCTTAGCAGAACAATGGTGCCCGTACAGTAATAGATCAGGGGCTGATCCGCTGATTTTTGTGCTCGGGAAATCTTTCACCGTCTCCTCCTTCGGCTGCCTCCGTATGTTTGTTGGGTTTTCATCTACCACATCAGACAAATGGATGGAAATCCCTTAGTCGGACTTCGTCTTGTTGGATTCAGGTGTGAATTTGGTTTCGCTATCCGTCTCTGGAATAACAAGACACGTTTTAATCTTGATGTCTTGGTCTTCAGCAACATCCTCCAAATCATTTCCTGTTCGTGCACATCCCATTATTCTCAGTCGATGTTCCACGCTGATGAAGGAATATCTTTTCTTCGCACCCATATTTGCGTTCGCTATAATGTCAACAGATGATGCGTGCAGTGCCAAGTAAAGCGCGACGAATATTATCAAAAACGATCGCGGTGTAGCTATATTGCCCGACTGCCTCCGAACGAAATATCAGCCAATCGACTTCGAGTTTCTCCAAACAATGGTAGAGGTCAAAATCAAGTAGACATGCAAGTAAAAATCAGTCATATAACAAAACGATACTTTGTTTTGTATTCAAACACTCTGACAAAAGTCAAGACTCTGTATAATGAAAAAACTGAGGATTGGTTCCTTGGCCTTTTTGATAACGGGCACATTTACTGTCGGAAGATAATACGCAAACTTGTAGTAGGGTCACCCCCATCAACGTCATCAGTTAACTTATGTTGCAACTTTTGAAACCATTGCTATCTATAAAGTTGCAACAACCGAACGGCCTGTGTCACGTGATTCAACGATACGGGAGCATCACTCAAACCTTCTCCAATCAGTTTGTGATGTAGCATTAAACACAACAGTACCACAATCGTTTGCGCAGTACATGATCATTGCCTTTTCTCAACTGTTCAGCCATCTTCGTAGCACTAATCTTTATATTAAAAAATTGTTTCAATATTTCTTGCTGTTGTAATATTCCGATATTTTCGATGTGACTGATTTGCAGCTTCATGATTAAAGGTTATGCGTCAAGGTTAAAGGACTTCAGGTCATGGATAAAGGATGGTGTGTCGTGGTTCAAGCTTGATGGGCAAAAGTGTAGGTTATTTCAGTGAAAAGTCGATCTAAGGCAACGTTTTGAACGAAGAACGGTCGTAGGATTTCGGTCAGATTACAGAAGTGTGTACTGAAAGGAAATGGGAAGACTACGTGTGGCAAAAACGAAGATAAAGCTATTCGCCAATCTCATCACAGTAACCGGGCGACCAAAATTCGACTGTTGATTAACGGCTTGATCAAGATGGTACAGGATCGAGTGCTGGCCTCCGCAGCGGAAATTTCTGAAAAGTGCTTTGACCACGGGTGAATCTCTGGTCAAACGAATTTCTGAACAATGCACATCATAAGGCAAAATTGCTCCCAAGAGTGTGCTTTGTTCACAGTTTGTTGGTGTCGTAGGGCGCGGTCAATCATGCGCGTTTGTATATCTATTCACAAGTGTTATAAATGTGGAAAGTGTGAGAAACGTACGGCTACGTAAAGGATTATGTACGCGGCTGAACTGAAAGTTTTACAAAATCCATAGAATTATCCGAGTACACAGTGGTGTGAATTAGATTTTTGTTATTCCTAGCTCAGCTCACATCAGGGTACACACCTGTGTATGTACATACAGGTAAGGAATCATCATTCTACAGGTGTTAAAGTTACTAATTCACAACTGTTCTAGAAGTAGAGTATATTCACTCAGATAAGCATTTAATAGACACCCATTGGTACAAATGTATTTATTTTTCACATATACAACGTCTCTTTTTATAGTAGTCCTTTGTTGTACTTCCTTCCTGCATCTGCAATGGTATTCGCAGAGTAGGCAGAGGAGCCCCTGTCGATATTGCACCGGTAAATCTTCTACCAGAGATGAATGAAATAGGTCTATCTAGGAAAATCGTGAGTAAGTATCTCGGGGAACCAACATTTTCATTTTTCAGAAGGTGCGTTTGATATCCACCCAGTTATTCTCAGTCTTTTGGTAGACATCTTAGCTTCATTAGTATTTAAGCGGTACAGGTTCACACTGAACCAGGGAAAGTTGCCACCGGGCTGGACAGTCTTGGCTGCACACAACCGGTAACTCAAGTCGGTTACGGGTAACTGTAATCCAGCGAGCCTAAGTGGGCTTTTACGTAAGGTGCTTGAAAAGATCTTTCGCGCGCATGTGGCTCAGTACTTACTGGAACAATCTCTATTGAACTCACAAGTCAGTTGGCTTCACAGAGTCGCCAAAGTTTGCTCCCGTTCAGCTGGCCGCAACTGACGGATCAGCTTCTCTATCACCTTCGCACACATCACCCGATCCAGCATTTTCTATCGACTTGTTTTTGCAACACGTTTGACTTGTAAAACCATTCGAGAATAAATGTTAGTCCAGTAACATGTGCTCTTTTTCTGACCGGACCACTCAGGTCAGGGCTGTCCTTTATGACACAACGCACGTTTTTGTCTAGCGCATCGTGCATTCTTAAAAAATATATCTTGTCTAACCAATCTCTTGTACTTGTTTACAACAATCTAATTTTTGCATCAGAAGTGCGAGTGCATGCTTATAATTCCCCTCCTCCAGATGAACGGTATTAGCCGAGAAACCGTCTGCACTTACTACTTATATCGAAAATCGTGTGCTCCCAGGATGAAGTGACTCCAAGACTGGATGAAGAAAAGCAAATCAAAGTATTATCTTAACTTTGGAAAGGCACAAGGCTAGCATGAAACACCTATTTCAAAATGGTGAATTCGTCGATAGAAATACTCCATCCATCTTGTTGTTGGCTGAGGTTTTTGTTCGACGTGACCGAAGTGATCTCTTGTATTGCTTTGGAATTCCTCACAACGAAAAGGTATTTCAATAACAAAAGTGTTAGAAGATTTGTTAACTGCTATTTGTTTTATTCCTTGATAGGTTAACGGTGCATACGGGCTACTTCCCACCGTTGAGCTTTCTGGAGTGCTCCGTGCTAATTTTCGATTGTTATTTTGTTATAAACTGACATTTGCTTTTCTGAAATTTACGAAGAAAAATTCATAAATGCCTTTTGTGTTATAACGAGTGCTATTTTGAACGGCTTCTTCAATTTATCCCGGGCATTCGTGAGTTGTTGTCCGAGGGCTACAAACCACCTACTCAGTTTCACCGTACAGGACTCCCTCGCTGTAGCGAACATCGTCGTGACCGATGAAATTTATTCACCCCTAGGAAATGTTCGCAATGGGGAAGGGTGTTCAGAAAATAGCCCAAAACATGATTAAAACACAAAGACAGATTTTTAGCACCTATAAAACATCTGAAACTAACGTATCTGCATCTCCCGTACATGTATTGTTTTCCCCTACTAGAAAGGTCATAAAGTGCAGGTGGAATAAAATAACTACGGCTGCGTAAGATCCCAACCTTCATTCATTCATCCGAAAGCCATGTCTTCAGCGTATTTTCATTTGATGAACTGGCTAGGTGGTGCAAACACATCAGAAATCTGGCAATTTTTGAATAGCTCGAGTTAATTTTACGGCATTGTTGGGATTTTTGCAACCAACTATGACTCGCGTGGAAATTAACAACCTCCGTATCACAAGCCACCTCCGGTACTCTCTCTTGTTGCAAGACTCCTGTTACCAGCAGAAGACTCCGATTAGAAACCGTTCGTACACAAAAATGCTGAAGCAGTTGAGAAGTGTATGCAAGAGCCTTTGTTGACTTGATGATCTTTGATCCTAGCTGATTTTGAATACAGAAGTCAACAACATAGATTGCACAATGATTCCTGGATCATTTCGTCGCTTCTTTGCAAAGAACTTACTGCAATCAATGACTATTTTTACGGCAAAAAGGATGAACGGAAGTTCTAGAAACTAAGGCAGAATCACATGAAGCACACATACGTACGTGTCTGTCGGGTAAACATTCAATAATTATCACACCTGTTTATCACGGAAGTGATAAGTCCACCACAAGATCTCATTTTACTGCACAGTTCTGGGTGGTGTGTACGGATCGACAAGGCCTCCGTATGTCCTAGTGATTTGATATTCGTGGTCGAGTAAATCGCTTCGAATGCCTGACCTGAGATGACTCAGTGCTTGGTCCCATAAAGATGTCCAGACACTAACGACCTAATGGATCTTTGCTCGGCTGGTGAAGTAATCGTGGTGAATTTGCTGTTCTTCGCCTTCTGGGGTTACACCGGAACGTGTTCAGCCATTCGATGACATAAGTGCCTTTCCATCCTGCCTGGGTAGGCGAATGAGCACTCACAGTTTTAATTCCGGTCTTGTTTCTCACAATTATGAGGAGTTGCGTTTTAGAAACACTGAAATGGGATGCTAACCTCTTCACAGAATCTCCATTCTTTTGAAAGTTATTGACTTTCGTTTTGTCATTAAGGTTCAAGAAGGTCTTTCTCGTTGACAGCTCCATCACCATTTGGAGCTCTACTGCTGTGGCTTCGAAGTTGCAGTGATTATTTTAGGTGAACCTAGCAGGTTTGTCAGTCGTGTGACTGAAACGCTAAAAGTGCATTCACAATATCCACCACCGTAGGTGTCAGTTGGTGGCGCAAACAACTAAACGTGCACAGTAACACACAGCATACGCGGTATCCCTGACTATCCGGGGCCATGTTTTGCCGAATGATTTCAGTGACCTTCTGTGAACAACCTGCATGGTCTGCAACGCTCAAACACGCATTTCCAAGTGAAGACCTTGATACCTGTGTGCTTTTAATATCTGACCCAGATATGTGGATGACACTTTCGTCATCATAAAACAGTCGGATATAGAAAACACACAAAAAACAATTAACTACACCTTCAACGACATCAAATTCACCATGGAATCGGTGAACAATGGAGAATTGGCATTTTTGGACGTGCTCGTGAAAAGAGATGCCGACGGCATACTGGAGACATCCGCGTATCGGAAACTAACACACACTGATCAAAATATTATGCTTTCACGGCAATCACCCAAATCACCACAAAAGGTCATGCATTCGGACCCTGTTCACATGAGCTAAAAACCCACTGCAGCACAATAGAACTGAGAACGTAAGAAGAAAACTAACGCTTCTGAATGTTCCAGCGAAACGGATATCCAAGAAACTTCATAAGAAGAACCGTGTATGGGATGAATAGGAAAATAAATCAAAGAACACAACCAAACAAAAGGATCACACTACCATACATCACAAAAGTCTCTGAAACAACTGCAAGATTGCTTCAATCTCAAGACATAACAGTTGCCCACAGACCAAACAGAACCATGAAAACACTCATATCAAAACCAAAATAATAACTGAAAGCCGAAGAAAAAAGAAACGTTACATAAAATGTCAAGTGTATGGACTGCGACAGATGCTACATCGGTCATACCGGGAGAAACGTTGACACTCGAATGCACGAGCATAAACTGGCCACAAAGAGACATGACCCATTCTCTCTCATATCCATCCATGAGGATCAAGAAGGACACAAGTTCAATTTGGACGAGGTTGAAATTTTGGACCAAGCAACCACGAGGCACGCAAGAGTGTTTTCGGAAGCCTGGTACTCTTCAAACAACTCAATCAACAGACGTATTGAATTGGACCACGTGTACAGTTGGATGAAGAACAGACAGTCGAACTAGTCAAGAAGGTCAGAAGCGAAATCATTGGACCAAAATCATTCAACCCGTATTGTTAAATCTGAGTTTTCACACTCATACATATTCGGAACTGACTTGCCGAGAATTCACATATCAAAAATGGGAACGACAGCACAAAACGAAAGGGCTCAAGCTCACCAAACGGGGCATCAACCGTCAAAGGTCAAAGGTCAAGTTCTTAGAGGCAAAGCCGAAAAAGGAAAGTCGAGCTTTGGGCACAAAGTAGTCTACGAGGCTCAAGCTCGGGACTAATGACAAACCTATAAATATAAGAGATCACTACCATCAGCATACACGCACTGACGATGTTACCTCGACTGGTGATGAAACGTTCGCGATCTAAGCGCCAAGCTCAGCGATCAGAAAATCATGGCAACCAACAACCTGAGCTACAACTATCACAAATATTTAAGTGTTGTTTTCATTACGTATTTGCACCTGAGCAAATGGAAGTTTCGTACTTTGTATAGTCCCAATGGCCCACTAAACTCTGTACACATTTGTTTGCTTGGGGGTGGTTGGGTAGTTATGAGTTTACGTGTGTTTTTCTAGGTGCAGAAATCGGTGGAGAAAAGCTTGTTGTTCTTGCCGAAGATATGATGAATAACGGGAAACTGGAGTCGTATAGATGGTGTCATCTGTCTATGAGATGACTCGCAAGAACCACACAAGGGATAACCTTGCATATTTGAAGCGCTTGTCAGTACGGCTGTATCAGAAAGGCTGCGTTGTCTGATTCGGTCCACTACCGAGTGCACATGACAGTGTCAGTTGTGTAGCTATCCTTTGGTTGTACGTTTTTTTGGTGTGTAGGTAAATACGTTATCTTTACTGCCATCTGGAAAGTTTGGAATAGTCAGAATTTCACGGTATCATTTTTATATAGACCATTTGTTATCGGAATACTTGTGCTAACAATCTTCGGTCAGCAAGGAGCTCCACTGTGCTGCAAATTGCTCACGCGTGTTTACCCATGGGAATGGTAGATCCGGGACGGGAACTTGAAGAAATTCGCACAGTGGTTGCCAGCCCTGTTCTATACGGTAGACTAGTAAACGATCTGATGGAATGGTCTTTATGATCTCCTCCGTTCGCTTCTCGAACGAGCGCATCAACACATCATCCTCGTCTAGATCCACGTCCCAGCCTAAGCTGTGTCGAAAAGACAAAGTGTTCGCTTGCAGAAATCCGGCACCAAAGCAGGCTAAAGTACTCGACTGATTGGGCATTTTGATACCTTGTTTGGGTAACACGGTTGCACGCAGACTTTCCAGCCAGGACTTACTATCCCGAATCCCTAAGACAAACTGTGAACAGAGAACAGAAAGCGCGTTTTATCACCTTGATAAGAGTAGACAATTGTGAAACACGTGTATCAGTGCGAAGGACTTAAACAGACAACATAGCGACACTTCAGTCATTGCACGCAAAAGGAAGTAGGACAAATAGGCGAGATATCACAAATGGCAAACTTTTGGAGCAATACCTACAAACAGTTTATGGCTGGAGTAAAGTTTCATAAGTGAGTCATTCGCAAATACTGACCTTAGTTTTTGGATATATTTCCATCAACGGGCGATGAAGTGCACATGCCGGATGTCCAGTGGATGCGGAAAATCCGTCCAAGATTGAATAGATTTGTTCTGGTATAATTTCAGCTTGTGGATCAGCTAGTAATTGTTGAAAAATATGTTGCCAAGTGAGGATGTGAGCGGGATTTTGTTCACGTACAACGGACGAGTGATAACACGGTCGTTTAAGTAGTGTTTCCAGCGCCAATTTTAAACTGGTTGTTCCGGTACGTCCCATACCCAGACCAATTAAAACCGGTGACTCTGCAGGAGTCAGGTTCGTTTGACTGAAATTGAAGAGTTTGTGAGTCATTGAGTGGTTTTGTGTACCAACTCCAGTTCACAATCATTGATTTATATCTGAAGTTGTGCGATGTTTTTGTGTATTCCACAGCGAGCAGTTTTACACAACAAATGCAGAGTTATCAGAAATACATTCTTTTCACATCTTTGATTCAATAGGCAACAATTCCGTGATAATACCGAATGGGTTACTCGGGCAACTAGAGCAGACCGAGAACAGAATTTGACCAACGGTAGACAGATTCACACCCGGCACATCGCTGTCTGTGGTTCTCCATGTTGACCATTTGACCATCTGCCGTTTACTAGTGCGTTACTGAGGAGAGCTCCTCACCGTCGATCGAAACTAAGATCTAGATTCGAGAATCCATTGAATTTTGTACAACCGCACTGGGATAATCTTCAATCGTTATCCGGCCGTCAACACTAAATAATTAGCGCTTTCTGGTCTCTGGCATTGGTCATCTATTTATGTGACACACGCCGTATCAACACTGGTCTACGGTGAAACATCACAGAACTAACAATCACTCACTGCGCTTTGCAGTTTTCTTCGGTGTGTAGCCATAAGTTTAACTGACCAGCTTGAGACCACTCCTGGGTTCGAAATAGCTCTTTCTAATTCAGATTTTCAGCAAAGTCACTAGGGATACCTCTTAACAGATAGGATGAATCACTCTTTAGTAACTGCTGAGATCCCCCTACGCCGGCTTTATATTTTGAAGCCCTACTAGGAATCAGTCTTCTGAGTCTTACCTTTTTTAGTGTCTTCTTCCTGTTTTCCTTTTTATCAACCTTGTCTTACCAACATTTTTACACACATCTCTATTGTCCCCTGAATGGCACCAGTTTTTTGAAGTTTAGAGCCAGTTTATTCGAAACTTATCAGTTTGGAAACCAAAAGTGATTAGTGCATAATTGCTATAAATACCAGTGTGTTACCTGCGCGATGCCTTTTTACAGTTGTTTGCAAATGGAAGTTTAAAGGTAATGGCTTCAGGTGATATCTTTGTATAACCGTCGAGTGATCACGCTTGCTCGGAAGCTTTCTGATTACACACCAGCTGCATTTGCAGTAATCACAGGGTAACAAACAGAATAAAGGAGAGGTTCGTTTTCAGTGATTGGCCAGTGGTGGTCAAGTGATTTATTTCGTTTCCTCCCCACGTCGGAGGTTCGAGGTTTGAATCCCACCACCGAAGGTTACTTTGGAGTTGTATGGTAACTTACTGTCGTCCGACAGGATCTGTTGGGACCGTACATGATCCTCCGTCACTCCGAGTTTCAGGGTCTGGTTGCCGGATTCCCGTTATAGTCGGGCGGCTATTTGTAACTACGTGTATATCCCTGCCATTGCAATCAAGCTCAAGAACGTAATTTAAAAAAATATGGGAGTAAATATTACATTGCGTATGACTAATAATGATTCCGAATGGAACAACGTTTACTCAGCTGCCAGCCCATTGTCAACATTACCTTATCTAGTGCTCTTCTACAGCTGGCCTAAACAACACATCATTCACAGAATAATTGACTCCCACCGCTGAGGCGTATTCATTACAGGATTAGATGAAACAAGGACATCTGCAAGGTGAATATACGTGAACACCTTTCTGTTGAAAATTTGCACTTTTTGCACAGAAAACCTGTCAAATGAGTAACCATAGTGAAAGGCCATGAAAGCAAAGCACGTACGTGAATCTCCCGTTAATGGATGGCAAGAGAGAATGCGGTGCGCAGGACTTCGTCGTGTCATGTAAGGTCCCAGTTTAAACGAGTACACTGATTGCAATATCCTCCCCGCAAGAAGCACTTTTGCTTTTGAAGAATGGTATCTTTCTTTCATTATCTCTCCTCCCAAGTGCAATACCTGCCAGCATAAAACAATTTGAGCAATCTCGGTCAGTGTTTGCTGGTGGGAGGGACTACTTCAGTTGGGTGGTGATTGGACTGGGATCCTACTCGTGTGCTTTCTGTCCCTGAAAGTTCACAGCACCTGCAGGAAATGTTCTAATTCTTCAGGTCCCGCTCAATTACAACACAAGACAGAAAATTGTTCAACTGCAGGCAATTTCCAAACTATCTGTATAATTTAAAGGTTTCCTCATCCATTCACACATTCTTGTACTTTCGTGTGGTAGAAATGGAGGACATAATCACAACTCAATAGACCAAGAAACCATCATGGTCAATTGAAAACTGCAGACGTGAAACTACCTTCAGTAAGTATTTACTCTAGGGTTATTGAAAAACAGCAGAACACTTTCGGGCTCTGCAATGAGAAAACACCTTCCATGGAGATTTGGTAGAGTATTTTGCAGCACTTGTTCAGATCTTAATGAAATCGAGCATACTCAACCATTTTCATCTTCAATGGTACTGTTATAATCTTAGTTTATTCCATTTTTTGTACTGACATATGCCAGCCCATACGTGATTTTTCTCAATTAGTACACAAGCAAAAGAGTACCGATTGAATTTAAGTGTTATAGGGTAAACAATCTAAGCTCCGGAAGGGCAAAAAAATCATCCTTATTTGTAGAATTATACACTGATGAAAGTCATGATAAAGCTGCTTTGTCTGTCCAATACTAACGACGGTATATCAACGAAATTGATACTATTAGTTAATGCATACCACAATAATATTAAAAGTTTGGGTAAAAACATCCGATAGTGTAGTGAATTACTCTCAATCACGGGTCAAAGGGAATCACTTACTACATTCTTGCACACTGAAAACAATTCCAATTTGATGTAAAAACCGGGTCACAAACAGTCCTATTTATACATCCGGTTCCGTCTCATCGATCATTCATGTGATACCTGAATGTTTGCGTGGACCAGTCAGATTAGTATCAATATCATTCACTTGGAATAAGGCCCGGCGAACTGAGAAAATACCTTACTTCGTTTATCTTGAAACAGTGGTATCAATTTGCATGAGGAAGTATAGTTGTGAATTTCGTCACTCTAGGTCACGGAGGATGTTTGTTGTCGGAGGTTTGATTTTGGTGTTATTGTTGACCAGTGGTCTGCTAACCGCTGAACAGAGAAACACATGATCACCGGCAACGTTAACAGTTCACCCATGATGATCATACTACGGAATGAGGCTGCGTTGTTCTTGAGGTCACTTTCGATATTTGTGCTGACCATAGGTTCCCTCGGCTGTCCTTTCAGTGGTATTAAAAAGATCGATGTAAAGGGAAAATGGCAAATCAGAGGTTATTACGGCAGAGAATATATATATATATATATATATATCTATATATATATATATATATATATATATATATATATATATATATATATATATACTTCTGCTTGTTGATAACCAGTTAGTTTCCGTACTTTAAAAAGCCATTATCAATCATTATAAATGTATTAAAACCTGGTCTGAATCAGAGTACATCGCGAGGATCGATCGGCATCGTGATATGTGGAGAGCTCATGTGTGATATTCAGCAGCATCGGATCAACATTTCTGTGATCATAGTTAACTATTCTCACGGCAGATTTACAGTCAAATCAAACGCTTCCGAAAGGGCTGTATTACCGTATATTGCGCGTTTACACGTCGCGTAACGGCAGTACAAGACAAATGCATCAGTAAAAAATCGGAAAACCAGTCAATCATGAATAGAATGATTTTCGTTTGATTGACTGTCCTTTTGGACTCCACGTTTCACGCGCCAACCTCAGGTCATGCGACCAACCCGCACTCGGAAGCACCAGACTCGAGTTTCGCTCTTGTTAGAGCTCATCAGTGGTGCATATCCACCGCCACACCCAGGGTTTGAACCCGGGCCCTCCCATCCCGAAGGCGTGTGTGTTACCACCGCGCCACCCCGCTCCCGTTCGAGCTGATCCGAATCACCAAGTTAAGCTTGTATAGATGTCGACCTCTATGACAGCCAGAATTGCCCGACAGCTTTCAATGATTGGCCAAATAGAGCACTAATAGATCGGGAATGGAATCGGCACCGAAGGACAGGGTACTGCTGTTCACCACCAAAACTGACCGGTGATTTCAAGGTTCGAACCACTCACTACGGAGTTCAATAACAGAGACTTAAAGCCTTAGTTCACAGTCAGTCATGTCACCTTAATCTGGCAGTACAATGTAACAAACCAGGCATTCTTGAATCAGTGAAACGGAGAGAAGACATTCGTCTTGAAAAGCAGGCACTTCTTTCAATCTCGTGCATCGTCACGATAAGCAGAGTCAAAGATTTTAAGTGCCACTTGTACACCAAATGGCTGCCCAGTGGAAAAGTGTTGAAGAAAAGTCAACTGAAAAAGGCGTAACAGCGAGAACTTAGAAGATGGTCGGGTACCGATCTCAGAACTGCTGAAGCAACAATCTTTTACGGACCGAGCAAGCAAAAAAGCAAATATCCCACAATAATATTCATCCGCCGAAGCAATAACAGCAGCCTACCACCTCCAAACAAACAAAAAGTATAATAAAAATGATCATAATATTAGTAATAATAATAAGAACAGTAGTAGCGATACTCCCCGTCATCCCTACAGTAAGTATCACCAGGACGTCAGTCAACCTGATCCTCTCATCTGGTGATTGTCCTGCAGTTGTCAAACGGTTATAATCGCGGACTTTGGTCAATAATGATCGAAGTTCGATTCTTGCCACGGCCTATCACTTTCCCGCTTGGTAGCTTTTTGTCAGCTGCGGCTCCCCTCCTAAATCGTAGCGCGTTATTATAGAATAGACAAAAAAGAAAGAAAAAATAGTATTTCAAAGAGTATATTTATTCACCATCATCATCATCATTCAAATGTTCATCATGATTTTTGTTTATTTCATCATTCTTTAAGCGACAGTCGGTTTCGTCATCTAAATGAACACCGTCACTGTATTTACCCGTGTCCTAAAAGTTTTCGTCTCAATCGTCGTTCTTGTGCAAATCCTGACCGATCTGCTTCCCGCTGAAACAGAGTAGCACCGATGCGTGTGCGAAGTGACTTAGTTGAACTGTTGAGTGTTTTCCTTCGATAGTTTGAATTGGCTTTGCATTATAGTGTACACGATTGGATGGTCAGTACAAATTGACAGTCACAGTTTCCGCAATGACCACAAAATATCAAATGCTGGAGTCCAAAACACCAATTTTAAATATTGGTTTGCGTAGAATTTGTGACCCGTTGTGACTGTTTCGTAATGACAGAAGCCAAAGATTTTGTGTTCTTCCTTGTTAGGAAAATGGAATGCAAAGCTGCTTCTGTCAATTACTTGCTTGTGAGCTCCTAAACTGCCTAATAAATGTCAATATCAACATCAGTAGTGCAGTTAATGCGTCTTGCAAACTGCAGATGAGTTAGTTGATCAGTAACGTGTGAGATATAAAGATTGAAAGGACAGTTTAGGTGGGTTTGAAGATCGATGTTGTGGTCGTTCGTAGCATTGCTGAAGTTTAACAAGGATTTCATTTCCCGATTTTTATATTTGTGCAATTTGAAATTCTGTCAGAGACCATAATAAATCACTTTTTTATGAAAAATGCATTTATGACCAGCTACTTCGAGCAGTTTTGTAATTTGGCATAAATTTTCTGTGTGACACCAAAACGACTCCATCGTTTTCCTTCACGAAGATAGAGTTGATGTTAACAAGATCAATTGTGGACATCGCCAACCCAATAATTACCTCAGTGTCATCACCGACTTATTGCTTCATGCCAAGGTGTTCCTTGTTCGAAGGCCAGTCGAAGATTTCCGTTCATATTTTTCAGTAGTATTCCAGGGTTGGAAGAGTGAACTCCAATAGGCAATTTAAAGTGTTCTAACTCGGCCGCCATAATATATTTTCCGGAACTTGAGAGAACGAATGTAACAAAATGATGGTAAAGTTCACCGCAGCTGTTTACGGTCACAGAAGAATAAATACCGATCATGCCAAGAACAGATCTTTTGCATACATGCCCAGCAGAACAGAATGCTAATACAATACAAAGGCATTTGGAAGATACTCTACATTATCTCGTTGTTCAATAGCTGTTTTGAGTTAGACGGTAGGACAACTGAAAAACATTTTCTGTTAATTTTGTAATGCCACAAAAACAATTCAGGGTCACGTGAGCATCACTCTTCAAAATTTCATTTTATTTTCAAAACTATAGAGAGATGTGCATTCAGAACCAATATGTCTCACGATTTTGTTAAATTATAGAGACAAAAAGGATTGGATTACGCATTCCGCTTGTGTTTCAGTGTTACAGATACTAATCAGAATGTAACCCTAAGTGAATAAACTGTTGTCGAGTGACTGAAATAAATTATAGCGCCACAGCAAGACATTTTTAGTCAAATGATTGTTTTTTTCACCCCGGGAGGTAAATATTCAATCTTATGGGGAAAAAGAAACAAATCGGATATTATTACCGGTAAACCCGGAGTTTTACTGAAAAAAGGAAAGGTCCAGACAGCAATGAATATAATGTAGGAGAGAAGATTGTCCAGTCCATTCTCCGGAGCCGCTGCATAGAACAGTGCTGAAAAGCAGGCTACTCCCTCTCTCGTCCGATCTGAAACCATCACTTTGAGTGCAACAATGTTTGTTGTCCGTTGCCATAGAGAAGACTCTCAAACTCTAACGTCAGTAATCTTAGCCATTTATATACTTTCTATGCTTCATAGTGAGACTTACAGGAATTACAAAATCATGAGCGATGCTAGTAAACTCACAGATAAGCTCATTCCAGTGATTTTGATGTGGTATAACTAATTTTATCGGTTGATGAGGGTTGTACTTAGTATTGGTGAACCTTGTAGTGGAGAGGAAGCGTCCGCGAGGCCCTGGACGTTGTGGAATTCACTGGACTCGGGCAGTAAATTCCAGTCTGTCAGAGCAAACTAGCCCAGGAAGACTACTCTCCTGCTGGGTAATTCCTTTCCGATAGTGACGACATTTGCATGTTTACTTTACCGTCACGGACAAACGTATTCATTTCTGACATACTTTTCATCAAGCGAACCATGGACATCTTCAAGGTTCGTGTATCCCCATGATCACGTTGCACTTCTGGTTTGATTATGGTTGGGAGTTGTGCCCAAAAGTCGGAGAAGTACGCTACTGCGATTTCTCCGCATTGGACTTTAGGAATGAATATAATGAAAGTAAAAGAACACAGGATTACTAGTGATATCATAGCCGGGTTGGTATACAGTATGCCTAAAGTCAAAAATAATATACTTATATTGGACACAGGCCAATATATTATTATCCGAAGAATTAAAGATACAGTAAACATTATGATGGGTGCGTGCATGGAAATAAATACCTCTTGTTTTACATTTTCAGTTTACATTCTCATACGCTGGTGAAGAAGCGTTGCCGCTGTCCATTAGGATGCATCTTTGTGCGCGGCGAATTTGAAAATAGCGTAAGATCACATCCACCGTTATGAAACACGAAAGGTTGTTACTTGAATGTGATCAAAGTAGACTTCCACGTTCATCGGTTCACACTTGGCGTAACTAATCGTACGAAAAGCTTACCATTGCTTTCGTTGAACGTTGTCTAGGGGGTTTCTCGCTCGCTTTGTTTTACTGAATTTTGGTGATTGAATTCACACTGAACAGCAAAATTGTGGCCATGGTAAATAAATAAGTGCACCTTTTACTTCTCTTTTATTATTCATGCAACAAAGTACAACAGTCCCGGAAGGGGGCTGCGGCCAGTGAAAGGCAGTCAGATGGAGAAGAGTGCGGCGGTGACGGGAATCTAACCCGGGTCGATGTTCACCAAAGTGTAAGATGATAACAGCTTGACAACCATCTGTCGGCAACATCCGATAGATCAGTGTTCAGTTGCGGGTAGCGATTGAAATAAGTGCATACCTTCGTCATCTGTTTCACTGGTTGAGCTTATGAGTGAGAAGCACCTTAAAAGGAAAAAGGACTTAGAGCACACACATAAGTAAACCAAGAATGAGACGAAGGTCGTGAGATGCCAGTATGTTATCTACTTTTATCTACCGCAAAAGTTAAACATGTCAGTGTATACAAGTGTTACACTGGGTGTGGGGGAATACCACAGAAAGTTGGGTTGCACTAAAAGCTCTCACAGTGTTTGCGATGAGACTGAGATCCGTTGGGTTGGTTGTTGAATCATAATAAGTATCGTTTTTACTGGGGGAAAAAAATAATTTGGGTCGGATGAACTCCATGACATGATGCAATTATGTGTCTTACAATGAAAGAAATCGGAGATTTTACATCCTCATATGTGACCCCAGCATTCCGTTTTGCCAGTGCATACTTCACTGCAGGTGCAAATGAACTGGTCGATAAAATATGGGACAATAAGTTCAGCACTGTTGTGTTATTACCCCAGCCCTTTGATTGTCTGAAGCAAACGCTAATGCACCGCTGTGTCAATTTAAGATTTCCATTTATATGATTTCACATTCTCAGCCAAGCGGTGTAAATGAAATACCGGCACTTCTCGTCATCTGTCTACTTTTCATTCATATGAAATGTAGAAAACAAACACTGTACTTTGAATACAAACTGTCTGGTTTAAACAAAAAATGAACACTATTGGAATGTGTAGAGTTAACACTACCGTGAGATGATCATTTTTATTGACATGCCTCCAACCACCAATCCATCGAAAGGAAAATAAAAAGGCAGGTTGAAACAGTTCGCTCATTTTCAAATGGGCGCAACTAACTAACATTCAGCATTTATCGGAAAGGATCGAAGAGAGCCAACGGCGTGCGTTGGATAGAAACGGGTGATGGGGAAGTATATTGACTAAGATAAGGCAGTGTTCCCAAAAGAAGTCGAAATGGCAGCGGAGTTGATCGCCTTGGGGAAATGGATTGTCAGCTTGTGTTACCCACAACACATTCTACTTTAGGAGATCAAGAAGATTCTAGCGAGGTTTTGTGTATTGACGCTCGTTCATTTCTCCAAAGAATTATGAGGGTGGCTTTTTCAATGTGTACTTTCGTTGATTTTCTAGAAGGACCAACCCGAAGTCTAATGTATTTCGGAGGACATTAACGAAGCATAATCAAAAGTTAAATCATGGCAAGCGTCTAGGGAACAAAAGAACCTGCGTGAAGTTGAACTGGTTGTCTATTATCCTGTTGCCTTGAAATCTAATGGCGTTCAGTGTGCTCTTCTATTTCGTGGAACGATAGCCATTTGCCCATCTGCAACAAGGGAGATGATACGTGGGTACAACTTAGCGTCTATTTTTCAGGGAGAGGGCACTTCAAGATAACTGAAAGATCGTTTCGGTTGTACAGTTGTCAAGTGACAGTTCCGAAGCAGGATTTCAGTAGAAAAAACATCGAAAAAATACATTGGGTTCGTTGAAACAGCTATTTAAATTGAGCTAGATAAAGTTATGTCCTAAACTCTGACAAGAGTGTTCAACTGTGGATTGCATTCTGGTTATTTAGGATGACAGGTTGGGAGTTGTATTGAAGAAGGCCATTTATTGTATATTGGGAATGATTAAAGTCCAGTGGAGTAAAATTATTTGCCCATAGCTGTTGAACAGTAGGTCCAGATGACCACCTTATTGCGATGAAAATTAACTATCACGTCTCGTGTGCCTGATAATGAATAACTATGTTGTTGTCGGTGCTTCAGATGAAATGCATCCCACATTAGGGCCATCGGTAGAATCATCGATAAACTCAGTGTGGTTGGGTTTTCATACCAGACTACAAATACCGTTGACATGTGGCGTGATAGAAGGTCACAACTGGGAATCGACCGATTCACCGCGATAAATCGGAAGATCGGATAGGCTAGCGACGGAGAATTTACTGAGAACTTGCGCGAAGAAACAGCACAGCACACAAACTGTCAGGTCAGATGCATACAGTCTCGTGTTCTGCTGGTGGTCAAACAAGGAGCAGCTTAATAATGAGTGATACAACGACGGTAACATAGAGCTGTGTTTAAGGTTAGTGTTTGTCAAAAAATGATCCTCTTCACCATCATTTTACTTTTTATGAAGAAAAATTAAACTTATTTTGGTACAAATTACGCAAATTGCAAAACCAAACAAAACTGACAGTGACATAAGTTGTGCTGCGAAAAAAGTGGATTTTACCTGGTACTTTAGGGACTAAGAAATCTCACAAGTATATTTAAGATGTTCACCTCGAGTACGGTACATGAAATATAAAAAATATGAATTGCAATCGGTACCAAACCTTTTGAATGTTACGAGCGACATCAATGTAAAACTTTGAAGACCATTCCAACAAACCTTTCAGTCCTAATATCTCCGAGATTATTGATTAACTGGCTCATTTGCCGTTTCCATGAAGCCTGAAATGCATCACCGGTACCAATATTTACTTTACTCAGTCAACTTGAAAACACACATTCCAATGACTAGAAAATCATCGAGGCATTCCCCTCAGCCCACTAGACGGAATGTGAGATCTTCAGCTTCTTAGACTGGGAAACAGTCAAAACAGGTCACACAATTGACGCGAGTCAATCTTTCAGTTGTGTGAGGCAGTTTTGTGCTTTCTGAACGATGACCGATATACGTATTTCTGACGGAAAGAAAACCGACTAAGATCAACTCCCAGCCAGGTTGTTGTTGAGTGCTTTGGATACTCTTTTCTGTGTGACATACTGAGTTTGATTTTCTGCACTACTTGTTAGTTCTGTTAAGAATGCTGAAAGATTCCGCTGAGATTGGTACCGGAGATGTATAGCGTAGACAAAAATATATACTCCTCGGAGAGGTTGAATTTCGCAACTTACTACTCACAACCCTGTTAGTATGCAAAGTGGGACAAATACCACGAAGTAGAAAATTAAGTCAGTAACAAAAGTGCACGCGAAAATTGGATGATAGAGAGGAAAATTAGCGGACATGGTCGGTATTTAATGCCAGATAATGGCTCTGGGCTCTACGCCAGCAATAAACAAAGAGTTCGTAGGTGATATATTCCTTCTAAGTATGTGGGATACTAATGAAGATGAACTATAATAAGGTCAGTGGTCGAGAAGTGTGCAAGTGTGCAAACTGAATTTGCTCTCAAATCATCCTCAGCGTTAACATGCTTATACAGCCAACTTCCGTTCCGTGAAAATACACTGGATTATGCTAGAGTGGTGTCCGTGATGCAACTGTATGTTCCCTACGTGGAAGATAATATTGTGTAATCTAATACTCTGGACTCGTGTGTGCAAAACTTCCTAGTGCATTGAACATCCTCCGAGATAAGAAAAACTGGTCCGGTCAGCCTGGCTATCGTCACTCGAGTATCCAATTTAGTTTAGCTATGTCATACACTATTTTGTTTTTCATTCCATGGGATATGCAACTCAGCTAGTACTTGTAGTCAGGGCTGTAGTGATGTATTCAAATATGCAACGAGAAATAAATTCCAAATATATTAGATGTAAATGGTAGCCCGCCGTCTATCGGTGGTCGTTTATCTGACCCCTTCACTAGTAGCGAACATTTAATACTTGGTTGTGGTCACAAACTTTCATCTACTTTTCGCTACAGAATTTCTTGAAAATAGCATTCTACCACTCTGGTTCTATCCCATTCACACTACCCTTTTTAAACTCCACTTATAGACTTCAGTGAATAACTTGTTGACCGATCGATTTCCCTCCATCATTTAGTTACAACTCGTCACCTAAAACCTACGTGTTCGAACCACTCGTACATTGTGTTAACTTTTCACGTGGTTCACGGCATGGATTTTCTCATCATGCCTAGAAGAAACATGATGATATATACGTGCTCCACAAAGTCCAAGAAATCTGACTGACAGTTTACGCCAGTATCATCATAAAATCTGTGATGTTTTCCTTCAGCTTAAATATAGACTTTTAATGGGGTGAGTCTAATGTGTCACTGGATCCAGAATAGTTTCTACAGTCCAAAAGAGAAGACGAGTTGACTTCGGGGCATTGGGAAAGAGACTAGCACTACTAAGGAGTGACTAATAAATGAAAGAGGAGAGTGAAGCAATGGAAACGAGAGATCTGTGAGGAGGGACATATTATTGGCTGAAAATATAGTTTTGGTACTACGTATGTTTCATACATAGATGATGAATAAATTCTCAGTCTCGCTAGTAGGAGGGATGTACTTTGTTCTCCGTGACTTTAGAGAGTCATCCCTGCACGGTATGTTTGGATCTCAAAGAGTTATCATTAGGTTATCTTAACAAAACAGTTCACTTGGCGGGACGGAGCTAACAAACGTTCAGCGTTTAGATTGGTGAAGTTAGGAAAACGGCATGGTATTTTCATGTTTTTGTGCATTTATATATATAATCTGCATAGCAAAGAAATTTCAATTATTATTCGGTGGGAGCCTTATGGAAACAGAATGTTCGGTTCTAGAAATATTTTGAAACAAATGGCTAAGTTTGTCAGAATGAACGGCATCGCATCTGATCTGTCTGTAACTTGTGACTGGATACTGTGGTGGTCCGTAGGCTGTCTCTTTTCCGAGATATGAACCGGCAGTCGTCACAAGATTTAATGTGTCCCAGTTGCGTCCAAGATGCAGATCTGAATCGAAAACAATTGGCAGAATTTCTTCATCAGGAAAACGAACCCCCTCGAGAAAGTGTGCTTACAATAAGATATCAACTACCCATGACATGGCTTATGGGTAACTGTCCTTTTCTGGAAGATGACCAGTGTATGAACTGAGCACGCAGCTGAGGTGATGGACGGATTCAAATATCTTTTTTTCCAGGCAGTAACCTGATATTTTTCTACATAGATAGTGCCAGCCCTCCACGCGTGAAGATGTGTTCCGTAGCTGATGTGACCAGGTTTGCATGGAAATGCTTGATTCAGGCTCTATCACTGAGGACGGAAGAACGGCAAAAAGCCGGACTGGTTTATTAAAATAGTTGCTTCTATCTGTTTATTTGTGTTTTACAATGCTTTCGTCAGATTGTGTCCTGCTGGAGGTTGGAATGTCCTTCTATTGTGATTACAGATGCGCTTACTGAAAGTGATGAAAACCTACTGATCGGAGAGCTGGAAAATACCATGTGTCACACGTCATCTGGACAAAAATGAGCAAATCACAAAGTGACTTTTTGCCCCACCTGAAAGGGTTATGGAGCACTGCAATAAGAATTGTTTTCCTTCTGAAGTGAAAGATTGGGGTTCTTGACAGAAAATCTATGTATTGATGTTTGGCAGATTTTGACAATGTTTTGAGGTGATCCAAATGTGAAAAGTCTATGGTTCATCAATGCGACATGAACACGACAATGGAGAATGATGTTCACGTTTATTTTCCACGGGGTCCATGTTCACACATGCTCCTTTTGTTTGTATACAAATCATTTCTGGTATTATTCTGATAGACTGATCACTTTCAGCAGATCGATTACCACAATATGAGTATAAAATTCATTCGTGCTACGTCTAACTCACTTCCTGGGCGAAAGTCCGAGTATGGCCTTCTCACGTAGTCTTTGACCTAAAGCAAAGTTCTTTTGCTGAATTGCTTCAATGGGGTGGATGGAATTTGTTGAGAGTGTGTGATCCTCAATTCTAAGCGGCTCTTTAGCTCCAAGATGGTGTTTTCAAACACCTCGTCATCCTTTGAGCAAAGCTCCTGCTCGAAAAAGTTAATCATTTGTGACTGATTTCGTTTCCGCCTCATTTTTTGCTTCAACTTCCATCCAGGCAAGTTAGTTTATCCGTTCTTCTGCTGTAGAAGCACGATCACTCCTCAATCAGTAGCCTAATCACTTTTTTTTCCGAGTCCTGTTGAGGTTTACTTGATTTGCTGACTGAATGGCTCCAGATAAAAGTGTGCAAGTTATTATGCCGATTAGTGAGCCATATAAATGAACTGGGAAAACAGAACTTGTAGGTATCCATCCACAACATTACTTCCGCAAAAGAAACTGACCGACTGGTAGGAGGCCGAAGATCATCGGATTTCAACCGTGACGTTAGAGCAAACGCTGACTTAGTTGTAAGTGCAAAAGATCGAGTTCCATATGTGCCCCTGTACCTAATGACAGATCGACATCTATATAACTAGCAGAACATCAGGCGGATAGTTCATGTTCTTCACTGCATTCAGTTGTACAATGTATCGTGGCAGACGAGCACATCCGGAGGGGAGAAAAGGATAGTATAACTAGGTCACGCCTTATTATATTTTGTGGGAAAACTTCTCTGAAGAAAGCAATTCTTCTCTCCGACTAACGAGTGACAAAAATTAACCGCAGTTCATACCGCACACAACAGTCAAATTTGCCATTCATTTTGGCCCAGTGACTGAAATGAAAAGCCTCACATTGTATCGCATTGAAAAAGGGTTTCAGTTTTCTTGCAGTTATTTTCGTCAAATTGATGTTGTAGCTAGGGTGAGTCCCCTAGGCCCCAGTCTGGATGAAACATTCACGGCGAGTCCTGAGAATAGAATAAAGGACACCATCGGTTATATGCATCTCTACTGGAGATATGTCGATGATATCTTTGTTATCAGCAACTCAGAGCAGGACTCCATCTACCTCTTCCGTAAACTCAGTGCAGTTCATTCAAACACACGACTTTCCGTGGAGTAAGAGTCCGACAACAGGTTCGCAATTCTCGACATTAGGATAACTGGGTCTCCTGACGGTAACCTCAATAGGGCCATATATCAAAAGCGCACATGGTTAGGACAGTGTCTTCTTTTAACGAGCTTTGTACCCCTGATTTATAAGCGTGGGCTGGTGAGAACCATGTATAACAGAGTCCACAATCTATGTACGTCAGAAATGCTCAACTCTGAAATGGAGCCGCTGAATAACGTGCTCCAGTCAACTGGCTACCGGCAACATTTTACCAAGGTGCGATGCACCGCATGTAGCCAAAGTGGACGGCCGTCGACTGTCCCTTGAAAGTAAGGTTTTTCTGCAGCTGTCATTCAAACGTGATGACAAGAGGGGATTTTTCACACCGCCTAAAATCGGCAATCAAGCAGTCATGCCACCCAGCCTGTTCTACTCCACACATGCAGACAGATATCCTTCCCCCGCAGTGGAACGACCGTTATCAGTTCATGCCAAGTCACACCTCCCATACATGTTCACGTGTGGGTACATGGCCACCTACCTAGGCCGAACTGAACGGCAAATTTGACTGAGTGATCGAACATGTGACCCGATGGGTAGACATCTATGTTAACCAGTGGGAAGCACACCACCAAAGTTCACCGGTCAGGCAGCCGCCAGCCTCTTCCATCGCACCTCATTTGGTTGGCACAAAGCACCGGATCAACCGCACAAATGCGTTCTCTGTTATCTTCTCTGCCACCAATTCACATCTACTACAGTTCGCCAAAGCGATTGTGATTCAAAGATGGAAGACTAGTTTGTACTAGCAAGACGATTTATTCGTAGCCCTGGCGTTTCCCTGATAAAACGTGACGTTTATGAACCTATCACTGGTAATGTTATTTTACTATTGCAATGTTTATTATTATATTACCTGTAGGAAGCATCGGATAAGATAGCTGATGAGATGCATACTGTGCAACGTAACTCCACTGTGTTCTCTTATCTAGTTTTTATCTGGCATAGATTGCTTCATGAGTCCAAAATCTCCCGTGATATCTACCATGAACAAACAAAGTTAAAAGAAAAAAAGGAAAATTTGGATTCCATCCACTATTTCATTGGTTTTGTCACGGAACATGAGTATTTGCAACGAGTGAAAGTCTTAGTCTATTTTATTCAGAATTACCAGCCTTGAAAGCAAAAAAATAAGCGGTTTTAGGAAAACAATTTTCCTTGAATATTGTTAAACACAGTGAGTCAAAAGGTCCACTTCGGCAAATCCACAGCCGTTCCAAATGATAAAGTTTTTCGGCCCCGGTGGAGATTCCAAATGTCGAACTTCGGTGCTGTTTGGTAAAGGGCCACACACGTCGAGTCCTTCTGGGAGTTTCATCGAGGTGTGATTGGCGCCAGCATATGGTTTGGATAGAGCCGAGACCGCCGTCCTTCAACGTCCAGAACAATTGGACAACTACGTAGACGAGCACAACTCACACTGTAACTGACTCCTGGCAGTCTTTGAGATACGCACAACATAATCCAAAAAATTCCAAGCCTCCAGTTATGGTTTTCAATACCGTTCTTTATAAAATAATAATGAATATGACACAAAAACTGTACAAACCTCAACGATAACCGCTCCGTCAAGTGAACGAAATGTCTATGGGGAATGTGAGTCAAGGGTTACAGAACAAAATCAATGCGCGCACCAGTCAGCAGTCACTTAAGGTCAATGCCCGGTGTGTGGTTCAGCGATTGAACAAGTGTGGCGCAAAAGGTTTAATGGAAAACATAAATTTGGAGTGAGGGTAGGGGGGGTCAGATCGATCGTGAGTTAGAGCCTCGAGTTTGGTTGTTCTGTCGATTACACACACAATTCGGCTAATATATTTACACCTGACCTATTGGTAATACATTGTTCCAATAACCACGATTATGATTCACTGTGTTCTCTGAAAGTACACAGAGGACTCTAATACTTTAATGCTGATTTGAGAAATTTTCATGCTGAATTGCGAAATTCTCAAAAAAGTTTGCCGAGCTGTCACATAAGCTTCGAAAATTATCGGCTTGATTTTAGAACCGAACGCAATGATGAGTTTTTGCATCTGTATAGTGCATCGTATTAATCAAAAGGCAGCAAGCCTTTCCGGCAGTCAGTCAGCGGTTGTGACCACCTATCTCCCCCCATTTTTCCGAGAAAAAATGACACAGATCTCAGCCATGCCTCATGTCGTGCTCAAGGATGGATGTCATCTCGATGGCTCAGTATGGTCGTGTGATCTGAGCGAGACAACAAAGCTCTCCTTACCCTGTCAATGTAAATGATGATACATTACGATATGTGGGCTAGCGAAGGCATCTCGATTATGCAGTAGACAGAGTTGTGATGCTGGTCTCCGAATAACGTCAGCATTCGATTGACGGACGTGATGCGGAAACGGAAATATATAAATTACTTTAACTTTGGGAATAGCTTGTCATTCCGCCTTGTTGGACATTTCGCCGTTCAATTTTTGAAATCCCATCCCGTCCACCTGGAATGTGATTTCCCGTGAAATATGTTTATTATATGTTTATGTGTGATAAATATACACAGTATGCTTCAGTTCATGATATCATTCAAAAGTAGCGTGTATGCCTTCCATAAACATGTATCCTGAGACTCAACAGAGAAAAAGCATATCAAACCAACCACAAACTATGGAATCCCACGCAGGAATCTGAAAATCGTTGTACCATCTCATGTGAAGACGTTTGTTTTCAATTCCTAGTTAGTACACATTATTATCGTAAAAATGAACCTCGTAAATTCAATTTTCTGGATAAAATATGGCAGAAATTAGGGCATGAATTCAGCTGAGCACGGTGGAATATCCTGAAGAAAATGCTGAGGTTTTTGAGTATCTACAGTGACAAGACGCCAATTGCTTTGTGGCTGACTACAGTCGAAACTGCTTAGGTTGTTGATAATCCAGCTAGCTAGTTGAATTGAAATGGTTAGAAAGCAGCTAACTGATGCGGTTTCTTGATCGATTAACTTTGAGATGGGAAACAGTGTATAGCCTACCGAATGGCAGTTTTAATATGTAAAGGAATGAGTTTCCTTGTCTAGCTGATCGGGACTGAAACGTGGACAAATACCGCAAGGAGCTAGAATTATGCTTTCTCTTCTCAATCAATATCAGTGTGAAATTCACGCAAAATAGTTTTTTGCAAATGTATGTGCATTCATGAAGCATTAACCAATTACAGTAAGGAAATCCCATGGTAAAAGGACCGGATAGATTGTCTCATAATAAAATTTGCGATTCCAGGTACCCCGCATGAGAACGTATATATCATTCAACTGGTCGGCTTGTAAGGAATTTTCTCCCTCGATTCGACGATAATGAGCACGTAATTACGTGATTGGTAGTTGAAAGTTGGGTACTGCTGTAGCGTGATTCTCACCATGTGCGATTCCTTCCATAACACATACCAGTGAAAAACAGAATCATCTAAAATGTCGTCCATATTGCGAACACGAACTCCAAATTAACTAACGACAAAAGGGGAGAAAACACTCCTTAGTACTTTGAAAGATTTCCACACAGTTGTCCTCGTCGGGTTTCAAAACACTCCAGCAATATTCACCCAAATTCCCTGGAAGTATACTTTGTAGAAGTTCGTGATTTTTCTTCAAAATCACAGTCTCCCTATCCACTCAAGTTCTCTTGCTCTTCGGGGTGTGCGCACCTTTTCGTTCGGATCAATGCAATTTTCGTGACGACTGACTGCTTTGTGATTGTGCCCAGCCTAATTAAGCCGTTGATAAACTGGTCATTCGCCGAAATGTAACCTTTGGCCCTTTTTCAGAGGCATTTATCTGTCTGGAGAGAAAACAGTTCCATTACCTCACAGAGTTTCAAATTACAGTTCCGTTCAGTTGAAATAACTGGACGATATATCGTCTATTAGATGAAATCTCTCTAAAACCCTGAAGGACTTTAAATTGCACCTGACTGGACACTCAAGTAGATTCAGTGCATCATCACTGTGTGCTTCATTCCACGAAATTATTTTTTGAGTTATAAAAATGGAATTATCGGAACTTCCCCTAAATCATGTTATACGCTGTTTTTTTACTCCAGTAATCACGATTCATTATGAGAGTGGGCAAGCCTAGTCTTAGTCTGTGAACCTGAATGGAAGCATCACCATGGGTAAAGCTAGGGGCTGTTTGCCAATAACGCTGTGAAGATCAATACTGCTTACGGTACACGTAGAGACAAACTTAACTGAGATGAATTTCATGTTATACTTTCACCACTCGCGCCGTTGCTCTCACTAGTAAAAGTGCACTTGAAGATTACATCCCAGTGCAAAATTCTTAGACGCTACTGTGACCAGGAGACTTGTGGTTGGGCCACTGAGAATGATTTGAGCCCTAGCTCAGTTAAGAGACAGGATTGCGGGGTATTGGTGTCCAGTACGAAAAGGTTACTCTGCTTTACTGTGACAGACAACCGCCATGAATAGACAACGAAGCAGCATGGTTTAAAAATATAAACATTTTGGGTGTATACCTGAAAGATACAATTGATCAGCCGACGATGAAAATGATAACGATGATAGTGACGGTGATGCTGATGAGTTGAATGATAATGATGATGATGATGAAGTTTTTTATTGATTCGGAAGTCCATACTGATGATGATGATGACGGTAAAGGCGATCATGCAGACGACGATGAAGAAAGGAAATTAGTGACCCATTCAGTCCTCTCATTTAAGAATCCCCACAAAATTTCAGTCATGTGATTTGAAGCGGAAAATCAATATCAATATTCTCAGGGATTTTTTGATAACAACTCTATATCAAAACGCACGCCAATTCACACCTTTTAAGTAGTACCAACTCGCTGGATGATGATACGCCTTCCAGGTTTATGTGATCAGTGGCACACCTGTGTTCTTATTCTCTTATAATGAAGTCAGTAGCGGGTAGTTTGACCTGTTCAACATTGTTGGAAGATGAAGATTACCCAGGTGTAGCTCATCAAGACCATATTTGTTTCTTTATTCTAAACCACCGATAGTCATAGCTGTTATTTTCCACATCGTAGTGATCCTATATGACTGAGAGGTGTGTCTCTACCAGTGCAATCATGAGAGATTACGGGACAGAAGGTATGCCAAAACGTATTCTAGGTACGGAAGAATCTACTAATGCAAGTTGAATGTTATTCACATGAGCGATTCTGTAAGTCAAGGTGCACTTCGAATTACCAACATATCTGCTTGCATCGTTCCATGCACTCACACAAAAAGCACATGCTCGGAAATCTGTTATTAGCAAAAGCATTCAGTGTGGCCTCAAGTTAGATACAAATTCTGATCTAAGCTATATAATCAAGTAAGAACAGGTTACGCTGTTCAGTGGCTAGAAGAAACGCTGGCGTCATCATCGTCACTAACACCAACATTATCATGATAACAAATAGTTTTATGAACTTGAATGACACATTGGAAGTATGATTGTGATGACCGAGTTTCGCGAAACGTTATCGGAAGACACTTCAACTGGCACAGAAACGTACTGTTCCATTAGTACGCAAAATACGGCATTTTTGTAGGCGTAAACTTTGTATGAGAAGACATTTACGGCTACAAGCAGATCCATACTCTGACACTTCAAAAGAACAAATGCCAATCAATTTTGAACGGATTTTTCGAGTCCATCTGATACCTGATGTGTGCTCTCTGTCCTCAGTTGATGGGCAAGTATCCTACAACTAAAGTGAGTGCAAGCAAACTAACTACCGTTGAAAATCATTCTCAACTGGTTCTACTATTCTTGATTACTAAAAAACCGCTTCCCATTCGGTCTACTTTCCGTCTTGGCCATTCGTGAAGTTCACCCTTGGTTGGGAAGTCTTCGTGCAGCCCAAACGTGGCATCAAATTGCCCGACCAAATGACTGATCTGGCCTACGTTGTGCAAACGAACACTATCCTTTCTGCATACTTTAGGCTGGGACATGAATTTGGATGACGATGATGATGTGGTGATGCGTGCTTTCAAGAAACAAAAGGAGAAGCATATGAAGACCATTCTGCCAGGTCGTTCAATAGTCTACCATACCAAACAAGTCTGACAGCCACTGTGCAAATTTCTTCCAGTTCTCGTTCTGGACCTACCGTTCCCCTGGATGAACGAGTGCAATCAATTTGCAGAACAATGGAATTCAGCATTAGCTGGGAAATATTAGCAAGAATGCTATGATGTGTATATGAGTATTGGGAAATTAGATTTGCATAATGCTATTCTTCATGCAGCAATAAGGCTCGACTCATCAATGGGAACCTTGAAAGCACTATACAGCTGTGTTCGTCCTTGTTAAGAATCGTCATCAACAGAGCTGACCTACCGAGCCTCCATAGGGGCTCGAACTCGGGGTGGGTGAATTCAAGTAGAATACATAATCACCAGGCTATCCGAGCTGACACTAATCGATTTTTGGAACATATACGCTACATGACATAAAACCCTTCTGCACAACGCTCGACTCCTAGGATGGACAACTTCTCTGTGAGAGCCTAACTACAATGAAGGCATTGCGTTATAAAAAACCTGCACAGCTTGGCTATCGTATGTATATGAGTAGTTGGAGAGATTAGATCCCTAGAGTATGGTTCATCATACAGTATTACCGCTGAACTCATTGGCGCTTATAACAGAATGTCTTCCTTGTAATTGCAAAGAAGTTATCCACCATAGAAGTCGATTGCTGTGCGGGGAACGGGTTGTTACCTTTTAAAGCCAGTGGCGGAACGGTGCTATATCATGTGGAGTACATGGTCAATATTAGTGTGTTAGGTGATTCACAGGTTTTGTTTATCTCCACTTAGTAAATTATTTTTTTATCTTGGATTGACTGCTCCCTAATATCCTTGCTGTATATCATAACATATAGAATAAATAAAAAATATGATTAATTGCATGTGAGTACCTTTAGTTTTGTAATCTTCTGTGGATAGTTGATCCTCACTACCAGCCAAAGCAATCAGGATAAATTGCTTCGCAGTTAGTTTATGTCATGAATAGCTAACTGGTGACGCAGCCAGTAAACCTGCTAGTTTACGCTGTCATTTCAGTTTGAAAGATCAAGAGCTAGAAGTGAAGGGCTGAAAACTCCTTGACTCGTGAAACGAAATTCATGGAGAAACTAGTTTCAATGAGTCTCACTTGAATCGAATGGACGGAGAGTCTATTTTTAGAATCACACAGTGATTCTTCGATATTTCAGATGAGATGACAGGTGTAAACCAACTGTGGAGTGCTCAAGTTTAAGGTTGATTGGGCGGAAGAGTACCTAGTGAGCATACCTGATAAGCGGCAACAACCGCGAAACCAGCCGTGTGTTTCCGGGGAAATTTTGTCCTGTCATCCAGATACAATGCCGTACTACTCTTATCGAAAAACCCAATTGAAATGACTTCACAGTTTCGAAACCCGTTAAACCGACTGACGTGGACTGATTGAACTGACTACCTGCTTTCAAAGCCAAAGTATCTTCGTTCTTCACACCACAGTTCTTACCTTACTGTCAAAGCAGATACGTTCAACCCAGTGTCTGAAATGTCCCTGGTGTACTTTGCGCGCAAAAATCAACTTATGGGGACAACTATGTTGAGTTTTTCTTTTATTCAACGCTGCACTATCAATTCCTTTTGTCCTCGTTGGTTTACAGAGGTGTGACTACCCATCTATGGCAGGACAGGACTTGATGGAAACCGTGAGATAATTTTGAGTGAAACAAACAAAATGCATGTTTTTCACCCTTCAACCCGCTTTTATTTTGTACTTCACGTGTCACCAATTCACTACTCTCCTGAATTGGACTGGGAGGGGTGGAGGTGCGGGGGAAATAAGAACATCATATAAAGCAAGTACATTATGCTATCGTCATCACATCGGATTAGAACTGAATGTGAGGAGAATGCCTGAGTGAGTGGACCAGTTCATTGTTGTAACCTATACTGGCATTTTGTAGTAAGTGTTTGGTAAACCCTACTTCGTAACTGCTTATTAAGTCCGAATGTGCTAAAAGAATATTATCACTCACCTTATGAGTTTTGTTTAAGAAAGGGACGACAGATCATATCATTCATCATTAAACAGGTGGTCCTATTTTCAACTCCGGAACAACTGTAGGTATTTTTAGAAACGTTTTTTTGAAAATAAATTGATCAATTACAAGCCGCTCATAATTTACGGAAATTCGGCCAAAAAGAAGCAAGGTAATTCGGATATCAGTGAGGATTTTTATTCATTTGTCACCGTTTGCTATCGGATTTGGATAATTATCTAGATTTGTAGAATGTGATTCGTCATGCACTCATAACGCTCAGCTCATCATTGAAAACCATGGGAGCACGGCACAGCTGCTTCATTCTTGCTAGGAATCATCAGCAGTGCACATCCATCGTTCGAAGCTAGTGACGGACGGATGTTACATCATGTAGTATATACGCTCAACAAACCGTTGGGAACCAGTCCGGATAACCTGGCGGTTGTGGGTTCGACACACAATCCGGGTTCGAGTCCCCGCGGGGTCTCCGTGGATCTGCACTGCTGCCGATTTCTCACAAGGATGAAACAGCTGTACATTGCTCCCATGGTTTTCATTGATGAGCTGAATGTTATTACTGCAAGACGAATAATATTCTGCAAACCTTATCTCCTACTACTCATATACACTACCTATATTTCTTAGGATAGAGTGCATACATTCCAATAAAACTGCCTGCTCGAAACCACTGCCCACGGATAACAACAGGGCACAGTGCAGCCACTATATAATTTTTATTTTCTTCAAGGTCTGAGTGATGTGCGGGATAAGGGGATTCTAATAAACATTTATACTAAAGAAGGACAAACCAACAGTTAGGACGTGTTCTAGAACGGGAATAACAGCAAGACCAATAGGTGTGCAACAGGTTGCGTTTTGTGCACAAATACCTAGTGGACACATCTTCCACAAGATCCTGTTTCTACTGATAAGTTTGGGAACCAGTACTTTATTGGGGGATTTTTCAATAATCAGCTAAGTGAAATTTAAAAATTTTCCTCCAGAAGTCTGGGGTACAGATGAGCCAAGAAAGCAGCGTAGTATCATTGGGAGAACACACCGGCAGACATAGCTGAACAGTATTAGTTTCGGGATCTGAACGTGTCCGATCGTATGAAGGTGAAAAGCCAAACGTCGCAGCTTACCGACATTTTGAGCGTACTGTTTTTGTAATGGTACGAAAACAGATTATCTCGTAATAAAACAAAATGCCAAAAATGTGCAGTTCTGTTAACATCCCTCTAGATTTATAACGGACCCCTATCGCCAAATAGTCTCAGCGGACCACTTCAGGTTCCATAAATACTACGTTGATTATCTTGTGCTTTCCTTGTAGAATGTTATTTTTCACAAATTATGGCAACCGGGTTTAGTTGCTCAAAATCAAGATGTATTCAAGCAGTAAATCTATTGGTTAATCTAGCAGTTTAGATATTTTATGTTTGGTACTTACCGAAATGGAAGAGTTTACTAAACTCGTGCGATGCTAAGATTGCATCGACTTGCCCGGACAGACAGATTTGGTTTTGGGTTCTGGAACGGTCAGAATTCACAAATGCGGATGGGCGAAATATGAAGTATTTACAGCACAGCTGAAAGCATATAGAACAGTGGCTGCTGCGTTCCATGGTGACACCAGGAATCTTTCATTGAGTCCACTCTACACGGTGGAAGCCGATAACAGTGCTTAAATTGTCTGTTAAAGAATTTGATTGAGAAGGATGAAGGATGTACTACGAATATTTGGATGAGTTTTAAATAAGATCATACTGAGTTGAAAAGAATGAGAATTTTGGGAAACATTTTTCAGAATATATTCAAATCGGAAGACTTAGAAATGAGTTGGTGCAGGAGAGCATTATGTGCATGAATTAGGGCATCAGCAGGAGAAACAGTGGGCAGCTCTTTGATGAAAGCGGGAAATCTGAAGGAACATTCCACATTCAATACAAAGAATGATTGCATGCGGAAACTCGGATGTTCTTCTTGCGGATATCACAAGTATTCTTGTTGATGATGACAAAAATGATTCCTAAAGCCAGCACGTAAATCATGCGAAACCAGTTGGCTGGGATGCGTTGACATTGTAAGGAGTTTGCAGTTTGGTATTTGAGGAAGCTGAAAAATTCAACACCAAATACATCCCTGAAATATCAGCATATTCAAATCTGTTTCAGCCACTGTGTACATTTCAAGCCATTTCCGAAAGTTATTTCAGTGAATTTTTTGCATGGAACTGAAATTTCATGATCACCGTTTGGAGATTGGGTCACATACGTCTCACAGCCAGACGAAATGAGATCATCAGATTGCAGAAGAAGGTGCACACACTATTCGGTATTTATAAGAATAACACATTCTCATTTAGCTTTGACCTCGCAGAGAACATTGAAAGTTGATCGTCACTAGTAGGGATAACTCAAAATTTTCCGCTCCTAGTCCTAAACCAAGTAACTCGACATTTTGACTTCTCACGGTGACTGCTCACTTTAAGGACTACCTGAAGACCACTGAGCGGGCACTTCTAGTTTTCGAAGTTTGGGCCTGAAAATCTCCATTGATTTACTTCCAAAAAGATATTCCCATAAAGACTTAGGATTCCCGACTATGGGTCGGTAGACTTTGAGTTCATCGAGTTTTTTTCTGTTTCTTGAATTAGTTGAATCACTTGCTCTTCAGAAGGCTGTTTATGCAATCCAGTTAAATGAGTCGATTGGTTGAACTGTGTAAAGAGTGCCAGGCTCAAAAGAACACCTTTGAGTATTCTCTTGTTTGTCTAAAAGAATTTGAAACATATTCATAAATACAGTAGGTCTTTCTTGGTCCTCGTGAACAAGTATACGAGAAAGTGGGTCGATTATTTTGGTAAATTGTTTGTATTCAAATAATAGTGGGGCAACATTTTTCCAAGTTTGACTGAGTTCACTGCTAGCGTTTCACTCTTTATACAATTTCTTTTCTATCGTCAGTTTTTAGGTGCTCTTTCTGTCTTGATATGAGTCTTTTATGATTTGGTTTGGACTGCTGGTGATCATTTCAGATACGTTCTTTATACCTAGTAATGCTGTATTTCTTCCGAATTGTGCCGTTTGATATATTCCATTTAGATTCTGGTTGTAGCTAGTCCTTTGACGTTTCTCAGGTACTCATTCCTCTGAAACATTTTGAAAGTATTGTCGTATTCTTGTGTTAATAGTGCTATTTTGCTTCAACGTTCATGAGTGTTTATTTGAATGAATACTGTGAAACCCAAATATTTGGTCCGCACTTTTTTTCTTCCAATAAACGAACGTCTCCGGGGTGCCTTTGTCGTTTCTTTCCAACAAGACCTCCATAAATGCTTGGTTTCTTTTCTTGTCCATTTTCCTGGTGAAGGCCATCAATACAGATAATGCTCATTGTTTCATGTGCCTTTTCTCAACATCCAAGCATTTGTTTGTGACTAGGAAATTCGTCACTTATCTGATTCAAAGTCTTGGTCCAGTCCTCGATAAAGTGGCTTTTGTACGGATTAAATCCCTGAAAATACAAAGTTTAGGCGGAGCTAGAATGACATGAATGTACAGAGTTGTCCGTCAACCACCATACTGGTTTCCAATTACAAGATCCGACGAATGTTTAGTTTAACCTGTAAAAGTCAAAACAACCAGTTTTTTTCCAATCAGAGTCACGAAGTCCCGTTTCAGAGATGTAGTAAAGTAACCGATGCCAGTGCTAGTGCAGGGGGGCTTGAGTGATTGGAATAAGAATGACCTCACAACCTCGCTGACTTTTTGCCCACACTATGGGCACCTCCTACCACAACCTTGACACCTGAACTGAAAGGACCCCAATGGACCTGGAATACCGTGAAAGACGACAGAGGAGTTGCCTCCTAGAAAACCATAATGACGTAGATCAGTCAAGTACCACCTTTTTCTAACTCAGTGATATTGTAACCAATAGCCGTCTTCAATAATTTCAACGTGTTTGATGACTTTCTGTCTGAACTGGTGGACATTTTTAGGAAACCTGATGCCTGCTGAGAAAAAGTTCCTACTTTTTGTCCTTATTTCGACCATACATATGGCTAAGTTGGACAGTGAGCCATTTCAGTAGGCAAAAGCTTTCATTTTGGACAGATATTCATGATTTATCCGCGGGTTTGGCGAAACTTTAGACTGAAAATCTTCCCCCGATAAGTGTAACACTATACATAACCTCATAATTCTATGCGCATATGTGTATTCATGCATGAGGGAATGTGAAGTTCCAATGCGGAAACATCAATGCACAGGTCAACGTTTATATTTACCTCAAGAACACTGAAATAATTTACTTACGGAAAGTGGTAAATGTTTGGAAACAGGTCCACATGTGAATAGGTGATCATCACGACGACAAGAGGGTTACCCCTTTTGCGGTGAACTTGTGTGGACAGTGTTGTATGTTCCGTCATCATTCTCGTTATTATTCCTAAGGGAGAACATAACATCTTGATGAACCACGTTTTCGAACGGAGAAGTCTACGCAACCTGGTGGCGAACGCGGTATGACTCCGTCGTACATACTAGGCATGAAGAGAACAAACTTCATTGACATAGTGGGGAAAAAATGGTTCGGGACCAGTATTTGGAAACTCACTGTCAAATTCATCCAATCAAAACAGCCGTAGTAGTAGGAACATCTTTCATTGTTGTATCACTCCGTCAGTGACGTGTAATATTTCGAACTGTTTCTCTCAGTGTATTGAGATATGCATTTATGTTTAGAGTTTTTCAGTTTCTTTGTGGTCTCAAAAGTAACAGTAACTAATGTATCAGATCCCAGATCCGTTCGGAGTGTATCGAAAAAACAACGCGCCATGTGATATGTCATAAGTAAGTGTTTATTGTTCGGCAACACTGCGTTATCGTAAAAGATGGTAGTCAGTCGATGTTTCGGTTACCACGGGTAGTCTTTCTCAAGACCAGTTTGTAATCGAAAAGCATGTTGGAAACCGTCTGCAGTGCTTGCCCACCGAGTGTTGATCAGGAATGAAACTCGAAATGACTAGTTTTGAATCTTACACGTGATACGGAAATGATTTCATATATTATTAAATTGTCATTCTTAACCTGACCAGTGCCCATGCAGATCGAATGGACTGGTAAGATGTAGGCGAATGTTATTTTGCCTTCATCTGGAACTCATACAGTCTAATAGACCATATCCATTTCTGTCCACTTGTTTCACAGCGATACAGCCGGTTCCGTTGATAACGACCCCGTAGTAATTTGTCTAGGCATCTGTTGTACGGGGACCACCAGTCTGAAATTGGCGCTGGAAACTCTGTTGGAGAAACCTTGTTACCATCTCTCGGAAGTTCGCGAGAATCATCCAGAACATCTGTCGAATTGGAAATATATTTTTCAGGAATTACGGGCTAATCCACGGACAGAAATCTCACCGGATGAGATACGGTCAATTTTGAGAGGATACGGTTCCGTTTCTGGCCTTCCGTTTGCTTCTCTGTATCACCAGTTGATCAAAATGTACCCAGATGCCAAAGTAAGTTCGAAGTACGTACGACTGGTTGACCATGTCGATGTGCGATTTATCTGGTGGTTAATTAGGCTGTCTTAAAGTTCAAATAATTACTGGAAATAGACGCAAGCACTTACCCAACTTGTGCTTGAACCGGGTAGGCAGGATAGTGTACCTTAAAGGTTACTCTTTCAGACTAATTCTCGGCGTCGAGGCTCAAGTCAACTCAGTGTGACTGAGCAGAGTCCAACTGTCAAAAGCTGTGGCAAAAGCGTTTTCATCCAGCATCGTTTTTTGTCAATGTTCGACTTCTTTCCTTCCTTATATTACTGTGTACAATATTTCTAGTAGGTGACTACTTCCAGTCAAAAGCTGTGTGGTGAGAAAGTGACCGGAGGTAACAAAGACAGAATCCGAGAGGAGGATGTTTGAATCCACCGATGATGACCGTCTGAGGACCACCTACCAAAGGTGTTTCCCGGCTGGGAATGGAACTTGGACCTCTTACATGCCAGCGGAGATACTCATCACCGGGCTACCATCTATTTCCCATGATAACCCGATGAAGCTGTTCAAAACTCGTCCTACCTGAACCGATCGGTATAAACTAGATTTATGAATAAATAAATAGAGACAGAAATAAGAACTGGTGTTTGGTTGGAAGCAAAATTGCACTTCCATCAGGCAATCTGACGAGTGCCAGTGCCGAAAGGTGATATCCTGAGTGTAATTTCGTTGTCGTAAGACCACTGTTAGATAGATGAAAACTTGCACATAGAAAATCATACAAACCTGTAAAATTGAAGCTGTCCGATAGAGCTCCGATTTAAATTCTCTTGTACAGCGTGTATTTCGTGGGATAGAGTATTTAAATTCCGCTCTCGGATCATGCATCAACTATTTCCATCCCGGATTTCACTTGGCCGATTGAGGGAAAGGGTAAAGTCCATCATTCAAAACCGTGAAAGTGCAGACTGTTCAGTGATACTTTGAGGCCACTCATAGACAGTCAATAATTAGATTGACAATTCACAAAACTTCAAATCGTGGTTTCTAGTTTATCAAACGTTATCCAGACGCACCCAAAAGTAGATAGTGTCTCCCTCAGGTACAGAAAATAAAGAGGGGATTCAAAACCTACCAAAATGTAATAAAACACCACACCAAGACCTCGGGGCACACATCAAGACACTTTCGATCAGAGGTGCATCCAGGATACAAACCAAGGTATGACTATGTAAGACGGAGGAAGATCTGATGGAAAGCCAACCATCCAATACCATCAAGGTGCCAGGTCACTGTTTAGTGAACCACTGCATGGCAAGTTATCTGGTAAGCACACGAAAACAATGATATATTTTGGTAAAGCAAAGTCTAATATATGCGAGTGCTTGTGTATGTACAGTCAGTCCGAAAAATTCGGAATCACATCAGTTCGGTCGAAATCCTGACACACGGTCGAATTCCAGGTTATACTACTGATATCATGGTCTCTTGCTAAATGATGATGTCCATTGTATATTTTTGGATATTGAGAGTAGTATCACCTGTTTAAACTGGAATTCGTCCGTATATCAGGAACTTGACCGAACTGAGGCGATTTCGAATTTTTCGGACTGACCGTACATATATATATATTATCATTTTATTATTTTGCAAAATGTAAGCAAACTTATTTCTGCGCTGGAGTTGGGCCAATACATTCACTACTGGGTACTTTGTCTAAATGCGTCGATAACCCTATGCGGACTCATCAATACTCGTACTGCTGAAAGTGACCTAATTGTCAATTTAAGTAAAATACTATTTTAAATGCCACCACACTGATTACGGACAAGTCGAGGGGGTGGAGTTTTAAATCGTATTGGCTAGGGAATCACGGCATACAAAAATGGCATGTTGTACTAATGTGTAACAAGTGGTTCCAAACCCGTCCAGTTAGTTTATCGTTTATTTGTCTTTATGTCTATATAAAATGTCAAATGCTCGCTTGTTTTAAATCACAAATCTCACCAAATATCTCACTGACTGCTTTGAAATTTTGAAAACACGTTGCATTCGAACACACGCTTGTTTGTTTGGACCTGCTATTACGTAGATCTTCGTTTAGCTGACTGTCCTTTGGGACTCCACATTCCACGAACAAACCTCAGGTCAACCGATCAATCTGCACTCGGAAGCAACAGACTCGAGTTTCGCTCTTGTTAGAGCAATCACAGTGATGCATATCCTCCGGAACATCCAAGGTTTGAACCCGGGCCCTCCCATCTCGAAGGCGTGTATGTTACCACTGTGCCAACCCACTCCCGTGTGGGCCAGTCCGAGTTAACCTTGTTCAGATGTCGTCCTGTATGACAGCCAGATTTGCCTGACAGCTGCAAATGGAGACACGGTACCTGACCAGTTAACTCCAAGCGAATGCCTCCCACCAAATCAGGTCTTCTTTAAGTATGGGATACACATCCCCTCAATTCTAAACCTGCATCGCCTTTTTGGTATATCTATCACGCAGGTGTGGGGTGGCGCATAGGTAACACACACTCTTTCGAGGTGGAAGGGCCCGGGTTCAAACCTTAGGTACGCCGGAGGATATGCATCACTGTGATTGCTCTAACAAGAGCGAAACTCGAATATGGTGCTTCCGAGTGCAGATTGATCGGATGAGCTGAGGTTTGTGCGTGAAAGGTGGAGTCCCAAAGGACAGTCAGCTAAACAAAGATTCATCATTCCCACACTGTTCGCAAGTAACTGCGTGATACATATTACCTGTGGAAGATAAAATCAGCTTTTCTAAATGGATCAAATTGATTTGTAAGCGAAATGACTATCTTTGGCTCGCGAACAGAAAGAAGTGATAAGAATGTGGTCTTGCATATCGATGAAATCCCAGAGTATCAGGCCGGAAGATACATAAGCAGCAACGAAGCTGAATGACGACTGCTTTTGTTTCCCATCGATGAATGAGGTCCAGCTGTTATTCACACCTGGAAAAGAGACTACGCGTTTATTTCGCAATTGCAAATGTGCAGCAGATAGCCCTAAGCCCACTAGCTACAATGTTAACGGCTTTCTACGTGTTATGTCAAAATGACACATTTGCGAAAACACTACTGTTTTCGGAAGTGTATACTTACCACACGTGGAATACGAGTAGAAAATCTTTTGAACAAGGCAAACGAGGAGAGCGAGTCGGCGAATAACCTGCCATGATCAAAGCAACTACGATGGGCAGACTGTACACGATGCGTCCCAATCAAGATGAATGCTTCTTTGTTTGCATAGTGTTGCTAATTGTGCCCGGTCCAAAGTCTTTTCAGCAACTGTGAACCGTCAACGATGTGACGCATGCCACTATCAGCTGTGCATATCAAAAATCTGAATTTATCGGAGAACGACTGGCGCTGGGATGTATGAATTAGCGACGCGTTAACGACGCGTGGTACACGTCACATCCAAATCGAATTCGTGTATTTTTGTAACCAAGTTGACTGTCTACTCTCCTTCATCTCCAGCTGAGTTATGAGAGGCATATGGCTTATGATATTTTCCGTCGTAGATGCAAAGAAAATCCAAAAGTTAACATGGATTTCACAGCAGAAATCTACAACGAAGCTACGATAGAGATTGAAAGTTTGTGCTTAGAAATCGCGAACAAAATTCTGTCAGCTGGGAATGCCGTCGTCGAACCGATCTGGTACTACTTCGTTCAATGTAGAATGGCGTTGTGAACAAAATTACAGCACGGGTGATCTTTTTGTCATATGTGCAATCAAATATTTCTAAGCTAACGCTAGAGCAAAATGGCCTTCGCCATCAAATAAAGCAAACTGACAATAACGGAGTTGGAGCAATCTTCTTCTTAGATGCGCCAATAGGAACTGGTAAAACGCTCCTAACTAGATTGATTCTGGCAACAAGTCGATTCCAAAATGACGTGGCCTTAGCTCTTGCTTTGTTCGAAATAGCTGCAACATTGCTACCGGGCGGAAGAACTGCTCATTCCACTTTGAAGTTGCCACTGAAGTTGTCACTGAAACTCCCACGTGAGACATTTCCAAAGCACTCGGCATGGGAAAAGTATTGCAGAAATGCAAACTATTGTTTGGGATGAGCGCACAATGGCGCACAACAAATCGCTCGAGGCTCTTGGTCAGTCATCGCAAGATATACGTGGAAACGTTAGACCACTTGAGAACCCATTAATATTGTTTGCAGGAGATTTCAGGCAAGCGTTTCCTGTAATTTTTTGATCGACGTCGGCTGGCCAAACACATGCTTGTCTGACAAACTCTACCTTGCGAAGACGTGCAAAGATGTGAAGATTACAAATATGCGTGTTTAGCTGCAAAACGATATATCAGCTTAGATATTTTCACATGAACTGCTAGAAATTGGGAACGGAAAGATGCCGGTTGATCTGATATCATGACGAAATTTATTGCCTCGTAACTTCTGCAATTTAATGATGCCAAAAAAAGAATTCGCTGAAAAAGTACTTCCCAATATTCAAACCAATTATAAGAATCACAATTTGGTGAATGAACGAGCTAGTCTTTCAATCAAGATCAAAGAAACCTACGTACTTAACACAATTATTCAGTCTGACTTGGAAAACGAGCCAGTCACATACAAGTCCTTTGACGCTGTTGTGGGAGCAGATGAAGCGGTTAATTATCTAGCAGAATCCTCGAATTCACTGGATCTTTCGGGGATGCCACCGCACGTACCTCTTTTGAAAGTTGGCGTGGCAATTATCGTGTTGCGAAATATCAACCAGCCAAAGCATTCCAAAAGCACGCGGTTTGCTGTGAAAAAAAATAATGAGCAACATCGTGGAAGCAACAATCTTGACAAGACATTATATATATATATATATATATATATATATATAATGTGCATTTGTGTAGAAAGGAAATTCACGCAGGCCTGTCGAGTTCAGGCCTCTGTCAGAATCCGATAGATATGCACTGCAGCTGATGATTCTTGGCAAGCCAGATGAACCAATCCCGTAAAACGTCTGCGAAGTTCCGGAGGTGAAGTGACCCATAATACTGTAGTTTCTGTGTCCAGTTAACTGAGGTATGTGACCAAACAAAATCAATCAAACTCAGTGAAATCGGAAAACGTAATCCGGACAGCCAGGTGACATGACTTATATCAGTGTGGGCGAGAAAAGCGTGCAAACTTCAGAAGTTATAGTTCACTGGATTGAATTGAGGGACTGGTTCAATTCCCCAATTGTTGTCTAGTTGGAAAGAGACTTGAAAGTGAAAGCGAATGAGATAATTTGCTGAACAGTCCAGTGGCATGTTAGATAAAAGGGCACGATAGAGAAAAAGGTTGTCTTCGCCAACTGCATCCTCTGGCTAATGCAGGTACGTAAATATGATATGATTGCAAATTCTCAGAATAATGTTTACAATATCAAATTAAGATTAGTTAATAAATGTTGTAGGTGTTGTGCTGTTCGCAAAAGGGTGGAGTGTTGATCAGGCTGTCAAACCCACTGCTCTGTTCACACGAGCGAATTGTCAAATCATTTTAGTCAACCTGGCCGCGATCAGAAAATGAGAGATGAAATCAAGCTGACCTCCATCGTAACCTTTCAGTAGCGACAGTAGGCAACCAACTCATCCCAGATGTACTTTCTACACTGGACTTTCTCAACTACGAACAATCAACTTCCCACCCTTTTCCAAAACGCATAACATCTACTACATTGAATAACCAGTCCTAATTTGATACTGAAAACGCCCTCTCTTTTCTTCCGAAAATATGAAGTTACCGAAAAAGAAATTATTCGCTGTTGTGGACTTTTCTTTATAACCAAAAGAGATAAATCGAGGGTGGGTATTCACCTTGGACCCCAATAAACAAATAGACAACACGGTGTGTTCCACCGTTTAGTACAATGAAATTGGTCGGATTCTGAGAAAAAATTCTAGGAATAAATCAACTGGAGGGAACAATGAAAACAATCACACACCCAGTGGATGCCTAAACTACCCCACGAATAACCTCCTCGTGTAAGTAGTAAATACTAGGTAAAGACGCGTCTCGAAGCCACGAAATGATAGTAATTATCCCGGACTAAGGTGATCACTTTCTAGTTTTCTGCCCATGGAAGAAAAATGCAAAATTTGGAACTGAGCTAGAACTATCTTGATGCATTTCGCATCATTGTGGCAAAGTATTCTTCTAAACATTGAGGAGAATCCACAAAATGTGAAGTTGAATCACACATTATTGTGACAGCGGAAATAACAGTGATGTGCTTTCCGCGTGGCCAGACTATTTCTTCTGCGATGCCCATACGTGGTAGCGGTTCTTGATGTGGTCGAATTGCTGATGTTAGAAGCTTGTTCTGCAAAGGCCTAAGTCTAATACTTACGTTATCCCAAACAAGGAATACCGAAATAGCGAGTAGCTCTAACTGTTGGGTTTATCCACAACGAATTCGGTGTCACACGAAGCAGTATGTGATGCCCTGTGTAGACAAAACAATGACCTACCGCAATTCGTTGCAATCGCATCGAGATGCTCTCTGGTTCCAGGACTATCTGGTTGACTGAGAGCTGTTCAAATTAACGAACACGAATCCTTTGCACCCAGTACTGTGCTTAATGATTTTTTGAATCAACACAAAGCTCCAAACAGACCATACTCCATGTGCAATGGAAGAACAGCCTATTTATCTGCGAAATTGTTGGTGAGTTGCGGTTAAAATGTTTATTGTGAACTACACGCAAGTGCATATTACTTTTTGGTCACCATTTTCGGACACAAAAACTACGCATAAGTGGGATGAGACCACGATTCTGGATTGTTATATTCTTCTTTTCGACAAGACGACACGTAACTCTGAAGGCGGTGCTCATTCACAGTTTTGCGGAAAGAACTTAGACCATAATAAGCAGCTCATAATAAAACAGAACTTTAGCTGAACGACGAAGCCCTATATCATGCGCTGAGGAATCTTGAAAAGGTAAACCCCTGTAGATTTGACATCAAACTAATGATTAGATTTATCATCCAGAGCCATAATTTCCTAGAACCACACTGCGATGAGCCTGAATGCATCCGTAATCATGCTGGGTGCCCACAAAAACGGCAAACTCGCGTTGAAATGCTTTTTTACTTGGTTCTTTGAGTGAAAATTTTCAATGATCTGGAACGGCTGATTGCCATTTATCGATTTAAAAACTGTGGGAGCTAAGACGAAATATCTAGGTGAAAATAGATTGTGGGTGGAAATCATACAGAATTTGAGACGAAATTATCTTGGTTTCCCTCATTGATGGCGAAAAAAGTGATGCGTGTATGAATAAAAAATCCGAATGATTGAGGCGAACAGAAGACACAGGCCTAGAATCTGGGCTCTATTTGAAGAACCTCTGAAAGGTAGGATCTGGAGGCAATGAAGCAAAACATTTAGCAGTATTAAAACTAAGGCAGATAGTAAACAGTAAATGAACATGGCAATCACCCTCACGAACTATCCCGATCGAGAACGTTTGTGCCGTAAGTGTTTCAAACTTCCCTATTTCTTAGGTTATAGGGATGGACTCGCTGATGTGCCTTTACTAGAGGGTGTGTTTTGGATTCGTTAGTATATGACTCTGATATTGGTGTATGAGAGCAAGGGGTGTCTGTATATTGTTGTGCACCAAGTTGATTACACATACTGTCGGGTGAAAGCTGAGGGACACCACTCATAATCAGAGATTGATTTACAGCAAATTCCACGGCCTTCGATGGTTCTGAGGCTCGGCTTTTAGGCGCCAAATGATGTATAGAGACAGTGTCTTCCCGTCCGTTAGGGGAAAAACATGAGCATGTTTCGGATTGTATTCAATCAGTTCAACTTCGTCGACCAAGAGGTCGTATTTTGTTGACCTCAGTGGACAACGCGTCAAGACCCGTCACGCACTACTCAACCACGTAGGTATTGAGACCCCGATTTAGATTCAAGGTGATAAGTGAATAATCGTTCATGTGCTGTTTCATTTGTTACAGTGCATATTAGTCCCCTTGACTGGGCTGCAAGAACAGTAGTTCTTCAGGGGGTTCCATCGAGTCTCTCGAATTTTCCGTTTGGCTGAGGAATGTAGGTTGTTGTTCTGCTAGAATAGAATACCGTTGCCGTGGAGGAAGTTCTTCAGTTCTTCAGACGGGAGAGAAGAACCCCTGTCCGAATGAATGTCAGACGGTGTACCAAAAATCGAAAACAACTGGGTAAAGCAACGGATGATTGTGGCTGTCGACAAGTCTGAGCAAGTATACGCAAACGGGAACCTGGAGTACTCGTCTACGATTGTCAATAGGTACCGATTTTTGGATACTGAGTGAAGCGGTTTATAAAAATCAACGTTTATTCGTTAAAACAGCGAAGTGGCTTAGATCAGATTTCCGGTAGGTAACCTGCAAAACTGCGATTTCCATTGAGAATAGTATGAAAATAAACCTATAGCTCTTCGTTGAGATTTCATATCTTTTGGAGGACTGATTTCCTGAAGGGATCGTAATCTTTCGGAGTTGGGCTTTATCAGACCATGTGAGACTTCATAACCCAAGAGTTCAAGTTCCTCCGTACCAGTAATACTCTTCTCTTCGTTCAAATTAGGTCCGTATTTTCTCACAACCTTAAGAAATTTAGTAAGATTTTTATCGTGATCATCTGCCTTCACGCCACACACGGTCATATTATCGATGTACGCGAAGGTACCTTTTAAATTTTCTTCATGGATAATTTTGTTGATGGCACACTGAAAACAAGCAACACCATTCGTCACTCTGAACGGTATCCGACAGAATTGATAGAAATTACCACGGGCTTTAAAAGCCGTGTACGGCCTACCTTGTTTTCTTCTGGAGGTCTGGTGATATGCCCCTCGCAAATCCAATGCACTGGAAATAGAATATCGAGATATTCTACATACCGCTTCATCGATTCTGGGCAGTGTATAAGCGTCCAATAATGTGTATCGATTGACAGTTTCACTATAGTCAATTACCGAACGTCTTTTATGTTTTACTTTTGTTGATACAAGGACATGAGCGTGCCAAGGTGACGTTGATGTTTCAATGGTGCAATCCATCAGAAGTCACTGAATTTCAGATCGAATAAATTTCTTATCTTCGGGAGTACGGAATCGTGATTTAGTTTCAATAGGCTTGCAATCTGGTAGCAAGTTCCCGAAAACAGAAGGAGGTTCAATACGTGAAGCTGCCACACCACAAAGGGAGAGAGTTGGTTTACTGTCACTGAATGAAATCTCAACTGCTTCGTGGAATTACAAAACATCGCGTCCCAGTAATACATCCGCACACAGATGAGGGAGCACAGAGAGTTTGAAGTTGTCGTACGAATTATTCTTGAGACTCATATTAACAAAAAAGTGACCCTTTTTTGACTGAATGATCTTGTAGAAGCCATGGCGATGACGCCGGATGATTGTGTGGCTTTAAGAGGGTGACGCTGTACCACGGATTCGGGACTTCCCGTATCTATCAGAGGTTCCATAAGAATCTTCTTCACAGTCATTGTTGTTAATGCATTTGAGAGGCAATCCGGGAAAGAAGCGGCGATGGTGGTAGAGAGTACAGGTGTTGTGTCAGAGGCTATTCGTTTCTCTGGAGACGATCCGCAGACACATTTGAAATATCCTTTCTTTCCGCAGTTACCACGAACTGCGTCCTTAGCAGGACATTTGAATCGAGGGTGTCTGTTGTTCCCACATAAATAACACTTGGTTCTTACCGCTGCTGATGTCGTTTCCGTGAGTAAGTTGTTACCTTCCTTGTGCTCACAGGGACAATTACCAGTGGATTTGGTGGGTGTTGACGCTGAAGCCGTGTGCGATATCAATGGTGTCTGGAGGGCACTGGGTTTCTGTTGGGCCTTTTCGAGCGGTCGGGCTAATTCCAAAATAGTTTGCAAGTCCAGAGACTTACTTTCAAGAAGTCCGTCGGACAATGTTCGACTGCATCCCGCTTATGAAGGCGTCCCGAATAGCATCTTTTTGATTTTGCTCGGCTGTCGCAACCTGGAAATTATAATCCTTAGCTAAAGCTTTCAGCTTTTGGAAGAACTGGTTGAAATCCTGTTTGCATGTTGTCGGTAGATAGCATGCGAGGGCTTCGTTGGGCGGCTTGATAAACAACTTTTCAGGGGTTTGAATAGCATAGTCGTATGGAGTACTTTTAGCCACATAATCATACATGGTCGGAGAGGTACAGTTGTGTTGAAAGTCAGGATTCTCATAATCATCTATGCCAACTTTGGCGAGAAATTGATCAAACGTGCAGAGCTGGTGACGCCAAATTTTCGAAAAAGTAGTTGAGTTTGGATCTGCGTCGAATCGTTCAGGACGTAGGTAACGTTCCATTTTGAGACTACGTGTATGTCGGATAAGTTGTTACGTGTATGTTTACGAAATCCGAATGGCTGAAGCAGACAGAAGACAGGGGCCTAGAATTTAAGCTTTATTTGACATATAACTGAACGGTAGGATCTGAAAACAATAAAGCGGAAATCCAGTAGAATATCAGTAATAAAGCTAAGGTAGATAGAAAACAGTAAATCAGCATGGTAAGAAGAGCACGCCAGATAAAATGTGCTACCTTTCATGAGAAGTAAAGGTCCAGCAAGCCCTTCTGAAATCTAGTTAAAGCCTAAGCAGCACTTTAGTTGTTAAGGATTTCCGTTCAAAAGCCCTGACTGATGCATTACGCTACGCATCTTCCTATTAAATGCGAGTTCCTTTTGCATCGGATTGTGTAAATCTGTTCTTAATTGCGGTTGAAAGTTACGTGACCGAGTAATTCAAAGATTTTCTAATGTTCTGCTTAATCACAGTCGATTGGTACACTGTTTTCACCATTCACTTAGATAAGAGGTTCGTCTAACTTTGCACCCAGGTAACGATTCATTCTGTCAACCTGAGAAGAAATCCCAGTTGCAAGCAAACCGACAGAAAGTGTGTGAGACAATAAGATCAATTGGGTTGATTGGTTTTCCAAAATCAGCCTTTTGATTGTCTACAGCAGAGGCAGCTGCACCGTAGTTTGCAGTTGCTTTGCAAGGAATTTAATGTAATTTATTTACCACAAAATGAGATAGTAAACAGATAAGCTGCATACGCCCCTTATATATAAATTGGATAAATGAAATCTGATGTAACAGTAGTGTCAGTCTGAGAAATGTCCCGCTGAATGCATTATTAATCACGACCACATCTGTTCCCCTTTTCGCTTCTTTCGTCGTCTTGATAAAACCAACAGTTTGTGATCCCTGTTAGAGATGGTAAACAATGGCTTCGATGTGTACGCGCGACTGTCATGCCCAAAGGTGGTCTCAAATATCCTACTAGCGTTGACCAAGAAATTCTGTTCGCCAAAGGAATTTGCTCCATCAACATCTCATCATTTCAGTGCAGTCTAGGTTGGGGTGTCAACTTGGAAGATGATGAGGAGATAATGATGGAATACGAACGACGAACGGAAAGGATTAAGCAAGTGATTCCGTCAGATCGACTTCTTCTATTTCGTTTGGGTCGAGGTTGGGAACCGTTATGTGCGTTCCTCCAGGTTCCAGTTCCGAGCAAGCCGTTTCCATGGGTGAAAACCCGGGAGGAATTTCAAGCAGATTGGGCAAAACTAATTGCAAGGAGATGAACTTGATTTTCGTCTGCTCCAGTGGTGTTTTGCTGAATGATTCACATGTTTTTCCAGAAAACGGATTGTTTGTGCTAACTACCAGGTAAAATATTGGTAGAAATTTGATCAATGTAATATGTGGAATGAGCATACTCTTTAAATCCCATTTTTTCGTGTACAGTGTCTGTTATGACTCAACCGTTAGGAGACAGAACAACCGATCACTGAGTGGGTCATTTTATGAACGAACATAGATGCAACTCACAGGCACGTCTAACAAAATAGATCGATAAAAGGAAATCGATACGAAAATGAGTGATTGCGACAGTACAAGCACCGTTTCGTGTGAGCGTACGCGTACACGGCCTTGTGTGTGTGGGTGTGTATGTGTGTATGCATGCACATAGTGTCAGCTGACGGTTCGTTCACCTCCACCAGCAAATATAGACCGACTTGTACAACTTTTTATTGGGATCAGTGGAAATCTTTTTAATGGGGGATCGGGAGAGTATTGAGTATCGCTGCACGTTAGAAAAGTCAGAACTTGATGGTCCGGGTGATGCCGTTTTCTCTGTCACCGGTAGTGTAAAGGTACCCTAAAGCACGTGTAGTGGAAGTTCTACCTCGTTCTTCTCATCTACTGCTGCTGCACTGTAACGTTTCCTGATGTGGTTGACATGTCGTTTGGCCGTGTCATTGTCTAACCGAACACCACATATCACATTACCCAATCGGCCAACAATTACTTCTGGTATCAACTGTCTTGAAGGGTGACGAAAATCGAGAACATAAACACGATCCCCTTTGCTGAAGCTGCGTGGCCTTGCACCGTGATATCTATTGAAGCGCCTTTCCATGTGGTCGTTTCGAAAGGTCGTGTGACCGTAGTGTACATGGCATCTAACTGAATTCGCACGAAGTCTACTGCTGGTGGGGCATTGTTTGGGACTGATGCGTTAGGAGTTGAGCTGTACGTCATCGGAAAGTTGTCAAGTATCTTTCGTATGCTTCCTTTCCCTTGCAGCTTTTTGAAAGCCCGTTCCATTGTGTCTACAAAGCATTCCGCTTGACCATTTGATTGAGGGTGATAAACTGGACTCTGTAAGTGCTCAGTTGCCATGGATTGGCAGAAATTATTGAACTGAAGGGATGTAAGCTGAGTCCCGTTTTCCGTAACTGGGGTTTCGGGGGTCGCACATTTTGTGGAAAGACGTCTGAAGATGACAATGGTGCTTGAAGAAGAGATAGTGTTCATGGGAAATATTTCTGGCCACTCTCAGTAAGCATAAACTATCGCTTTGAAATACTGTTGATTAATTGGATTTACAAAGTCGACGTGAACCCGTTTCCAGGGTCTTGTGAGTAAAGAGCAAGAGTGCAGTGGAACCTACTTGCGGGCCTAAGTAGCAACTGACCATTCTTCACAGCATCTAGCGTACTTTTCAATCTGCTCGTCAATGTTAGGCCATTTAGCATAACTTCAAGCTAGTGCTTTCATACGTGTGATACCTGGATGACCACCATGCAATTGCCACAGCACTCTGGTTTGTAGTGTCTTACGAATTACTATGCCTTCAGACAACATCAGACTTCCGCCTACTATCTTGACTCTATCCTTCCGGCGATAAAATTGGATGAAGCAATGGTCGGTGATATTTTGGGGCCAGCCAGTTTGCAGAAAATGAATTATTCGCTGAAGATCATGGTCTAATTTAGTTTCGCTTTGTATTATAGTGAACGTGACAGGCCGATTACGGGTTGACTCACGAAACACTTGTTTGACTTCAGAATCAACTTCAACTGAGGATATTACCAAGTCTTCACCAGGTTGAATAGCTGAATTCCTTTGTATTAGGCGAGATAATGCGTCAGCATGTCCGAAACTGTCTGTGCGGATGTACTTAATCACGAAGTCATAACCAAGTAGTACCGTTGCCCATTGCTGCAGTCAGTTTGCGATATGAAGAGGAATACTTTTCTTTGTACCAAAGATGGATAATAGTGGTTTGTGGTCAGTACACAAGGTAAAACGTCTACCGTGAAGAAATTTATGAAATTCGTGAACTGTGAATACCAACGTCAAGCCTTCTTTCTCTGTCTGATTGCAATTTCTTTCGGCATTTGTGAGCGCCCGAGAGGCGTGGGACGCTGCCTTCTGTGAGCCATCTGGGAATATATGAAGGAGCACTGTTCTAATGCCGTATTCGGAGGCGTCTGCAGCCACTATTATGGGTAAACGGGGATCATAGTGATTTAGCATCAGGATGGATGTCAATAGCCGCTTCAATTCGTCAAAGGATGTTTGAGGGTCTTTGGACCATCGCCATTCGGAATCCCGTTTCAGTGAGGCGTTCAATGAGGCTCTAATGCTGTGCATGTTTGGGATGGAATTGTTGTAACAGTTTACAAGGCCGACGAGGAATTGCAATTCTGTTTTGTTTTTGGGTGCAGGCACTTGACTAATAGGCCACACCTTGGATGGGACCGGGCGTCGTCCGTTTTTGCCAATGATGAAACCGAGAAATTGTATGCTTGGGAGAAAAAAAATTCGCATTTCGCGATACGTAATTTGAATCCGAAAAATCGGATCTTATATAATACTTCGTTCAAATGTTGTGCATGTTCAGCTCTAGACTCGCCAACAATAAGAATATCGTCTATGTAGGCTGGGGTGAATGGAAGATCAGTCAGCATTGTGTCAGTGATCTGCTGGAATATGGCTGGAGCGAACTTTACTCCGAATGACAATCTATCGTATTGATGGAAACCGCGGTAAGTATTGATAGTCAGCAACTCTTTGCATGCGCAATCCACTTCAACCTGAAGATAGGCGTCAAACAAATCAATTTTTAAGAATATTTTACCTCCGTTAAGTTTAGAAAACAAATCTTCCGGGTTCGGTTGCGGACACTTATGTTTCTAGGCAATCATGAAATCCAGTGGAGAAATTGGCGCATATGCGAACCGAACCATCTGCCTTCTTAACCACCACAACTGATGCTGCCCGAGCGGAATAATTAACTTGTGTAGGTACTGTCACTATCTGCAGTCTTTCGAGTTCCTGATCTTTTGTTATCAAAGCGGCGTATGGAACAGATCGCATTGGACGAAAGACTGGTTTAGACCCCGGTTTTAGATAAAGGATCGCTTGAGCTTTGGTGCACTACACCAAGCCTGGCTGGAATATCTCAGCGTGCTTCTCCTGAATATCCTCAACTGTTGGAGTGTTTGTAATGCTTGCAACGTCATATACGACTGGTGAGTGTGAGCATGACAGTGAGGTTGGATTGTTTGAGCCGCAACTCGAGCTGGACGGCACATCTCATAAATGAAGCTTATTTATCCAATCAGTACCGAGATTTAAATTATCAGAGGTTGATATATAACGAACACCATTACCATAGCTTTTAGGAAAATGAAACTCATATTATAGCTCTCACAGGAATGGTATTTGTTGACCAGTGGCACTTCGAGCAACACGGTTTGTAGCATTGTATGGGGCTCACCAAGAACAGCCCAAGTTGAGCGTGAAATGATCGTTATGTCAAATGCCGTGTCCAGCTGCAGAGTTACTGGATGGCTATTCACAGGTTGTGTTACGTATTTCCGCGTTTGGTTGAGTGAAGGGCCCGTGGCTGCGAATACGGCGTTTGACTGATGCCTAGTGCGACGAAATGCACCTAAGCTATTCACAGGTCCTCCGTTTTGTGTGCGCCCACAAAATCCTTCTCTTTGCCCCATACGTCCACATTCCTGACAAAAATGTGTTCCATAACGATAAAATCGAACAAAATGCCATTCCCCACAATTCCAGCAGACAGAGGGCGGTCTTTGGAATAGTGTCGTTGCAGGCATTTCGCGAGGTTGTGAGATTGTGTTTCCAGCTCTTTTTTCTACAATAGTAACTGTAGTAGACGGTGATATGTGTTGAATCATTGTGGAACCTTATTTTAAGTTCATGAGTCTGATATATTCGGCGGTTGGATCTTGGACGGACTGTTTTTCTGAAGAGTCCAGCTTTGCCAGCAGCGTCGTGCGAAGTTCGGCATCATCTGGAGATGTCAACCCAGCGACAAAAATCAGTGATTTCAATTGATCGTCTGTGATTTCTTTAAGTTCCAAACGTTCACATTCTTTGTTGACGCGACCAGCGTAGGAGACTATTTCTTCGGTTGATTTTATGGTTATTTTGAGACAGTTGTATCGTATACTGAACAATGACGACCGTTCGCCAAAGATTGAGCTCAGCTTAGACACAGCTTCCTTCAGTGGAAAATCTCGAGGATGATGTGGCAGGATGTAATTGCAATACTGAGTGTGTTCTGTAGGTCCCAGCTTCTGCATAAGTGAACGCACTTTCGATTGTTCGTCCAAAGATGCACCGTCAATCAAAAAAAATATCTTCGTATCGCCTGTACCACGAAGTGAAAGTAATTTCAATTTCAGCTTCGCAAATAAATTCCTGAATGCTGGCAGCGAGCGATTCTTTCAGTTTTGTTACAGACGACTGATCATTGTTTGTGCATTACCAGAACCAACATGTGCTGGTAATATTTCTATCATCTTCGTCTGTTGTCATTGTTATCCCGAAATTGGCTTTTGCTGTTGCTGCAACATTTTGATGAGTTCAGACCGATCTGCTATTTCCCGTCGCCAGTAACTGTTACAACTCAACCGTTAGGAGACAGAACAACCGATCACTGAGTAGGTCTTTTAATGGATGAACATAGATGCAACTCACAGGCACGTCTAACAAAATAGATCGATAAAAGGAAATCGATACGAAAATGAGTGATTGCGACTTGGGGAATAACCGAACAGTACAAGCACCGTTTCGTGTGAGCGTACGCGCACACGGCCTTGTGTGTGGGGGGGGGGTGTAAGTGTGTATGCATGCGCATAGCGTCGGCTGACGGTCCGTTCAGTGCCATTAAACTGAAGAAAGGACACTGATTGACTTGGATGGGATAGGCGTGCACACAGTAAAATACAGAGCACATACCCCTTAGTTGTTCACGCTATAGCCGTGGGTTCGGCTAAGCTTTTGTGTTAATTGTCCGAATAATCCCACAGGGAACATGGAGAACAACACAAGGTGGCGAACAAGCTCGTTTTCAGTGATTCGTAATCATGCCATCACATTTATATGAACAGTGTTAGGTGAACAAGACAGAAATCAAGATAAGGCGATGAGTCAAAATTTAAGTGTGGGGGGGGGGAGGGGATCAAATATCACATGCGTGACCTCGATCCGTCTCTGGACCGTGAATGGGTGTCTGCGGTGTCATTAATCGGATCAACGGATCTGTGATTAGTTTGTGGGTAGGGGGTGGGCCAAAGAAGCCTAAGCGCTTGCACGAACTGTTCTTGGGCGCACAACAGGGGTTTGTAGAGAAGAATGCATACCGCTTCCGCTGTGGCTAGAACACGGCGCTTCACCAGTCTTGATTGCCCACTTCGGACTTCGTAGATTGGCCCGAATGCTTTGGTCACATTCACTGAGTGGTTAGACTGAACAAGGTGTGAACACACAGCGTTCGTAATTACTTTGACTGCTCTAGTGTTCAACGAACAAGTCGGTGAACACCACCCAGCCCGATATTTGGATGGACAGTTTGGGTGAAAACAACGTATCTAATTCCGGAGAAAATTACTTCTTGTGAGAATAGACTTAAACGAAAGAATTATGTAGTTGAAGAAATGAGACACGATATTAACAGGAAAGGAATGATTTGAATTACCGAAGCAAAATTAACCTGCCTTACAGTACAGCCAGATGTGAATCTGTCAAGGGAACCGGTGCTTCTCTCATGGTTGTGAACAGCAGGGGTTCAAAAGTACACATTATCGGAGCAAATGGCAACATGAGACTGTAACGCTACACCGTTAAGAGGGGCAGCTATACCGGTGAACTCTGTGTTCAGTGGTTTGAAGTTTTGTTGAATAAAATTAGTTTTAAAAATCCTAAGAACTACGTCTTCACAAATGGCTATACCACAAGACACCCACGCCTAGAATCAACGACCAAAAAGACTTCAGAAGACTGACTATCCTAAGGTTGGCGTCTCATTCACCGACCACTTAGTATCATAGCGCGTTAGCAGGCGATTTTCAAGGATCAAAATCAAAATGGGAATGGCGTATGAAGTTCTTGGAAGATATTGCTGAACGCGAAAATTTTTTCGGCAACGACAACTCATTTTCAAAGCGTATTCACACATTGGAACAGAGAGAAGACATAAGTCGCGAGATGCAAACATTTCGTTTACTCTTGTCAACGTTTGCTTCTCTCGACTTATGTCTTCTCTCTGTTCTAATGAATTGGATAAAGGGGACTCAATGTAATCACATACGTCTGAACAAGATACTGCTCACGAATGTGACGAATGTGGTGAAAGGCCTGATCAGTTGAAAGTAACAGCTTCTGTTTCAAATCGGGAAGGTAAATTCCTGCAACCAAGCGATCGCGCAGGTGATCTTCCAGTTGGGGGTCGTAGTCACACTCCACTGACTGGGTCTGCAGCTGAAGGTTGAATTCAAGTACTGACTGGATTTCAAGCCCAGTAGGGCAGTTAGTTTTGGCTCTCTCAGCGGCCGGGAAAATGACTGACTTGAAGAGCCGTAGAATAATTTTCCTGAGCTTGTCGTATGGTAAAATTGTGGGAGAATCCGGAAAAGACAGTTTTTCACGAGACTGTATGCTTCCTTTCGAATGTAATAAAGAAGAAAAAATGCTGTTTTCTTCGCATTATCCAAATGGTTTCAAGTCAGACACCAAATGTTGAGACTTTCCACAGAGTCCCAGATTCGTCTGGATGTAGAATTTACATCAAGAGGTTCCACCTCAAAAGCAACCATAGTTCAAATCCTGCCCACGACGACAAACTTGGTATCGAATGGATTGATTAGGCTGAACCCCGCACAGAACTACTGAGAATCAAGAACTCCGAGACCGCATAGACTGTAGCGTAATATTTCGTATGCGCGGAATCACGTAAAGTACAAGTATGTATCATGACAGAGAATACAGTAAAGCAAAACAGAAAGATGCAAGTGGATTTTCCATTACATACGATTCAGGCTCCTCGTGTCAACAATGCATTCTCTGGATATATTTCAATGTCCGATGGATCACGTTCAGCGGTGTGCTGTTCGTCCCATTTGGAAGTGACCAACGAGGCTAGCCCAATGATTAAAACCAGGATAGATATTGTGTATCATTGGAATAGTGGTCCGCGCCTTATCGATTATTCACTAACTTTATTCACACCGAGCTGTCCGCACTGCGATAGATCAGCTGGTAGAGTACCTGCCCGGTATTCGGGGGGTCACCGGTTCGATTTCGGCTCGCGGCGTCCGACTTTCCATGTGAAAAGTGCAAGTGGATTTTCCATTGCAAAACAGAAAGAGCCAATCTTGAATATCACAGAACAGTTGAGCAAGGTTCTGGAATTGTGTGATATTCAAAAGTGCTGTAAATAAAGTTTGTTGTTTTTCACCACTGTTTTCTATTTTTATTACTTGTGTAAACATGAAACATAATGAACTGGGAGGGAGTATCATTCGAATACGAACAGATTATTGACTCTGCTTTCCGACAGAGAAAGGCTATGAGAACTTGCGATATTGGGTTGCAGGGTGTTGGTAAAGTTTGCGTTATTGTGATTCTGAGACAGAAAGGTCATTGGAATGGCGTCTGATTGCAGAATGTATGCAAAGCAAGTCTCGGACAAGTCAGAAGCAGTGGATAAGCGGAATACAGTAGTGCATAGAACTTATATTGTGACTTAAGCTGAAAATGTTGTCGATCGAGTTATGAGTTTATGAGCAGGAATCAGGGCTCAAGCAGGTGAATATTTAGTGAGATAAAAATTTTCACGGTGACTAGTAAACCAAAAACAGTATCGGTGGGGCTTTGAACACTGAATCATTCGATGCTGCAGTACACCCTGTGCTGTAATGCGCTAAATAAAGTTCTAGGTGCTTACCAGGTCAGAGTCCGTTTGGATGTTTTTTCAAAGGATACCTTACAAATCATGGACGACTGCACGCGTACGTCTTATTACGTGCATATGGACTTGTTCATCTGAAGATTTTATCGACCCTGCCGACATTGTAGGGGAACCTACAGGCGGTTATAGAAAAGGACTAGTTGGGTCTAGGACAAGACTATGAAGTAAACACCATTTCCATTGTTTTGCACATTTGTAACCTCACACTCCAGTGATCTGATTTTGGCTGCTTCTTCGAAATGACGCCTCGTTTGGAGCGAAATAAACTGCAGTAGAATAGGGCGAAACTTTCAAGCGAAGCTCAGTCAGAGTCACTTGGTAGCACACCTACAATCTGGAGCACTTTTACAAATTCGTAAACACAAGAAGTGGGGCTTAACATTACGTAAATACCGCTACATTCATGTGTTAAGTTTGCTGGCATATCAGCCTAAATTATGCAGCATTTGGCTGCGGGAACGTTTTTGAGTGACCTTAGCGTCCATCCGAAACACACAATGAGGAAAACACTGCCCACTGGTATTGGTTAGTAATCGATGTGAATCCGCACCAGTTTGGCTACAATGATGACATCAATCGAGAAATAATCACATGACAGCTTCGCCAATGGAAGTGCGTGACATTGCTAGACGTGTTAGACGCAACTCGATGTGCCGTGTGTCGGGTCGGCGCAGAGGTATGAGTTTATGTGTATTGAATTGAGACACTTATCGCTAGAGCATTTTACTGAGGCACTTGACATGGCGGAATGACAATCTTGACTCTACGGTAACAGGAACATGGCCTTATAGAGCGACGGACTTGACTGACAAAAGCTACAGTATGAAGGCTCTTCTGCCTTCGAACCGTCCAAACAAAACTGGTCGTTTCTATATGATATGTGATAATCATAAGCAAGTGCTTGCGTGCAAATCTATTCGTTCATAAATATTCGAAATCGGCGGTTCTAGCTGGTTGGTCTGTTAGCATTCGGTTTGGTTGATTCGGCCACAATCGGTTCAGACAAAAGTTGGCCTTTGATTGGTCCGTTAATCTGTTCGGCTAGTTGAACTGTTGTCTTCGCATCTGGACAGCCGTTGACGTATTGTCTGTTTCGCTACAATCATGCCTTCCCTGGATTCCAGACTTAAGATAGCACCTTGTCCATCTGTTACAGAACCACGGGGTCTATAGAAGACATGTTTACCGCTATCCTCATAATATTACTTATAGTTTTACCAGAAAAAAGGTCAAGACAGAAACCTCATTCTATTATTTTTAGTCTGTTAGTCTGTATAACTTGGTGATTAGCGATAGGATGCTTTCGACCATCGTCAGACCAAGTGTCAATCAATCCGTAGCCACTCATTGCTTTTTTCAATTTGAAATTGGTGAAAAATTATGCAGTTTTAAGTACTGATCCTGACAAAAACAGCTCAACACTTCTGGAAATAACCTGTTTTTTAACTTCATATCATTGAAAGATCACTGTCGAATCCTGTACGTCCATGGATCTTTCATGTCACTCGATCTTATGCAGTCCCAAATACGATGACGGTCAGTTATAAAGCTTGAAGATGGATTTCAAAACCTGCACGAACGGCAACTTGGCAACAGATACATAATTTGGACGATGTGGGACAACAGAGTTCATTTGATGGTCAGAACAATTGGAACTGATACCAAATGTAAATAATAACACAATGTCAAGTACAACATAGATTCAGTTGTGATAGTATGGCTACCTTGGTCAAAAAAGACAGCAAGGGCAATCATCAAGTGAATAACAGTAGAAAATACATGCACAGTGAGTAAACAAACGGATTTTTTAACAAAATGTGTAGTGAAAAGTCGTTATTCCGTCAGCCGTTGTCAACTTTCCCGAGAGGATTACTTACGTCCAATATCGAGGTACTTAAAACGGTTACCAACCTGTCACATCAAGAAAAGCAGATCTAGACTATCACAACTGTACTCAATGGTACACAAAGCATCAAGCACTGTTGGAAAACTGAGTTTGCTGTCTTGTCACATTTATCAATTTCTGCCTCGAGAAAGTTCGCGAAAGGAGCATTAAGAATTAAAGTGGCTGAGTAAGTCATTAAATCATGAATCCATAGTGTCTCCATTTCTGTTTTAGCTCCTTTTACTGTGTATCAGTGATACAGTATTTCAGGAAGGAGGTTTCGGGAAATTAAGGGCTACCTTCTGGGAAATGATCCGCGGCGGAAGTAGGATTCGAACCCGCTGTAGGGGAGTTTAAAATTCACCGTGAAGACGGTTTGACCACCACCTTATCTGCAGCTAAATTCGACTGAAAACCTGAGTTGGAATCTTTCGTTGACCAGCTATCTAAGCTAGAGCCGATAAATCAAGAAAAATCAAGCTAACTTGAGGCAAAACTGGTGAGTATGGAGTATCCATACAGGGTCACAAAAGCAAAAAAGGGAAAATATTCTGTTGAATACAGAGCACAATGGTGCTACTGGAGTACTTTGGACCTATTCTGGCGAATATTTTTTCTGCCATTTGGAAAGTAACTTGTAACCGGACACTTCAAGACTAGATCTCTTAAGTCGCTATGGTGATAATATATTCATCGTCAATGACTACGACGACGAAGAAAATAGGTTGTTTCGTCCACCCAAACATCAAGTTGATTCGACACTGGGTAGGAATTAAACACATCTTTCTGAGACTAGATGATTCTGGCCCACTAGATGGATTGATCAGATCAGTCTACCGGAAAGACATCATTTAAACGGTATATTCATTCCACGAGCTTCGCACATATAAGATAGAAGATCGGTCTCAGTCGAACGATGTTTCTCAAGGTACGTGAAATAGGCACAGAAGACGCGTTGAGTGATGAGCATGGTAAACTAACCAAAATCTTACTGTTTCCAGATTCTCAAAAGCCGTTTTCTCACTAATTTCATAACAGAAAGTGAATATAGAATGTTTCCCAACAACACACCACACCTCCAATTACTTTCCCACCCTGTAGTTTACCGATGTACAGCTTAGCCATTGATCAACAGAGATGCAGTGTCGCATTCAGCCAATGAATTCCCCTCTAGAGAGACACACATGTTGCTCTTCATTGATTGGATAACGCTTGTAATGGATGCACACAGATGACGGTGTCATTTAACGCGACAGCGATCAAGCGACTGTCCATCAGAGCGAAGAAAAGTTTGCAGTGCAGAGCTTGGCGGCTAAGTTACTTGGTATTTCAAGGTAGACTGTTTGCGATATTATATCCAATCAAGTGGTTATCAAGGATTTCCTGAACACGGGGGAAAGAAGCTATTTCATGATGAGAATACTCACGCAAGCCTTATAAAAAGGTGTTCACTAGTGCTTGGACGTTTATGGGGCGGCACTGGGATGTTTGTTTTGAACTTGTGTGAACATTTTTCTTCATAAAAATAACCAAGACTACGCGAGACTGTATACTTTGAGGACTGAACACAATTATTCGAATATAAGAGTTACTTCGAACAGCAAATTAATTTCAGCTACTTCGAAATCAGCTTGCGGGAAGGGTGTAGTATATTGTTGCAGGTTTCTTGTGTGCCGGTTTGGTATGAACTTTAGCTAATGTATGATCAAATAGGGAATTCCGCTAAAAGCTCACCTTAAGTAGTTATTCAATATAGGAAGGCGAAATCAAGTACCCAAAGTTGGTCTGCTTCCCTCGTCTCTGTTTATTTCGTTTTAAATATCCCACGCAATTTTCCACTCCACTGAAAAAGAACATACTAATGACAAATTAGAAATATCGCAGTTTCTGGACTGTACCCAATTTTCTGAAAACCCAAGGGGTGCAAAATAGTACCAGATTGACTGTGATACGAGAAATCACACACTGTCCGTGCTAAAATCGAACAAAATGTCATCTTTTCTTATAGGTTGAACCCATCATTCGTACCAACATGAACCTAAAAACCACACTCTGAACGATTTTCTTGATTGCTACGGCCTTTCTGGTTTTCATGGTTGAATGGGCACTCACAGCATCAAGCATGAGGTGATGGAAAAGTGGTTCCGATGGCTCCCTTCCAAATTATACTCAACGACCAAAGAAGCAGGATTTATTCACTCGTAATATAACAAAGATACTTCTGACTTGTCGCTGAGGTCACGTAGGTGCCGACGAATGGGGAGGTGGTTGGTGGTAGCAGGGTTAGAACCCTGGTCCAACGATTACTGTTATGAACATAAGTTGACCGTTGATGAGAAAGGTGTAAAACGCCGTTGAGTCAGCAATATGGAATACAAAAGAAGTCCACTATGAGACAAAAGAGAGGATAAACGGAACAGCGATAAGATGGGATGATGCATTCGATTTTGGATTAAGGCTCCATTATTGAGAAGAGATATCCGTAAGGTACTGACACTGATCCACACAACGGGGCATAATTATTCACGTGTTTGGATAGGAGCTGAGCATAAAGAACTTGTGTTTTCAAAAGCTGTGAAAGATTAAGGGAGTGAATTAATCTTCAGAAAAATAGCTTAGGGTATGAAATGGGTTATGAATATAATTTATCGTTACTTGCCAAAAGAAGGTCAAGCTGGTGTCTAAAACCGAATTCTCCTTGATCCACTCAGGAGATCGGTATGTGCCTCGTTATGGGAGGTGAACGTCAAAAGAGTCTAGAAGGAGGATAGATAATGAATTTTTTTGGTATTTTGGTATCCTCCTAAGGTCGTCAAAGATATTACCGGAGAGGTGGCTGCAGTGCGGCAGAAAGCAGTCTGAGGACGTTTGAGTAGATACCGGTTCGTAGAATTATCGTAGTATAGTTCTTTTGACTCACATCTCCCCGCAAGTATCGACGAAAGGTTGTTAAAGCATCGAAATGGACCTGATCTCTGCACAGTAGTTTAACGGTAAACTTGGTTCCGAGGTGTAGAACACTTCGTTTATAAAAACTTTATGGCTCTGCAGTATTCTTGTTCGGTATGACTCCGTAATTCTAAAGTTTGTTTATGAAACAAGCATATATGAAGAACTGGAAGTCCAACTCGAATATACCGTGTAAAAGAGTGCTTCAAGCTTTTATTTGCCATTAGTGAAGCGGTTTTGCTTAACGGTAGCGGATGCTTTTGATGAGTATTGGGGTTGTATGAATAGTTTCAACTTCGATGAGATTTGAAACCGTACTTAGTTTTCTATCGCCACAGAAAACAGCGGTGTGTACTGGGAATGGCTCGGAGGAATTCTAGCTAGAAATACGATTCGATAGAATAGGTCAATGTGGAATTAAACCTCATGTGAAAATTCATTCAATGCTGTAGGGTTCGAACATACGTGTGGACGACACCCACGCTTTAGTACCATGTATATACTCTACCAGCTTAACTAAGAGAACACACCAAGTTCCTTCAGACATTTCGCCAATAAATCATACTGTCTAACCACCCAAATGGCATTTAATATAATGTCCCTTGCAGTGAACTAAATTGGAATTTGATGCATCTAGTTCCTTTTAGAAATTTCACGAGAGCAAGAACAATCATCATCACAGGACAGATTGAATTCAACCGTTTCGCGTAATATTCTCAGCTGAACAAAGACAATTCCGTATACACTCGACTAAGCTAAATCACTAGGAGGTTCAAAGGTCGCCAGTGGGATTGGTCAGAAAGAGGGACGGAGATCACACTCACATTAGCTACCCTGCCATGGTAAGGCCAGACTGGCTAATAAGTACACCAGTTTACACAGATCAGGCTTATGATGTCGAATAACCACAACATGGGCCAAAAGTAATCGTCTTCCAGCCTTTTGTTTTGGTTTGTCATATACTCTACAGTTAAGCAAATGGTGGACAAGCGAACTGGGTGAAAGCTTTGAACTACTCAGTGCTGGGTTCTGAGGGACTTGTTCAAAGATCCTAGTGGGCCATCGCCTCTTGGTTTTTGTGAAGTACTTTCTCTGAAAAGTGCTTTGGGGAAGTTGGACGCAAGAGGAAGTAACTGGAGAGTCCGGCTTGGCCAGGTTGGATTCAGAAATCAATCTTCTTGTCTTATGGAGCACTATTAACGAAGCAGGGTAATAAGTTTTTATTCCACTTTATTTTAAGGAATGGTGTGCTGGTTTATCATTTCAGTCAACTTCAAACTGTAGCGTGAAAAATATGACCTTCTTCGGAACCTCTCCGTTTTTGACTTTCAGCTCGGTCATTCAGCTATACCTCGCAATGTATTTCCGTGGATAGCCAATGTTTTTTTAGTGCAGAGGATATTAGTTGCAGATTATCTTCCAGTGTTTCCATGGAACAACTCCTCTTTGTTCTAGTAAATAGATATTTTTTCAAGGCTCGTTCTCGTCCTATTGGGTAGAAGCTTCTAAAGTTCATGTACTGCCTTGTGCATGCCTGTTTATGAAACGTAGATCTGATGGAAGATCCACACTGGTTCCTTATGATTCTAAAATCAAAGAAATGGACGAGAGAATCTGATTCGTGTCCTATGGTAAATTTGATATTTGAATGGCCCGGGCTTAAAGTTTTCACAATGCCTTGAACTCATTTCCCGTCTTCAACGAAAACAACAAGAGGGTCATTAGTGTGATCATCAAAGAAAAGTGCTTTTCGTACACAGTGGAGTAGCTTTGTTTCTTCCAGCTGCCCCGTGAAGATATCGACTAGAACCGACCATTCACCAGTCGATTTGGGTTCCATAAAGGAGAATTACACATCTTTCTTACAAAACAGTAGAACTGCACTACATCGGACCTCTACCTTTGTGCTTCGCAAATATATCGTTCTGTGATACTTCTGATCTTTCGGTGGATTACTGAAGAATATGCATTCAATAATCTCTGCGGATTAGCGTACACGTTTTGTTTGCAGGCTGAATATTGGCCCTTGGGCCAAAGCTCTGATGTGTGATTGTTGTGAGGGACGAATTCACCTGAAGTGTACAAAAGTCGATAACGACAAATATGAGATGCTGAGTTCTTGCAGTTCTCAATTCCTGTGAATTGTGTGCGCAGACTGTGCCAAGGCAAGTAAAAGCAAGACAGTTGAATCTGTGGTAGCGATGAACCGAGAGCCCGCAGCTTCGTGTGCATTGATCTTCAGATCCCACGCGGAATTCGTCTCAGCCGCTTTGAAAAGCAGTGAAGAAACAGCATCGAAAGAAACCGGTGTTACTGATAATGCCGCTGTAGTTATTAGTTCAGAATACAACACTGGTGTTTCGGAGATGTCTGGTGCAGTCATTAGTCCAGGGTAGTTGGAAACCACAAATCAGTGGAAAATGGTGAAGTCACATCACCGGACGGTGCAGCCACCTAGGGCTCAATGCTTCTTCGTCGTGAATTAACTGGAACCAACTGAGTCGGTGTCATAAAGCCGATTGGATCATGACGTACTTCTACGGAAAACATTCGTCAGGGTATTCCTCACTGAAGCGGAGAACCTGGCCAATAATGCAAAGGTCAGAGTCGACTTCCTCTTAGGGAAAATAAATGAGAACGGCAACCCAGGTCCGCTCAAGGTGATCTTGGGTTCCGATGAATAATCCCATTCCGTGCTACAGCAGCCCCACTGAATAAAAGGAGAGAAAGTACCACTCTTTCGAAATCTCGACCACGAAGACAGGAAAAAGCATAGGTTGGCGTCAAGAGAGCTCCAGAAAAGTCAAGCCAATAGGGAAACAGGTCTATTTATCCCAGATTTACGAGTTCTTCGGATACATCTTCAGTGGCTCTGGAGGCCTTTCAATCTCAACAATATCGTCAACCAGGCAGTTCCTCCAATAGAGACTCAAAGTGGGTTCTCACGCAGAGGGAAGACAGACAAGGAAACGCACTCAATTTGTCGTCAGTTGTTATAAGTCTGTTGACAAAGCGAGACCAGCTTGAGGCTCGGGTGGTTCTCCACTAGCAAACCTTGGTGACTTTGATAGGGACGTGTGTGGTGATTCATTAGCTGTCACGTGTGTTACGGCCGGGTACAGCTTCGTAGCCAGGCACGTGGGTGAGCCCCAACCAATCAGGACCGCAGCGGACATGCCGACAAGAGCTCCCTGTGATTGGTCATCTTAGGGTCTACGAATTATCTTCTCTGATTTAATATATTTATACAAACCAGTTCTGCAATACAACTAACGTGCTGTTTCGTAGCCTTGGCCTTCTTACTACTTTGGCTTGCGTAGTTCTGGGTGGGGTCAATTTCAGTACGTCCTGTCAGTTCAGTTCAGATTAATACAATATGGCTTACCCAGAAGGTGGTAGATTTGGAAGTGGTTCTCCCGGAATACATGCTTCACCGTGCTGACTGAAGCCAAGCTGGTTGAGGGGGAGGCGTGGTGATGTGTATCCGAGCGGACTTCCCTTCGCTAGGGTCGGATAGTCAGATAGGCCCGGAGGGCCTTGTAGAATATCGTTTTTGTCGCGAAAAATTAACACCCAGTGGATATGAATAGGCCGGAGTAATTTTTTGGTTCCCATCAGCAGATCTTCCAGAAATGCTGACTGGCGATCGACTTCGGTCTGGCAATGGTCACCCTTTAATTTAGGGTGACTTCAACTAGTTGAATGTTGACAGGGAGGATCTACGGTGCAATGCAGGAGCGGGTTGATTCTCCCGTGAGATTCTATCAACGGTGCTGGAGCTTCCTCTGTACCAACAAGTCAGGATGCCAACCAGAAACCAAGATCCTCAAACATCTGTCCAGGACTTGGTAATATCTCCAAGATGCTCCGAAGTGGAACTGACCAAATACCTGCTTCCACTAGGTGGCAGTGACCACGTGGTGTTGAGCATCAGCTGGAAAAGAGGAGAGACCTTCGTTCCCAGACCACCGAGTAGACCCAGCCTCCTGCGAATGCCGTCCCAACAAGTCAGGGAGGCCGCGGCCTCAGTGATGTGGTATCCAGAAGGTCCGTACGAAATGGACGAGGCTTGAGGATTAACTCGGGATGAAGCCCTTCAATGATGCCAGACCTTTGCTTCACCATCCAGACTATATAAGTGAAAGTTTCACCTTGGTTTGACTCACTGCTCAGGCCTCTTTTGAAGCGTCAGAACTGCTCACGGAGACTATATCACACAACCGGAGAGGAGTACGACCACTATCGCGCCATCCGTTTTCAGAGCACCTAACGGAATCGATAAAAACGACGTACATTTAAGGAGACGCTAGCAATGGACTCGGTTTGTGCACCTAAATGTTTGTTCGCTCACAAGCTACAACTGCCATCCCGGCCCTACTGGATGGAGGCTCGCTTGGAGTCACAGACGAATACAAGGAGGGTATATTGGCAGGGCACTACTTGTTAGTCTATGCTCCTGAACTGAGGCATAATCAACCCGCACGTAAAGCAATGGACGCTCCCTTTATGCCGTGCGAGGAAATCCCTGAGGAAGAAGTGGCTGCAGCCACGCGCATTATCAAAATTAACCAAACCCTCAGGCCTGACTCTGTGCCTTCCTCAGTGTTAAAGAAGCTGGTTGATGTGTTAGCTCATTCAGCCACAGGTTTGTTCAGTGTGTTATAGGGATCAGCCGATCACATCCTGTCTATCACCTGTTTGACTGTACGTTTCGCGCACGCGGCAACCGCAAGCGCTACTTCCGACGCACTCTGTCGGCACATGCTAGCGTGCGGTCTGTGTACTCAGGCCCTGTGAGAAAGCACGCGTTTGGCACTTCACGGCCTTTTCTCGTTGACTTCCTGGACGAACGCGATCGTAGAAGCTGAGAGAGTGTGCCCACCAGTAATGTCGTTATCAGAAGGAAAGGTTTCCCAGAAACGGAAGAAATTTTTGGTTCCGCCACACGAAGGTGACCGAAGGCGAAGGTCAGCCTTTATCGACCTGCCAGTCTAAAATCTGTGGTTGGAAAGATTATGGGACGCCTACTGGCCACTCAACCCCCGAACATAACAGTGGAAACAACCTACTATGCCGACAACCACATGGGTTTTGGGAAAGTAGGTCTTGCCTGACAAGCTTGCTACTAGTACAGAAACACTGGATGAATTCCAAGGCCAAGGGACACCCAACTGACCTAATCTTTGTGGATTTTAGGAAAGCCTTCGATAGAATTCTGCATGACCACCTAATACGTAAGCTTGAAGCCCTCGGTTTTGTAGATCTGCTGATTCTACGGATCGATGGCTTTTTAAAGGGCGGATCCCCGTAGTACTGGTAGCAAAGTGAATATCGGCATGGCAGGTGGCTACTCATGGCGTGAGACAAAGATCGGTTCTAGGCCCACTCCTCTTCCTGCCTTATATTATTATTCTACGGGAAATTTCCCGGTCATCGCTTCTCTTCTGTGCGGACGACCTTTAGATCTGGCTGAGGATAACATTGAATGCAGATGAACTTGTTTTATAGGAGGATGCCAAGGCTCTTGAAAGATGGTCTGATCTATGGTCCCTGCTAATCAACACTGATAAGTGTGCACGTATTCGAGTGGGGATGCCGTCCAGTAGTGGGATGTACTATGTACAAGTTGCACCCCTTTGCCGTTCTGTTTGCGATAAAGACCCGAGAGACTGTGGCCTCTTCGCTAAAGACGAAGAATAACACCGACGAAGTTTGTGCTTCCTCATGGAGTATCCTTGGGTTGACTGGCCGATCATTCTGCCATCTCTTACTCGACGCTTTCAAGGTACCGGATGCAGCTTATGTGCCACCTGGTTTGGAATACGAAGGACCAGCTATTTTTGCTTGTAGGGCTGCAGAAATGGCAAAGTTGTAACCAATGCAGAGAGGAGCAACTCACCTTGTTGGAGAACAACTTGGGATCAGTTAAGAAGGTCGGCTGAAGATTACAAGGTTGTTTTCAGTGGCTTATTGGAGAGTCTGATAGGAGATGATCTTCACCAGACGTATCATCCTAGGCAACTTCGGACCAGAACTACCTGCAGAACCCCAGCTTCGCGAACATGACCGCAACAGGGGACACCCGCTAGCTTTAAATAAGCAGCGGTCGTAGGGCCTACGGCTGGTTTACTGTCTACCTAGGAGGATGACCAATCTATGGAACCCGCTGCCAACTGAAGTGACTGAAGAGACTAAGGGCATATCGTTCACGAGACTACTGGACGTATATCTGAAGAAGTTGTGCCTTGTGACTAAGGCCCTGGTCTACGTCGTTCAGTTGTGATGATTACGCTTACACGGGAGATATACCCTCTGACTCTGTTATAAAGAATGAATAAAGAAGGTAGAATAAAGGAGGAGATTATGTGGAATCTTGCATGCTGACAGGTAATACCAATAGTTTGCTTCAGGAGACACTGCTAGGTAACTAGCAGACCGCATTTTATTATGTTCTGAAATCGGCAGGCGTAAGGAAGGCAATATTGTATGTATGAACGTGTATGCAGTAGCAACGTACGGCAAGTGCAAGTACAAGTAATCAAGTGAAAACAACCACGCAGTCAGCTTTTTATACAAGTGTAAGCATAAACAAAGTGTACTATCTGATTAAGCGAAGCAACTTCGGTCAACGCGTGGTACGATGAGATTGGCCAGTGCCCTATGCGATGAAGCATTACTAACGTCAACTATATCCGCGTTTGTACGACTCCATGCGTGTGTTCATGATAGCAATGGATCTGTATCAAGTGTGAGCAGTGTGGTTTTGTGTGTGTGAGAATGTCTGTCCGATCAGATGACTGTTGAAGCCGAACTGAACACCTATGATACCATATTGTAACCAAGAGGGCAAGACGAGTGTGGATACCCGCCATCACGACGAGACTTCATCTTGACGTGGTATGATGGCTTGCTTGCTTCTGTGACACAAAGAAATATACAGGATTGCTTCCTTAGACCGGAAATGCAATCACGCCTGAAAGGTCAGCGGGTAGAGGTCAGACAGAGTCTAGTCTCCTAGTCCTCCAGTTTGGGGGTCGATTTGAGCTGGCGACTCAGTTGGTAAAATAATTGGAAGAATAATTGATCCAAGTAAATGGGCTTCCACTCAGCCACCCAGCTGTCTTGCGGATATGTTTTTGTTAGAACTAAAGGTTTTGGTTTAAAACCTTAACCGTTCTCTTACTTTGCGGCTGGACAGCCTAGCAGTACCCGTCCAACATCTCCCATGAACTACGCGAATAGAACGAATTCCATACTGCATCGATCACCGCCCAGGGTAATCAGGACCGCGCCGCCCATTGTATCGAGTGGGGTGGGTAGTAATAAGTGGGCTACTGCTCAGAGTTCCCTCTCTTTTATTCAACCTTTCTCTTCTGTCTCCATCCACTTCTCTTTGCCCCATCTACCCACCCATATTTCTCCCACTGATAACAAGCTCGATACTCGCAAAGGCCCATTGTCATATAGTGTCATGAATAATCCTCTGTCCTGTAACTCACATTTTCTCAAGCCTCGTCAGCCTCTGAATCTCGACTCCTTCAACGTGCGTACACTCATTCAGGCTGATCAGCAGGTGTGACTAGCCTTCACAATAGATTCCCTGAAGATTGATGTCTGCTGCTTAAGTGAAAAGCGTATCCAGGATTCGAGCAGTGTGATTCAACTAACTGCTCCTGGTATCTCATTAAGGTATTTACTGCGCACTTTAGGAGACGAAGCACCCAGAGCTGTGGGTCAACAAGGTATGGGAATAGTCTTGACTGACAAAGCTGAGGCTGCCCTCTTAGACTGAATCCCTATTAAAAGTCGTTTATGCGCTGTGAGACTAGAGGGAACAGTCGGCTTTCGAAAGGATAGCTGTCTGTTTGTAATCTCGGCGTAGGTCCCAACAGACTGCAGCTCAGACACGCAGAAGGATGAGATCCATGATGAACTCACCACCCTCGTTCGCAGCAGTAAAGGTTCTGACATTGTAATGCCAGCTGATGACCTTAATGCACAAAATTGCAAACTTAGTTCATCAGAAACTTGTTTAGGTGGCCGTTGTGCTTTACCTGCTGAGCGTACAGATAGCGAGGATAGGCTTCTCCAGTTTTGTGCAGACAATCGATTGTTCCTGTCTAGCACCAATTTCCGACACAGCTCGCGTCGTACAGTGACATGGCACTCTGACGCTCCAGGTATCTTGAGTCAGGCTGATCATATCGCAGTAAGCTGCCGGTGGCTCAGTTCTGTTCAGAACCGTAGATCCTACTGGTCCACGGACACAGAGTCGGACCATGCTTCAGCCTTAATATGATTATCTCTCCATCTCTGTGGTCACAACAGGCAAACCGGTACAAAGTTTGTGTGATCCAGAAGTCCGCTTGCTTTGTGAACAGAAGCTGGCGTATGAGCTAGGATCAAACAGACGATGCACGTGGCAGCAGTTTTGGTCGGTGGTTTTAGATCCGATGTCCATCACAAACTGGATTTTGCAAGAGTCGTTGAGTATAATGGAGCAAAAGCGTCAGCTCTCGAACAGTAAGGAGATGAATGAGATGAGGAGAAATCTACAGAAGCAAGTTACGAAAAGCCTTAGGAATGATTGCGAAAACTGATGGGTCAAGGTAGCCGAAGAAATGGAAATAGCAGCTGCCTCAGGTAACAGTGAAAGACTGTTCAAACTTATTCGCGACACCGGTGGACGGCCAACCCCAGCCAGTGGAACTTTATGCGACAGAAATGGTGAGCCTATTCATGGCAAAGAGCAAAGGCTCGATCGTTGAACCGAATATTTCAAGGAACAGTTTAGCTGACAGCGCTTTAATGCAGTTGCTCCGGCCTCAATAACTGAGAATCGTTGGAGAGTATCACTTGATCCCCCATCGGAAGTAGAAGTAGAGTCGAGCTTTCGATTACTAAAGTGAGGGAAAGCGGCAGCTCCTGACCAACTACCTCCAGTTCTTTTCAAAATGGGCGGTGATGCGTTAATAAAATCACTTACCACACTAAACCGTGACGTTCGGAACGAGGAGGGTATTCTATTATTATAGAGTGAGTCATCGATTGTACCTTTCTTCAAGAATGACGGTAATAATCATCGTGGGATTAGCTTAATTCTGATAGTCACCAAGGTTTTAGCCCCGGTTTTTCTGCGTAATCTTACATCGGCTCTCGAGAGGAACTTCCGCGAACAAAAGACAGGGTTCGGTCCAGGTCGAGGATGCATCGACCAGATTTCTACTCTTCGTCAACCACTTGAGGCTCGTCACGCAGACCATCGACCATCGACCTGAAAGGCGCCTTCTATTCAGCTGGCCGAACGGCCCTATTCAGTGCTCTTCACCGAAAAGATGCGTTAGGGTTTACGGTGAACTATCTAGTCCATTCGAATCGACTAGCTGTGTTCGAGTGGGATTTTCCATTTCTCCATTCTTGCTTGACTCCGTCTTGGAGGAAGTGATGGAGAATGTCCTAGAATATCTCCAAGAAGTGGGCATCGAACTGGGAAATAGTGAGAATCTGTGTGACCTAGATTACGTGGACGATCTTGTCTGCTTGTTCGAATCCACGGAACATGCGCAACGTACACTAGACAGAATTGCGTGAGCTTTATCTCCGTTCGGCTTGGGCTTTGCACCTTTAAAATGGAGGATGATGTTGCAAGACTGGACGTCAACGGTTCCGAGCTTGATGCTGGATGAGGGGGAACTAACGATGGCTGATCACCTTAGTTACCTTGGCGGTAGCTTGACGACGGATGGGAGCATAGTAGTCGACATGAGCGCGCGTTTATCCAAAGCTCGAGTGGAGTCCACTGGACTAAAGCACTTGTGGAGCCAACCTCTTACTACGTTGAATTTGAAAGGCCGTGTGTACTGTACCACGGTGGGTTCGGTTTTGTTGTATGTTTGCGAGACTTGAGGTCTCGGCGCGGAAGTTATTCGTTGATGTTTGTGTAGTATCACTAAGATTGGGTGGAATGACCGGGTGAGCAAGATGGAGTATTGGGTACTAAGTCAGAAAACGTTCTATCACAGCGTATCCAGCTTAGTAGACTTCGTTGGTTAGGGCACGTGTTGCTTTTGGCGAATACACTTCTACCAAACCGTGTCCTGTTTTCCGTTTCGTCTGTTACACGGTTGAACGTGCGAGATAAGCTAGGCTCCGCCTCGCGGGCAGTGATAATGCGAACCAGCGGTGGAATTCTAAGACGAGAGGTTCTCAAGCTGTTTAGGTTAGACGGACATTTCGAGTGAAGTACGGAGAGTAGGTCGTGGACAACGGTCCGTGTTTCAGAGGTGCTTCACTTTCCCCCCTGAGATGTACGAACGAGCATAGAGGCCGAGTGTTACCCGCCCCCCCCCCCTCCCCAACCATTTCGAACTCCACGTCTTCCCTTTCTTTTCACATGTTGAACCCGGTTACCTGGGCCCCCTTCACCTACTGTTTTCCCTATAAGTGTACTTGTACAGTGGACCGATTTTCCATTGCTGTCAATCCAGGGACCTACGAACTTGAAGTTTTTGTACGTCATATGTGCCCGACCATGTGTGTCACTGTTTGCCTCCATTCCTTGTCGGCTTTCTCACTCGCACGGTACGAGTGACCTTTGTACTTCCCTCCCATGCTAAAGATCTCGCCACGTCTGCGTGGGGGTCTAGGTCACGCGTGCGTGTAATCCGATTAGTCCTTGTCTGAACTAATTCCATGGTCATATGTCTGTCCATCCATCTCATGTACGTTTCCCAATCTTTCTCTGAGTGGTCGACTGTTCTTACTATAAAAGATGAATTTCACCCTATTCCGATGACTTGGTCCGGTATGGCTCAGCATACTTTCCTCGACAGACCCTTCAGACGATTTGAAGTCTATTCCCGGCACATGGAGATTGAGTTGCACCCACAAAACTGAGGTATGTTGTGGTAGAATTTTATTGTTTAATAACACAGCGTAGTCGAAATAGTTGGTAGGTTGTCTACGTTTCGGTCACCACGGGTAACCTTTTTCAGGACTGGTTTTATAACCGAATGACACTGAGGCATGTTGCTTGTAATTGTAATGATCGTTCTCTAAAGTACACGCAGATCACCGACTCGCCTTATTCGACTTGAGCTTCGGGTTCGTGTTCTACGAGTCACTCATTCACTGGACAGCGGTTCAGTTACACTCACAAAACGGAGTGACGCACTGAAGGCAATTTATTCACAATTAAAATTTAGGATAATACTCAAATGACAGGACTACAACCGAACAGCTTGTTTTCATCAAAAGAATATCTTCAACAAAAATCCAGCCCACATTCTGCAGAATAGCGCTATGGAGCATTGCGTATGCCTGTGCTACTACGGTTATCCCACTTGACTTCGTCAAAGAGACTTTACGACGTTCCGATTGGTTCCAGGACCCATCATTCTTTTTGGTCATCTAACCAATGAAACGTTTATAATATAATTCATCATGCCACTCTAACGCTTAACTAATTAGTGAAAACCTTGAGAGCACTGCACAGCTGTTTGATCTTTGTTAGAGATCATCATCAGTGCACATCCACGGAACCCCAACTGGGTCTCGAACTCGGGGCAAACGTTTGTGAGTCGAATACCTTGACCATCAGGTTATCTAAGTTGGCTCTTAGAGGCTTTTTGAATAGTCTTTCTTGGTAGGAAACGGAAAGCCTTCGTTGTACTTCAGCACCTACAAAGAACTCGTCCTTCATAGGAGTCGATCCCTGTGAGGGAAATGCTTTGTTCATATTCACTGTCAGTGGTCGACGGGTGATATATCATGAAGAGTATAAGTTTAGTGAACCTTTCAGAGCCAGTCTGGATAACCCGATGTTTAGATGTTTGATTAATAATTGTTCAATCCATTGTTCCAGTCCCCGTTATGGCTTGGTGGATGTGCACTGCTGATGAAAATTCCTAACAAGGATGAAACAGTTGTACAAGGCTTCCATGGTCTTCTGTGGCTAGCTAAGCTTTGGCACTGTATAGTGAATCATATTCTGTGAAATTAATCTTCCACTACTTACGTTCTTATTGCAGGTAATATAATCCACTGCAATAGCATGTAGTAGGATGACATTGCAGTGAGAGGGAGACAACGTTGAAAATCGTCCCACTTCCTTAGGAATTCAAGTATTTATTTTCTACGTTCTCAACTGTGACGAAAAGCCATTTGCGTGATCCATTTACTGAAAGGGATTAATTTTGAAACCAATATCTTCTTAGAGGTAGTAGCTTCATACATGTACCAGCCGTCGCACAAATGTAATGGAATAGCACTAAATATCTTTCGTGCTATAACTTTATTAAAGGAGGCCGGTGAAAGATGTGCTATCCTTTCGGAGAGGCTTCCAGTCTTCTGCTTGATACAATGAGCTAGAAATGAGTCGCAGCTTCTTGGAGGGCGCGTTATCAAAATACCTTGTTAAGCTTATTGGTTGTTGCATTCAAAACTGAGGTAAGTACTCATTTAGGTTGACCACCGCATTCTTTCATTCTGGTTACCCACCATATTTAAGAAAATTATACTCGATAAATTGGGTGACTATCGTAGATAGTATCTGAATGGCTTAAGTTGTCTGTCCCATATCTCATTCAGAAGACAGCGAAATGACACATAGTCTGTTATCTTAGCGAAAACTGTTTGAACTCGAAAGGATATACATATTAAACCGATAATAATGACCTCCAGGGGTGAAATTTTTTGATATAATTTTATTCATGTCCACCGAGACATTTGTTTACCCTTTTCCGGCCTCCTTGATGGTTTAAAACACTAGCACGTAGGGGAATTTCCGTGGATGATCGCCCAAATAGGTGTCAGCAGCGAAACGAACAACTGCAGTGTAGCTTGTTCTTCGATCCGCAAATGAAAGTGCAACGCGGCTACTGACCAGAAGTTTTTAACCTGTCGGTATGTGTGGTATATGCGTTTTCAGCTCGCGACCGGCCACCACTGTGAGCTGTGTGATGCGCAAGCGTCGCCCGTCCGGAATCGAGTTCAAAGAGGAAGTCCACTGAGTGACGAGTGACAGAGCAACGGTTGGATGGCTTTAATCGACAAGCTGAAAAGAGAACCCTGTCAAAAGATGGTTGGTCGCGACAAGAACCAGTCAGGAGATACGGTCCTCAAAACCATTTCACCCAATTCGTTTTGTGCAATAAATGGTTTCTGTCACCCAGCACCCTGTATAAACACCGTGTTCTGTACCAATAAACTGAAAAGGTTCGGAAGCAGATGTTTTGTTTGGAACTAAAGGGGAAGCTGGGAACAACATGATCAATCTCAGGCTGTCCAGAATCCAGGATACCGATGGAGCCAGCCAAACGGATCATTGGACCAATCATTAGCCAATTTTTTTCTCAACCAGCCGTAGCCGAATCAACCAATCCGGATGCAACCAGACCAACCAGCCAGATGAGCCGCTTATGAATATCAAATGGACCATATGTTTTCGTGAAAGGATTTGGTTATGATCCCCACACATCTGATATAAACGATCTGTTTTGTACCAATAAAATGAGATGGTTCGAAGGCAGAACAGCCCTTTAACTAAAACTAATCAACGGTGACAGAACAAATGATAAAATGCTTATAACTTTGAAAGATAACTTCAAAACTCCACTGAAATATTCCTGGTTAAGCGAATTTTTGCAAAAACACTACTGATTTGATGGAATTTTCCAGAAAAATACGACAGTCGATATTCTTTCGTTCCAATTCTATTCAGCACACGTTTTACTGTTTAAAGTAGAATATTTCTGCACATATTTTCAAAAGTACAATCTGCCAGTTACCGCTGTACTTTATCGCCAACAGTGCAGCTCACCTCAACTCACACACCGGTCAGCCTTCTGGTCCGTATGAACGTAGTCCCGTTTTGTCTCTATTCGGACCTCGATGCGCGTGACAATCTCCCACCGGTTCGCGCACATAAGCGCCCGCGTCGCTAAGCTTATCGATACTGATTGGCTTATTTGTCTTGTGGTGAGCACTTTAGTAAGCCCAAAATGACTCCACTTCGTTAGACTCATTCTAAGGAAACAACTCGATATAAACCAGAACAGGTTTGTAGCCGTTGAATTGACCTTCCAGGCTCATTGTTGGTACACTTGAGCCGGAAAAAGAAGAACAACCAGCATGATTCTCTGTACGTTTCTCTACTACCTGTTGGCCGTTCACACTCTCGTTGAGTTTCTGTTTTGAAGTGTCTGGGGATGAATGAGTCACACATTTTGTGGTCAGGAATTGTTTCATTATGCTACTCTTATCTGTTTCTCATAAAGCGATATTGAACTGTACAGCACAGATCCTTGTGATAAAGAAATAATAATGAATAGGTTACAAACAATGATTTCCCGTGACAAATTTGCATAGAGAAGCCAGAGATATAGGTTTGCCCAGTGCATCCTGGACAATTTCGCTGCACTATTACACGTGTACACTGCAGAAATGTGATTTCTATCGCCAAAGTCGTTCTTCATACTGTAGAATTACTTCAAGTACAGCATGCATGAGAACAGATATAGCGAGATTGTCTTGGATACATTAGGCATACCGATGTTCCTGACTTCTATATACAGCTGCGCATGTTGACAATGTAACCGATTTTTGGCAGAATAATTCTGATTTGTGTGGGGTTTTTGTCTCCCAACTATTGGTCACTGAAACGTCGAACCAGGATAAATAAAATTCATTCCCACTTGGATGTTGATTGATATATTATGGCAAAAACAACAATTTCATTTTGTTTCTCAAGTGTACTAGTGATTGGTATTTGTTCTCATATGCGGATACGAGTCAACGAAATTCTAGAATGGAGTGAAGAAAGTCTCAATGCGGCCTATTGGTGTGAAAAAACTACGGGTAGTAGATCGCGTACTCTAGAGAAATTAGAATGCCGCCAACTTCACTACGGAGCTGCGTCCACAGTGTATTCAGCTATTCCCGGTTTGTCCCATAAGTTCTAAATTCCTATTTAGGCTACTGATAATGATGGTAGTAGTTAGCCTCCGAGTAGTCCATGTGTCAGCCATCAGATAACCACTTCAAGACAAGTCAAGTCACGTAAATGAGATATGCACGCCCAAAGGGGGGAGGGGGTGTGGAAGGAGGGACTAGGCTTATTAAAGAATTCGTAAATGAGTAGTAGTAGATTAGATCTGTGTTCTATGATTCATCTTGCGGTTCCAACACTCAATTCAACTTTGAAAACCATGGAAGCACTGTACAACTATTTCACTCTTGGTACGAGTCATGAGCATTTTACATCCACGGAGCCCCAAAGCGGACTCTAAACCGGATTATTTTTATTTTTGTTTGATCAGGATTTTGCGTATATAGGCGTGCGCATCTCAGTCAAGGAGATTTACACTTTGCCCCTGAATGAGTCAATGGGATGAAAAAATGAAATAATACACATCAAAATTGCCAAGAAGTTCCGCCAATACTCGTGCCCGGTTTGTGAGAATCCGGACCAGATATAGAACTGTGAAGTTTTTGTAGATGGTAATGCGAGGGAGTACGAATCGAAAGGAGGAACGTGTAGAACTGAGAGAGTTATATTTGTTTGGATCTCTGTGTAAAGGGTGAGTGCTGTCAGCAAGGATTTTGCGAGCGAACTTTTCACATGCCACCAGGTGTAATTCGCTCACCTTAGCAGATAGTTTATTTTGGGGTATATGAGGTGCTGGACTGATAATAGATAGACTTCGGCAAAGAATTTAAAAATCTTTCCTAAGTATACCAGCAAAAATAAAAGGAGAACAGTAAAGTGGAACAGGAAAAGGACCGTAGCAAAGGAAAAGGGGAACAGCATCCTGTTCAACATAAAAAGGTCTAAGCTTTCGGACCTGGAATGATAGCCGACATAGTTTCTTCACGCAGTTTAAAATACGGGATGACCAATTCAGATTCGTATCGATAGTGATTCCTAAGAATCTGATAGGACCCACTCTAGCTAGTGGTTCAGTGGAAAAGACAGATGGATCACAAGGATAAGCCAATCGAGAAAGGGTGAATATGCATTCAAAGCTTTTGGACAAATTTATTGTTAAACCGGATCGAACTGAGAAATCGTAAATATGGGACAGCTTACTGGAAAAGTGAATAAAGTTCTGGGTTACAGAAACAGCTCTACAATGGGTTACATCATCGGCATATTTGAATAAATGTGCAGAAGAACTGGATGAAAAATCAATGTTGTATGTGAAAAACAAACAGGGGAAAGGCCAGCTCTTTGAAGCTTTCCTGAATTGTTCACTAAGGGTTTGGATCTTTTCAAACCTAGTCGAATGCACTGAGTTCTGTCGGTAAAATAATCGGACTACCATACTAATAAAGGTGTGGAACAGCCTAAAGATTCCAGTTTACGGAGGAGGAGAGACCGCGGAATAGAATCAAAAGCGGATGAGTAGTCTAGAAAGTCGCATCTCAAAGACTTCGCTGATCCATTCAAGGGTTTGATTACGTGGTGGACTGAGGATGTGATAGCATACACAGAGCACCTGTTCGGTTTATAGGCAAACTGCAAAAAGTCATCGGGAGAGTTTATGGAAGAGTTCGAACGTTTAGGAATGGCACTTTCTGTGTGTTTAAGACCAGATGAAGTTAGAGCAATAGGACGAAAGCTTTTAGCTACGACAACAGAATTACTAGGTTTGGGTATAGGAACAATAGTGACTAGTCTCCTGTAGTTGGGAATAGAAAATGAGCACAAAGATTTGTTCAAGAGAGAAGTGAATATATCGCTCAAGGCAACAGCACCATTTCTCAAAAGTGATGATAGGCCATCAGCATCAATACCTGAGGTCATTTTGGAAGTACGAAGAAGCTTGAATACCTCTTTAGGGAACCAGGTTATGTGAACATCATTTTCTGAAATGAATGAAATCGGAAGTTATTTAATGGATAGAGGAAAGCACTGTTGATACTGCCAAAATCCGCGGCACAGTTCCCTTGTTCCGATTTCTTTCCTCACAGCGGCCGAATGCCTTCCCGTAGTCGATTACTATTATGGCTACACAGGAGTTGACTAGCACAGCGAATCAGTGCCTTTGATTTTTTTTATCAAAAGAGAAATGGGTCTCACTTTCAAATTATCCCGGGCTTTGTGGAAATGTTCCTTCTGTTTTCTTAAGGATTTCAGCACCGGGAAAAGGGGGCAACACAAGCTGAAAATGAAACTGACCGTCTCTACGAAGAGTTCGACGTTGCTACTTAGCGATGATTCAAAAGAAAATCCGGAAGATGCATGAAAATGGGTTTTCTGTAGGAGAATAATGTTTTCACGTGAATAATTTCGGACACAGCGTTTGATTTGGCTGGTTTGTCTGAAAGTGTGAAAGGTAAACCGGGAGGATACCTTAGGCCTCAACAAATGCAGACAGTGGTTATTGGTTGAGGGAGGTGCACACTGCTTTAAAGAGAATGATTCGTTATGATTGGTGATAATTCTGTCTAAAAGATAGTGGCCTCTGGTTGGAGAAATACAAAGGTCAGTTAAATCAAAAGCAATGGGGGGTTCGGTGGAAGCATGACTCAAATCCCCTACTATGATGTGTAATTTATCATCTAACAAAGAACCAGAGAAAGGTAAAAGGGAGCCACAGAAAGATGAAATAACGTTCAGTGTGCAAAAAGGAGCTACGTATAAGTTTGTTATGATGGTGCTGCTATAGCAAGAACATATTAAGATGGCACTGCGTAACTAAACAATCTACGCCAGGTGGAGTTCACATACGTGGCTACTCCGCCTCCAATCTTCCTGCTGATGGAATTCCTGTTGTGCCGAAACAGTTGAAAGCCATGTATTGACAACAGTGAGTCAGCCATATGTGGGTTCAGCCACGATTCCTGTATGCAAACCACACAGGTATGAACATGAATGCGAGAACGAAGAACAAGGGTTAGATCCGACATTTTCGCGAACAGGGAACGTATGTTGGTACTGAACAAAGACGGGACGGAGATCTTCGTTGGAGGGGTGCAGTTGATAGCAGCTTGCCAGCCAGCACGGATGCGTTTTTGGGGTCGAGAGAGAGAGAATTCCTCGAAATAAACGGTCGGTTAAATCAGACTGAGTGAAACATCCCATATTTTGCTAGAGTAGAAGTATTTCTGACTGTGAATAGCGGCTGACTGTGATCATTGCGAGTGTATTCCTTTAATTTGATGATGTGGTGGTTAACGTAGAGATGCAGCTCAGCTACTCAAAGGGAGCAGTCAAATGGGTGGAGGGTTGCGAACCGAACATCTTAACTGCCAGGTCATCCTGGCTGGTTCTCAGACGTTCGTTGAACTTGGGACTGCTGACACAGTGCCCTTGTACTACTAGTTTTAAAAACTACCGATCTTTTCCCCGTACATACATAAAATATTAGCTCCATAACTTTCACAGAACGACGAAAATATGGTCAGGTCTATGAGGGCGTGGGCTGGCACATTGTCAATAGAAGGCTTGGTTCAGTAACAGGCAATATGCAATCGCCCGCCCAGAATCGAGGGCAAGTTTGGAGTCAGCGAAGCAGACAGCACGTCATCAGCTGTCCAGAAAGTAAAACAAGGATGGAGGCAGCCAAGTGGATCAATGAACCAATCGCCTATCAACAATTGTCTCAATCGATAGAAGCCTTGCTAACCAATTCGGATGAAGCCGAACAAACAAGCTAACAGTGCAGTTTAGATATATCAAGAACCAACAAGCCTTCATGCAGGAATTTGATTATGATCACCACAAATCCCACTTAAGCGATCAGCTTTATACCAACAAAGTGAGATGGTTCGGAAGTAGTGAAGTCTTCATTGTGAAGCTGTTGGGACGGAACAGAGCAAGACCAAATCAGGTTTACTGTTGGAACCTCCCGGAATGAACCCGAAATTACTGAGCACACTTGGTAACCAGCTCAGTGGTGAAGATGATGACTCCAAGGAATCTCTTAATATGATCAATATTGCAATCCAACGATGTTTGCCAGAGAAAATGGTCTTTCATTTTTATGAAATTGTAATTCACGAAATGAGGCAGCCTGAACGCTCAACTCACCACTGCAAACCATTGAACCAATGTAAATTTGGTTCGTTCATTTTCTATCATTAACAGTTCATCTCCATCGAATTCGAACAAAGCCCCGAACCCAGATATTCGCGACTGGGAGTCCAGTACTGTAGAAGAAGGGTTACTATAACACTAGACGGTTTACTCTATGCCAACACTAGCTTTCACAGGGTACATTTCTTCTTTGGATTTTTCACTGCTGGATAAAATTAGAACACAAAATTGGGCATATATGCTTGAAAGCCAAATAAACAATGAAATTCCCGTTTTTTACTCAAGGTCATTTTACCAACAATATCAAAGGCGACTAGGTTAAACCCACTGGATCCAAAGTACCTGAAACGTATCGCCCGGCAAAACTAGACAGAGAAGACGTACAGTTTCCATATTTTTGTCGTTGCAAAACTCCTTTCAGTATAACTTCGCAAAATGGCTCGGAAAAATTACTGAAATCAGTGAAAGAGTCAGTTTCCGAAACACTCGCTACAAGATAGCTTTGAATTAGCTGAGACGAGAGTTCGAATAAACAGTAAGAACCATCTCTTACGTGGATACTCTAGACAATGTCTCGTTGTTCATGAAAATTATTTAAGTTATCTGTCAATATGCGAAATAGGAAGATGAAACTGACTGCACCGGTGCAAATTCTTGAGCGACAGTTGTCTCTCTACAAAGCAAACGTTGTGTCCGCGTTCCGCGAGGCCACATATAGACAGGTCAAAGAAGTCGCCATGGCGATTCCTCTGAAAACAATTCTAGCCACCATACTCACTGTGCAATCCGGAAATGAGACCAGACACAAAACTCAATGATCGATGTTGTATAGAATATGTACGGATGACACAGTGATCAATAAAACGAACTCGGTTGAAATAAAACAAATACTGAATTGTGCTTAGCCGACTGCCCATTGGAATCCACCTTTCACGCATAAACCTCATGTCATTCGATCAATCTTACACTCGGAAGCACCATACTGGAGTTCCGTTCTTATTAAAGCTAATTAGTGTTGCATATCCATCACCATGCGCAAGATCTGAATCGGTGCCCTTTCACCCCGAAGGTGTGTGTGTGCTACCACCGCGCCACCCCGCTCTCGTTAGGGGTGATTCCAATTATCGAGTGGGGCTCGTTTAGATGTTGGCCTGAGCAACACGCCTTCCAGGTGAAGATGCACGGGTTCAAATCCTGGGCACGGCGATGGATATGCGACACTAATGAGCTCTAATAAGAACAAAACTCAAGTCTAATGCTTCCGAGTACAAGGTTGATCGGATGACTTTAGGTTTGTGCGTGAAGGGGGAATCTTAAGGGTAGTTAACCAACCAACGTATCATCAATTCCACTCATTAATCTTAAACAATTGTGAGATTTATGAAAATCCCGATCTGTTTAAACAGGCTGCACAGGACATCCCTTTCACGCTAGAAAATGAAACTTACCGTCGATTGTTTGATGCGTACTTCGCTCGCAGTGTTAGTTTCAGGTGGATTAAGCGAGAATTCACACGAGCAGGCCAATATCACAATACGACTCCAATCTAACGAAAGCCCAGTCTTGTACTAACACTTTTGAATCCGCCTAAACGTATATACACATATGACAGTCTTAGGGTCGAATTAAAGAAAAATGAAGTACCGTTACATTGTAATGATAATCCGTCCGAATTAGTTCGACTCCTCGGCAGATCGGCATCACTGACGATTACGGTCATATCAGTTGCAAAAAGTGAGGTCACTCAAGAAATTCCGTACAAAGACGATGACATAAGCTGTACAATACGCAACCAGTTGGCTTCGGCCGTTGATCGAAAATACCTTGCCGCTTGCCATGTTGTTCATCTCAGTGAAGCCCGGTTACCAATGCCCGGCGTGGTGGAAATATGCCTCTATCAGCCCTCCAAATCAAATGCAAGTAGTTGATGCGGATGTGGGTGCAGAGCATGGTACACAGAAAGAACTGGGAAACAGTTGAGTAGACGTGTGACTGAAAGCATTTCAAGTTGAGTACAGATAGTGGTCAAAATAGTGGACAGTGTCAGCCCAAAATGAACGGGACACTGGCATATTCCGTGACGATATACCTTTTAGCAGCAAATCACAAAGCTGACTGCAACAAGCCATTTCGGATACTCTCCACCAACTTAAGTTACCGATTGTTAAGGCTGGAGAAGGTGAGAAAGGTTACCCACGGTAACCGAAAAGTCAGCTCATAATTTTTCGCCAACAACGCCGTGTTGCAGACATTATATCTTCTAGTTTGACACACCACATGGAGCGCTGCTTTTTCGATACACTCCGAGCCTCGTTCGGGCCTGACATACTAGATCTATACTTTCAACCAATGGCCAGAAGTTGTGTTGTGAACCAAAAGAGTACTCCATGAAAGTTCGTAACAAAGTTACCACCAACCAAACGAAACTCAGCAGGATAGGTAAAGATTTGAAATCAAAAAAGGTATACGGGGCAGGCTTAGTCACATTCGGAATTCTTCATCTTTTTCACGATTTCCGCTTATTGCTTCATTTTTGGCTCGCTTTTAATTTGTGCTTCTCAGCGATGATTCCAAACAGAAACCGAAACCAGAGTACAGAGGTGTGAAGTTGATTGTTGAAAGAAAGGAACTGTAGTACCCTACTGTCCAACCCGCAGAGAGCAAAGCAGAATGTTGCCGGGCAAGTCCCCAGGTCGGGGATGGGAGAACAGCCTCACCCACGGTTAAACTTGAATAAGACGGTCTCATTATATGAGCGTTTGTGGACAATCATCTGCTGTGCTCGAGAAAATGGCAGTACTTTCCGCTTGGCAAGGGTCCTCCTCTCTATAACACCACATAAATCTGCTGCCGGCGCTGTGGTGTGGCTACTGAGACCCGCTGCTAAATAAGGCCATAGATCCCTGTCGTGTTCCACTTACCCGACCCGGTCCTACAGAAGAGACCAATGAACCATATAATTAGCCACCAGCTCATCTGGATCAGTACTGCTGCCTTGAAGGATGTGATTGTTCACATAAAGGTTACAGGTGCATCCTGGGATGAAAAAATCTACTCTGCAGTGAGCGACCGAGGAGTACAACAGCATTCAACGCCTTAGATGACCTAAATAGACATAGATTACTTATTTCAACTGCCTAATTCACGAATTGCTTCCAAAATTCATACCATATGCAATTCATCTGGCATCCATCCTGCTTTAGACTCTAATTAATGTAATCCCAACATCCCAAAAATATATGATGAGTCAACAGAAATAAATTGTTTGTTATATTCACCTTCCTCCCTTCGTTATCCTTTTATGTATTTGTGCTGCTCGCACCATGCCTGATTCTAGTCTGAGTGTATAAATGATATAACAGTAATGAACTGAATTGTCGCAGCAATCTGCACTCTCTCCGAGCTTATTATGAACTTATCTAACAACACCTAACTAACCGAGTAGGCTGAGGCCATTACTAGATAATCGGTGTGGGGATCTATGGTAAGCCTTGTGGGTTATTCTTTAAGTACATAAAATCATTTCTCTCTTCCCCCGTTATTCACTACTGTACCATTCCTTCGTTTAACTGGTCTTTATGCACATAATTGCACATACAATCGCAATGGTGTGCATTCAAAGAGAAAACATGTAAATCGTATCAGCTGATTTGTTGCCATTATCAAACCCAGGTTCAATTACCGTATGTCACTAATGAAATTTAAAAAAATCATATCACCTTGCTTTTCGCAGTAATCGGATACGTCCAGGCAGAAAACGTAGGTACGTTAATCGTTATTTCTCATATAAATACAAGTTGTGTAAGTTTATCCAATATAATTTGTGCTTTGGTTTTATTTAATGGTATATATTATGGATTATTTTCAAAATAACCCCCATATGATTTCAACTAGGTGATATAGTGAAGGGGATCGTGCTTAGGAAAGTGTCAGATGTCTTCAGCTTTAGACTCGCTGCATTCCGGCCAGTGAAATTTCTAAGGTAAGATGACAAAGAACAAGGTATTGGGTACTCTCTCCGCATATGTTCATTCAGTTGTGTTCGTGTTCCAGTGTGACAGTGTGACAATGTACGTGATTTCCACGACCAGACGCTTGCTTGAACTCAGTCGTTAGGACCAAATTACAGGCTTCAGTAATGGACCAATAAATCCACTCACATGCGCATCGGTTCTGGGCCCATCTGAGTAAAACCCTGCAATAAAAGTGAACAAGATTTTCGGAGCCCTGGTTGGGATCTGAGCTCGACCATCCACACCAGTGAAACACCGTAGCGTGGTCAAGGCGTGATCTTTTGGAATCTGTTCTTTTAACTACCTCTCTCTCAGTCTACAAACGCCTTTCTCTTAAGCTTCAACAACAAATGTTTTTCATACCGAATGGTAGACTAAAGTCTCCCGTATTTCACTGTTCACACGTATATCACGCAATGGCTGACTTATACGGAATGAATCAGTTTAGTTCATTTATATTTCAAAACTTTCACGGTTTCTACACAAAGTTATCACGACAGCACTGACATTCCGTTTTGCACATCTGATTTTGTGAAGACCGTTATTCCATTGCATTTGATACTTCATTGTGTTCGGCGAGGAGTACTGTAAAGGCAAATCCCCGTTGGCTACATTCCGTTGGAGAAATATTTCATGGAGTAGTGAAATTTATGAAATAATCCAGAAGTTTCACAAAGTATGACATGCAAGGTGAAAGCATTTTATGTGAAATAACTTCACAAAACCATGGTTCGAATTGCACAAAAAATAGCAGGAGCATAGATTGGAAGATATCAGTGCACCATCGAATTCCTGCTGCTGGTAGACAGTAGCAATATGCAAGTTTGAATGTGGAATTTCGCGCTGTGCCTAAATGTCTGAACACATTATGAGAGGGTGAAAATTCGCAGCTCACTACTCCGGTGAGCACCAGTGGGTAAAACAGTTCTCTTTCTTCACTGACTGATCACAACCGATTAGGTTTCTCAATTCACCGTCTGATGTAGTACACACACACACACACACGCACGTACACACACGCACGTACACACACATTTCATATCACGTGGCGCACAAATTCGGGCAGTTAACTAGTGCAAACGAACAGCTTCTACCAAACTGGGAATAATGATCTTCCAGCAGGATTTGTATGGAGCAGTAGAGTGAATATAGAAACCTTATCGAGTGTGGCTGGCCATTGACTAAATCACCGTTTTCTCTCCATAGAAGTACTGAAGTAAGATGCGAAAGCTTTTAACATTTCAGATTAACGATATTTTCCTTATATTCCGAATGACAGTGCTACCAAAAGATCACTGGTCCGTACTTTTCAATCAGGTTGACCAAGATCCAACACCAGCTGAGCAAATTGTTCTGGAGCACGTCTTGCACAGGTTCGTACATGCCCAGCTGGCTGTGCCACCGCTCACGTTTAGCACACCCTCACAGTTGTTGTGACCCCCACGTACTATCTGACTGTACTTAGTGTTCACCGACCGGCTGACACCGGTACATGTAATATTTCAATATACTACTCTCATGTCTCTATTGTTCATAATTGTATGCTAAGGCTGTCGTGATCACATTGCTGTGTACTAGCCTGACCTCTGCGTCTTCTTGATTACGATCCGTTACCCAAGCGTAGTGCCGTAAGTGACTACTTTGTGGCACTGGTAGTTCGTATTCCAAGTACAGTTATCTATCAGTACAGTTGCGTTCTCTGTCTCGAGTTCTGTCCCCGACGGTCTTTTGCTCTAATGCTAGAGGAGAATATGATTATTTCCGTTCATTCTGATTTCATAGTATTTGGTGTCACTGGAAACGTCTATGTGAACGGGGGAAGTATTGCGTGGACTACTGATATGGGTGTCAATGGATCCAACACATTCAATACCCTGGAATCCCAGTTGTGTACTAATGTGAGCGGTTCACTTACTGTACCCCATCAGCGTCCATTGATGTTTTGTGTCACTTTCGTTGCCTACTAAAAATCAACTAGATAACAGTTTGATGAGCTGAAAAATGTGGGCTTATTATACTTCCCAAGAGGACGTGGAAATAGCTATCAGTTTAAGAGACTAGCTTTGAAGCATTTTTTAATTTGATCTCAAACTGCTTCGCTAACGGCTTTGGGGATTACCATGTCTCGTGTGGTACTATCTGTTGCGTTGGTACAAACAGTCACTTACGCAATCTGACAGCCTCACACGCACGCGTCTTTATTGGCGATCTATTGGTTGATGCCTATTCTCTGCCACGACGAGTCAAGCACGCATGCACACACGTAAGCACATCACTGTGACTTTACTCATGCCACGGACGGCTTGCCCTAACCGATCAGACTTTGCTGCTGAGCCATACCTGCTTGTTGATTCGCTACTGCCAAGCGGCCCTGCTTGCCGCCCTCGATCGTATGTACCGCTTGTGCTTGCCGATCGATGATTTCCTCGTTTGTTTGCTTGCCCGTTTACGTACGTATTTACTGATGCGCTAATAAACTGTGTTCTCCGCAAATCACTAACACAACACTACGGTTGGTGGAATCTCTGACTTTGTAAAGCCCAGGCTGACATGCTTCTTGATCTGTTAGTCGATAGTGGTATAATACACGCACGCACGCACACACATCACCCTGAATTCACCAGTACCACGAACTTTTTGTTACAACCAACCACAACCAGACGTTGAGTCATACTTGTTTAGTCGTTTCCCACTTGGCGGGCTGGCTTGGCTGTACGCGATTGCATGTAATGCTTGTAAATGGTGTTTGGATATGCCACACTTAACAGTTAAACCCAAGAGCATACGGGTTTTCGTAGAATCCATGTCAGACCACTTCAGCGTGTGCTGGGCGTAAATATTGAGTTTTTAAGTCCATTCTGCTGACACCGACCTCTGAGATACAAAAAAGTGACAGGGAAAGGGTGGAGAGTTCTGGCAAACCAGGTATCCACAACGGATGAAATGGTCAAGTCAGTCAACCTGTTCCTGAACAAGAAGCACGTATTTTTAGGTACAGAGGGGAACCAAAACCTGAGACTTGGAGTGGTAAACCACATAAGAACTCTTTAGATCAGGTGTGGAAACCAACAGCACGGCATTGGATTATTGTCTACCTTCAAAGAACTCAGTTGTGGCGGGATTCGAAAGCCGTTAACATCAGGATTACAACAAGTGGAGCAAATTATATATAAGTATATATATTCACCGTACACATTTTGTAATGTTTTTCTCTATTTTCCAATTGTTCATGGGGAGCGGGAAGTTAACAAATGGATCATGCTACTGGAGTCGATTACGAGCCATATCTTTCAGCGTCTCTAACCATCGGTAATCCTCATCTCTTGGGCCCCAACCAGGAAGGCGGGCGGCTTCCTCCGAAGTCGGAGCTGAAGCTAAATTCTTCATGCCTCTGCACCAAGCCGTAGCCTGACCACCGAACTGATTCTTCCAGTCATGTCCAGCACGTGAAAAGTCAAGCTATATTCCGGCATACGCGAAACATGCTCGAGCTATCGGAGGTGGTGTAGAGCGCTTATCTCGGCCACTGGGTGACTATCTGCACTGAACACACAAAAACCTCCTCACTGCTCACCCAATGTTCCCACCAGACACGAGCAATGCTTTGGAGACACCGGTGGTCGAATACGGGAAGCTGCCGGGCGTCCTCGAGATTGTCAATCTCATGGAGTAGCTAACTCTAATGTGATACAAACTAAACGAAACCGCAAATCTCATTTTCAGTAATCTAAAATAGTACGTATACATCGTTATAGATATGATTAGTCTTACAAGATATTGGTACGCTGGTGAGGCTGAGCATGGAGCTGATAGGAGAAAGATTTTGTGAATCTCACTTAAGCTTAGAATGGATGCATCTGGTAAGAACAAAATTAGTTTATTCAATTGGTTCCCAGTGTTTCAGGGTAAGACCGGGTGTACAGACTTAATTATACTTCCACTGGATTCGGGAATCATCTGTTCACCTCGAATACTTTATCCCCGATCTGAATGAAGCTCTTTGCGTGGGAGTACCATTTCAATGAGCTCATGAGAAAGCACACTGTTCATTTAAAGTTTGACACAAATTGTTAAATATAATAAGTCGAATCAATAAACTGATCAGTCGAGCGTCGTGGCATTAAGTGCCACTTAATTTCCAACGAAAGATAGCCAGGTTTATCACTTTTAACCATTCCACGACTAATAATCGGGTTGATTTTGGATATCGGTATTCGCTGTTGAATGAAAAGCCTACATTTATATCACTCCAAATCCTTCTCATTCCCTCTCTTCTCCCACCGGTAGATTAATAATGCTGTCACGTCAAACTCGTCGGTCTCTCCCTACTGGAATGGTTGTGCGCTGAACACATCAACACAAGATCGTGTGATGGTTTGGATTTGGTTAAATTCCGATTTCTACAAGCTGGAAGCCGCGGTACTCCTATATAATGCAATGCAATCTGTGATTAAAGACTTAGTGATGAAATATGCTTCAACCTCGAGGCCAACGTATTATTTTGGATCCAGGATCGAAGTCACTCGTAAGTCAGAAGATCGTGAGGGTTCCCCTTTTACGCTTGTAATAGAAACATGTGAGCAAAAAGTGATTAGCAGAACACTTGAAGCACTTAGAAATGATTGCTTAAACAGTGTCACACGTGGAATCAGTATAAGTATACACAGTGCTGGAAATACGTGAGTTTAGCTCGCCCAATTTTTCTGTTATTTCATGCGAATGCATTTGCATGGAATCGTGAAATTTAGGTGTGCGTACGTCTTTCCCCGTTATTATATTGGGCTGAAATGCGGATTTGAATTTTTACTTGAGGAAATTGATTTCGTTTCGATTAACATGCCTGAATGGAGTGAAATGCTTTTAGCTAGCCCAGTCAGGAATGTTGCAAAGCTGTTGCACATTTAATAGGCTCAGTGAGTCACACGTACAGACAAAGTCTTTAGCAATGCTCCTTTAGGTTTTGGGGCAACGATCATACCATGAGTATTTTGTGAATGAACCACATTCAGGCCGTGAAGTCAAATCGAAATTCGTGACCTATCGTTCACGAAAACAAAAGAATGCCACACGAAAAATGGCTATCTGACTTCGACCAGGAACAAACAGTTGCTTACTCCAATTCAGGAATTAATAAACACAAAATTTCCAAGGAAATTCGCACATCCAGAAGAGTAATCTGGACATTTTGGAGGATCCAATCAGTTATATTTCTGAGAAGAGATATATCTGAACTGGTAAAGAGGCAACAATAATGCTTCGCATTCAATCAAATAACAAGTGCATCAAAATTGCAGAGGTTCGTATGCTCGCCATGTTCAGTTAATGTTACAAGCAGCAACGCACCTAAGGGATAGAGACATGACAGCAATAGGCTGAATGACAGAAAGTCATATTTCAGATAGAGTCGAATTGGTCAAAAATGACATCGGATGTAAGGCTGAATGGAACAACGTGTAGTTTAGTGACGAAAAAAATTTCCCTTTGGACGGCGTACAACTGACTAATCTACTTGTGGCATGATATGCGGAACAGCAGGCTTGACTTCGGCTGTCGAGCCCTTGGTGAGGGTTCTGTGATGGTCGAGGGGTGTTATTTTGCAGACGGTAAATCACAACTGACAGTTCTGGAAGGAAAACAGACAGCTGGTTCATACATGAAAAATTGAATGAACACTTACAACAATTCCGGAAGATTACAGGAGGTCCATCTTCTTTCAGCAAACCAAACCGCTGTACACTCATCACAAGTCAGTTAAATGGCAAGAATTGTATCAAAACATCGAAATCCTCTACTGGTCCAATCATAATCTCCATCTGAACCCAAGTGAAGACGTTTGAGGTTTGCTAGGGAGGAGAGCCCATGCAAACGGAGGACAGTTTAACGACACTCACGAACTGAGGTGTGGTATCCTCAATGAATGGCAGAAATTCAAAAAAGGTACAATCGTAAATAATATTCTGTGTCTGATTGACGTACCTGTGCTCTGAGCAATAAAGGTCTTTGGATTTTGATCACCACGTGGTGCTTTTTATCACTGGGTAGGGGGTGCGCTAAAAGTATTTTACCCTCTTCGGGCATCTTACATGGAATAAAATCGATTTTTCCCAGCCAAAACTCGAATCCATATATGATCCCATTAGTGATGGGACAAGATATACGCACACCACGTACATGCGATCGCAGCAAATCGCAGAAATTCGGGAGTACGCTAAAAGCATTAGGTGCACCATAAAGTTTTTTGTAGTAGTACTGAAAGTCATCGACATTGTACATGGCCAGTATCCAAATTGGAACTAAAATCGCGTCGACGTACCCGACTAAGGGTCCGAAACGTTAGCCACTGAGCTATCCAGGTTAGCTCAACGACATTTGCTTCACACCAAAAAATATATCAGTGTTCTTACCAGTCGGTAGTTCTGGAGGTTGGCAACTTGTCGCCCGCATGTGATTGAATGAAACAATTATACACTAATTCACTTTATCAACTGAAGTCTAGTGTGATTAGGGTCTCGCTCGTACAAGGTGACCTCGGTTGTTGCTGTCTCGAATATCATAGAAATTAATCAGATTTATTGGGCAATTAGCACGCTCTCACCCGTAGAGTCCGTCAGAGTTGCATGCATGGTCAACTATGAGCTATGCGGAAACACTCGGCTTCGACCGAGCAGGGCCGAGCCAAAAGTAGCGAAATCTGATTGGTGAGTGCAGTCCGGGCTGATACATGACTAACGTCAACACTTTGTTCGAGTGCAATGGCAGGTGTGTGTCTGTGAACACGGTAGGACAGTCACCCTATGGTGTTCACACGTGCTTGTGAGTCTATAGCATGGTACTGATTAGACGGGGCACAACTGCTATCAAGATGGGTTTATTTTATGGCTGGTGAGCTATGATCATGATACAAATGATACACTAGTTACATGCTCAATAATTTGGAAAGATAGAAGACAATAAACAAAGGTACAATAGAGCACTTCACAACCGGCAGTACGCCCAAGACTAGAGTGAATTCACGAATCATTCAATCAAGGTTGAAGGACTAGTTCAGATGTTTCTTGTGGTCTATATTTCCGTTGTTGATTGAACAATGAGCACAAGCAGATGTACCTGGCCATACATGTGCTTATTGCTGATTGGAATTTATTTTTGAAGGACTTAAGTCAAATTCCAGTAGAAAGAGATATTTCCGTTTTCGAACTCGGAATAGATCTATCTCCCTCCAAACAAGGTTGATCTTCTGATAGAAACATATTATTAGCTCTGACGTAATTGCTCACCTCACAATAAACTGCTCAGCTCATTGCCATACGAAATTGTAAAATTCGGTGAGTGGATATCGGATTCAGGTTAAGCTAACCTTGTACGATGAGAATATTGCCATAAACTGACAATGGTCCATCGCGTTGCCGCTCTATCACCTCTGAACGTTCTGTTTTTGGTCAATGCCCTCCCGCGGGACAGTCAACAGAAATTCTGTTTTTGCTTCTCCTACCCAGATCCTCAAGGACCAGACACGAGTCTCAGCTGAATTTCCTAGCAATTTTTGTTATGATCTCTTCTATTGTTTTCTCCATTCGGTGAATTGCCTGCTGTAGATATTTTTTACAGAAACGCAAACTTTTGTCTACGCAAATTTTCCGGCCATACGCAAAGTTAAATTCGAATGCAAACCATTTGATACTGGTCGATATCAAACCAGATAAATGAATTAGGTTGGTCGAAAGGCACTATAAGTTCGAATTTTGAAGCAGCTGCCCTTAAGTATACTCAGAAACAGAACAAACACTGTGATACCTTGGCTCTCTCAATCAGTAGTCACTGCACCAAGTCCTTCATATTATTCCGTTCGATGCATTTTACTACCGATTATTGTTTCAGTAGTCAGGCTCGGTATTGAGCTATTTTCAGTTTTCGTTATTAATTGTCAGTTCGTCTGATCACTGTTCTGACTGGACGGACATCTTGAATTTAGTCACTTTTTTGATCCGATGGACTAATGGCGATGCTATCTGCTTAGAACCGTTAGTAACTTACTGTGAATGTAGTTTTCACTCCCACTTCCAAATTTACTCGTTTATTGCGACTAATTTCGTTGACAACTATTTTATTATTAGAAAACCACTAATTTTCCCGGAATCTTGACTGTCTTCTGACGTCATATTGACCGCGTATGCGTACTTTTGAGTGATAAGCCAACCTAGCTCGGGAACAAGTGATTTTTCGTCTAATGTGAATGTACATTATTTATTTCGACAATATACGAATTTTGTGTTTATCATCGAACTGGAGATAGTCACGATTCTGACAAAACGAAACAATTGAAAACTAGACAGATTTCGTTACGTGCCATACTGGGCACTAAGGTTGTTTACTCTAGGACAGTGGCTGAAGGAAGCTTACCCGAAGATGAGGCGAGCAACGAAGTTGTATGCCATGGAGTATGGCGACCCTTTGTTTCCACAAAATTTTGATGACTGCCAGACTCCCAAGGCCTTTCAACCAGAGCTGGAATTTTTTCTAGGTTCTCAGTCATCATACACCACATTTAAGTGACATTACATCAGTAGTGCTCGGAGCATGTCTACTACTTCGAAAATCAGTTTTCTCGAACAATAGCGCAAACCTGAGGGACAGATTAATATCAACGGCGGAGAGCTGCCCCATAAGTACACTCACTGAGAAAAGCTTCTACCCTCAGTCACTCCATATACCCCTACAACACTATTTTGCAAAGGCGATTACCTCAAGAATATTCATTGAAGGAACTCTTTCCAGAAAATTGCTTTTTAATCATAAATTTACAGGGAAACTTCATCGTAGGCTACTTTATAACTAACACCGGTATCAGTCTGATGAAAATGAAGTCCGGTAGTGACGTCTTGATTAGTTCAACTAAAGCAGCAAAATCCTAACTAAGCTTTTCAGTTTGAATGCCTGGAAATGCCTAGTAGAAATTCTACTCCCAATCTGCCATGCACAGTTTCATCATCAATAGTGCTCCCTTGGAAACATCCCTAGGCTGTTTTGTTTAATTAGGCAACTCTTATCAATGACTGTGATTGTCTTTCAGGTGAATTTGTTTCGAGATCAAGTTCTACATGTCAAAAATGAGATTTCAGGTTGAATTTGCCTGTTCTCTTTGATGGTCCAGCTATGTGACGTTGAATATCTATTGCTCATAATCCCGAACAGCATGGGTATAACATTAACTTCATGCTTTCACGATGTTTTGGGTCAGCGAAACATTGTGATTCCAGTTGGAAGAGAACCGGGTTCTAAATAGTAGACTTTGAGAGGGATCATAAACCTTTTGCCAAATTTAGAAACCTTCTAGCTCGTGTCCTGGAAGCTTAGTTGGAAACGATTACATGGTGCGGTATTTGGACCCAATCCAACCAAGGAGTGATGAACTTCGACACTTTGTTTACGCCCGTTATTAAATGACCAGTGGCTTATGAATGGTTTAAGCCTTCACTAACTCCGGAGCAGAATGTTTCAACTCTGGAACCACTGACTTCCTGTGTGATAAACAGCCAATCGTTGTCACCCGGATCGTTATCACACTTGACCTATTGGGGATTTACATTTCCCACTCTAAATCTCATTGTTGTGATTGTTTGTTATCTCTGACAGTACAGGTAACCTTCGAATCAGTGAGTAATGTCCCCTCCCAAACACTGAAACTCAAGCATTATGCGAGGACGTAAGTGTTGATAACCACTTCTGTTGTGACTCATCCGTTTTCAACGATCTGTATCCCATTTGCACAATAACGGCACTCAGCTCATTTCCCACCTCCACTTCCAGGAGTGAATTACAACAATTCTGTTGAACTCCGTGAGTCTAATTGTTTTCAATAAGTCGATGGTATTTCATGTTGGCGCAAATTTGCTGTACTATTCGCTATCATGCGGAAGCTGTACTTAATCAGATAACTGGAGCTTTTTTACGTAATTATTCTATCGATCCGTAGCAGAAGGACGTAAAATGATGACTTCAGTGATTTGTGTGTTGCACGCCACACATTTCAGAATAGGTTAGTTCATTATCAGCCGGTAGAGAAACTTGATAAGTGAATTTGTAAACAATAGAATCTATACATGACATTTTCTCACCCAGAAATGCACTGCGTTAGCCGAAGTCGAATCGACGACCTCATGCTTACCAGGCTGTTGCCCTACCCCTTCAGCTGTTTCCGTAAAGCAGGTCCGACGTGGATAACGCTTATGAACAGATAATAAGGTGAAACCACAATTCCAGTAACACATAACAAACGCTGGGCAAACATAATGGACCACTTCCCAATGGGACGGACAGTACATGGCAAGATGAGATTCGAAGGACACTTTGGTTTGTCTGTGGGGTGCACCGATGGCAAGAAGACCCAGAATGATGTAGGTAATGGAAGCAATCAATGCATGTGGATCTTCCCTTATCTGCATCATTCCGGCTCCTCGTACAATAGATGAAGCCTACAAATTAGATTGTCTCAGGTTCTCGTCTCTTGTTGGACGATGATAGTTGGCTATCAAATCTAAACTTTGCGTACGACGACTGCCAAAACTTCAGACTGCCTGATTTGCAATAGCAGGCGCAGGTGCACAGAACATGCGGTCGTGCATTGTTTCCAAAACGTTTTCGGAGTATCCAACGTGTCTCATTTATCACAACCGAAAAGGACAGAATTTGGTGAAAGGCTTTTGTCTAGTTACATGCTGAACTATGTTAGATATGATTTATTGTTATTACTATTATTACTGTAGTTATTATTCATATCATTGAGACATTTTGATCCCGTGATGAACTTGAATAAGAAAGTCAGAAAAGAAGCACGGCGAGGTGAATTCCTTCTGTATATTCTCATCATAAGAGTACATATAAAATCCAGCGTGAAAATTAATTACGGTATGAAATGAAATGAATAATTAAGGGAGTTTTACGGAACTTAAAGTCGTATATGTGTCTGTATATTTGGGCGTGGGTATGTGACTGCATGTGGTTGCCGAAAGCCATGGTAGGTTATTGTTGCAAGTCAAACGCTTTTAGACATAGTGCAGGTTCAGAAGGAGCGGTCGATAATGCTTCTACTATCCTCAGTCGGTTTTTGTCACGACTACGTAAAAAACGAGCATGCTTTCGCCGGATCTACCGTGCGACCACTTTCGATCCTTTGGTGAGCTGTTGCCAAGATCAGCCTACGTGATGCAGTCGATTGTTGTAGGCTAGGCTGAGCCATCGCATCATGTATGTGTTTCGGGATGTGTTCAGCCATTCTAGTTGGCTGTGATCGGTCGGTCCTACCGACGTATGCATTCTTGCAACTGCTAGGGAAGGCGTAGATGCAGCGGGAGGTAGATTCAACTGAATGTCGAACCTTGAATGGGTTTGTGTAGTGGTGCCGTGTGGATGAGTGAAAGCGTAGTGCAGCGGCATTGTATGTTCTATGAATTGCATTTTTGATGCGTTGTGTAATAATATGTGTTACTGAGTCCCCTTTGCACGGGAGAGATATGTAGATATCTTTCCCCGGCACACATAACTCAGGTGAATGGGTCTGGTTTCTTGTCTGATAGTCGAAACGAGTGAATGAGTCAGGATAACCGTTATCACGTAATGTAGCATGTATAATTGCCTTCTCGTATGGTGAAGTATCTTTCGTACGGACTTGTCACGCCCTGAAGAAAAGGGTTCGGACCAGAGCTCTCTTATGTTCAATTAACGAGAAGTTGTTGAAATGCAGGTGTTGTCCAGACCAAGTCTTCTTACGAATTTTATACATACTCGACCGATAAGAGAGTATACGGGACGAATTCTTCTAACAGTGTTTAACTTTAGAATTGCTCATTAAATTCATTATTACCCAAATTAATATTCGAAGTATTATTATCACTATTATTATTGTTGTTGCTGATTCATCTGAACTTGGAGTTTTGAACCCGTAAGTCCCTTGAAGTTTTGTCATGATCGCGGTTAAAGGTTCATCCTTATTTCTTCCTGCTAGCTATCTATGTGTGCGGCAAACTCTATCTGAATCAAAGACAAGTGGATTGGACAAACAATATGTCCATCAAGGGCACCAATAAGTACAACACGATTGAAAAACAACTGTGTGAAAGCGTGAGTCAACCCCAAACCATCTTTTTGTTAAAAAACTCCCTGTGAATGACTTACTTACTTCGGAAATGGTAAAGTAGGTAGTGATTGTCATCAGATTTATATCGTTGTATTCATTATGGGATTTGAGCTGAAATTACCTCGTAAGCTACAGACAGTATCAACGCAGTATATCGTTCTATGACCTGGCTAGCATTAAACAGTTTACTTCACGTCAACACTTCATAGTACAGCGTCGGTGTGTCGTCACTCACTGTATAGACACTAGCAGTTCGTCAACCATGCAGCGATTGACTCACAACGGTACCCTCCAAGTTCCAGTTTACTTTGGGGTTCCCCGTACACGAAATACTGAGTGCTCTGGAAAAGCCAGATGAAACAGCATTACAGGGCTTACATGGATTTTCCATGGTAATTTGAGCTTTGATATCGTATTATGAATCATTTCAATAACAAATCACATACCCCTTCTGTTGTGACGCTAATCTATACACCACGGACATGCTGTCCTGATTCATTCATTTGTAGTTCGTCTTACATTCGCGCATCCGATGCCTCTCTGCACCACTCTGAGGATCATTTCTCATTCTGACACTTGCTTGCAATCGCGCTTGCTGTACTCTCGTGCGTACATACGAGCTCCCGTCTATCATATCGATTTTGGGATAGAACAATATCAATCAAAACGAGATATTCTACTTAACCGCTTTCTATCTACACACGTTATCAATTTCCATAGTCTTTTTTTTCTTAGAGTGGGAATACATAATCTATCGTCGATTGGGTACCCAGGTATTGTAGAAACTCATGCATATGGGCACCTGACGAGCACGTTTCCTACTCCTACTCACAGTATTACCACGCGAATACATACTTTTAGATCAGTAATAACTAGAAGGTAGTTGTGAAGTTCTATGACAGTAACTTTTGTGGTTTGCTAACACGGGATGAATAAATACGTCCAAAATTCAGACAAAACCCTAATCTTGCCAATACGAATCGGCATCACCATGACGGAATAGAAACCCCTGAGGGAAAATGAAAACGAAGGACTTTTATTTATATTGAAGTAACTCAAACACAAAACGAAACAGGACGGCGACGAGAATCTGCAGGTCTTACAGACGTTTGTTACAAACCTCATGGAATATCCCTCGATTAATAATACACGATTCTTCATTTGTCGAGCTATTGCCGGTAATCGATCCCAGAATAGCCAACACAAGCAAGGAAGAACACAGCAGAAAAGACCTTCAGCTCATCCATGTATTTGGTTGTGGACCAAAGGCGATTGAACATCGGAACTCCACTGCTTATATACAAATTTGTATGGTCTCGAAGACTAAAACAAAATAGAGCGCTCCTGTGAAGGTGAATTATACATTTTTTGCACAAAGTACAACCTCGAGTCATTCAATTTCAAAAGTGATATCAAATATCTCCAAAGGCAAGCAGTATAGATGAAAACTGACCGCAGATTCGAATTTGTTGGCATCGATTTGTCGGGAAAGGTGTTTCCCCGTAAATATTTTCCTACGTGATACAACATATATAAGCGATTAATGGAGAGTACTTAAATCACCTTGATGCCAACTTTCACGTGGATGTAAACTGGAATTTTTCATTTCCGTAGAACTCAGACAATCATCAGATAAAAGGGTTATTAAACGACACATCATATCAAGTTTCCACATTATGATAGATTTTCTTTTGAATTTTTCATATAGGTACACACATGAAAATTACTTTGGCTGAGAAAACCGCTTCTACAATACTACATGGATAGTGAACCCAATTAAATTTAACCTGGGATGATTTATGCGGTCCTGTTCATCAAACTGATCATATTTCCGTGACTTGGCGGTTCTTAACTTACTTCGATCAGACCATTTCACCTTGGCAACAAAGGTCACCCAAAGCGCACCACAGAATCAACACAGATGAGAGGGAATCTTTACCAAATTAATGTAATGCTCCCCAAATTAAGTCAAGGAACTCGAATCTCATACGGAGAAACGTTCCTTGTTCATCAGAAGTGACGTTATCTGTTGTGAGATTCAGTCAGACCTGTGTGGTACTTACAGCATACCATTAACAGAGATCACGCACACGACAAGCGAGGGTTTTACTACCTACAAATAACGTTACTTTCCATTTCGAGACTGGATATATCATAATCCAAGGTTATTGCAAGTAAAATACGAAGTAGTTCACCAAGCCGCATCAAGAATTATTTATGAACATTTGTTGCGTGTGATTATTTGGGATTAGGTGCAGTACATGACCTACGAGTTCAAGATTGTCAGTCTTTCACATTGGTCATTAAGCTACATAAGAGTCTATTTCACTTCAATAATTACTCGTGTGAAGCCTTCACTAGTTATTCACTCCAAACAATAGTTAGTGGGACTGAGAATTATCTGGCATGCATTGGTCCGTCAGGCTGATTACGTTAGCAAATGCTCTAAGAATAAACCTCATCAAGCTTTTCATGCCTGTTAGCCTGTCTCTCTGTTATCACGTCGTATGCCATTACTGAAAAAGACAAACACGTCATCAGTGCAATAATACCGCTTTGTTCTCACATTCGATTGTGTGAAATGATACTATCGAAAATAGCATGGAATAACTGCAGCGAAATCGATCTATCTGGCCACTTTTGAAAAAGTAGCTCAAAATATCGAACGTCTGTGTAACGTAAGTGATAGTTTGTGACCCGCAGTCGAAGGTAGTATTTTGTCATATATGATGCCGCGACTACACTGACGTCTAGGGCTACCAATCTAGCGGAAGCTTAGTCCCGTTAGCTCCACGCAAGATATGGGCAGAACATGACTGTGGGTAATAGAACAAATTCCAGTCAAATAATCGAGTTTATTGATAATTTGTGCGTAGAGCTAGAGAGACTAAGTTTCCGCTAGATTGACAGCCCTAGACGTCCGGATAGTCGCAACAGTGAGCCAGATTACCAAATCATGTTTTGATTTGTCGTTCAAGTTGGAACTAAAGGAAATTCTGCATAATGCAATCCCGTCAGAATTCCGACAAAGAACATCAGTTATCACAAGTTCCGTCCCCCGGCTCGAGGCTGAACTGAGAACTTAAATTGGCAAAACTAAAGATAAAGAGGTTGGAGCCTGAGTTGGAAACCGCCAGACGTATCAGTGAGGCTAAAATGAACCCTCAGAGAAGATCAGTGATCTACAAACGGAAGAAAGGTCAGTATTGTAGGTGCAAACCTCTCGATCACCTACCCCGCAGCCGTTTGAGAAGCTCGAACGAGTTAAGAACTATGTACAGTCCCTCCCAAATTCATATGATCAACCGACCGACCCGATATCCTTCAAAGAACCGGATATTCGTGTTATGACTCGGGACTAACCAATGCCAAGCAAAGTCTTTGAAACCGTTCAGCTGCTCCAAGTATGCATGAGTCTTTGTGCCCGAAAAATGGTGAAATTCTACATCAGTCCAATGAATTATTTCGTGCTCCTACATGGCTTTCTAACTACAGTGGCTAAATGCACCTCTGACCCTGCTTGGCTATCGGATTACCTAATTTCGGCCTGTGAAGTCGAAGCCTTTGAATCAGTCGGAGGACTCGCAATCCTCGCAACCATGGAGAGCTACGAAGAAGCCTCGAGAATCATAGGACGGCATTTCGGCGAGCCACATGTGATCGCAAGACAGTGCATCAACGAACTGACAGGCGGGCGAACCGCGAAGCCTTCAGACTCCAATGCTCTAATCAAGTTAGCTGACGAAATGAAATTGCGTGCCTCCACGTTGGAAAGGCTGAATTATCAATCGAGCTTAAATGCCTGTTGGACTCTCACAGCAGTAGTGGAACGGCTTCCCCGTCATATTCAATCTAAGTGGTTCGAAAGGGCATCCCGTATCCACAAGACTAGGCGTGAACCTACTTTCTATGAGCTGGTGGACTTCGTTTCGGACCAAACTGATGCTGTCGTAACCAGCCTCGTTTACAATACACATCAAGATAATCGTGCCCTAGCTCAATCAGAGTCTTAACGGCTTACGAGCAGTCAAATATCCCGAGATCGAGTAGCCACACTGTTGTCAAGGGGAGACTGATGTAGCTGCATCAAATCTGAAAACTTCGCCAAATCAAATCTATTCTATTTTCAAGGGACCACATTACTTGAACCAATGCGGTTCCTTCCGGAGTTGGACAGCTTCCAATGGACAAGAAGAAATAAAAAAAACTGAAGCCGTGTTGTCTCTGCTTGAAACCAAATCATGTCGTTAAGACTTGCTGGTCACGCAGAACCTGTGATCTAAGCGACTGTAAAGCTCAACTGCGTCCGATGTTGCACAGACAGAAGTCCCCGGAAGATAACAGATGGACTACTCAAGTAACTGAACGTACTGTATCTGTTATTCACGCCTCAGCAGACGTCAGTAATACCGCCAAGCCAGTGTCCTTTGCTATATTACCATTTAGGCTCCGAGTTTCATCAGAAGTCATCGTCAATGGCTTCCTCGAAGACGGTTCAGACTCAACTTTTATTGACATCTCGCTCAGGACAAAACTAGATCTAAGAGGAAAACGAGAGCACCTGAAGGTCAAGACTGTTACTGGTGATTGCGTGACAGAAGGTGGTACAGCATCCCTCTCCGTAACCTCACTAGATGGACAAGAGGTTATCCAGGTCCACCGAGTGTGAGGAGTCAAAACCCTGCCTAAGCTACATCTGTTTATTCACATGAGACTAACCAGGTGGGACTATTTGAAAGAAATACCGTTGTTAGTTATAAAGGTCCCCGACATCGGCATACTAATTAGGGTAAATATTTCGAAGGCCCACTGGGTCTTGGAACAACGAGCTGGTAGTCCAGACGACCCTTATGCTGTGAGAGGACAGCTCGGATGGGTCGCGCTGGGGCCAACTTCACAGCAAAGTCAAAATAAACGAAGAGCTCCCGTACACCACTTCACAAACACCGAATTGGGTAAAAGTCTGGGAAGTACGTTCACTTTCTAATTCGAATTCTTACGAGCGTCCTGTACCAAACAGAGCATGTCACAGGATGACAAGTTGGCTCTACGCCACAGGACAAACTCTATGCGTAGGATAAATGGCAGTTGTAAAATTGCCCTGCCATGGAAACCAGGCAGCCCATGCCTACCGGATAACAAAAATCTAGCCCTGAAGGCATTGCTTTTCCTTAGGAAGCTTTTTGAAAGCGATTAATCATTAAAGGAAAATTATTGTTCAATGATCAACAAATATATTGCCAAAGGTTACACTGAGATGGTACCTGGAACTGAGCAACACCTAACTGAGCCCTACGTATGGTTCCTTCCGCACCATGGCGTATATAAACAAGGAGACCGAACGAAGATTAGAGTGGTATTCGACTGCGCTGCCGAGATCAATAAAAAGTCACCGAACGAATAACGTGTGATAGGAATAGACCTCATTAACAGTTTGTGTGGAGAGCTGCTGAGGTTTTGAGAGTAAAGATACACTTTGGTAGCCGATATCGAAGCTTTTTCTCACGTGCTCGTCAATCCTGGTCTTCAGTGTTTCGATTACTAGCCCAGAATGGTGAGTGCATACAAAGCACCAGTTTTCAAACTGGCGTTAGCTATGTCATGTCGTCAATTGTTTCTTTAGAACCTAGCAATGAAAACTGCTCGATAGAAGGATGCAAGCAGTTCTCTGTTCAAAGTGGATATTGTTTCAATCAAAATCAGTATCAAATTGATTTGTCCATCAAATGGCCGCAAAATACACTTGCTTCATACCTCATACTGATTAAAATGTTGTGGTCACCCAGATAGGGGACTGGATATCAATGGATTCAATTTGTTGTTTGGAAGCTATTTTTATAATATCCCTACTGTAAGAAGAGATTTCATCTTAAACCAAATGCTAGCACTTCACAAGTGGTTAGTGGTGCAACTATCCGCATTTACGAAGGATTCTGTGATTTCCCTTTATGGCATTGTTTTGTATGATTCATTCCGACATGCCGACGCACTAAATCCGGTTATCGTAGCTGAATCTAAAAAGGGTATTCAATGAATCTCCGGGAGTTGCAACCGTTCATGGGTGACTCTAGTTTACGAGATCCCTAAGCAGACCGCGAGTGATTGGAAACCGTGAAGCAATTATCAAGCACTGAAAATCTGCTTGATCCATAATGATTAAAGCATCCCACATATACGAGTTTTTCCGGGGATTACGAGGTGAGTATATGTTCTCCAAAATTTCGCTTCTGTCTTTGTTTTGGAGGATCTAATCTTTTAAGTTGAATCACCCGTCTTTGGTCTCCTCTGCTGAAAGCGATTCCGCAAGATTCTTCACCAGTTCCGATGTGATACCGTGAGTCTTATTTAAGATCTTCGAATTGTCCAATCCATGTATGTAAATCTGAAGCTAAATCCAGTAAGGTATTCATCGTTAAGTTTTTTATGTCATGTCGTTCATTGTGCTATTTTTGACGTGCAGCTTATAGTTGATGATAAGTGAACCTTACCAGGAAATGACTGTACACGAAGTCAGTGAACGGATTAGCTTCGAGTTGCGGCTTTTTACATTTTGGTGGATTGGTTTCCAGGACTGTGGTCCTAACCGATTAATCGACAGGGGTGTGTATGAGACCAAGTTGCTGGGAAAAATCCCAATGACAAGTATTAGATGTTCTTCTCTTTTGACGTGTCAACCGAAAAGCAAACCCACATTGTTTTTGTTTGCGTAGGGTCTTGAGTTTCTGCTTCCACAATACGAAAATGACAAACAGGAGGAAAATGTTTGTGCCTAATTTCGTTCTGTGTATAAGTTGTTCATGTACTCGATCATGACCATTTCAAAGCATATACTTGTCGGTTTGGAAGTAGACACAGGATGACGAGCACCTTATCAATCCGTAGTAGTTAGGAGAGGAAGAGCTACACACTACTCATGATTGTGGTTTAGAGTATGCGAATTGTAACTCAGATTTCAGGTTCAGTACAACGAACCGGAAACACCACTCCCGTATCAACGCATAACACACTATCATCTGATCGGGTGATGGATTTCTATAGGTTGGCATTGGTTTTGCCTTAGATACAGCTAAATTCGTTTTGAGTACATGTTTAAATCAGGAGTATATATTTGACTGGATAACAAGTTTTTGGTGACGTCCACAGCCTGTCACAAACTGGTGCTGCTATGTCAAGTGGTGCTGGGGTAAATGAAACCTTTCCGTAGGAGTCTTAGCCCTGATAGCCTAATGGTTAATACTTTTGGCGTTCAGTGCTGTACTAGTAGTAGTAAAAGTACTATGTCTGTGACTAGGACGAAGCTCCTACGGATGGAGTCCTTCGATGGCTTGGGTGTTTGATGCTTCTTGGAGGTATACGCGGACGTGACGAAGTTCTTGGGAATCTTAGTAAGACGGGAGTAAGTTGGCGGCCTTTCGAGCGCTTCTCATGGGAGTAGAGTGGGCGGTGTTTGACTGTCGCGTGAAGCAGCTCGAAGATGTTGAATTGACCCACCAACAGGAATACCGTGACTGCAGGATCCCACACCCTAACTGAAGATCAAGAGTAAACCTGGTGGCTCAAAACAACCAAGCTAAGAACTAATGCCATCCCGCTGGTCCACCTTTTTGCCCCCCATTTTCTCTTGTATCATGCTTTGCGGCAACAAGGATTGAACATTTTGCGGACCAATATTTGGACAGCCTGCTGGAACCCCTGTGAGGGAAATTCCACATGGTCCGTGTCCGGGATTCCATGGATGTATTCCAGGTAGTGGACGAAATGTGGGAACTGAATAATGTTCATATGATCGTGTTAATAATTAATATTGGATAGAGCTCCTTTACGAACATTGAAGGTATAGCAGAGACCTCAAGGCTGAAAATTTGAGGCTTGGATGGGCGAGCAATGGAGGTTGCAAAACTCAAGAATGCTTGTTGTTTTGTTGTGCAGACTTGGGATAAGACTGAAGCGACCACCAGTAAGTTCAGTGAGATACGAAGAGATATATTCTGATGTCATCGTATTTGGAGCACAAACTGTTTGTGAAGATCAGGACGACTTTCTCAGAAATTGGTTGAAGCAGCAACCGTTTCCCTGGCCCAGTGGTTGCCAGATGAGAGAGTGCAACCAAGTATCATCCTATTTTGGACCGTGCTAAAAAGAACAATGCTTGGTTCTCATTGATAATGAGTTGATCATGCAATATTTCGTAATATCGTGCGACACCAGACAAATAAGCTTGGGTGCACCAAAATTGGTAGTTGTTCTTCGTGAACATTGTCACAATACCGATTTTGACCGGGTGCCCAGTGCTGGTCAGACGAAGCACGTCACTGTGGACGCCGTAAGTGTGATGACCACTCTACCACTAACGGGCACTGAAGGAATGACGAAAACATGGAAAGATCCAAAACAGCTTTGATCCCCTGAACAAAGATATAAGAAACTTCCTATGAACGATCAACATTTTTTTCAGGGGGGAGGAGGAGTGTAGTGGAATATATACCACATGTGACTCAAAATTAGATGCGTGATGGGCAAGAACTGCGGATATTGGAGCGAACCAAAATGTGATCAATTCCCATGAATAGAACGAAGTGGGCCATGTATGGTAGCACTCTCCCATAAAGCGAAGGTGGGATTGTTGCAGACTGTATATATTTGATGAAAGTGAGATGGATATCTCTTTTTAGATCATTTGAGTGCAATCCAAGAGCTTTTGTCTTCTGGACTAAAATAGTATAATTACTACTGGCAGTAGTCCTGGTAACAGCATTGGTAGTAGCAGTAGTAGTAATAATAGCAGTCGTATCACTAGTAGTAGTAGTAGTGTAGGGAAGTGGAGTATGCAGGCTACTTACTGAATAAGTAGGTGGTTCATTGTTCAAAACACAATACTGTAATGTAGTGAAGTGAAAATGAATGCTTTGACATCACACGGAATGAAAGCAATAAGACTAAAAAAGGCAAATGAATGGCGCGGTTGCATCCTCCGATCTGAATACAACGGTCTCCACGTGGACTGGACAGCTATTATGCAAGTAGCGTTGTAGTTAGGTTTAATTGATTTCTGTTAAGATCGAACGAAACATTTCCATTGAGAACCCATCTATGAGGCACTTCTTGTGAGTTATAACAGAAGTAGTGTTAGTGGTGGAGGTATAAGTATCAGTAGCATTGGTATTTGTGTTAGTATTAGTGTCATTAATAGCAGTAGTAGCAGTAATAGTGGTGGTAGTAGAAGTAGTAGTGGCGGAGCGGTGGCAAAGCAACCGTGGTTCGAGCGCAACTTAAACCTAACTGGGTGAGCATGCAATACAGTCACTCACCATTGTTTTCGCACGCATCTCCTGCCTAAGACGTTCACAATTCGGTTGGCGTTCTGTCTTAATTACGGATGCATTCATTGGTGTCAGTGGTTCATACAGGCAATTCCCTCTCATTCTTGGCAGAATCTCAACGCACTGCAGACCTATTCTAATCTGGCAACATACTGGATGGACTGCATCATGAACAATGCGTCTTCAAATCAGGTTAACAGCACAATTGTTTTGGATCGATCCGGTCTGATCAACGCAAACATCAAATATTATTCTGGCGAATTCAAAGCTGTCGTAAAACGTTCCTTACAAAAGTACAAACCCAGCATTCAAGATGTTTATTACTACGGAGTTGTCACATCAGTTACTCGTAAGTGGGATTCCTAATGTATCTTTCGCCCTATTCAGTAATGTGACCTCTCATTGGGTTTATTATCATTGACAAGCTGGGAATATTGGCAAAAATCATTACTTCGTTCAGAATAACTTACACATACAAATAATGTTGTGAGTGAACTGATTATTAATTTCAAAGTAGCCATTGGTAACTCCTTGTAGATCACGAATATATTTAGTTTTGAAAGAAAAGAACATTTGTTGTGAACAGTTTTTGATTGTTCACGGGTGAAACGAGCAAAATGTAGAATCAATTCCCTCGGGGCACATAACGATCACCACTGACCACAACAGACGTTTTGAGTCACGATCACCAACACGGATATTGTTGTGTGGTCCTGTAAACCTTCACTCCGATATCAAAACTCACCTAGTCGAACATTCTGATTGCCCAATTGATCCCTGGGCATTGGCTACCACGGTCACACATAGGCACGCACTATGCAGCTGACACAGTTACCTTACCAAACCACATTTCGTTTCGCGACGGAATGCCCCGTTTGATTGACCTAATTCATGCATAAGTTCAGCTTGGTAAAAACGTAACAGACGCGTATTCGCATCTCAATATCCCGTTTAATTGTGCTACGTTTCGTCATCTAGTGAACATAACATTTCTTGAAGAATTACAACACAGAAATTTCCTAAGAAAAGCATGCATAATTGAAAGCAGTGATTTCCAGTCGCAAATTTGAAAAGAGATGGCCGATACATAGGTTTGCACAATTTATCCTGCAAGATTTCATCGCATCTGCATACATGGATACCGCAGTCAATGGAATTATTATATAGTCAGTAAAATGACCAATGAAACTGAGGCATAACTGAAGTGAATGATAAGTGATAGGAACAGACAGGAATGAGAGGCTTAATTGTCCTGTCAAAGGGGCAAAAACAAACTGATAAGCCATTCAAGATGTTTGCACAGTTCGGGTTTATATATGATAATAGCTAGGGCCTCGGTACATCCTAACAATATCGTGTTTGTAGTGTTTTGTATGACTTTGAGAAAGTTCCCTTGACTTACACAGCGTATTCTGTCAGTTGTATGTAGCCAAATAGATCAAATGATAGTTTTGGTTTCAACGATGACTATTCACCAACTTCTGAAGTCAAACCGGAATATGTTTGTTTATTCGGAGGCGCTATTGGCTCTCTGTTCCTGCTGTGTAGGCTGAAAATCCGCATGTGAACTGGAAGACGCAGGCAATCTCCGGGTATGTCGTACCCGTCGTGTTTTCGGTAAAATGAGTACACGCTTGGAATTGCGACGAGTCGTGTTTGTCAGTAGTATGTACTTTTGTAGGTATAGTGAAAAAAGTGAGTGGGATATTTAGGAAAAGCAAACGGGGACAATGAGAGCTATCCAACTTTTGTTACTTGGTTTAGTCTTTCTATTATAGTCAACTACTTACGGTGAGTTTTAAACCGAATTCCTGATTTGTTCATACAACGGGTAAGGTTCACACAAACGGGCACAATACAGGAAATCCTGGAACAATACATGTGTCGGGTTGAACCACACACTTCGTGAAAACTGGTTTTCAGGGTAGCTGAGATTGCTTTGCGGTTTGAAGTAACTCATATTTCCGAATAGTTGTGTTCACTTCGCAAAATATCCAGTCTAGCGCGGTCTTGAGTGGCTAAGTGAACATAAATGTTCATGCAAATTCGAAAGAAATGCTCGAATATCTTCCCATGAACGTCCGAGCTCTTGTGAACACTTTAATAAGGTTTGTGTGAGTATTCTCATCATCCAATATTCGTCTGTGCCCTGAAGCTATTTGAATGTTTTGTTTAGGCTTCTCCACCTCGAACATCGGTTGCATTTCATTCCTTTTGCGTTTCCACTATCACCTGAACTTTGGAAACCCTCAAACCATCTCCTGTTGTTCGTTGGCACCTCTTTTGTACCGAGACCAGGTTTAGTCCCATAGACATTAACCGTTTTCCCCCTCAGTTATGGATTTCATGCAACCTGTCCGGTAGAGGTACAGACACTTCGCTTATTATTTGGGCACGGATCATCTGACCCAATTACTTAATGGACACACGCGAGCAACGTAAACATGCACAGAAGTTGACTTGGTGTGCTTGTCGCACACACAGACTCACGGCTCAGCCAAGGTTACGTCGTCAAGTGAAAAACCGAAGTGATTAAAGATTGGATCGATCAGACGAGCTAGACTGAGGTGCGTCTGTCAACCGCGAAGTCCACATGAATCATGATTCTCTTTGGGGGACCAAAGATCATCGTTTACTCGTTTGTACCGGTTAGCCACAGTGATCGAACTAATCGATTAGTTGAATTTCACTCCCACCCACAAGACACTATAACAGCCACCGTTAACCCGATCCGTAATCTTTCGTGTTAAATAGCCCACGGTTTTGCAAATTCCTGGCAAAATTATGCTTTTCTGTGGCAGATAGTAAGTCTTCGTTTGCCCAGCACTGCTCTCCGCTGAAAAAAATGACGTATTGTTTAGATCAGTCAGCTCCAAAAGAAGTTCCACCTTGGAGATCAGTCTCATCCGCATAGAAAATATCGCAATCCGCATATTAGTGGGTAAACACCGGTAACCCTGCTCGAAAATCGTTCACTGCATCATGCGGTTCTATCAGACTTTCACTGAAAATTTAAAATGTAGCATAAGTGATGCGTTGTCTGTCCCTTACTATAAGAAAATGGATGCTCCTTCTGTCGGATCAAGAGCGAAACCGACTTTGGAAGCACTAAAGTCGTCAGAATGCAACTTCTGTGCTATTTTCATGGATTTACTGTAAAACGATGCTCTCCTCCATCGGGAACCCGTCATACTTTTCCCTCTGTGGTGAACCATGCTGAATTCGCCTAATTTACTGCTCGGAACTTTCTATTAGTTTTGAAATAGCATCTTTCCCCCATGTTCAGGAAATCCTTGATAACCACTCGATTGGACATAATATTGTAAACAGTCTACCTTGAATTACCCAGTAACTTAGCCATCGTGCTCTGCACTGCACAAGGCTGAATAAGTCTATCGAGCACACCCTTCTTCTCTCTGATGGACAACCGGTTGATCGTTGTCGCGTTAAATGACACCGGATCACACTCCGTTATCTGTGTGCATTCATTACAAGCGTTATCCAATCAGTGAAGAACATCATGTGTGTCACCCTAGAGGGGGATTCACTGGATGAATGCGAAATTGGATTTCCGTTGATCAATGACTAAGCTGTACATCGGTAAACTACAGGGTGGGAAAGTAATTGGAGGTGTGATGTGTTGTTGGGGGACATTCTATATTCACTTTCTGTTATGACATTTGTGGGAAAACGACTTTTGAGAATTTGGAAACAGTAAGATTTTGGTTAATTTACCATACTCATCAGTCAACGCGTCTTCTGTGCCTATTTCACGTACCTTGCGAAACATCGTTCGACTGAGACCGATCTTCTATCTTATATGTGCGAAGCTCGTGGAATGAATATATCGTTTAAATGATGTCTTTCCGGTAGACTGATCTGATCAATCCATCTAGTGGGCCAGAATCATCTAGTCTCAGAAAGGTGTGATTAATTCCTACCCCGCGTCGAGTCAACTTGATGTTTGGGTGGACGAAACAACCTATTTTCTTCGACGTCGTCACTGATGATGAATAGTTTTGCTTTAAGTTAGCCTGATGCTTCTTGATTTATTTGCTCCAGTTTAGATAGCTGGTTAAAGGAAGATTCCAACTCAGCTTGTTAGTTGAATTCAGTGGTGGATAATGTGGTTGTCAAACGGTCTTCTTGCTGTACTTTATACCTCTCTCTTTCAGGTTCAAATCCTGCTTCAGCCACCGGTCATTCCCCAAAAGGTGGTCTTTAACTTCCTCGACGGTCTCCCTGCGATGTTGCATCATTGTTACACCATAAAAGGATCTAGAATAAAGATAGAGACACCATCGATTCATGATTCCATGATTTACTCAACCACGTTGACTCCTTTATGCTTCCTTCGCGAACTTTCTCGAGACTCAGGTTGTCAACAGCGGTTATTGCTTTGTGCACCAGTGAGAGCAGTTTTGATAGTCTAGATTTGCATTTCTCGACGTGACAGGCTGTTAACCGCTTCAAATTCCTGAAAGTTGGATGCAATTAATCCTCTCGTGAACGTAAACGATAGTAGATGGGATAACGGTTTTTCCCGACACGGTTTGTTGGAAAATCCATTTTAGTTTTTTGTATAGCAGCCTCAGTAGTACATTTTACAGTCTAATAAGATTTGTGGAAAGACATCTTTTGAGAATTTGGAAACAGTAATCTCACGTCACCAATTGGGATAGAGAAGTTAGAAACCTAGGTTTTCACAACGTACCTTGAACCATTTAACTGATTTTCTGATCAGAAATGCCGAGGCCCTAGGCATTCTTAGTTATAAACCCAAACTGTACAAACAGCTCGAATGAATTGTAGGTTTAGTCTTACCCTTTTGACAGGACATTTCATCCCGTTCCCATTCGTGTTCACTCCTATCACTTACCATTCACTTCTTTTTCTTGTCTCAGTTTCATTGGTCATTTTTACTGACTGTATATCAATCCCATTGACCACAGTATGTATGTGTGCTGATGTGGCGAAATATTGCAGGATGTATTGTGCAAACCTATGTATCTGCCTGCTATTCTCAAATTTGTGGTGGGAAGGGATTGTCTCTGATATTTCGCGTTGGCGATGTGGTGAAATGAAAAGTGAATACCAACAGGTCGTAATTGTTGAATAGTTTCTTCAAGTGAAATTCATATTCGTCGTGAAAACATCTGTGTTTTTCTCGTGTTCCGATTCTTGAAGTTTTGGCACACATCGACAGCATCTCCCATATGTCAGTTTGAGATTCTATTTCTAACCGGTTTCAGTAGCTAAGCTATCCACTTGGATAAAGTCTGTTGTGGTGAGTTGACCATGAGTAAGATTGGTCCCATTGGAATACCTGCCTTATGCAGTTTGGACGAACCGAACTTTTGTGGTATTTAGACTTCTCTTGGAGATAAGTGTTATCCTGTCCATTCCAGTGTCAGATTTGCTTGCAATAACGTGCTCAATTCTAGGTAGATCATTATATCTAGCTCTTTTGAGTTATATTGACTGGAGTCCAGCTCGTACTTTGACTCATCCTTCAGAATGATTGACGCGTTTTCTTTTTGGGACAATCTGTCCTTTTTCACCACCTCTGACCCTTTAGATGAATGGAAGATTCAAGTGTCCGAATTCTGTTTCAGCTGCTTCAGTGCACCGATGTGTTCTATTTACTCGGGATACATTGTGCAAATCTGTGTTTCTGATTTACATATTCAACCATGCATAAGTCAATATTCAGACTATCTTTCTTTATACTTCAAGGTTTGTGCGAGCATTTTCGGTAACGAGTGTACCCAGTAATGATCGGTATACACTAATAACTCTTCCCATCAAGAGCCGAACTTTCGCCTGTGTTGTTCGTTCTCGGGAACAGTTCAACACATCCTCATACCCTAGTGCTTGGTGTTAACTGATTGGGCGAAACAATTTCGGGAATCACCGTATTGGACGAGTAGGTGGGGAACAGTAACTGGATGAATTTCAACACATTGTACGCACTAGTCAATCCGTCCTGAGAATATAACCGATATGGTCAAATGTAACACTACACTGTAGTTCAGATCACATGCCGGGGGTGGTAAACTGATTATTAGCAGTGATTGTAGAGGATGGGTTGAATTCCATTTTTAACTCCATAATGTCATTTTTCGGTTGTCTGAGCCTCCTCATTAAAGTCCGTCACACCACTGAGTTGGTACGAGCCTTTTTGAAAATGACGACTACGCGGCTGCATCATCAGGGCTTTGTTAGGAATCGTGAGCAGTGAACGTGAGAAAACGACCAGTCAGCGGTCTTCATTCCAATTTATGAAGCCTTCTTCACGCCCAAGATTTAGCAGTGTCATATCTAAGCACCGTATGAACTCATAATTTTGGTTCTTATGATAAAATCACATTGAGAATAGGGACAGTCCGTCTGCGAATAACCGATGAGTTCGGTGTCAATGGAAGAGGTGCCCAACAGAGAGCTACAATTGCTCAACTGACCATAAAGAAATGAAGGCGTACTGGAGCTGACTGAGTACGGATTCCGCTATTCAATTATTTTACTTCATGGAATGCTGCATCTTTGACATGAATATGCCAAATGCTGTCATGAGATGCAAAGTTCAATCGTCTGAGGGTGGGTGACTAGACATTGCAGATAATGTTCGTGATGCAGAAAACCTTCAAAGACTTCAGGCTGTGGTCCACCCAACCAACTTCGACATCTTTAACCACCAAAACCCCATTGCGTTTCGTGGTCATCTCAGTAGTTAGTTGCTTTTCTGCCACCATGTATGTTTCCCACTGGAGACTGTAAGAACTACACAACAATTTGACAACACGAGTTACGAACAAGTTCACCTGGCTCCACTCTTGCTCTACCTTGTATTCTATTGCTTCATTGGCTTCCAATGTCTTGTCACCGTTAAACAAGAAATCGAAAGCTGTGTACCTGATTTTTAAGTGCATAGGATGACTGAGAGGAGTAGCACCTATGAGTTGATAGAATGTCATGCTTCTTAAGGTACCTTCCATTTCCTTGGTCTCCAACAGTTATCCAGTTCTCACCTGTGGCTCCATGAACATGAAGCTCGCACCAATGGCCACATCCCAGTAACTACCCGACAGGAGGGCCAAACCAGTTTGGAGGGTACCGAGGCCTAATAACCTCGGTGAGTGTGTGCTCAGCATACGAAGGCAGCTGTTTCTAAATGGGCGGACGAGGTTTGCCGCTTGATCTATCGGTCACGAAGGTAACAGTTCAACCAGCAGGGTTGTATGGGCCCCTGGATCATGATCACTTCTACTGAATGGCGAAAGAGCTCCTACAGAACCAGAAGAAACCATGCACCAAGCTCCCAGTGGATGCTACTGCATCCCGGATTGGCAGACCCATAACCAAAAAGGGCGTAAACCACTCGATCGGTCTCGGGCTTCCGACACACGGTCTTTAGATTGTTCGACAGGTAGCACTTGATTGTGTCCGGGCTAGAAATACAACCTTGAACAAAAAGCGGAATGACGCTGGGGGCATCACTTCCTACGGTATTTTCAAGAATCTTCATAAACTTTGCCACTACAGTACACAGTGATCATTCTACTGCGTCCCAGAGAATCGAAGCGCTTCACCTTATCCCAGCGACCGAGATGCCAAATATACTAACTGGCAACATCAGTGTTCACAGGCACATTCAAACGGTCTGCTCGAACTTGAGAACACTCCTTGACTTCGGTGGTCTGGTCCCCACGACACGCATTTCACACATTAACCAAATAATCCGTGCACGTCTCTCCGAATACGTCTTCTAATTCCGGCACGTGGAGCTTTAAGGTTCCTGGAGTAGACGACTATTACCAACTCCACCACAGCGGACCCACTGGTAACTCTGGTTTTTCCCTGCGTCGTGAACGTTGCCAGTAGCAGGGCTAATAAGAAGCTGCTTTCATAGAACTCAATATACACACGAATTGCTGTAGTTCGTTTTCGCTGCTCGCCTCCCGTGGGCCCCTTGATCATGGTCACTTCTACCCAAAGGCTAACGAGTTCCTAAGACTCACCGGAAACCATCCTCTAAGATCGTAGTGGATGCGTTTGCATCCCGGATTAGTAGACCATCCAAAAGTCGTACGAACCGTTCTATCGGTAACCGACTCCCAGGTCATTTAAGTTTCTCACCCCGGAACATATCATTGATCGCAATCTCCGACCTGACAATAACATCCGAAGAGACAACAAAAGATGAGTTATAAGACGGGTTACAGGAAGTGGTCAACAAAATTGTAAATCGAGATTCACTTCTTGTTGCAGGGAGCTGGAACACTCGCACAGGTTCTTCGAACCAAGTAAACGGACAATTCCTAAGAAAATATCTTGGATGAAAATGCGACGATGGTGCTTTTCTCGCTAGTTTTGTAGACTACAACAGATGGACTGTCTCCAACACTCGCTGCCAACAATCCAGGAAACATCTGTTGAAGTGGTACTCAAACGACGGTTACACTGCCCACTGGATCGGCGGTATACTGTATGACTTCACTGGGTATCCTCTTTCGAAGACTGACGGTTCTAAAGTGGTGCAGACTCAATAATTATGGATGAAACGTACCACACTCTTGTCCGTGCATGTTTCAAGGTCCTCTTAGCCAGTTGCAACAAACCTTGTGCCCCGAGAAGGAATACCATACCTGCCCTTGGATCACCGACAAAGCGACGAGCAGTATGAGATGCTATCACTGTCTATCTAACCGATCACTCAGTCAGCGAACAGGCGTAGATGGAACAACAGTGGAAGTCACTGAAATCGTCTGTCAAGCAATATGCAATGGATGAACTGATACTACACGACAGAGACAGAAGGAACGGTCATCGGGAACGACACTCCATCTATCTAAGGCGGTTAGAGAGACTCGCCTAAATTACCTCCCTGACTTTCGGGAAGTGAAACCAAAAGTCGCTCGCCTGAAAAGAAAAGACCGGAACAACTGTTAGCCAGTAGTCGAGGACATTATGGAGGTGGTGGCTAACAGTGGCAAACTTCTTAAAACTCTACCGTTGCATTCGAATCGCAACAGGCGATCGACAGCTAGTAGTGCCACTCCTTCGCACCGCTACCGAGGTACTGATCCCGAAACAATGGAAAAGGTGCAGAGATGGAGTGGGCTCTTTGAAAGTCCATCGAACCATCCCACGGAAAGCTTCGCAAGTTAAATTCCCACAGTCCAGAATGGAACCTGTGACGTCAGCATCAGTCTTAAGTCAACAGAAAACATTACTGCTGTGATACTGTAGCATTTGTAATACACGAACTGATAGGACGTATTGACATTGTTCTCACCTGGAACTACGTAAACCAAACTAACAGGAATACCAGGGCTGCGGAATGGCATGTTATTGTACTGTGGAACAGGTTGGTATAAATATGTTAACTCAAAGAAAACAGTTGGTAGATTAGAAGTTGATCAATCACAGGGAGCTTTTGTCGTACTTGTCCTCGGCGATCCTGATTGGTCGAGGCTCTTTCATTCTCGCATCTATGAAGCTGTACCTGTCCGTATCACGTGTGACGGTGGCTGAATAAGCACACGCCTTCCTCCCTCAAGAGCTCCCCGTCAATTTGGCTCGCCTGTCGCACTGATCTTCGAAGTGGAGCTGGTGGCTGTGACTAGGCCTCTGCGGCAGATGTTTCGGTTGGTGAAATAGGTGGATCACTGTCATCAACACGTTCAGCCTCTGGATCCTAGGTTGTCTCAACAATGTGATCGGCTACATCTTCGGCTGTCTCTCTGAAATGAATTTGGCTGAGGTGGTACCGATGCTCTGATGCATCTTCCAGGTCCGTAGTCTCGACCATAGATTGATCAAGTTGTCTGTTGATGATTCCGCTAGTTGGTCGAAGCTCGTTGCCACGGAAGTATGTAACGTCATTGATATCAAGACGTATCAGCGATGACCGTAGTCTTCTGTACTTGAGGAGAACTACTGCACTCTTCTTAGTAGTTGTATGCAGTGCTTTTCTGTACTGCAACAAGAAATTGTCGAGGAACGCTTCCAAGTCGGGCAACGTCCTCGGGTTGGCTGATGTTATTGCACTTTTCACAGAACGCACCAAGCTTTCCGCTGAACAGTCAGGGCACGGGGTGCGTGGCGCTTTACGCAGATGTCGATATCCGATTCTGCTAAGTCAGCTTCTCAGCTCCGCCGCAGAGAATTGCGATCCATATCAGTGACTAGTACCTGTGGGATTCCTTCTCCGCTGAAGCTTTTCAGTAACACCTGCATTGCGAACGAGGTGGTTGGTGAACTGGTCAGGAACACTTCCAGCCATTCAGAGTAGGAGTCGATCAGTGCAAGGATGTGATACCGGTTCAATAATGGGCAAATGAAGTCACCGTGAGCCTTCTGCCGTGGAATGTAGCTTTTTGGCTATGGGTCCCTGTTTCGATTGAACTTTGTGCAGATACGGATCACTATTCTTTGCCAAAGTGCAAATATCCGCATCCAATTCCGGCCACCAACACACCAGTCTGACCTGTAACTTCATTTTATCCAAGCACAAGTGGCCCGAATCATCACAGAGACGCTATCTAAAGAACAGAAAGATCCTGGTTGAAGATGTCATCAGAACAGAGTTATATAAATCCTAACTTCAGACGCTATTCTGTTCATGTACAGAGAAGGAATAATTCACCACTTACTGGGGAACCTCAATCTTACTGTCTTCCCCTTAAAATAGGTGACAGGACAGTGTACGATAACTACCTCGGAATCTGCCTGACAAGTGTGACTGTAAAGATGTTCTCTGTGTTCCCATTAAACCGGTTCTCAACTGTGAAGGAGGCAAGCACTCATCTCAATCAAGGAGACGTCCGCCACAGTATGGATGAAACAATCAGGTATTCACTCTTCTCCGAGTATCGGAACATCGCTACAAATTCCAACAACTGATGTCAGTCTGTTTCGTTGATTTTCGCACAGCATTAGACTCCTTTGACGGATTTGCTTCTTGGACCATTCTGCAAGCAGACTACTTGTCGGGAAAACTTGTCAGTCTCATGAAATCACTCTACTCAACTAAGCTTGCAGGAATACAATTTTGCGGAGAAGAGTCCGAAGAATTCTCCCTCAACTCCTTTATTCAACATGCTTGCCCGTCGTCGTCAGTCTTATTCAACTACGCTATTGACTGAATAATGCGGTGAGCTCTCGTCAATTACCGTGGTGTACTTCTAAGCCCAGAAGTTTGGAATTCGCAAATGCTTTTGATATCCTAGGAGACAGGCCGATTGTCCTAAAATCAATTCTGAATCGTGCAGTTTTCTTCGCAGAGACCATGGGACTAGAAGTCAGTACATCAAAGACTAGGATCTTTTTGACTTGCGCGGCACAGTCCGTGCAGCAGACATGTATCTGTGGTGAGTCAACTGATCACCTGTAGGTACTCAAATACCTGGATTCCACGATCCTCCTAAACGGCCAAGCCAAGGACGAAGTCAAAGGGAGAACTGACAACACAAAGAAAACGTTTTTTCAGCTATCAAAGCCACTTTGTTTGCGAAACAAGATAGGTCTCCAAAAGTATGTCTGCGTCTTCAGAGCCACCATCCACTCCATATTGACCCACAGTTGTGAAGCTTTGTCACTACGCGTTGAGGACATCAGAACGCTGGAAGCAAAAGGCTACTGATGCCTTCAAACAATCCTCAGAGTGGCCTGGTTCGATAAGACGAGACAACACGGTAATAGAACGCTGCTCCGACACTGAAAATTTGTTAGTGTTCCTTCAATGACGATTTTTGCAGTGGTTCAGACACGTCGTGTGACCCTCAAACACCGGGATCTCGAAACAAATTCTGTCACCTATTCCATGGCAAGATGTGCGGTGCCACTTTGGAGGAAATCTGAACACATGGATCAGCATGGTCGAGGCGAAAGTTGAGCTGCTGGAACTCTGGTCTGTTTACGGTGCTCGTCTGTTGAACCAAAAGTGGGTCTCTCTGTGTTTTGATCTCGCCTCTGACCGGCATTTTTGAGGCAGGTGCGAGTCGTAAAATTCATGAAGCCGGATCATTCTCTCTTAGAAGATGGCCACAGAACATCGAAAGTATGCAAGACTTCTCGATCGCAATCGTGCAGTCAACAGTGTTGATAGATGATAGAGTTTCAACATCTCAACTAATTGATTGCAACCCTCACTCACTTGATTATTAGCTGATTATTTTTCGATCAGTTAGCAAGATGAGATGACAGAATATCTTCCGTCTCTGTTTGAGCGCAATGCGGCATGCACGGCGCAATCCTCTGTGCTTACCTATTCCCAGCCTACACGCCCTCCACGTCTGTCACTGACAGTTCCTTCATCATAAAGTACACAGATGACTTCGCGGTCTGGTTATCTCATCCTGATGCATCGAGTACGCTTGAACTTAATTGTGGCCTCCTAGATATTGAAAACATAACTTTTCTGACACACATTTGAACACAAAAGTCAATAGCATTAGATTGCACGATACTTTCCGGATCATTTCGCTGCATCTTCACAAGTGGATACTGCAGTCAAGGTGATCATTTATAAATGATAATTTGAAAGTTCTCATGAAACCAAAGGCAAAAGTACACACACACAAGCACAACTAATAATAGCAAATAAAAACACGTTACCAAGGAAAGGCTAACGTAATTATCCATTCTCGCCGTTTGCACAGTTGAGGGTGACGACTGTTAATTACCGTGTTAATCTGAGCACGGCGTTCACCTTCAATTATGTCACAAATAACCAACGACTAGTGAGTAACACGGAGGCACTAGCAATTAACCATCGTCACCCTCAACTGTGCAAACTGCGAGAATAGATAATTACGTTGGCCTTTCCTTGGTAACGTGTTTTTATTTGCTATCATTAGTTGTGTGCGTGTGTGTGTGTGTGTGTGTGCTATTTTGCCTTTGGTCTCTTAGATATTGACTATTAGTCCAAAGCTCATGGCCAAATCTCAGATCCCCGTAAATGCTCACAAGCTTTTCTTAATTACTCAAAAGATCTAAGTATTTGAACGTTTTGAAATCCTGTTCAGACATTCACGCAGGAAGACAACTTGTTGCCGATCAGCTATCGGTCAAATACACTGGGTTTTCGATCACCCAAAATCTTTGTTCAACTCAACATGTTGCCTGTGTTTCCACAAGTGAGGAGAATAACATACTAGGTTTTGCTCCTGAAAAATGTATCTCTACCGGTAACCTAATTCATCGTTTCGTCACTGTAAGCTCTTGACCTCATTAACTGTACTCTTTCCTGAACTGCGAGCAAAAGACTTCGCCACACTAAAAAGGTCTGTCTAACCCTTACTCCATGCGAGTGGAACACCTCATAATGATCTCACAGACTCCATCACTTCCCAGCATCACAAAATGCTCAACAGATTAGTGAAAATGGAATCTTGGATGTTTACGTCACTCGCTTCACCAGGACCTAAGCTTTCACGCTTTCTCTTCTCCATCACTAATAACTATAAAATGATTTTTTTGCACGACCGACGGCCCAACAGTCCTCCGTTGTTCCTTCGCTTGCTCGCATCGTCGATGCTGAACTAAGAGGACGTTGAGTTTTCTGATTCCAAAATCAACTCGCATTACTGTATTCTCTTACCGTTGTAAGTTATGCTTTCTCCATTGTGTAACTGCTGTGAGTACAGCTATGTACTGCTGGAAATCCACCCACCGGAGTGCTCAGAGTAGATACTCCACTTGATGTGATCTGAATTGAAACACCTGACAGGCTGTTGTGAGTCAGAAATAATTAAACGTAGTCAGTGCGTACAACAAATAGGATGAACTGTAATTGATTTCAATGGAATTTATCACGTTGCATCAGAGTATGGAGAACACTTCCCACGACAGCTTTTATAGAGCAGTAACAGTTTCACTGGACCCGTTGGCAGTCCACTGTATCCCATTGTAAACATCATCAAATTAGAACGTTTCACAATACTGACATGTTTGAATTACATCAGCAAACTGCTAGTCGTCATTTTAATATGCATATGTAGTGCCATATCTCTCACTGCATTGTACTTTGAAACAATCTAGTGAATGGACCCAACCTGAAACAGTCAACTTTCGTCATCGGGTTTGCTTTGGTCTGGGTGAGCACCGTATGGAATCATTAGTAGGTGAGTTCATTGAATTTTCTACTCAAATACAAAAGGATAGTGAAGGCTGTTCACAACTGGTAATGAGTATTTTTATGAGTACCGAGTCACTGATATAAACCGAATAGAAAACTACTTCATTCCAATGACTTCAGCAATGTTAGATGGACCGTCGAAATAGAGGATCGTGTAGACAAGGTCTAACCAAACCGTAGCTGAAGTTAGTGCCTTCCATAGGCTCGGCCAGGCATCGGATTTATCATTCACAGGAGTACAATGAGTGCAAGGTGATATGAATAATGATGCATGCATACATGTATTCGAGCTTGTAATATATTTTGCCGTCACACCTATTCGTTATTCCCCGCAAACGTCTCTTTGAACAAGCTGCAAAGATTGTTTCTTTTTTGCGAGTTGATGTGCATCATTGGTGGTAGCGATTATCGAGTGCAATACAAGTAACCATGGATAGTGCTGGTAACAATTTTTGTGTGAAACCAGAAACGCGAAATCACAGTAGATGTTAAGCATGGATTGTATTGTTCTTCATCACAAATCCATTCACTCGACGACCCATTTCAGTGGAGCACTTCGTCCGAGATATCACACGGGAAAACTGATCTCATCACTCAAGACGTGTGGATGTGCGTGTGTGTTTGCATTCGTAGGATGCTGCCCAGCTAAGTCTTCCAAAAGACATCAGCAAAATGTTCGTACTCGGAAACCGGAAAGTGTCTACTTTGGCAAATCAACTCGTCTAACCCCCGTCAATGGACCAGTTTGAAATCGAAATTTATATGCAACTTTGTTAAAAAGATGAAAATCACATTTAAAGAGTAATGAGTCGTTCGTTAGCACGCAACTCCCTCGTTTATAGGAGAACAACTTGTGAACATATCGGTGGTTATTTGTATTTGTGGGAGAACGGCCAATTCACGTTGCAATCAGCGCATAAACGAGGAATCGGTCTGATTCCGTGCGCGCAACAAACTGACAGGCAGTTGACCGATTGTCACACAGAATCACCAAGACAGTTTGAAACTGAAAAAGTGGGCATTCTAGCATTATTTGGGTCTAACTCGGTCTTCTTATTGCATTTAGTTAGTTCAAAGACAGGTGAACAAAGATTCTCGCAAGCACACTACGGGTTCCACGTTTGTTATCGTCAATCAATTATCAGTACCCGGCATTACCCTGCCCACTTCGTAGGTGTCCAAACACGGTCATTTCATTCGGACATTGGAAGCCTCGTTTCGCTTACCAGATGCACGAATGAGATAATTGTGAATACTTTGGGAACTCATGTTATAATGTAGTATTTTGAATGACTCAAAATGGCTAACTTTGTGAGTTCTCGCTGGCAGAATATTTACCGGCTTGTGTATCCTCAATACTTTTGCGAAATGCCTTTGATTGCCACATGCACAGAAAGGGCAAATAGTCAATGTGATACATGGCTATGGTTTCCGATACCGTGAGGAAAATCCTTGGCATTAGAACAGATCAAAGCCATACATCAAAATGAAATGGGATTGGTTGGAGACAAACCCGTGTTGCGTTTCTTAACATCCCAAAAGTGACATCTATACCCGACTAAGCTGTTGACTACTATACGAGCATTGATCCACCTGCACAAGGAAGCTCAGTACGGACGAGTTCAAACGTAAATAAGTGATTTTTGGGTGGACTATATTCGGCTCATTGAGTCAAGCCACTGAGCCCATAAATGCAGCTTATAAACCAATTGTGTTGAGATAAACAGAAGCACTAGGAGTTAGCCATCACCACTCACATTTGTGCAAATGGTCATCATCCTACAACAATGAACAGCAGGGCGAGTCCCATTGACCACTGCCTTTCTCGTCATTTTGCAATCAGAAATGGAAAGAATGGGGTATACAAGAAGGACACGGAGTGGACCTACAAGGGTGGAAAAAGAAAACAATGCTTCAGTAGACCACACACGGAATACACAGTCTACATGTGCAAACGCACATCGATCAATCATTCTGATTCGACAGAAAGTGAAAGAACGATCTCCACTGTTCACAGTTCGCTGCCATATCCTTCAGTGTATCTAGGCAGCTGGTTGAGGGATATTTTGGACCTCGGCCACAAAGATCTGAGGTACCTTCTTTTCCTAAGTTCGCTGTACTTTTTCTCATTCCCCTTTTCTAGGTCATCCTTTGACCTCCACTTTGTGTCTTCTACTCCTGAGGAAAAACGAAAAACAGGGCATCTTACGGTAGATGTGTGTTTGCCATACATAAGACGTGCCCAATCCAACGAAGCCTATTAAGATGAATACGCTGTGATAGAGCACTCACTGAAGTGGTACCCAATACTCGATTTCTGACCTCAGCATTGCTCACCCGGTCATTCAATCCAACCTGAGTGATACTACGCAGAAATTGATGGTCAAAAACTTCAAGACGACGAACGTCTTCCACACGCAGACTCCATGTCTCACTCCGCAGCTCACATGACCTTTCGACTTCAGCGGAATGTCGTGTCTGCGCCACAAGGGCTTCAGTCCAATGTGAACCGCTCGAGTTTTGGATATACGCCTCCCCACCTTTGCTACCGTGCTCCCATCCGTCGTCAAGCTGCTGCTGAAGTTACTAAGGTGATCAGCGACCTTTAGTTCCTCCTTGTTGAGCATCAAGCTCGGAATCATTGACCTCCAACCTTACAACATCACCTTCCGTTTTAAAGGTGCAAAGCACATGCCGAATGAAACTACGGATTTTGCGAGCCTATCTAGTGTACGCTGTTTGTGTTCCGTGCGTTTGAACAAACACACAAATCCGTCCGTGTAATATAGGTCACACAACTTCTCACTATTTTCTAGTTTTACGCCCACATCCTGAAGATTTCGCAAGCGGTTGGTTATTCTCTCGTCGATGACGAAGAGAAACAAGAATGGCGAAATGGGACTCCCTTGTCAAACTCTGCTGACAAACGGTGAGGATGCCTACTTACGATAGCCTTGTCTTGGGTAATTATATATAGTTGCTAACTTCTCCCAATCCGGGACCACTTACTCGAGGGACCGTGTTGTGTGTATTTGCCTTTGGTTTTATAAGAACGATCGGTTCATCAATTGAAAACGCACTCATTGACCATAGTATGATCTAGTGGAGATACACTGAAATGCTCCAATATACGTCGTGTAACTTGTGTTAACATTTGGGTCGAGAAAAATGTGTCGTCAATAGTGAAATTATCATTATTATTGTTATTATTAATATTGGTATTGATATTGTCATGGGTATTGGTGTTGGTGGTAATATAATCCTAGTTCGGTCATCGGTCAACATGAATCAATATTGAAACATTGAGTCCCCTTTATCCAATTCATCAGAACAGATAGAAGACATAAGTCGCGAGATGAAAGCATTTCGTTTACTCTTGTCAACCTCAGACGTAAAACGGGTAAGTATATAAACGAAATGCATGCATCTCGCGACTTATATTTTTTCTCTGTCTTAATGAATTGAATAAATTTTGTTTTATTGGTGGTAATTATAAAACACATTGAAACAACAATGAAAAGCAAGTGTAAAAACATACTGTTAAACGAATCTCATTTAATGAAAAGAGTTCAGCCTTCCCGGCTCGATAGTCTAGCTTAAAGACATAACGCAGTTTTCTTAAACGATCTTTAGACTGAGATCAGCTATTCCTTTCTACACCTTGTCGTAATACTGCACTTTTGAAACATTACTTATAGATAACCACTGCTACAACATAGTACGTAAAGTTCATAACCAATCATTCTCATTTTTCACACAATTAGTCACTTACACACCAAACTCATGTCTATAGGTTATTCACCATTCATCATTTGATAAAATTGTAAACTATGATGAATAACAGTGTACGAATAACTACGAAAGAAAATGACTAAAACCTCCTCTCTTTTTCTTCCAGATGAGAAACTCCAATCCTATGTAGAGACAAAGCTTCTCTTCCAGTTACAAATCACGCTTTATTTCACCGTCCTCATCTGGCTGTTATTTAGTATCAATAGAACAGTATTAGTGAACAGCTCATTTCTAACTTGCATACTTCAGTTTGGTACATCATGTTGTCCACGTGACAAACTGTTGTGTTCGGTTTGAACAGTCATGCGGATGAAAGGACACACACTCGTATGCACACGCGAACTACGTGGACAATCGATTAATATCCTCAGTATACCACACACATATGTACGCACGATGCTGGTATTTACTCCTGCTTTGGTGGGCGCTGACGACGTCACCCCGACTGGTGGTGAAAAGCTTCCGAGCGAAACCCCGAGCTCAACGATCACCAACCAATACAAACTACCAACTTGTGCTACAAATAACACGAATAATCAGAATCGTCGAGTTAAAGATTTGATTTGTCTGTGGCATGCTTAAGTAAGCAGTTTCCACACTGGTATGTCCAGAAGTGACCGTCAGGCCTTGAGCACGTTCACACAGATCGCGAACAGACCATGGTTGAAAAAAACGGGTTTCTGAAAGTATTCAAATCAACTCGCTGCAAAGTGGCATACTTGATTTCACTGTGAGTCCTCTGCAGGCATTAGGTTCACATTACAGCGAGTAAAATGATGAAATATGAAATAAGTGTGACAAAGGGGTATAAACTTAGGGTGATGCGTGAAAAATACGATTTGATTTGGAGGAATTGTGTACACAATTCGGTGGTGACCACGTATTTGGCCTTCATTGCATGACCAAATTAAGGCATCGGTGAATCTATGCACAAAAACGAATCAGCAGATGGTAGTGTGACCAAATACACTATGTGTTCCAAACAGAGTTAGGGACTGCAATGATATTTTGAAAATTGTTCCGAATATGAAATAAACTACCTGAGTATATCTGAAGCGTGAACGTTTACACACAGCCAAGTGAACGGCAGGATTTTCATGGAAATCAGTATTTACTCTTTTCGGTGACATATTATGTGTTATATGATCGTAAGGTGAAATATTATTTACTACCTTTGGAAAGTAAAAGCTAAGTGAAATCATGCACTGTAAGTGCACGCTGGTAAACTTTAATAAATGTTTATTTATTTTGGTCAATATTCAGTTTACTGTGCTCAAGAGAGACGGAGAACGAGCTTGAGTAGATATTCGATAATATAGCGTTGTCGGAAAGGTTGCTAGTTAGTGAACGTTTTGATTACCACGGGTAACCTTTCTGATTACTGGTTTGCAGGTTAGCAGTGTCTTGCTATAGATGTGCAACATGTAAGCTGTATGGCTAATTTCCGATAACGACTGGTCTGACGTTGGATGTTTGTGGACCGCCAGTAGCCCGAGCACCCTGGTGCACAAACATCCGGGTCAGTTATTCCCTCCAAATCTTTTCTCCAAAGCTTCTACAGAGAAACTTGTAGGTGGTTTAATGCCCGTTACCATCGTATCTCATGTGTAGCAAGATTGGGCTTCAGTGATTCGATCGAGAAATTCTCGAGGACGGACATTGTGAACGATGAACGAATTAGTGGTAGACCCCGAACTGCAACCAACGAGTGTTGCGCAGGCAAAGCCGTTCACCAAATGTAACGTAAACACCTCTATACGTAAAATACATTCCAGTTAAACTTCTCTGGATGTATTTGCTATGGAAACAAATTAGATTACTAGTTTCGGAGAAATCCGAGTAACTGCGATAATATAATGCTCAACACACTCGAGTACGTGCACCATTGTCATACATCTATTGCTTAGACCTGTAGAAATGTTCCACAATAATTTATGAAACGTCTTTTCGCATTGTGTACAAGCACAGACACATTGCATATTATCGAATGCAGAAGCCAAAAACGATCGACGAATTAGAACTATATATTACGGAGGAAATGTGAAGTATATCAGAAGCAACAATATTAGGAGATCACGCATTTCGTCTGAAAAAGATATTATTGTACAAGCAGGCTGGTTGAGGTCACTTTGGATAAAATATGAGAAGCAGAAGTTAAAATGATCTCATGATTCTTCGTTGTCATTTTCTTCACCTATTTTGTTGCCCACATATAAATATAATTTCCGTTTCCGACATCCGCTTACATTTTCACATATTGGGTAATTTACAATGTATTTGGGTTGCATACGAAGAACTGCTTGGCAAAATGACATTTACCATTTCAATACGTGTCTTGATGATGAATAAACGGACATACATTCAATCCACTTCAAGTTTGTCGATCATGCAGACCAATTTTGATAAGTGAATTGGATAGGGCTACTTTTATTTCACCATTTCGAACCAACTAAGTTCACTTAGGTGTCTCGTAAAGGAGCTCGGCAGTCAGTCACATCCGACGTTAGCTTCGTTTGCACGCACTATCGGATCTCACCAACACCACCAGCTGATTATGTAACCAAGGTAATTGAAAACGGTGATTCGGAGTTGGGTTTCTATGCTTACCACGGGAGACGAATCAACCCAAGGGGCTCTCTAATGAAGTGATTAGGTCACTTTGCGACTCGTCCTAATGAGGAAATTAACCGATGCGTACATTTTGTGAGAGACATTTCCCAGTCAATCATTTGATCAGAGGACCGAGATATTCCATGCACTTGAATAGGTTTGTGGGTAGGACTCACATGGGTTTGGGGACACTGTTGTACCACTAACCGTTTCCACCCTGTTCGGTCGGACCAAAATCTTGGAGGACGCTCAATTCCGGTCGAATTCCGGGTTCAACTACTCAAACACCTGTTAGCAGCCAAAAGAGCGTACTCATCACCATGGGCCAATGACCGAAATCATTACTGATATTTGCTGTTACGAACGACTTACAACCGGACACACAGGTGTGCCGAGATGCCCACAACCACAGCAGAAAAATTAGGGGCAGCATATTGGTCGAGGTAGACTAATGTAGATTGACACAGTTCGTTCGCAAGAGAGAAAACTCCCATCAAAGTTTGCGCATGTGTGCGTGCGTACGTGCGCGTGTGCTTGTGCGTATGTCCCTGCATTTGACACAGACGGACCAAAGATAGCAGAACAGAAACACGTGTGTGGTACACACTAGGAAGAGCAGCGAACTTCAGTGGGACAGGTGACTACAGGCATTTTGTTGGCATAAGGAAAATCACCCGTTCTCGATCGCTTCCATGCTAAGTGTTGGCTTGCCCCCTTTTGGAGAGTAAGTGAAATGCGGAGGAAGCTTCAATGATTTTCGATGGAAAATATCCAAATAAAATGCATTTTTTCGTTCCTTCTTCTCAGTCGTGTAGACAAAATAATGTGAAATTTATACAACCTGTGCTTGCAACTATATTGAACGGACAAAAAGCACTAACATAATACAAATTGAATTTCATATCCAATCTCTCAAGCTCGTTGAAACTGACTAATGTACTGAAGAAAATGTATTGTATTGTATGACTTTTACAAGTTCGCGTGCTAATATTTCGGTCAAAAACATTCGGTCATAAGACCAACAACCTTTGGACTACACGGGATCAGTGCTGAACTTAGCTACTCCTCTCCTTGTTCGTCAATATGCGAGCAAAGTATGAAACAGGTGAGTTTGTATAAATTTTATTGTGAGAGGGGGTGCGCCTCGAAAGTGAAAATGTTCTTTTCGGTTAGGGGTAGCAGGAAGACAACTCATGGTGCAAAGGCTGCATATCGTCTGAAGTATGTTGTGCGAAAACCTTGTGCGCGACCGAATGCGTTGATCAGTAAGCATAAAGATAAGATCCTCAATGAATATTGAGAAAACACAAATGATTATCATTAGATCGTGCAAAGAATTTTCGTTGTTTCAAAAGACCAGGGAATATTATAGCAGAGCAATGGAGTAGGGTACAGAGAATACACTGATTTATGAAAGTAGATGGCATTGGCTGTGGAGTCTAGAATTGTGTGAGCATGCGAATGTAAAGTGGTAAATGCCGCAGTTTTCCAATGCATAATGAAATTTGCCTAAACCTGAGAGGAGGGGAGTTGCTATTTGTTGTTACCATAGGTACCTGATGGAGTCGACTCTTAAAGAGTAACCGTCATTATTTGTCTCATTTTCTTTGAGGGAAGTCGAATGTGGCAGACGGGAGATGCACTGAGAAAATGTTGACGGTTTCAGTAAGAAACCAAATTGGACTGAAACGAGTCAGTTGTTAGACAAATCATCTCTAAGTGTATGGAAATCGGGATAACTGCTGATGGTGTGATACAGAACCAAACCTTGGTATGTTCTTCAAAACAATAGTAGGACAGTTCGGATGCATATCATTGATATAAATCGAAAGGGAGATGGGGAAAACACATGCTTCGATGCACTCCAGAGTTGCTCGTGGAGGGTTCAAAAGAATAATTTTCTCATTTTAACTGCCGAAAATAACGATACGGTCAGTCCGCCTACAGTGGACGTGACTGTAGTTCTCTAATATATAAAGTCAACACTTCACATCTGATCGTTGTAGTTGCAAATACCATTTTTATGAATTTCACATTGTTCTATCTAGGTGATTCCCCTGAGCAAGCAAAATGTTAACATCTCACAGCATTTATCTACGGACATCATTGCAGTGCATGGATGTCATCACAAATTGGCTGGCTGAGACCACCCCAAAGCAGTGGATCGGGCTGAGAAGACCGATGGTTTGACGCCCACGGTTGTCGGATTTTACTCCACTGGTTGTGTTTGTAGGGCTATGCTAAGTGGAAGCTTTACCACCCGAAACCGGAGACCTTGAAGGACTGGAAGGGCAAGATTGTTTCCGTGTGTCACGCGATTCCAAAGCAAATGTTGGAGGCTGTGCAGTGGAACCTGATTCGAGGGGTCCACGTTTGTATGGTATGATGGAACGTTGGCGACCCATAAGACAAGGTAAACGATCAGAAATCATTGAACAAGAACAAAAATCTGGGCTACTATCAACACTAATTTGTAAAAGGACTTTGAGCGTATTTTTGATCACTAGATCAATAAAACCATTGCTTTCTATTTTTACTGAATACAGATGACTTCGGTGTGGACATTGAAGTGTGCCAAGATGGCTATACGGTTGTGGCTGATTGTGGGTTATTTGCTTCTGATGGCTATTTTAATTCAATTGGTTGTGAACTGCATTGTGCACGGGAGTCAAGCAACGCGGTAAATCAGTTCCGTTCCGTTCCGTTCCGTTCCGTTCCGTTCAGTTCCAGAAACCATTTACCATGCAACGGATGAGGTGGTTCTGGTTGCCATCTCTCAGCGACAACCTCGACCGGAAATAATACAAAAACAAGAGTATGAAATGAGTTAAAAAGAATTATAATAAAAGCGTAAATTTGCTAAAGAAAGCTTGCGAATAGAAGAGCGACACTGCTCGCAACACCCAGCCATATCTTCTCATGATTTTATTCACTGGGTGGAGGCTTCTATTACACCAAACAAACAGTTTCAACACGTCGTATTTGGTCAAGTAAACTGGTAAAGCTTTTCGCACATTTTGCCCATGTCATAGAATAATGTTTTGTATCCTATCTAGTTCATTCTAACCATAAATTGCTAAGCAAATGTGAAATATGTTAATTGCATGTCTCATGAGAGTTATTCAACCTTTGACTTCATTCGAAGACCATTGTTACTGCACGAGCGTCATCTAGTTTATTGACATGGCACACCGATTATTTTTCGGGACGTATCACAAATACCAGATTAGTTGGAAATTCGTCCGGATTCTCCATCAATTAGGCTGATTTCATTCAAACTGCTTTACCTTCACTCTTCTTCCACACTCAAGTTAGTCACTCCAAAACTGTAATTAAGTTGGCTGATGTTGTACTTATTTGCCATCTTCCATCTAACTGTTCCCAATTTTATGGAAGTATTCTCACTCTATCACGCTCAGGTTTCTCGAATTATCAGTACACTCCGTAAACCATTCATCTGTACGGACTTGAGTTTTTTTAGTAACCTCGTAGTGATGTTCAGTGCTGATCATCTCATTTATTCAGTTGTATGGACGAACTCTGTTCCCTTGTCTTTCAAAATCGATAGGGTATGCAGTTCTATGATAGATATACAATTATCTCTTCGTTCATTTCTCAATGCTTTCTGTTCAGCTCACTCTTTCTTCATATCATCAAAGCAGTGTTGTAGTATCATTTCTAGATATATTAACGTAATCAGTCACAACTATTGAAAGCCGCTTCGTAACTGATCAAAATGGCATATGACTTGGACGGTAATGCTTGTGACAAACTCGGCGGTTTCATTTAGAGTTGTGTATGATTTAATGGAGATTAGACTGGCCTAAATTCAACTCAAAGTGACATAGTTGTGCTTAATCTGATATTATGCTGTTTTCGTTCCTCTATTCTAGGAGGAGCAGTAAGCCCTTCTCTAACCATCACCTCCATCCAGCAAAGCCATATATCCCAAAACATCCCCTACACTATTTGCTCAGAACCCACGTTTCACACTGTTCGCGTCTTCACCGTTTACCATTTACCGTACACCATTCACCCAACCACTCCGTTCACATTAGCAATGCTATCGATTTGTTCAATACTGGAACACTGTATACACTCACGTTCAACCGTGATTGGCCTTCTAATAATACTTACTCATGCTCTGATGCACGAAAGTCTTCCGCAGATGGTGACATGTTGGCTGAGTTCAGTCGACTAGCTCTAGAACCTATCTTCTTTTCTGTGTTGCAGCCAGTTCATACGTGGATGTGCTAAAGAGTGCTTCTATACACTCGCACACACACACACACACACACATACACACACACATATACACACACACACAAGCACACATTACACTTTCGTTATCTCAGCGACCACACACTGAGGTTTGGTGCATCAGAATAGCATGAATACGGTTCCACTGCTTTTGGATGGTTTGCTGAAATCTCAATGCAATTATTTTGGATGGTCAAAAGTACCATTCACAACCCACAGTAGTTCCACTGGGTTCGGTTGAAGTGTTGCGAAATTGACCAACAAAAATACCAACCTGCATTTGTAGTCGTAGTCATCGGGTTAACATGGATCTGATACATCACGTGACGCTTAGCTGTCGGTCATTCTCCAAAACAGTGCGAGCGAAAGGTGGACGCAGTGTCGAACAGGGAATAGTGCGTGAAATACTATTTAATATACCCCATTTTCCTGTAATTCCTTGTGAACCACACCTCCAGAAGCGACATAAACCTTTCGAAATATTCAAAAACGATCTCCAAGGTGATGTTTTTACCAAATCCATAGATTACTATATATATGGAATACAACATAGTGATCCATAAATAATGAATCAATATGATAACGCCCTGAGAAGAAGCCATGCAGTCATTTTCAGGTTAAAAGAAGGACCATTTTGTCGTTCTGCGATAGTCACCACCCCAATGAATCACGAGATTTTCGAAACCATCACCATCCTACCCCATACAAACCTGCATACAGTGTTCCAGTATTGAACAAATCGATAGCATTGCTAATGTGAACGGAGTGGTTGGGTGAATGGTGTACGGTAAATGGTAAACGGTGAAGACGCGAACAGTGTGAAACGTGGGTTCTGAGCAAATAGTGTAGGGGATGTTTTGGGATATATGGCTTTGCTGGATGGAGGTGATGGTTAGAGAAGGGCTTACTGCTCCTCCTAGAATAGAGGAACGAAAACAGCATAATATCAGATTAAGCACAACTATGTCACTTTGAGTTGAATTTAGGCCAGTCTAATCTCCATTAAATCATACACAACTCTAAATGAAACCGCCGAGTTTGTCACAAGCATTACCGTCCAAGTCATATGCCATTTTGATCAGTTACGAAGCGGCTTTCAATAGTTGTGACTGATTACGTTAATATATCTAGAAATGATACTACAACACTGCTTTGATGATATGAAGAAAGAGTGAGCTGAACAGAAAGCATTGAGAAATGAACGAAGAGATAATTGTATATCTATCATAGAACTGCATACCCTATCGATTTTGAAAGACAAGGGAACAGAGTTCGTCCATACAACTGAATAAATGAGATGATCAGCACTGAACATCACTACGAGGTTACTAAAAAAACTCAAGTCCGTACAGATGAATGGTTTACGGAGTGTACTGATAATTCGAGAAACCTGAGCGTGATAGAGTGAGAATACTTCCATAAAATTGGGAACAGTTAGATGGAAGATGGCAAATAAGTACAACATCAGCCAACTTAATTACAGTTTTGGAGTGACTAACTTGAGTGTGGAAGAAGAGTGAAGGTAAAACAGTTCGAATGAAATCAGCCTAATTGATGGAGAATCCGGACGAATTTCCAACTAATCTGGTATTTGTGATACGTCCCGAAAAATAATCGGTGTGCCATGTCAATAAACTAGATGACGCTCGTGCAGTAACAATGGTCTTCGAATGAAGTCAAAGGTTGAATAACTCTCATGAGACATGCAATTAACATATTTCACATTTGCTTAGCAATTTATGGTTAGAATGAACTAGATAGGATACAAAACATTATTCTATGACATGGGAAAAATGTGCGAAAAGCTTTACCAGTTTACTTGACCAAATACGACGTGTTGAAACTGTTTGTTTGGTGTAATAGAAGCCTCCACCCAGTGAATAAAATCATGAGAAGATATGGCTGGGTGTTGCGAGCAGTGTCGCTCTTCTATTCGCAAGCTTTCTTTAGCAAATTTACGCTTTTATTATAATTCTTTTTAACTCATTTCATACTCTTGTTTTTGTATTATTTCCGGTCGAGGTTGTCGCTGAGAGATGGCAACCAGAACCACCTCACCCGATGCATGGTAAATGGTTTCTGGAACTGAACTGAACGGAACGTAACGGAACGGAACGGAACTGATTTACCGCGTTGCTTGACTCCCGTGCACAATGCAGTTCACAACCAAGTGAATTCAACTAGCCATCAGAAGCAAATAACCCACAATCAGCCACAACCGTATAGCCATCTTGGCACACTTCAATGTCCACACCGAAGTCATCTGTATTCAGTAAAAATAGAAAGCAATGGTTTTATTGATCTAGTGATCAAAAATACGCTCAAAGTCCTTTTACAAATTAGTATTGATAGAAGCCCAGATCTTTGTTCTTGTTCAATGATTTCTGATCGTTTACCTTGTCTTATGGGTCGCCAACGTTCCATCATACCATACAAACGTGGACCCCTCGAATCAGGTTCCACTGCACAGCCTCCAACATTTGCTTTGGAATCGCGTGACACACGGAAACAATCTTGCCCTTCCAGTCCTCCAAGGTCTCCGGTTTCGGGTGGTAAAGCTTCCACTTAGCATAGCCCTACAAACACAACCAGTGGAGTAAAATCCGACAACCGTGGGCGTCAAACCATCGGTCTTCTCAGCCCGATCCACTGCTTTGGGGTGGTCTCAGCCAGCCAATTTGTGATGACATCCATGCACTGCAATGATGTCCGTAGATAAATGCTGTGAGATGTTAACATTTTGCTTGCTCAGGGGAATCACCTAGATAGAACAATGTTAAATTTATAAAAATGGTATTTGCAACTACAACGAACAGATGTGAAGTGTTGACTTTATATATTAGAGAACTACAGTCACGTCCACTGTAGGCGGACTGACCGTATCGTTATTTTCGGCAGTTAAAATGAGGAAATTATTCTTTTGAACCCTCCACGAGCAACTCTGGAGTGCATCGAAGCATGTGTTTTCCCCATCTCCCTTTCGATTTATATCAATGATATGCATCCGAACTGTCCTACTATTGTTTTGAAGAACATACCAAGGTTTGGTTCTGTATGACACCATCAGCAGTTATCCCGATTTCCATACACTTAGAGACGATTTGTCTAACAACTGACTCGTTTCAGTCCAATTTGGTTTCCTACTGAAACCGTCAACATTTTCTCAGTGCATCTCCCGTCTGCCACATTCGACTTCCCTCAAAGAAAATGAGACAAATAATGACGGTTACTCTTTAAGAGTCGACTCCATCAGGTACCTATTATAACAACAAATAGCAACTCCCCTCCTCTCAGGTTTAGGCAAATTTCATTATGCATTGGAAAACTGCGGCATTTGCCACTTCACATTCGCATGCTCACACAATTCTAGACTCCACAGTCAATGCCACCTACTTTCATAAATCAGTGTATTCTCTGTACCCTACTCCATTGCTCTGCTATAATATTCCCTGGTCTTTTGAAACAACGAAAATTCTTTGCACGATCTAATGATAATCATTTGTGTTTTCTCAATATTCATTGAGGATCTTATCTTTATGCTTACTGATCAACGCATTCGGTCGCGCACAAGGTTTTCGCACAACATACTCCGGACGATATGCAGCCTTTGCACCACGAGTTGTCTTCCTGCTACCCCTAACCGAAAAGAACATTTTCACTTTCGAGGCTCACCCCCTCTCACAATAAAATTTATACAAACTCACCTGTTTCATACTTCGCTCGCATACTGACGAACAAGGAGAAGAGTAGCTAAGTTCAGCACTGATCCCGTGTAGTCCAAAGGTTTTTGGTCTTATGACCGAATGTTTTTGACCGAAATATTAGCACGCGAACTTGTAAAAGTCATACAATACAATACATTTTCTTCAGTACATTAGTCAGTTTCAACGAGCTTGAGAGATTGGATACGAAATTAAATTTGTACAATATTAGTGCTTTTTTGTCCGTTCAATATAGTTGCAAACACAGGTTGTATAAATTTAACATTATTTTGTCAACACGACTGAGAAGAGTAAACGAAAAAATGCATTTTATTTGGATATTTTCCATCGAAAATCATTGAAGCTTCCTCCGCATTTCACTTACTCTCCAAAAGGGGCAAGCCAACACTTAGCATGGGAGCGATCGAGAACGGGTGATTTTCCTTATGCCAACAAAATGCCTGTAGTCACCTGTCCCAGTGTAGTTCGCTGCTCTTCCTAGTGTGTACCACACACGTGTTTCTGTTCTGCCATCTTTGGTCCGTCTGTGTCAAATGCAGGGACATACGCACAAGCACACGCGCACGTACGCACGCACACATGCGCACACTTTGATGTGAGTTTTCTCTCTTGCGAACGAACTGTGTCAATCTACATTAGTCTACCTCGACCAATATGCTGCCCCTAATTTTTCTGCTGTGGTTGTGGGCATCTCGGCGCACCTGTGTGTCCGGTTGTAAGACGTTCGTAACAGCAAATATCAGTAATGATTTCGGTCATTGGTCCATGGTGATGAGTACGCTCTTTTGGCTGCTAACAGGTGTTTGAGTAGTTGAACCCGGAATTCGACCGGAATTGAGCGTCCTTCAAGTTTTTGGTCCGACCGAACAGGGTGGAAACGGTTAGTGGTACAACAGTGTCCCCAAACCCATGTGAGTCCTACCCACAAACCTATTCAAGTGCATGGAATATCTCGGTCCTCTGATCAAATGATTGACTGGGAAATCTCTCTCACAAAATGTACGCATCGGTTAATTTCCTCATTAGGACGAGTCGCAAAGTGACCTAATCACTTCATTAGAGAGCCCCTTGGGTTGATTCGTCTCCCGTGGTAAGCATAGAAACCCAACTCCGAATCACCGTTTTCAATTACCTTGGTTACATAATCAGCTGGTGGTGTTGGTGAGATCCGATAGTGCGTGTAAACGAAGCTAACGTCGGATGTGACTGACTGCCGAGCTCCTTTACGAGACACCTAAGTGAACTTAGTTGGTTCGAAATGGTGAAATAAAAGTAGCCCTATCCAATTCACTTATCAAAATTGGTCTGCATGATCGACAAACTTGAAGTGGATTGAATGTATGTCCGTTTATTCATCATCAAGACACGTATTGAAATGGTAAATGTCATTTTGCCAAGCAGTTCTTCGTATGCAACCCAAATACATTGTAAATTACCCAATATGTGAAAATGTAAGCGGATGTCGGAAACGGAAATTATATTTATATGTGGGCAACAAAATAGGTGAAGAAAATGACAACGAAGAATCATGAGATCATTTTAACTTCTGCTTCTCATATTTTATCCAAAGTGACCTCAACCAGCCTGCTTGTACAATAATATCTTTTTCAGACGAAATGCGTGATCTCCTAATATTGTTGCTTCTGATATACTTCACATTTCCTCCGTAATATGCAGTTCTAATTCGTCGATCGTTTTTGGCTTCTGCATTCGATAATATGCAATGTGTCTGTGCTTGTACACAATGCGAAAAGACGTTTCATAAATTATTGTGGAACATTTCTACAGATCTAAGCAAAAGATGTCTGACAATGGTGCACGTACTCGAGTGTGTTGAGCATTATATTATCGCAGTTACTCGGATTTCTCCGAAACTAGTAATCTAATTTGTTTCCATAGCAAATACATCCAGAGAAGTTTAACTGGAATGTATTTTACGTATAGAGGTGTTTACGTTACATTTGGTGAACGGCTCTGCCTGCGCAACACTCGTTGGTTGCAGTTCTGGGTCTACCACTACTTCGTTCATCGTTCACATTGTCCGTCCTCGAGAATTTCTCGATCGAATCACTGAAGCCCAATCTTGCTACACATGAGACACGACGGTAACGGGCATTAAACCACCTACAAGTTTCTCTGTAGAAGCTTTGGAGTAAAGACTTGGAGGGAATAACTGACCCGGATGTTTGTGCACCAGGGTGCTCCGGCTACTGGCGGTCCACAAACATCCAACGTCAGACCAGTCGTTATCGGAAATTAGCCATACAGCTTACATGTTGCACATCTATAGCAAGACACTGCTAACCTGCAAACCAGTAATCAGAAAGGTTACCCGTGGTAATCAAAACGTTCACTAACTAGCAACCTTTCCGACAACGCTATGTTATCGAATATCTACTCAAGCTCGTTCTCCGTCTCTCTTGAGAACAGTAAACTGAATATTGACTAAAATAAATAAACATTTATTAAAGTTTACCAGCGTGCACTCACAGTGCATGATTTCACTTAGCTTTTACTTTCCAAAAGTAGTAAATAATATTTCACCTTACGATCATATAACACATAATATGGCACGGAGAAGTATAAATACTTATTTCCATGAAAATCTTGCCGTTCACTTGGCTGTGTGTAAACGTTCACGCATCAGATATACTCAGGTAGTTTATTTCATCTTCGGAACAATTTTCAAAATATCATTGCAGTCCCTAACTCTGTTTGGAACACATAATGTATTTGGTCACACTACCATCTGCTGATTCGTTTTTGTGCATAGATTCACCGATGCCTTAATTTGGTCATGGAATGAAGGCCAAATACGTGGTCACCACCGAATTGTGTACAAAATTCCTCAAAATCAAATCGTATTTTTCACGCATCACCCTAAGTTTATACCCCTTTGTCACACTTATTTCATACTATATTATTTTACTCGCTGTAATGTGAACCTAATGCCTGTACAGGACTCACAGTGAAATAAAGTATGCCACTTTGCAGCGAGCTGACTTGAATACTTTCAAAAATACGATGTGATGCTGTTCTGTCGCCTATTCCTTTTGGTCGGCTGAATATCCCTCTGCTCTAAGCCCTCCGGGTTTTCTGTCTTGGAAAAACGACCGTGGTATGAGGCAGTTTTCTAGCCGACACACACTCGTGTGCTAGTCATCCCATGTGATTTGTTTATGAAAAACAGGTCCACCGCAAGCACGTCTACATAGATAAGATCGCTCCCTCAGGCCAACTAGGGCTTGTCCACTCAGCGGTTTCGAGGATAACACATTCGTTTTTTTCTACCATGGTCTGTTCGCGATCTGTGTGACCGTGCACAAGGCCTGACGGCCAATTCTAGACATACCAGTACAGACTCTATAATTATTCTCTTTGATCGAATTCCAGTTTTTACTACTGGAACAATTTTCAATAGTCAAAGAAAATGTCTATTATGCATTTGTGGAAAATCCCTGAAGTGTACTCGTGATGAGAAAACCAAGGACTTCAGTGGTTTTCAATAATGACGTTTGAGTGGAAACTGCTTACTTAAGCATGCCACAGATTAATCAAATCTTTAATTCGACGATTCTGATTATTCGTGTTATTTGTCGCACAGGTTGGTAGTTTATGTCGGTTGGTGATCGTTGAGCTCGGGGTTTCGCTCGGAAGCTTTTCATCACCAGTCGAGGTGACGTCGTCAGCGCCCACCGAAGCAGGAGTAAATACCAGCATCGTGCGTACATATGTCTGTGGTTTACTGAGGATATTGATCGATTGTCCACGTAGTTCACGTGTGCATACGAGTGTGTGTCTTTACATCCGCATGACTGTTCAAACCGAACACAACAGTTTGTCACGTGGACAACATGATGTACCAAACTGAAGAATGCAAGTTAGAAATGAGCAGTTCACTAATACTGTTCTATTGATACTAAATAACATCCAAATGATGACGGTGAAATAAAGCGTGATTTGTAACTAGAAGAGAAGCTTTGTCTCAACATAGGATTGGAGTTTCTCATCTGGAAGAAAAAGAGGGGAGATTTTAGTCTTTTTTGTTAGTAGTTATTCGTACACTTTTATTCATCATAGTTTACAATTTTATCAAATGATGAATGGTGAATAACCTATAGACATGATTTTGGTGTGTAAGTGACTAATTGTGTGAAAAATGAGAATGATTGGTTATGAACTTTAGGTACTATTTTGTAGCAGTCGTTATCTACAAGTAATGTTTCAAAAGTGCAGTATTATGACAAGGTGCAGAAAGGAATAGCTGATCTCAGTCTTAAGGTCGTTTAACAGAAGTGCGTTATGTCTTTAAGCTAGACTATCAAACCGGGAAGGCTGAACTCTTTTCATTAGATGAGTTTAGACTAACCTTGTTTTTACACTTGCTTTTTACTGTCGTTTCAAAAAATTGGATAAGTATGAGCAATAAAACAAAAATAGTCTTCTTCGATCATGGACTTGACTTAGATAATGACAATAATAATAGCCATTATATTATTATTTCTCTATCTGTATAAAGTCACTCGTACAGCGCGAACAATCACTCACCACTTCTCACGTGCATGGACATACTCATTGCTTGGTAGTGAACTCTGGTTGTGCTTCAACGTGGACAGTACTGACTGTCCGATCTTTCCATGTATCGATTGATCTCATTTGTCCAAACGAGTGAGCACATGTAGCTCAATTTTTTACTCGCTTGCTCATTCAATTGGTTCTTTGCTTGCTTGCTCGCGGCTTACAAGCCAGTATCGGTTTGGCTGCTTTTCCGTTCTTGAAAATGAATGAAGTGTAACACCTAGGCGTTTTGCTGCTGCTGACCACCCATACAACAATTATCATGAATGAAAATGCATTTTTCCCGACACCTATTTTATCAAAATTAGGTATCATCAGTTTTCACAATGTGTTCGCGAGGCATTTCAGTGCATCCTTGATGGAGCGTTCTGCTGTCAAGGAGCTTGTTTTTAACTGTTGATTGAATCGTTCTTACAAAATCCAAGACAGACACTCAAAAAAGATTTATTCAATAAGTGTTAACAATCAGATATAATTTACCAAGACAAATCTAAAGTAAAATATCCATTCTCACCCTTTGCAAAACTGTGGGTGATGACGGCTAACTGTTGGTCCCTCTGTTTATCTCAATAGTGGCGATGGTGCTTTCACTTTCTGTCGAATCAGAATGATTGATCGATGTGCTTTTGCACATTTAGACTGTGTATGCCGTATGTGGTCTACTGGAGCATTCTTTTCTAATCCCACCCCTGTAGGTCCACTCCCTATCTTCCTTGCATACCTCATTCTTTCTGTTTCTGCTTGAAGAATGACGAGAAGGGCAGTGGTCATTGAGGCTCGCCCTGCTGTTTATTCCAAATACTACGATATAACATGAGTTCTGAAAGTATTCACAATTATCTCATTCGTACACCTGATGAGCTAATGGGTGCTCCCACTGTCTGAATGAGATAAATGTGAATAAAGACCTACGAAGGGGGCAAGTTAGTACCGGGTATACATACCTGATTGGAAACAGTGGAAGCAAAACCTGTTGTGCTCTTACGAGAGTGTTCTTTCACCCGTCTATGGACTAACTAAATCCAATGAGGAGAAGAAGGTTGACGGAATTATTTCTAAAAAGCGCACTTTTTCATTCTTAAACTGTCATGATGATTCTGTGTAACCATCGGTTAGCTGCCTGTCAATTTTCTTGCGTGCACAGAATCAAACCGATTCCTCGTTTATCCACTGATTGCAGCGTGAATTTGTCGTTCTCTGGCAAGTGTAAATATCCGCTTATATTTTTGCAAATTTTTCTCCTGCAAACAAAGATTTGCGTACCGCACATGCGGCAGCCATTCAGAGGCCGCCACTCCCTTTCTGAATTGTAGTACTTTTTCGTATGATAAATAAAAATGAAGTACAAATAGTATTTCATTTTAATAATAAATGACTCCTTATTCAGCACATATTGTTTCCAATTTTTATCAACTTTTTTCGTCACTACAATTTCAAACTGATTCTTTCGCGGGATTGGATGTATTGATTTGCCAAAGTAGACACACTTTCCGATTTCCGAGTACGAACATTTTGCTGACGTCTTTTGGAAGACTTAGCTGGGCAGCATCCTACAAATGCAAACACACACGCACATCCACACGTCTTGAGTGGTGAGATCAGTTTTCCCAGGTGATATCTCGGACGAAGTGCTCTATTAAAATGGGTCGTCGAGTGGATGGATTTGTGATGAAGAACAATACAATCCATGCTTAACATCTACTGTGATTTCGCGTTTCTGGTTTCACACAAAAATTGTTACCAACACTATCCATGCTTACTTGTATTGTACCCCATAATTGAGACCATCAATGATACACACTAACGCGCAAAAAAGAAAAAAATCTTTGCAGTTTGTTCGAAGAGACGTTTGCGGAGAATAACGAATAGGTGTGACGGCAAAATATATTACAAGCTCGAATACATGTATGCATGCATCATTATTTATATTACCTTGCACTCATTGTACTCCTGTGAATGATAAATCCGATGCCTGGCCAAGCCTATGGAAGGCACTAACTTCAGCTACGGTTAAGTTAGACCTTGTCTACACGATCCTCTATTTCGACGGTCCATCTAACATTGCTGAAGTCATTGGAATGAAGTGGTTTTCTATTCGGTTTATATCAATGATTTGGTACTCATAAAAATACTCATTACCAGTTGTGAACAGCCTTCACTATCCTTTTGTATTTGATTAGGAAATTCAATGAACTCACCTACTAATGATTCCATACGATGCTCGCCCAGACCAAAGCAAACCCGATGACAAAAGTTGATTGTTTCAGGTTGGGTCCATTCACTAGATTGTTTCAAAGTACAATGCAGTGAGAGATATGGCACTACAGATGCATATTAATATGACGACTAGCAGTTTGCTAATGTAATTCAAATATGTCAGTATTGTGAAACGTTCTAATTTGATGATGTTTACAATGGGATACAGTGGACTGCCAACGGGTCCAGTGAAACCGATACTGCTCTATGAGAGCTGTCGTGGGAAGTGTTTTGCTATACTCCATATTAATCAATTACAGATCATCCTATTTGCTGTACGCACTAGCTAAGTTTAATAATTTCTGACTCACAACAGCCTGTAATAGGTGTTTCAATTCAGATCACGTCAAGTGGAGTATCTACTCTGAGCACTCCGGTGGGTAGATTTCCGGCAGTACATAGCTGTACTCACAGCAGTTACACAATGAAGAAAGCATAACTTACAACGGTAAGAGAATACAGTGATACGAGTTGATTTGGGAATCAGAACACTCAACGTCCTCTTAGTTCAGCGTCGATGTTTGCAGGACTATGTGAGAAGCTAATAACGTAGAGGACACTGAAGGACGGTTAGGCAGTCGTAAGTGCACAAACCATTTTATAACTATCACTGGTAAGAGAAGAGGAGGCATACAAGCTGAGGTCCTTGTAAAGCGGGTGATGTGAGTCATTCAAAATTCCCTCTTCGAATCTTTTGTGAGCTTAGTGATTTTGGGACTTGATGGAGTCTGTAAGGTCATTACGAGTTAAAAGGGCAAGTACCTGAGAGGCCTTTTTGTGGTGGCGAAGTCTTTAGCTTATAGTCCAGGGGAGAAAACGGGAGAAAAATGCAACCATTGAAGTAATGTGCATACTAGAACAAAACTTTGAATGAGATAAAAGGGTAAAGACATTGCATACCGGTGCTAAAATTAGTATATTAGTCTGCTCATTTTTGTGAAAACACAGGGAACATGTTCAGCCCAACAGAGATTATGACTGTTCGTAAATTCAAGTTATCTGATTGATACTTCACGACCAATGGAGTTGTTTCCTTCGTTAGTGTCTGAGCAACATCCCAAAACTTTTAAATACCTGGACCCTTTAAGAAAAGAGGAAAACAACATCTGAGCGTTTACGATAATTTAGGTTAGACTGTGGGCTTTATATCAGTGGTCAGGATCTGAAAAAAACAACATTGGAGTTCGAATGCAACAGATGTATCAGAATGGGGCAACCCAACCGCAACATCAACTGCATACTTTATAATGAAGGAATAGTCATTGACGGACGTGAATAGCGTGTGGGCTGAGAATAGAAAAGCAGAGAGGATTGCACCCTGTAGAGGTCTTGGGCAGAAACGAGGATGGGAATGGTTCTGCCTCTTTATCTTGTAAACTGCTTCCGACTGAAAATAAGCAGATAATAGTTTAATGAACTAAGGGTTGTCGTCCCGCTTATCGAAACTGTCAAATGTATGATTGCAATCCAGAAATCCTGCTTACTTTCACTTTCACTTTACTTTTGTTCTCCTAAGAGAGGACGAGCTGGCTTCATGGATGTCACAGATTGCATCAGCCCACGCAAGGCAGCCGCACATGAGATCAAAATCGAGAGATCTAGTTCTGGTTCTAGAGACAAACACCGTAAACAAATGGGAGTTCCAGTAGCTCATCGTTCGACTTGACCATGCTGATCCATGGTTTCAGTTGTGCTCCAAGGCCGCAGCTCCGACTTTCGCGTGGAAGAGGTGACAGACAAGGTCTTCAGATGCCGGTATTTGGATGTAGTAGGATGTGTCCGAACCATTGCAAAAGTGGCCGTTGACGGGATAAAGACAATTTTTCGGTGTGAAAGCATCGTTCTCTTATGGTGTTGCTTGATGTCCTATCTTGCCCGGCCACTTTTGGGATCATTCGCTGGCATTGGAGGTCAAATGCCCACAGCATTCTGATGTCTATAAGGCGTAATGACAAAGTTTCGCAAGGGTAGGTCATTATGGGGCCTACGGGAGCTAAAAATACTCTCTCGATGTTTTCAGTTGGCGCTCTGACTTCGTCCTTGGCTTGATCGTTTGAAAGGATCGTGAAGCACAAGTATTTGAATACCTGCATTTGCTCAGTTAGATAGCTGTTAAGCTATATTGGTTGTGCAGACTGTACAGCACTAGTCAAAAAGATCTATAAATTTGATGCTTTGACTTCTAGTCCCATGGTTTCCTCGAAGAAAACTGCACGATTCAGAATTGGCTGTAGGATATTTGGACTGTCTCCTATTATAACAAAGGCATTTGCGAATACCGAATCAGCTAATAAATCTTCTGTACTGAGTTGTGCTTCAAAGTAGTTTGTGAGAGCTTACAGCATTATCAAGTCGATAGCGCATATAGCAACTATTCCGATTTCTTGGGCTTTCAGGCCAGCAGAAAATAAAAAGTGGAATCTTCGAGCAATATACATCATTAAACTTAAGTATGAATTATGTCAGTGCTCTAGAAACGGAGAAGTTAGGTCCTGAATACTCGAAGTTCATGATACATATGCACGATACCCATGAGCAAGAAAAATCAGACAAATTGCAAAGAAGTAATTCACAGCGTAGTTGAGTATGACTAACGACAACGGATAAGCAAGTCGAATGCCTGAGTTGAGGGAGATTGTTCTCCAAAAACAGCTTTTTGCGAGATTAGCTGAGTAATATGACTTCATGAGACTGACAAGTCGGTTCTGCATGCCATCTGCTTGCAGAATGGTCCATAAAGCTTGCCTGTCAACTGAGTACAGTGCTGTGAGAAAATCATCAAAACAGACTGATGTCCGTTGTTGAAGTTTCAAGCCATGTTCCGATACTCGGCCAAGAGTGAATATCTGGTCTATTTATCCCCTAACACGGCGGAAGTCTCCTTGACTGGGATGAGCACGTTCGTCTCTCACGGTTGAAAAGCGATTCAGTAGGAGCACGGAGAATATCTTTGCAATTACTTTGCTCAGGCTGATTCTGCCGCAGTTGTCGCACAATGTCCTGTCATCATTTTGGGAGAGGGAGCATGAATGAGGTTTCACAGTCCACGAGAAATTGTTCCTTTTTCCATATTGAACAGAACAACGCGTGGAAGAGTTCCATTAGCGTCGGAAGGCACGAGTCATATAACTCCCTTCTGACGATGTCTTCTACCAGAGCCTTACGGTACTTTAGATTGTGTATCACAGCAGTAATGTTCTCTAGGGATAAAGAGCTGAAACTAATATTGTAGACTCCACTTTGGATGGTGGGAATTCGACTTGCGAAGGTTACCTTGGGAGGATTCAAAGGATTGTCAAAGTGCTCGATCCATCTCTGCATCTTCTTCCGTTGTTTCGCGATCCGTGGCCCGGTAAGAGACGAGAACTAGGGAAAGTCACGAAAGTTAGCCGTTTCCTCCGATTTAGGATAAGTAGTTGTTTCGATCTTCTCTTATCGAACGCCTGGCTTCTTGTCGAACCTCCCGAAAGCCAGGAATGTCATCTCGGCGGGAATCTTTAGCTTTTTTGGGTAGATAGTAGGTCATTCCTGATGCCTCTTTCTTCTGTCATTATCGTACAGTGTCAGTTTTGTCGACCGCATACTGCTTGATAGGTGATTTCAGTGAGTTCCATCGTTGTTCCACCGATGTTTCTTCTGTGAATGAATGACTGGTTAGATGGGCGGTGATATCATCTAACACCTCTTTTCGCTTTGTCGGTGGTCATAGAGCAGCTATGTTCATCCTTCTCGGAGCAAAGAATTTCTTGACGTTAACTGAGTGGACCTCGAGAACTCCACGGACAAGTGTGCGGATGGCGTCATTCTCATTTCCTCTCGATGCTCCTCTGTGGAACTGACATCTTTCGATCGAGAATGCCCAATGAAATCGTGCCAGCAAAAATTCGATGTGGTGTGTTGTGTGGCCGTCGTCTGATTATCTCGACAGAAGACGTCGCCTAGATAGTTGGAAGCAAATGCTGAAGACGGTTATTCAGTTGCAGTCTGCGAAAATGACGAGACGAACACCTTTGATGCTTTGTTGTCCAAGGACGTATTCCTCTAGGATGTGTCCAGTTGCTTGGTTTAAAAGACCGGTGCGAGCGTTCCAGCCCCCGTGCAATAAGAGGTATATCCCGATTCCGGACAATGTTGATCACTTCATGCAACCCATCATAGAATTCAACTTTCGTTGCCTCTCTAGGTGTTATTGTCGGGTCATAGAATAAAATAACTGGTGTATTCAGAGGCGAGGAACGAAAACGAGGTCTTTGAATTCAAGAGCAGTTTGCCGATACACGGTAGATAATGCTAAATGGCTCCAAATTGGTCAGAGAGTGAATCCGCTCTACTACCGAGGCGATTGCTATCAGGGGACACAGACCAATCTTATGCACCTAAAACAGTTCTTCAAGGTGTCACAGCTCCCGTGGCTGAAGGTCATTGTGATGATGGGACGGATACACGGGCCTGGAAAACCTGGTGGTCAGTGAGCCCATACAAATGCAACGGAAGCAGGTGTGACATTCAGCTTTATGCTTTTACGTTAATAATCTGGATCGCACTTTTGAGTAACGCCAAGATTTTGCATGTGTACTGTACTGAGGATAGGTACCGAAAAGACGGATCTGTGCTTGCCATGTGTGATGACCTGTGTGAGTATTTGTGCACACTGCTTTAGTACAACTAGGGGAAGATTATCAGGTCCATGGGATTTGTTGCACTTGAGAAGAAGCAACTTTTCTTAAACAGTTTGTATGATTATATTGTAGGAGATGGAGCTGGTAAATCTGGAACAAGATAGTGTTTTGGGACAACTGAACAAACAATGACACCTTTCCTTGTTGAGGTTGCGGTTTAGATCTTTGACTTTAAGGTATAGGGTTGGATGTCATGGATAGATACTTTCCAAGCTTTTGATAAAGGTCCAGATTTCTAGGCAATCCCTGTTCGGTTACGAGCGCACAACTGTATAAGACATTAAGCCTACAAATTCCTGATTGCACTGACAATGAGAAAACTGCCGCTTTTCAGCTATTCCCACTCTTGTAAGCGCTTTCGTTCCTACGGATTAACTTGTAGAGGAGCCGATAAATCAAGATGCATCAGACTAACTTAAGACAGAACTGGTTAACCTTGAGTTTCAACTTAGAGCCACAAACACAAAAAAGCAGAATATTCTGTTGACTAACGAACACATCAGTGCACTCAAGCAACTGGAGTCCTTCGGACCTATTCTGGTGGATATTTTTGTGTGTCATTAGTAACATAACTTATAGTGGGATACTTCAAGAGTCGATCTCCAATGTCGCAATGGTGATGACATATTCACCATCAGTGAAGACCTCGGCAAAGCAGATTGGTTGTTTCGTCCATCCAAACGTCAAATTGACTCGTCACAGGGTAGAAAACAATCCCATCGTTTTGGGCGTGCACTAATCTGACTGACCAGAAGGATTGATAAGATCAGTCTGCCGGAAAAACATGATTTGAATGATATTTTCATTTCACGAGCTTCGCGCCTATGAGATAAAAGATCGGTCTCAGTCGAACGATATTTCGCAAAGTACGTGAAGTAGGCGTAGAAGGCACATTGGCTGATCAGCATCGTAAACAAAGCAAAATGCTACAGTCCAAAGGTTGTCTAATATAATTTATTCTGAAGTGCTCCGTAAAGAAAATATTTCTATTCCGAAGACAAAGTGCTCCGTGGAAAACTACCTTACAGCTACCATTAGAGGGTGAAGACGTCAGCCAACTAATTAGTAAGCACTTGAATTCAGTCATCAAATGCACTTACTAGGCAGCAGATCTGGTTGCAATCACCACCCTCACACGAACACCAACACCGTCGGCAGAAGAGCCGCTCACTCCGAGTCAAATCAAAACTACAGTCAAACACATTATATTGCACCTGTGGAACTACGCATGTTCTAATACTTTGCCACTGTCAGCAAATCCAATGCAACCGTATGTGTAATATCTTAAGAGGCGAACACAGAACGTCCCCCCAACAATGTCGTGCCTCCCATGTCTTTCCCATCCTGTCGTTTACCGATGCACGGCATGGAAGTTGGTAACGGACATCCAATGCCGCATTCAGGCAATGAATTTTCCGTTAGGGTGACGCACGCAATACTTTTCACTGATTGGCTAACGCTCGTAGTAAACGCACACAGATAGCGAAGCGTGTGGTTCAGCCCAACACATGAACAGATCAGGAATTCGGCTTGAAGCAAAAAGCCGGTAAATGCCCACAATAAAAGGACCTAACCAAGTAACGGATGTCGGATGGATTTCATTGTCTCTGTTTATTTTGTCCTAAATATCCCACTCACTTTTTTTACTGTACCTACAAAAGTGGGCACTACTGTCAAACTCGATATGTTGCATTTTCTGGAATGTACCCGTCTTTCCGAAAACCCGAGAGGTACGACATATCAGGAGATAGCCTGTATCTTCCAGTTCACATGCGGATTTTCAGCCGTCTACACAGCAGGAACAGAGAGACAATAGCGCCTCCGAAAAAACAAACATATTCCGGTTCGACTTCAGAAGTTGGTGAATAGCCATCGTTGAAACCAAAACTATCATTTGATCTATTTGGCTACATACAACTGACAGAATACGCTGTGTAAGTCAAGGGAACTTTTTCAAAGTCATACAAAACACTACAAACACGATATTGTTAGGATGTACCGAGGCCCTAGCTATTCTCATATGTAAACCCGAACTGTGCAAACATCTTGAATGGCTTATCAGTTTGTTTCTATCCCTTTGACAGGACAGTTAAGCCTCTCATTCCTGTCTGCTCCTATCACTTATCATTCACTTCAGTTATGTCTCAGTTTCATTGGTCACTTTACTGACTGTATAAAATAATTCCATCGACTGCGGTATCCATGTATGCAGATGCGATGAAATCTTGCAGGATAAGTTGTGCAAGCCTATGTATCGGCCATCTCTTTTCAAATTTGCGACTGGAAATCACTGTTTTCAATTATGCATGCTTTTCTTAGGAAATTTCTGTGTTGTACTTCTTCAAGAACTGTTATATTCACTAAATGACGAAAAGTAGCACAAATAAACGGGATATTGAGATGTGACTAAGGATCCACTAAGTCTTTAACAAGCTGAACTTCTTCATGCAATTAGGTCAATCAAACGGGGCATTCCGTCGCGAAACGAAATGTGATTTGGTAAGGTAACTGTGTCAGCTGCAAGGTGCGTGCCTATGTGTGACCGTGGTAGCCAATGCCAAGGGATAAATTGGGCAATCAGAATGTTCGACTAGGTGAGTTTTGATATCGGAGTGAAGGTTTACAGGACCACACAACAATATCCGTGTTGGTGATCGTGACTCAAAACGTCTGTTGTGGTCAGTGGTGATCGTTATGTGCTCCGAGGGGATTGATTCTACATTTTGCTCGTTTCACCCGTGAACAATCGGAAACTGTTCACAACAAATGTTCTTCTCTTTCAAAACTAAATATATTCGTGATCTACAAGGAGTTAACAAAGGCTGCTTTGAAGTTATATATATTTCACTCTCAACGGTATTTGTATGGATAAGTTATTCTGAACGAAGTAATGATTTTTTCCAATATTCCCAGCTTGACGATGATAGCAACGCCAATGAGACGTCACATATTTCAACTGGCCGAAAGATACACTAGGAATCCCACTTACGAGTAACTGATATGACGACTCCGTAGTAGTAAACATTTTGAATGTTGGGTATATACATTTGCAAAGTATTTTTCACAAGAGCTTGGAAGTTTTCAGAATAATATTCGATATTTGCGTTGATCAGACCGGATCGATCCAAAACAATTGTGCTGTTAACCTGATCTGGAGACGCATTGTTCATGATGCAGTCCATCCAGTATGTTGCCAGATTAGAATAGGTCTGCAGTGCGTTGAGATTCTGCCAAGAATGAGAGGGAATTGCCTGTATGAACCACTGACACCAATGAATGCATCCGTAATTAGGATGAAACACCAATCGCAATGTGAACGTCTTAGGCAGGAGAAGCGTGCGAAAATAATGATGATTGACGGTATGGCATACACACCGAGTTAGGTTTAATTTTCACTGGAACGAGGGTTGCATTGCCACCTCTTCACTTCTACTAATGCTGCAGCTGGTACTGCTACTACCATTACCACCACTATTACTGCCACTACTGCTACTACTGACACTAATGTTTACGCTAATACTAATACTAATACTAGTGCCGATACTAATGCTAAGGCTACTAATCCTAATACCACTACCGTTACTTCTGTTATGACTCACAAGACGTGCCTCACAAATGCGTTCTGAATGAAAATCACTCTTTCGAACGTAACGGAAGTCAATTAAACCCAACAACAATGCTTTTTCGTAATAGCTGTCCAGTCCAGTTGAAGACAGTCGTATTTCAATCGCAGTGTGCAATCACGTGATTAACATGTCTTCTTTAATCTTACTGCGTTCATTCCATATGAAGTCATTGCACTCATTGTCGCTCCACTACGTTACGTCATTGTGTTATAAGCAATCAACCACCTGTTTATTCAGCATGAAGCATGCACACTCCACTCCCCTAAAAAACTACTACTGATACTAATGCTATCACTACTACTAGTACTACTACTACCACTGCCATTACCAGGACTACTACCAGTAGTAATTATATTAGTTTAATCCAGAAGACAAAAGCTTCTGGATTACACTGAAATGATCGAAAAAATATCTTATTCTCATCAAATATATACAGTCCGCAGCAATTCCACCTTCGCTTTGTAAGAGAATACTACCACACGTTACCAACTTTGTTCTATTCATCACGTTTTTGTTCCCTTCAGTATTCGCAGTTCTTGCTCATCACGCGTCTATTATTGAGTCGTATGTGGTATATCACACCACACAAGGCTTTCCTTACAAAAATAATAAAGACTCTAGGAAGTACCTCATACATCTCCTTTGTTCCGAGACTTACCGATCTTTTGGAAACAATGAACTCTCGTCATATATATCAAAACAGCAATGAGGACCGCAGATTTGCTCAATGTATCCTGGAGCGTTTCGCTACACCTGTACACTTGCATACTGCCTTCAATGTGTTTTTTTTTATATAGTCAGTAGATTAACTAATGAAACTGAGACAATATTAAAGTGGATGAAATGCTATAGGAGCGAACAGGAATGGGGTGGAGGTGGCACTAAATGTTAGGTCATCAGGGTAGGGCCAAACTGATAAGCCATTCACGCTGTTTGCACAGTTTAGTTTTATAATTGAGAGTGGTTAAGGCCTCAGCATATCTAAGCAATCTCGTGTTTGTGGAGTTGTTTATAACCTTGAACGAGTGGCTTGGATTTACGGTGTTTATGATCAATCAGATGTCGCATAATTAATGGTCTGATTGCTTTTGGTTTCGTTGATGACGGCATCATTGTGAGCTGACTAGTTATTGATTTTTGAAGCCAAACCGGAATATGATCATTTACTCGGTGAAGCAGTGTTCTCTCCGTTCTGCTTACGCAGATGGCTGAGCATCCACATGTGAATTGATAGACGCAGTTTGATTTGGCGCAGACGGCGTTAGTATACACACGGTTGTGAAAGTATTAACTGGATCGGCCACGTAGTGAGTGTGTTTGACGACTTACTTTAAGCGCTTACTAATTACTGGTGAACCTGGAACACCAATACAGGGCCACCCACACAGCAACAAAAAATACTTAGTTGACTAGAGAACACATCAGTGCACTCAGTTAATCGGAACATAACCCGGACATTTTAATTTTACATCCAGATAAGCGATCCGAAGTAATATTAATGAGCAAGTTATCCTGCAAAGAAAAGATGCTAACTATTCCGAAGGAGGACACGAAGTTCAGGCTTGACTCTTGTTCATATGGCTCTCAAGAGCTCGAGAGAAAGATATGCACCGAACAGAACACGTTATTACAAGCAAATCTGATATCTGAATCAACAGAAAAACACACTTAAGACCTAGATGAACCGAAATACCACAAATGTATGGTGTACCGAAACTAAATAAGACAGATGTTCTAACGAAACCAATCTCAGGCATGATCAATTCACCCCAACATGCTTTAGCCAAATGGTTAGCACTGTAGTTGAAATCAGTCAGAGAGATAATTTTGAACTATAAGGTAAAGAACACCTTCGAAGTGTGTCAAAAGCTCAAGGATCGGAAAGCAGGAAACAAAGATGTCTTCATAATGGACCTGAATTTTCTGTTCACTTATATTCGGGTGCAGGAAACTATTCAGATAATTTGTCAAACTACTGAAGCAAACAGACTTAATTTTGGATCACCTGTGGATGAGCTAGAGCGGCTTCTACTCCTTTGCACATCAAGCGATGGCCTCTCTTTCCTCAACGAAGGATTTCGGCGAATTGATGGAGTCTCTGTGGGAAATCCCCTTGAATCTATTCTGGCAGACATTTTTGTTGATTACTTGGAACAAAATTTACAACGAGCCGTTTCAAGACTTGACCTCTACTACTGATACGCTGATTACACATTTGTCATCAGTGAAAACAGCAACGATGCTGATATGTTATCTGATCACCTTATTAGTTTCTATCCAAACATCAAACTAATTTGTCGTGGCATAGAAAACAATCGTATCTCCTTTCTAGACATAGACATTTCTAACCGACGGGACGGCTCAATTAGGAAATCATTCTACCGGAAAAACGAGTTGACTGGACGATACCTACATTTTATTACCTTCGCACCTATGGAATATAAGATCGGTCTCGTTCGAACATTGAGTTTTTCTGTTGATTCAGATATCAGATTTGCTTGTAATAACGTGTTCTGTTCGGTGCATATCTTTCTCTCGAGCTCTTGAGAGCCATATGAACAAGAGTCAAGCCTGAACTTCGTGTCCTCCTTCGGAATAGTTAGCATCTTTTCTTTGCAGGATAACTTGCTCATTAATATTACTTCGGATCCCTTATCTGGACGTAAAATTAAAATGTCCGGGTTACGTTCCAATTAACTGAGTGCACTGATGTGTTCTTTAGTCAAATAAGTATTTTGTAAAAACTTGTAACATGAAGAAATTTCTTTTCGATATATCACTTCAGGCATTTACATATATAGTGCTGGGTAAAAGAGAGCATACAAGCAGCTAAATGTAGCAGAGGGGGACTCAATATGCAACAAATCCGGTAACTCGACAACATGCTTCAACTTGATGAATCTTGTTCATTGTGTGAACGACAACGACCTTGGTTGCCAAGGCGAAATGGTCTGATCGAAGTAAGTTAAGAACCTTCAAGACACGGGAATATGACTAATTTGATAAACAGGACCGCATAAATCATCCTAGGTTAAATTCAACTGGGTTCACTATCCATAAAGTACGGTAGAAGCCTTTTTCTCAGTCAAAGTAATTTTCATGTTTATCCCCTTATGGGAAGGTCAAAAGAAATTCTATCATAATGTGGAAACTTGATGTGATGTGTCGTTTCATAATTCTTTTATTTGGTGATTGTCTAAGTTCTTCGGAAAAGGAAAATTCTAGTTTGCATCTACGTGAACGTTGACATCAAGGTGATTTGAGTACGCTCCATTAATCGCATGTATATATGTTGTATTAGGGAGGAAGATATTGATGAGAAAATACCTTCCCCGACAAATAGATGCCAACAAATTCGAATCTGCGGTCAGTTTTTTATCTATACTACTTGCTTACGGAGATATTTGATATAACCTTTGAAAATGAATGACTCGAGGTTGTACGTTGTACAAAAAATGTATAATTCACCTTCACAGGAGCGCTGTATATTGTTTTAATACTCAAGACCCTACATATTTGTATATAAGCAGGGGAGTTCCGATGTTCAATCGTCTTTGGTCCATAACCAAATACATGGATGAGCTGAAGGTCTTGTCTGCTGTGTTCTTCCTTGCTTGTGTGGGCTATCCAAGGCTCGATTACCGGCAATAGCTCGACAAATGAAGAATCGTGTATTCTTAATCGAGGGATATTCCATGAGGTTTGTAACAAACGTCTGTAAGACCTGCAGATTCTCGTCGCCGTCCTGTTTCGTTTTGTGTTTGAAATACTTCAATATAAATAAAAGTCCTTCGTTTTCGTTTTCCCTCAGGGGTTTCTATTCCGTCATGGTGATGCCGATTCGCGTTGGCAAGATTAGGGGTTTGTCTGAATTTTGGACGCATTTATTCATCCCGTGTTAGCAAACCACAAGGGTTACTGTCATTGAACTTCACATCCACCTTCTAGTTTTTACTGATCTAAAAGTATGTATTCGCGTGGTAATACTGTGAGTAGGAGTAGGAAACGTGCTCGTCAGGTGCCCATATGCATGAGTTTCTACAATACCTGGGTACCCAATCGAAGATAGATTATGTATTCCCACTCTAAGAAAAAAAAGACTATGGAAATTGATAACGTGTGTAGATAGAAAGCGGTTAAGTAGAATATCTCGTTTTGATTGATATTGTTCTACCCCAAAATTGATATGATAGACGGGAGCTCGTATGTACGCACGAGAGTACAGCAAGCGCGATTGCAAGCAAGTGTCAGAATGAGAAATAATCCTCAGGCGGAGCTCGTTGCATGTTATTTGTGAAGTAGGGCAATCAAGAGAGTGGTGCAGAGAGACATCGGATGCGCGAATGTAAGACGAACTACAAATGAATGAATCAGGACAGCATGTCCGTGGTGTATAGATTAGCGTCACAACAGAAGGGGTATGTGATTTGTTATTGAAATGATTCATAATACGACATCAAAGCTCAAATTACCATGGAAAATCCATGTAAGCCCTGTAATGCTGTTTCATCTGGCTTTTCCAGAGCACTCAGTATTTCGTGTACGGGGAACCCCAAAGTAAACTGGAACTTGGAGGGTACGGCTCTGAGTCTACCGCGGTATGATTACCAAGCAGTAAGCGTCCATATAGCCATTGATGACACACCAACTCTGTACTATGCAGTATTGACGAGTCGTAAACATTTTGACGCTAGCCCGGCTATAGAACGACATGTTGTCTTGATACTCACGAGGTAATTTCAGTGAATGCAACAGTATAAATTTAATGACAATCACGACGCGCTTTATTATGTCCGAAGTAAGTAAGGCATTCACAGGGAGTTTTTTAACGAAAAGATGGTTTGGGGTTGACTCACGCTTTCACACAGTTGTTTTTCAATCGTGTTGTACTCATTGGTGCCCTTGATGGACATATTGTTTGTCCAATCCACTTGTCTTTGATTCAGATAGAGTTTGCCGCACACATAGATAGCTAGCAGGAAGAAATAAGGATGAACCTTTAATCATGATCATGACAAAACTGTAGAGGACTTACGGGTTCAAAACTCCAAGTTCAGATGAATCAGCAACAACAATAATAATAGTGATAATAATACTTCGAATAATAATTTGGGTAATAATGAATTTAATGAGCAATTCTAAAGTCAAACACTGTTAGAGGAATTCCTCCCGTGTACTCTCTCATCGGTCGAGTATGTATAAAATCCGTAAGAAGACTTGGTCTGGACAACACTTGCCTTTCAACAACTTCTCGTTAATTGAACATAAGAGAGCTCTGGTCCGAACCCTTTTCTTCAGGGCGTGACAAGTCCGTACGAAAGATACTTCACCAAACGAGAAGGCAATTATACATGCTACATTACGTGACAACGGTTATCCTGACTCATTCACTCGTTTCGACAATCAGACCAGAAACCAGACCCATTCACCTGAGTTATGTGTGCCGGGGAAAGATATCTACATACCTCTCCCGTGCAAAGGGGAGTCAGTAACACACATTATTACACAACGCATCAAAAATGCAATTCATAGAACATACAATGCCGCTGCACTACGCTTTCACTCATCCACACGGCACCACTACACAAACCCATTCAAGGTTCGACATTCAGTTGAATCCACCTCCCACTGCATCTACGCCTTCCCTAGCAGTTGCAAGAATGCATACGTCGGTAGGACCGACCGATCACAGCCAACTAGAATGGCTGAACACATCCCGAAACACATACATGACGCGATGGCTCAGCCTAGCCTACAACAATCGGCTGCATCATGTAGGCTGATCTTGGCAATAGCTCACCAACTGATCGAAAGTGGTCACACGATAGATCCGGCGACCGCGTTCTCGGTCTCGTTACGTCGTCGCGAAAACTCCGACTAATGGTATAAGGGGGATTATCGACCGCGTATATCAAACCTGCCCTGTGTCCAAGAGCGTTTGACTTACAAACCTAAACTACCATGGCTTTAGCTAACCATATGCAGTCACATATAAACACACCATTATATATATATATATATATATATATATATATATATATATATATAGATATAGATATATATATATATATCATTTTCCAACAAGAGGCGAGAACCTGAGACAATCTGATTTGTTGGCTTCATCTATTGTACGAGGAGCCGGAATGATGTAGATAAGGAAAAATCCACATGCATTGATTGCTTCCATTACCTACATCATTCTGGGTCTTCTTGCCATCGGGGCACTCCACACATATAAACCAAAGTGTCTTTCGGATCTCATCTTTCCAAGTACTGTCCGCCCCATTGGGAAGTGGTCGACTATGTTAGTCCAGCGTTTGTTATGTGATACTGGAATTGTGGTTTCACCTTATTGTCTATTCATAGGCGTTATCCACGTCGGACCTGCTTTACGGAAACAGCTGAAGGGGTAGAGCAACTGCCTGGTAAGCGTGAGGTCGTCGATTCGACTTCGGCTAGAGTAGTGCATTTCTGGGTGAGAAAATGTCATGTATAGATTCTATTGTTTACAACTTCACTTATCAAGTTTCTCTACCGGCTGATAATGAACTAACCTATTCTGAAATGTGTGGTGTGCAACACACAAATCACTGAAGTCATCATTTTACGTCTTTCTGCTACGGATGGATGGAATAATTACGCGAGAAAGCTTCCATTATCTGATTAAGTACAGCTTCCGCATGATAGTGAATAGTAGAGTAAATTTTCGCCAAAATGAAACACCATCGACTTATTGAAAACGATTAGACTCACGGAAAACAACAGTATTGATATGATTCACTCCTGGAAGTGGAGGTGGGAAGTGAGCTGAGTGCCGTTATTGTGCAAATGGGATACAGATCGTTGAAAACGGATGATTCATAGCAGAAGTGGTTATCAACACTTACGTCTTCGCATAATGCTTGAGTTTCAGTGTTTGGGAGGGGACATTACTCACTGATTCGAAGGTTACCTGTACTGTCAGAGATAACAAACAATCACAACAATTAGATTTAGAGTGGAAAAATGTAAACTCCCAATAGGTCAGGTGTGATAACGATCCGGGTGACAACGATTGGCTGTATATCACACAGGGAGTTAGTGGTTCCAGAGTTGAAACATTCTACTCCAGAGGTAGTGAAGGCTTAAACCATTTATAAGCCACTGGTCAATTAATAACGGGCGTAAACAAAGTGTCGAAGTTCATCACTCCTTGGTTGGATTGGGTCCAAATACCGCGCCATGTAATCGTTTCCAACTAAGCTTCCAGGACACGAGCTAGAAGATTTCTAAATTTGGCAAAAGGTTTATGATCCCTCTCAAGGTCTAGTATTTAAAATCTAGTTCTCTTCCAACTGGGATCTCAATGCTTCGCTGACCCAAAACATCATGAAAGCATGGTGTAAATGTTATATTCATGCTGTTCGGGATTATGAGCAATAGATATTCAACGTTACATAGCTGGACCATCAAAGAGGACAAGCAAATTCAACCTGCAATCTCATTTTTGACATGAAGAACTTGATCTCGAAACAAATTCATCTGGAAGACAATCACAGTCATTGATAAGAGTTGCCTAATTAAACAAAACAGCCTAGGAATGTTTCCAAGGGAGCACTATTGATGATGAAACTGTTCATGGCAGATTGGGAGTAGAATTTCTACTAGGCGTCCAAACTGAACAGCTTAGTCAGGATTTTGCTGATTTAGTTGAACTAATCAAGACGTCACTACCGGACTTCATTTTCATTAGGTTGATATCATTATAAATAAGGTATCCTTAGATGACCTGTGGGCTCAAACATGATTATGCGCTTAGGTTCACCCTGATATGATTGATTATAACTAAATTTCGGAGAAAATTCCTATCGCTAGAGTATGATTTTGTGGCAGTATGGGGTGGTTGACGGAAGAAGCTTTCCGCGGGCTAGGTGTACGCTGTACCTACAGGGAAAGTTTTCCACTGTTAGTCCGCAATACCTTGATGAAACATGAGTTAAATCTAATAGAAGGTGAATGAGAATCTCAAAAGACAGCGGTCTTTGGACCAAAGATTCCAGTTCTGTTTGAACGGCCTTGGAAATCAGGCTGTCATTAAAATTGGAACTAAATATAAACTTGCCTAAAGACACAAAGATTGCCATGATGTTCTGATCGCTGAGCTTGGCGTTTAGATCGCAGACTTTTCATTACCAGTCGAGGTGACATCGTTACATCAGTGCATGCACTGACGATGTCACCTCGACTGGTAACGAAACGTTTACGATCTTAACGCCAATCTCAGCGATCAGAACATCATGGCAACCAACAACCTGAGCAACAACCAACACAAATATTTGAAACTATTGACACAAAGATTCACCATAATCGTTGGAACACAACTATATTACAAGATTCAACTTCACTTAGGTTTCCTTCAGTCACTGTATTACAGCAATAACCCTTAGTACCCAATAAGGCATCTAACAAAATCTGTCTTGTTTTTGATCGTTTTGTTTTGCTAAAATCTATCTCCAGTTACATTATGAATGTAAAACATTTGTATATTGTCGAAAAAAACGGTACACAACAAACCCATCTACCATCACTGTAGATGGAAAATCACCTGTTTTGGACCTAGGACGTCTTATTACACGAAAAGAAGCACTCGTTTTCAATGCGATGTCAGAAGAGTTTCGAGTTTCTGGGTATTTTCGTGGTTCTGTAAAAATAAAATCATGAAGTCAGTGAAATACGTCGAAATAAACCAGTGAAATGGATAGTGAAAGAAAAGCTAATGTTAGAAGTAAGCATCCGACGGTTCTGAGCAGAAAACACTGCCATTTGTTGATCAGACCGAAAAAGTGGTTAAATTCAAGAGAGCCAATGAGTCAGAACAGAGATCAGAAGAAATGCCCAATGGGAATAAAATGTGCAAGTAGTTCAAAATAATTTCTGACTACTGAAACAGTAGTCGACAGCAAAAAGCATTAAACGGAATAATACGAGCGGAGTGATGCGGTCATAACTGATAAAACGAGCATCTGTGCTTGCTCCCTTTCTGAGTAATCTTAAAGGCAGTTGCTCCAAAGTTCAAACCTATAGTGCTTTCCAACCAATCTCACTCATTTGTCTGGTTTTAAGCTGACTAATATCACATGATTTTGTATTTGGTCAGACAAGTCCGTAGACAGATATCTGCATTTCAGTCAAAGATATCCACACGTTCAAAGTTTTAGTGTTGCTGAGTAATATGATACAAAGCATTAAGACGAAAGCACAAAGCTGCATTTCAAATCTGTTTCCGCTGTGGGCAAATTAACCTCCGGGTTCATCGGGCCTGCTTGTGTGTCCCACCATCACGTTGATCATAGGCCACGAGAGCTGTAGTGTCTTGAAGAACAGTTTTTTGGTCTCTCAGGAATGGTCTGCGTCCCCTGATTCGAACCGCTTCGGCCGTAGAAAGGATTCGTTGTCTGAACCCTTAAGAGCAGTTTGCCGGCACATGCTAGATAAAGCTAAATGTTCCATCCCTCCCTAATGTGTGACCTGTATCAATTGAATGGGCCAGTATGGCGCTGATTACCGTCTTATTGATCCCTTTGGCTAATCACGTAGGACAGTGCTGTTAGATCCAATTGAGCAAGCTCCTGGTTGTTCTTCCGACGTATTTCACTCCACATGAGTAAGAGTAGAACTAAACACAGCATGGGATATAATAATCAGGTAACTTTTTTGAGTTTCAGTTATAAACACGGTCTAGTGGTGAATGCGATTTGCTGCTTGGCTGCGCAGAAAGTATTTGTCGTCACGTTAGGTAGTCGACGGGCCAAGGTTTCTGCAGCTCTAAACCCTTTGAATTCTATGCGAGTGAGAACGGCTTTCGTTTGGACGTTCGAATTGGGTGTACTACCCTACCCATGTCAGTTAATGATGAATATCTCGTTCTACTAATCGGTTTTGCTGTTTGTCGTCGGAGGACATCAAGGAATGAAAGACCACGGCCATTCCATTTCTAGCGTAAATCGTAAATCCGGATGTGCTTCTGTGAACTTTTGTAGTAGCTCAAATGCGTTATATAAAGAAGGAACTAAACAGAACATGTCAACTACGTACCTTTTATAGATATGTAAACTGATGACAACTTTAATCAATGTTTGGTCTGGTATTTTGGACGTGAAAGTATCTGCAAGCACAGGATCAAGGATCCCAAAGCTGTGCTATCTTCCTGTCTATAGAAATTTCCCTCAAACTGAAAGTTTGTATACTTGGTGTACCGTTTTAGGAGCTCATTGCGTATATCTGCTGGTAAGCCATTGATGAAGTCTTCTGTTGATAAGTATTTGCAAACAAGGTCTATAGTTACTGTCAGAGGTACGTTTGTGAATTACGAGGATAAGTCGAAAGAAGCCATTTCCAATGATTTGGCTTTCACATCCCTGATCACGTCAATGAATTGGAATGTGTCTCGGAATCTATATGGTTCCTGTTTCTTTTATTGGTCCCAAGAGTTCTGTGAGCCTTCGGGCTATGTTGTGGGACAGTGAACCCGGCATGTCAAGTATAGGTAGCATGAAAATACCTGTTTCGTGTGTTTTCGATCGACCACAAAGTCTTCGGATTATTGATCATATGGGTCTTGTCAGCTCATAAGCAATAGCTTCTATCACGTGTTTCTGACGTAGTAGAAGTGTGCTTTTCAGTGGCTACAGTCATGTCTTTTTCCTAAGTCTAGGTGAACTTGGCTGAATCGCTCAGTAGTTCTGTCATTTTCCCGCAACAGTCATTTCTGTCCATGAGGGCTATTCCCGCTCCGTTGTCAGGGCGTGTAATAAGAACTTATTTGTTATCTCGCGGTTACCTGATCGTTCCCAGATGTTCTTCTGTTAATATACTTCTGTAAAAGATGGTGGCGTTGAGGTATTGGTAATGGCTATTGACAAGGGTCGACTTCAGTTGATCTAATCCAGTGTCTCTCATTAGTATCAGGTAGGATAGCTGACTAAACAGGTGCTCCATGCGAATTTTGCATGAATACGGTACAGGCCTGAGGAGAAGTACCGAAAAGACGGACCTGTGTTTGCCATAAAAGTTTTCTAAATTCTGACCATGGGAATGTTTCACAAACTAAAAGTATCTACATTAGGCACTGCATCGAATGAGGAGAACGAAAGAAATCGATCAAAGGACAAAAATTGCTGAGAAATTCAGCTGAAACTCATGCCTGGTCCTTGAGGATCTGGGTAGGAGAAGCAAAAACAGAATTTCTGTTGACTGTCCCGCGGGAGGGCATTGACCAAAAACAGAACGTTCAGAGGTGATAGAGCGGCAACGCGATGGACCATTGTCAGTTTATGGCAATATTCTCATCGTACAAGGTTAGCTTAACCTGAATCCGATATCCACTCACCGAATTTTACAATTTCGTATGGCAATGAGATGAGCAGTTTATTGTGAGGTGAGCAATTACGTCAGAACTAATAATATGTTTCTATCAGAAGATCAACCTTGTTTGGAGGGAGATAGATCTATTCCGAGTTCGAAAACGGAAATATCTCTTTCTACTGGAATTTGACTTAAGTCCTTCAAAAATAAATTCCAATCAGCAATAAGCACATGTATGGCCAGGTACATCTGCTTGTGCTCATTGTTCAATCAACAACGGAAATGTAGACCACAAGAAACATCTGAACTAGTCCTTCAACCTTGATTGAATGATTCGTGAATTCACTCTAGTCTTGGGCGTACTGCCGGTTGTGAAGTGCTCTATTGTACCTTTGTTTATTGTCTTCTATCTTTTCAAATTATTGAGCATGTAACAAGTGTATCATTTGTATCAAGATCATAGCTAACCAGCTATAAAATAAACCCATCTTGATAGCAGTTGTGCCCCGTCTAATCAGTACCATGCTATAGACTCACAAGCACGTGTGAACACCATAGGGTGACTATCCTACCGTGTTCACAGACACACACCTGCCATTGCACTCGAACAAAGTGTTGACGTTAATGTATCAGCCCGGACTGCACTCACCAATCAGATTTCGCTACTTTTGTCTCGGCCCTGCTCGGTCGAAGCCGAGTGTTTCCGCATAGCTCATAGTTGACCATGCATGCAACTCTGACGGACTCTACGGATGAGAGCTTGCTGATTGCCCAGTAAATCTGAATATTTTCTATGGTACTCGAGACAGAACCAACCGAGGTCACCTTGTTTGAGCGATACCCTAATCAGACTGGAATTCAGTTGATCAAATGGATTCAGTGTTCAATTGTTTTATCCCATCACTTGTGGGCGACAGGTTGCCAAATTCCAGAACCGCTGACTGTTTTTTTCCTAATTTTATGCTTGCGCACGAGTGCAGAGCCACGAAGGCCCACTGAACCAATAATGATAGCCGACAATCAGACTCTGAGACCTGGAGTGGAGAACCACATAAGGTACCAGTAGATCAGGTGTGGTGACGATCCAGATGACAGTGTAATGCTGGCTACCAGCAAAATATCTGGTGATGGTGGGGATTCAAACCTCCACTCCCGAGAGGGTAATCGAAAGCTCTAAACCACTGGACCACTACCGGTCGAGTACTGATAAGTTTTTTGACCCAAACCGAGCTGCTTTCAGACAGCCTGGATAATCCAGTGACTGAGGCTTCAGGACCATAGTGTGGTACGCAGACCTGATTTAATTCCAACTTGGATTCTGCGCATGAACAATGCTGATCACTTTCAACACTACTAAAACAACTTTATGTTGCACGAAATGCTTTTAGCGTGCCCCCAAATTTCTGCGATTGTTCGCGACTGCATATACGTGGTGTGCACGTATCTTGTCCCATCACTATATTGGGATCATAAACGGATTCGATTTTTGATGTGGAAAAATCGATTTTATTCCAAATAAGGTATCCGAGAGGTGTAAAACTCTTTTAGCGCACCCCCGACCCAATGACAAAAACAACTACGTGTTGGTGAAACCCAAATACCTTTATTGCTCAGAACTGAAATACATCGACCAGACACGTAAAATCTGACTTTTGATTGTATGTATTATGAATTTCCACCATTCAGCGAGGATACCACACCTCAGTTCGTGAGTGTCGTTAAAGTGTCCTCTGTTTGCATGGACTCTCCTCTCTAGCAAACCTCAAACGTTTTCACTTGGGTTCAGACGGGGACCAGTCGAGGATTTTAATGTTTTGATACAATTCTTGCCGTTTAACTGACATGTGATGAATGTATAGCGGCGTTGGTTTGCTGGAGAAACGTGAACCTCCTCTAATCTTCCGGAGTTGCAGTGAACAAGTAGTAGTCATTCAAAGTTTTGATGTAGGAGCCAGCTGTCTGCTTTCCTTTGAGAACTGCCAGTTGTGATTTACCGTCCACAAAATAGTGCCCATCGACCATCACAGAACCCTCACTGAGGACTCGACAGTCGAAGTCAAGCCTGCTCATCTGCCACAAGTACGATTTTCCGTTGAAAGCCGTCCAAGAAGAACTTTTCTCACCAGTATATAACATGTTGTTCCATTCAGCCTTCCATCCGATGTGATTTCTTACCAATCTAACTTAATCTAAAATATGGTTTTCAGTCATTCAGGCTACCGCTGTCATCTTGACCGGCGGTGGTCAGGTGGTTATCATCGTGAACTTTGGAGGATAACGACGCAGTTTCGATTCCTGCCATCACAGGTCACTTCCCCCATTTGGCAGCCTTCTATTGGCCGCCCCCCCCCTTGCTGAACTCTTGTACAATGTTGTATAAAAAAGGAAGTACGAAGAGTATTTTATTTTTTTCTATATATTTATGTCCCAGGTGTTTTGCTGCTTGTAGCACTTGCTGAACATGGTGAAAACTAATATTTAATTGCATGAACTGCTGCAATTTTGATGCACTTGTTAGTTGATTGGATGCAGCGTGTTAATGTTGCCTCTTGATCAGTCCAGACATTTTTCCTCTTAGATGTATAACTGATTGGATCCTTCAAAATGTCCAGATTACTTTCCTGTATGTGTGAATTCCCTTGGGAATCTTGTGTATCCTAATTGCTGAGTTATTGTAGGCAATTACTTCTCCCTGATCGAACTCAGATAGCCATTGTCCGTGTGGCATTCTTTTTTTCGTGAATGAAAGGTCACCAAATGCAATTTAATTTAACCAAGTGGGTGTGCTTTGTTCACAGAATACTCGTGGTATGAACTTCACCGAAAGACATCTCGGAACATCGCTCCGGACTTCGGCTAAAGATGTGACTCATTCCGCCCACTAAATAAGCAATAGCTTGCACCTTTTCGACAGTGGTGACAGCGGGCGCTAAAAGCATTTCACCTCATTCACAAGTGTTAGTCGAAATAATATAGATTTTTCTCAAGTAAAAATTCTAATCAGAATGTCAACCCAATATAATAATGGGGAAACACGTAGGCTCACCAAATTTCACGATCCTATGCGTATGCTTTCTCATGAAATCACAGAAAAATTAGGTGAACTAAACGCATTTCTTGCACATACGAGTGTCAGCTTATCGGCGAACACGCAGAACAGTCAGATAGCATGTGGGGGTCACCATTACTGTGATGGTGTGCGAAATGTGAGCGGTGACACAGCCAGCTGGAAGCGTAAGGACCCGTGCAAAAAATGCGCCAGAACTGTTCGCTCAGTGTGTGTTGGATCTTGCTCAACTTGACTGAAATGTACAGACCAGTGACCATCTACTTTCACTGCCGTTCGGAACACATGGAAAATATTACTAATCTGAAATGTTCAAAATGTTGCCATCTTACTTTAGTGCTTGTTAGTAGCCCAAAGAGTGATTTGGTCTCTGGTTCACTGCACTCCATTAGGTTTCTAACTTCGTTGCTTTGCTCCATACAAATCGTGCTGGATAAACACCATTCCCAGTTTGGTGAAAGCTGTTCGTTTGTACCGTTTAACTGTCCGAGTTTGGGTGCTGTGTGATATGAATTTGTGTGTGTGTGTGTGTGTGTGTATGTATGTATGTATGTATGTATGTATGTATGTATGTATGTATGTATGTATATATATATATATATATATATATATATATATATATATATATATATGTGTGTATGTATGTATGTATGTATGTATGTATGTATGTATGTATGTATGTGTGTGTGTGTGTGCAATCCACCAGACGGTAAATTGGAAACCCTAATCGGGTGTGATCAATTTGTGAGGAAGATGAACTGTTTCACCGACTAGTGCACACTAGAGTAGTGAGTTGTGAATTTTCACCTTCCCATTATTTGTTCAGACTTTTGAGCACGATGCAAAATACCACATTTAAACTTGTCCATTTTTACCGTCTACCGACCGCAGGAGTTCAGTGGTGCACTGATATCTTCAGGTCTATGCTCTTACCATTTTATTGTGTGTGAAAATATTTACCGTAAAGTGCTTTCACGTTGCATGTCATACGGTGGGATAATTCCAGATTATTTCATAAGTTTCACTGCTGTATGAAATATTTTCCCTCTCTGAACTTAGACAAAGGAATTAGGCCAACGTGGATTTGTCTGCACAATACTTCTGCACAAACACGATTAAGTGTCGTATGCAATGAAATATCGGTCTTCACAAAATCACATGTGCCGTTAAGATAACTTTGTGTGGAAACCGTGAAAGTTTTGCGATATAAATGAAACAAACTGATTCGTTCCGTATAAGCCAGCCATTGCGTGATATACGTGTAAACAGTGAAATACGGGAGACTTTAGTCTACCATTCGGTATGTAAAACATTTGTTGTTGAAGCTTAAGAGATAGGCGTTTGTAGATGAGAGAGGTGGTTAAAAGAACAGATTCCGAAAGATCACGCCTTGACCCCGGTACGGTGTTTCACTGGTGTGGATTGTCGAGCTCAGATCCCAACCAGGGCTCCGAAAATCTTGTTCACTTTTATTGCAGGGTTTTACTCAGATGGGCCCAGAACCGATGCGCATGTGAGTGGATTTATTGGTCCACTACTGAAGCATGTAATTTGGTCCCCACGAAAGAGTTCAAGGAAGCGTCTGGTCGTGGAAATCACGTACATTGCCACACTGTCACACTGGAACACGAACACAACTGAATGAACATATACGGAAAGAGTACCCAATACCTTGTTCTTTATCATCTTACCTTAGAAGTTTCACTGGCCTGAATGCAGTGAGTCTAAAGTTGAAGACGTGTGATAATTTCCTAATCACGATCCCCATCACCATATCACCTAGTTGAAATCATATGGGGGTTATTTTGAAAATAATCCATAATATATACCATTAAATAAAACCAAAGCACAAATTATATTGGATAAACTTACACAACTTGTATTTATATGAGAAATAACGATTAACGTACCTACGTTTTCTGCCTGGACGTATCCGATTACTGCGAAAAGCAAGGTGATATGATTTTTTTAAATTTCATTAGTGACATACGGTAATTGAACCTGGGTTTGATAATGTCAACCAATCAGCTGATACGATTTACATGTTTTCTCTTTGAATGCACACCATTGCGATTGTATGTGCAATTATGTGCATAAAGACCAGTTAACCGAAGGAATGGTACAGTAATGATTAACAAGGGAAGAGAGAAGTGATTTTATGTACTTAAAGAATAACCCACAAGGCTTGCCATAGATCCCCACACCGATTATCTAGTAATGGCCTCAACCTACTCGGTTAGTTAGGTGTAGTTAGATAAGTTCGTAATAAGCTCGGAGAGAGTGCAGATTGCTGCGACAATTCAGTTCATTACTGTTATATCATTTATACACTCAGACTAGAATCAGGCATGGTGCGAGCACCATAAATGCATAAAAGGATAACGAAGAGAGGAAGGTGAATGTAACAAACAATTTATTTCTGTTGACTTATCACATATTTTTTGGATTTTGGGATTACATTAATTAGAGTCTAAAGCAGGATAGATGCCAGATGGATTGCATATGGTAAGAATGTACGAAGCAATTCGTGAATTAGGCAATTGAAATAAGTAATCTACGTCCATTTAGGTCATCTGAGGTGTTGAATGCTGTTGTACTCCTCGGTCGCTCACTGCAGAGTAGATTTTTTCATCCCAGGATGCACCTGTAACCTTTGCGCGGGGTAGGGTATTTCATTTCAATTCTTTCAACAATCAACCTCCTGGTTCTATGCTTTGGTTTTGGTTTCTGTTTCGAATCATCTTTGTGTCGAGGACAAAACAAATAGAAGACCAAAGTGAAAAAAAGCAGAAATTAAAGCAGTGCCCGGAAATTGTGAAAGCGATAAAGAATTCCGAATGTGATTAGGCCTGCCGCGTATCCCTTTTTTGAATTCGAATCTTTACCTATCCTGCTGAATTTCGTTTAGTTGGTGGCAATGTTGTTGTGAATCTCAGTGGTGTACTCTTTTAGTGCACAACACAATTTCTGGCCATTGGTTAAATGCATAACTTATCCGAATGATCACCCATACAGATTTCGTCATTTTATTCTGTGGACATCTTAATCCAAATCTGAGTGATTTGCCTCACATGGTAACAGTGCATGATTTGACGCCTATCTGCCACTCATTGGTTTCGAACTATACAATTTTATCTCTCTCTTTCTTTCTTTCTTTCTTTCTTTCTTTCTTTCTTTCTTTCTCTCTCTCTCACACACACACACACATACACACACAAACACAGGTAGATTAACTACAAAGCAGATTCATAGCTCTTTGTTGTGTTTTCAATAGTGAATGTAGCTTTGGTAATACGTAGTGAGTTTGTTATAATTTTGAAACATTCTTTTTTCAGATCCAACTTTGAGAAAGAAAGGAATTACCAAATTACACGATTCATTTGGAAAATTATTTCGCTGCGTCCTAATTGGTATACACTGCTATGTTGTGAGTAAAACTGGTCCTGGTTTTGTGGCAAATACACAAGCTTCAAAAAACAATTCAATTTTGATCTTCGAAGCAGATCGAGGCTGACATGGAGAACGTTTATGTTGTTATCTGTTGGTCGTAAATCACCTTCTCCAACCTTAACAATCGGTAACTTAAGTTGGTGGAGAGTATCCGAAATGGCATGTTGCAGTCAGCTTTGTGGTTTGCTGCTAAAAGGTATATCGTCACGGAATATGCCAGTGTCCCGTTCATTTTGGGCTAACACTGTCTACTATGTTGACCACTATCTGTACTCAACTTGAAATGCTTTCAGTCACACGTCTACTTAATTGTTTCCCAGTTCTTTCTGTGTACCATGCTCTGCACCCACATCCGCATCAATTATTTGCATTTGATTTGAAGGGCTGATAGAGGCATATTTCCACCACGCCGGGCATTGGTAACCGGGCTTCACTGAGATGAACAACATGGCAAGCGGCAAAGTATTTTAGATCAACGGCCGAGGCCAACTTGTTGCGTATTGTACAGCTTATGTCATCGTCTTTGTACGGAAGTTCTTGATTGACCTCACGTTTTGCAACCGATATGATCGGAGTCTTCACTGATGCCGATCTGCCGAGGAGTCGAACTAATTCGGACGGATTATTACTACAATTTAACTTTGCTTCATTTGGTAATGTATCGGAATCCAGATCAGTTCAGTGTATATCGAAAAAACGGTGCGCCGTGTGAAACGTTATCGGTGAGTGTTTATTGTTCGGTAGCACAACGTTATCGGAAAAGATGCTAGTCGATTGAAGTTCCGGTTATCACGGGTAACCTTTCACAAGATCAGTTTACAGTCGAGCGATCTTGGGATAATAATCTTAGCCAGTGGGTGTTAAAAGCTTTGTGTTGGTGTATGCATGTGTGTGTGGGGGGGGGGGGGGGGCTGGGTCTCTGTCCCATCAGCACCGGACTGGTCATTTGAAGTCAACGACGTGTTGTGACCTTTGGGATGTTTATTCATCAGCGATGTTGTCTTTAGCTGTCTTTAGTTCGACACCAACATTGCCACATGTATATATTCGCTTTGGTCGATTCAAAAGTGTTATACCGACACTACGCCTTTGTTGAATTAGGGTCATACTGTGGAAACTCTGGCGTTGACCTGGCCGAGTGAACTATCAGTCAATCGATCTTGAAATTGAACCACCGTACACGCGGGCCGTGTACACTCCTGCTGTCCCAGTATTCAGCACTAGAACGGAAGCACGTACTTACGAACGAATGTGAATCCAGGTCAGGTGTACCGTAAGCGTGCGCATGACGAAGTTGCAAACGGACGAAAGCAATTAACCAAAATTAGTTTCTCGCGCATCTAGCAACATACGCTGGGTAGAGTTGGACAACGCCAAACGCGGTACAGATAGGCATCAGACGCGCTAGTGCAAGGCGAACGAGACATGAACGAATCATGTGCGAATGCCAATGACGTATGGATTGGCCACGCAACAGCATTCAACAGCAGGACTCGACTGCCAGTTTCCCTTTCCAGCGAGCCTCTTGAAACACTTCAGTATTTCTGCATATCTTGTGTGAGGGTAAGATCTGATGTACCGTTCGATAGACGATTTAGTCTCACTGGCAGACAGTGCGTCAGCACCGGCCCCTACCGAGCCCACGAAATCACGAACGGCAGGACAGCCGATCGATGGCGTGAGTGGACAAACGAGAGACGAATCGTGCCAGCAACATTCAAGCCTCAAGACGTGGTCGCCCACAGTCGGACCAATGCACTGTGTGCAACATTTGTGAACATCGACTGGCTACCTACAGATTCTTTGTTTTTTTACAAATACAACGAAAAACGGTTTGTGGATGGAACTGGGTTTTCACCGCTGTAGTGAGGCCGTTTAAAAGACATGGCAGTTACTTGCGTGTAGTGCGTGGGATAGATGATACCTTGCTTGGCTAACTAGCCTTCAGTTCCACCTTTCAAGTACAAACCTAAAGTCATCCGATCAGCCTTGCACTCGGAAGCACCAGACCCGAGTTTTGTTCTTACTAAAGCTCATTAGTGTCGCATATCCATTGCCGTGCCCAGGATTTGAACCCGTGTATCTTCACCTGGAAGGCGTGTTGATCAGGCCAACATCTGAACGAGCCCCACTCGATAATTCGAATCAACTTTAACGACAGCGGTTTGGCGCAGTGGTAACACACACACGCCTTCGGGGTGAAAGTGCAGCGATTCAGATCTTGCGCATGGTAATGGATATGCAACACTAATTAGCTTTAATAAGAACGGAACTCCAGTATGGTGCTTCCGAGTGCAAGATTTATCGAATGACATGAGGTTTATGCGTGAAAAGGTGGATTCCAATGGGCAGTCGGCTAAGCACAATTCAGTATTTGTTTTATTTCAACCGAGTTCGTTTTCATGATCATTGTGTCATCCGTACATATTCTATACAACATCGATCATTGAGTTTTGTGTCTGGTCTCATTTCCGGATTGCACAGTGAGTATGGTGGCTAGAATTGTTTTCAGAGGAATCGCCATGGCGACTTCTTTGACCAGTCTATATGTGGCCCCGCGGAACGCGAACACAACGTTTGCTCTGTTGAGAGACAACTGTCGCTCAAGAATTTGCACCGGTGCAGTCAGTTTCATCTTCCTATTTCGCATATTGACAGATAACTTAAATAATTTTCATGAACAACGAGACATCGTCTAGCGTATCCACGTAAGAGATGGTTCTTGCTGTTTATTCGAACTCGTCTCAGCTAATTCAAAGCTATCTTGTAGCGGGTGTTTCGGAACCTGATTCTTTCACTGATTTCAGTAATTTCTCCGAGCCATTTTGCGAGGTTATATTGAGGGGAGTTCTGTAAGGACAAAAATATGGAAACTGTACGTCTTCTCCGTCTAGTTTTGCTGGGTGGTACGTTTCAGGTACTTTGGATCCAGTGGGTTTAACCTAATCGCCTTTGGTACTGTTGGTAAAATGACCTTGTGTGAAAAACGGAAATCTTATTGTTTATTTGGCTTTTAAGCATATATGCTTAATTATGTGTTCTAATTTTATCCAACAGTGAAAAATCCAAAGAAGAAATGCACTCTGTGAAAGCTAGTGTTGGCATAGAGTAAACCGTCTAGTGTTATAGTAACCCTTCTTCTACCGTATTGGACTCCCAGTCGCGAATATCTGGGTTCGGGGCTTTGTTCGAATTCGATGGAGATTAACTGTTAATGATAGAAAATGAACGAACCAAATTTACATTGGTCCAATGGTTTGGAGTGATGAGTTGAGCGTTCAGGCTGCCTCATTTCGTGAACTACGATTTCATTAAAATAAAAGACCAGTTGCTCTGGCAAACATCGTTGGATTGCAATATTGATCATACTAAGAGATTCCTCTGAGTCATCAGCTTCACCACTGAGCTGGTTACCAAGTGTGCTCAGTAATTTCGGGTTCATTCGGGGAGGTTCTAACAGTAAACCTGATTTGGTCTTGCTCTGTTCCGTCCCAACAGCTTCACAATGAAGACTTCACTACTTCCGAACCATCTCACTTTGTTGGTATGAAGCAGATCGTTTAAGTGGGATTTGTGGTGATCATAATCAAATTCCTGCATGAAGGCTTGTTGGTTCATGATATATCTAGACTGCACTGTTAGCTTGTTTGCTCGGCTTCATCCGAATTGGTTAGCAAGGCTTCTATCGATAGAGACAACTGTTGGTAGCCGATTGGTTCATTGGTCCATTTGGCGGCCTCCATCCTTGTTTTACTTTCTGGACAGCTGATGACGTGCTGTCTGCTTCGCTGACTCCAAACTTGCCCTCGATTCTGGGCGGGCGATTGCATATTGCCTGTTACTGAACCAAGCCCTCTATTGACAATGTGCCAGCCCACGCCCTCACAGACCTGACCATATTTTCGTCGTTCTGTGAAAGTTATGGAGCTAATATTTTATGTATGTACGGGGAAAAGATCGGTAGTTTTTAAAACTAGTAGTACAAGGGCACTGTGTCAGCAGTCCCAAGTTCAACGAACGTCTGAGAACCAGCCAGGATGACCTGGCAGTTAAGATGTTCGGTTCGCAACCCTCCACCCCTTTGACTGCTCCCTTTGAGTGGCTGAGCTGCATCTCTACGTTAACCACCACATCATCAAATTAAAGGAATACACTCGCAATGATCACAGTCAGCCGCTATTCACAGTGAGAAATAGTTCTACTCCAGCAAAATATGGGATGTTTCACTCAGTCTGATTTAACCGACCGTTTATTTCGAGGAATTCTCTCTCTCTCGACCCCAAAAACGCATCCGTGCTGGCTGGCAAGCTGCTATCAACTGCACCCCTCCAACGAAGATCTCCGTCCCGTCTTTGTTCAGTACCAACATACGTTCCCTGTTCGCGAAAATGTCGGATCTAACCCTTGTTCTTCGTTCTCGCATTCATGTTCATACCTGTGTGGTTTGCATACAGGAATCGTGGCTGAACCCACATATGGCTGACTCACTGTTGTCAATACATGGCTTTCAACTGTTTCGGCACAACAGGAATTCCATCAGCAGGAAGATTGGAGGCGGAGTAGCCACGTATGTGAACTCCACCTGGCGTAGATTGTTTAGTTACGCAGTGCCATCTTAATATGTTCTTGCTATAGCAGCACCATCATAACAAACTTATACGTAGCTCCTTTTTGCACACTGAACGTTATTTCATCTTTCTGTGGCTCCCTTTTACCTTTCTCTGGTTCTTTGTTAGATGATAAATTACACATCATAGTAGGGAATTTGAGTCATGCTTCCACCGAACCCCCCATTGCTTTTGATTTAACTGACCTTTGTATTTCTCCAACCAGAGGCCACTATCTTTTAGACAGAATTATCACCAATCATAACGAATCATTCTCTTTAAAGCAGTGTGCACCTCCCTCAACCAATAACCACTGTCTGCATTTGTTGAGGCCTAAGGTATCCTCCCGGTTTACCTTTCACACTTTCAGACAAACCAGCCAAATCAAACGCTGTGTCCGAAATTATTCACGTGAAAACATTATTCTCCTACAGAAAACCCTTTTTCATGCATTTTCCGGATTTTCTTTTGAATCATCGCTAAGTAGCAACGTCGAACTCTTCGTAGAGACGGTCAGTTTCATTTTCAGCTTGTGTTGCCCCCTTTTCCCGGTGCTGAAATCCTTAAGAAAACAGAAGGAACATTTCCACAAAGCCCGGGATAATTTGAAAGTGAGACCCATTTCTCTTTTGATAAAAAAATCAAAGGCACTGATTCGCTGTGCTAGTCAACTCCTGTGTAGCCATAATAGTAATCGACTACGGGAAGGCATTCGGCCGCTGTGAGGAAAGAAATCGGAACAAGGGAACTGTGCCGCGGATTTTGGCAGTATCAACAGTGCTTTCCTCTATCCATTAAATAACTTCCGATTTCATTCATTCCAGAAAATGATGTTCACATAACCTGGTTCCCTAAAGAGGTATTCAAGCTTCTTCGTACTTCCAAAATGACCTCAGGTATTGATGCTGATGGCCTATCATCACTTTTGAGAAATGGTGCTGTTGCCTTGAGCGATATATTCACTTCTCTCTTGAACAAATCTTTGTGCTCATTTTCTATTCCCAACTACAGGAGACTAGTCACTATTGTTCCTATACCCAAACCTAGTAATTCTGTTGTCGTAGCTAAAAGCTTTCGTCCTATTGCTCTAACTTCATCTGGTCTTAAACACACAGAAAGTGCCATTCCTAAACGTTCGAACTCTTCCATAAACTCTCCCGATGACTTTTTGCAGTTTGCCTATAAACCGAACAGGTGCTCTGTGTATGCTATCACATCCTCAGTCCACCACGTAATCAAACCCTTGAATGGATCAGCGAAGTCTTTGAGATGCGACTTTCTAGACTACTCATCCGCTTTTGATTGTATTCCACGGTCTCTCCTCCTCCGTAAACTGGAAGCTTTCTGCTGTTCCACACCTTTATTAGTATGGTAGTCCGATTATGTTACCAACAGAACTCAGTGCATTCGACTAGGTTTGAAAAGACCCAAACCCTTAGTGAACAATTCAGGAAAGCTTCAAAGAGCTGGCCTTTCCCCTGTTTGTTTTTCACATACAATATTGATTTTTCATCCAGTTCTTCTGCACATTTATTCAAATATGCCGATGATGTAACCCATTGTAGAGCTGTTTCTGTAACCCAGAACTTTATTCCCTTTTCCAGTAAGCTGCCCCATATTTACGATTTCTCTGTTCGATCCGGTTTAACAATAAATTTGTCCAAAAGCTTTGAATGCATATTCACCCTTTCTCGATTGGCTTATCCTTGTGATCCATCTGTCTTTTCCACTGAACCACTAGCTAGAGTGGGTCCTATCGAATTCTTAGGAATCACTATCGATACGAATCTGAATTGTTCATCTCGTATTTTAAACTGCGTGAAGAAACTTTGTCGGCTATCATTCTAGGTCCGAAAGCTTAGACCTTTTTATGTTGAACAGGGTGCTGTTCCCCTTTTCCTTTGCTACGGTCCTTTTCCTGTTCCACTTTACTGTTCTCCTTTTATTTTTGCTGGTTTACTTAAGAAAGATTTTTAAATTCTTTGCCGAGGTCTATCTATTACCAGTCCAGCACCTCATATACCCCAAAATAAACTATTTGCTAAGGTGAGCGATTTGCACCTGGTAGCATGTGAAAAGTTCGCTCGCAAAATCCTTGCTGACAGCACTCACCCTTTACACAGAGATCCAAACAAATATAACTCTCTCAGTTCTACACGTTCCTCCTTTCGATTCGTACCCCCTTGCATTACCATCTACAAAAACTTCACAGTTCTATATCTGGTCCGGATTCTCTTAAACCGGGCGCGAGTATTGGCGGAACTTCTTGGCAATTTTGACGTGTATTATTTCATTTTTTCATCCCATTGACTCATTCAGGGGCAAAGTGTAAATCTCCTTGACTGAGATGCGCACGCCTATATACGCAAAATCCTGATCAAATACAAATAAAAATAATCCGGTTTGGAATCCGCTTTGGGGCTCCATGGATGTAAAATGCTCATGACTCGTACCAAGAGTGAAATAGTTGTACAGTGCTTCCATGGTTTTCAAAGTTGAATTGAGTGTTGGAACCGCAAGATGAATCATAGAACACAGATCTAAGCTACTACTAATCATTTACGAATTCTTCAATAAGCCTAGTCCCTCCTTCCACTCCCCCTCCCCCGTTTGGGCGTGCATATCGCAGTTACGTGACTTGACTTGTCTTGAAGTGGTTATCTGAAGGCTGACACGTGGACTACTCGGAGGTTCACTACTATCATCATTATCAGTAGCCTAAATAGGAATTTAGAACTTATGGGACAAACCGGGAATAGCTGAATACACTGTGCACGCAGCTCCGTAGTGAAGTTGGCGGCATTCTAATTTCTCTAGAGTACGCGATCTACTACCCGTAGTTTTTTCACACCAATAGGCCGCATTGAGACTTTCTTCACTCCATTCTAGAATTTCGTTGACTCGTATCCGCATATGAGAACAAATACCAATCACTAGTACACTTGAGAAACAAAATGAAATTGTTGTTTTTGCCATAATATATCAATCAACATCCAAGTGGGAATGAATTTTATTTATCCTGGTTGGACATTTCAGTGGCCAAAAGTTGGGAGAAAGGCCCCACACGAAGCAGAATTGTTCTGCCAAAAATCGGTTACATTGTCAACATGCGCAGCTGAATATAGAAGTCAGGAGCATCGGTATGCCTAATGTATCCAAGACAATCTCGCTATATCTGTTCTCATGCATGCTGTACTCGAAGTAATTCTACAGTCTGAAGAACGACTTTGGCGATAGAAATCACATTTTTGCAGTATACACGTGTAATAGTGCAGCGAAATTGCCCAGGATGCACTGGGCAAACCTATATCTCTGACTTCTCTATGCAAATTTGTCACGGGAAATCATTGTTTGCAACCTATTCCTTATTATTTCTTTATCACAAGAATCTGTGCTGTACAGTTCAATATCGCTTTATGAGAAACAGATAAGAGTAGCATAATGAAACAATTCCCGATCACAAAATGTGTGACTCATTCATCCCCAGACACTTCAAAACAGAAACTCACCGAGAGTGTGAACGGCCAGCAGGTAGTAGAGAAACATGCAGAGAATCATGCTGGTTGTTCTTCTTTTTCCGGCTCAAGTGTACCAACAATGAGCCTGGAAGGTCAATTCAACGGCTACAAACCTGTTCTGGTTTATATCGGGTTGTTTCTTTAGAATGAGTCTAACGAAGTGGAGTCATTTTGGGCTTACTAAAGTGCTCACCACAAGACAAATGAGCCAATCAGTTTCGATAAGCTTAGCGACGCGGGCGCTTATGTGCGCGAACCGGTGGGAGATTGTCACGCGTATCGAGGTCCGAGTAGAGACAAAACGGGGCTACGTTCATACGGACCAGAAGGCTGACCGGTGTGTGAGTTGAGATGAACTGCACTGTTGGCGATAAAGTACAGTGGTAGCTGGCAGATTGTACTTTTGAAAATATGTGCAGAAATATTCTACTTTAAACAGTAAAACGTGTGCTGAATAGAATTGGAACGAAAGAATATCGACTGTCGTATTCTTCTGGAAAATTCCATCAAATCAGTAGTGTTTTGCAAAAATTCGCTTAACCAGGAATATTTCAGTGGAGTTTTGAAGTTATCTTTCAAAGTGATAAGCATTTTATCATTTGTTCTGTCACCGTTGATTAGTTTTAGTGAAAGAGCTCTTCTGCCTTCAAACCATCTCATTTTATTGGTACAAAACAGATCGTTTATATCAGATGTGTGGGGATCATAACCAAATCCTTTCACGAAAACTTATGGTCCATTTGATATTCATAAGTGGCTCATCTGGCTGGTTGGTCTGGTTGCATCCGGATTGGTAGATTCGGCTACGGTTGGTTGAGAAAAAAGTGGCTACTGATTGGCCCATTGATCTGTTTGTCTGGCTCCATCAATATCTCCTATTCTGGACAGCCTGTGACACGCGGTCTGTCCGATGACTCCAAACTTGACCTTGATTCTGGACGGGTGAGGCTGAGCTGTATGCCCACAACACGACCAGGGTATCGATAGACGAAGTGTTTGCCACTATCCTTACCAAAACTGTTACCAAATAGTTGATTGTGCAGCGTCAATGCTCAGCTCACCACTGAAAATTTGCAGCGACAAAGTACGGATAATGTTTTGTCTGGCCTGCTAGGACTTATCAGCAGTGCCGAATACCGTAGAAAGTTAATAATGGTCAAGCACTTCAGTATCTTAGAAACTGAATACGGCAATTTAGATTCACCGCTATAATGTACAGTTAGAAAACGTAACGTGTTGTACTTACAGCGGACTGCCTGTCTCCCCATTACCGTAGAAAGTAGATTTGTAGCATCAAGGATAAATATGGTACGTTCTATGGTAAAATGTAAGACAACACTAGATCTTACATGAAGTCCTCGAAGCATGTGGTCCGTTGATATCATTTATTTTTCCACAGAGGTTTAGTAGAATAAGTGAACGAAATCTGTAGATAAATGGAACAATAAAGTGCCATTCACAAATTCACAAAAACTGGTTACTATTCGATATCAATCATTGTCTTAACCTCATACACCCCAAATCCGTCTGTTTCTCTTCCACCCAGTCCAATTTCAAAATACGTCATTCACGCAAGTCTACATATAGAAATGGCCTCGCGTCTTACCTTGTAAGCTTACTTGTACGCAGCGATCATGCAATCAATGATTTCGTTATTTTGTGATTAACCAAATAGTAGATACCGCTTTGTCTCGTTTCCATGCTTCCCTCTGTACATTTCAGTGAGCCTTTATATTTCTCTCTTTTGGATCTTACCGTAAACCATGTACGTGCTAGATATTTACCCTAAATCGGGTGTTCAAAAGCGTATAATATTGATTTATTTCAGTTGATTTGATGGCTAGTTGTGCTCACGTCATTCAGTTGTATCCCGACCATAGACTATGCCTGATGAGTTTGAAGTTCGCGGCCCCAAGAGGCATCGCCTCGGATGCACACATCAAGACCATCATATTTCGGGACTAAGAATAAGACCCTGATCGGGTTTTCTCATGAACAATGTTTCATTTAGGTTCCGTAATGGAAGCTGAATCAACGTAGTCAGTAGTCATTTGTTACGACCCACAATGCGTACCTGGTAAATAGGGGTTTTTTAATTAAAAACACTCGTCGAAGTTCACCAAAATTAATCAGATGTAACAACAATTCTCAAATGCATACCAGTGGTCTAGTCCGCTTAAATACGGCCACTATCCAGACTGAGGATGCAGTCATGTGGTTTACATGTTTTTATTAGCCTCACTATGTTTGGATCCTTTGACATATTCACGTTCGTTATCAACGCACAACTGTTCATAATTGCGTTCTGAGCAAGCAACTACTTACTTATCGAGTAGGTAGTATATACACTCCACCACACTCTCCCTCACCGAAAATCACACGTCCCATATTCTGCGGGCTGTCCTCGACTCCTCCTTCATTCGGGATGCAAATCCTCCAATGCCGGTTCGTGATGGTGCTCTCATCAATCCCACAGTTCCTCCGGTTATGTGCTTTGACCGATCCGTGATAAGCACCGACAAGAGCCTAGTTTCTAGGTGGTCACTACTCAGTTCAATTCACTTCATTCTGTTTCGGTTACTGGAGCTATTATTCTGTTTTTTTTTTATGGACAGCCTGGGAAATCCTCAGTAATGCAGATGTTTCTGAAAGCCTGATCATACAAAAAAGACTTATTTCTGAGCTCCTATTTGTCTTGGCTACACATATGCAGCTTCATCACTATGAAAGATTTTTCGACAATCGATGGATTGAAAAGAAAAACAATATGACGCACATTATGATGAGACACTACAGCCTTATTCTTATATAACAATACTTATTCCTTCCCTCGTCCAAAAATGGAGGTTCAGTTCTGGTGCTGGAATATAAATGAACCCCCGTTAGTGTTGTCTAGACTATTTCTTCAACTTCTGAAATATTTTAGAACCACGATGCACACACTACAAGTCCGCTGTTTCAGTTCTATCTGGGATGAAAGCTACTCCACATTATTGTTATTATTATTACACTGGTTTGATCACGTTTTTACAGTGCATTTCAACCATCAGTCAATTTGCAGGTCCTTTGGTACTGGTTCATATAGAGCAGTATGCGACTGAAGTAGGTATTCATCGATAAATCCTTGTTCAGTGAGTTCCAATCGTTCTTTGACATCCTGAGGAATTATAAATTTGAAGTTGGGATGCTTTTCGGCAGACAGTCGAGTGTGACTTACGGAAACTCAAAAGCGAGTAAAGAAACCAATAACTCAAAGAGCAGGAAGTCCTGCTTAACCTACCCCTGCCAATCCACTGCTTTTGTGGCACAACTGAGATAGTGGAATGTATCGGAGAATGAAATGGAGTATGCTCACTGCTAAACCGATTTTTGTATTGCGTGCTCATATAATTTTAAACTCCGACTTCTCTACATCATATCATCTGAAATAAACTGCCCCAAGCTTTCTAAGTAACACGACAACGACCCGGTCAAGAAACTCAATTGAATCCCGTATTTAACCGGAATAAATCTTTATGACATGTTTCTGAAAAAGTTTTCAGTGCTGCTGACCTCTATCACCTTATTCTTGAGTAAATTAAACAACGTTATTCATACGCTTTGTGGAGCACATGACTACCAGGATGAATGCTTCTAGTCAGATGACAGAAGCTACTTTATGTCGGCGTTGCTTATGAAGTGAGTACAATAACACAAGTAGCTTCTTCACTCTTTCTACTTGGCTTGCTGAATTGGTCGGATCAGACTACTGTCACATCAGCACATAGGGTATTTTGAGCCAACCTGCTAATCCATCTCTAGGCTTATGAGCCTATACATGACGGAGTCTGAACCGAGGTACAGAATAAATATTCCTCCGTTTCGTACACCTTCTCTGTGTATCATTGGGGATATGTAACCACCTAATCACTCCATAAATAATCCAACCATAGGGAGGAATTTGCTATAAGTTCGATCTATCTTAGACAAAAATAGCAGGAATTGTGTTCGTGTATCATGCACCAAACAATGCTTCCATCGGATGACCTTACACGTAACTGCGTCAAACCATATGGATGATCGCACAAGTAATGCGTGGCATTTGAAGAGATGATGAGTATGGTACACGGTACCCGGTGATTCACGTAAATAATTGAGTTCTCTCTGGTCCGTGAAAATCGCATGATAATATTAGCATTGTTTGTACGTAACATGCATAATTTATGTATTTACACTACTATATCTTGACAGTAGCTAGACGCTGTTCTCCTTAATCTCGTTTTCATTCTCTGATTGTTGCCAGTTTTCTGCCTGTGTATAACTCTTAGTCTGACTGGTCAAAATTTGCCATCTGAGGACAATAAATTTCTAAAATTCTCAGACGCTGCATTTGCCCCTTTTTACACATATTTGGTGTTTTTGTTTTGCTTATTTGCCAGTCCATTGGAAGTGATGTTTTGCTCGCATCTTATTTGCATGTCCACGCTATCTGTTGTGATCACTTGGAACCAATGTGTCTCGCGCTACGCTTGTAGATTATCAGTTACATGTTCATTTTACTCTATTAGCTGATGTTCCTCAGTGATTGGACCATGTTCAATACTAATCCCAGCTACTGACAATGCGTCTGCTAGGCAGGCAGGATAAGAAGTGAACTGACTCAAACGAAAGAAATCCGGAAAGTTTAAGAGGCAGCTAGGACCATAACTAAATGGGAGATAATCGACAAGTCTTTATCAATACCGATCGAATTTTCTCCTACGTTAATTTTTACTTCCTTGTTTATTATCCATGCATGATACGATATTTCAGGTAAGGGGTTGTGGCCAATTAGTGTCTACCGAACAATGCCGTGATCGGTGATAGCAGGGCTCGAACCAGTGACGAAGTTGACCATTTCACCACCGTCAGCACCGAGCAGAAAAAAAGAGTTCCTATCTGGGAAATTACTACGGCCTATAATCTCAATGGTTGCAGCACCACATCGTTGGCCAAATTGATCGAACCCACTAGACAAACGTTCGGGGTGCACGGTTTGAGCAACTCACCTGATTGCGCGGAGAAAATGGTGAATTTGAAGGTTTTTTACAGCCATATGACATCATGTGTTGTGTTCGGCTTGAACAGCCATGTGCTCAGACAGACATTCTCACACGCACACACACACACACTGCGGCACACTTTATTCAGATCCCTTGCACTCATGGATGCACGCATGGAGTCGTGCAAACACGTACATAATTGACGTCAGTTGTGCTACGTCCGGGACGGTACTGACCAAGCAAATCGTATCGCGTGTTGGACTACCTTGCGTGGCTTAATTCGATCTTAGCTTTGGCTGGCACTTTTATTTGCATACAGCGTTAACTTCCGCACTTGCCTACGTATTTGCGTTTTCTCTTGCTTGCTCGTAATTGCGCTTGTCGTAGGTTACTACTGAATACACGTGCGTACGTACAAACGTGCCTTCCTTCTGCCTACCCAATTCAGAACAACAAAATGATGTCTGCTCATTGCTTACCAGTGTCTCCTTACGGGAAGCTATTTATATTATCTGCCCGCGAGCAAGGGACCTAAATATTCCATCTCATTACCTTCAAATGGTTCTACTGTTTTGTTTGAAAGATGTGCAAGTCTCCTTTGTAAGAACCCAAATCCACCGGTTAATGGAGGACTCTAGCCGATATCTTCACGGTGCAGCTAGAAAAAACAAAGCTACGTCACTGTATACAAAAGGCACTTCTCTTTGATCATTATCACGATAACACTTTTGTCGTTGTTGTTGTTAAAGACAGGAAACACGTTCGAAGCATTCGGATTACTTTGAACCGCTGCCATTCAAACATCAAATTTATCACAGAGCATGAGTCAGATTCTTTCATCCCTTTGTTTGATATTACAGTCTCAAGGAACCAGTATGGATCTTTCATCAGTGTGGGAACTTTAGAAGCTTGTACCCAATACAATATAAACGGGCCTTGAAAAAACGTGCATTTACTAGACCAATGAAGATTGGTTCCGCAGAAGCACTGGAAGCTAATTCTCAACTCCCATCCTCGGCACTACAGGACAATAGCTATCCACAGAAATACATTGCAAGGTATGGCTTAATGATCGAGCCTAAAGTCAAAAAGGCAACGTTCCAAAGAAGGCCGTATTGTTACGCTACAGTTTACAGTTGACTGAAATGATGAACTACAACACCACCCCTTAAAACCAACGCGAATACGGAAGAAGTAAGCCGTTTCATTACCAAAGCCTCGTAAGACAAGTAGATTGATTGCTGAATCCAACTTGGGCAAGCCGAACTCCCCAGTTACCTCCTCTTGCGTTTAACATTTTCCAATGCATTTGCGAGTGGAAGTACGTCAAAAGAACCGAGAAACAATTGCCCACTAGGATCTCAGAACACGTCCCGAAGAAAGTAGCACAGTTCGTTTGCCCACCATTTGCTTGACTGTAGAGTACGTGACAAGCCAAAACAGAAAATTGGAAGACGATTACGTTTCGTCCAGGTAATGGCTATTCGACGTCATAAGCTTGACCTGTGTAAACTAGTGTACTTATTAGCCAGTCTGGCCTTACCAAGGTAGAGTAGCCAATGTGATTCCAACCAGTGAGCATTATTTCCGTCCTTCATCCCATTCAATCCCAGTATGGCTGGTGACCTTTGTCCTTCACGCTGATTTCGCTTAGTCGAGTGATTTTTAATTTCTACTGAATTGTCATTGTTCTGAACAAGCTTTCACGTGATTGTGCGTACACAGCTGAGAAGATTACGCAAAACAGTTGAATTCAATCTATCCTGTGATGATGCTTGTTTTTGCTCTCGTGAAATTTCTAACAGGAACTAGATTCATGAAAGTACAATTTAGTTCACTGTGACAGACATTACATTAAATGCCATTTGGATGTTTAAACAGTATAATCTGTTTGCGAAATGTCCAAAGGAACTTGTTGTGCTCCCTTAGCTAAGCTGGTCGAGTATACGTGGTACTAATGCGTGAGTATCGTCCATGCATACGTTCTAACCCCACCGCAGTGAATCAATTATCACGTGATTCAATTCGATACTAAAAGCATCTGCGGATTCGTATTTCAGATATTAATTCCGTCAAGCCATTTCCAATGCACACCAGTGAATGAACACGGAAAGAAGCAGTTTACCGGTCTAAACAAATACACTAGATGGACAAAGGAGTGGAGCATCTGAGGTTTTTGTCAACGGTGGCAGGGACCACCGCACTGAATTGCTTAACTATCACCCGCCTAAGCTAAGTACCCCAACCCCAACCCCTCTCCACACCCCCGACCAAAGTATGCCATCCTATCGATGCTCCGCCTGCTCCTTTGGGTGCATCGGGCTGAGAATAGAACCCAAGATGCGGGTCAATAAAATAGTACCAGCGAAAACGATAAGCAGTTCTTATGTGACATACCAGAAGAAGTTACTCTACGGGGTGATTTGGTCACATTCCCGTGTTGCATTAACGCCCCACTTCCTTGTAGATCGAAATTTTGTGTCAAAAGCTTCAGCAAGGGTTCTCAAAGAAAACCCGTTCTGCCGTGTGGGTAGCCGCAAAGTATGACTCGTCCGGAAACCTTCCGAATCCTTCCTGTAAATAACCCTAATAATGGTCTGTCCCTTAGCTTAATGTCGATGCAACATGTCATCGGTTATTACAGCTCTGAATGAAGCAGTTGTTTAGGAGTAGGAAATAAATAAAATGCATCTTTTAGGCCTACCTATTTGCTTTATTTGGATGCCTTCAACCTTCGCACACTACGTCAGATAAGGCAAAAGACTGCCCTTGCTAGAACTCTTGGAAATTTCAAAATAGTTGCACGTTATTTCTCCGAAACCTGCATACAAGACCTCATTTCCGTGATCACTCTTCGCAACGCAGATAAAACCTCATTCTCTCGTTCCACTATTCGCGTGTCGAGTGATCCGTTGTCTGCTGATCGTGGTCAAGCTGGAGTCGGGATCCCTTTGAACTCGTGAGCCAGGCAAGCACTACCTAATGAACCTAACGAATGCTGGCAACAGATAAAGGAAACCTTGAATTCCATTTCGACTGCCACACACTACCGTTCCTGTGGGCATAAAATAGGATCGATAATGTTGACATCAGTTGCTCTGTTAAATGCTCTCCTGATGCCACAATCAATGAGGTGCGCGAATTTCTGAAGTGCCAGCTCACTGGGAACCTGGGAGATGACGGTGAGCAGTGCTGGATTGCCAAATGTAGGGAAATGGAGAAGCTTACACCTGCTAACGATAATTGCAACTATTTCACCGGGATGAAATCCGATTATTTATCAGGGGTCAAATGTACAATGCACTGGTTAGATCGGTTCTTTCATGCGGCTCAGACTCACGGCCTTTGAGCGTAGAAGGTGGGCGAAGATTGTCGGTGCTTGACCATCGATGAATCCGTAGTACTGCTTGAATATGGTAGGAACACCATGTCAGCAGTGCTGAGGTGAGTTGTAGTGTTGGGAGCCATTGATCAGTCACAGGAACAGGTACTGATACTGAACAGATTAAGGCAGGTGGGAAGTGTGACGCACTTCCAACGGTAGACTACCGAGGTGTATGTTGTTCTCCAAGGCGGTTATTGGTTGGAGAGTTTGTTGTGGTGGTCACTCCACCACTAGGCAAAAAGGCATGCGAACCTAGACCACTGGGCTTGGTCAAACAGGACGGCGGGGACTGCAGGGTTGAGATCCACGAGACAAGCCTACCAGATAGCTGGAGACATTAAGTGACAAGGCTAGAAGTCGCGACCAGTTCCAACGTAGTATTTAGGCTCTTTATTCGTCTTTATGACCACCAAGTAGTACTTTGCTTTTGGCTTCTTTCACTTTATACTTTTATTCATTCTGCCCTTACCTGGACGGTACCTCGAGGTATTAACCAAAACCATAGGCCAAAATTGTGAGGGTGATGGCTGAAAGAACTGGAACGGATTGAACCGTTACATTTTCAAATTCCCAAACAGCATAAATGAAAGATAATGTCCCACAGTACGAGTACAACATATTGTAGCGGGAATGCTGGAGCATCAGGACGATGAGAATATCAAATCGATTAGGCCAACCAATCGAGAACCGCAGACCAAAGAACAGTCGCAGAATATGTTGGAAGCATCCCAAAGCAGACGAAAAGAGGCACACGGAGTAGCAGGTGGAATGCAGCGAGATCTCAGACAATCAGCAAGATAGCCCGTGTGAGAGGCGATCGACCAAGCCGTCAATTGGAACAATCAGACCAGCCGAACAGAAGTGGTGCACAAGAGAATCAAGCCCATGGCCACAGGCAATTGACCAGGACACAGCCGAAATAATTAGGCAACCGGCGGATCAACGCTGTAGCAGCTTGGTCTGGAAAGAAGACTATATAAACAATTGGACGTGTTTCACGAGCTTAACTAGTTTGGCCGTCCAAATAAAAATGTCCTTACCCGTCTTGCCATCTTCGTTACACTATGTATGTGCATGAGCGGAGTACGTATGACACGATTAAGTTTCTGTTATCAAAGATATAGCGTCTGTGTTTTCCAAGAATTAATATGAGCGGACACATACGAATAATCGTTACGTACGGCATCTTACACTAAAACCTTGGAATCAACGTACAATCGGACATTTTCAATTCATAGTCAGCACACTTTATTAGAATAAATAGAAGCCTCTCCACTAAACAGAACTTGAAATCCGTCAACAATGGGACGAATATTCCGGGGAAAACGTTAAGCTATTTGTTCGTCCCTGAATGAATATGTGACTAGAGGTTAATTCCTGCACAGCATCAAGTTCGCCAGTGGAACTCAAATTGTTATCAATCGTCCAGTCGACAGGGTTTCTTATTGAGTTAGCTCTGAGCGCGTAAACATTGTGTGACTAAATGGATATGGCAGATTGTTTTCTCAATTAAAAACACTAAGCATCTACTTTAATTGGTTAGTACAGAATGAAGACGAATGCTGTAAGTAGTGAACATTTCATTCACTCGCAAAAATCGCCATCCATCCGAAGTTCAAACGAAATGGGTGTAGCAACTACAATGAACGGACATCAGGCATTGTTGCTTTGTATTAGATAGCATATATTATGCATTGGACCGGTTTGTAGGACATCTTTGCTATTGAGGCAGAAATACCACTACTCAGGTACCGCAATCTGAAGCACGGATTCAAGAAGTAAATGCTGGATAGAACTGCACGACCTGCCTTTTATTAGACGAAACCCCTGAAATCCTGAAGGATTGTTAACCAAAAATGACCTCACACTCGATTGGATTTAGTGCACCATCACATGTTACATGCACCCCAATTGCAAATAGAGTCATAGATGTATCGGAACCCGTTCCAAATCATGTCACCTACGTCTCAATTTGATCAATGTCCGTGAGTTATGACGACCAGTAAACAATACCCATATGTCACAGTGACCCGGAGACGATGTCGAACCAATCAGTCAGTCCTAGTTTAGTCAAAGAGCCTGAAAATGGGATTTTAGTTACTACCTTGCTGTGTTTATTCCACTTCATCGGGCATAGCAACCGCATTGTGCAACCTTAGTGCTTGGTATGATTGATATCGAAAATTGATCAACTCATCCGATTGTGGTGCTCAGAGAACGGATTCAGGTGGGGTGCACAAGTGAAATCTAAATCCAGTGCTACTTTGGATCACCCCCGTAGCAATGATTGCAAAGACTACATCTTCTCGCCTTGTGTGACAAGAAGCACTGTCACAAACGGCCGTGATTTTCATCAGGTCATTGCAAACGTTAAATGGAGAAACGGGATAAATGGTTTTCTATCACAACAGCTTGAAAATAGCACGGGCACAAACACGCATTGGTTTGATATCTCACCTGACTGATTGGTTCGACATCGTCTCCGGGTCACTGTGACATATGGGTATTGTTTACTGGTCGTCATAACTCACAGACATTGATCAAATTGAGACGTAGGTGACATGATTTGGAACGGGTTCCGATACATCTATGACTCTATTTGCAATTGGGGTGCATGTAACATGTGATGGTGCACTAAATCCAATCGAGTGTGAGGTCATTTTTGGTTAACAATCCTTCAGGATTTTAGGGGCGGTATCTCCCGTCCCAAGCCAATAGTTTTCTAACAGGGCTGCGCTTTGCTTCGCGTGACAAACCTTGCCGTAATACAACAATTCGATTTAATATCATTCATCATGCAGCCTGAACGCTCAACTCACCATTGAGAACCATGGAAGCACTGTACAGCTGTTTCATCCTTGTTGGGAATCATCAATCGTTCACAGTCGTTCACCCCGGGTTCGAGTCCCCGTGGGGGCTCGGTGGATGTGCACTGCTGATGATTCTCAACAAGGATGAAACAGCTGTACAGTGCTTCCATGGTTTTCAATGGTGAGTTGAGCGTTCAAGCTGCATGATGAATCATATTATATACAAATCTAATCTCCTACTACTCAATTGCAAATTCGATTTAACTTGAGGAAATTGGAAATTGATAGTCCATTGGTGTTAAGAGCAACCAGTTCCGGTGAACCATGCAGTCGCCTGGGTTCCTGAATGAAAACTATTTCATTTTTCAATTGCACCATATTGGTTATAGCACAGGATGCAAAACCACATGTATTGCGTTTGATAACAAGGATACTAATCGGGAGTTAAAAGACGTTGTCAAACAAGCTACTATCCACGTTCATTCTTCTCATTATATTCGTGGTAAAGATCAATATTCCTGCCGGTATAGCACTAAATCAACCAGAGACAAAGCTGCTTCAACAGTTAAGTGACTGGGAAATGCGACCGCAGATCACGTGGAAGACAACTGGTCCTCTTTTTGTTGTCAGTTTTGATCATCCACAGTATTGCAACCCTAACTGAAATAACTAGCTAGTTCATCAGCATCTATTCATAAACTTGGAGCTACAGGTAAACGGTCAACAGAAGTTGCACCTGTGTGTTTGCCATAACCCTTCAGACAGTCATTCGAAACACGGGAAGAGAAATCGAAGTAAATGGACTGAGTCTTAGTTCTCATGATATGCACTCGTTTGCCATCCTGTAATCGCAACCGCGCTGATTAAATAAAGATCTACTGGATAAACCGTCACCCTCAGCTAGTGCTGCGACTATCCCGATGTCTAGGGTTGGGAATCCAGAGGAAACTTAGTCTCGCTAGCTACGCGTACGATATGAGCAGATCACGGTTATGAGCAGTAGAACAAATTCTAATCAAACGAAACTGTAGCGCAGTTCGGTTGCGGTACAATCAGCAAATTAGAAATCTTTTACCGCCACAGATCAATAAATCAGTTACAATGGTGTGAACTGAACTGTAATTGCAATACTAGAGAGATTTATTAATAAATAAGTACAAATAAGTTAAATCTGTGAGGCAAACGAGAGCACGTGCCAACAAGGATGGACAAATCCGGCACTAGATCTGTTAATGCCGTTGAGGTGCGGTAGCAAATGGTGGAGTGCACTGACAGAAACGCTAAGACTGAGAGTTCGAGCCTCCGCTTGGCACCACAAATGAAACACTCAAAGATTATATAACCGTAGAAGTGTAGACCTTTGAGGAAACAAGGTTATGAGTAAATGCGTGAGCTGTTCGTGCAATACGCACCGTAAGACTCGAGTATAAGCCAATACAATACCTTAGAAACAGAGAAAATACATTACGAATGTCCGAAGTTTACGATATACGTACTCACTGCTAGGAAGTGACTGAATGTAAAGGAAAAGGACAAAATCTAATTACGAATAGTAATTAACAGCTAGACTACCATTATTTTTGCACTTCTTAACCTTCAGTTGATTCTAGCATGATACCATGTCGTTCTCCCACTGATCCATTATTTTTATTCTCCTCAGCCTTCATTCAAGAAGTTTATTGAGTGATAGTTACAAGGAAAAGCGGTTATCGTAGTGCGTCAAGGTAACCTTTTCAATTTACTGACCTTCTTGATCCGGCTGTAGGTTTTCGCCCTCAGTTACGTAGTCTTCTCAGTGCACATGTTATGCCTTAAAGAAACGGAAGAACAACTGCTCAGTTTATCCATCAAAGCAGTCGTACTCAGCTCAACCGTGATACAAGTCCATATGAATCACGTGCGACCCAGACCACTGCTCTTTTGGGTCGTAAATTTCTCCTCGACCATCTTGCCGATAGATCAAACCATATGGAGAAGGCACACAATGCACGCACGGTGTCGACAGACACTACGAATGCCAGCACGCTGAGTAGCGTTCAGTGCCGAGTGCATGTTTTTGACAGTGATGCATTAGGCAGTGCAAATTGACCTCTATTGGTATGGTAATACTCATAACGTTTAAGCGCAGTTGGTTTCCTGGTCTAATACACTTACACTTTCCGTTGCACGAAACTCTTCCGAGGACTGAGTTCACCCGGCTATCCCCCCATGTTTAGCCTCATGTACAATATACTACACACAGAGACACCACACACTTTCGGTGTTTGTGTGTATACGTGGCAATGTGCGATGTGGGGGTGGTCCACTCATGTGTGAGCTGACTACAACACACAGACCGCGGTGAGATGGTCCTGGGGCTAGCAGGGTGAACACAGTCTCTGGAAGAGTTTCGTGCACCGGAAAGTGTAAATGTGTATGACCAGGAAACCAATTGCGCTGAAGGTGAGTAGGTACGATGGCCTAAAATTGACTGATGCGACTGCTCCGCTTACGCGGACGAGGTCATTGGGGCACACATTGGGGTACGTTCATTCAGACTTGTTTATGACTGTCACCATGTAGAGCGGTGACTGCTTGATCACGTAGGGTGGTGATACTCTTGGTTTATCGTAATTCACGTCATCAAATGAGAAATACCTTGCAGTGAACCACGTGCAAGGTTAACACAATTTGCAAGTGATTCGAACAAGTTTTAGATGGTGCATTACAACTAAGTTGTTCACTGAAGTCTCAAAATAGACTTCAGAAGGAGTAGTATTTGTGGGATAGAAGCAGAGTGATAGAATGATGACCTGAAGAACTTCTGTCGTTGAAAGTAGTTAAGACGTTGGGACCACGACCACACTGTGGGGACAATCATCTTCGTTCTTGCTTTTAACACGTTTATTGGTAACTGAAAGTAGACGGCCAAGCACGGTGGCCATTTGACCGGTGCTTTAGTGCTCACTCTCAGATACACACTAATCAATATATCTCCCGATCGCTCTCTGGTTCTCTTGGGTAGCGGAGAATACCGTCCGGGTTAACGTATTCGTACAGTGCCGAGTAACGTGCAGGCAGTCCACGTAGTACGAAGGACCGAGGAACGCGTCTAATAATAAACAGCGAGGTAATGTCTAGTGACCTTACAACGTGTTAGTGATTCGCGATTGGTAAAGGCGTCAGATAAGTGACCTCCGGTAGACGGCAGGCCATCATCTACACCCAATGTATTTGGAAATTTTCTCGCTGCACATTTGAATGCATCATTACAGTCGTGACTACCAATACTAGTGGCTTTACGTATCCTATAGAATGAAAAACAAAATAGTGTACGACGTATACTGACATTATATGGGACACTCAAGTGACGCTAGTCAGGCTGATCGGACCAGTTTCCTTATCTCAGAGGACATTTAAAGCAACAGAAGTCTTTGAATACAAGTCCAGAGTAGTAGATGGTGCAATATTATCTTCCAGGAAGTGCACATGAACTGGCATCATGCGTAACACTCTAAAATGATTCAGGGTATTTTCATGGAACAGAATTTGATTGCATAAACATGTTAACACTGAGGATGAAAAGAGATCAAGTTCAATTTGCTCCCTTTGAGGAAAAACCGGCCGGACCACTGACCTTATCACACTTCATCTTCATTAGTACTCCATATATTTAGAAGGAATATATCGCTAACGAATTCTCCTTTCAAGGTTAGTGTGGAGTCTTGGGCAATTGTTTAACATTAAATACCGGTCAGTTCCGCGAACTCACTTCTCTATCATCCAATTTTGACGAACGCTTTTGTAATTGACTTTATTATTTACTTCGTGGTATTTGCCCCATTATGTCTACTAACAATATGTTGAGTAGTAAGTTGCGAAGTTCGACCTCTCTGGAGTGTGTAAACAGATTTTGTCCACACTGTGCATTTATATACCGGTATAAGTGGATTGTTGCGAAGTGGTAATGTGGCTAGATACTACGGTTTCTGGAGACACTAGCTGCTGAAGGGAGAATAAATAGGCTTTCAAAGATCCACAGATTTGCTATACTTTTATTAGCTCGAAGAAAAATCTGCATTTCAAATGAACTCATACACCCTGAGCGACTAACTTAAAACAAACGGTCATCATAGTGTATGCAGGCACAGTTTATCGTCCAAATTAGAATGTATTCAAAATTTTGTCTTCGACAAAAAGCTAGCAGAAACTATGTTTACTTCTTTTGATTCATCACACCACACTGTTCTGTAATTCTGAAAGGGGGCCACAACCAATCGAAGGTTGTCGAAAGGGGAAATTGATCGATGGTGACAGAAATCGAACTCGGGAGCTCGCGGTCCGAATTCCAAGATGATTTCGATTTACCCACCGATGGTTTGTCCAGACACGCAAAAGTATGACTCTATGCAGCATAATTTTTCATACCATTGAACCAATATGCCTAATAATAATTCTACATTAACTCATTTATAAATGCATCTCGTATTTGCTGCTGTTCACGATTCAAAGTCGCATCGGCCCAATCTCATGTTAGAACATACACGTTAAACTGTCCACGATGTGCGCAGTATAATTACTCCAAGCGTAACCATGAAAAACTAACAACCAGCGAGTTAGAGCGGAAGGCATTATGGGAATAATTCTACGAAATTCACATTTGACAGCTAAAATACTTCCAAGTCGACCCTCGGTAGGAAGGAATTTTTGAGTACACATTCAGTGGTAAAGTAAATTCACTTATCACACCATGACCACATAAACAGACAAATTTCTCAGTTGGCACTGATTCAGTTACCACCGTTAAATAGAAATTGCTTCTACCTGCGACGATAGTTTTCTTTTTGTGTCGCACGGCATACTTCAAGATGCAGTCCGTGATGGCACATCACGTGCTTCAGTATAATGTATGCAAGCTTGGTCCCGAACGTATATGATTGCATTGTAAACACATCCTGTTTACAAAGTAATGAGAACCAGTGATTTTAGGCCTCTGTTTGCAACTTTTAGTGGACGACTAGTGTTATCGAAACTTGACAGACCTGTTTGTTTGATTGCTTAGCAGGTCAATAGTACTTTTACATTCCGTAAAGCACAATTCGAATATGACTCCATTACTTCGTAATCCAGTTCCTGGACAAATTCCAATTCTAAGCCGGAGTTTCGTTGTGAAATTCCAGCGCGTTACGTACTCCTAGTGTCATTCCGGTGTACAACAACCAGCGGCTGAGAGGATGCAGTTTCACTGTTTGATGCGGGAAACCACCCGCTCTATTTGGGAGTTCTTTGCTCAGTTGCAAAACAGACATCCAGGTGCAGTTTTGACAACCAACTTGAGATGTAAACATGCAACAGACTAATTGCTGGGACTGATTGCTCCGAATTGCAAAAGCGCCCTCCTTTACAGATTTATGAGCAGTACCGAGATTTGCGCAGTGTCCTTAGAAAAGAACCACAAGTGCTGATTAGTTCAGAAAACCCTCAGTCAATTACAACTTCACGGAGACAGCCAGCTTAGTGAACTATCAAAGATACTAAACTCATTCACTGTTCTCAGCTCAACGGCCAACATTCTAAACAGTGAAACGCATGTGAGTCCTATATATCCGTGAACAGCCCTACTTAGTACAACAAGTCCTTAGTAATACATGTACAACCTCCGACTTCCAGTCCCTCACGTTACTCAACTGTATTTCTTACTTCTAAGGTCACATCACCCATAAGTTTCTCGTCAAGGCTTGTATGCAACATTCTTTCATAATGGATATCCGAAACGTTGATTCCTTTACTTCAAAAGCGGCTCCTGAAGGTGTTGATTTTCGTACACACCTCTATCTTACTATCACGACGGTCAAAGATAGAACAGGGCACCAATGGCCAGTACTGAGCTCGTGCGAACTAAGCCCCACTGACGATCACTGGAATACCCTGATGTGCTGGTTTCTTGTACCGCGGCTCCGGCATTTCTATCATGAGTGTGTCTTGTACGAAGCGTATACATGCATCAATACCGTTTGCCCGAGTCCCATTATTTTCGTTTTGTGTAGTTAATATTTGATTGCTGAAAAGTCTGTAGTGGTGCTGAAATGACTCCAGTGATTATTGAAGTAAATGATTTCAAATTTTGATGAAGTGCAGCATCATTACCCTCGGATGATGTTAGTAAGAAAGAAAGCGTTGGGTGACTTGATCTCCAACGGAGGTAACAACACCTGTGAGTTCTTCAGCTTGGGCTACTTTAATTGTGACCCCGTTGAAACGGAATGGAAAGGACCGTAGAATTTGCGTTGCCTATTGCAACATCTTAAACTTCTGGAACAGTCAGTTTGTTTATCTCTCGAGTCAGAGGAAATGATTCACGAGTTTCCGGGTTCTAAATTATTCTCGAAACTCGGGTTGGAAGATGCCTTATTAAAACTTCGACTCGATGAACAGTCCAGTTAATTGAAAACCACTAATACGCCTTTTGGTTGGTTGTTCCAGAACCAACCCAGTCAATTCTCTCAACCTACGATTTGAAAAGTGTTTCAGATTTTCAGGTTGGTACTGTTATACATGCTTCCACTGAAGAATCATATAGCAAACGGATATTTTCTTTACTAAAGAGATTGTATAAACGTAACATTGCCATCAGTCCTGGTTAGTGTGTCATCCTGTTTATGTAGTTTGACTGATGCACACGGTTTTGCCCCAACTCAAAAAGCTTTGTGCCATTACCCAACACCCTTTTCCAAAATTTCTGACTAAATTACGTCCACTTCAGGCTTGCTTCAGTATTATTCCAGATTAATGCCCAATTTCTTGCTAACGCTAACCGATGACTGAAATTTTCGAGAGCCATAACAGCAATCATCCATAACGATCTACCCTCTCGAAGAGCACAAACGGGAATCTTGAACTTCACTCCTGTTTAAATCCACTTTGAGTTGGCTGAGCATGACTTGATTTCACTCCACTTCCAGTTGGCTATGATTTATCTTGACTTAACTTGGATTTAACTGAACTAGAGTGAATTGACTGAGAATGGAAATTCATTGATTCTGAAACCTTCAATTTATACAGATGACATCGGTATATTTCGTCACCAAAGGTGTTCGGTGATACGCTCTTGACTGCATCTGAGTATTGAAATAATTGTATATCTGATCATAAAGGTGTAACATCACGGCGTTCTAATAGTTGTACTCCACCACAGGTATTTTGTTGTCGCACCTCAGAACATCTTGGTTTCTATCAAAACAAGTCATGTTGTAAAACATGCAAATATGCGTACTTACATGCGTAATAAATTGGATATGACAACAGGTTTGCATAAGTTGTCCTTCATCCCGTTCACTCATAAAATGTAGGTAACCATGCTACCAAACTGAAAAAAAAGTAAAAGCAATCCCCAAGCTCGTTCACGTGCTGTCGATCGGAACTGAGCTACTGAGAGCGTCGTACTAGATTTTTATCGACAGCAAATTTCAACCACGTATATATACAGAGTGCACCAGAATTTAAGAACGACTGTCAAGATGCTCGTGCTGAACACCGTAGTCGTTGCATTCATTTTGCTTGTCTTTGGTAAGTAGTCTGTTTGGAGCCAGTTTTATTGGATCTATTCTTACGAATGTGGTCGTCATTTCTTGACCGCCCTTCCTCTCTCTCTTTCTCCATCAATTTCCGTAGTGAATACAAAGAACACCACTACCAACGACACAGTTAGTGAGTATTCACAATAGTGTTCAACAGTGGTTACATTTTGAGTTTTGGTTCATGCTGTCAATAAGCATCTGATTGCGGATTACATGACTGATATGCAAATGAATTTGTGACCTTGAGCGTGATCGTGACCCCAGAGATGACCCTGAAAATATGATCATTCAAATTTCGTACTCATTTTAAAATAACTGACTTCAAACTTTGTTCAATAATTGCAAAACTTATCAGAAACTGTTATTTATGTTTATTGGCAAACGAAATCTGGATTGATCTTTTAGCGCCCTGCTTAGTATGAATAACTCCACAGTTAATTTAGTTGTCCAGCATGTCTTTCTGTATTGCTCATTCTTTTCCACTGTTTTCGTAAAACGTTTTGACAAAAGTCGTCAATTTATCTTTCACACGGATCACAGTCGTAAGATTTGGAATCTGAAATAAGTTTATTTTGGTCGTAAGTCTCCTGGATACATGCTAAGTAAGATTGACCGCGCATTATTGTGGTCAGTTTGTGTTCATAAATTCCATTCCCTCATCTTACGAATGGCAACTCTGCCCTCTTCCAGGTGCGAATATGGTTTCGTAGTTGACTGTGATTTTGGTAACCTGTTATTTTCAATTGAGTAAGAACAGAAAATGAAGTTTCAGTTTCACTGACCAGAAAATTATCAGCCACATTTGTCAGCACTGGTGTGATTTGATTTTCTTCAGAAGACTGGACATTTGAGAATTCAACTGACAATCAAGTGGAAGACTACCACTTCGACTCGGACCAATAGATTTGAATTCCTTTAGGTTCTATTTCCATTTTTTATTTCGTTATATTATTTCAATTTCAATCAGTAATTGTGGTATGTCATTTCAGGAATGGGTCACAGTCAGTGAAAAGCCACAAATTAGGGAATGTGACTCGTGTCGGCACTGGCTTATTTTATTTTGGAGCTTTTGTCGAGATTTGTTGGATATTTAAGTTATTGATTTTAATTAAAGCATTGCATGCCTTTAAAGTTTGCACCTCGGTAAAGGCGCCCTGTCACCGACACCAACCATTTAATCATCTTTCCCTCTGCGATAAATATGGTTGGAGAAATTTCTTAGAATCGCCGTCTATAACACGATGTCAAAGTGAACATATAAGAAAAACAGGGGAGCAAAATATCACACGGTAATGCTTAAAGTATGTAATGGTTTTGTATATTGATATCGTATGCTTTGAATCATCATGCAGTATTAAAGCCCAGTTCACCACTGAAGACCATGGGAGTCCAGAACAGCTGCGTCGTCCTGCTTATTAGACATCAACAGCAGAGAAAATCCACAAAGTCCTCACTGGATCCCGAATCCGAGATGAACGATTGTGAGTCATAAGCCTAAATACCCGGCTACTCCGAATGGCTGACAGCAGTTTGTTGAACATCAACACTATATGACACGGTAACCTTCCGTCACTAGCATCGGACGGCAGCAGCCTGCGCCCGCACTGCGACCGATTCCTGTAGTGGATGACTTGCATGTAACAGTCTAAATACAACGAAGTCATTCTGTTATAGACATCCTGCAGAAACTGGTTCCCAGTTGCTTTGTATTAGTAGGAGATTCGATTTCGCTTGGTATGATCCATCATGTAGAGTGAACGTTCAAATCACCAATTATAAGGAGCATTCATGATTCTCATTACTGAAAAATAATATAACGTATGAAAAGATTTGTCTGTTTTTAGTATTTTCAATAGATAACCGGACGCACTACCACCTACAGTAATACTAACTGTTTAGGAGAACCAGTGATCAGTCGTATCTGTAATGGATGAAGACTTAGTGATAGATTGCTTCATTATCAGTCAGAACAATTCAGGTTTGATTCTGTACCGTAAATGTCAACGAAATGACCTCCGATTTCTCCCTTGAAAGCAATCCCACACAACCTCTTAGAATAGGGAACAGTGAGGTGGAAAGTTTGTTTTTAGAAATAGCGAATTCTACGCACACATGATCCTAGAGTTCTCACATATCCATAAAAGTCTCCTGACATATTGATGCACAAAGGAGAATCACACAAAGTATCTACTCGAACGGTATTCGGCCCCAGCGGGTTACTTCATCAACTTTAACAACCGTATGGAAATGGACCGCGACACTGTTTGAGTAAATAAGAGACCTCTTCTGCCAATGTTTACATTACCGCAGCTGCAAAGAATCTGATAGAAATCTGTGAGACATTGGAATCAGCAAGACCGTTTGAGTGATTTGAAAAACTCAACTGCGCCTTCGTGTGTGTTTCGAGGCTGATTTAACGATCTGATCTATTCCATCAACCAAATGGTAGTTTTCTACTATAACTGTTGTTTTGCATGTGTCACGGCTTTTGGTATTGTTTGATATGATCTTCCGGGTAGCTGTTGGTGCCTATTTTCTGGTCTGTTTTAGAGAGAGTTCTGACTAGGGAACTTTGTTATGCAATTGTGCGAGACTAGAAAATGGTAAATTACGTCCACTCCAATTTGATTTGCGATGGATTCTACGCTATCCTGAACAGTTTTGACGTCTGATCAGTAAAATATCTAAAAACGTGAATTATATTCTCATTCACCTTCGTGAGAAACAGAGAAGTTACGGGGGCATAGATTTCAGGATGATGAATGAAGTGAATAAAATGTTCCTCATTTAAAAGTGACTAGAAAGGTAAACATATGGGTATTACAAATAGGCTTGAACTAGGAGTCGTCGTAGTGGTGATAAACAAATAGGCGGGGAGGCTCGTTTTCTGTGATTCATAATCGTGTCATTATATCACAATTTATTACGAAGAGTCAGGGAATTCGATTAATTAGTCGAGTAGGTGGAAGTGATAAGAATGCATGGTCATGAAGTTTTCGTCTCGGGATAACTCCAAACTGGAATTCGATCCCTTCACACTTTTTGTCCCATTTCGTCTGATCTGAGGCCTGTTTTATGGTTGACCGTAGGATAGGGAAATAGTAAGGCACAGTCAAATCATTTTTGAGTTCACAAAGTAGGACTGGAGAGGCTCATCCCGACAGATTCCACTCCGTCTAGAACGCGACATTTTTATTATTATTATCATTTTTATTATTGTTGCGATCTTTCGATATGCTTGAAGTTCGCTTCAACGGACCCCCAGAGATACATCTGTCATACCTGTTCGTGCACATTAGCTCCCGCTGTTCGGTAATATCTTATGAGTATTTGTCCTTTCCACGCCTCGCCTTTTCCTGTGTGACTGGATTCCTCTGACCCCTCGGTCTCTCTGTCTCTCCCTTTCCTAACATTGACACCTGCCAACCAGTTCTGCCTTTCCCCCTTTGCTAGTCTATATTATTCTATGACACTTGAATAGACCGCTCCCCTATAGTTAGCTCCCGCCGGTTTCACCGCCATTACAATCTGAACATTCGTCAGAGACACTTCTGTCTCTGCACCTGTTGTTCTTGTTTGTCTGAATCCCTACTGTTCCCCCCCCGGGCCATGCCAACTGGATTCGCACCTGTGCGTGGTCATTGCGACCCGGACATCTGTTATTTTGCCTCCCCTTTTGTTGGTTCTGTATATGTCTGTCACCTGCCAGTCTCTCTTAGGGTGGCGAGAGTCTCCATCACTCCATCGTTAACTGCTTTCACTTGCGCGCTTAATCCACCACTCATCTCTGATTGGCTCGTTTCGACGGTATGTTCCCGCACTTTCATTGTTACTCCGACTAGCGCGTTCGCATTTCTGGTTAAACTTACCTTGTCAAGACTGCCGTTGGTTTATTGCTGGTTTGTGTTGCCGAACGATTCACAATTGAGGTATGTACACGTGTCTTGTTTGACTTTGCTCCTATAATACACGCAGCAGTTGGATAATTCGTATTCTGGACTTAACGCGTTATTGGCTCTCTGCGAGTCACTCAACAACTGATTGGGATTTCGTAACAATGATTATTATTATTATTATTATTATTATTATTATAAGTAGCAATAGTAGTAGTATCGAGAGTTTTACTAGGGGATCTAGTAGTTTCATGTTACCCACACGCTCGGTGCAACGACCCAACATCCCGATATTCCAAAGCCCTTACAAGTTCTATCTGAATAATGACTTCATTTAACTCTGATTTGGTTCATCAAAATAGATGTGAGAATCGACGGAAGATTGTACTTTAATGGCAAGCCGGCGAAGTGGACGGCAGAAATGAGTGAACCGGGATCTGCCTCATTCAATAATGTTCAGAAAACATTGTGTGAAAGTGTAAGTTTTGTTCTATTTATGTTTATCACATAAGGGCTCTAAATTTCCAACCAGCCTAATGTCTTTACAGTTTATCTTGCCAATCTTTATGACGAGGTCTGAATGACAGATGACTTTTTAACTCATTCGAGTTGGACCCAAAGATTTACATTCGAAATAAATAAAACAAAGGTCTGATTCAATGTGTACTCACGACCCCCTAACATAAACAAGGCAGATTGTGCTGGGAAGTATTCGATTTTATCATAAATCGGTTTGAACCTACCATGTGGGAGATTAGTATCAGCGGCGCGTATGCTCAGTTTTGGTGAAGCTGTGCGCGGCAGCTTGTCTACAGTTTGACGGGGTAACCTGGAAAAATATAATCAGTTTTAGTGAGGTCATCCGCATTTGAGGGCTTTCTGTACCGTCTCTTACATTATTTTAAAACAGTATCCAAACTATTCGGAATTTCCACCCGAATAATTGTTTGAGATGCCCTTCTGAATGGTCAAAAGACCTGCACATAGTCCTCCCTACATATCTCCAATAAAAGGCCGCACCGTACCATGTTCGACCACAATTACTTACGTGAATACATCCTTGTGATTATAGATAAGAGCCTCATTAGTTCTTCCGCGACCGTATTAGATAATCGAGAGGCGATTTATAGCAAGACTAGCTGACAAAGACAAATCTGTCAGCTGTTTTTCGCATTCTCAGTGGACGGAGTTTACTAAGCACGTGAAATCACATCGCGGTCACAGACTGACTGTGAGGAGAACAATGGAGACGAGAGCTACAGTACAACTCTAACATTACCATTGTATACTTAAATATATATGTATATATATATATGCATATATATATTGATAGCAAGTAGTACGTTAACGTGTAGACAAAATTTCCCCGGAAGCACACGACCGGTTTCGCGGTTGTTGCCGCTCATCAGCTATGCGTACCCGGTACTATATATATACATATATATGTTCCACACCCACCTGATTTCGGACTGTGTGCGAAACAAAACACGGTACAATCAGGGAGGAAGGGGTAGGTAGTCCCGATGCATGATTTATTTATGGGAGTAATAATGAAGGTTGCCCAAGCCAAAAAAGGTGATTTTCTTAGTGGTCCACAACTGGAGCGTTCAACTATCCAAAGCTTAACCCTCAAGGCAGCGGGATAAAATGTAGGGTCCGTAACCCACTGGGAGCCGGTGACTGAATGCTCAGTTCATTCGCTCTTCGGATGAGGCCAGTCCACCTCTTCGCCACAGATGCCGATGTGCATATCGTTATACCCCTCATGAGCCACCCATGGATGCTTTGGAATCACGGTTTGATCGTCTCCCTTAGACCGACTATTATTCAGTCAACCCGGCGGAGAGCGCTGGACATTCGCTTTCGTCCTCTCACTTTAGTGGGAACACCTTTGTCACAAGAAGGCAGTGTGTTAGACACACGGTCACTTGTGAGTGTTTTCGAGAGGCTTTCAGGACGAGTAGTGACCTCGAAGACTGAGACACCCACCCCAGACTACACTGAAGCATTGGGAGATTATTACAAATGTATTCCGATTCGCATATGAATCCACCATCAATTTTGCGGTGTGGTAGTAATAAATAATCGTACCATACGAATGACCGACTGCAGTTTCACTTGGTAAAATTTACAGGTTTGTTGGTGAATTGTCTAGGGACATTTAAACTGCATTCCGCACAGGGCTACTTTTATGTTTGTCAGTAGGCAAATTATTGAAAATTTCACCTAGGTTATAGGTGACCGGTCTGATTGCATTGTCCTTATTTTCTGCATACTGAGGCCGTTCTCACAAGTGAAGGTTGTTGTGAAAAGATTATGGACGGACAAATGTCAGTATGCAGTCTGTTCTTCGGAGGTCTACAAGGTGTTAGTATAGCTTGAAGGTCATGAAGCTAGTTGTCTAGATTACTTTCCGACAGCATTATTGCGTGTGTTACCAAGTTACCGTTTCACGATAACTTTAACTTGTGGGAATTACTTCAGTGCGCAAAAAATAAAGACAATGCAATCAGACCGGTCCATTATAGCCTAAGTGAACTTTTCAATGATTTGCCTACTGACAAATATAAAAGTAGCCCAGTGCGAAATGCAGTTTAAATGGGCTCAGTTTAGCTACGATATTTTTGGACGTAAACCAGTTTCAAATTTTTTCCACTAATAAAACACCTTGCACATGAGAATATAAGCAAACTCCACCAGTCTTCTGTGATTCAGTTTCTGAATAACAATGACCACTCCGAATTTTGCTGATTCAATGCACTAAAATCCCTTATTATCAGTCAATTTCCAACGGACAGTATTTCGGGTCAAATCTCTAGTAGTGCCTACATGTATGCATATATGCTATCCTCATGGGGTGGTTCAAGAATAAGCGCCCATCCACATGAGATTCTGTTTTGGTAATGGTATTTCCGCATGAGTCACATTCACTCATTTCCCGAGCACTTGAAAAGTCCTAGCGTTAGTACCTTTGAGTTCACGTTTTTACAATCCTCGCACAACGACTCCATATCTTCTGATAGACAAGGTAGTGGTCTCGATAGTCAAAATATCTAACAACCACTTACCTTCACAACTAAATCCGTAACGTTTTCATCTCTAACACTTATGCTTTACACTTTGCAGATTATACTGCTAAACCGTTAGTGCTGGTATGGAGTTGTGCGCAAGTGATAACTGTCTTAATCTTGGTATGGGAAGGAAAACAGTGAGGACGGAATAGCCTAGCAATTTCTCATGTCATGAGACAGCTGTCAACGCTTTTTATATAGATTACATACATCTGGCATTACCATGAGTCTATAGGCAGCAAAGACTTTGGAAATAATCGGGCCGCGTGAGTATATCGTATCGAAGCACCTCAGTACATACTAAATTCTGTCAATGAATTTGACCATTGCTGTTATTCATAGTTCACGTTGATGGCATTCACAGGCTTGTGATAGCTGAGCTCGATGTTTTGGGTCATAAGCGCTTATCATCCTATCGAAGTGACATCACTTCTGTGCACTGATGATATCACCCGAACTAGTGATAAAATATTTGCAACCGAAACATCAAACTCAGTGGGCACGTGACTAAGAAACGGCCACTTCTATGTTGAACGACAAATTTAAAAAAATAGATACACACCAATTCTTGGTTTTGTGAACTATGAGACACAAATTTCTCGGTCTGAAGTTAGTGCCACGTGGCAGAGCCTTCAAATTTGACCGGGCTGTTCACTGGAGCATCATTCAGTACCACTTTCCCTGATTTGCCCTTCGGATTTTGGTTGAAATCATTCCGAATGACACTCAGTGCAGTACCACAGGGGTTCCTTTTTAAAGTCGTTTGTGTTACCGGGTAAAACGCGGTCATCAAAGAATTTGCTAAGGAAGTACGAAATAGGTTCAATCGAACGAAGATAATGAGAAATAGGTCGAGAAAAAAGCACCTTGTGGGTGGATGAGCGAGTCTTAGATGATATCCTGATGGAAAATGTCAGACCCCTGAGATATTATCAAGCAATGTGCGTTCTTCATTGGGGAAAATCGATAATCTTATAGAAATTACTGTATGCATCTAGCGTGCCTCAGGCTCCTTCCAGACAAGCTATTATCCAGCAGAAAGTATACAGGAACGCTAAAATTATCATGCTGCAAGAGTCATGCTGCACACAGATATCGCTGATGGTGTTGTGCACATAAATGGCTCTCGCGCATTACGAGCTGATCGTCCCACGAGGCTTCGTGATCACAATGGTAGACTCAACACTTAAGTCAAAGCAAGATACAGCAATGTCGTCACTTTGGTTTTCTGAAGCTCGACCGGAAGTCCAAGTTGTCACTATATCAAAAGCAAGCCATATTTTCTGGGCCAGTTTTGATCACTGCTCAGTGGTAACATTTGCCTAACCCCAGATACAACGGCAACTGGGCTTAGAAGATTTTCTGATCTCCTATTGACTTCAATTATCTTGGGCTTAGGTGACTCCCTCTGCATATTCAGCGGTGTCTTTAACAAATCTGACGCATCATTTCTTACGACAGTCGGTTGGTTGAAATCTGGTAAATTTTACCACCCCAAATAACGCTTGCCCAGAATTTGTTTTCACAACTCAAGTACGCTTATGGGTGACTCAACAACGTGCAGCACTCAGCAGTTCCGATTCCTCCATTCTGAATGTTCGAAGATACAGGTTATTAGGAGAAACATGTAGAAATGTCAGACGAAGAAACTGCTCTTTTGAAAATCCAGCACATTTACAAACAGTAGTGAACTCCACCGATTTAACAGTGTTATACAATCAAAATTTCTCAATGTTTTGTGAGAATCTTATTGAAATACTTAATCTATGTTTACAGAATTGTTATCCTTTCGAAACTACCTATGTGCTGACAGATAAAATCCCTCCCATCTACGTGAATAACTATGTAGAAAAAACGAACAGGTCTAAAGAACAGTCGAAAATTTGAGGTACAGCGGGCAACTTAGCTGATGAAGTCGGAAATTCAAAGTCTAACTAAGCTATATGTAGATACCATCCTGAGAAACTCCATTTGTCGAGACAAGTGGCGTGCTATGAACACGCTTTTTGGGGATGATTCAAAGATCGGTAAACTGTTCCGTTGACGTAAAAAAGCTCAACAAGGATTTTGGTTAGTTTTCTCACTATGTCTGTCTGGTTGTCTACAGCAGGACTACTGAGCCATTTCAAATCGAGCCCACGGCTGGTCAGAAGAAGAGGTCCAGTAATGCTTCAGGTCCCGACGGTCTGTCATCTGTTGTCCTGGAGGTGTGCGTTGGTGCCCTCTCGGGCCACTTGGCGGATATTTTCAGTTGTTTTATGAGAAGCAGTTGGATTCGTAACATGTGAAATGCTGTCCCAAAGAACGAGCGTGGTACGTACCACCGCATTCCATGTACATTTGTGACCCTCAAGACGCTGGAGAAATGTCTGCTGGCACACGCCACTGAATGTGCAGAAGATATCTATTAGTATACATACAGATTGTCTCAATCCACTCTTGGTGCCATAGCCTACTCAGTAAAATCTGTTGTGCCAGCTTTACAAAAGAAATGTAAAATGGTTGAGATACTAATCATGGACTGTAAAAATGATTTCGGCTTTCTCTATAAATCAGCTTTGCTCAATCAGTTATCTGAATCAGGATTTGATCAGAGCTCAAATAAACTGATTCGGGTCGTATGCTCTCTGGACCTCATAAATGCATTTCCCAGTTTGCAACCAATTCCATTACTCCCCATTGATTTTATGTCTCTTTGGTAATCTTTTATGGCTTGATGAAAACTGCCTTCCACCTGATTATTTGGTCCATATTACACATCTCTAGATATGGTGGCATATCCAGAGTTACTCTTCTTGAAACTGCCAAAAACAAACACTTCTGTGCTTGTGATAGATTTGCTTCCATAATTCTCACCGATTCCCTTCACCCCCCCCCCCCCTACAGGGTGAACTTACAAGGGCTGGATCCACATTCTCCACAAGCTCTAATTTCAAGTTGCTGTTTACCTGCATTTCTGCATATCGTAGATCTGGTTTGCCGTATCTAGCACATCTGCTTGCCGATCGCAAGAAAGTTTCCTCAGAAAAGCGGCGCTGCTTGAATCGTAATCTTTTATCTCTTCTGTGCTCCCTTCCTCCGTTGAAATTGTGCCTTATTATATCTGCAGAAAAGATAAAAATGACCGTACGTAATACAGCTACTGACTTGGACTGACATAACTTCACTTGATCTCTCTCTTTCAACTCATCTTTTCACAGAATTTGGAAGCATTGAAGAAGTATTCCACTTATGCAGCATTTTGGACCGGTTGTGATCTGATTTCGGCGAATAAAACAAACACGGTGTGTGACATCCATTTGGACAGAAATAAGGCGAAAAATGCAAAAGTCAACTACAAATCGCATACCTTTCTCGGTATCGTTAAAAGCTCACTGCAAAAGTACTCCCCAATAGAAAAGGATGTTTACTATTACGGATCTGTAACATCTGTGACGAGTAAGTGTTTTTGTTTTGAAAAGAGTGGGGGAGGAGTTCGTTCTTGCAGAACCTCCTCAAGCAAAGGGAATTGTCAGTCAGAGTGCAAAACCCTAAATTCTTAAAATGTATTGCTGACACGAGAAGCCTGAATCTTCGATAATGGAAAATCTACTTGCATTTTTCACGTGCAAAGTTGAACGTCAAGAGCCGGAATAGAACCGGTGACAATTCGTTACCGGGCAGATGCTCTACCAGGACTAAGACTGTGTATCATTGGAATAGTGGTTCGCGCATCATCGGATATTCACGTGAGTCATTTTCACCCGACTGACCGAAGCACGATAGCTCAGTTGGTAGTGCATCTGCCTCGTAAGTGAAATGTCGCCAGTTAGCTTCCGCTTCGTCAATGGGCAAGTGAACTTTCCATTATATAAGAAACCGTATGTGTTATTACTCTATGCTCTGAGTGTTTCTTTTCAAAGTAGATTTCCGGAAGAACAACCGAATTTTGGTGTTTGATGAACCAAGATTCCTCTTTTGAAAGTGCTTTTGTTAGTTGTTTTGCTTCATTGTTATATTCTAATGTACTCAATGCGAACATTCGGAAGCGGAGTGGAAACAGGCTCGTATTGATTATTATAGGTGAGGTAATGACAGAGGTGACGGTGGTAAAATTGGGAGGAATTATGACGGTCACACATAAATACAGACACACGCACAAAATTCACTTCTGCTAATTAAGGGTGAATGATCAGATTAGTCAAAGAAATATCATTTGAGGCATAATGTACTCGACCGAAAACTCTCAGCAATATTATACATTATTGACAGTGCCATACTTATTTGCATTCAGACCCACCTGAACCAAACCTCCTGCCATTGTCAGTATGACTGCAAATCGAAAAGGCCCACTCTTGATGCTGCCGCTTCCGTAATGCACTACTTATTTACTCGTATGAGGCTATGTCCCAAGAGGGGAAGAGGCGGCTTAATGTACATAACGGGCTGCGTTTGCCCACGAACGATTTTCATTGGCGAGATCGGAACACTGGGTGATCCAGTTCTGGTTCCATAGACGATCTCCGCATACAGGCAGAAGTCCCAATCGCTCGACTTCCGAATGGACAATGCGGATCCAAGTTTTCAGTTGTCCTTCGAGGCTGCAGTGCACAACTTGGCATTAAATAGGCGATAGGCAAAGTTTTAAGATCTTGTTGTTCGGGCGTCGTTCTTGTAGTATTATTTTTCACTGTATTATATTTTGTTCCCTGTGTAACCATTCCCAGACTGTCCTACCCCAGTTTTTGGAGTGCGTGTGTGTCAGGCTTGAAGTTAAGGAGATTGTAACCGAAGTGTGTGAAAGATGAGCACATGCAAAATACGACCAGTTGGGTGTCAAAAACGTGGCGCAGGAACAGAGATTCACTGAGGCTAGTGGACGTATGCCATATGGTCAGGTTTAAATGACTGCACGGGGTCGGGGTACGAATACAAGGAGGACCCGTTGTACAAGCACATCCAGCAAAACTGATCCTGGTCAAGTTTATAAAAAGGAGCATTAAGTACCAACGGTCCTTGGGTGCTGGAGAATTTAGTATTATTATTAGTATTTCTATTATCATCATCATTACTTATGTTGTTATTGATAATAATACTCCTTTGGTTTGAACCATTAATTGCTTCCTCCACGTAGGCTCTAGTAGTACCCTGTACAAATGTACGCTGTGTTAAGAACGTATGGGTGCGGCTGGTCAGCAGAGCCGATAACTGCAGTCTCAGAGCCATGGTTGACCGAAAACAACCATTTTCCACAACTCGAGTTTCTTTTCTATCGATAAGTGTAATACTGAATATAATGACTATGCTGAACCCCGGGATATAACTACCAAAATATAAGAACTACACATCAGTATGGAATGTAAAGTATTACTCCATACACGAGGAACCGCGTAAAGTAAAAATGTGCAGTGTAACAAAAATAACACAATAACCCAACGCAGATTGAGTGAATCCCGGAAATCTCACCCGATGCACACTGAACTGAAATAGGGATGTTTATAAAATCTTAGTGTAATTGAGGGAATTCTTTCAGATCTTTTGATAGGTGTTTGTTCAATGTGATTCCCCGATTCAGTTGTATCTAACTCAAAATTATCAGTTGGTGCAACGACTGGTGACGTGATACTAGACTGATCTCACTGATTGACCGGTACCTGGTCAGTTCCATGCCTATGACTGAACAAATCATCCAAATCCACAACGGTGACCATCCGGGTGCTGGTACGTGAAATGGCGATTCCGCTTGCTGGCCGAGAATCATTTTCTCCAAAATAACTCACATTAGCATTAAAAAGTACACACGAAATTGATTACTAATCTTTGGCATTTAAATAACTGAGGAGGACATTTACCGGTAACGGTAAGTGCACTTTTATGATATTGCATGATGAAATAGTCAGTTGCTGGAATAATTCCGAGGAATGGATGATGGTCAACAGAATCATTTGTACTCTTCAGCGTGCGTACAAAATTCACCGCATGACCGTTAGACTTTGGATGAGGAGGAGTAGTGAACACATGTTTACATTCAAGTCCTTTCATTCACTCATCCAGTGATTTATCAGAAAAATGTGTACCATTGTATGTGATTAGCACAAGCGGGAATCCTTTTTTTCTGGACGTTTTTCTAAGCGCGGTCCGAATGAAGTGTTTCATAGGCGAAGTTATTATGCATACCTCTGGCCAGTGGGAAAAGCCATCAATGGTAAAATGGTCACAGTATCTACCCAAGAAGGGTCCGCAACTGTCGACATGTATTCGCTGCCATGCTTCACATGGTCCTGGCCAATTGATCCACTTAGACAAATCTGAATGCGTCTTATGTATATGTTGATCGCAACTCTCGGCAGTGCGTGGCTCGCAAAGAACATTTAAACTACGAACTGAAGGTCCTGAATGAGAAACCAGTGATTGGCAGTCGACTAGATCAGAACCACGCAAGAGCCGACTGGTGGAAGTGCATAGGTTCTGTTAATCTGACCAGTCATACTGGTTGCACTAATATAGGTAACTGGGGAAGATAATCAAGATTTTGCCGTGAAATGACCAATTTCACATTCCCGGTGTCAACAATTACTGCAGGTTTGCTATCTTACGGAGAAGACAACGTTTGCCTGCGTGTGAGAATTTCACCGGTAAAACAGATAATGCAAGTGCGGAAAAAGTGTTCTCATGTCGAATAGTGTCTAATGACGAATGGTTCATCAGTCGATATGCTTGACTATTTTCACAAACATCTAACGTGGCCAAACTTACCACAGGCGAAACAGGGTACTCGTCTGTGTGGACATGCAAAATGGGAGTGAAACTGATCGCATGAGACGCCGTTGCCCAAGTTCAAAACTTTAGGAATGGATTTCGAGTTATCCGATCGTTGAGTTTGTGTCTGATTTTCGCGATAACCGGTTGGCTTGTTCATAGGCGGTAATTTTCGGTTGCGTCTATCGCCTTGGTCTTTAGTAGAATTGGGCCATACTGACACCGATATACAGCGATAACAGCTTTCACGTTGTAATACTCTTCAAAAGTGTGACATATGTGTCTAAAAGTCTGATCAGCTTGAAGAATTGGCTTACGTCGCGAATTTGGTAGGTTAATTCCAATCATCAAACGATAGCGTATTTGGCTTTCCAGTTGAATGTCATATTCGCTCTTCAGTGCTTGCGTCTGAAGTTCAGCAGTGCACTTAATTTTATCTCATCCCATTACATTTGACGTAATTACTTACATCGTTTATTTTTCTTTTTTTGCACAACAGATCTAGTTAAGGTGTCGTTTTTGCAAGAATTAGGCAACGATATATTTTGTCATATACAAAAAAGAGATAGAAAATATATTTATCATAGGAACAAGTGCTAAATGGGCTCACAGAATTTCATCCATCTGCTCTCCAATAAAGTAGCTAGGCTGTCTGGCTTTCAGTAAATATCTCTTAAACCGATCGGAAATTATGAACATTTACTATACCGTGCTCATGTGACCCTAACTTTCAAGTCACTCACTCCAAATAAATCAAACAATTCTCCCCGATAAGGTTGACATTCACCACCAGTTGGTTGCTGAACTGTTAGACGGCATAGTTTTCCCCAAAATATGTTCACCTCGGTTTTGCCTCTTTCCACTGGGTAGACTCATGGTAGACAATTCAGAAAAAAAGAGATATTTACACTGGGGTCAGCATACATTTATCAGCGATGGAAATCACCTATGACGAACCTTATTTTCATTGGTTTTACATTGACCCAGTCAGATTTCAGTCAGATTTCGGACGTCTGAAATCCAGACTAGTCTATCATGGTTACCAACGGATGGCAGCAAGGCTAACCTTACTGATATGGAGTTCTGTAGAATTTTGTACTCTAGTCTTTCGTTATGATGTACCAAGAACACATCAGGAGAGAGGAATTGAATACGAGAAAACTGGTCAGTCTAGCGAGTCTCGACAGCACCGGTAAAAGCTGGAAGATGTTCAAAGCTGTTGGTAATACCAGAGTTTGACTGTAGTACAAGAAGCTCAAAAATTCAGCTGTGCAAATTCAGAGGAGGGCCAAGAGAACTTAGCCCTGTCTAAAGGAGATAAATAAGACCCAAAAAGGCACCACCGGTGAGTACAAGCGAAGGTTCTATTTAGGAATGGGGTGTGACCTCTGGTTTTGAATGATGCGAGAAGTGTGTGTAATGAAGATCAAAGCAAAGCGGACAATTTAAGCCTATACCTTGGTGAAGAACAAGCGTTGACCGATTCGCTAATGTGTACACCTACCATTTCACACGTGAGAGTTATGGAAGGGGAGGCACAGTAATAACTAAAAAGACCGAACACGGATCAGTCGGCGGGAACCGAAGACATGCAATTAGCCATCAATAAACCACTAGTAGCTATGAGCAGTCGACGTGTCTGTCGTCCCTTCTATGCCTCTGTTAGTCAGTGGATATAGTCGATGGACATGGAGGTGGCTGCCGTGACGGCTTTCCACAAGGGTGGTTCACAGTCACAGCCACAGGAACAGGAACAGAACTACCGTACTGTGAGTCTCATCTGCATTACCATTATACATCTCGAGCTATTGGTAAGAGAACACATCTGTTAACATTTGGTGGACCACTTTTTCCTTCGCAAAGTACAGCTTGAGCTTATGCAGGGAGGCAGATCGCGTTTCTCTAACCGTATGGGCTTCTTAGAAGAAGTCACTACAAATCTGAACGAGGGAAAGTTCGTGCAAGTCTGGTATCTAGACTTCGTAAAGGTTTTCATTCACTTAAGCACTGCCGGCTGATGGACAAGCGGAAGAGCCTTGGGATGGAAGGACAGTGGCACTAGTTGATTTTGCTTTCCTGTCTAGCTGTTCCTGTTCCACTTTATAGTGAGATCAAGCAGTTCAAACCCCTTAACTGGTAACCAGCAGATTACGAAAGGGGTCTGTTCCAAAGCCACTTCCTTTCTTTTCCTAAATAAATGAACTAGCATGAGATCTGTCTCCACCATATTTTACTTTTGCAGATGACCTAAAAGGTGCGGGATCAAGAAACCACAATGGGTTGGTAGGGGAACTTTCACTGGGGTGGTAAAGTAGACAAACATATAGGGTATGCATTATACTAAGGAAAAAGTTGCCTACGAATCAGAGCCTCAGAGTGACTGGCGATAACAGGATCAAATAAACCGTTCATTGTTCAGATAGTACAGCAAACAACGGACAGTAATTTACAACTACAGAGAGGCTAAAGGATGTAAACTACCTCGCCATAAGGCGAGGAAGGAACTTTCGGTTACGATCAGCAATTTCTTGTAGGGAGACAGAGGTCTTCATACTTTTTTAAAAGGCAGTAGCTAGGCTGCTTTGAGAGTAACACATACAGACCTGGGGGCTTTTTCTTGAAAGAGGATTCAGCTTGTTCAGAAGACCTGCAATGGCTGGCCATTCGCATGTTCAAAGGAGAACAAGGGAAGTCAAACCATCAAATAATTCATGACAGTATACTTTTCTCATGAGCAATGATAAGGCTCAGGGGTTCTCACTGAGTTATTTCAAATTTTAAATTGTCTATTTTAACTGCGGTTTGATGATATGTTTGAGCAAACCACCAATTAGAGAGTGAGAGAAATTTTACAAAGCTGTAAAAGACACTCTCTGGTTTAAATGCGCGAAGGCACGTCTCTAGCAATGGATTAAGTGGGAGGCTGGAACAGGGTGCTTGAAGTTATGTTTAGAGTATTATATATTTTAGAAGCTTCTGGATGCTAAGTAGAATGAGACATTGCCGGAGTTGGAATACTGGAAATTATGGAGAAGTATGGTAAACTGCCCACTGCGCGACTTAGGAGTCAGTACCTACTAACTGGGACACTTACTGTGATGATACGCACATTTGTCTCTCACATTGAAGATGATAGTGGTTTTCTGCTCCTTTCTCTTTCAGCAAAATTAGGGAAATGGACCACTTTTTGTGAAAAATTACGGAACCGATTCAGAAAGTCGTAAAAGTTGATGCTGGTCTCTTTACGTACCTTTGGAAGAATTCTGAACGCCTGACTGGTCCCGGTCACTACCACTTCTGTGCAACTTGACCAGGAAAACCCTGACCTCTGTCTTTCCCGATTCGGAAACTCAGGCACTTTCGGGTACCGCAGTCAGTCATTTTCAAGTTCGTTTATCAAATGGTGCGTTCTCCTCTGGTGTTCTATTTTCCTACAGTTTTTTCTGCTTTCCGAAACAAAACCTGAAAGCTGTGAGCCGTGGCTTGGCAGTTATATTCGCGTTGCATCTATCGTCATTGACACTCTTTCGGCTGAACACGTTGACCAGTATATTGAGGCTTGTTTGAACCTAGCTCACAAAACATTTCAGAAAACCAATCATCCGTTACACGAAGACTTACCCTGTTGTCTCTCCCAGTCATCCTCCAGTTCCGCATTGCGGAAACTTTCTGTAGTGATTCTGTCCCATTCTCATGCAGTTCGAGAAAACCCATTTGGACCAATCAGTGCTCATTTGTTCAATGTATATTCCAACCAGCAATCACGCATTTCCGCCCACAAACAAATGCACCACACGCGTATGACTCATTTTAGTCCAGCCATGAATACTGATTATCACAGTACTCGTGTCTCGCGCACATGATCTGCTTCCATATCACGTGACAGTGTATAGAAAGTTTGTGCCCACCGGTCGCCTTGTTAATGGCCCAATACTTGTGCGTAAATGTTCCGTTACGTATTTCATCCCGACATAAAAGCCGTATTTTACATATTAAAGGAACAATACATTTTAGTGCCGGTTTGTGTGTCTTCTGATTTCATTTCGAGCAACTCGGTCATTACATTTTCCTTACTGTGTCTGGTACTGATTCTAAAAAATGGGATTGGGAGGGGGAGACAAAAATTGAGTTGCTTGAAAATCTTTATAATTAGACTGGTAGTCTTTTACTCTCTCATTTATTGAAACAGGAAAATTAAAACTGGTCTGTGCATATGCACCCAAATATTTTGACATTTGCAAAATCTTGTTAATGCTTTGTTTTACTCTTGCGTAGGTTGAAATGAACTTGGGATCTCATAAGTTTTCAGCTCAAATAAAATACGAATATGAAAGCTCAGCTTACTAGTGAAGACTCTGGAAGCACTGCAAAGCTGTTTTACTCGTTTTAGGAATTATCGGGCAGTGCACACACCCCACTCCCCCCATGGGGACTCGAACTCGGGGTGAACGGTAGTGAGTCGAATATCTTAGCCAGTGAGTGGTGAATCATATAATGTAAAGTCTAATCACCTACTGCTAGCACTTACATAGTAACCAAGCTCTCTAGGATGTTTAACGGAATGCCTTCGTTGTATCTGTGCACCTACAGAGAAGTCGTCCATCATAAGACTCACTCGCTGTGCTCTGGTAACACCGAAAGGCGGGAGCGGAAGGGCACTATATCATGCGGTATATTAGTTCAATACATCTTTGCGAGTCAACCCGGATAGCCTTGTGACTAAAATGCCGGGCTCAGAACCCTCATTTTCACAAATATGCATGAGTGAATGTTTTGTGACACTAAGTGAGGCAGAAAAATTTCGCGTTCAGCAATGTTGTACTAGCAACTAAAGTCTTTCATCACTTACATTATTGTCTTCGCGATTTGACTCATTCAGCTCCCAAATGAGTGATGCTGCGCAGTATCAGACAAAGGCGGGAAACTGTAAGACGGGATTATTTGTTGAATGAACTGAACTCGACTGAACTGAACTGAGCTGACAGCAGGAAATTATACACTTATTCTACCTTGGGTTGGTCCATTCTGTGAATAGGTTGTTGGATATGATTTGAGTACGTAAATCTCATTGGCTCCGTTTATACGACGAAGTGATCGCTGTTTTCTGAACTAACTGGTGTCGTTTTAACTCCGCCTTCTCCTACTATACCGTATACATACAGGTATTTTATCTTTATGGTAGCTAAAAGTAAACGAAATGTTTGCTTCCGGCAGATATGCCTTCTGTTCTTCTGAAGAACAAATCTTACCTATTCCCCTCCATTTTTAAAATGACTATCAGTTATACGAGGTACTGATTTCATCTTACTGTAATCCAGATGTGGCGCAGACTATGGGAGTTTCTGTACATGCCGACTATTCAGATTCAGTTCGAAGGATCACCGCTGTTTCGAAGCACTCGTAAGCTGGTTCGAAGAACAGCGCAAGAGCCTCCTCCACGCCTGATGGGTGATTCGTCTCCGAATTCCACATTTCCTCCTAAAGATATATTAATATGAATTCTCCAGGGTTTGCGAATAGCTACTGTCGAGCTGGATTTTCTCTTCGGACCCTGGCTCACTTTTCCCCCAAAATCTACATATATATATAAGCAGGTTTTCCTTTCCCCAGCTCAGAGAGCTTTGCAACTCGGGACATCCCTGCTGTCATAAATGAGAGGTTTCCACTTGTAATCGGAACCTATAACTTGAGTAAAATTCCTTCACAAATTGCTTGTGACATGAAAACCGATCAATAGCACATTGCTGAGCATCAAAAATGAGGCCTTACTGACCAAGATATTTGCATTCCTAAACCACTTCTGTGGTTTTGCGATCCTTTCACGGGAGGTTTTAGTAGGGTTTAACACCGCCTCAGGCAAATTTTCAGGGATAAGTTAATTGATCTGTTTCATACCTGAAGTCTGTGTACATATTTCATATACTTTTGGGTTGACACATCAGCACGCGAAGTTTCATCTATCCTAATCGTTTGGTTCGAAAGTAATCTCAGAAGAACAGAAAAAACAGAATGAGCCGAAAAACCATTTCTGAGACAGTACATTCTAGATCGGAACGGCTGTATCTACTTTCCAAAAGTGGTTTGTTTCTGTTTAAACCTGTCCGTCTTACACTGACCTCTCCCACGTGACAATGGTCTCCATATTGAGGGACGCGTTACAACCCATTCAACACACTTTGTCACGATTGTCTAGTGATCCTTATCACGGACATGCCCCCATATCTGTACTTCAGTACCCGATGAATGGGCACGCGGAATTTCATTTTTTACGATCCTGCATCAGTGGTCGCCTGCTGACGATGGCGATATGTGTTGTTCTAAGGCTTTAACACGAAGGTACCTCTTCGACTCGTTAGTTTGTCCTCGGTTGCAGTTGTCCAGCTGAGTAATTGTTGTTGAAACTCCATATAAAATCAGACGTTTGCACTCAGTAGGCTTCGGTTTTTGAATGTCTGCTGAGGAGTTTCGCTGAAAAGATACTCTTTTCTGTGGTTGATGGCACCTGCCCGTAGCGTCATCCACTCAAGTCAAGTCATGCCGGTGAACGCTTCAGTGCACAGTGTACGGTGAATTGTCAGCACTGACACCGTTTGCAGAGGAATCCGAAAGAAAAGGTTGTAAGAGCTTATTGGGAAGTGCAAAGGAAAGCGTAGAAGTCAAACAAAGCAGTTCGTACAATTTGATTACCAAGGGAATTGAATAGCGAGATGGTAGTCGAGTAGGTGGGAGAAGTAAGGAATGAGGCTATTCGCTCATGTAGACATGTATGAGTGAAGTATTTTAGAACTTCGAACAAGAGGAGAAGAAAGAGATGAATTTGGAGAGGGTGGGGATGAAGACAACGAATTGTGTCGGGAAGTTACCTGTTTGTGAATTTGTCACAAGCACTGAAGTACTTGATGATGATAGAGTGAGTGAAAATATCTCTGATAGTGCTCCGGCAGCGGGAGAATAATTTCTGAGATTTGGTTATAAGATCCAATTATAGCGTCAAGAGTGGATCTTTTTCTGTAGGTATAATGACGAGGGTAGGAACGTTAGCTCTGGTAGGTTTGAATGCGACAAAGTATGGCATTCTCAGTAACTTTTTGTGTTTCTGATAGCTGTCAAAATAAAATGTTATTCTGTGCCAGTGGAGTTGGAGCCATTGAAAACTGGAATGTTGGCGACTGGTAGCCAAAATTCAACGACTGAACCATCACACAAGGACTAGTTCAAGAAACTCACAACTGGTTTCGCAAACTGGGCAGCCGCTAGCCTAAGAATGGCAAGGAAGAGATGGTCCGGAAATGCAGGAGACGAAGCTTCATATTTGAGAAAAAGTTTAAGTACCATTTTTCAATAATCCAAATGTGAAGTCGGCCAAAAACCAAATACAGGCTGATTCACAGTGGCTATTGCTGCTGTTATTTTGGGCAGGTAAACTGTAATCTGTATGCGATGAGGCGTCGTAGCTCAGCTGGTAGAACGGTCGCGGTACTAAAGTATGAGTGACAACCATGTGTGGTTTCGAGTTTAGTCAGAGTCAACGACATTTCAACATTCACAGCAGTTCAGAAAATAAGTTTTCAAATCTCTCAAACTCCAGTAGAATTTCATCACGTCGGAAGTAAGGGGATGTTCGAAGTCTGTAAGCAAACAGTGAGATAGATGTATATAAATAGCTTGGAGTTGATCCATTCCAATATCATCGTTCCAAGGTGTACTTTTCTGACCACAGGGGAAGATTTACTCTGTGCCACAGAAATTAGAGATTCTTGGTTCTCAGGAATTTTTCAGCAAACGGCACTTCCAAGAGTTTCAACTCCGCCTTAATCAGGTGCGGGTATTGCTCAACTTCTATACATCAGAAAGACTTTTATGTGTGTTTATGCCTTCTGATAACCTTCAGTAATAGTAGTGCAACTCTGCCACCGGAGACAAACAGATTTCCAACTGGGCAACAGATATCGAAGATAGCCTTTTGGGGTATTGGTAAGGCTTTCAGCCACTCTGAACACTGAACAAGTGGAAAACCGTGAAATGGCAATGCCGACGATTGCGTTGAATCGAGTAACATTGTTGAGCGAAAGGGTACGAATTAGAAAAGTTACATGAATTGTTTGTGTGAGGAATCTTTCAGCAGGGTGTTATTACTTTTTAGGCTTAAGAAGAAGTGAATGTAAATTAAGTAAGGTAATTAAGTAGAGATAGACTTTTCAACCCAAGGGAGAACAAATGAGGATGAATGGTGATTATTTTATCCAGGACAGAATTTTCCCTGCTGAGGAGATTGCTGTTGTATGGTAACCAGAAGCAAAGTAGTGGGAAAATGCAGATAAAAAGCATAAAAAATAGCTTAAATTTTCATCCTTACAAAGTCACTAACACAACGGTTACCCCGAAAACTAACTGGTCAAACCCAGGATCCCACTACACTGCTGGTTGGCCATTATCAGTCGTGATTATTTGACTCTCCATCGCTCCCTCATCTTCAAAATTTGTGATTTACACAATTAAGCCGGTGAAAAATCCACCGTGAAGACTTTTGCGAACTCCACCCACCCCCTGTACCATGACTTATCGGCATGTCATCCACATTTCTTCAAACGTTCCACTTTTCGACTAATCCCTGCTCGTAGGAATATTTTTCACAACTCCACAGTGTCTTATTTGGCATGTGTTCTGGTTACCAAGATGAAAGTCACAGAGGAACATCTCGTGAACCTCGGTGGATGATACCTTTTCTTTTCTGCAATACTTACTTTTTATGTTCACTTCAAAGTCACTACGATCACTTTCTCCCCTTTCGGCTTAAATGTGATTTTGTTATTTTTCTGAAGTCCTTAATACGATACAATGCCGTACAATCCGGTAACATCTCTGATCGGTTGGACAAATGGCGAATCATACTTTCACGTGGATCCTTCCTAGTCATATCGATCCGCTGTCCTGCCGTTCGTGATTCTGTTGACTGAATCATCATCCTGAATTCTGGATAGGCTGTGGGGTGATTTCTTCTTGCAAGACTTGATCGTCTATCGGCGTTGCATCACCTCGTACTCTCACACTATGTAATCTGTCTGTTGTCTATAATATGATAACTGGTAGAGAGGTTGACATAAAAATACACATAAAAATACGCTGTTTTAACTACGGTTTAAGGACGTTTGTTTACCTTCTCTGCTATCAAAAGTGAACTAAAAGGAGAGGTATAAAACCCTTTTATCGGCTGTTGAAGACTAAATTTGCTACTTCTGGTTACCATGCCCTAGGTGATAAAATATTCAGGGGGTCCGCTCAAAATTAAAGTTTGTTCTACCCTATCATTTCATTATCAGTGATTTGTGACGAATCACATCTTATTGTTCTCTTTTGTTAAACTTTATATAAGATTCGCTCTTTCAGGACCTTTGAAACAAAATCTGGGTGGTGTATTCATTGACCTGCCCAAGTTCTCTCGTGACGACATGTTGCTACAGCAAACCATCCGGACCGCGGGACAAGCATACAACTAAGAATAGCGAATCATTCACTGATTTGATCTCCAGCCTGAATTTGAAATCTTTTTAAGCAGGTGTCGAAGAAGAGACTGGATTTACCACATAGCTTGGTAGTACAAGGTTTCAGCTGCGGAATGCCCAGTCACACACCATCTCAGAGATTTAAGCTAATTATTGTTTTCGAGAAAAGGAGTGTTCTTGCTCGCCTTTGTAGAACAGGTTAGAACAACTAATTCCAGTGAAAATATGTTTACGGAAATCGTCACCTTGGCAGGGATGTGTTTTGCCATCAAAGTTATCTAGTCCTCGAATACTTGGATCCGTGTGGTTATGTTCACTTTTAAGATTTTCTACCCCAAAACGATGTGGATTTTGCAGTTAGCCTGTATCATTTCCAGTACGATCAACTACCCCCAGAATATCACAGTTTCCGTGAGGCTCCTTTTCGGTAGTATTCCTACACACGATTTCTTGCAAACAATTTTCTTCTATTTGCTATTCAGTCGTTTATCCACAACAATCTGTCTTGCGTGTAAGAAGTGTAAGTAGATGCTACTCCTAGGCAGTCCCAACCATGGCTCGCTGTTAGTTCCTTGCGATGTAGTCGCAGCTAAACTCGAGATTCCCTAACAGACACTTCAATGATGCACATCCCCTCACACTTATGACTTGTGAATGACGAAATTGTAAATGAATCGTCAACGGACTTCACTAGTGTGGGGAGGGGTGGTTGCAGAAGTACCGGGTACGGATAATTGACGAGCGAAAATAACCGCGAAGTCGGTTGAGTGTTGCCAAGATCTTTTCCCCAACACATCCACATACTAGGAATTGACAGAGTTCAAATCTCACGGTTACGAGGCTACTGCTCAAATTCAAGCGATGGCTGTTTCAATATTTAATGTGACGGAATGTTAGGTCTTGATTCAAATATATACACTCATTAGGTCTTTAAAGTACCTCATTATCAATAGAAGGTAATTCAGGTATTTCTCATAGTTCTGAGTCCAGTGAGTAAATAAATGAAAACTTGTACATTGTGTTCCAGTTAGTAAGAGGATATTCCCCCAAACTCGATACCTTTGTCCTCCGGTCAGCACTGTTCTCACTGGTATCGAAATCTGAATGGAAAACCTATTGATTCGCAATACTTCTAGCCCCTTATTGTGACGGCACAATATCCGCCGGATAACGGTTGACCAGCTTGACCAAACTGGAACCCCGTTGAAGCGCTTGCTGTGCTTCTATACACACGGTACTCTGCGTTGTTTTGTCTTAGCGGAAGACACTGACCTAGTGTGTTTCATTTTTCAGCAAAACCAACGGGTTCCATGATGGATTAACTAAGGGAAGCGAAAATCTCATTTCATACCAAGTATTGCTTGTTTGACCGGTTCTTAGTCTTTCATCCGTATGGACGGCAACAGATCGGAAAACGAAACGTCTTTGACTGAACAAACCATCATTTTGACAGAATAAATGATAGAAAAAGGGAAAATGATATAAAACACGTGATATGAACGGAGATAACAATTTTGTAAAGTAGAAGGGCTATCTCAGGTCAAAACAGGGCCTAGAGAGATGATCAATTGCTAAGTTAATCAAAGTGATCATTCTTCGTGTTCATTGTGGCATTATTGATAAGGCTGACGACATTGTCAAAAGCGCGGCTAAGCAAGGTGCGAGACGACGACTCTCTGAAACTGAAAAAGAACGAATAGGGCCATTATTAACTGTGCAATAAAATAAAATTGAGAATAAACGAAGAAAGCTTTTAGCCATTCTGATGCATTCTCCCACTCCTTTTGATAAAAAATATCAATTAAAATGATCTAAAGAAGTTTTCTGAATTAGTTACTGAAGTGTTCATTATTTTTATGTAACGAAAAATCCACTTGGATTTTCATAATGAAGAGTCTGAAGCCACAATCCGAAGTCGAACCGGTGACATTCCACTTACCGGGCAGAAACTTCACCAACTGAGCTATTTCTCTACGGCCAGTAGGATATGGATAACACAAGTTGTTGGCCCATTAGGCTAGAACCGCTATTCCAGTGGTGTAGAGCAACGGTCCCGATTTTGATCACTGGATTATCCTCTTGAGTTACTTCCCAATGGGACGAACAGCACGCTTGTAAACTAACAGAAACCACAGTTGTGATTCAGCTTTCAACTATACAATGAAAGGTACCCATTCACACTACTGTGGTCCTTCAAATGGGATCCTTGTGACGAATATATCAACTGAGTATGATGATCAATGGGCAGAGGAGTAACGGGCACGATATCTGGTGAGTGGCAACAACCACGAAATCAGTCTTTTGATTCCGGGGGAAAGTCTGCACCTGTTTGCGTACTACTTACTATATATATGTATGTATATTGTCTACACGTTTACATACTCCTCACTATCAGTTTGAGCGCTTGCACATGCAGCCTTGTTGTTCGCTGGGTTAGCAGTGATCCAGACAAGAATAACTAACAGAAATCACATTTGTGATTCATTAGTGGACTCTTCAATGAAGAGTATCCATTCACGTTCCAGACGATTCAAATTAGATTCTAGTGAAGATATAAAATCGGAATGTACAAGTATGAAGACGAGTGGGTAGAGGAGTATCGGGCCCGCATACCTGACGAGCGGCGACAACTGCAAAAACCGGTCGTGTGCTTCCGGGGTATTTTGTCCACATCTTTATGTACTACTTACTATCAGCATATATGTATATATCTGTAGTGAACCTACTGCTAATAACTGATATACAACCAGTGTGAGTCACTGGCCCAAAGAAGCTAATTGAAAATTAAAATGAATACTGTTGCTCGTAGCAGATACAGAAATGATACCTTTAACAACCACCTCGAACCCATGAAGTTAGTTAGTAGTGCGTTTAACTTGGAAGGCAATACCAGTAACCCCGTCACATAGGCCACAACTATTGAGTGAGTGACTGAGTCTCTTCAGAAGCAGTGATCTGCGGCCATCAAGCGGAATCGCCACTTTACATAACGGCATCCGGATGGTCACCATTGTGGATTTGGATGATTTATTCAGTCACAGAAGTCGTATTGACCAGGTACCGGTCAATGAGGACGATCAGTCTGGTGTGATTTCACCAGTCGTTGCACTAACTGATGATTTTGTTTTAGATATAGTTGAATGGGGAAATCTTATTGAAAAAGACGTATCAAAAGATCTGAAAGAATTTATTCAGTCACACCACCTCACTTGAATTCACCTAGTGTGGGCTGAGATTTCCGGGGTTCACCCATTCCGCGTTGGATCATTGTCTTCTTTTTGTTAAACTGCGCTTTTTGCGTTGCGTGATTCCGCGTGAAGTAGGGCCTTTGAATCTGGCCGCGCTGTTCCACCTCGATCGGACTAAACATCACATAACCATTTGCACATCCTTTTTCATCACTTTGGTTACCATCACAATTATAGTGCCAGTAAAATAATGCCTAAGCTGATAAAATATTCATGTGCTGTACTGATAAACCTCAAGAGCAAGAACCTCCCACCAGAAGTGATCATTTTGATCATCTGATACGCATAAATGGAAAAGAATCTTTAGAAAGTCTAGAGCTCATTCTAAGAAACACCACTCAGGCTAGGAAGTAGCACTTCGCAAAAAAAACCGATTCACACCATGAGCCTCCTTGTCGTAATCAGCTAAAATGTTCGATCTCCTCTGGGCAAATTTTCGGTGGCTCCAAGGTGACATGGATGATGAAGTAGTTACACTTGATGGTTTCACTGGATATCGCGTCGATCGCCCTTCACCATACCGCAAGCGAGGAGAAGGAGTTGTCACGTATATTCACAGTCACTGGAGTAAACAGGTCGGGAACGTTTTTACCTACTCCAGAAATCTCGTTAGTTGTTCTACACACAAAAGCAAACCCAAGTTTTTGAGCAATTTTCGTCCACTTCTGCTAGTGAATGTATATATTTCCCCCAGATGTTACCCGAAAGACTACCCAGAATTCGATGACTCTGTTTCACAAATGATGGTAAATTAAACTGAGATTTCCTCGTGCATCGATGCTGGTGGTTTTAGTCGTTTTGATGTAAGTTTTCATTATCCTTTCGGTCTGGCTAACACCGTTGCACTTCCAGCTAGACTGGGCGCATTTCTGGACTTTCTCTTAGCTACCTGCGCAGGTCGTTTTTCCACTTGTAGTCTCTTTCCACTAAGCTCCTCTGATCACGCACTAATTAAAATCTCATCGAAGATCTACAGTCACACCAACCACGCACATTTCACATGTGGCTGTGATCGCCTGTTTCGAAAGAAGCAGCTCTATCCTGAAAACATTTTAAAGCTACGCGAAATAGTTGCTCAGACAAACTTTTCCGTATTTTCAGACAGGGACCTTTCAGCTTTCTGGGATCATCTCACCGGCTATTTAAATTCTTGCTTCGACCTTTGCCGCCCGGTCGAAACTTTGTATTGACGTCTTGATCGCCTGTCTCCTCCCCATCTTAAGCAACTTAGCTGCACAAAGGAATACGCCTTTAAACACCATAATCCCCCAGTTGTCAAAGTTCTGTTAAAATCAATCTAGACCGTCAGACATCGCCTCAGTTCCATCTATACGCGTACCCCTCTAGTCATCGCGACACTTGGAAACTCTTGGAAGATCTAACGGGTGGCTCTTCTCTACGCAAAGGAGCTATTGTTGACGAACACAAGCTGAACAAGTCATTTAACAGAGCAGTAGGAAATTTCGTTTCAGTACACTTTGGAGAAAGTCAATCTCAAGAACTTCCGTTTTGCATCCTTGCTGGGGAAGTCTACAAAGAACTGCTTCTCCTTAACCCCGGAAAATCTTGTGGACCGGACGGACTCAAACCCTTGGTGCTCAAGGAGTGTGCTGTTACCCTCAGCTCTATCCTGTCTGATCTATTCAACCAAGTTCTGAAAGAAAGAAAGATTTCAGACCGTTGGATGACAGCCACTATAATTTCTATTCGCAAGTTTCTTTGAAATTCCGTCCCATTACTTGCATCTCTGTTTCCTTTAAAGATTTTGAAAGCTTGGTTCTCCATCGATTGAACAAATATTTCACTGTCCCAGATCCCGATCACTTCGCTTACCGACTGTCACGCTTCAAGCTCGAAACCCTCGCCTTCTGGACACAATTCATTCTGTCAGAACTTGACAGGAAGAGTTAGGCTGTGAGGATATGCTTCCTCGATTACAGTGACGCATTCCACAGGGTCGACAGAAGCAAGCTACTTCCCTTTCTTTCCCTCTCTGCTATTTAGTCTCTACTCGTTTCTTAGTTGGCAGATTACTTTCACAATCGCCAGGAGTCCAATCACTATAACAGCAGAACCTCCTCTCTCATTACATCCACTCGCGGAGTTCCCCAAGACGCCATACTATCCCACTTTCTCCTCTCTGCGTACACTTCTACTATTCCTGTACAAGAAAACACTCTTCTGATCAAATACGCGGACGATCTCATATTTAGTATGCCGTATACCTGCGATTCTACTTTTCCAACCCAACAAAATTGCATCACTCGAATTTCAGATTGGTCTCATGCTCACATCTTAAGCCTTAACACAAAGAATTGTCGCGACATTGTGTTTTCCCTTTTGAACGGAAGTAAGCGATCCAATTTCCAAAACGACTGAACCCCCTTTACCACAAATGGGGAACATCTGAACCTTCTCGATTCAGTGAAATGCCTTAGAATGCTGCCTGATCGTCACCTTACCTGGTCAAAACATGTTGCTTTCATTTTCGCGAAAAATAGACGCTTGTCTTTCTATGTCTCACATCTTAAATTCCACTCAGTGCCCAATCATCTTATCAAATGCCTTGTGTTCTCGTGCTTTCTACGTCTTTGACTTTGTGCTTCACTCGTCGTTTTTCCTGGTCTGTTGTTGAAAGACTTCGAGTTCATTGCAAGGTCCTTCAAGATTTTATCATCTGCTTGTGGCATACCCCGATGCCTTTTTACTCACTTTGTCACATCCAAACATAAAAAGCTTGCCAACAGCTGTCTACAAAAATTCTCACTGACTATAATCATCCTCTTTATAAAGACCTAGCGAAATACGTATCCACTTCTTCCACCCGTTCTCAGCGCAAACATCTTTATGCACGCACTAGGGCTTACATCATTTCTACTATTCCCTATCTGACAAGGTATTTGCACAATCCAGCTAGCGTTTTATCAAGACTAACAGAATATATAGGACAACATGAATGCCAACTACCCTATTCCCCAGTGTTCCGTTTACTCTTCAGAATGTGTACATGGTTATGTGAAGGCTGAATATTCCCCTCTCGGGGTGTATGGAGCAATTACCTGACTAGACTTGATTTGTGTATGGAATAATGCGCCAAATTTCATCCGGAGGTGTAGTTTTTATGCCTTGGTATTTATGTGCGGGTTTCAGCATAATCATTATATACAGTGTTACACTTATCGATAGAAAAGATACTCTTGTTGCAGTCCCTGTGGAAAATGGTTGTTTTCGGTCAACCATGGCTCTGAGACTGCAGTTTTCGGCTCTGCTGACCAGCCGCACCCATACGTTCTTAACACAGCGTACATTTGTACAGGGTGCTACTGGAGCCTTCATAGAGGAAGCAATTATTGTTTCAGACCAAAGCATTATTGCTAATAACAACAACAGAATTAATGGTGATGATAATAGTAACAAAATTATTACAAAATTCTCCCCCGCTTATAAGAATCTTTGGCACTTTATGTTCCTTTTCACTAACTCTATGAGGATTAGTTCTCCTAGATGTGTTTGAACTTCGGGTCCTCCTTGAATCCGTATCCCAACCCTGTGCAGTCATTTAAGCTGGACCATTTAGCATATATCCAGCAGCCTCAGATAATCCCCGTCTCCGTCGCTGTTCATTTCCCACCGCGTATTTTACTGTCAAGTGATGGGTTCCTCATGAATTATTATGGGTTACTTACAGCATCTCTTTGGGAGGACTTTGCTCTTAGTTCAAGTCCTCTGCATTGCTTGTTGGCTCCTCCATTTGAAGCTCTAGACCCTACAAATCAAACTTTGCTTTGGTCGTGGTGAAATTTGTTAGCCTCGGTTCCCTAGATGCCTTGACTTTCCCTGCGGCTATCCTTATTGTGCAGTTTGGCATAGACGCTGAAGACAAAGTCCTCACCCACTGCCGTGGATCTGCTTTTGAGTCCCATCGCCTCAATCCGTCTCACTTCGCGGTGGAACTTCTTTATCACATCGGAATGCGAAAGTTCGAATTAACCTTTTTGTCAGAAATGCTAAAGCTCCTTATTGGTCCTACACTTGCCCGTATACTACTGACTATATCTCTCAAAATAGTGGATTTTATCGTCTAGCTGGCTTCGGCCTTACACGCAAACCCATTCAGTTCATCTGTTTTGACAATACGTGAGGTAGAATGTTTGTTGAGTCCAATTTAAACAGACAAGCATACCACAAGCACATTACATCAACATGCCTGTCGTGCTTCAATGTACGCCTGTTGATACTTATTCATGTCTTATCCCTAGTGGAGTTGACTGATCAATGCTACAACACATCGATTGGTCTTGCTGGGCTTCTACTCCCAATTTACTCGATAGAGTTCACTCTAGATGGGGATTTGGAAGTAGCGAAAACAGAATCTGTTGGGAAATGTGGACAAAAATTGCTGAAAACTTGTTCGAGGCATTTGGAAAGGTTCAGTTTTGAACCCGTCTCATCGAGAAAATCGTTCTATTTGAGATATCTCTGCACTAAAGCATCTAAAATCTGGAGAATCGGAAATGGCCTACCGTCGGCGTAGTTGGAAATATCAGACGGTAAGAAAATGGTAGGTCTCTGATCCAAGCCCAAAATGGGAAGGGGGGCAACACATTTTTGGGAAAACAGTGACTAGTCGCCGAAATTCTAGTAATGAAAAATTTGACGGGGATTAATTTAACGAAGTTGCAATGGGTTTCTCAACCGGGCCAGTCCTATGCCTGAGAATTGTCAGAAGATGAAGTTCTTGACCTAAGAAGACTCCTAAATATGTCGGACCTAATGGAAGGCACAACGTCTACGCTGACACAGGGGGGCTGCCAAAACCGCAAGGGGCCGGCAGTGTTAGCAGGATTCTAATCCGGGACCTCCAGGTTTTGAGGGTCACCATTACTTGGTATTTAGTCCATAAGTTAATGATAAAGTCCCATTTAGAAGAAGCAGTGGCAACCGAATTGTCATCGCATGGACGATGAATAACAGGCGGCACTCAAATGATTTCCTATGAAACCCACTAACTGTATCGAGAGCAGTAATTGACTCGCTCACGTCCTTCGGTTGACTGGTCATATCCCGATGTGCTATAGTTTCCTTATTGTCACTTATTGCTATTTCACAGACAGCTTTTGCTTCGACTAATCTGATCACATAGCATTAACAGGCAGAAGTGAATTTTGTGTATGTGTGTCTGCGTAACCTTCATGATCCCTCCCAATTTCACCACTACCATTGTCATCATTATTTCAATCACCTAAATATTCGTTTGGTTATTCAAACACCCAAGTTGACCTTGTTTCCATCCCGCTTCCGAAAGCGTGCACTGAGTTAATTAGAATATAACAATGAGGCAAAACAACTAACAAAAGCACTTTCAAACGGGGAGTCTTGGTTCATCAAACACCAAAATTCGGTTGTTCATCTAAAATCCTACTTCGAAGGAGAACATTCAGAGCATCCGGTAATAACACATCTGGTTTCGTAAATATTTGAAAATTCACTTGGACTTTTCACATCCAAAAGTGCAACTGCACGAACCGGAAGCTAACTGACGACATTTCACTTACGAGGCAGATGCACTACCAACTGAGCTATTGTGGTTCGGTCAGTCGGGTGAAAATAACTCACGCGAATATTTGATGATGCGCGAACCACTATTCCAATGATACACAGTCTTAGTCCTAGTAGAGCATCTGCCCGGAAACAAATTGTCACCGGTTCTATTCCGGCTCTTGACGTTAAACTTTGCACGTGAAAAATGCAAGTAGATTTTCCATTATCTGAGATTCAGGCTTCTCGTGTCAGCAATACATTTTAAGAATTTAGGGTTTTACATTCTGACTGACAATTCCCTTTACTGGAAGAGGTTTTGCAAGAACGAACTCCTCCCCCACTCTTTTCGAAACAAAAACACTTACTCGTCACAGATGTTACAGATCCGTAATAGTAAACATCCTTTTCTATTGGGGAGTACTTTTGCAGTGAGCTTTTAACGATACCGAAGAAGGTGTCCGATTTGTAGTTGACTTTTGCATTTTTCGCCTCATTTCTGTCCAAATGGATGTCACACACCGTGTTTGTTTTATTCGCCGAAATCAGATCACAACCGGTCCAAAATGCTGCGTAAGTGGAATATTTCTTCAATGCTTCCAAATTCTGTGAAAAGATGAGTTGAAAGAGAGAGATCAAGTGAAGTTGTGTCAGTTCAAGTCGGTAGCTGCATTACGCACGGTCATTTTTATGGTTTCTGCAGATGGAATAATGCACAATTTCAACGGAGGAAGAGAGCACGGAAGGGATAAAGGATTACCATTCAAGTTGGTTCACTGTTCTGAGGAAACTTTCTTGCGATCAGCAAGCGGACGAGCGGACATGGGAAAACAGATAGAGGGCATGCTGAAGTGCGGTTAAATAGCAATTTGAACTTTGAGCATGTAGAGAACGTGGATGCAGCCTTTGCAAGTTCACCCTGTAGGGGGGATGAAGGGAATCATTTGGAACTTTGGAAATAAATCTATCACGAGCGCAGAAGTGTTCGTTTGTGATGATGTCAACAAGAGTAACTCTGGATATGCCACCATATCTAGAGATGTGTCATACGGATCAAATGTTCAAGTGAAAGTCGGTTTTCATCAATCCATGTAAGATGATGCTGATATATTCATGGCTAAGCTGGAAAACGGGGAGCTTAGCGATACGATAGAAAGTCTACTCATCTACTGTCGATACGTAGATGATATTTTTGTCCTAACTGACAGTCATACACGGCTGGAGTCATTGGTGGAGGAGTTCAACCAGGCACATGAGGCGGTTGATTTTACGTCGGAAGTAGAACAAGGGAACACTTTCCACTTTCTAGATGTGCTTCTTTTAAGAGGTGGCAATGGCAAACTGCTCCGTAGTGTATATCGCAAACCAACGTGGACAGGCCAGTACACCAATTTCGCCAGCTTTGTACCCATCGGACGTAAACGTAACCTTATTCGCTCACTCGCAGCCCGTGTGCGAATGATTTGCTCGAATGAGACGGTGAGTGATGAATTAGACATTTTGAAGCAAACGCTATTGGATAACGGATACTCCGAGCGCTTCATTCAAAAGAACATAGCAGAAAGGGCAACAAGACAAGCGTTAGCGACCGTGAAGAATAAAGATTTATACATTCATCTCCCTTTCAAAGGAGATGACAAAAGCGAGTTACTAATAAGACGCTTGGAAAAGGCAATCGCTCGCACCTTTCCCGCTGCTACACTGCGTGCCCACTTCACCCGTCGACCAGTGATCTCGACGAACCTAAAAGACAAGTTACCTGTCCTCGCCTCATCCATGCTAACCTATTCGTTTGTTTGCTCATGTTTGGCAAGCTGTATAGGTAGAACGACACGGCAACTATCACAAAGGATCAAAGAGCACAAACCAACTTGGCTGTCAACGGGAGACAGAAAATCCATCACCAGCGCGATTGTGGCGCACCTCGCAGACACTGGACATCACGTAAACGACGACGCGTTCAAAATAGTCTACAGAGTCCCTACGAACGCGCCGAAAGCCGCCCAAAAGCAACTTCTGGGAACGGCAGAGGCTGTGGCGATCAGATTATTCAATCCATCGCTTTGTTCTCAGAAACGTTTCGGTAAGGCACTCAAACTACCGTGGCCGCGATCCGAGACCGACCCTGGAGCTCAGTGTGACCCATACGTTGACCCTTTGGTTCAAACCGGAAATGGATAATCCCCAAAACCCTTGTTCATTGTTTCCCGGGCCCCTTTCCCAACCACGAAACAACAACATTTCTCCTCCTATCTTTCTTAACTACGCAACACCAACTTTGATGACCATCCAATCACACTTTAGCACACAGACCTTGTTCATAATTTATACATTCCTAACCTATAAGTGTAACTGTATTAGCCACGAGAATGATGTTACCGAAAACGAGCTTGTTCGCTATTCTTGTTTTCTATATACCATGAAAGATTACCGAGAAGAAGTGAAATCAGCGGGGAATAGTGCAAACAGTCTCGAAAGGGGAAGTGCATTTATGAAGTCCAGAGTGTATAAATAGGGCAATGTGCATTATATGAGATTAGTTTTGAGCAATTAAAACACCGACGGATTTGATTATGGACCATGAGAGAATACGTTCATTGTGTAAAGAGACCACAGGGAGACCGTCAACACTGTTTTGATTTGATCCTCCGCATAACGAACGAAAAGATACTTGGTGAAATTTAGATGGATTCATAGTCAGCGAACGGGATGAGGGCCAATTTACAATATCGTCCCGTTCGCTTTGAATTACTGGAGTGACCTCTAATCTAGAATGCTCACATGAAAAACGAAATTGTCGGCATACTTACATGAAGTAAATGAAGGTGGAGGAGGCAATTATTTTTCGTACAAGAAGACTCTTGCTGTAAAAGATAGCTCCCTGCAAAGGACCATCATCTTCAAGAAGTGGACAGGATGTCATTCTAATAAGGGACATGAACTGAGTCCGGTTTGTGAAATAGTCCCGAATCAGTTTATATGAGCTCTGAACATATTTTGATTCAGATAATTGATGGAGCAAAGCTGATATATAGAGAAGACCGAAATCATTTTTATAGTCCATGAATAGCATCTCAACCATTTTATATTTCTTTTGTAAAGCTGGCATAACGGAGTTTACTAAGTAGGCTATGAGATTAAGAGTGGATCGAGACGACCTATATGTATACTGACAGACATCTTCTGCCACACTAGGTAGGTTGCGGCCGCAAACATTTCTCCAGTTTCTTGAGCGTCACAGATGCAGAATCGGTGGAACTGTATGTGCAAGGCTACTTCTTTGAAACAGAAGTTATCCCGTCAGGTCTCCGCATATCACGAACCCTACTGCTTTTCACTAAGAAAATTAAAAAATCCGCCAAGAGACCCTAGAGGGTATCAACTCGCACCTCCGGGACAAGAGAAGAGCGATCATCGGGGCCTGAAGCATTACTGGACCTCCTTTTAGTTAGTTGCTTTTAAACAGCCGTGGAATCAACTTGAAAGAGTTCAGTGGTGCTGCTATAGGGAGGCAAACAGACATCCTGAGATGGCATACAAAAATCCTTGTTGAGTTTTGCGACTTCGAAGTTGCTGTTCCAGATCATGGAATTATCACCAAAAATCCTTTTCATAGTACTCCACTTGTCTCAACAAATGGAGTTTCTGAAGATGGTATCTACCTATAGCTTATTCAGATTTTGGATTTCCGACTTCGTCGGCTAAGTTACCCGCTGTACCCCGATTTCTCGACTGTTCTTTAGGCCTGTTCATTTTTTTCTACTTAGTTATCCACGTAGATGAGAGGAAGTTCATCTGTCTGCACATAGTTTGTTTCAAACGGATACCAATTTCGTACACCAATTGAAGTAGTCAATAAGACTGTCACAAAACATCGAGAGATTTTGATTGTATAACACTGTTAAATCGGTGGAGTTCACTACTGTTTGCGAATGTGTTGGATTTTCAAACGAGCAATTTCTTCGTTTCACGGTTTGCCGTGTTCTTATCAATCACTCGTACTGATTTTCCCCGCTAATAGCCATTGGACAAACTTGCGGGTTGGAGGGATCGGAATTGCCGAGTGGTAAACATTATTGGACCAAACATAGCCCTATTTTGATAGGGGAAAACAGATGATAGGCAAGCTCCATTAGTGATGGGGAAATGTGTCAGATTTTAGCCAACCGACTGTCGCAATAAAGGATGTGCCAAATCTGTCGAAAACACCACCGAATATGCAGAGGGAGTCATCTAAGCCCAAGATAATTGGAGTCGATAGGAGATCAGAAAATCTCCTAAGCCCAGTTGCCGTTATATCTGGGGTTAGGCAAATGTCACCAATGAAAACCGGCCAGAAAAAAGGACTTGTGTTTTCCGTCGAGCAGTCGAAGACCAAACTGTTCACTTTATCTTGTTTTCACTTAAGTGATGAGTCTACCATTGCGATCACGAAGTCTCGTGGGACGAACAGCTCGTAATGCATGAGAGCTATTTATGTGCACACCGCCATCAGCGATATCTGTGCGCATCCACGACTCTCACAGCATGAAACTTTCAGCTTTCTTGCGCTCTTTTTCATGGATAATAGATTATTTCGGAAAATGCCGTGGTATGTAATATGCATGTTGTAATTTCTATGAGATTATCTGTTTTCCCTAATAAAGAACGCATGTTGTTTGATAATACCTCAGGGATCTAAAATTTTCCATCAGGATATCATCTTAGACTAACTTGCCTGTCCACACGGTACTTTTTTGTTGTCCTATTTCGTATTCTATTCAGTCGATTGAAACTATTTCGTACTTTGCTTAGTAATTCTTTGATAACAGCGTTTTGCGCGATAGCACATAATGGTTTTAGGAAGACACTCATGTAGTACAGCATTTACTGTCATTCTGAATGATTTCGACCAAAGTCCAAAGAGCAAATCCAGAATAAACGGTACAGAATGGTATTCAGGTGAGCAGCACTGCAAAATTTGAAGGCTTCGCCACATGGTTCGAACTTCAGACAGAGAAGTTTGTGTCTACGTTCCGGAAATCAAGAACTGATAATGATCTTCTTTGAAACTTATAATTCGGCATGGGAATGTTTGCTTCATAACCGTGGGACAGCTGAGTTTCGCATTTTGGTTGCAAGCATTTCATCACCAGTTTAGGTGACATCATCAGTGCACAGAAGTGATGTCACTTCGACTGGTGATTAGAGTTTTACGACCCAAACAGCAAGCTCAGCATTCGCAAGCCTGTGAATGCCATCAACGTGAATCATGAACAATTCCAGTAGTCAAATTCACTGATAGAATTGAATATGCTTTGTAAGTACGATGCCCTTACGGACCCAAGTATTTTCAATAAGTTTGCTGCAAACGATGTCATGGCAATACAAACCACTTGTAATCGATATAATTTTCTCTGACAACCGCTTGAGAACATGATAAATTTATGAGTTGTTCTCTTCTCATCGCTCATGTTCGCATACCAAGATTAAGACAGTTAGGATTTGCGCACATCCCGTACCCACACTAGGTGTTTAGTAATGTAATTTACGGGGTGCATTGTATATGTGTTACAGATGAGAATGTAGCACTTTCCATGGTACAGTGTGAAGTCAGGTGGGTGTGGAATATATATATATATATATATATATATATATATATATATATATATATATATATACAACCGTAATATTAGAGCTGCACTGTACCTCTCGTTTCCATTGTTTTCCTTGAAGTCAGTCTGTGACCGCAATGTAATTTCACGTGCTTAGTAAACTCCGTCCACTGAGAATGCGAAAACGGCTGAGAGGTTTGTCCTTGTCCACTGGTCATGTTATTATTCGACTGTCGTCCACTTCATGCGGTCACGGAATAGTTGCTGAGGCTCTTAGCTCTAATCACAACAAGGATGGATTCATGTATGTAACTGTGGTCAAACTTGGTGCGGTGCGGCCATCTATTGGCTGCATGTTAGGGTGATTGATGAGCCTGTTTCCGAACCAACCAGAATGACATACGACATAGTGAATTTGGTGGAACTTCCAAATAGTTTGGACACTATTTCAAAATAATCTAAGAGAGGGTATAATAGGCTTCTAAATGAGAACGGTTCCATTAACTTTGATTATATTTCCTGCAAGGTACCCTGTCAGCTTTTAGACTTGCCTCCGTGCACAGCTCCACCGAAACTGATCACGTGCGCTGTCGATATTACTCCCACACCTGGTGGGTTCGAACTGATTTCTAACAAAATCGAATAATTTCCAGGACAGTGTGCTTTTTTTCTGTTAGAGGGTCGTGAGTACACATTGAATCAGACCTTTGTTTTATTTATTTCGAATGTAAATCTTTGGGTCCAACTCGAATGAGTTAAAAAGTCATCTGTCATTCAGACCTCGTCATAAAGATTGGCAAGATAAACTGTAAAGATATTAGGCTGGTTGGAAATTTAGAGCCCTTATGTGATAAACATAAATAGAACAAAACTTACACTTTCACACAATGTTTTCTGAACATTATTGAATGAGGCAGATCCCGGTTCACTCATCTCTGCCGTCCACTTCGCCGGCTTGCCATTGAAGTACAATCTTCCATCGATTCTCACATCTATTTTGATGAACCAAATCAGAGTTAAATGAAGTCATTATTCAGATAGAGCTTGTAAGGGCTTTAGAATATCGGGATGTTGGATCGTTGCACCGAGCGTGTAGGTCACATGAAACTACTAGATCCCCTAGTAAAACTCTCGACACTACTACTATTGCTACTTATAAAGACAAATAATAATAATAATAATAATAATAATAATAATAATAATAATGTCTCATTCTAGACGGATTGGAATCTTTCGGGATGAGCCTCTACAAGCCTACTCTGTGAACTCAAAAGTAATTTGATTTTGACCCCTATTCCCTCGTCCCAAAGTAAATCCCAAAACCAGACTCAGATCAGATGAAATAAACAGATGGTGCGACACCATCCACATCCGGTTAAGAGTCAAGCCCGGACGAAAACTTCATGACCAAGCATCCTTAACACTTCCACGTATTTGTCCAATCGATCCAATCCCCCAACGTTTCGTAATACATTATGATGTAATGGCAGGATTATGAGTCACGGAAAACGAGGTTGTTTAACTATTTGTTGTCTACCACCAAAACTACTTCTAGTTCAACTCCACCACTAATACTCATAATTTTAACTCTTCAGCTACTTTCAGTTGAGGAACATTTCAGTCCATTTTTGTCATCCGGAACTCAGTTCCCCCTAATGTGTGTGTTTCTTTTTGAAGTACAACGTGATACTTGTTGTGTTCGGAAATCAGTAGTAGCGCGGAACTCAGGATGGGGGAAAAGGATCAATAACGCAAGCTTACGCATATACGGAAAATTGGGAAATCGCAAGCTGTACAAGCAATCGACACGGCCAAGCAAAGTCCTCCGGTGAGTAACGAAAAAGGACTGGATAGATGATGCTTTCAGATGTCAGGTACGTACGTGTGACTAATCGTGGCAACGAGTAAACATGAATCGATAGACAGTCCGTAAGGTGCGTGCTTGTGAGACTTTCTGATTACGTACAAGATTATTTGAACTGACACAACAATAATAGTTTGTTTGTGAAAAAATCTCCCCAGAGCACTTTCGGAAAACTCAAGTTGACCAAAAATCTCGTTTTCAGTGATTATTAATCATGTGAATAAAAGATTTGCAAGCATCGTACACATAATATTCTACCCTGCTAAACTGCGTTTTTTTCCCGTTCAAGCCATAGGTGTGTTGGCGGGTAAAATACAACGTGAATTTTTCAGCAGCCTCACTCTGTGTGTGTATGTGTTCTTCCACTTGTTCCTGTGGGACAACGTACATCGGCCGCACGAGAAGACACTTTTTTCGAACGCATCCTTGAGCATCATCCAGCGTGGTCGGGGACTGGAACAATTAGGTCAGTTACCGGAGCAGTCGTTTTCACACCTAGCTGAGACTGATCACACAGTGAACGTGGAACAAGCATTCCCTCCCTCCCCCCTTGGAGACGAAAACTTCATGATCGTGAATCCACATCACTTCCACCTACTTGACTGATTAATCGAATTCCCTAACTGTTCGTAATAAATTGTGATATAATGACACGATTATGAATCACAGAAAACGAGCCTCCCCGCCTATTTGTTTATCATCACTACGACGACTCCTAGTTCAAGCCTATTTGTAATACCCATATGTTTACCTTTCTAGTCACTTTTAAATGAGGAACATTTTATTCACTTCATTCATCATCCTGAACTCTATGCCCCCTAACTTCTCTGATTCTCACGAAGGTGAATGAGAATATAATTCACGTTTTTAGATATTTTACTGATCAGACGTCAAAACTGTTCAGGATAGCGTAGAATCCATCGCAAATCAAATTGGAGTGGACGTAATTTACAATTTTCTAGTCTCGCACAATTGGCATAACAAAGTTCCCTAGTCAGAACTCTCTCTAAAACAGAACAGAACAAAGGCACCAAAGATTAGATAGAAAATGAATAACAGTTGAGAAACAATGTCGTTAACCAACAGCTACCCGGAAGATAATATCACACAACACCAAAAGCCGTGACACATGCAAAACAACAGTTGTAATGGAAAGTGGGTAGTTTTTTTTACCGAATCATTGAAAGACTACCATTTGGTTGATGGAATAGATCAGATCGTTAAATCAGCCTCGAAACACATACACGAAGGCGCAGTTGAGTTTTTCAAATCACTCAAACGGTCTTGCTGATTCCAATGTCTCACAGATTTCTATCAGATTCTTTGCAGCTGTGGTGATGTAAATATTGACAGAACTGACCTCTTCTTCGCTTGAAGACTGTCGCGGTCCATTTCCATACTTTCGTCAAAGTTGATGAACTAACCAGCTGGGGCTGAACACAGCCCGAGTACATAGTTTGTGTGATTCTCTTTTGTGCGTCAATAGGTCAGGAGACCTCTATGGACACGTGGGAACTCTAGGGTCACGTGTGCATAAATTTCTCTATTTCCACAGACAAACTTTCCACCTCGCTGTTTGTTATTTTACGGAGTTTCATGTGATTGCATTCAAGTGAGAAACTGGCAGTCATTTCATTGAGATTTGCTTCGGGGAAACAAAAGTGAATTGTTCTGACTGACAACGGAGCGCTTTTCTATCACCAGGTGTTCATCCGTCATGGACACGAGTGACTATTATTTCTCTTAATCAGCGTAAATTGCAGTAAGTGGTAGTGCTTCTGGTTATATCTCAAAAATTTCGGAAACACACAAATCTGTTCATTCGTTATTATTATTTTTCAGTGTTGAGAACCATGAATGCTCTGTTTAATAGGTTATTTGAACGTTCACTCTACATGATGGATCATACCACGCAAAATCAAATCTCCTACTTAAACAAAGCAACTAGGAACCAGTTTCTGTAGGTTGTCTATAACGGAATGGCATTGTTGTATTGAGACCCTTACGGGAATCGATTGCTGTAGAGGAAACAGGCTGTTACCGTTCAAAACTAGTGGCGGGAGTGCATCTTGTTATAAATGATGAACCCATCAAATTTGTCCAACTATATTTATTACTCAGGGAACAAATAGCGAAGTGGTCAGTGAAGGTGAAATAGAATGTTTGTACCAGAGTGCAACTTTAGATTAAAAAAATATAATTAATACAATCAGTTACTCAGATGTCCTGGACAAATGTTCCAAAATAAAGTAAGCCGGTGCTACGACCGGTAGCCTCTAACTGACTGCGACCCATTCCTGAAATACTTTACCACCATTGTAGAAAAGAACGGAATTGAATAGCAAGGTAGAAAATAGAAATAAAGCCTAAAGGAATTCAGATTCATCGATCAGAGTCAAAGTGGTAATTCTCCACTTGATTGCCGGTTGAATTCTCAAAGGTCCGTTCTTCGGTAGGAAAACAAAACCACACCAGTTCTGACAAATGCACAGAGCATCGTTTGCCTAATAATTTGCTGGTCACTGAGACGGAAATTTCGCTTTTAAACTTTACCTAGACGAATATGAGACTTGAATAGCGTCTGATATAAGGAAAATTTGTCATTCGTAAGAGCTTATGCGAATATTAAAATGATGGGAGGGAAGGAAATCTGTGAAAACGAAGTAACCGCAAAATACATGGTCTATTTGACTTATAATGTACTAATGAGATTTATGACCAATAATTAAGAAATTTTAAGTGCTGCATCTTCAACTGTAAGCCGTGCAAAAAACAAACTGACGACTTTCGTCAAAACGTTCTACGAACACAATGGAAAAGAATGAATAATATATAAAGATACGCTGGACATTTAAATTAACTGTGGATTTATTGATACTAAGCAATGGACTAAAAGATCAATACAGTTCTCGTTTGCAAATAAACATAAATAATAGTTTCTGAAAAGTTTCGCAATTACTGAACAAAGTTTGAAGTCAGTTATTTTAAAATGAGTACGAAATTTGAATGATCCAATTTTTAGGATCATTCTGGGGTCACGATCACGCTCAAGGTCACAAATTCATTTGTATATCAGTCAAGCAATCCGTAATCAGATGCTTATTGACAACATGAACCAAAACTCAAAATATAGCCACTGTTGAACACTATTGTGAATACTCACTGACTGTGTCGTTGTTAGTGGTGTTCTTTGTATTCACTACAGAAAATGATGGAGAGAGAGAGGAAGGGCGGTCAAAATGACGACAACATTCATAAGAATAGATTCAATAAAACTGGCTCCAAACAGACTGCTTACCACAGACAAGCAAAATGAAAGCAACAACTACGGTGTTCAGCACGAGCATCTTGACAGTCGTTCTTAAAGTCTGGTGTAGTCTGTATATATACGTGGTTGAAATTTTCTGTCGATAAAAACCTAGTACGACGCTCTCAGTAGCTCAGTTCCGATCGACAGCACGTCAACGAGCTTGGGGATTGCTTTTTTCATTTTGTTCAATTTGGTAGCATGGTTACATACATTTTATGAGTGAACGGGATGAAGGACAACTTGTGCAAACCTGTTGTCATATCCAATTTACTCCGCATGTAAGTACGCATAAGTGCACGTTTTACAACCTGGTTTGTTTAGATAGAAAGTAAGATATTTCAAGGCTCAACAGCAGACTACCTGCGGTGGAAAACAGCTACTAGATTTACTTGGTTTTATATGTTTGTGATCAAATATGCAGCCATTCGAGAACTTAGAAGCAGTAAGGAGTTTATCACTGAACACCTTTGATGGCAAAATACATTGATGACACCTTCCCCAGTTAATGATATTAGAATCAATGAATTTCGATCCTCAGTCCATTCACTTTAGCTCATTTCATTTTACGTCAATTCCAGATGATTCATTGTCAACTCGAAGTAGAGTAAAGTCAGGTCCAGCCCAGCCAAATCATAGTGGATTCGAACATGAGTGAAGTTCAAGATTCCCGTTTCTAGTTTTCGACAGGGTAGATCATTATGAATAATTGTTGTTATGACCCTCGAAAATTTCAGTCATCGGTTAGCGTTAGCAAGAAATTGGGAATAAATCAAGAATATTATTGGAGCAAGCCTAAAGTGATTGTAATTTAGTAAGAGATTTTGGAGGCAAAACTGTGTGCATCAATCAAACTACCTAGACAGGATAACACGCTTATCAGGATTGATGACAATTTGATGTTCATACAGTCTGTCTGGTAAGAAAAGTGGCCGTTTGACGTTGAATTCTTCAGCGGGAGCATGGACAGCAGTGTCATTCGGGTAATCGGAAACACTATTCAGGTCTGGGTTCAGAGAATTGATGGTGCTTTGAAAAGTGGCGAGTGGAACTCTTGTACTGAAACAACCCAAAAGGCGTATTAGTGATAGTCAGTTAATTGGATTGTTCATCAAGTGGAATTTTTAAGAAAGCATCTTTCACATCAAGAATAATTTAGAACCTGGAAACTTGTGAAGAATTTTCTCTGATTCAAAAGATAAACAAACTGGCTGTTTCGGAAGTTTGTTCAATATGTTGCGATAGGCAACGCAAATTCTACGGTCCTCCCATTCCTTTCCAAAGGGGTTGCAATCTGAGCTGCTCTGGTTGAAGAACTCGCGGTTGTTATTATCACCGCTGGAGATCAAATCATCCAACGCTTTCGTACTTACCCATATCATCCGGGGGTAATGATGCGGCACTTCATCAAAATGTGGAATCAGTTATTTCAATATTTATTGGAGTCATCTCAACAATCAAATATTAGCTACCCAACACAAAACTAATAGGATTCCGACAAAACCATAATGATGCAGGCGTACGGTTCGTACGAGGTAAATCGGTAATGGAAATGCCGGAGCCCGGTACAAGAAACGAGCACATCAAGTGATCATCAGTGGGGCTTAGTTCACACGATCTCAGCAGTGGCCGTTAGTGCCCTGTAGTACCTTTGACCGTCGTGACAGCAAGATACGGGTGTGTGTGTGTGTGTGGAAATCAACACCTTGAGGAGTCGTATTTGAAGTAAACGAGTCAACCTTTCGGGTGTCCGTTATGGAAGAATGTCACACGCAAATGATGACCAGAAATTTACAGGTAGTATGACGTAAGAAGTAAGAATTATATTTGATTACCCTGTGGGACTGGAAATCGGAGAATGTACATGTATTACTCAGGAGTGGTTGTACTAAGTAGGCCTGTTTACGCATACATAGGACTGGCTGTGTCCAGTTACACCATGTTCATGACTTTTAGCTTTGAAAGTAGCTAGATTATGTGCAATATCTTTGGTAACGGGAGTTACATGCATTTGATTGTTTAGAATGTTGACCATTGCACTGAGAATAGTGAGTGGATTTGATATCTTTGATAGTGCAGCAAGCTGACTGTCTCCGTTGAGTTGTACTTGACTGAGACTTTTATGGGTTAATCAGCACTTGTGGCTCGTTTCTAAGAGCACTGAGCACTTTCTGGTACTGCTCACAAATCCGTAAAGAGGAGAGGTTGTTGCATTTTAAAGCAATTAGTCTATCACTTGTTTGCACCTTAAGCTGTTAGCAAAAATCGCACTTAAATGCCTGTTTATGGTTGTGCAAAGAACTCCCAAACAGATCGGATGGCTTTCCGCATCGAAGAGTAGAACCGCACGCTTTCGGCCGCCAGCTGTTGCATATCGGAATGATGCTAGGAGTGCGTAATGCAATGGAACCTCGCAATGATGCTCCATTTCAGAACTGGAACTCGTCCAGGAATTGAATTAGGCCATGATGGAGTCGAATTCGAATTATGCTCTGGGAAAAGTAAAAGTAGAATTAATCTGTGACACGGTCAAACAAACATGTCCGCCACGTTTCAGACAACACCAGTCTCCGGTCAGACGTTGCAAATTAGTTGAAAACAGAGGCTTGAAACCACTGGTTCTCATTACTTTGTAAGCAGGTGTTCAGAATGCAACCATGTGCATTCAGCACAAGGCTTGCATTCAGCTTACTAAAAACACGTCATGTGCCAGCACGGAATGCATCTGGAATATGCCACACGACACAAGCAGGAGAGTATTATCGTTGGTAGAATCAATTTATGCTCGACAACGGCGGCTGAATCTGTGACAACCAGTTAATTTTTTTACTTTTGTGTCCATAGTATGATAATTGGATTCACGTGGATATTTCCGTTTACAGAAGGTTGACTTAGAGACTTTTTAGCCATTATTTGTGAAATCCGTACAGTTGTTTCCCTCTATTGTTTCCCACTTTAATTCGCTGGCTATCAGTTTTTCATATTTATTCTTACTTTTTTGAACTGCGCACATCGGGGGCTGTTTAATGTGTACATTGTAACATGAGGTTGGGTCAGTGCTACCTTGTATCGTGAATAGCAGTAAATATGGGATGCACTTATAACTGAGTTAGTGTGTAATTATTAGAAGGAATATTGTTTCAATATTATGAAAAAATGCGATTCATAACCCCATACTTTAGTGTGTCTGGACAAACCGCCGGTGTCTAAATCGTAACCGTCGTGGAATTCGGACCGTGAGCTCCCGGGTTCGATTTCTGTCGTCGCTGATCCATTTCCTATTTGGCAACCTTCAATTGGTTGCGGCTCCCTTCCAGGATTATTACACAATGTAGTAAAATGAATCAAAACGGAATAAAATATAGTTTCTGCTAGCATTTTATCAAAAACAAAATCTTTGATGCACTCTGATTTGGACAATAAACTCTACCTGCATTCAGTATGATGACCTTTTGTTCAACCTTACTCACCCAGGTTTTATAGATGCACTTGAAATGCAGATTTCTCTTTGATTTAATTGTACCGTAGGAAATCCGTGGATTGTTGAAAACCTATTTATTCTCCCTTCAGCAGCTACTGTACGCCAGAAACCGTAATACCTAGCCATATAACCACCTTCCAACAATCCAGTAATGCCCGTCATAAGGGCTATGTACATGACGTTGTAGTGAAATTATATACAGGAATGGTACAACGTATCAGGAAGATCATCTTTGCAAACCAGATTCCACCAGATTGGAGTGGGACCATCGGTGACTGCAGTAGTACGATCTGAACTCACGAACACGAGATCTGAAGCTCGCTATGATGACCAGTTGACTAGCGCCGGTCATAGGGAATCATACTAGTGAAATAATCTTCACATCACTGAAATAAGCACAAGGTAAGACGGAATATCTAGGTCATCACCTAGACTACCATGGCTGAACTCTTGAAATAAGACTGAATCAGAAACATACTGATCCGTCGATAAAGCATGGGGCTAATGTGAACACATACTTTGGTGGTAAGCAGCTTAAAGTTCTGGTCCAAATGGTGATATTTTAGCCATCACTCTGTGTTTAGTGATCATCACACAGACAAACAATGCAAGCAGACGTATTCCGTGTCCGTTCGGAAAGCCCATGCGCTGATACAAAATCTAGTGTACTCGATCGGTTGGAGTTAGCGGTCAGAATTCAACAGGATCAGTTTTCATACCCATTTATTTGATGCGGACTGGGAAGTTTGGCGCAGTCAGTAGGATTGATGACGTCGGCGTGCACTTTAGGTTTTAATTGAAGAAGTATCCTGTTATAATTAGGCATCTGCTAGGCTAATGAACGCATAGTTTACTGCGCTACTCTGATACTCATAAATAGTTATTACTTACGGACTAAGTAACGCGTATATGGTCCTTCAGGATGATATCGTCAAGGGAACTAAATGGACTCATCAAGAGGGCTTATACCGGTCAATTGTGGGGATCAGTGTTATGCCATCTTTGGTAAGTGGTTTCGCCAGTGTCGAGTGAATCCATCCACCGGCTCTATTCCGAAGTGACCTCCAAGTTCAGAAGGAGAAAAGCCATCGTGGACATGAATCACGTCAACCTGCGTTATGAATTTTTCCCGCATAATTTTCCTTCCCGTTAACCTTTACATGTGAAGAAATAAGAGAAAGGAACTGACGCACAATTTAGAATAGAAACTAGCTTCCATGCCTCGGAGAGAAATTTTAAGGAAACAAACTGATGGAGCTTAAAACATTAAAATTAAGGATGGCTCGGGATTTGATTTATGAAATATAGGATCTATGATGCAGCTTCGAGGCTCAGCCCAGGCGTGAATACTATGGCAACGCTGTAAAGCAGTTTGATCTACTCTGTTAAGGATCCTAATCATTGCACATCCACCGAGCCACCATCGGCTTTCGAACCACGAGTGAACGATTGCGAGTCGAAAATCTAACCAGCGACCTTTCCGGCCTCTTTCTCAGCGGTTTTTTAAACAAAACACTACCAGATACTGCGAACTTCCGCTACAGACTTCCGCATGATCACCACCCACTGCCAGCAAAGCAATCGACTCTCATGATGTATGAAAAGAGTCCAAATAATCCTATCCAAATGAGGTCATATTTAAATGCGCTGCGGAGCAATTTACCTCAATATTTCTCCGAAATGATGATTATCGAATGCGTCGAACAGATAATCCGTTGGCGCTCGACATTTCGTGGTTAGTCATCGGGACTGGATTCTATCCATCAGAAGAATGATGCAACATTGCGCCCTGTTGTTCTTCATATTCTGTGTGAACATCGTCGCCTCAGTTGCTACTCTGTGGACCCACGAATTCGTGTTCTGTTACTACTCCTTCGGATACGGTTTATTCTCAATCTGTGGTCGTTTATCTCTTTCACAATATCAAACCTACTAATGAGACTAGGTAGGAGGTCAGTTGGCTACACATTCGTAGGCTTTGGCTGGTGTCCACGCATCCCAATGTCCACTCGAACGGGATTTCTAGCTTTCCTCTCTGGCACCAAATCTCAGTGGATGATACGTCTGGAACTGATCAGGTCATCAATCATTCTGTTATGGCCTAAGCTGCTCCACCAGCTGCTCTAGCAAAGCAGCCGCTTCATAAAATGAAGAGCCACGAGTTTCTTCATTACTAAGTCAAAGGGAAACCTGAATAGCTTTTTGCTGAATTCAAGGAGGACGGGGCGCCCATTTCCCGATCTTGGGCTCCGATCATTGCAGGTTGTTCGATTCATAAGATCGTTTCTTCCGAGATCCATACAGCTGCGACAAATTGGCCTATCACTCCAGATATGGCCGCCAAGGTGGATGACCACTAGAAGTTCTAAGATCTTCTCAGGGAAGTTTGTTGGGCCGAAAAGTAGATAGTTGACAGCTTCTGCTTTATGAACACGCTTGGATAACGAAACTAATACACTTTTTCTATTTCTGCGGTATCTATCCTGTAAACACTAACAAGTTGGACAGTGGTGTGATAGGTTAACACCTCAGTCAGTGCATAGAGTGAAAACCTGGAGGACGATGAGATTTGACTGATCACAGTGCTTTTGTTCCTTTAGCCTCCGCTTTTTCGGAGGTTACCATCGTTGGAAGGTCGATTGTAATTCCTGGAGCAGTTTCGAGTCCCATCACAGAGGATAAGTCCATTTATCTGCCTTGTAATCATACCCTGCCATCAAAGCCTTCTATATATTTGTATCACGTCTCTTTTTCTCAGTTTGGTACAGGTTAGTACACTCTTGGAGAGACAAAGCTGGAGCCAGAAGCTGAAGCTTCAAACTCGTTTTGTTAGCCTCTCTTAGATTGTGTGGACTGGTTGTAAAAACCCTCCACAGATTCCCCCCCCCCCTCATTTCTCGTCATGCTTTGTCATTTCCAATCATAGTGTCAACACTTAAGAAGACCTCTGGGACCCAGGGGAGGAACATTTGCATTTGATCATATCAGGATGGTAATACACAGTCGAAACACAATGACACTATTCCGTCCCGAACGGCTTACCGGGCTTCATCGAATCCAAAAAGCATGTGGGACCTCAGGACAATAAGTGTCCCACTTTACAGGCCCCTTTAAATAGCAGACTTCGTATACTGAATGTTTGCTGTACTAAGGAGACAAACGGTAGTCTTGGTGACCAAAGAATGACTAAACACCCCGTGGTATCCGTAAATGAGAAATGAAGAACTATTATTATCCTGAAAGGTGTAAATTGATCCATAAAGGAAGTCTGAAATAACCTGAGTTCGTTGAAATCATACACAGGTGTGCTCCAAATCTACCCGCTCTCGGGAAATAATCTTGGTTCAAGCCCGTCATCAGAGGGAATTAATTACCTTTGGACCTTGTCTTCGAACCACATTTCCAAGGGTTAGATTTTCCATCAAACATCCCCCAGGAAACATACCCTTGATGTCGAGACCAATTTGAATTACGGGGAACGTCTGGATACGAGGTGAAACCCAATGAAATGTCTCTGTACAGTATACCATGCAAACGACGGTAAGAAGATACTAAATTACAAATCGTAAATCGTGATACCCTTTAATGAGTTCACCGACTGTCACGACTTGAAAACTACGTAGAAGCTCAATACCAAGAAATGGGTGTTAATAAATATGGCCTAGAGGGATAAGTGTGGTCGAAGTAGAAACTAGAAAACTGTAAAGGATAAACATCGTGTTAAAGACGTAGCATTCACTGAACATACCACAGTAGACGAAGGCTAATCACCGAAACAATGGAGCATAAATTCCGAAGCGGTGCACCCAATCATTCCGCTCCAAAGTATAAACTTGGGATTATCTCAGTAGCAATGAATACAACAACCACATCTTCCCCACCTTGTTTGACAAGAAACATTGTCACAAATGACTGTGATTTTGATCAGGTTATTGTAAACGTTCACTGGAAAAATGGGACGAGTGTCTTTCTATCCTAACAGCCCGAAAATAGCACTGGCACCCACCCACTGGTTTGAGATTTCACTCACGCATCCGACCTGAATCTGTCTTGTAAAAACCTAGGATAGTAGACTGTTCTTTAACTAACAACTTCGTAGAAGAATAACATTCTGAGGGGAATCTGAGTGTCCACGTTTAGGGGGAAAGTACATTTTTCAAAACAGCGCTCACCGGGGAACAAATTAAACCGTCCTCAAAACTGATAAGATTTTTAGCCCTTTAGCTGTATCTCCACATTGATAAGACCAGACTATGGATTTCAATAACAACTCAGCCAAAAATTTCCTCTTTGCCGAAAAAGATAAACAGTAACCCTAACAGTGGTTAGTTGTTCAACTTTTATGTAGACAATAAGCAAACTGTTGTGTCGAAATTGGGCTACTCAAGGTAACCTAAACGTCGGCTGACTACCATTGTACAAGATTATCGTCCCGTAATTAAGTGACCTACAGATAAATAACCCCCAAGTTTCAAGGCAGAGAACAAGCTAGCTTTTCCACGAATACTGTAGGACAAATGATCGAACCATAACAATAACGTGCTTCAAATTGTGGGCAAACTGACCACAGAATCAGTACAGTCAAAAAAGGCGTCAAGAAGCTCGAGACTGTAATGCGAGAACGAGTCTGATGGTTTACAAAGTACGTCCTTATTTATGGGGGCATTTTTGCCAATCGACTGGCAGAAGAGAATTGTTGGTTCGAGGGAACAAATACAAGTGTGAGTGAAGAACAGGCGGAATAACGTGGTTATGAGAAAGTGCAAGATCACAGGGAGATGGTCAAGTTCAGTCATTCATACGGATAAGGCAGATTGAGAGGACAAGAGAATTAGGTCCAGGCCTTTGTGCCTTGTCATGTAACCCAGGCAATTGTCATGTAGGTCATTCCGAAACCGGGGAGGAGGGTTACATAAGCGATAAAACGGAACAGATAAGAACTCCAATTAGAATTACGAGAATTGGGGTCAGTCGACACTTGTCATAGAAGCTAGACTGGAAGGAACTGCTTGATGCAATATGACTGAACAGCAGGTTGTTACGTGGGTGAGTAAGCCGAGGGGTATGGTCGGCATGCAATTTAGTGGTGACAGTGTACGAAAAGCAAGCATATTGTTTGGTAAATACAAGGTAAAATTACGGTGAAAAGTCTGGGATTTGGAATAAACTAGTTTAAGGGAGTTTTCGATATGACGAGCGGAATTTTTTTCTCCAATTTCAATAAATCTTTACAACCGACATTTAGAGCAACATAGTTTTCAGAAAATTGGGCACTTAAGTACCACAACGCGTCATTTATTTGGTGCACTCCAAAGTTATTTCTGCTCCGATATATTGAACGATTGCTAATTCTTGACCAAAAACCTTTGTGCATCGGTAATACAAAACGTTCTTATCTGTAGGTGTTATACGGCTAGGAGAACTGTACTAGCCCGATAGTCAAGCTAAAGAATGCGAACTTACTAGCCGTAATGTCCGTTTCTCCCTCTTATTATGTGTACAAATCAGTTTTTCATGCCAACTGGATTTCGGAGTACAGTGACACTTTTGCATGCGCCTAAACTGCCTTTCTTTATCTTAAAGCGACTATCGAATCGATCCCCAAGCATAATTATCTAGTGACATATTCTATCGAAATGTATCGGGACAATTCACCCTCACTAATCAAATTTTCTATAAATAATGGACGCTCTGATCTTTAAATCTTTTTTTAGTAGCTTGAGTTTATTTGGTTCAACCTCCCATTGGCTTATCAATCTGTTCCCTGAAATCCTTCTCACTGGTCATGAAACCGGCTCATCTGCCCTATCAAAAATTAAAGTGGCTAACTCGAAACCGTTCCAGGTATCTTTTCTCACGTTTAGAAGCGTAACCAACAAAACCTTCTCAGTTGAACCAAAGTAGGATGATGAACAGGACTGAGTTTTTCCCAAGCAATGCTATGTAGCTATTTTCATTTGTATCAACAGATTTTCTCATCGGTACTCGGTCTTTTCTCGCAGTTTTCCATCCGTATCGCATAGATTTCTGAATCCAGTGATAGCCATGTACCTTAACTTTCGCATGAGATATAGATCTAATAACATCCCATGTGATCAGCACTGTTTGAAATTGGTGTAAATCTTGCACATCACCATTATGATTAAAATGTACCTATGTAAACCAACCTGTTTTGAAGCTAAGTGCTGACTCATTGTTGCTAGGTAGCCAGGTATTGTCAGCAGTCTACGCGTTAGCACCTGTCCAGCACCTAGCCCAAGGCACCAGACAAAGGAACCACGACCGACAGGATAGTTGATAGATGGCGCTGATCGATAGAATGAGAGATAAATCTTGTCACGCTGTCTGTAGCTTCAACACCAACCTGTTAGAAGGATCGGTTGCCAGCGTCAGTCGGACCAGTACGTTTTGTGCGACGACGAGGTTCAAGGATCAATACCCTTATTGATCTTTGCGGTTGACGCTAATTGTTATTCTCGAGTAAAGAAGTGTTCTTGCTCGCCTTTGTAGAACAGGTAAGAATAACTAATTCCAGCGAAAACATGTCTACTTTATTCGTCATTTTGGCAGGGATGTGTTTTGCCATCCAACTTACTTAGTCTCTGGATACTTAGGCCCGTGTCTCTATGTTCACTTATAGGATGTTACACGCAAAACCGACGTGGATTTTGCAGTTAGCCTGTATCAGTTTCAGTACGATCAATTACCCCCAGAATATCACAGTTTCCGAGAGACTTCTTTTCAGTAGTATTTCTACACACGATTTCTTGTAAACAATTTTTCCTATTAGCTACTCAGTTTTTTATTCATCACAATCTGATTTACTTGTCAGAAGTGCTAGCGGGTGTCACTCCTATGAAATCACAACTATGGGCCACTGTTAGTTCTTTTCTAATCGGTCTCAGCTAATCTCGAGATTCCCTAACGGACAATTCAGTGAGACGCATCCTCTCTCATTTCTGACATATGAATGATATTATTGTGAATAAATCTCTAGCTGAGTTCACAAGTGTGGAGAGGAGTGATTATGGAAGTATAGGGTACGAATTTTCGACGAACGGGAATAATCGCGAAACCGGTCGCGTTTTGCCGAGGTCTTTCCCCACACATGCACGTACTACGAATTGCCAGACTTCGAATCTCATGGTTTCACGCCTACTGGTCTAATTCCAACAATATCGGTTTCGAAGTTTTATGTACCGGGATATCACCTCCTGATTCATATGTACACACTTGGTAAGCCTTTTGAAATCTCATTATCAATAGAAAATAATTCATGTATTTCTCGTGGTTTTGAGTCCAGAGAATAAATAAATGAAAACTTGTAAATCTTGTTACAGTTAGCAAGAGAGCATTCGCCCATACTTGATATCTTCCCATCCGGTTACAATTGTTCTCGATTACATCGAAATCTGGATGCTAAATCTATTGATTCGCAATACATCTTGCCCGTTATTGTGAAGAAACTGTATCAGCCGGATAACTGCTGAATAGTGTATCATCGCCGTCACAGGTTGGAGAAAATCAATAAAATTTTTGAGGTCATCTCCCGTTATAGAGGTGTTTTCGCTGACCCCAGTTCTTCAAATGAGTGAGTGAAAACAATTATTAACACATATTCGGGGACACTTTTACCGTATTCGAGATGTTTTGAGGTTCCGTCGCCGTGGTATTCTAATATAACTGTTGTCAGGGAAAGATATTCACTCTCGATTTGCGTTTTCGTTGATTAAAGTGCGGCTACCCGCTGAAGCTCGTGCTGGGCTTTGCCACGGAGCCTTCTGAGTTGTTGTGTCTTAGCGGAAGACACTGACCCAGGGTGTTTCACTTTTTAGCAAAATCAACCGGTTCAACGATAAATCGAATAAGGAATGCGAAAATCTCATTTGATTCCAGGTATTACTAGCTTAAGAGGTTCTTAGTCTTTCACCTGGATCGACTGCAAATGATCGGAAAACGAAATGCCTATGACTGAACAAACTATCATTAGTTTTGACACAACAAAATGACAGAGAATGAGGAAATGATGTGGAACTCGTGATATGAAAGGGAATAGCAATTTTACGAAGTCCGAGATTTATTTCAGCTTTTGATTGGGCCCGGAAGGATGATTAATTGCCAAGTTAATCAACGTGACCATTTTTCGTGTTCAGTGTGGTATTATCAATAAAGCTGAAAACGTTGTCAATAGCGCGGCTATGCACGGCGTGAGAAGATGGCTCTCTGCAATAGAAAGAGAACGAATAGGATTGTTATTATCTGTGCAACAATGAAGAAAATGTTTAACGGGTGAGATACTCCGTCCTACAGTGTTTTATACAAACATTTCAGTTGATATGAACTGAAGATCTTTTCCTCATTATATACTGAAGTATTCAGTAATTTATGCAACGGAAAATCCTTTTGCGTTTTTCCTATTCAGAAGTCTAAAGCCGCGATCCGAAATGGTACTGGCGACATTCCGCTTACCGGGCAGATACTCCGCCAGATAAGCCATCGCGGTACGGCGAGTGGGGTGTGAATAACGCATGTGAATACCCCCGAGTGATGCGCCAACCAATATTCCGACGATATACAACAACGGCCCTGGTGTTATCCACTGGAGTAGCATCGTCGGTCACTTCCCTGAGGGATGAACAGCTCACTCCTGAACGTGATTTAGGAAAATTGGAACTATCCCGGGCGGCCGTTTTGGGCTCCTCGAGCCTTTATGATTGTTATTCAGTTGCGGTAACAAGCAAAGGATTTTCTCAGATGTAAGCTTCAAAAAGTCTTCTTCCTAATCAAACTATTCGGTAAACCCCCGAAGTGAGGACTTTTACCGAACACTTTGTAATTCCGTTGTAGTAGGAACACGACTGAGAAAATTGTAAGAAGCTCCGGTCGGTGTGGATGCATTCGCCGTGAAATAATCTGCGCAGCGGGGTTGCATTTGTATTTGTTGGATTTCCAGTGATCCAGACGGGAATAACTAACAAAAATTGTGGTTATGAATCATTTCGTAAACTCTTCAACAAGGAGTATCCATTTGCACACCAGTGACGCTTAAAATGAGATCCTTTTGACGAATATATCAATTAATAAAGTACGATCATTGTAAGTCACTGAACCGGTTACTCTATGCGGATATAGAAATGCGAGCTTTTACTTACCGCTACGTTCCCACTGAGTTTGATAGCACTAAGTTTATCTTGGAAGACAATAACATTAACCTCATCAAGTAGGCCACAGCAAATAGATCAGGACGTATAACAGATTAGGGCAAATGATCAAATCAGCGGAATGCTATGAAGTCTTGGTTTGTCATGCCAAATTCAGTATGTTGTATTGCATTGGGTGCATCAAACGATCGGTCGTTTGTTGAAAATCCAGCAACAGAATGGCCACAAAACCCACGGGATTCTACTGGAAATCTCATTTACCTCCAATGTACATCATTGCAATCAGAAGGTGTATTCCTTTACCTTGAGCATGCTTGTATGGCCCCTATAGCCCCTACTGCCCTGTCCATGTGACTTCATCATATTTTTATTCATGCTGGAATCTACAACAGTTGTCGATCGCGCATCCACTCATGAGCATTATATAACACTCCACCTTACAAGAACTATGAAATTTGTTTTATCAGCATGATCTCCATGGCGATTGGATCTTAACGTGGATATCCTTTCTTTATTTAACCAAAGTCGATATTCTGTGGTGGTGATGAACTATCTTGAGGAAACCGAAATACCAGCTGCCCTATACCTGGTTCGACCAATCAGCCGAAAACATATACAAGTTCCGAGTGATGTTCGGAAGGCGTCATGTTTGAGTCGCCGGTAATAAGGGAGTGACAGCTAAGAATCGGAGCGCCGAGGGTACGCCTTACAAAAGTGAAATGACAGACCCAATTCGGATGATTTACACTTCACTGTCTTCCAATAATCTCTTTATCAGTAGAAGGACATGCAATATAAGGTATTTACATGAGAACGCGCATTAGCAAAATATGGTTTTTAGTAAGCATTCCATTACGCAGGCATAGATTTCCTGTAGCATGCAATGGAATGTTAGTATGAAAGTGCAAGTCTACGAGAAAGATCATGTTTTATGAAGTTTTCAGAATATTTGCCTTCCTTCTTGATAAAAATTGTACATAAGCTTGGAAGATTGATATAAAAAATGATGTCAACGAATAAATGAAGATAACGTTTTCATATATATTCCAGAAATAAAATAATCTCCGCTGATTATTCATAGTTATCAATTTGAACAGCTTTGCGTCAAAAACCCGTAATTTCAGTTCACCGGGACTTGTGTGTTGAATTGGAGTACGCATGTCTTTGGCATCAAGTCTCTCTGGATTCCACCATATGCTTTTTGTGACATCATAACACGTAGATTACTTTGCAGGGAGACATAGTTTAGTCACTCGAATTTCGGAAAGTCTTTAGAATTGCGCTTGGCATTATCATCTCCGTCTTGGTATGCGTGTTTCGAAACCAAAAATATCGGCCCAGCTGAGCCAACAACTAGTAGACTCACCGCTCGTAATCATTCCGATACTAAGTGGAGAACACGATATAGTACTGAAAACGTGACGTTCCGCAAAATCGTATTGTGTTACCAATCGAATTTCTTTTGCATCTCCAGAAAGCCGAAGGTTTATTCTGTTTTGTTTGTGATGGTGAAAAACAAACCCAAACAATCACAAATGCTATTTGTAGCGTATCTATGTCGACTTGGAAACCCGCCTTTAGGTTATCGCGATCCCGATTGTAAACCCCTACTGGGCACCATGTGTCCTCGTTCTAAGGGTTAGCTGTGGTAACTGACGGACTGACTTTGGTAGAACCACCAACTGATTTTAAAAATGGACTTTCCGTCCTTGGACGCTTCATTCAACTCAGAAAAGATCACATCAGCAAACCAACTATGGAGTGCTCAAGTCTGAGGATGACTGGACAGAGGAGTACCGGGTGAGAGTACCTGATGAGCGGGAAAAACCGTGAGACCAGTCGTGTGCTTTCGGGGAAGTTTTTCCCCGTCATTCCGATACAGTGCCATTCTACTCATTTCGAAAGGGTGTCTCCCCTTAGAACTCCAGAATTACTGACGAAAACTTTGAATCTTTCAAAACCCAGTCATGTGCACGGAGCAGTGCAGTTGGAATAATCAGATACCCCGTGCCAATATGGCGTGGGACAAACATAAGCTTCCATTGTACAAAGAATGAATGCTCTTGAAATAGAATCGAGAGTAGATGAGTAAACTAGGATATCACTTCGAGCACAACTTCTTGATCTGTCGGGGGAATTCGTCATGTAATGAAATAGAAGAGCGAACCCATCCAAGTTACGCTTGTTTGGTTTATAGATAAACTGGACGGGGTGGTAAGAAGTAATAATGAGGGAATTCGGGTGTTCAAGATTGATACGCCTTATTGGTTCATGACCAGATGATGTTGAAGCCATGGAATAAAAGACTTTAGCTATACTTACGGGGTTTGGGTGTCGAAACAATAGTGGTCAGTGCCCAGCAGTTGAGGGTACAACACAAGCACAAAGATTCGTTTGAAATAGAATTGAATTCGGGCAATCATCAACTTACGGACGAGTTACATCCCGAAAGACAGTTCTTGACTCGAAATGTTTATAACTCGTTACTGAACAAAATTTCGAGTAACACTAGACTATTTTCAAGTTTAAAGCAGTAAACAATCACAATATTAATTCAATACACATATGATACAGTTTTGCACGTTTCCTAAAGAGGCGAAATCACCCGTGAACGGCACTGAAATTTTCAAATGTAACACCTTCCGAAAGAAACAAATGCAAGAAACTGAAAGGCTTTGGACAGTCTCTGTTACTGTGCTGCGCAGCGTTGCTTGTGGCCAGCATTCGTTCTAAGCGGGTGTGGAAAGCACAACGGAGTTTGGAGCCAGAAAATCGAAGCCCATCGAACCCCAACTGAAATTGCAACCCTCCGAGATTCCATGCACTGCAAGTTCTATAGTGAGGGAGTGCTTGTACATCCATCAAAGCAAAGGCTCCTTGTCCTGAAAGTCTTGACGGTGGATCAACAGAACCAATACCTTAACTTTTACTGGTATTAGGAGCCTCAAACGTTTCTTTTCTGATGAAAGGGCTGTGAGAAATCCCCGTTTTTAAGACTAATGACAATGGAAATACGTTAGACGGGTGGGTGAAATTATTGCTAGTAATATCAACGTCCGCAGGAGAGTTCACTTGTTTCGCTTTCTTTTCACGCAGAATACGAGTGTCTTGCCATGTGCGTCTGTTGTTGCCGTTGTTGAAAAGTTGACTAGAATAAACCATGCCAATGCTTTTGACTTACTTCTTTATTAAAACAGAAATATATCTTAATTTTGAATTCTCCCCGGTTTTGCAGAAATGCTCCGTCCTTCTTCTTAATCGCTAACGCATAAGAAGTGGCACGACCGGTATAGAAAAAGAGGGTTTCACGGAGTAACTTGTCGGAAAATGAAATTAGTCATCTCTACGAAAAAGGTTGACTCTGCTACGTAGTGACGATTCGAGGGCAAACCGGGAAGTAGGCTAGCAGAAGAATTTTTGCAGGAGAATGATGTGGTCACGTGAAAATGTTTAGAGGCATTATCGGATTTAGCCGGTTTGCTAGAAAGAGTGAAAAACAGACAGGGAGCATGTCTTAGGCCTACAAATGAGCATACCGTACTCACTCGTAGGCACAAGCGCTCACAACTTGAGGGAAAATAATTCAGGACTATTGGTGATAATCCTGTTTAATGAAATCACCTACTTTGGTTTGTGAATTGTCATCTGACAAAGAAACAAGAAAAGGTAAGATGCATTCGTCGAAAAACAAACTGGTGTGCTGTGTGCAAAGCAAAGTTATGTTTAAGTTCATCGTACTCGTTGTCCCACAACAAGCAACTTTAGGATAGTAGTGAATAAACAAACGTGTCGTACCCTTCACAGTGTATGCAGTAATGACTTTGGTTTTGCCACACCAAGGTGGGTGGAAGTTTATGCATATATTATATTTTGTAATGCCAACTGCCGCCAGTTTTCAGGATATTATCTGGCTCTTCAGGTTATGTTTTAGAGAAATGTTGGAGTCCAGTATCATCGTGGTCTCTGTTCAGGTGTAACATAATTTGAAAATGAAGTTGCAAAATTATCCCTCACGCTGACGTTCACGGAAAATCGGTCATATATGGCTACTAATGTTGCATTATGTTTGAAAATAGTCCCGGTATTTGAAACATCCTTTACCTTTAACCCCTTTCATTAGAGAGAGGAGAAAATGTGGGTAGGACTCATATTGGCCATCAGTCTTCAGCTAATGCACACAAAGTTCAAACAACACATTGGGACTAAGTAGCTGTGCTTTTGGGTGGGGGGGGGGCTATTGGGCACGTACAAACAAATAGCAAGAGGCATTCACGTCGAAACAAGCAACCCAGCTAAAATCACAGAGAGGAGGTCGGAGTCAAAGAAAAATGAGGTCGTAGGTCGTTACCACGGTAACAAAAGTTGCGTAACAAATACCTTTTGAAGGCAAAATTCAGGCTCTATCCGGTGAATCTGTACAGCATCAGTGGTATTTTGTAAGTTTCGATGTAATGAGCCTCATTGTGTTCCGGAATGGACTAGCGGAGTCAACTTTTTGACCTGAACCCAACAAGTGACGTGCCACAGCCTCAGGTGGTAACTTTCCACCATGAAGACTCAAGACTTGGGGATGTGCTCACATATTCTTCTAAAGACCGTGTTCTGTTGTTCCAAAGTACCTTATACCACAGGTACAATGAAACTGGTGACCTGGGGCCTCAAATTGCTTTATCTGCCACCACCCTTTTTGATGTTAATTAGGTTGCGCACTTCATCTTGACTCGTGTTTTTCATTTGTTTGTATTCCATTGCTTAGTGTTTAAACTTTACACCATCAAGTATAAAACTTGCGTTAGCAGCTCATTGAGAAAATCCATAATTGATGACTACTATTAGTTCTGTTTGCTTGGTACTTCAGTCTATCATTGATTTTGTCGACTTTCCAATGATTTTCGGAAATCCCAGTTAAGTATATCTACCCAACCCTGAAGATAACCGTACCGTACACAGATGGAGTTGAGCTGATTCTCATTGGAATTTTGTTCGAAGTAGCCTGAACTGATCTAAACGTTTAGGCCCGACAAAGAAGGCCATACACGTGGTTGCATCCACACCTCAGTACCTTAGGCATTTTACCATTTGCGCTTTGCTCCCAAACAAGAGATTTGGGCCTTCTGCTTAGGAATCATACTTTTAGCCCTTCCTATTCCGTCGATGCCCAGCTTGAAATTGCACTAGTATACGGCATTTCCGGAGTAAAATTTTAACTCTTTTACTCACTGGAGGATTTCTTCATGGATCACCCGTTGGTAATCAGTCCAACTGGTGTTTTTAGTGATTTTGGACGGTAACCCGCATCAAGATTTTATGAACTGTCGGAGACACCGCCGAGGCTCAGCTGGTACTGTGCATGCTGTAGTAAAACGTAGATGGCTTTGGTGCTCGCAGACCGTAAATGTATAGCCCTAGGACCACATATGTGCTTTCCAATCACTGGCTGAAAAGAAACTGAAATGGACACACCAGAACTCTAATAAAACTGTAATGATGAGTGCATAGTTCTCATTGCATAATCAACCACTCTATATATGAGAAGAGCCAAATCCTTGATGAAAAGAACAACAACTCACCGCTGACTCTGGTCACACGTCCGTAGTAGTAGTTGGATGGTTTGACCGAGCTGTATGACTGTAAGGAATTTCTTATGTTCGCGTACAGAAATGCGTAGTTGTTTTTTGTTTGTAACGGGTCCAATGATTTCTTCTTCAGTGTGATCTTGCTCTGTGCAGAAAATTCAGTAAGTTTAATCAAAGAGCAACCAGTCCACGCTTTGGAAATGTCAGAATTACTGTTCTTCAAGGCCTTTTGCATCTGGAACGGGACGGAGGCATATCAAACGTAAAAGGCCAACTGTTCGCACTGAATGTATTGCAACGATTCGTCGTGAACCAGCCAGCCAAATAAACACGAACCGGCAACTTAATGCGGTGGATTTTGTTAGTGAAAAATCAACGGCGTCGTATTTATGGGTGAGTGTTGCTGTTCGATGATTCGGAGTCAGGCTGATTGCTGGATTGGTAGAAATCAGTAGCCGGAATGCAGAATCCATGTTTGCAGAGAAGTGAATCAGACATGCTTGATACTGAAGGTGTTGGAATAAATACTGAGTCGCTGAGCTTGTATTAATTTTCGATGTGCCTTGATCCAAACTGAATTCATCGCATTGCTCCCCAGCCTGACGTAAAATCATCACACATACTGTGGAATGATTTTCTTTCCGTGCTTACTGTTTTCGTAAGGGCAGAATAAAAGTCGATCGACATTAACTCTAGTTTCACTCGACACCCAATGATGCCTAGTCCACCTGTCATTTATTCTAGTCTTACGAGAGCGATCATCTCCCACGTTTTGTGTGCATCTCTCATGAACAGATAGTAATCTTTCGATCTAGACTCATTTTGTTGTTCGTCCTAAATACACTGTTTTACTTAACTAAGAAAAACAAGATCTGTCAACTTTAATCAGATGAACAATAATCGGAACAAGCATGGAAAGTGCAAGAAATGCTTCTAACGCACCACTATTTTTCCCGCGAACGCATACACAGGGGATCGTGAAATTCGATGTGCACATGTCCCTCCCCGTCCTCATACTGAGACCATGTGCGGATTTGAATTTTGACTTGGGAAAATTGGTTTTATCCCGAACAAAGTGCCTGAAGGTACAAAATGCTTTTAAGGCACTCCAGATTTACTAATGAAGCACTACCTGGTGATCAAATGTGGGGACTCATTTTCGCCCATAATAGAAAGCCATCGAACAGACATGATTGGAGTAAGACTTCGGGCTACCCTTGTTTCAAAGTTCTTTTGCTCAGTGAGGAAACTAGACCCCAATTCGATGTGATCAGTGATCCTTTCGACTTGGCCTGAAATTTGACACTCAGTCAATAAGGATATTGCTCTCTACTTTCTATATCGTAGTGTATTTTTACTTGTGGAACTCGTTGCACATTCTGGCCAGAAAATTCTGGATCGCCTCAGTTCAGTCGAACTCCTAATGTATGGTCGAATTCTAGTGTATACAACGGATACTACTTTCTGTGGCCAGACGTGCATAATAGGCACTTGTTTAGCGAGAGAGCAGTATCAGTAGCACAAACTAGAATTCGTCCGTATCAGGATTTCGACGGACTTGAGATGATGACGAAATATTTGAACAGACTGCACACGGTGGACACTAGTATTGCACTTCATGAACCCCTTCAACGATAATGCTCTGGTTGCTTGGTAGGATGCAACGTGTGGAAAATGCCTCTTAGTCTTTTCGGAGATGTTTCTTCGTAATACGTGTTCCTTCTTAGATAAATACCTGCACGGGTCACTCACAAAGTTCAAGATACCTGCCCTTGATCAGTGAATTCGCTTGTAGGCGATCACGTTTCTCTGTTCCAACTCAGATATCCGTTGTCTCTGTGGTATTCTTTTATTATCTTGGACGAAGGGTCAAAATTCGCATTTTGATCTGGTGAACTGGGCGAGCTTCGTTCACAAAACACACATGGTATGAAGTCTGTTCAATGATATATCACTCATCATCGCTTACGACGACGGCTATATGGGTAGCTCTTTCCGTCTATTGGATTAGCAGTCGTGTGCATCTTTACGACAATGATCTTGAGGTGAGCTGAAAGCACGTGGCACTCTTCGGTATGAACTCGACTTTCCCAAGTCAAATATCAAGTCCGCAAAAGACCTCAATATATATAAACTGGACAAGATATACACTCACCAAAATTTTACGATCCCACATGTTCGCGTTCGTGGGAAAACGCAGAAAAATTGTGGTGCTCTAAGAGCATTTCGTACTCCGCAGCCCAAAGCAGTGTGCTTAGATCGGAACACTAAGGCACCAACGTGTTAACTCACTTATGTTAAGACCGTTTGGGGTGTCACTATGTTCTGCTGAACTAAAAAGATTTTGTATTCCCATATCCAGACAAGAATACAAAAATACACACCCGCGCACACACATATTTAGAGGTAGGCATGTTTGTATGTGCAGCTGAGCCCACTTCTGACAACGTATATCGAGCGAAATAACCTGAAAAGGCAGTCTTGTGACCATAACCAAGCAAAGTGGGCTTGACACTGCCCAATCCCAGCGAAAGTTTTATGGATATTTTACACTTGATTCCTTTCTAATATATTTCACTGTTTTCTTCAACTATCTCAGAAAAGTACGGGCACGCACAACGGATGCTCAATTCCCCTTTACACTAGCACCATCGACTACATAACGGTTGTGTATCAAACTCACATTCTTACGGAAATTAGGGAAATTTTCGATACAGCCATGCATTTATCAACATATGAATTGTGTGTGACTTTTTGGCTCAATAATTTCAAGGTATGCAAACTCACGTTGGTACAGAGCGAGGATTTGATCTGTCCATAAAGAGCCGTATTAGGTGAGCCCATTTCCGACTTCCATTTGGCCGGATCTCCGTCGTAGTACAGTGTTCCAAGGACATACACGTCTGATGTACCAAACCGGGAGTTTGTTAAATACCAAGCAATGAGTATTGTTGTTTAGATAACAAGGAAAAAGAGTGGGTGTTATATTCTAAGGTAACCACAGGTCATCCATTCCTGTTTATCCAACTGCACAAGTTCAAAGTGTGACAATTGTAGTGGTTGAACATGCAAAGCAAAGCCGATGGTAGCTTTAGCTCACTAAAACGGAAACTGAATAAGCTTTGAAAATGATACGTGACAAAGACTGAACAACAGGTCGTCTTCTGTGTAGTAACATCAACTAGTGAAGGAAGAATCATTCAACGAAAGTCGTACGGGCTAACCAATGTATCACATGTCACTCCACAGTGGCGAACAGGAGCAAGAAACGTCTAAATGTAGAAGAACCGCATGAAACTCTGTAAACATTTTGTTTCATATCACTATCCAATCAAAGAAACATTTGCTTCATGTTCAAACTACTTATTTCTTCTAATGCTCAATTTTCGACTCAAATGTATCTCTGAAGGCAGACACGTGCCTTGTGAGGGCTGTTGCTTTTCGCACACCAAATCAGTGATCTGTCTGGTCAGAAGTTTTTAACTAGTCAATAGGATGAGCTATAAACACTGGGGTCTCAATGTTGTTTGATATTATCGACTCCCGGACTGATAACATAATTACCCTGGTCTAACTTGTGGACTGCTTATTGATCCATGCTTTTGGGTTGCAACACTCATCCATACGACGGCAACCCACTTCTTCAGAACCACATCATCCAATCACAATTTGTGACACATATGATAGCTCTGCTTAGCCATGCCGCTTACAGTTACTGCCTTCGCTTGCTCCTTTTCACGGACTTGCTAACTTATACGTTAACCAAAGGATTTTGCGCAAACTATTTGTTCTCGCCATTCGCAAAACACAACACTCAGATTCGCATTTGGCAGCCAATGGTCGAAGTCCTTTTCAGCAGCTTCGAAGCGGTGATACGCTTGTTTCGTAAATAATTTGTCACGGTAACCTGAGGGTCATTTCTATCGTCGTTCCATGTGGCATCTTCAGATGTTGCAGCCGGTAAATGGCGATGAGAATTCTACAAATATTGTCTAGATTCCTCAGAAGTCGACATAATCAATCTGTAATATGCGAGGTTGCATTTTAGTACAATTTTCTAAGTAACATGAGAAAATCTTGTTGATTTTTTCCTTATACTCAAGAAACAAATTTGTGATCTTATTCAGGTCGCGGCTTTTAGCAGAAAATTTTAAATTTTAATCACTGAAATTTCCAGTGGTTTTACTACTGTAAATGTTATAACAATTAGATAAATCTCTCCCTGTTCCATGAAAGTTACAGCCTTGTGTGAGACACAACTTGTCGCGTCATGCTACAGCAAGAAGCTTCTCCTAGAATAACTTCTGATCTAATGAAATGGAAACTTTTATTTTGGAGCAACGGGAATCGTACAAGAGCTCACAAAACTGTGAAGAAAATTCCCGGGGTAAACTGTTTCTAAGACATTACTTCAGCTGACACCCGCCGTTATAGATCCTAATCAGTCTTTAATGTGAAGCTTTGTTGAAGATGCAGTGAACAGAACGAACTTTCCAGGTGCCCAAAAATAAAAGTTCCCAGTTCATCAGATCAGAATTTATTCTATGGAAACTGTCTCACTGCAGCCTGATGCTCGACTTCAAGACTCACACGAGGCTATACATCTCATAGATGTGAATAGATTTGTTCATTTGTTATAACATTTTACGGTAGAAAAACCACTGCAGATTTCAACAGATAATACCTGCAACTTCCCGTTAAAAGCCACGACTCGAATAATATTGGGAATGTATTCTTTACACGCAAGTGAGGAGTTATCACTATTTTCCCATGTAACTTAGACCATGTTACGAGAGTGCAGCCTTTGTTGTTGGATGTTATTCTCGTGCCAGTAGTGGTAAGAGACAATACTAAACAAATTCATCTGTGGTTGAGTGGTTTCTCTTAGTTGATATTACGTAAATGTATTGATCACAAACGGGTATCACTTGAAACGTTGTCAAAGATACAAGTAGATATGGAAAATTCTCTCGCTTTTTCACATTGAATAGTCCGTACCACAGGGTGCAATCCAACCTCTGACCTCCGGCTTACTGGGTAGTTGCAGATTATCCTACTGGAGTGTGGCCGACGAGGCCGATTCAGTGGTCAAGGCCAGAAAGTCTTTTTATATCATTGGATTAGTGGTTTGCGCAGCCCTAGTTAGTCACTTGCGTTATTCACTCTCGAATGGCCTTACCGCGACCGCTCAGGTGGGTGGAGTAAATGCCTGGTAGGCAGAAGGTTGTCCGTTGGATTACAGCTCGTCGAGTTAGACTTTTGGATGTGAAAATGCAAACGGGGTTTCCATTTACCCATAGTACTCCGGTTCCTTGTGTTATCAATGAATCGTGCGTCTTGCTTGCACTATTACTGGAAAACATGACGTGCAGGACTTCGTTTAGTAGTACGTAAGTAAGCAAGCGAAAAACAAATGAAAAATCTGTCGCAAGAGCACGTGGTACATGCTATCGCTTGCGGCCAAGAATGCCGCTCAGAGAAAGACGAATCAGCAAGTATGATTCAATGCATAAGTTTGATTGATCGGAACAAACCTTTTTTGGTATGTGCGTGTTCAAGGTGATGTGCGTGCCTTATAGCAGTTAGTATCATATATCACATCTATGAATATATCGGCTTTGGGAAGACGAAGTTAGAGGCTCGGCCAATGGTAGAAAGATACAACAGTACCTAAGGAAAAGGAATGATCCCTTACCAGTATTTAACTGATAAGTATGTAGCATGCCAATCGAAAAGGCTCAATCTGTTTATCACTCTACACAAGAAGACCCTCCATCCAAATGATCTAACGTGAAATTATGGTATTAGCTGGACAACACCTTAGACGTTTATACGCCCTTGGACTTGCTTTCATAGAGCTTGGATTTATGAATTGTTTTTTGGTCATTTTCCACTTCATGAAGAAAGAAAATGGTGATCAAGAGTGGTAGAAATGTGACGTGACACAGTTTTAGCAATGTTACGGAAACAGTAGGGAGTGTACTCACCCGTGGTTGGATTGTTTGTTTTAGTCTCTGCAACCCAAAAGCATTTATCGTGAACTTTCATGAAGGATGCGTCAGAGGTAAAGAAAACAACGTACCTACTCAAAATATTGACTTGACAAGGATGCAGCAAGGCAGTCGAAGAGGTACAAATAAATAAGGTTTCCGCTGAATCCCATAATAAGATAAGTTCGAATAACCGTAGTCGAACACATCTGATATTTATTCATTTTCACGAACTATGTGGGAAAGAAGTAGATTTTTATCGTAGAAAGAGTGCCGTGCAATCAGAAGTGTTCTATGCATTATCTCAGGGCACAATCTACCGTGATAATAAGACTTGAACTGAAGTGTCGCTAAAGACCCCAGTACCTGGGAGTAGGCAGCTAGATCCGATACTGTGATTGTCGATTACAACAACAAATGAACGATTGTAGATGGGAAGGCTTGACTTCAAAGGCCATACCCCATTCCGGATCATCTGCGATCCATACCATCCACACAATACTGGCTACTTATTTGAACTTTACGTACACAATAACAAAAGAAACTGTGAAAACTTTTCCAAAAAGTTATTTCTCTAATTCGTAGAAATTACCTTGACAGTCAAGGTCACTTATTTACCCTGATCACAAATTTGAACTTAACCCACCTCAAAACAAAGGAGTATCAAAGGAGCATGATATATTGGTAATCGTCAGAGAGATAAAGCATGACAACTTTATCATTTGGAGTACAACGCAAGTATGAATTACTGTTATTAACCCTGTAACTTCAGTTAAAACCCGAGAGTTTCCGTACTGTTCACTGGAAATTTCGGTTCCCCGTCAACCTACGCTCCACTCGGTTTCACTGATTCGCAGTTGAAAATCATTCGAGAGTATCGATATTAATTTCTGTCAATCCTACTATTCTGTAACTTGATGCAACAAATGATAGCGTCATCTTCTCGGCTACAAATCAACACTTGTTGGAATCCATGTAATCAACTGAACTTATATTGGTAAGATCCACCGTAGCAAAGTCATGTGATTTACAGCATTTCTGATTCATTAGTGCATGAGTGAGGAATGACAAAATTCTAAGCTGACGTGGTCGTTGTTGTTGTTGTTTTGTTTTAGATTCAGTTCCGGTTTGACACTCTACACATTTCTATCATAAAGGTCGATTGTTAGGAATTCTTCCTAGTTCGAACAACTTTCACATACTGAGTCCTATTTGTTAGTTTATCCTATTCAGCTTTCATTGTTCGAATTCTCTTTCAACCATTATCTCTTTCAGGTAACGATCAGAAGTGGTATAGACCCGAATGGTTCCATGAACGCAAGCGATCTTATATCAAAGACATCAATGGCAATAAAAAGTCGACAATCGCTCATATTTCCTTTATGAACTTGGATCAGTTAGAAGCCATGCTAACCACGCAAGAATTACCAATGAGCAACGTACCGGTCTCAACGACACCTGGTTGCATCAAAATACGAAAGATATGTTATCAGTAATCATGTGACGAAGTCAATGAGAATCTCAATAAATGAACAGACAGAAATAGATATGTGACCAGAAGTAGAATTGGGCTAACCAAAAAATTGATTACACGCTTTGGATACCTATGTTCAGGCTTTTGTTCAACCTCTTAGCTGCTGGACCGTTTCACTGCGCTTCGCACGTGCACGGGACTTTCGGGGTATATGCGACCACAAAGAATTCTTATGTCAAGTACTTTAACTATCGGATACAGTTTCGCCAGCTTTCTGAAAGGTTATTATATAGTGAAACGCGAAATTGCAAAGTTAACTGAAAATGAACAGGCTGAAGTCAACAAATATGGGAAAATGTTGACAAACATCGTGCTTAATCACGCTTGACTTCAAAACTCCCTCGTCTTGACAGTTAATCAAGGCTCTTCGAACTCCTGGGGAACGGTCAAGTATAAAATGCAGGTTGAAACACAGACTACGAGGTTGTGGCTTGTAGTGTAGACCTCCGTAGGCGTTTTGATAGTCTGTATTCAAAAGGATTCGTCTGAAAACCGGAAGCAAAATTGTCGAAAGAGATGAGGGAGGTTAGATCGAGTGTTTGGGCTTTTGCCATAAATCAGGCCTTTATTGAGATCTTTCGCTACCACGCATGTAGGAGGTTTAAAGACAAAAGCCTCGAGTAAACTGACTGACAAAGACGAAGGGACTCTTGCACAAAGTGAGATATCATTCCGAACCGGGTGGTGAAATACGGTTTTTCTATGATGAGAATAATTTTGTCACGACCAGCTTCCAAAGACCCGAACCACAGGTGGCTCACCTACAATCCAAAGGAGGTTTCTATTATGAGAAGTCAAATTCATCCGAAACTTTGATGACTATGGCACTTCTCTTAATTTCGGATGATGTTATACCATGTCTGATCTTGAAAGAGATTGGCTGTGAAAATGGCTTTGCAGAATTAATCGTCAGTCTCTACTTCTCGGTCATGTCACGTATGACAGTTACATCATCTCTAAATTTGTTTATGATAACTAACAATGCTCCGAATACATCTCACTTTTATTTCAAACCATCTAAACCACTACTTTTGACCGATGTGAATTTATAAGATAGGTTGTCTTGGAGCAATATACACTGTAACCGGCAAAAAGTGATAATTTTGATCAAGTTCTGATTGACCCTGGTTCGAAAATGTTGCTCTTTCCTTTGTCCTGTGAACTTCATGCTTTGCGAATTATTTCATTGAAACGAACAAAGGAAAACTGTTGAAGTAACAAATGCGAAGTGAGTAGTGTAGTGATGTATATCTGAGGAATATTTTTTCCCCTCCTCCAGATACAATACCGTGCTACTCTTATCATGAATCTATACCTAAGACCTTGTGTCCTTGTTGTGAAGGTTACCGGTGTTAACCGATCGGATAACTTTGGAAGAACCACCGTGTGATTCCAGAAATGGAATCCCCGTCCATGCACGCTCCATACGATTCAAATGAGTTAACAACTGTGAACTAACACTTTCTTCAAATTACTTCCGACTGGTTCACAGTTTGTGCACGATCAGCAGTGTTATCACAATGGAGACAGAGATGATAACACGAAATCCACCCAATTCAGCACCGTTCACTTGTACATGAGTCTTACCGGAGTGTGTATTGTTTATCGAAAAGATCAAAGGTGGGCGAAAGAAGGCTTTATCGACTGGTCGACCAGTTTGACTGCGTCGGGAAGTAGGACACGGTTGTCGCGCTATTTACAGTACTATTCTCAACATTCCAGAATTTTCGACCTCCATATGAGGTGTTATCTTTAAGCTCTTACTCAATGGTAACCACAAGTTGAGTTCAGTGCATAAAATAGTGCAATATGAAATCACCAATAAAACACCACTTTTTCTGATAAAATAACGTCTCAAATCTTACTTATACTCAATATTCCCGAGTGTTTCCAAGTATGCAAACAGTGCACAAAACCGTAAAAAATGTTTTGTAGTCGTTCTTCGTTCGGAAATGGAACAAATACGAACCGCAACTAAACTAATCACCTCCTTTTATTTTTTAAGCCTTTTTCACTGTGAAGTCTTTCGACCTGTAGAACAGTATCTACTATCCTGCATGGTCAAAGGGTATGGGCCTGCACATTGTCGGTAAATCGCCTAGTCCTGTTGACAGATAACACGTCTTGGTCTGTCTAAAATCGATGGAAAGCTGGAGTTAGCGAAGCGGATCGAAGGCCCAGTCAGTTCATGACATAACAGAGTGAAAATACCCGGTCAGCCGCGAACAGTCATTCCCACCAAGCCGAACCGAGTGGAACAAAGCCATGAACTACCCACAGCCGGGTTAACCGAAGACGACGAAACCAACGAATAGGATACGTAAATGAATGAGCCAGGCTTTCTGAAACAGTTTGCGTCGCATAGCCTTTTGGACCGCGGTCATCTGGCATCCTGCAAAAGCTATCTTTTTTGAATAATAAAACAGTATGGTTCGGAGACGGAGAAGTCCTCTCTTAGAACCAGTAAGCGGTCATCGAACTCACAGCTGATTCATAAACTGCTTGAATGGTGCATTAAAGTATCCGAAAAATGAATTTCAAATATTTCAAGGGGATCTCAATAGTGTAAAATGTGGTTGTATTCCTTTCCTGCACAGGAATTCCTCGATTTGAAAACATCCCAAAAGTTCCGTGTGCAATATCTGACCGGTGTATTTGCGCAAGTAATCCGGGTGCCTAGGTGAGGATTCGATCATGAATTTGGGTTGCACATTTGCAATCTTGCTAATTTCAGATATAAGTGATTTTATTTCTCCTAGGGTCTTGCCGAAACATACTTGTTCATCTTGGTAGTAGCTCACTCTATTAGTGACAACCTGCAAATCTTCAAAACCGGTAGTTCACAGGTATTTATTATATTAATCACAGACTCTCTCCGGGGGGATAGGACTGGCTGTCTGATTCCAACTTGCAACCGATTTAATTTCGGCGAATATATATACATATATGTATATATATATATATATATATATATATATATATATATTCAGAGAATGTATTGTTGGCACTAGGAGCCTGAATCGTATGTAATGGAAAATCCACTTGCATTCTTCACATCGAAAAGTCGGAAGCCGCGAGCCGGAGTTGGACCGGCGACCCTCCTCATACCGGGCAGATACTCTACCAACTGAACTATCGCGGACCGCCTCGCGGCGTCCGACTTTTCCATGTGAATGCAAGTGGATTTTCCATTACATACGATTCAGGCTCCTCGTGCCAACAATAAGTTCTCTGAATATAATAATCACATCAGATGATCCCTGCGAAACCCAGTGTGACGGCTGCGTCCTTTCCCTTCCATACAGAATAATGACTCATCCTGTGCTACCATGGAATTCATACAACTTATATCAAAAGTTTCACATATCCGAGTACATCGCTTTGTCGCTATTTTGTCCTACAGATATCTGATCACATTAAGTTTTCTTTTGAAATAACTTGCATTATGAACCGTTATCTGTGTGTTATCATAGGGCCCTGGGTTCAAGGGTCGTTTCTGACGGTGGTGATCAGCTCCAGTTTTCCTCTGCCTCTGACTAACTGCTTCTCTCTTACTGGTCTGGTAAATACGACTGTTATACGGTAAAAAGAAATAGCTTATGAATACCACAAAAGTATCATCAAAATTTGTCACTGTTATGTAGCCATAATATGGGAACGATGTACATCAGTGTAAAGATATCACTGTTCAGTTTACTCACTTGCAACCAAAAGCACACTGAGTAGCAATAAAAGTGGTTGGTTACACATAACGAAACAGGTCATGGATACCACAGATCGGCGGGTTTTTATTCATTCCGTCGACATAGCACTTGTCTAACTGGAGTTCGCTCTTCTGAGTCTTGTGATCTGGATCGGCAACGAGTCAGCATAAGTTTGATCCTTTGTGACTCGATCATTTGGCTGAAAACTTGTTGGAACATGTTTTCATAGTTGCCAGTATGTACTCAGTGCAAAAAACGAGAGTTTGTAAGGCACAGTGTATCGCAAAAGCGACTATCGTGAGTTTCCGTCGTCGTTGTCAAATTTTTCTCTCCCCACCCCCTCGGCTTGCTTCACGTTTATTCAAGAGTGCATTGCCAGGGTGCATTTCGTTTTGGCAACAGCGGCCCAGCTGGTAAATACGGCCTCAGGCTTGATGTGATGAGAGCAAATAGGTCAGGTGTGAAAGCTAACCAGGAAACAGCATGTTGAAAAAGTTGGGGAGAGGGGTCTACCCCCGCTGCTTCAGCCCCGTTAGGCTTTGGTTTTCTAAATGTAGAGTGTCACTAATGAAATCTCTGTAAGACTATTCTTCATGATCGTTACAGCTTCTCGGTGCTTTTTGGGTCGGTTCTTTGAAAGCGTTAATTGTGACTTGAGAACCGTGGATTTCTATCCAGTGACTGACGATAGTAATATCTTTGACTCCGTCGCAGAAATTGTCCGCAATGATATATTGCGTACGTGTCAACCAAAGCACGCAAAAAGATGCATCATTACGTAATTACAAGCTTAGAACCAACTCTCTTGCTCTGTCTTCTCAATAGCAAATGTGCCTGCTTGTGATCGTTGATTCTGAACGAATGAAATATACCTGAAGATCGTGAGAAATACAGGTAAGGAGATTCAATGAGTCGACCAAAGGTTAGTTACAAATAACTATTTGCTAAAGCATTTGCTATTCAACATTTCGGTCTTACAAACCGAAAGCTTTAGTGATACATTTTGCCATACCTAATAAGGGTACACCTATGATTCCGGTCCCTTCTCACGATACGAGTGGGTTTAGTCACCTTTGATTTTTACCGAAATGACCATAAATAATTGATTTTCTCGTAGATACTAAAATATACAGGGGCGACTGCTTTGGGAGATGAGGTTGCGAACAGTTTCGTTTCCGGTGATTCTGTAGCGAGGGATGCTGGAGCAACGAGAGGACAGGGACATCAAACAGATCGGGCCAACCGATCGAGAGCCACAGACCAAAGAACAAACGGTGGATATGTTGGAGGCACCCCGAAGCATACGGACTAGCAGATGGAATGCAGTGGGATCCAGGCAACCAACAAGACAGCTTATGTGAGGGGCTACATATCAGGCTGTCAACTGAGACAATCGGATCATCCGAACAGAAATAGTGCACAAGAAAATCAAGCTAAAGGCCACAGGCCACTGACCAGAATGCAGCAGAAATACTCAGGCAGACGGCGGATCAATGTTACTGCACCGCGGTCTGGAAGAAGGGCTATGTAAACATACGTGTTTCACGGACTTAACTTGTTTGGCCGTCGAAGTACGAGTGTCCTCACCCGTCTTTCCGTCTTCGTTACACTTCATTTACTAGCCGGAATCATCACATTTATATAAGCCAGATAAAATAAAATAAATTATAGAAGTAACTCTGGTTGGACTATGTTTGAAAACGGGAGGGGTAATTGAGAGCGAAGATGAATTCACTTCTTTCGATTCATATGTGATCATTTTAGCTGAAGTGTGATAACTCGCCAAGTGTATTGCGTCGTCGGTTCGGCCACAGATGTCCAGGCTAGGTCTTCGGCTCTGACTGACCGTTTGTGAACACAAGGATGGTAATTATTCAACCAAATAGCAACTGCCTTGACGGTGGATGCTAGGCGAGACTTAACGTTTTTCGATCGTCACTCCGTGACCTCTTGAAAGGGTCTAATTGATTCACACATCGCAATCGAGAGGTGTCGGTCAAGTGTACGGTAATTGTGCTTAAGCGTAATTAACTGTTGGTTGAATAGAGAAGTCGAAAACAAGTTTAATCTGTGCATTATGGATCTTTTCACTGTATCTGTACAGAGTAGAAGCGGTTCATGGTATCACTGTGTCCCCAAACCCATTTTCGTCCTACCCACAAGTCGATCTATGAGCACGGAATATCTCGGCCCGCTGGTCAAATGGTTGGTTGAGAAATCTCTCCCACGTACACTCGCGCATGCACGGAGGACTTCACACTTACGAAGTAAAATATTTTCTTCCTGCTGGCTATTGACTGGAAAGAGTCTTTCAATGTAATTATTATAAAATCGAAGCAACTCCTCTCTTTCGTTTTCTGAATACAGCCAAATCAAGTTCCCTTCTTTCTGTATTGGGTTACCATCAAAGTCGACCGAAGCAAAGACAATCAGCTGAGGTCTAGTGGTTGTCAAATCTTCCTAGGGGTACTTCACCGTGCCAGATACAGGTAGTATCGGAATTCGAGTGAAAATGTGTTTTCTTCATTGAGTTTTCCGTCACTGACTTTTTCACTGCATATCAAACAAGGGTTGGAAATATGAAATTCTGTAAGACGACATCGCTGACCCTGGCACTGTAATGTATTCTGAGAAGTTGAAATTGCATGACCTCAGGTACCATGATAAATTTGCCTGAGACTTGAAAGACCGAATTTAACACTCGGTTAAATATGAATTCATATGAAAACTATGAAGATCAAATTCATTGTAAAGGTCTATTGAAACTGAACATGGAAATTCAACTCGCCGTATCAAGAAACTCCTTTAAACTGGTTTAGTCTACATCCAATGCTGTCCACCACAAATCTTTATCTTATATTTACCAAAACGTCCAGTTGTTTCCCATGCTCTCAGGCCCCTAGTTCTCATCGGAACCACCACACTCCTGTCCACGCAAGCAGGGCAATTGTTTGTTCAATCCCATTGTGTCACATAGCCATCAGTCTTGTTTAAGTGACAGATATTGACTGACCTTAACCTGCATCTGCCTGGGCTCAATTTGTCAACCCTGTCTTTCCGTATTGTACTCTGATTCCTAACAATTTCTTTTATCTCACAAGGAACCTTTCTACCTCCTTTTTGTATCTACGTGCACTCGCTCACTGGCGTCTAAGATCGGTTCTTTTACTACGGCATGATTTTCTGGGTCAGTTGATGTAATTAACTCTCCCTTTCTCTTTGCTTTGTCTCTGTGACTGACTGAATTTTGGCAATCCTTCTGTGATCATGCAGAATGTTTCATAGACGTAGCTATTCCACTTTTGTTCTTCTCCACGCTTGTGTGCGTTCTCTCAGGCAATTACTTCTCTTGTGACCATTGGTTATTCAAAATGCCCCCCATAAATAAGGGCATTCCTTGTAAGTCACTTGACTCGCTCCTGCATTGCCGTCTCGAGTGCTTCCTGTCTGTTGTTGCCTGGGCTTCTTGAAGCCTTTGTTGACTGTCTAGATTCTATCCTAAGTTTGAGGTATGTTATTGCTTGATAATTAGCCCAGAGGTGTACGTAGTAACGCGACCTTGTGTTCTTTTCCACGGGACTTAGGGTTCGTTTATCTGTGAGTCACTCAGTTACTGGACAACAATCCTGTACATTCACTGCCAAGAGCAACTTTCTTTCAACCGAAGAGCCTCGATGATGTTTGTGCTCAGCAGAAAAAAGCACAACAGTACAGACGTATTCTACTGCCCATTTATGCGTTTACTTATGCTCCACCTGAAGATGTTCATCTCATAGCTGTGGGCGTATCTGTCTACTTTTTATTCACGATTGCAATAGCGAAGCCATAGACGCTGAAGGTGCTATTGCCATAGTCGCCCCATAAAAGCCGTGATTTGTTCATGACGGAGAATTGATTTTCAGTGTGGGAGAAAGTATCTATGCATTTTCTTTAAATTCCACTACGAAAGTGGAAACGTTCCACGTAAAGCTGTGCAGGATATCTGATGGTATTATCGTTCGGTCTGTGAACTGTATGCGTAAAAAACCAAAAAATTCGCTGAGGATAAAGAAAAGTTAATATAATAATGCCCAGATAAGAATATGCACATTATGGGAGAAGTTCGCTTACGAAGGAATACCCCTTACCTTTCCATTAGTGGTTCACGTTCTTACGTGTTTGCATATGGACGCCATAAACAAAATGACGAGTCCGTCGAATTCATAGTGCCATGTTCCCCACGGAGAGGATGAGTAATTAGGAATTCTTTTGTATTTTTTAGCTGACAACTGTCAAGTCCACATGACATAAAAGGTTCTGCCCCAGGATGTAACATAGAAAAAAACGATTGCCTTGTTCGCCTTTTGATAACTCGCGTTCGTCATTTCGGAAAAATGGATTTAATTTTGAATGCTGACAGAGAAATGGATTTACTTATTTCAAAAGTGATTTTAAGCCTGTGGAACTAACTTTCATTGTCTGGGTAAAAGGTAATGGCGTTCGGGTATTCCAACGTTGTATCATAGTTATCACAGATGCGGAGAGATTATTGAATATGCCGATTTGCGGGCACATCAGGGAGCATAATCAAGTTAAAACTAATTAAGTATGACTCAGATGTGTATACGAGTGTTTCAGTCAGCCTTCTGGTCTATAGTGCATGTTTTTCTTCTCATAGAAAATAACAACGTCAGCAAAAGGGGTAAATCCCATATTATAAAGACCTACTGTACAATAGGAAATACTTTTGAGAACTGTCACGTAAAAATCAGTTTGTTGGGTGGTGAGCAGGCTGCTGGCCACCTTGTTAGCGTTCTTTCAATGTAAGCTTGGGTTCCCGATAATACACTTACTGAGCCTTAAGCTCATCAAGTTTTCCCCGATTTCGTTGTTTCAGATCGAGCAAGAGCAACTCCCCCCCCCCTCGGAGGAACACTGGTTCTTGCATGCTATAGTTTATTCTGTACTTGAAAGTGGGAAGATTATACGAAAGTGGAAATACAACGAGGGATGGGGTGTTCCACCATTATGAAGTTCTCAGGGAAAACAAAGAGTCAAACTGACAGTGCGGCAGATCGGGATAGTCGCTTCATTTGGATAGCTCTTTGCTTGCTCACGAACGAGACGACTGAAAAACACGAGGAACAGGGAGCACGGCAGCCAGCTCCTGAGAACAGATCACAAGGCAATACAGATAGAAAAATGAAAGATCAAAACAAGTGGCCAGCGATAGGCTGGCAACTGCAAAGCTGATGTTATCGTGGGTTCATTGATGAGTTGGACCATTTTGTCGATAAACACGGTCTAGACGGCTTAATGAAGAAGACGAAGTCCCGCCCCAAATGGGGCTACAGTATTCAAGAGTTCAGTAAACTTTGACCTTGAGCGGATAAACACTTTGGGTGGGTGTAAAATAAAACCCCTGACAGGAAAAAGATAACCAATCTACTTTGCTGTTTTCAAACACTTACATGTGAGGGTCACTAGAGAGAACTAGAAAAAGGAAAGGTTGGGAAGAACCGATGAAGATGTTAAATTAGGAGTAGTAGAGTCGAGAGAGTGAGCTTGACCCTACAAGTCTCGTTTTAGTGAAATGGACAAACTAGCCGTTTTTGCGGAATCGAAGGAAACAAGATTGCCTGAGCCCCAATGGTCAATCCGATCAAGATCGGAATTCAGGGACGCAAAAGTTGGAACAAAGATGAGAGATTTTAGCTGATGAATCATTGGTAGACGGATACGACACAAAGCAGCTGAGGGTGAGGTAGTTGGCGAAGGCTTGGACAGGGTTGAAAGGGACTGGAAGAAGGTCATTGAGGAACTGAAAGAAGAGCTTGGGGTTTAGTACTGAACCTTGAGGGACGCTACCATTCACAAGGTGTATTTCTAACAAGGTCCCATCGGCTCGGATCGTTATGAAGTCTCCTCTAAGTTAACTTTGAGTCCAGAAAACGAATTTAGGTGAGAATCCAAGTTCGAGTAAACATTCGTGCTACAGTTGACCACAGGCTGCGGAGATATCCAGTGACACCGAATGTGATCCACAGTGACCATTCAATGAAAACGATCAGACATGTGTGTTGAATGCCAATAAACTACCAGTAGACCTGTGGCGAAGAAAGCCATAATGGCGATGAATTATACGTGCATGGGTGTCCAGGTCCAACACATGTTAGTTCGAAGTTGTGGTCTGCATAACTTTGGAAAAAATGGGTCAGCATTTGGAAGGTTGGGAAATATCATCACGGTTCAGGATGGGAACGTGTGCAGTTTTCCAACATGGAAGAAACAAATCATTTTGTCAGAGCTGATAAAATAAGCGACAGAGAACGGGTGCAAGTTTTGATGTACGATCCTCTAACTGAATGGGGAAAATGCCTACAGGACCGGGTTTTGATATGCTTAAGCAACGCAAAACTTGATGGACTTATCTGGCAGTGATTTTGTCTCAATTATAGGCTCAAAAGAGGTTGGCGGAGAAGGTACGACAGAGGGGCTGTGACAGAGTGGAGTTGGGTGCAAACATGGTGGCAAACATTTCAACATCTGGAGATGAGTAGAGATAAAGATGGGCAAAATTATCGGAGAAAGATTTTGCTAAGGACCAGAAAGAACGGCTACCAGAGGGACACGATGCTAAAGGTTCCCAAATTTGTTTTTTGCCTTCCGCATGGTTACATAGCATTTATTGCCTACTCGTTGGTAGCAGTCGTATGAGTATTGGGTTTGGGAGTGGCTCCAGCTCCTGAGAGCTACCTTTTTCTTCCGCACTACACACTTACATCTGTAGGTAAAACCATTGGGTGGATTAAGGTCTTCTGTGCCTAAAGCCTTGGGGGATGAACGTATGTGTGCATTCAATTAAGGCTCCTGCACACTTCCTCCGCAGAGATATTCAGATCGGCATTCAGACCAAGGATAGGACGCCATAAAACCACGCATCGCGCGCTAGTCCACGGAGTCTGAACACTAGGAAATGCGTCTGGAAGGTGGGATCGATTTGGGAGTAGGAAGGTATAGTAGTCACCTGGTGAGAAAATGATGCGATGGGCAGATTGAAGGAGAAAGAGTAATTCTGAGATAAAATGATGGGCTGAAATTGGGAAGAAGGTCGGGGGAATGTGTATGATCACCAGAACGATCAGGGAGCCATGTGATGAAAAGGATTAGCTGCAACAGGTTGTCAGTGACGGGCAATCTTCCTTTTCGTGTCCCATGTTAGTGGTATCGGATGAGGGTGTAAGATAGTGGCTATTGTTGGTAATAAAGTCCCTTAGGATGTTTGTGTTAGAACTGGGGTAGTTCTCCAAAATACCTTCCGAAGCCTGCGACAACGATTCAGAAGGAGGACAGTCACTAGTTTAAGGGGGAAGGTGAAGAGGGTAGAAATGGTTGGAAAGTGGAAATCTGAGGTTTATCAACGTGAGCTGCAACTCTTGGTTTAGAATGTCAAAATTTGGTAGGCAAGATGCTGTGACCGATTTGTGGATATAGGTACAGAACCCCGCCCTAATGAGTGACAGGAAAGATAGTTTAGTTCTTAGCATATTTCATCATTTACTGTCGGGCAAAAGGAGGAGTACTCGAGACAACAGCAGAGTTGCATACTCTTTGAAATCATTGTTTCAGTTGAAGATATCTAACGCGTCCAGGAGACTTGGAAGAATCAAAGGTCACTTTCAGGTGTTTTCGGTTTTTAAAATCTGTTTTGTCCTCTTCTCAGCTCGGCCCAATGATGATAGTCCGTACTGCTCAGAATACGCAGACTGACAGAATGTACTGAAATGGCTCCAGTGCTATTCCAGTGAATAAAACCTAGGCCGTAGAGTTGTACGTCACTCATATTACGGAAATCTTTGCATATAGAGTTGTGCTCCAGTGTAACAACTAGCAAATAATCGGTCAACCAATCACACCTGACTTGTAGTGTACTTGGTCGCGTTGTTTTAGATTGGTTGTGATTTGTTGTTCTTCGTGGCCGCGAAATTGCATCCATGGTGTCCCCGGAACTACATACTGATTCACCATACCATGGGTGTCCCAGTAATTGTACTGCATATGTTGCATGTGACCTTGGAGTGACAGCTATATGCGTTATCTGTTGATTAGAAACACGAATGGAGGAAAATGAATTTTAGCGGAACATACACCATAATTTTGATTGTAGGATCCGGGTCTTCATATCTAGTTAACTACTGCTGATGTAAAAACTGAGTGCCAAATTAATTTATTCACTTTCTTTATTTGATACACGCCTTACATTACACCACCGAATAGAGTTCAGATATGAAGTACGGCGCGAATCGTTACTGATTTACGTTAATTCTAGCCTGATATTTGGGCACTTTTAACTAAGTGATCTTCGTTGTCAAGGCGAAAATCAGATACGTTGAAATGTCACACAGGTACATTTAATTGGGAGATGAGGGTGACAATTATTCCAGTTGGTCCTCAGCACCGTTTACAATCTGCCGATATTTACAAAATTCACTCTTCCTACTGACGTGTCGACCAAATATGTGCCTCTCTGAAATTTGCGTATTGGGACGCAAAAATTTGCCGTGTTAGATATTACTGAGCGGCCTGACCGTAAACTCACGATCTGTGGATCAATGGAGGGGGTTACCTTCGCAGCAAAGTCATACGGTAGTAGGGACAGCAGTGGAGACAGAAACAGTCAGCAATCGAAACGATCGCGTCAGTCATCCAACATCAAAAGGCAGAAGAGTAAAAGTGAATATTCCGCATGCAACGCATGACAGACTAATCCGATCCCATCGATAAACAGCCGAATCCCAGAAGAACAGTAGACAGGGGGTCAAATGGCTCAGCTTGAGAGCAAGACTTTCATCGGGCAAATGGGACCAGCACTTCAAGACTGGTGCATATAAGAACAGGCTGAATACCTGCAGGGACGAGGCTAAAATGGAGTCGAGATGCACAATAACCAATGAGATCACCCTTGCCGGAACCAGAGCATGAATGTAAATCGTTTGAACGGTTTTACATTCTATGACCTTTCTGAATATTTTGGCTCCGTGGAAAACGTAACACTCAGACAAATATCGTCATTCCCACCCGTGATGAATGCTTTGATGCTTCCTTTTACGCTTTTTGAGCTCCAGCCCACTGAGTTTTCGTTCTATGTCTTCGCCGATCGTACACGTGTAATCCCCGCGGAACAGCGCTACGTCCCTGGTTCCATCTAGTTGTCCTCTCGTCAGTTCCGCGCTGTGACCAGACACACCCAGTGTCATTGCACCGGTCAGTGGTACTAGAGGATGCAGACAGAATGCGGAATTCCAAAGAACGTCAGCGCGAATAAAAATTTTTAAATGCTACTAGTCCCTGTAAAATGAGGCTAGTGAAGCAGACATAGTCTATGTAATACGTAAATTTTAGAAATTATTAATATTCACTAGGTGGTAGGCAGTAAAATTTATCGGGCTGTATGCTATTCCAAGCTACTTTTCTACTTTCTATCTCCTGCTCATCCCACTGTTGTCTTGTGCTGGCCATGGATGAACGTTCCATGTCCGTTGATTCATTCATAAAGTACCGTAAATGGCAAGTGGCCAAGAAATGGCCGCAAAACCTCCTGATCAGGAAACAGTGGCTCATCACTGAATCAGAAGCCGAACAACTGGATGTCTTGAGAACCGCATGGCACAAATCAAGAAACACTTAGAATGTGAGATATTCAATTCTCCTGAGTCATTTGAACAAATTATAAATAAGAATGGCAGTAATATGTTGTGCATCCGTTTGTAGTGCCCTCAGACTCGAATGACTTTAAAAATTCCACCGATCCATGGTCATTTAGAAAGCCCAAAACTTGTGTAGAGTTTGGAGATACAGAATGGGTCGCAGAATACAAACGGCTAACCGTAATTGTTCATAATCTTGTAGTGACGAAAATGTGGTCGAATTTATCAAACGTGATGATGCTGTGTAGTACGTGTATGAACGACTACCACAAATTCGTGCTCATAGTGGTTTTCACTCCATCTTCAGACGAGAAGTAGTATTCGTCCAAATTGTCCTCTTTCATTGCTCTTTTTTCTCTTTCTAACAGAAACGATTTTAGAAATGGCCTTATCCTGGGGGTGGAATGCAGAAGAACATATTGCCTTCTTCAAATAACAAACTGTTTGGTTTATAATACGCCGATAAAGTTGTGCTTCCGATGAACTATCCATTGATGTAACAGATTTTTCTCACTAGACTGAAGGACAATGTGGCAATGTTCTGAATCCGTTTTCTGCCTTCAGAGTTTAAAAATGTGACTACAAGATCGAGAAGGTTCTATAAGCAAGGCTTATCCTAGCTGATAAGGCCTTAGCCGAAACAGATAAGTTTCATTCCGTGTTCGTTACTTCTGGAGCCTAGGTGTCGGACGAAGTGTCTTCGTAAATACAGAAAGTCTGTTTAACTTCCTATTGGCAGATGATTGTCGGTGTAACCTCCGCCTGTACATTACGCGTCGAGTGTATTCTGGAACAGTTTGATCATTTCTTTTATATAGCTCAGAAAAGCTTCCTTTAAGGGAAGGGAATACATACAGGCTAGCAACCATTGGTGGAATATAGTGTCACCAGTGCTCAGGAAACACCAAGGCCGCTGGAGGTCAGTGTTCAGTCTCTACAACTAGTGCTTCATTTAAACAAGTTACAAATGCTCACAGTTGGATTCTCTCGGCGTACTTTCTCTACTATGCCTGTTGTTGTGCATGTGAGCAATGATGGCATATAGTACGTAAGAAATCAGTTTACCTGAACTTAAGCAAGTAGGCGAATCGGTTATAGTAAGCAGTATATACAAGTGAATGTTACCAAATGGGGCTGTCTAGCGGGCATGCACGTGTGGCTCGACACTGGATCCCACTTGACTGAAGCACCCCGGCTGTGGGTGAGGCAAAGTGAAATTGATCTGACGTATTGTAACAAAGACGACAACATAAGGTGGGATACTTGTATTTCAACGGTCCCCGTTTGGTTCGTCCGTTCGCCTTGCTAGTCACGTCGTTCCCTTGCCCCAGCATTCCCCGTTACGATATGTAAGTGCGTCGGTGTGTGGTGGTAATGACTATCGGTTAACTAATCAATAAGCTTATCGTTACGGACAAACTGTCGTCGGCTTGTTGGAAGTTAGGGTCTCTCTACTCTGGTTGGAGATGGGTCGAGGCATTTCTTGCATGAAATGGTGAACAAGGAAGTATGATAATTGCTACTTTTGAAGCAAAGATTCGAACGAATGATTTAAAAAAGACAGAAACAACCTGTAGGATGCCTTGGTGACGTTTGGCACACACTCCCAGTTTAAGACCTAGCTCCCATATGGTCTGTTGCCGTCCGTAAGTTCTAGCCAGAAAGTTTTTCTGCCTTCAAACTATCTCCATTGACAGATACCAAAGCAGCAGTTTATACAGGAAGTATAATGATCACAGCAAAATGCTAGTCCAAAAACATATTGGTATATCTGTCATTAGCAATCAGCTCTTCTAAATGGTTAGTCGTGTTACAAACCCATTTGTTTAGTTCGATTCAGACAATAATTGCTGCTTGGTTAGCCCCTCGGTCCGCTTTCTTGGCTTCAATGTTGCCCTGGCTGCACGCTAAGCCATCGTGCTGTCTGCTAAAAGAGCTAAATCGTCTGTTGGCAGTGCGCCAACCAATACTCACACACCCCACTGCCAATGTCTTTGGACAATAATTCCATCGTAATCTCACTTACCATTTTGTCAGTAACCAATGATACATTTCTACTAAGTGAACCAATTTCACTGTCATGGCATCGAGCCTATCTGTTCATCACCATCCTTGGTCTGTCCTCATGCACTGAAGGAAGTGCCCTCGACTTATTAACGAGAGCGATCTCACTTGACATAAAATGAACCTTTTCTTTGTCTCCCTTTTTCTTCTTCTCCCGTTCCTCAACGTCAATACCACTCGCGCATGCATGTTAGCTCTGTTGGTGAAGAATAAATGAATCGCTAAGTGAAGGGAATGCCGGGTTGGTCCTGGGGTGTATGCATTGCGATATCCCCGAAAACTGACAAGTGAGCATACTTTTGGTGATTCTCCTAAAAAGACAGATGAAATACTTTCATTCACTTCAGGATATAAGGCCTTATCATGCTGTTAAATACGAATGGTTGGTGATCGAAATACCTGCCAATGATTTTAAACGTTTCTTTTCCTTATAGTTCAGGTTGAAGATGTGTATCAACTGGTGATCGCTGGGTTTGGCGTTTTGTTGGCACACGATTCCTTACCAGCCTAGGCTAGATTGCCAGTGCTTCGATGAAAACTCCCTATTCATATATATATATATATATATATATATATATATATATATATATATGAATCCATCTTGACTTAAAGTCCTTTGATCAAAATCTGCCGTGTTTACACCGCGGTTTAGCTAGCATCAGTTGAGTTTTTTGATACTCACAGGCATTTTTTTTATCACCCAAGTACACTATTTGACGAAAACAGTCACCGCTTTGGTAGAAATAAAACATAATACGCTAGTGAAATTCTTTTGTAAAACCAAAAGAAATGTTGGGAATGGAATGTTGCAGTCATTCTCAAAGGGTCACCCATTAGTATATCGTTCAGCCACTTTTGGATGATGAGAAATGGAAGACAAACTAGATGAACCTTAGTCCTACTGACCCACGGTCACAAAACGGAATTATTCCTGAGAACACATTAGCCAAGCAGCTCTCATGACGACTCAGTAAACCAAGCTTATGACAACACAAAAAATAAAATTAGAATAAACGAAAAAACCTATCCAGTAAGCCAGGACCGACCTGCACCGTGCATCGTTGAGTCAACGAATATCGGTTAGGAATGGGACTGAATGTGACAAAATACTACCAGGAGGTTGATGGCGAACGTGGCTCGATGCGTGAATGTTGTTACATCATCCAAAAGTGGCTGAACGATATACTACTGGGTGACCCTTTGAGAATGACTGCAACATTCCATTCCCAACATTTCTTTTGGTTTTATATAAGAATTTCACTAGCGTATTATGTTTTATTTCTTCCGAAGCGGTGACTGTTTTCGTTCAATGGTGTACTTGGGTGGTAAAAAAAGCCTGTGAGTAACAAAAACTCAACTGATGCTAGCTAAACCGCGGTGTAAACACCGCAGATTTTGATCAAATTACTTTAAGTTAAGATGGGTTCACTGAATCGCAAGATACCGAATGGACAATTCTGCGAAGCAGTGCAGTATTTACTTGGATTATGGCAGCGACTGCGGACATAAAATACGCAATCAATCTTGCGGTTGTTCGAATGCATCAGAATTCTCCGGTTTAGTTTGAACTTTCGTAGCCTAAGAAGACAACGATGGTACTGAGAACACCTCAGTGGACTTTCAGAGCAATCCTGTCCCCGTGAGTTGATAAAGTAAACGAAACAGCATATTAGCGCTTTCTCCAGCCAGACACTACCGAACCTAGTAATTCTTACCTAGCTGTACTTCTTAGTTCTGGCTATATCAATCCCAGATCAGTTGGCCGGTGTGATTGGTTTTTACCACATTGTGGTAGAGTGTGTATACTACCTACTTAATAAGTGAATAGCCGATTTCAATTGTCATGCTCCAGAATACATACCCGGTAATTTGGTTGTCTATCGGGAAGCACTCACTCGGAAGTTATCAAAATTGATCAACTGAAACAACAACTCTTATTTGCGTTCCAGCAGCCCTGTCCACCTGAAGGCAGTAGTCTTTTAGTAGTAGGATGCAATCCCATAGTTAAAACGCCCTCATTTATCTTATTGCGTTTGGTTTCTTTGACATAGCTGCGTTCTTTATTAACCCCCAACTGTCCGTTATTGCCTTTTGAGCAATCGGCTACTTAATTTTTCTGTAAGTAGCGTGTACCCTCCTGTACCACTTGACCAGCGGCGGCTATCTCACATTTAGTTGCTGAAAGAATCTTCTTTAGTTCACAACAATCTAATTTGTGTATCAGGAGTGTGATTCGAAGCTCCTATTTGGAGAGTCCCCTGGGGAATCACAAAGGTGGCCCGCTGATAGTTCTGTGTGGGTTAGATGCAGATAACCTCAAGAACGATGACACCGTGATCGCGAGTTGACGTTTCTGATTTAAGTAGTATTCATAGATGGGTGGAAATAGATTCTCGGAAGCATACGACCGGTTTCGTGGTTATAGCCACTCATGAGGTATGCTTTCGCTGAATCGTACGCCAGAAAGCAGAGATTGTCGCTGGCAGAGTCGAACAATACACGCCTCATGCTTACTTGGTGTTCTCCTCTGTTGAGAACATAATGGATACAGTTCTGCCACAGCAGTAACAAGTACCACTTCACTTAATGCATAATAAATGTCCCTCCTAACTAAACCTATTTGATTTGTGAACTTTCCGTAGGCTTTGCACTGAGATCTAAGATATGAAAGTCACAAGTAACTAAAAAGGGCAATCTCATTTCGCCTTTCGTATTTCTGCCCAAAGCCTGATTGGTAACCGTGCATCGGCGTGTCCAAAACTGAATTAGTCGGGGCGTTTCCCGCCAGCAGAGTATCCGATATCACGTGTGATTTCATTTTCATCACAGCTGAACTAACAATGATAATAATCCGTAAACCATTCATATACTGGGGATTTTTGTCCAGTCATATGATCCTTAGCTGTTCATTTCCAGTACCACTGATGCACCGGCACCATATCATTTAGCGTGGGCGTGAAACTTTCCGATGGGAAGCGGCTCGGATAAAAAACGATTTACTTGTTGGTTTCAGATTATGAAACATTCTCTTCAGGTTACAAGTGAGGCTCCATGGATCGGTGACTGCCAGCAAAAACGAAACAACTGGTTTTTCCTTAACAATCTTTATCTGTGAGTCGAGGCTTACTAGGTGGAAGTTTCTTCAGGCTAGATCGGCTGTTTCTCATCTCATGTGGAAGTTCAGGATGATAAGTGGAATAGAATTAATGAAGTTTATCCAAACGATAACCACTTGATTTTAAAAGCATTCCTTCGTTGATCCGGTCTCTGAATAGTTCCGCTTCCTTTCTCTTATTTCAATAAGAAACAATGAAATGGAAAATTTATACGCAGAAAACGTTTAGTAACCATAACCAACATAGCTGTATTCCAAAACTTTGGATATTCTATTTTGGCTACTGGAATTATACTTAGTAGCTCAATTTGAGTTATTTCAGATACAAGTTCTGTGGGTTGCTCTCGGTGGAATGGAGATCACTGAACACTTAATTCCGGATGTTGTGTGTTCATCGGGAAAACCCAACGGTTCCTAGGGAAATTTCCGGAACATTGGAGATATATCTGTCGGTGGATAGGTGTGCGTCTGAAAGACTATTCTATTACCACTACTACTCGGCCAACTGGGTGTTTTTGGGTCCTGGGTCCTTCGGTGAGATTAAAAAATCTGGTTACTCTAATTTTGGTTCCCTCTTTATGAAACTAATAAATCTGTTGAAGGAACAGATGTAAAGTGAACAAATCTGATTGGAACTTACTGCTTAGTCAAGGCCTCAGATTGGTCGATAGGTTAGTATTTTTATTTCTATAATTTACCATTCATAGTTTTCAGAAGATATTGCGTGGCAGATTTCCGTTTATTAAAAAAGTCCATCGGCAACGGAAAGATTCAATCTAAGACTAGTTTTCGCCTCAGGTACGACTTCTGAGCGTTTATGTTGACTATTCGACTACAGGAAATCTTGCCGAACCTGGAGATAAGCCGATAAATATTCAACTCATTATGTCGATTTAATTTTTGAGCTGTGTTTTCAGTGATTGCTCTAAAGTTGGAATTGGGTTTCGCAGGCAGGATGTTATTATGATGGCCGTGTAGATCAACTCTAACCAGTGAGATATTTCCTCTCGTTGATCGATAAAAGTGACATGTGTACTACCCAAGAACCAACAACACGAGGATAAGTATGCCCCGAGATGTGTCCTCGACAATGAAGGTTCATTCAAGGCTGCCTATAACTAGCACATCAAGGCGAATAATCCACTGTTGATCTGGACAAATATGTGAAAACCCCAGACGGTTAAATCTGAATCACAAAAGGATTGCTCTTGATTTTCAGTAATTTTCCAACTTTATGTGCAGTCGAATAATTTTTCTTCCGCGCTAGAGGCTTTTGCCATAAGAATAGGTGACACGCAAGTCCAGTCAGGTCCGTACAATACAGCAGGCTCCCGCGATTACAAAATATTATTGGGTAATAGTCCGATTGCGTGCAGTGTCTGATTAAAGCCCTCAGCAGTTATGCTCTCATGTGTAACTGGTGAAATAGTTCGATTTATAACTGAGCTTCCGAAGTGCTTGTGAAGAGTCTCATTTCTAGCACATCGGGAAGTTCTTTAGAGTAACGTTATGTGCATAGCGTATTGTGTATTAGCTAACTCAAGGGTCTAAATAAGTGGTAAAGAGTCTCCAGATTTTCCAATTAGTCGCGGAAGGAGAAAGTATTACCCTCTCTCATCGATGCCGTTCATCTATGCAACCAATTGGACAGTGAACAGAGCCTTGCCTGATTACCTGTTGTCTAACTGAACCCCGTAATGCACATCTCGGGCGTGTCATTTGCGGACGAGGTTGTCACTGCGGCCAGTCCTTGACCGACTCAACTGCTACGCGGAGACAGTTTTTCTCGGAGTCAATACAGCGGAAACAAAGAGTATTTTCGATTTGCTCAATGCCATCAAATTGACAGCTTTCTATTGTTAGCCAGTCAATGGAATATGTATTATCCCCCGAAATCTGGGGTCAAATCTGCTTCCGAATGACGAGATGAAGAAAGAAGTACCATACAGGATTGGCATTGCAGGAAGAGTTTTGTCAGTTCCGAAACGTGCTGCGGACAAGCAATAAATTCATTTTTTGGGTCAAGATTCGAGTTTTCTGTGTCGCCCGCATACGGACGGGTAACCTGGCCACTGCGATCTGAGAATACCAGGAGACTGGAGATGTTCCATCGCTGGTGTGTGCAACGGGTTCTTCATACAAACTGACGGGGAAGACTATCATGCGACAAAGTAAAGAAACAATGCTCCTTTACTGGTCAGCTTTCCATTTGCCTTCAACATCGTGGGCTGCATAGGATTGACCTTATGTTCGACTATCCAATGCGAAATTTCCCACACAAACACTGTGCCTTGCACCGTGTTCAGAATGACGCTGTCTTCTTGGGGGGTTACTTAAAAAGTGAAACAGCGCCAGCGAGAAGAAGATGGAGTGTTTAGGCCTACTGTCTTCGCTAGTGGAAGCAAAACTGGATCATAGTTTGTACTGAGCTGGAATCCAACTGCCGTGAACAGTTGGTGCTGACTCGTGATAGTATAAAGCCGACTTGTTCTCTTTATATATATATATATATATATATATATATATATATATATATATATATATATATATATATATACCTGCTTGAGATTAAGCAAAGTGCCAAAGCAACAGCAGTTAAAAAATTGAGGAAGGGAAGTACAATACTGTGAAAAAGGCAGTTGATGGGAGGAAAAAGGTGCTCTTTTGTGTGACAGTCGTGCAAAAGTAATTAAAGTTACAGCAATGTTGACATTATTGATCCGGCAAGATAATACGCGCAGTTTTCTATTTTTGACTCTTGTGTACAAATCGGGAACAGGTGACCAAATACTAAGATCAGAGTGACGTTTTGGTCCTCCTCGAATTATTTTCCGCGTGAGAACAGAAAAAGTAAAGTTTTCCAAGAGATACTTAAATGAAAAGAACAATCTCCAATCCAATTCCCAGTTCGGGCCTCGATTCGACTTTGTTAGGATTGCATATTCGGAAATGTGACAAACAAGTGATGTTTGGTTCTCACGGACCGTTGATAAAGAAAATTATTTTTGACGAAAGCCTCACTAAACTTATTGCGATCGGTACAAAAGGCTTCGTTTGAACTGGCAACGTTGGTACTATAGACTGAGAAAAAAGATTCGTTGAGTAAAGATTTCCGTGCCGATGAGGGTATGCCAATCTACTCGGCTATTTCGACAGTTTCTGGATATGACATTTTCGAATAACACAGTTGACATTGCTGAAAGATGTTACTGATTTCAGTGGATCAAAGTAGTTTTTCGCTTTATAGTCATGTACTTTTGATTATTAGACAAAGTCCGGGTGAATAATGCACTCATCTCACATTGTATTGGTTTGTACAGTTGTCTTTTCATGATAATACCATCCATAAGTGGAGCAATGGAATAAGCGAAATACGTGAATAGATATTCTTCAGTCGATATGAAAAGTTCAAACCAACAGGAACTATACTCGCATTGTGTTTTTCCTCACCAGATCTGTGGTTAAGGGTTCCTGCATAGTCTGTTATTTTGACTTCGTATGGTATGAAACGCACTTTATAGTGCCCAACAATCGCTGTTTGTCACGTGAGAAACAGTCTTCATCCGTCCCATCTAAGGTACGGTAATGTGCGCATCCAGTCACCACTGACCACACTAGTTGTAGACAGAAAACATTTGCCGCCGGGCTCCTCTCCCCGACTGACCTATTGACAACTGATGTGTTTCTCTACTTCAGTAGTCTGAATCGAGATGACTTCCATTCCGTCCCTCATAGAATGTAGTAGGTCTCTGATTTTTTGGAGTGCTCCCCTTTCAGTCTCTTTGATGGGTGTGTAGGGAAGAAAATAACGATAATTACAACAATGCACGTACATGATATCAGCTGTAATACAAAAAACACGCAGCAGGCATCGGGTTTCTCTTCTTTCCTAAACACAATAAATGGTAGTAGAAAGTACTGAAACTCATCTTCATCCTGAAAAATATTTACAGCCTAATTCGGGTGATGTGTAGCTGGGTTCAGTACGGGACTACCGATAATCGGAGCACAAAATGGTCTGTTTGCTTTACGACATGCTTGCGGCCGAGTGCGATGGAAGGAGTATATCCCGTAGCCTGTTAGACCCACTCCTCTAGTGGAGATAACCAGCAACTTGGTCCTATTCTGAGACTTTGACAAAGGTCCCGGCAGATCAAGTGTGGTAACGATCCGACCGGCAAAGTAGATTACTGTCTAACAACAAAACCGACCGACAACGGTGGAAATCGAACTTCTGACTTCGGAAGTGGCGAGGGGACTCTGATCTCCTGGATTACGACCACTGGTCACATTTTAATTTTGATGCAAGAACTGAACTTTAAGTCATATAACCAAGAATGGATGTGCAAATAGTTAATATAGTTTAATCGAAATCTACACGTGGGGTTAATTTTGACAGCCTAGAACTTGGTCTGCTTACAACTTCTGCTGGTATATCAGATGACCAGCGTTTACATCTACAACAACAGAGCCAACTTCCATTCGGAACAAACCCTACAACGTCTGGTGAAACCAACGAGGCGACGCACACTTCTGATAACTATTGAACACAATCGTGGTAACCGGTGTTGCGTAATACACATCTGAAGTTAGAAGCTTTAGAAGAAGTTTTTTGTGATCAGCAATTATTGACTTCATCAATCCGTTTCCTCATGAATTTAGTTGAATTTTCACTGTTGGGTAAGACTCAGAATATACGTAAGCGTTTAATATTCGGCAACGCGGCTTGATGGAAATGATGGTAATCAGATGACGCTCTGGTTATCGCGGGTAACGTTTCTCTATTGCTAACCATCAACGATGGTAACCGAAAAGTTGACCAAATACCATTACTTCGAAGAAAGCTGTATTGCCGATCAATAAACACGCACGTATATCACGCCTCGTTGTTTATTCAATACACCCCGGCTCCGATACATTAAGACTCATACACTTTCCGCGTTCGTGTCAGTTACGATCAAAATTCAGCATATATATGTTCTCAATTCTTTTGAATAATTGTTTTTTTTGTAGTTCACTTTGATGCTTTACACTGGTCCATGATTGCTGAGCTTGGTGTTAAGGTCGCAAAAGTTTCATCACTCGGGTGAGCATGGCAGTCCTTGCACTGGTGAGTAATCAGAGGAACCTCGCCATTGTATTTGACCTCCGCGATGACCTTGAAAGCCAAGGGTACTAAATACGAAAGCTTGACGTTTTGCGGTTCGTAGTGAGCAGGCTGTCGGCAGCCATAATGGTGTCCGATAATACAAGTGTGGGTTCCCGATGAGGCACTTACTGAGCTTTGTGCTCAAGGAGTAGTGTTTTTTTTTTATTTTGCCGATCTAATGCGCATACTCCTCTCCAAAGGGAGGAACACTGGGCCTTGCATACTACGGTTACTTCTAAATTTGACACCTTGAGCTTTTGACCTTTGGCGGTTACTTCTGTATTTGCCAACTTGACCCCTTGACCTTTCACAGTTATTCCCAAGGTTAGAAACTCGATCTTTCAAATTTTACGCGGTTTTTGTTCCTTTCTTAGAAGTTTGGCTTTGACATATTTCGGTAGTCTTTTTCTAAGGATGAATTGCTTTTAGTCCGTTTCTTGAGTTAGAAATGTTTATTAAGCTTCGTAGACTGCAAACGGCTTCCAGTTCATTTTGTCTGTTGATTGAACTTGTTGATTAGTTTCAAACTTCTAAGAGCTCCGTTGAGTATCGCATATATCCTTGATACAGACTAAGAACCTCGCCAAGTTGGAGAGTATGCCTCTGGGATCCTCGTGGACCAACAGTGGGGAGAGTGTGGGTCGTGTCTTCTTGTGGCCAGTTTGTGTTTGTGCATTTGCGTGGCAACCTTTTTCTCACTTTGATCAAGATAGTGTAGCGGGGAATGCTGTAGCAATGGAACGAGGAGGGTGCCAAACTGATCGGGCCAACCGATTGAGACCCTCGCCCAAAAGAAGAGGGGGCGAATTTGTTGGAAGCAACCAGCAACAGACAAAAAGAGGAACCCGGACTTGTAGGCAGCATTCAGTGGGGTATCAGGTAATCAGCAGGATAGTCCGTGGGGGGGGGGCTACCGATTGAGCTGCCAAGCGGATGACTCGGGTCAACCAAAAGAGAAAGGCTGATTAAAATTAACTTAATGGCAGCAGGCACGTGGCCGGAAGGGAGACGAAATACTCAGGAAGCCGTGGTATCGAAGTTGCTGTATCGCTGTCTGGAAAAGGGACTATATAAAAGGTCCAGCATGTTTTACCGACTTGACTTGTCTGGCTGATCAAATACAGGCGTGCCTCACCTGTCTCGCTTTCTTTGTTATAATGGCATTTGTTACAATCATTGCATTTGACCACAGATCCCATCTTTGGTTTGGGATCGCTCCTTTGATTAAACACCAGTCGCTACTGATGGCCTCCAACCTCAAGCTGTCCATGCTGGAGTGTAGAACCCCCTTGCCTAGGTTCTGAAAGCTTAAACCTTGGCAGCCACGTCCTGACATCATCACCATCGTACTCCGAACAAACTCACCAAAGCGGAATAGGCATTCGCGACCGATCTTCTGGTTTGAGTTACATAAGCTAAGCCAGGTGGAAGGGCTCACCGTACCAAGTATCAATACATGCAGCTCCGAGGACAAATGAAAGGAGCATGTAGCGGTGACAAACAGTGTAGATTGTTTGGCCATATCGGAAGACTGGCTTAAACCACAAGATAACGTGGCAATGTTTGTTCCTTCAACGTACGGCATAAACAGAGTTCACAGACCGGAAGGTGGAGGGTTCCAGTTCAATTTTCAATTTATACAACTACTAACCTCGCATTATTGTGCTCCGGTTTCGGTTGCTACCTTCCAGCGTCGTGTAGTAAAAGGCAAAAAGAATATAGCACCAAGTAAAAGATCCAAAAATGATGATAACAGGCGGAAACCGCGAAGATGAAAAAGAGTCCGAATGCAATTACACCACTGGACGCGACACCTAGCCATGCCATTAATGTTCCTAACCATTTGATGGGAGGACCACGTGAACCCCAATCCGCAAGTCTAACACGTCTTCCTTGGCCAAGTCCATTGGTCAAGGTTTTCATACCCCTTTGCCACGTCATGGACTAACCACCTCGACTTAACTTCTAACCATTACCTGACCCAGAGAACAGTGAATGCTGAAAAAGTCTGTTGGTGGGCAGAATGACCTCTGGTTCCCAACACCTTACGTCTAACCTCAGCATTGCTGATACGGTGTTCCCACCATATTCCAGCAATGCTACGGAGACATCGATGTTCGAACACCGACAGTCCTCGGCTAACTTCTGCCCTCAACGGCCATGTTCTTGAGTCGTATAGAAGAACGCATCTAACCGCCCCATTGTACACTCGAGCCTTGATAACACCCGGATATCACGCCGACGCAAAAAATGGCTCCGGTTAGCAGAAGCCAAACGCTCCTTGGGTATATGCGATCACTCTTCATTCGATATCTGTCCATCTAATGGAATGTAACTACCCGGATAACAAAATTTATCTGCTTCACCTAGAGCTTCCCCTATTAACACAAGATTTGCTTTTGGGCCGGTCCAGTCCTGCAACAGCATTTCAAACTTCGAATGTGTAAAACGCATTCCAAACATTGCTACACTGTGGTTTAGGCTATCTAAGAAAGCTTGCAAATTACCTGAATCTTCACTCAGAAGAATAATATCGTCCGTTTATCCCAATCCAAATAGTTTACTGCCTGAGCAAAGATTGATGCAGCTATTCGTACATCAGGATGGAGCTTCCTCAAGAAACACTTCAATCATGAAATTGGAGAGGAAGAGTGAAAGAGGGCAACTCTGACGAACACCACTTTCCGTGGTGAACTCGGTTGAACGATCGCTTTAAGCACGAACTCGGTTTAGGCAATTTGCATACAAGCTTTGGAAGAACGAAATAAGTTTCTCTGGCACGCCCTTCAATGAGAGGCAGTGCCAGAGAACTGTGCCTTCAACTGAATTGAATGCCGCTTTCAAATCAAGAAAGGCTGAGATTGTGGGTCTATGGAAGATGTGTCTGCACTCTAAGGTTTGCTGAAGCGTAGAGATGTGGTCGAAACAACCCCGACCGGATCTGAAACCGGCTTGATTCTCACGCGTTCAAATTTCTCGGGCACTGGATAATCGGTGAAGAATAATCCAGGCGATCATTTTGGACGCTATGCTCACCGAGGTAATTCCTCTGCGGTTTTCGCAAGAGGATCTGTCATCTTTCTTGTAAATCTGCACAGTCACCGATTCATGCCATTCTCTGTGAATCCGCTCGCTATCCCAAATAAGACGGGGGAGTTTTGTTAACTCCAAATCCAAAACTTCGCTCCCATCCCTGAAAAAACGTGAAGACAACCAGTCCGGTCCCCCGGTTGATCTCCATTTCTGGTAGAGGGGTGGTGGTGGTATCCACCTGCATCATTTCTCTGGCAGGTATATTTGGAAGTTGCATTTTTGGAGTGTGCCAAATGATTTATTCCTTAAAGTGCTACGCCCAACGGTCCAGGCGACGTTCGTGAGAGTGAATCAGTGAGTCGTCGGATTCGTTAATTAGCTCAATTATACCAGATTTCCCTGGACTGGTACCTTTATTCAAACGGAAAAGGTTGCGAACATTGGTAATGGATGCTGCCTTTTCCATTTCTAGACATTTCGCAATCCACCACTGCTCACGGTCATTTCTCAGGCTCCCGGTCAATTGGCGCCTCAGGGGTTAATGCAATTCATAGAATGTGGCATTCGGAAGGGCGAGTTTGTCGGCATCCAGCAGAGCAACTGATGTCACAGAAATTCATTGTGATGCCCACTTGAACCAGAGTCCTGGGTGGCTTTCGAAGAGGCGTACAAGGTTGCTTTGATCTGTCGCCAGCTTTCATCTGAGTTCTGGACATCCGGCTGAATGGATAACCGTATAGACAGCTTCGCTTGAAAAGTAGATCGTCAGGTATCGTCCAGAAGCAACTGCACAGGAGGCTGGCATTCACGTTGGTGCGACATCGCACAAGACGTAAACGGAAGCCAGCACGCACCAAGGCGTGATCTGAGTCCACAGATGTAGACCAAAATGAAAGACAACCTTCAATTGATCTAAGCCAGCGGTGACCAATCCTAATATGGCCTACCTGAGTCCAGCTTTGTGAAGACGGAGGAGGACGCCGTGTGAGTCTATGCCGCCTTTTATGGCAGAAGTTCGTACTCACCAGGAACGATTTGTAGTCGGAGCACAACTGGATGTATATGATCACTGTTGTCAGTGCGGTCGGCTGGGATGGCAAATGGGCCTTTAATGTGCCTTTCGGAATCTCCCAAACGGAAAACTTGGGCATTAAAATCCGTTGAACGTGCGCTTCGAAGTAGCTGAGACAAATCCTGATAGAATTCGCCTTTGGCATCAGAGGAACTGCAGTCAGTGGGCGCATACACAGACACGACGAGCAAGCTTCGGCACTTCAGCTCGTTGTTGTTGACACGAACAGAACCGTCCAACCGAAGTGCATACAAAAGACTGCTGGCTGGAAACCAGTCTAGCAGTGCACGCTCAGGTTTCATGCTCAAAGCAGTCCCAACGCCAGCGTGACCAAGAGCTCTAGACACTGAAACACCAGACATACGAGTAAAGCGAGAGGTTGAGGTTGTATCTGGGGTGCGGAGAGTTATCACAGAGGTGGGGTCTTATATGCGTGTTTCGGAGACACAGCTTACATCTATTTTAAACGTGTCAAGTGTTTCAGCTAGGGCATCCTGTTGTCCTATCTGACATAGTGTGCGGAAGTTACAAGCCAAGTGAATTGCATATTTAGACTTATGGAGTGCATTTGATATATACCTAACTCTTGAACTCCCGCTTTTATCGAGGCCACAATAACCCGTGGCATTTCGCGTGGATCTTGAACCAAGGGAGAAGAAGTTGATAATGCCCCTATAGGGAAGATGCTGGAGGTTTCTGGGCTAATCATACTTCGCGGCTGCCTGCACTGCAAAAGGGTTTTGCCTTGGGAACCCTAACCGGACCTTTTGACTCAAAAGTCTGATCCACAAGGCAGTGGGGCATTAATCCAGCATGGGAACGTGACCAAAACATCCATGAACGAACTTCTTCTGGTCTGTCACGTGAAACCTGATTGTTACATGTGTTCTGTCTTGTCTTCGCTGATGCTATGTTGTCGATCCGCTTTTTGGACTCAGTCCCCAGAGCCATGCATCCAATGGAGCAAGCGGAACGTGGACGGGGCAGCATCCTTTGGGCCGGGGGCTGCCCAGCTTAGGCGGGTGATAGTTTCCCAATGAAGTTCGATGACTTCCCCCACCGTGAAGAGAAACCCCAGGTACTCCACTCCTACGTTCATCTAGTGGAGGTTTTTAGACCGGCAAACTGTTTCTCTCCTTGTTTATTTGCTGGAGTGTCCTCTCCAGTGACATATTGGTTAAAACCAGATGTTGTCCAGCATCTAGTTCTGAGACTGGACTTCGTCTGGCGTCTACCCATTGACCTGTTAGGCATGATTGCATCTCCGACTTAAGGAAGCCATCCTACATGACTTCTTGGGTCATGGAGGCAGGCAAGCAATCACACCACGCCAGAGTGCAGTCTCGTCGTGATGGGAAGGCGGAGGGGATAGTTTTTGACTAATGGTAGCTGATAAACATGGGCAGGTAACAGGAGGGAGCCTAATATCGACCAACATCCAAGGAGTTTTTGCACGATGAATATCAGACCTGCTAGACTGACAGTGGCTCGTGCTTATCGGAGTCTATCGTGTACAACCGAGGGGGACGCCAGACTAATTTACTACTTGCCGACAGTCAAATATGCCCCCGGGAAAGTGATCATTACTGGAAACTTGAACTTCCCTGACATAGACTGGGGAAGGTTGCGGCATCAGAAGAGGGGTCTTGATGAGTTTGTCCTCAACCAGCGAGGAGACTGGGTCATTCACCAAGCCTCTTGGAACTGGTGATCACAAAGTACCTGAACGATATCGAGAACTTGAACTGGACCCCTCCTTGGGGTAAAGTGACCATTGGGTCCAACTATTTGATTTAAAGACAGCCTTAGAGAGAGCACCGTCTTGTTCGCATAGGGCACTCAGAAAGGCCTGTCATGAGCAACTTAATAGAGCCGCGGTTCTTCTAGACTGGATCAAGCTTTCTGCACAGCGGAAGAGGAGTGGACATTATTCAAGGGTCATATTCTGGCCCTAACGGAAAGGTTTGTGCCACTGCGTAAAGTCATACCGCCTTGGTGTAGGGGGCGAGCAACTAACGCCCAAAGCCAAGGAAAGAAAACATGGGGTCGCTTTTAGCAGACTGGGGATTCCCGTCATCTCCTGCGGTTGAGACCGACCGGTAGGATTGCTCTCCGGATAGAGCTCCAATGCTGAGTGTAATATGAGCGGAGTCTGGTTAGGGATGCTGGATATTGTCCCGAAAGGTTCAACGCCTGTGTACAATCAAAGTGTGATAAGAATTGCTGTTGGGACCGTAGTGGAAGAGGACGGAAGGCACACTTTAATACCAATGGAGGAAGCCGAAGTGTTGAGAAAATGCTTCGCAAGGGTGCACATGAAAGATTCCGGATAGGACTCTAGGGAAGTCAGAAATGCAGCTTACAACACAATGAAAGACATTGAAATCCACGATGATAAGGTTGCGAGTGCCTTAGGAGCGCTGAAAGTACACAACGCTGCTGGACCAGATGGTATCCATTCTGTCTTTGATTGACACCATAGCTGCTCCGTTCAGTAAACTTCCCAACATGTCTTTAGAAACGGGGTCTAGTCTCGTGGATTGGAAGCTGATGGAAGTCATCCCATGCACTAGGGAAGAACAAGAGAGAGATTGTAGGGAGCTACAAGCCCCTTAGTCTCCTGTTCATAACGTTGAATATATTTGAAGAGGAGACTAGGGAAGGTATATCTAAGCACTTGATGGGGAACCAGTTCATCACACCGAGACAGCATGGTTTTGTTAGAATTGGTTTTTACTTATCAAATCTACCGTCATTTCTAAACAAATTGACCTCCAGAACAAATAGGTACGAAAGTATCGAGGTTTGCTGCTTGATCTTCCATGAAGCCTTTGATTCCGTGAACTATCGCTTGCGGCTGTCGAAGCTAGAGGGGCTAATGATCGTTCCGAGACTGACGTCTTGGATAAGGAACTATCCAAAAAATCGGACCAACAACGTCCGAGTTGAGGACACAAAGTCGAATTTAGCTATGGCAAAGCTCTGTCCTGGGACCCTTACCCATTTCGACCTAAATAAACCATCTAACTGACTACCTGCGATGTCTCAGCTTACTCTTCGCCAATGACCTAAAAACTCAGGAAATCCCCCCGAAATGGAGATAGACGGAGACTTGTTCCGCATCCGCCTGTGGCGGCCGGGTGGCAGCTGACACTAAAGTAGGGAAATTGCAAAAGATGATAATTGGCGACTAATCCCGAGAATCCTAACCCAATGGAGACCCCAGACAGAGTGATGAACCTTGGCGTATGCATTGCAGACTGCACAAAACCCTCCAATCAATGCCTCGCGGCCGCGGCCAAATCGTCTACGGCGTTGTATCAACTCACACGCGTGCTGCCATAGAAATCTGTCGTGAGGCCGCTCATGGAGTACTGCATTCAGACCTCAACACGGATTCTTTTTCGCGACAAAACCGCCCCGGAAAAAATCTAGCGAAGGTTCATCAGAATCATGATGGGTATCAGGTATACGCCCCGAAAGGAGAGATTGGACCAGAACCTTTTCCCGTTAGAAAGAAGAAAAAGGGACGACTTAATCCAAATCTTGAAGCTACTAAAGGGCTTATCAGTATCAACTCAGCTGGCACTACACGTTAACCAATATGAACTTCTCCGAGGCCACAAGTACAAGCTCACGAAGACGTATGCCCAACGGAGCACGAAAGCGAACTCATTTGGATGTAGGGTAGTAAACAATTTGAATCATTTATCAGAGATTGAGATGGTGCACTTCAAAGCCTAACTAGACAAAAATTGAGCTTCTCTATTTCCAGAACAAACTAAGTCCGATCACACTGCCCTCGCAAATTTGCCTTCCCTTTCTCTGGTACCTTCTTGTCTGTTTTACACAAAGTGACCAAAAATGCCTACCAGGCTATTCCACTCGAATCCCACTTCAGCTACTCCTCACTTCTGTTCGTCTCATGTTACCCTTTATTCTTCTCATTATTATAACCATGGTTTGCACCTAGGTTTTCACTCCTACCCAGTTATTTTTTCGGAAGATGTTGAAGGACCGCATGGGAGGGGGAGGTGTGGAGGTGATGAAGTCATGAGCCTATGAGATTTACACTTCTGCTAATGAATCTGATCAGCGCCCCTGATACTCCACGGGTGACTGTTCTGACAAGCTACTACAAAAAAAGGATGACAAACTGTCGATGCCCGGAGGGATTCAGCTCGAAGCCCACTAGACCAAGAAACTGGACTTAACTCCCAGGCTGAAGCCGCAAGTGCAATGACCTCAGCTGATCTGTCGTACGACGGTGTCTGGAAGGTGACGAGTAACGCGTGCCTAAAAATCGAATGGGCCATCCAGAAGCACTAACGAAATCAGACAAACAAAGGTTAATGCTTCTAGCCTCCAAGAACACATGCTCAAAGTGGACGTTGAAGGATTTGATCTGAGTCAGTGTTCCGCAGTGAACTTTGCAGGGAAAGCTGAAGGCTGTGTTGTGGATGAAATACATAAAAATGAAAAGATATATTTACTCCCATGCCACTACATGAAGAACAACGCTTATCACAGGCTGAAACACAAGTCGCATAGACAAACAAACGGGGAACTGTTTACTTTGGTGACGAAAGAATTAATTTACTGAATTGTATTCTTTGACTTATTACTGGCATGATATCAGAAAGGAAGAAAACGTTTCCCGTCAAAGAAACAACGACAAGAGTTCAATGATCGTTTGGAGGAGTCTTTTCCGTCAACGGTCAAAGCAAGGTAGTTATTTCACCGAATAATCCCAGTGCATTATAGAAAAAGGCGCGATAGCGAACAAGCTCGTTTTCGGTAACTTCGTCCGCTGGCTAATACAGTTACATATATATACGATAGGAATGCATATTTTCGGAACAAAATACAGGGTATTTACAGTATCAAATTGAGATTGGTCAATCAATATTGTAGTTGTTTTGCGGTTCGGAAAAGGGGTGGGAAGTTGGTTGTTCGTGGTTGGGAAAACTCGGTGTAGAAAGTACATCTGGGGTGGGTTGGCTGTTTCCTGTCACGACTGAAAGGTCGCGGTCGAGGTCACCATGATTTTGTCCCCCATTTTCCGATCGCGGCCAGGGCGGCTGCAGTGATTTGACAAATCGCTTGTGTGAACAAATCGATGGATTTAACAGCCTAATCGCTACTGCCTCCGCTGCTCCCAAAGTGATTTGGCGAACGATCTTCGAAGAATTCATAGGCACTTTGTAAATTATCTTGAAGGCTTCGTTGTCTACCTTTTGCCCTGTCTCGGCCAGGTGCGCTACGATTGCACTAGTTATGGTTCTTCTAGTTCCTGTCCTCAGCCAAGCTGGTTTGTGTTCCTTGATTCTTTGAGACAGTTGCCGTGTCGTTTTGCCTACATAGCTTGCCGAACATGAGCAAACAAATGAATAGGTTAACATAGAGGAGGAAAGGACAGGCATTTTGTCTTTGAGATTCATAGGAATCATTGACCGGCTTGTGAAGTGGGCGCGTAGAGTAGCGGCGGGAAATGTACGGGCAATTGCATCCCTTAGGCGCCGAACTAGTGGTTCGCATTTAACATCTCCTTTGAAGGGAAGTTGCATGTGCAATTCTTTCTTCTTGGCGGTGATTATCAATGGTCGCTTGGGTACTTCCGAAATGTTCTTTTGAATAAAACGTTCCGGATACCCGTTGTTTAGTAATGTTTGTCTTATGTTATGTAATTCCTCACTCACTGTTTCCTCGGAACAGATCTTTCGTATGCGAGACGCTAGGGATCGGACTAAGTTCTGTTTGCGTTTTAGAGGCACGAAACTGGCAAAATGTGTGTATTGGCCTGTCCATGTTGGCTTACGATAGACGCGGCGGACGAGCTTCCCATCTTCCCTTTTCATAAGGTTTACATCCAGAAACTGAAAGTTGCCGTCTAATTCCACTTCGGATGTGGAATTGAGCGCACTGTGAGTCTGGTTAAACTATTCCATTAGCTCATCTAGGTGAACATGTTTGTCAATCATAATGAAGATGTCGTCCACATACCGGCAGTACCTTGGTAGTCTTTCTATGGTGTCTTTGAGTACCCCATTCTCCAGCTTGGCAACGAAAATGTCGGCAAGTAGGGGTCCCAGAGGCGAGCCCATCGCAACTCCATCGGTTTGTCGGTAAAGCTTGTTGTTGAAACAGAACTGAACATTTAGAGTACATCGTAGTAGTAGTTCTTTCAGACTGGCTACCGGAATACCAACGTTTATTTCATTTTCGATTATATATTTGCACAAATATTCGATGGTTTCTAGAAGTGAGACGCTCGTAAATAGTGATGTTACGTCCAGAGATGCCATTTTAAGTCCTGTCGTATTTTGTTCTTTTATTAATTCTACGAACTGAAATGTGTCATTAAGGCTGTATTGTGCAATGCTTCTGCGTACTGGTTCCAGTATATCGACGAGCCACGATCGGAAAATGGGGGACAAAATCATGGTGACCTCGACCGCGACCTTTCAGTCGTGACAGGAAACAGCCAACCCACCCCAGATGTACTTTCTACACCGAGTTTTCCCAACCACGAACAACCAACTTCCCACCCCTTTTCCGAACCGCAAAACAACTACAATATTGATTGACCAGTCTCAATTTGATACTGTAAATACCCTGTATTTTGTTCCGAAAATATGCATTCCTATCGTATATATATGTAACTGTATTAGCCAGCGGATGAAGTTACCGAAAACGAGCTTGTTCGCTATCGTGCCTTTTTCTACAAGGTAGTTATGCTTGCGGGCACAGAAGCTTCCGTTGCAGGTATATGTACGTTGGGACAGTTGTTGTTCCCGCTAGTGACCTGCAGACTACATGATGACGTCATAGTCCAATATAATAGTGTTTTTGTCCACTGCCTATTACCACACAATTTCGGCTGTTGTCTCGAGAGTTCAAGGTCATGCAGTGGCCGGCCTGAAACCCTGATCTAAACCCGATTCAGAACTTTTGGGGCATATTTGCTTACCAGAAGTACAAAGATTTCATGGTTCAGTGCCAAAGAGTGAACTGGTAACTACCCACAAGCGAGAATGGGTGAATATTGACCAAAGGGCAGTCACAGACCTTGTAAGAAGTACGCTGAGAAGTATCGAGGTCCTGAAGCAGAGTGGCGGTTACACGCGATTCTAAGCAGTAACCACTGAAACCCCGCTTAGTGGGTCCCATAATTCGTCAACCCCTTCTTCAAATATCCTGTTTTAATTAGCTCATAATAAATTATTCTGTTGTGAAAGTGTTTATTCTGTATCGTAATGTATATTTGACCATTTTGACCAGACATGGTGTTGCTTGGGTATACAGGAACGGAAATATACGAAAAAATGAGGTAGGTCCTGTATTTTTTCGCTCAGAGTAGCTCCGAGAAGTGCATTCAACCTGCGCTCTTTTGCGTGGTTGTTGTCATCATACCTCTTTTATTAGGTCAAGAGATTCTTTTAAGCCCGCCTTCGATGATCATGTGTGAAGAACGGGAATACTAACGACGGATTGCCATTGAACAGACCAGTCCATCCGCACGCCGTCTGTCTTGAAAAACCAAAACAGTTGGTAGTCTCGTGACGCAACTTCCCTGGCACGCCAGATTACTTTCATATTTATCAGCGTGACGTGAAATCAAAAGAACGGATAGGCGTGTGACCGTCAGACGGGAAAGTGCACGTGCATTTGGCCTTCATAACAAAACTCTTTCGATGGTAAACTGTACAATGCAAAAGTACAACATTGCTGGGCATGTTTTAAGTATTCGGAACTGGCGGTATGAAGCCTCAAGATCATCGTCTGTCTGAGGCGGAGGGTGGTTTATTGGTGAATAGTATATAGACCTTCGCATGAATTTCCTGAGCTATCCGTTCCACTGAATTGTCATGAAAATACGTTACTCTTCTTGCTTTCTCAGGTTCGCGGTGCTGCAGTATTTTAGCTCTGTAAAACAGAGTTCTCACGCAAGACCTTTTGAAGTTAATGTAAAAGTCCAATATTTGGTCCGTGTGTTTGGTTACGATGAAAATATGTCTGCAATTGGTCATGGCTGGTTTGTCTTACCATACTTCCAGAAATGCTAAGTGGTTGTCCTTGATGTCTTCGACGATGTTGTTGACTGTGGTCTGTTTTCAATATTTGAGCGTTTGATGATGACGAATGTGTCATCCACATATCTGATCCAAATTTATAGTTCAGTCATTGATAATGCAAAGTTTTCAACGGCTTACAATATCGTTTCTGCGAGAAAGAGAGAGAGGGGAGTGTGTGTGCGCGCGAGTGAACATCTAGCAGTGCTTGTTTTCCTTCTCGCTGTACTGACGTTTTCCGATGATCCATTTCTTATAGCGGTTGCCCGTACAATTACCCTTCGCAGATAGATCAGACTTTCAGCTATGAGAAATCGATATTTGATGTCATCTTGCTCTACTCCACATACATGTTTCCCGTCGTCCAAAGCCTGCCATTTCGTGAACAAACTTTCCTCTTTCGTCGTCGACACCAGGATTGGGCTACAGTCGTCGTTTTGGAACCATACAAATGCCGCTGCACTTTTTCAGCATTTTTCGAACCCTTGTTCCGGTTATCACAACCGTGGTGCCTAGATTTATCCGCACTGATTTCCGTCGCATAGACAATAAACATTGCGCTCTTATCCGTCGGATGCAGTTCGGCGTTCGAAAACCACGGAGTGAAGTATGGCCGTGAAGTGGGTGGATCTTGGTATTTTGCGGTTCAGCTTCGTTGACTGCAGCAACGTATATCTCGGTTGATCGGCTTGTTTCGACACTCCATGCATTGATATAAATATTGCGGTCCCTTTTTTCCTATTTCCAAAAACACTGGCTAATCCGGTTTAGCTTTCGTCAATCTCCACCCATCACAATGGGCTAATTGGCGTTTTAGAATTTTATTGTAGGCGATATTGTACCGACCTGGAGATGACTGAGTTTGAATATGTAAATTCATGACCAAAAATTACCATAGACAAACATAACCAATCAGCACTTAGCTCTAAGCAGTTTGTATGTTGTTCGATGCCACAAAGCTGTTCGTTGTTTGTCTGCTTACTGTAAAGAAAATTGGTTCCCACCAATTGGAAAACACGTTTGACTGCTCTGCTTGCGGACGGTTGGACCTATGGCTCTCTTAACTAGTATCACGTCCGGTGTCGCTCTTGAACGTAAACGTGATCGACGTTGCTTCAATACACACAGTCTTTCACCTATTCCACTGGCGTTTACTGTCTTTTGGCAACTGCTGGAACTTTTGATTTGTTGTCCGTTCCACAGGCCATTCTCGGGATCTGGCCAGTACCTAATAACTGGAGTACTAAACTGATGAACCCTTCGCCTTTTAAAATTTTCTTTTGTGGATCCTCGAATACCGGCTTATCGTTTTATCAATTTTAGTCGATGATGCCTCAGATTTCAATCGGGTTTTGTATTTTTCTCACTACACCTTTTTTCACTTTTCGAATCATTCCCATTTATTATACAGTTGACATTATGAGAGATCCTAAATTTCTTAACGCTGAGATAAATATACATGCCTTTCCTTTTGCATCGTTCAGGGAATTTAGCCCTAGGGCTTGGTTTTTTGCGCAGTTAGAATCAACTTTCGCTCTGCGTATTGTGACTACGGAAAGTAGCATATTTCATTACGTTGTTGCAGTTCTTTCTCCACTGATCGTCGACGAAGATGTGCTGGAATCAGAGGAACCCGACCCTTACGAGCGCATAAAAGCCGCGGTCATTAGCCGGATTGTCATGTCTGACAAAGCGAATTGTCCGTTTTTTTACAGCCACTGAGCTCGGAGATCGCAAACCTTCCCAGTTGCTACAGCACATGCGGACTCTTTCAGGAACCACTATGATCGACAATAGTCTCCTGAAAAAGATATAGCTCCAACGTCTTTCCAGCGATATGCAGGTTATTTGCGTGTCCACAGAGGAGCTTCTGGAAAAAATTTCCGAGATGGTCGACAAAATTAGCGAAACCTACTAGACAAAAGTCAATCTCTCATTGCCTCTTTAATAGCCACTGTGCACAATCTCGTCAAAAAGGTCGAGGCACTCAGCATGTCGTCAGTTGGACACCCAGCCCAGGCGTCACCTAGTAGACAGTTTCGCCCACAGAGAACTCCCAGGAGCAACCGTATCAAGATTCCGGTCCAGGCATCACCAACTGACGATCTTTGTTGGTATCATCAGACGTATCGTTCTAAGGTGCTTCATTGTACCCCGCCCTGTGCCATGGCCCCAGCCTGTCAAGGAAACGCGGACGCCAGTTCGTAGATGCGACGGAAGCCGTTGGCTAGGGTAGTCTCCTATTCTACATAATCGATCATGATTCAGGGACACGCTACCCAGGTGATGAAGTTAGTGTGCTCCCACCTTCAGGTCAAACTTTGGACATGTGCTCCTCCCCTAACTTACGTGCCTCTGAAGGTACTTCTATACAGACTTGTAGACGAATTTCAAAGACATTGGATTTTGATCTTTATCGCACTTTCCATTGGGTTTTCTTGTTTGCGGAGGTTCAAAACGCCATACTTGGTATTAATTTCCTGCATCACTCATACCTCTTGGTTGATTCTTGTCGCAAACGTCTTATGGATCGTGTCACTAATCTAACAGTGAATAGGATTTTGATTGATTCCAAACCCACCAGCCCTGTTCTATTCGAAACGACCGGTTGGTATTTGTTCAGCGACGTACTAAATGCATATCTAAAATTGCTGCAATCACCATCTGTACTACCTGCCGTAACCAGCTCGGTAGGTCATCACTTTAGCACTTCAGGCCTTCCCGTTTTTGCCAGGGCATGTCGGCTTGCACCCGACAAGCTTAAACTCACGCGAGCTGAGTTCGAGCACATGCTGGAATTAGGTATTATTCGTGCATCAGGAGAATGACAGCCATGTGGAGATTATAGCGCCTTCAATAACGCCACTGTTTCAGATGACTACCCTACCCAAAATATTCATGATATCACGGTCATCCTCAAAGGTGCTCGTATGTTCTCCAAAAAAGATCTGGTATATACTCATCAACAGATTCCCATTGCGGATGAGGATATACCTAAGACAGCGGTAACAACACCCTTTGGTCTCTTAGAATTTCTACGTATGCCATTTGGTTTATGCAACGCTGTAAAAACCCTTCAGTGTTTTACCGACCAGGTCGCCAGGGGTTAAGATTTTGTTTTCGCCTGCATAGGCGATCTGCTAGTAATCAGTGAATCTGAAGATGCACACAAGCAACATCTACGTCACTCGTCTGCGCGTTTGGCCGCGCATGGTGTGACCTTAAGTACGGACAAAAGTCTTTGGCAAAAATTCATTTGAGTTTCTAGGCTACATGACCGATGAACGTGGTATTCGGCTCTTAGAAGAAAAGGTATAAGCCGTTCGTCTTTTCGACGGGATGGTAAGCCATTATCGGCTGTTCGTCCCAAACTGTGCCCAATCGATGCAGCCTGCTACGACCGGATTGCCCGAACTGAAATCAGCCCTCACTCCAATCGGCACAGAAATGTGTTGTTAAATAGGCACTCAAATTATAGCGTTTTATAGGCAATACAAATACAGAGAAACTCATAAGCAAGCACTATTGGAGTCGCAAGAGCACGAGTAGTCATCATCAGTCACTCGAATGTTGTAAGGCGACAGAGTTTGATCGAACGTGTGGACTTTCACAGTCGATGAGCATATTACGCATTCAAAGTCCGAAGTGGAATTAACTATGTTCAAAGAATGCTGGTTGTGTGAAAATAAACTTTGTGTCATCCATCACATGTCGGATTAAGTGAACTTTGTCTTGGACCATAATTTTAATGCTAGAATAATCACACATTTGTTAACAGATTTGCTTCGAGGTGCCAAAGTTGGTTCCGTAGAATTGTGCGAGGATGCCAAAACTGCCTTCAATGCAGTTAAAGATGCTTTAGGTTCTGATGCTTTGCTGGTTCATTTCGACTCCGGAACTCAATTGAGTATAGCCACCGATGCCTCAGACAAAGCCGAAGCGGCGCGCTACAGTAGTGGTCTACGTCACAACGAAAACTACTAGCCTTTTTCTCTCGTTGTCTCCTACCAGCTGAAGCTAAGTATTCTACGTTTAGTAGGGAACTATTTGCTGTTTGCAGTACTGTTAGACACTTCGACATATCCTCGAAGAGACATTCCGTCATTTTTACCGCTGCTAAACTAATGACGTATGCTTTTCACAGCCGAACCGATAAACACTTACCATGTGATTTGCGTCATTTAGACTTCGTGGCACAGTTTTCCAGTGGTATTCGTAACGTTTCTAGCGCCCACAACGTTGTGGCTGGTGCTCTTTTTTGAGTAGACGCTACTTCCAGTCAACGACTGGTCATGCACCTCGAAGCTTTGGCTACAGCCCAATGTTGGGAACTGGATTTCACAGATCCAATCCAGGTTTCATCAGTTGAACCTTAGGAATTTACTTTAGCCACTTCCTCGGGCTCGACAATGTGTGGCGCAACTTCGCCACACCCACGCCCCATCGTACCCACGTCTTGGCGCCGCACAACTTTCGACGTTCTACATAATTCAGCCCATCCTAGCATCCGAGCCACCACCAGGCTAGTTACAGATAGGTACATCTGGCACGGCATGCAAAGAATATTCGCAATTGGGCTTATTCATGTGTTCGGTGCCAATGATCGAAGGTAAGTAGACATATAATGGCTTCATTAGGCCACTTCCCAGTTGTATCCTCACGGTTTTCTCATATCCACATAGTTACCGTTGGTCCACTCAGCCCCTGTAAAGGTTTCCGCTACCTATGGTCGACCGTTTCACCCGTTGGTCAGAGGCTGTTCTCACTGCCCATCTAGAAACCGAAACCGTAATAGTGTCCTTTATATGGTTGTCCTGCAATGGTACCTAATGATCGCGGCGCACACCTGTTTGGAAAAATATTGTGTATGTTAGGCTGTTACCGTTCTCGTACGAACAAATCACCTAGCAACAAGCGGTATGGTTGAGTGTTTTCATCGATAGCTCAAAGTTTCGCTCAACGCTACTGACAGCTCTAATTGAGTGCAGGCGCTTCCAATCGACCTCTTAGGTTTGCGTTCCTCTTATAAACCCGATATTACCGCTTCAGCTGAGGAATTAGCTTTTGGTCAAACTTTTCGGTTACCCGGGGATGACTTTGCCATAGGTCGCTCGAGTGACGGCGGTTATATTTCATATGCTCAACTGTTGGCTGCGCAGATGTGCCGTTTGCAAATACATCCACCGCGACCACAGTCTCGACCGACCTACATTCCAACAGAACTGTCCATTTGCGCCTACGTCTCCATACGCGTGAATAGCGTTAGAACATCCCTTCCACGGCCTTATGAACGTCCATATAAGGTGCTCGAGCGACTCGATCGAGTTTACCTCAATGACCGAGACGGTAAACATGAAACTGTATCTATCGACCGTCTTCAGATTGTGCACCTTGACGGTAGTCTAGAAACGGAGACACTGCTCAACGATTGTGCTCCAGTAGTTCCTTCACCCATCATAGTTACCACCACTGAACCTCAAACAGCGCAACCCGACACCTTGGAGTCACAGCAAACGACGCGATCTGGCCGGCACGCACATTGACCAAAGCGTCTGGTTGACAGTATTTATCTATTTAACCCCGCCTGACGTTGTTTTCACTGTTTGGTACTTTATAAAACCATTTTGAAAACCTGAAAACATTCAGCACATTTTAGAATTCGCGCTTTCTACGTCACTTTCCTTTCGTTTTTACTCATCGCCGTTTGCTCACTTGACTCATTGTCGTCTTCCATTGCATGTGCGGGCACGGTAGGTGTAGGAACTCCCGAAAAGTCATGTTGGATTACTTTGCACGGTATATTTATCTTTTTTTTCTGCGACACTTAGGTGAGGGTTTCGTGGATGACCGCTAGGCCAGTGCGCATTTTAGTGATCCTCCACTGGCGGTGACAACGGACTGTGGTATCGTGACATGGTTTCCTAGACAATTGATGACACATGGAACTTGTTAGGCTGATGGAGACCTGAGCGCGGTACGCTCTCAATTAGACCGAAGGACAACATAGACAGTTCCCTTCTAGGGGGGAAGGGGGGGGGGTTGTTGTAGCGACCTGGAGATGACTGAGTTCGAATATGTAAATTCATGACCAAAAATTACCATAGACAAACATAACCAATCAGCACTTAGCTCTAAGCAGTTTGTATGTTGTTCGATGCCACAAAGCTGTTCGTTGTTTGTCTGCTTACTGTAAAGAAAATTGGTTCCCACCAATTGGAAAACACGTTTGACTGCTCTGCTTGCGGACGGTTGGACCTTTGGCTCTCTTAACTAATATCACGTCCGGTGTCGCTCTTGAACGTAAACGTGATCGACGTTGCTTCAATACACACAGTCTTTCACCTATTCCACTGGCGTTTACTGTCTTTTGGCAACTGCTGGAACTTTTGATTTGTTGTCCGTTCCACAGGCCATTCTCGGGATCTAGTCAGTACCTAGTATTCGAAGTGATATAATATTTCACGGGGGGAACTAATTCGAAAACACTGAAAACCCTTGAGGGCATTTCGCCTCAGATATTTTACTAACTTGCCCTAACAAATTTGGAAAATGCATGAAAAATTTGGGACAGTGACGACCGTGAACGAACAGACCAGAAGATCAACACTGCAAGAGGGTTCTCTGACTTTTACTACCTTTGGATTGATGATATCACGCTTGTGGTCTCGGCTAGTATGACGTTACCGAATAATCCATGTTTGTTGTCATGATGTAGAGAGACTGAGAATGCTTTCGTCGTTTCTTTCTAGTGGTCGCTTTGTATCAAGGGACCGGTGACTGCCGAGCTCGGTTCAAATTCCGTGGATGAGACCGAACCATAGCGTCAAGCATTACTTTGGACTGCACTCTGTTATTCTGATTCACAGCAATCGGTCGTTTTTTTTCTTCTACCATTTTACTTTCTATTTAGCTGTAAAAGAATGCGTGGATGTAGAGGAGGAGTGGATTTAATAGAACCGTATAGGAGCTCGTGAACTTGTCGCATTAACGATTACATACTTGCTGCATTAGCATCGTGGGATAGTCATCGAGCATCTTCTATTATTCGTCCGGTAGGCTGTACAATGGCTGATCCTTTTCATGGGAGACTTATGTGAATGTTATTCTGGACGAACTAGAAAAACGAATGTCTGAGGCTTTCTTTCCGACTGCAGAGACAAGGAGTACGTACGCGATCGACAAGAGTGAACGAAATGCTTGCATCTCGCAATGTTTTCTTTTCGTTCTTATTAACTGGATCAGAAGTAGCCGACGGACCTAAAGTTACTGCTGCGAAGTCTTCAAGCTCCTTAAAGAAATCTCCACGAATTTTAAGGCAGCAGAAACCCCGGAAATTGACCGAACCAGTTGAATTCACGTGCGTAACAGGGCACGTTACCGCATTTGCTTCTTAGGCGTGTCGTCCACACGTTGCACGGAATCTCATTCCGTATAATCAAGATCAGCAACCATTTGAATCGACACCAATCAGGTATTTTTTGGAACGCGCCTAAATCCAGCCACCCTCCCCTCCCTATCCGTAGCGTTTTTCAGCAGAACGCCCCATTCACTGATTACCCTTTCGCTCATCTTTAATCAATCGTATTCCTTTCATTCCAGTCGTTATTTTACTATTATCAGATCCGTTGTATTCTTCTCATTGATTATTCCTCTGTTCATCTCATTTACTTACCCTCTTACTCCCTACCACCAACACTTTCTAAGTTTGTATACCTTACCATCTTCAGCTTCATCACGAATTGTGAACAGCTCTGTCGTTAATCTTTTTTGAGGTTCCTACTTCATTCCCGTACGACCGCTAACAATTGACCATGAACAACTGTCCAGAAAAGACTACCCACAGAAAGTCACCTACGAACGGACGTATTTGCATTTTAAAGCACAACATGCAACACGTCATTACCCACGACCAACCTCAGAAAGATACCTTTTACCAATTTCGCTCTGATCAGTGTAGCACATTTCTCATTTTTCAGTACAATGTTCATGATGCAACCGACCAGCAAACAGCAGAGATAGTATCACTAGGAAGAAGAAATTTGAAGGTTACTGCGGTCTCATTGAATTGGATGCGTCAGCTCGTGGTTTTTGCCAAGCCAACGTCTTAGTCTGGCTTTGCACTTTTCCCACTAATCAAAAGTCATTTTAACCATGCTGCATTCACTGGAGCTACGAAAAAAGTCACGTATACAAGAACGCACTGCAAATCATAGACCGCACTAACTGTACAGCTCAGCCTTTGTCTTGGGATCTCGGTAGGTGTCCTGGACGTTAACCAGCAAGTCCAACGCGTAGAAACAATTGAGGGTTTCAACTCTGCCTGAATGACTGTTTTTTTTCTGGAAATTAAATGGGAATGCTCAGACCTACTCGCTGCGGATCAGTTTTATGTGTTATTTCCTGTTCTATTATAAGCGTTGGTTAACACAGTGGCAAATTCAGATGCAGTCACTTTATTTTTCAAAATTTAACACAATGAAACTGCACTTTGACGCGGTGTGCTAGCCTGCATGCTTCAAGACCCAGGATGGCTGCTTCGCACCTGAGATAGCTGAAAGTTTATTGAGTAAAGATCAGGCAAAGTGTAATATCATACGATTCTGTAAGACCAAACATCATGTCACTGGAGGACACCCTAATTGGACGTAGAAATGGAGCACTTGGGATTTCCTTAACGGCGGGATAACTAGTTGGACTTAGGCAACCATCAGCAACCAAAAATTGAGAGGCCCTAGTCCAAATGATGCTGTTCCAACCACGCTCAGCCTGCCCAATGAGTGTGAGGTTAACGACTACATCCAGAAAACGGACTAACAATTCAAGCACTAGCGAACGATACATAAAACAAACAATTCGATCTCACGAGACAGGCTAGGCAATACTGGTACATGGGTGCTTACACCATCTTCCCGTTGCATCACTATTTAGGTGTTCAAACCACCGGTACTGATTAGGGTACCCCCAGAAACTCCCTTGATTCGATGTAGACGGCCGCCGGACCCCATCAGACTCAAAACACTAAGCATAGACGTGAGTATACAGGCACGTCTAAAAGTGTACGTCAGGGCATGAGTACTGTCGCTCAGAGCACGATCTGTGCAAAATCTGAGCGACAATACTCATGCCTTCATGACCACTTTTGGACTTACCTGTATGATGAAGTGACCCCCACGATACAATTATGACTCATTTCTGACCATGTGTTACCAGCCCTGTCTGATTTGCAACCAGTAAATTCGAAATTTTAACAATTTTGTCGTGTTTTCATTCGCTGTGATTTGCTCCAAATATGCGATTATTTCCATCCCTCCAGTGCTTAGTTATTTTGTCATGTGGCGAAGAAAAGTCATGTGTTATTAAAATCAAAAAAGTGTGCGGCCAGTGATCACAGCAACTGTACAACCGAATGAAAGTCAATAAATTTGAAGATTTGTTTCGATTCTGTAGGAAAGCACTGACAGATTGGAAAAACGGATATCACTGGGGCGGCAACAACCTTGATAAAACCAGTCCCTAGTACAGATGAGGTATAGTCGTAAACAGTCGACCGGTCAGCCGCCTAGGTTCACAGATTCGTTAGTCGGTGATGCGTAGATAACGATTGTGATACCGTAGCCGCATTGCCCGGTCGTTCGGAGTTTGCCTGGAGGTTCTCACTCGGTAGATCAATATAGAAACAAGTAAAAGAAAGAGATCAAAAGGAATAGAAAAAAATCACGGACACGCACGTGAGGTCAAACTACAACTGGCGTTTGTGTTCGTGAATGTGTGTGTAACCGCACAAGAGCATAAAAAGGTGTATTCAGTAGGAATCGATTTAGCTCAGACGATTACGGTGCAAATGCTCCAGGTGGACCCGATGGGCGTAGAAGAAGCAAGCCAAGCCAGCAGTGGCCCAAATCACAAACAGCAGTACATGCCACTGCAGTTCTAGGGCACTGCAGTAGGAGAATGTGACTGCCGCCATTATGGACTGAACGGAATGTGTGCGTGTGTTGTGATTAATGGAAATATTGTAGGAAGTGCAGAGAGCAAGGGGGGAGAGAACAAAAAGGACAATTAGGGTACTGCATTCGTTCTTCTGGCGATACAAAATCGGTAAAGGCTTTAAACTGCGCTGCACTCGTAACAGGTGTTTGAAAATGGTTATCAACGGCTCCTAACCGACACGTCAAAAACTACACCGCATAGCAACAAAAAGACGGTCTTTTACTCAGGTTCGTCTTACAATCAGAGGCGGAAAATGATGTTCGATGACCATAGGTGATCTTGAGAGTGACACGTTGAATCACCGGATTCCGTCCTAACGTCAATTACGCTTGAGCTCCGTGGAACAATACTTCTGATCAAAAGAAAACGGCTGAAGGTATCACTGATCACCACAGTTCTAACCCCGTCGACTTCCACTTCCCGCTTCAACACTGATCGCAGTCATTTCATGGTTATTTGAAGCCTAAACGTTTAGAGCACTCTGTTATGAGTGGCTCTAGAGGAACAGATCTGTGCGTATCTCACGATGCAGTTGGTGCCGGTATTCATTGCTGAAGACTCATCAGAAGTAGTTTTGTCTGATTTCGTCGACCAGAAACAAGGATTTATTGACCTAGACGTAATTCATTCTGGCTCTGGGAAACTGCCTGCCAGCTATCTCCACTTACTCTCCCAATTGCGTAATCGAGGACAGAGCCATTATTAGTCTGACGGTTATTCGTTAATAAGGTCGGTTTTATGCCCAATAAATAAGCGATCAAGGACGATTAGTGACAGCGCTCGAATATATGGGAAATTTCCCAATTGGAAATTCATCTCGTGAAAAATATTCAAATCCATGGACATAACTATGATTTGTCCGGTGAGGCTCACCAATAAGTGAAGATGCCAGCTCTTGTCACGCTTCACGCAACCGACAAAAAGCGAGCGAAAAGGGGCGGTGTGCTTATAGGCTATTGGCTTTGTCCGACCGCCTGCACCCCCGGTCACATCTTGTGCAGCTTGAGTAAACGAGTAAAGTCGAGCTCAAGAAGGAGTTTATATATATATATATATATGTGTAGAAGATTTCATGTGGGCTGAATATTACCGGCTATTAAGTCAACTGCAATACATAGGTACCCTGGAGACCTTGGATTCCTTCTGAATGGCATATGAACGATCACTCTGATCAACGGTTTCCACCAGACGAAATTTGTCGGTTTCTTCCCGTTGGGATTTAAAGAAACTGGGAAAGTGAACATATTTTCAAGCAATGGAGTGAATCAGTGATTGCGCAAATCTACAAGAAATGTGTCAGATGTTCTTGTGAAAACGGCATAGGAATTGGGTTTGTAAGTACTGCTTCCAAACTGACGGCTGGCATTATTCAGCGCCGACTGCACAGCGCTCGAGAAAGGTGTACGCTTGAGAATCAAACCGATTTCAGACCCGGTCATGGTTCTATCGACTACATATTTAACCTGTGGGAAATTTTATAACACAAGCACATTTTCTGTTTTCCTTAAAGCAATCCTCAACCTAGCCAGTTGTGTTCGTAATTAACGGAGAACAGTACGCAACAAATTCGCTTGTTAGCGCATCAGTAAGCGCACAAGCAAGTAAGTAAATTATCGATCGACAAGCACAGTACATGCGATCCAGTGCGGTCATGCAAGACCGCTCAGCAGCAACGAATCAACAAGCGTGCATAGTTTAGGGCCAAAGTCTGATTGGTTAGAGCAAGCCGTTTGTGGCATGGGTGAAGTCAAAGTGATGCGTGTACGTACGTGCATGCGCGTGATAGTAGCCCGTACCGAATGTCCGAACAATAAGTTTGCCGGCACTGTAATGACACAGTCTATAGTCTGACCAATAGCAGGACCACACAACATAGCCGACCAACAGTTTTCGGGCCCTGCTTCTTACTGAATGATGTACCAGCAAAATCCGCCTATTTTTGTAACTAGTGTGTGCGAACAGTCGAGGCCAAATTCGTACTTACGGCGACCTTTTGTGTGAGTTCTTTCACCGATTTAACCATTATCATCCCTTTAAACTTTGTAACTGAGATGATTCTAGAATTTTTTTATTACATCCTTGAGCATGAGTGCAGTGGAAGGGGCATTTTACCCCATAGCCACGAAGGCCCACTGCCTTATTGGGGATAACCGGCAACCAGACCCTGAGACTTGGAGTGGCGAAGAAACACATAAGGTCTCAATAGGTCAGGTGAGGTAACGATCCGGACGACAGTGGATTACTGTCTACCACCAAAGTAACCGGTGATGGCGGGGATTCGAACCTCGGACCTCTGAGGTAGTAACCAAACGCTCTAAACCACTAGAGTTCGTGTGAAAATAGCAACAATGACCTTTATTCAGACAGGCAGGCGACGAAGCGCTTCCAACAAAAGATTTGCTCAGGTGAAATTTTTTGTCCGAAGTGCTGTCTTCACCCTAAAAATGTACAATGTTTATACAGTACTGGGTTGGCCCTGCACAAAACCTTGTTCTTTTAGGACTAGCGACTGAGGGGGGGGGGGTAAGTCTACGTTGTAACACCAGATGCACTGGGCCATACGAGCTCGGAGGCAATGTCAACAGAGATGTGGGTCCTGGTGATCGGAGGTGCAAGGGGTTAGAAGAGGAAAACCAGTTTTAGTCTTACCTGTACGCAACGGTATAAGGAGAACGAGACAGCCACGTCCGGTTCATGTGCACTGAATACACTGCCCAGATGCACACTGATTTGCGTGTTCCATGCGGCTTCCACGATTCCGAATAGGAGAGCCACGAACATGCAACCAGCCACGCTGGAGATTCACGATGCGTTCAAGGGCGATTGAAGGCAACGGGATGGAAGAGATGAGGCGAATGATAAATAGAGTAACGGTGTTCACACGACGTATTTCACGGTCCATATGAATTGCGCGTATCTCGTAGCTAATGAGTTTATTTCGGTGTTTCATTTACAGCAAAGAACAACTTCACGAAGGGCGGGCAAAACACACTTTTCTCGACTGTATGGGTTTTTAATTAAATAATTAACTAATCAGAGAACCAGGCATAATCTACATGTTTTCTCACTTACTTAGGGGCGAAGTATGTTTTCTGATCACTGTCTCGCATCGGACTATCGGCTGGAAGCAGGGCAAAGCACAGAAATGCGCTAATCAACGCAGACGGATAGCCGATGATAGCCAGTAATCCGGTTGATGGGATCCAACGGCGTAACTGCATCAAAAGACTGCCTGAAAAGTTCGCATAAGAATACGAAGAAATATAAGTCGGTCGGAATGAAGAGAATACAGAAAAATCTGGAAAAGATGACTTGAAATACGTGAAACAGAAGAAAAAAACACGAAATTCGGGCGATCACGCAAATATGATGCTTTCTGATCAAGAATCTCTGGGAGTAGTACTGGGCAACCAATACATCATTTTGAAACTGTCGAGTAGTGGAATAGCTTCGTATATTTGGGCTGAGTTCTCACAAATTGTTCATTTTTTCCTACCGCTAATTGATTGCGTGAGTACTTTGTGCAAGCGTTCTGGATCATGTAAATTTTGTGACTATCTGTCAGCCGCTAAGAATCAAGGCTTATGGCTGATTACTCACACTTCAGAGTGCATAAAGCACTTATTTGACTTGAACCTACGAGAGGAAATACCGTTGTCTGGTTACACAACAGTCATGTGATGTCGGTATTACATCCGTCCCTATGTCATGGAGTAGGTGCATGCTGCGGTAACTGGACTCAGAGAAAGCTGACCACTGCCAGTAGAAGATATATGAAGATTGTCGTATTTGAAAACTGATATCATCGGAACACTGCTCGAATCCATTGGGAAAACCAACCTAGCAACAGTAAGAGTATACCAGAAGCATTGGGTATTCGAAGTCGATGGCTAATCTAGCCACCGACTTCGAAGGATTTACCATGACATGACATATTTACGAATACATTGAAGGGCTTTACACTGTTGTCGTTTTTTTGTTCCAGGGCACATTTGGCAAACCAAAAGTGCAACCGGCAGGACATGGTTTCATGACAGTTAATCACGTTTGAATCTCCAAAATGACAACACCGCCTGCATGACCGCTGGGTCCTGATCCGATCCTGCTCGCCTGTTTCGTCGAAGCTTGGATCACAAAATGCTGCACGATTACTTACTCTCGCAGAGACTCTGGTACTGATGAAGAAGTTATTATTACTAGTATCTTTATTATTATTACACGCTTGAGCATGAGTACAGTAGAAGGGGTATGCTCCATAGCCTCCAAGGCACACAGCCCTATTAGGGACAACCAGAAATCCAACCATACCCTAGGACCTGGAGTGACAGGGATCGACCCAAGGTACCAACAGGTGAGGTTTGGTAGTGAGCTAGGCAACAGTGGATTATTGTCTACCATCAAAGCGACCGGCAGTGGCGGAATTCCAACTTCTGACCTTTAGGGTGCGGTGCGGTAAACACTACACTATTCGACCACCAACACTGGTCAAGCACGCAATAACAAACACTGTCAAGCGAGTTGAAAATACGGCAAATAATTGTCGAAACGGTTTAACATATAAAACCTCATGGATAAAGAAGAGATGATAATAGGGTGGGGGAAAAGACGTACCGCAAACTTCACCCAGACCGACGAATACGCCCACCAGACCAATGTAGGCTTTGGCATTCGGATCAAATGCTTTCGTGTGACCAATACACGTGGCAAACAAGCTCGACTGGAATGTGGCACATAAGCCTTGAAAGTATCAACAGATAGCGGGTCAGATTGCGTACGTGCCACGTAGGTATTGAGTAAACAGGTGGTTAGGAGCGCGTGGATAAGTCAGACACTATAGATTGACTGGATAAAATTTAATCACAAGATGAGTCAGGCATTCATGGACGGAAATATGATCACAACTAATTTCCGTGTACCAACCAAATTAATACATTTTCGATGTAACTAGTATCTATAGATAAAGGCACCAAGTTCTTCTAAAGCTCAAGACCGGTTTCGCGGTTATAGCCGTTCAGCACGTATGTGATATCCGGTACTTCTCTATCCAATCGTTCTTTTTTATACTTTTACACTACGCAAGTGAATTTTCACAGATCTTCACACAGAAGCATCCACTCACACTTCTGATGCACAAATGAGATAGTCATGAAGGGGTACTACAGGTACTACTACGCGTCGAAGCCTGTTTGTAGTTTCTGTGTATGCCCCAACAGATCGTAGCCCTCCTAAGGATGAAGACGAATTCTACCGGGATTTGTTTCAACTGCTCCGTACCGTGCGCTCTGCGGACATCATGGTTGTTGCTGGTGATTTCAATGTTCAAGGTGGAAGCCTAGATGAGAAAGAAAGAAATATAGGAGACCGATTTGGCACTCCAGCCGACAGAACCGATAACGGTGACCGACTCATCCAACTATGTTTCGACCATTGACCATTCCTAGCGGGTACAAATTTCTCGCACAAAAAGGGCACCGACCAACCTGGCGTCCCTCTTCGCCTTCAAAACGTTGGACTCAGATCGACCACAATGTTATTGGTTAGCGCTGGCGCGAATCAATTCAAGACTATCGATCATTTTGGTCTACGTCTGTACACACTGATCACACTCTCGTCCGCGCGCGTATCGGCCTACGTTTCGTCGGTGACCGAGGCAACGCCAAAGCCAACCGTCCCCCATAGCTGCTACTGGACGATAACCATTGATCGGCTTTTCAAGCAGAATTATCCACCAGGTTGTCGATGCAGTCAAATGGCCAGGATTAAGAAGAACGATGGACAGAGATCAAACAGGTCCCACTCGAGGCTGCTGATGCTGCCCAAGGTTCAACAATCAGACACACAGAAACGGTGGATATTCGCATCCTCAGTTGCACTGTTAGGTGCTTGCAGATCGATTTCTCCGGATTTCAGATATGATGAGACACGGAGATGCCAACTGATTTGAAGCCTGAGAAACGACCGTGAGCAGTGGTGGATTGCGAAGTGTAGGAAGATGGAGCAAGCTGCGGCCATTAGCAGCAACAACCTTTTCTGTCTAATCAGAGATATCGGACGAACGGCTAACTGATTCAGACCCAAGAGCGTCGACGAATTCGCTGGGCGGAGTTTTTCGAGAAGCAACTCAATTAGCCTTTATCCTCTTTAGGTTTACTAACTAGCACAGTTGTTACAGCCCTAGTTGCGGATACCAGTCCTTTGTAAGAAGTTGACGTTATCAGTGAGATAAGCTATCTTAAACGACATAAGACTGCTGGATCAGATGGTTTTCCTCCGTCTATCTTCGAAAACGACGGCTCACCACTTTTACTGGAGTTCACAAAACTCCTCGGTTTGTCACGCAATAGGGAACGAGTTCCAAAGGGTTGGTGTGAATCAGCGGTCGCACTGATGTACGTGAAGAGTGACAGGTCCTCTTGTGAAAACCACAGGAGAATAAGTCTCGTTGGCACTGCATCCAAACTGCACAGTGGTGTCATTCTCCACCGCTTATCAACCGCTCGCGCGAGAATCAAGCTGGGTTTAGGCCTGGTACAGGTTGAATTGATCACATCTTCACTCTTCCGCAAATTTTGAACATAGGCACACCTCCAGTAGGCTCACTATCTCCGTTTTTCTTGATCCTAAAGTGGTCTTCGACTTAGTCGATCACACAGTTGAAGGATGTACCATAGAAATTTATTTCCATCACCAAGTTCCTGTACATGGACAGTCGAAGCCAAGTTCGGGTTTACGGTACGAAAAGTAATGTTCGTCAGGATTGCCACCTTTCACCTTTTTTCTTTGACTTTATGACTGATTCGGTCCTAAAGACTGCGATTTTTTCAGGTGAGGATAGTGGTATTGAACTTCTCCCGGATGGAAAAGTGTTAGACCTTAAATATGTGGACGACGTAGTTCTTTTAAGCGAAGATCCAAGTAAGTTACATGCTTCTCTAGACAGCTTGATGGACTGCGCAGCAATGTTTGGTATGCGTATTACACCTTCAAAGTACAACGTACTGTTGCAGGATTGGGTTGATCCAACGTCAAACCTTTCAGTGTCTGGAGAGACTACAGAGCAGATAGACAAGTTCTGTTATCTAAGTAGCTGCATTTCACTCAGCGGTCGGATATTGGAATGAAATATCTTTGCGTATACAGAAACCATTCACCAGACTGAGTCACCTGCGGCGTCAACATGACATCCGTTCGTCTATCAAGGATCGGATGTATGCCGTAGCAGTCAGGGCAGTGCTTCCGTACGGTTCGGAGACATGACCACTACGGATGGATGATATACGAAGATCGTCAGTATTTGAACACCGTATAAGCAAGGCTGTGGTTCACGTACCAAATCATTGGATGAAATACTTAAGCTCATCAGACTAAGATGCTTGGGACAAGTGTTGTGCATGTCCTCTGACAGGATTCCTCGACGCGCAATGTTCGCTGAGGCGAGTACCGGTTGGAAGATGAGTAAGAGTGGTCAGTCTATAGCATGGAAGAAAGGTATGAAAGCCTAACCAGAGGACTTGGACATGTAGGACGTGCTAGACTTTCTGGGTAAGATCCAAGAGATCCTCGTACTCTGTGATTAGATACATTGGAAGATAGATTTACGTGTCGCGATCAGTGGCGCTTTTGTATCCACCAACTTTTTTCATCGACTTCACATCAACGTTTGTAGTTCTCCTCTTACTCATGTGATTCTCTTTCCTCTTTCATTATTTCCTTTTGAGGCTGCTGCAAGGAGATAACAACCAATACGACCGTACCCGGTGCACCGTTAGTGGTTGTCTGAAATGAAATTGATACCGGATTGAAGCTTCAGTGCGTCTTCGCACCTCCCGGATATCCTGACGCTTTCGCCGTCTCCTTTACTGCGCCATCAATAGCACAACAGAGAAGCGTGGATAATGTTATCTAAAAAACGAATAAATGAATATAAATTTTCCCATCAAGCGCACGACATTTGTCTCTACTGTTTCGGTATTCTAAGTGATTGGGAACAGCTACGGCATACAAAGACAGTTGTGCTATATTCAGCCACCGGCTTCGACCATAAGTGATTCGTTGTTATACCTCGAATTAAAAACGTTCATCTGCTAGGCTCCGAACGAGAAGATGAAAAACAACAACTGAAACCAGCGCCGATGAAAGCTTCTCCATAAGTGTACACCAACTCATAGGCTCATCGTTGCATCGCTTCTTCCAGTCAAGCTCACGCAGCGCAAACAGCGCGCGGTGAGGTATGACGGCACGTAGGTATACGTAAAGTGTATCAGGGCCGCAGTGGTCACTGAAGAGTGGTTACTACAGTTAGCTGGCGATTACCCCAAAAGCGACGAACCTCGTCAGCACTCATTCAGTGCTGCCAATAAGCGTTGTTTTTAAAACACACGTGACCCGATACAGAAGACCACTGGGGATCCCTCGCAGGGAGCGGCTGAATTTTACAACCGCAGACTACCGCAAATCCGACTCCTCAGGGAACTTCAGATGTCATGGTGGAGCTAAAAGTGTCGCAGCTTAACAAAAATGAACTTGGCTCTTACTATTTGTGATCGTAACCACTTTTCCAAAATTTCTACCAACTATGATGGAGCTCCGAGGTGCTTGAAGCTGGCGACTATTTCCAACTGATCATCACAAAGCGTGAATGCACGACCAAACTCCTGACAGATTTGCAAAAAGTACTTTGCATCTGAGAGAGAGAGAGTGGGAGTATTGACAGAAGCTGGTGAGAACGAACCAGTGCCTACAGCCCGGGATGTTACAGTAATTCCACTACATTCCCAAATACGGTGATCCGGCAAATGTCATCCAAAGGCTGACTCCATGCCCATGTGATCTCATTGGGATCATGGTGACTATTCACCATGCATTGTCGACTATCTATAGAACGATACTACTGAGGGACAGAACATTGTTTGCATAAAATATTAGAAACGGAACAGATAGAACACTTAGCTTACCGGTAAATCCGGATGGAACCAACATGGCCAACATTATTTTGGATCGTAAAAGCACAAACGAACGACCTAGTAACAAATTAGGATTGGCGCATTCAGAGCATAATAGAATAAGGACGAATAAGAAAGACATTTAATTGAGTTTGCAGTAGGTAAGCAAAAATAAATTTGTATTCACATCGGAGATCATAGTGTTCCTTGTACTCGGTCAACCGTAGAAAAAGAAGACTGACAGTCTTGCGTACTGGTTGGAACGACGCCGAAACGCACTATGCACCAGCTAGCAAATTACTGAACTCACGAGGGTTTTCGTGATACTGAAGTATCGCCCATCGCCAGGTTAGATCAAGATTTGTCACTGTTACGAACAACAGATTAGACTACGATTGGTTGATAACAACAGCAATTCAAAACAAAGGTAAATAGGTACAATAAGAACGGCCGGTGGAGAAACAAGACGTCTGATGCGACGGGACAAAGTTGGGGGTGGATTCTAATAACAAGATTCTTTTTAAGGTGGTCGCAATTGAATTTTACTGAGTGAATTTGACAAGTCGTAGGTCGACTTGTAAAATCCAGCCGGGTGCGTCCCCAGTCGTCGGACCATCAATTTTACCGTTAACCGTGAATAAGGTGGACTTCGGCCCACCTTGCTGTACTTTGTGACTCTTGTTTCTTATGTTTTATCGTTGTGCCGTTGGCATTATGCTTGACTTCCAGCCGGTGCAAAATATGAACTACTTGTGAAATTGAGTGGACCTGTTCAATGTCATAAGACAAACATTCTGACACGTAGTACCGTACAAAATCAAAGTGGTGTAAAGTCAGAGACCTATTCCACCTGCAGCAGATCTTGACAGTAATGCATCTGATCAGAGTTCAACAACCTCATACAAACAATCCGAACGTGAAATGGCAAGAGACAATAGGTCGAACACCACGTACCGAAAGTGTGACAGCAAGTTGTCATAGAATCGCGGGATACCGGCTGACTGAAAAGAAGGGACAGTAACTCACAATCAAATACGACTGTAAGGACAGTTGAAAAAAAAGATTCCACAGAAAAACGACCACTCAGATTCCTGAATAGGATAGGCAAGTACGTAACCAAACAGGCGCAAAATCGCATCTAAACAGGAGAACAATCGAACTTCAATGACATCAGATCTCGTGTTTCAAAGAAGAAAACAGTTTCATTGTAATCATCATCGTACAATATTAAACAGTAGGGCAAGCCCCACTGACCACTGCTTTTCTCGTCATGCTCCACATAGTAGTACAAACAGTGAATATCCAAGATAGACAGGGAGTGGACCTACAAGCGTGGAAAAAGGAAAGAACGCCGTAGTAGACAACACACTGAATAAACAGTCTAATTGGGCAAACGCTCATTGACCAATCATTCTGATCCGACAGAAAGTGACAACACGATCGTCACTGTTCACGGTTTGCTTCCATATCCTTCAGCGTCTCCAGCCAACTGGCAGACGGATCTTTTCGACCCGAATCACAAAGTCGCGAGGCACCTACATTTCCTAATTTCGCTGATATTTTTCCACTTTCCGCTGCCACGTCATCTGTTGACCTCCACGTAGCTTCTTCCACTCCCGAGGAGTGACGGAAAACAGGAAACGGTACGGTAGACGTGTGTTTACCACACGCAACACATGTGCCAACCAACAAAGTCTATTAAGTTGGATACACTGTGATGGAACATTATCTGAACTGGTACCCAGCACTCGATTTCTGACCTCATCATGACTTTCTCGGCTATTCCACTCAATCTTAGCGACACTACGTAAACATCGATGGGCGAAAACCTCAAGACGACGAATATCTTCAGCACGCAAACTCCATGTCTCGCAACCATACAACAAAAGTGAACACACTGCGGCACAGTACACACAACCCTCCAACTTGGGCGAAATATAAGGTCGACACCACAAGTGCTTCAGTCCAGCATACGCCACTCGAGCCTTGGATATGCGCGTGCTCACCTCTGCTACCGTGCTCCCATCCGTCGTCACGTTGGTGCCGAGGTAGGTGAAGTGGTCGACAACTGACAGCACCTCCCCATCGAGCATCAAGCTCGAAATCGTTGACGTCCAGTCTTAAAACATCACTCTACACTTTGAAGGTGCGAAGCGCATGCCGAATGGAGCTACAGCTCTTGCGAGTCTATCTAGTGCACGTTGTGCATGTTCCGTGGATTCAAAAAAGCAGACAAAAGTTAAGAAAGACAGAGACTGTGGACCTACGAAAGGTGCGCTTGTACCCTAAGATTTGTCGAAGGGTACAGATGTCGTCGCTACAACCCCGATCAGGTCTGAAGCCGGCTTGATTCTCACGCATACACATTTCGCGGGCGTTGAATAATCGGTGGCAGTTTGGATGCGATACTTACCAAGTTAATTCCTTTAGTTTTCACAAGAGCACCTGCCACTTTTATTGCAGATCGGCACAATAGTCAATCACACCAATCATCGGGCATTCGCTCACTAGGCCGGATAATCCGCAGATTTTTTTAACTCCGAAACTAAAGCTTTGCCTCCATCCGTGATAAAAAACGGAGACAACCCATCAGGTCCAACAACTCTGTACCTTCTCAAATAAATAATCTCCCGGAAAACCTCCATTTCTGATGGAAGACTGCCACCTAACTGCACTGGTTCTCTTGCAGGTATATTCGGAAGGTCCATTTAACTATTCTTTTAAGTGCTCTAGTTCAGACGACGTCCCTGAGCGGGAATCAGTGAGCCGTCGGACTCCTTGATTATTGGGACAGCTCACTGATTTAACAGAACATCGGTTCCGGAAGGCACAACTATGCAAGACAATCAAAAGACTCACCCAGTACCTTCTGCTTCCATTGCTATTTCAGCGGTGTCGTCAGCATCGATCGCAGACGAGATCGTACGTTTGGTGTTGTGCGGCTGACGCAGACCGAGGAACAAAAACGATCCGAAAAGTCCACAACCTAACAGACCACCGAAGAGCTGATGTCGCATCGTTCGTGTGATCTCCACAATTCCAGAAAGGGAGAAGAAAGAATACAGTCCTCCAGCAATCTGGCTATAGTTTGGGAGACAAACAAAAAAGAGACAAAAGCCAGCAGCTGTAATGATTCAACATCTTCCTCGGTTTTTATCGGCCTTACGAAATTTCAGTGTCATTCTTAGTCATCACAAGTAATTATTACCATTGAGAGGAAGTCACAGAGGATACGTTTCATGTTTCCTGTCAAACTCTTTAAAATCCACAAAAACAAATGTTCTTTACCACACCTTCATTTACCCCATTCTCGAATAACGCAGAGAAAACGGGGGGGGTGGTCTTTGGTTCTTCACTGGGCCTCAACGGCAGTGTTCAACAAAAACCTATCCCTATTATCATCACCATCGCACAGAATTAAACAGCAGGACTAACCCCACTGACCACTGCTTTTCTCGTCATGCTCCACATAGTAGTACAAACAGTGAATATCCAAGATAGACAGGGAGTGGACCTACAAGCGTGGAAAAAGGAAAGAACGCCGTAGTAGACAACACACTGAATAAACAGTCTAATTGGGCAAACGCTCATTGACCAATCATTCTGATCCGACAGAAAGTGACAACACGATCGTCACTGTTCACGGTTTGCTTCCATATCCTTCAGCGTCTCCAGCCAACTGGCAGACGGATCTTTTCGACCCGAATCACAAAGTCGCGAGGCACCTACATTTCCTAATTTCGCTGATATTTTTCCACTTTCCGCTGCCACGTCATCTGTTGACCTCCACGTAGCTTCTTCCACTCCCGAGGAGTGACGGAAAACAGGAAACGGTACGGTAGACGTGTGTTTACCACACGCAACACATGTGCCAACCAACAAAGTCTATTAAGTTGGATACACTGTGATGGAACATTATCTGAACTGGTACCCAGCACTCGATTTCTGACCTCAGCATTGCTCACCTGGTCATCCCATCTAATCTTAGCGATACTACGCAAACATCGATGGTCGAAAACCTCAAGACGACGAATATCTTCAGCACGCAAACTCCATGTCTCGCACTGCGGCACAGTACACACAACCTTCCAACTTGGGCGAAATATAAGGTCGACACCACAAGTGCTTCAGTCCAGCATACGCCACTCGAGCCTTGGATATGCGCGTGCTTACCTCTGCTACCGTGCTCCCATCCGTCGTCACGTTGGTGCCGAGGTAGGTGAAGTGATCGACAGCTGACAGCACCTCCCCATCGAGCATCAAGCTCGAAATCGTTGACGTCCAGTCTTGAAACATCACTCTACACTTTGAAGGTGCGAAGCGCATGCCGAATGGAGCTACAGCTCTTGCAAGATTATCTAGTGCACGCTGAGCGTGTTCCGTGCGTTCGAACAAGCAGACAAGGTCATCGGCGTACTCTAGGTCACATAGCTTTCCACTGTTTTTTGGTTCAATGTCCACGTCCTGAAGATTTTACGGAGCATTCTCCATTGTCTCGTCGATGACGAAGTTGAAGAGGAATGCCGAAATGGAAAACCTATCCGTCTCACCACGAACCGCAGAGTCGCATCCACCCTGCTAGTTTACCGCACGGTAAATACTTCATCTTCCTTTCCGTATCATTCTTACCATGGATTGTTTACAGGAATTTTTTTTGGGTGGTTCCGATTTCCCTTGTTTCTCATCGACTGTCACGCGCGCAGGTAGCAAATTACCCACATACGACGACTGTTTTAGATTACTGCACTTTTGGTAGCAATTCCCCGTTGTTTTTGAGGATCTCAAATTTGTGAATCGCCGCCTGCACTGTATTTCTTGTTTCGTATGATGTTCCCACCTTAAAGCAGAGTTTCAGCAACATGGTTATCCCATGACTGTCATTCAACATTTTTTCTCATTTTGCAGCATGTCTTTGGACTATGGGATTCATGTATCCTATTGTAACTCATGTTTACCATGTAATTAAACGATCGAGCGAAAACTGCATTGTTTTCTGATGATTTGTTATGTAACGGTTTCACTTAAGCATGAAGGTTTTGAAAAATGGTGTACAGCCTTTATCGTTACTATTTCGATTTTATTAAGCCAGAATTTAGTATATAACACCGACTAATGAGTCTTACTACTAAAATTTAAAACTAAACGGCTCTAAGTACGATGAAAGTTTTCTTTGTGAATTGTCGTACGCAGTGTTACTTACGTATACGTTTCGATCAATACGCATTCAGAACAAGATCGTATATCTTAAGTTAGAACAGACAATAACAAAAGAGGAACTTACCACATTTGGAACAATGCCCAAAAAATACTGAAATGAAGATTTGAATTCGATTCATCGGAGCACGTGGTTATGAATGCCCCTTGAGCTGTCCAAAGGACTTGGAATCCACAAAATCGGAGACAGTAAGGATATTTAACAGAAGACTCACTTGCAGCGCCAAATCCGTTAAGCAGTGATGCCAAATAGAGGCTCCAAGCATGCGGTTCGAAAAATGATGCGACAAACAAACTGTATCAGAGACAACATTCAATCGGCATGGAACTGGACGAAACTTACACATAACACAAAGCACCGGCAAACATTGTGTACTTGTAACCCAGGAGCATCAAGACGACAGGAGCAAACCAATTGCATATGGCGAATGAGGCATAAAGAAGCGCCAAACTAAACGACAAAGCAGTTGGTCAATTGCCAATGGAAACTGAAAATGATACCTGATATATCCAATTCCCACAGCGGCAGAGCCGTCTCCTTCACGTGCAGCCGCCTCAAGCACATTTTGCTATAGCGTCCAGTGCATGTGAATGACTACAACGCGACTAACGAGGAAAACCTACCGAGGCTAGCGATGCCGCTTGGAAGGCCGTGAATAGGAACAGAAACGACACGCCCGTTAGTACAACATTGAAGAGATTTACATTTAACCGCATTCTGACAGGAGGCATGACCTACATAAATGAGAACACACACTGAACGATTAGAAAGGATAATAATAATAATAATAATAATAATAATAATGATAATAATAATAATAATAATAATAATAATAATAATAATAATAATAATAATAATAATAAACGACATCCCGTCCGTGACTACTCCATAGACATGAAATACGGGGAGCGAACACATTATGGCGGCGATAAATATGTCTAAGAAACCTAATGCAGACCAAAGTAAACAATACTCCGAGAAAAGACTAATAACAATATAGAGCATCATAAACCACAGAAGAGAAGTGGATAAGGCTCGAGCCAATCGGGAAATTTTCCAAAGATATGCAGAAGGAGCTGCCTCAGTCCTGCGGCAGCTTCTGATAGAATACTTCGCCGAAATGACATCTTTCCCAGTTCGAACGTTTAGAGCAACGGATATTGCTTCCACTGAGAGATCCTCATCCGATAATTTTCCCAAGAAGTAGACTTCATTTTCAGCGTATAAAATCACTGAACGGTGCTCTGGCAAAAACGAAACCACTGGGATCTTATGTGATTCTCCACCCCTTTGTGAGGCGACGGTATTGGTATTGAACTTTTCCTGGGTGGCGAAGTATTGGACCTTGAATTTGCGGACGATATAGTTCCTCTAAGTGAAGATCCAAGTAATTTGCAAGCTTTTCTGTACAGCTTCACCAACTGAGTAGCGACGTTTGATATGCGTTTTGTTAGGAAGTCAAGAACGACTAAAAAAACTTTTGTTGAATGAAGCCACTAATTAGCTAGAGCATGACAGACCGGGTTGAATAACCAATAACCTATCAGATCACAAAGACTTAACCCCTTTTCGATAATCAAGCAGTCATCCGCAGTCCGACGCAAATCGGGCCAACGGTCAATAATCAATCCGGCAGACGTTTCATCAACTCAACCAGTCAGGCAGGGCTTAAACCTGACTGGAGGCCCAAGTTTGGGAATGCTCCATTTTGGCGTCCTGAACTGTCATTTCCTAATTTGTCATTGAGGGCTGGAGCAATCGAAGTTCCGAGCTGAAATCAAGTACGCAGGTTTATCATTCAGATCGCGGAAAAAACTCGTGGGTCATAACACATTTCTGAAGACGGGATTTTTCTTTTCGCAATGGCAGCGGCTGTTCCAGATTTCAGGAAAATGTGCCAGTCAGTGAAAACTGATGGAGGTGTAGATCTCAAGACTTACGGACATCGGCTTAACTCGTGCACCTACAGAGTTCCCTCTCTTTTATTCAACCTTTGTTTTGTCCCCAACCAACTCTTTTGTTCCTCTACCTGCCCATAATGGTCCTACTGATATTACGCCCTTTACCCGCAACGGTCCGTTGTCAATTAGTGTCGAGAATAATTCAAAATCGCATAACTCACATTTTCTCAAGCCTCGTCAGTCTCTTAATCTCGGCTCCTTTAACCTGCGCACTTTCATGCATGCCGTTCAGCAGACGTATCTTGTCCTCACAATAGATTCTCTGACGACTGATGTCTGCTGCAAAAGTGAAACGCGTACTCACGATTCGATCAGTATGATTCAACTAATTGTTCCTGATATTTCATCGAGGTATTTCCTGCGCACTTCAGGGGACGAAGCAGCTAGAGCTGTGGGTCAACGTGGTGCAGGAATAGTCTTGACTGAAAGGGCTGAAGCTACTCTTTTAGACTGGATATCGATGAACTCGGCACTCTTGTTCGCAGGAGCAAACGTTCCAACATTGTAGTGCTAGAGAGTGATTTTGATACACAATTTGGCAAACTTAGTGCGTCCACAGCTTATTTGGGCAGGCGTTGTGCCTCACCCGATCAGCCCACAAATAATGCGGATAGGCCTCTCCAGTTTTGTGCAGGCAATCGGCTATTCTTGTCTAGTACAAATTCCCGACACAACTCGCATCGTACAGCGACACAGCACTAACTCCACAAGCACCCTGAGCTAGACCCGTCATTTCGCAATAAGCTACCGGTAGCACAGTTCTGTTTAGAACTGTAGATCCTGCTAGTTCACGAAGTAGAGTCGGACCATGCGTAAGTTTTAATGTGATTTTCGCTCCAGTTCCATGGTCATCGTCGCAAACTGCAAACCTGATTAGCCGTACGAAATTAATCTGACCCAGAATCTCGCCCCAGTTATGAACAAAAATTACCACATGAGCTAGGAACTGCAACGAACAGTAATGTAGACAAGCACTGGGCCCATATCAAACGGGCAATGTACGCGACAGCATGCTTTACCTGCGGTCCGGATCCGATGCCCATCAAAGACAATCGACTTCTCAAGTCATTTAGTCTAATAAGGCAAAAACGTGAGCTCTCGAACTATAAGAAGAATACGACATGAAAACATCTGCAAAAGCAAGTTACGAAAAGCCATCATGAAAATGGTGGGTCAAGGAAGCCGAAAAAGTGAAAATAGCAGCTGCTTCGAGAAACAGTCAAAAAATATTCACATATCTTCGAGACAGACGTGGATGGAGAACCCCGGTCAGCGAAACGATGAGATAGAAATGAAGGGCCTATTCATGGCAACGAGCGAAGGCTCAACCGTAAGACGGAACACTTTAAGGAGCAGTTTAGCTGGCCGCAGGCTAGTGTAGTTACTCCGACGTCAACAACTGCGAATCCTTGAGCAGTAACACTTGAGCCTCCATCGGAAGTGGAAGTAGAGTCGAGCATTCGATTACTAAAGCGTAGGAAAGCGGTCGGTCCTGACGAACTTCACACAGTTCTTTCCAAACGGGGTGGAGATATCTTAATAAAAGCAATTACCCCTTCTTCCGAAATATTTGGAAAGAGGAGAGTATTCCGTCCGTATGATGCGAGTCATTGATTGCACTCGTCTTCAGGAAAGGAATACGCAGTGACTGTCGTAACCATCGTGGTAACAGCTTAATTCATATAAGGGCCAAGATATTAGCCTCGAATTTGCTGCGCCGTCTTACATCGGCTCGCGAGAGGAACGGCTCGTAACAAAGGAGCCGAATTCCGCACAGGTCGAGGATTCATTGACCATATTTTTACTCTCCATGAACTGATTGAAACGCGTCAAGCACACACAGACAATTGTAGTTATCCTCGACTTGCAAAGCGCATTTGATTCAGTTGGCTGATCAGCGCTATTCAGCGCTCTTCACCGAGAAGGTATGCCACTAAATTTCGTGAATCCGCGGAGATCATTGTACTCTCATATTTCTGGCCGCGTGGGGGTTTGCGGTGAACTATTCAATCCGGTCGCAAAGAGCAGTGGCGCCCGACGTTTCACCATTACTGTACAACTTCGTCATCGACGAGACAATGGAGAATGCTTCGTAAAATCTTCAGGATGTGGACGTTGAACCAAAAAACAGTGGAAAGCTATGTGACCTAGATTACGCCGATGACCTTGTCTGCTTGTTCGAACGCACGGAACACGCTCAGCGTGCACTAGATAATCTTGCAAGAGCTGTAGCTCCATTCGGCATGCGCTTCGCACCTTCAAAGTGTAGAGTGATGTTTCAAGACTGGACGTCAACGATTTCGAGCTTGATGCTCGATGGGGAGGTGCTGTCAGCTGTCGATCACTTCACCTACCTCGGCACCAACGTGACGACGGATGGGAGCACGGTAGCAGAGGTAAGCACGCGCATATCCAAGGCTCGAGTGGCGTATGCTGGACTGAAGCACTTGTGGTGTCGACCTTATATTTCGCCCAAGTTGGAAGGTTGTGTGTACTGTGCCGCAGTGCGAGACATGGAGTTTGCGTGCTGAAGATATTCGTCGTCTTGAGGTTTTCGACCATCGACGTTTGCGTAGTATCGCTAAGATTAGATGGGATGACCAGGTGAGCAATGCTGAGGTCAGAAATCGAGTGCTGGGTACCAGTTCAGATAATGTTCCATCACAGTGTATCCAACTTAGTAGACTTCGTTGGTTGGCACATGTTTTGCGTGACCGCACTTCATTGGGCCCGCCTAAGCTGGGCAGCCCCCGGCCCAAAGAATGCTGCCCCCTTCAGATTCCGCTTGCTTCATTGGGTGCATAGAACTGAGGACTGAATCCGAAAAGCGGATCGATACGAAGCACCAGCGACTACAAGACAGAATACATGTAACAATCAGGTTTCACGTGACAGACCAGAAGAAGATCCTTCACGGGTGCTTCGGTCACGTTTCCATGCTGGATTAACGCCCCACTGCCTTGTGGGTGAGACTTTTGAGTTGGAGGCTTCAGTTAGGCTTCCCAAAGAAAAAGCCATTCTGCGGTGTGGGTAGCCGCGTAGTATGATTTGCCCAGAAACCTCCGACATCTTCCCTGTAGAGGGCCTTAACAATTTTCCCTCTTTTAATTTAAGGTCGATGCAAATAGCCAAGGGGAAATTGCGGCTGTGATGAAAGCAGTAGCTCAGGAGTTGGGTATAAGTCAAATGCACTTCTCAAGCCCAAGTGTTCACCTCATTTGACTGCCTTTAACGTCCGCACACTATGTCAGGTCGGACAACAGGATGCCCTAGCTAAAACACTTGACACGTTTAAAATAGATGTAAGCTGTGTCTCCGAAACACGCATATAAGACCCCACCTCTGTGATAACTCTCCGCACCCCAGATACAATCTCAGCCTCTCACTCCACTCTTCGCGTGTCGAGTGATTCCGTGTCTAGAGCTCGTGGTCAGGCTGGCGTTGGGATTGCTGAGCGTGCGCTGCCAGAGTGGATTCAAATCAGCATTCGTTTGTGTGCAATTCGGTTGGACGGTTCTGTGCATGTCAACAAAAAAAAACTGAAGCACCGATGTTTGTTTGTTGTGTCTTTGTATGCGCCCACTGGCTGCAATCTCTCTGATGCCAAAGACGAATTCTGTCAGAACTTCTCTCAGTTGCTTCGAAGCGCACGATCAACGGACGTGGTGGACATTGCTGGGTATTTCAACACCCAAGTTGGCCGTTTGGGAGATTCCGAAAGGCACAGTGGGGGCCCATTTGCTATCTTAGCCGGTCGTACCGATAACGGCGATCGTTTCATTCAGCTGTGTCGTGACCACAGATTGTTTCTCGCAACTACAAACTTCTGCCATGAGAAGCTGCACAGACTCACATGGCGTCCTCCTCCGTCTACACAACGTTGAACTCAGATTGGCCATATTGTGATTGGTCACCAATGACGTGGGTCAATTGAAGATTTTCGTTCATCTTGGTCTACGCCTGTGGACTCAGATTACGCCTTAGTATGTTCTCGCTTCCGTTTACGTCTCGTCCGTGGTCGCACCAAAGTAAATGCCACCCGTCCCGCGCAGTTGCTCCTGAACGATTACTCACGACAGTTTTCAGATGTCTGCACAGTTATCGATGCAGCCAGATGTTCAGGACCCAAATGAGCGCTGTCAACAAATCAAGGAAGCCCTGTATGCCGCTTCGAATGCCACCCAGAACTCTGGCTCAAGTCGGTCTCACAAACGATGGATATCTTCGACATCAGCTGGTCTGTTGAATGCTCGCAGATCCGTCCCTTCGGATGCCACATTCAATTAAGTGCGTAGATCCCTGAGACGTCGACTGACTATGAGCCTGAAAAATGACCATGAGCAGTTGTGGACTGCTAAATGTAGGGAAATGGAAAAAGCTGCGTCCATTAGCAATGCTCACAACGTTTTCCGTTTGATTAAAGGTACCAGTTCACGGAATTCTGGTGTAAGTGAGTTAATTAAGGAATCCGATGGTTCACCGACTCACTCTCACGAACGTCGGCTGGACCGTTGAGCGGAGCACTTCAAGGAACAATTCAGTTGGCCCACTTCAAAAATGAACCTTCTAAATATACCTGCCAGAGAAACGATGCAGGTTGATATCGGTCCTCCATCAGAGACGGAGATTATGCGGGAGATAGGTTACCTGAAAAGGTAGAAAACCGGTGGAACGGATGGGTTGTCTCTACCTTTTTTCAAGGATGAAGACGAAGCTTTAGTTTCGGAGTTAAAAAACTCCGTGTTATTAAGGACAGTGAGCAGATTCCCGGGGAATGGTGTGAATCAGTGATTGTGCAAATTTACAAGAAAGGTGACATGTCCTCTTGTGAAAACCGCAGACGAATCAGCTTGGTAAGTATCGCGTCCAAACTGCTCACCGGTCTTATTCTCCACCGACTATCTAATGCCCGCGAAATGTGTACGCGTGAGAACGAAGCCGGTTTCAGACCTGGTGGGGGTTATATCCACCACATTTTTACTCTTCGGCAAACCTTAGAGCACAGACCCACAACTTGTCTTTCTTGATCTGAAATTGGCATTCGACTCAGTCGACAGCACAATTCTTTGGCGCTGCCCTTCACTGAAGGGTGTGCCAGAAAAATTTATTTCCCTTTCCTAATGCTTGTATTCGAACAGCCGAAGCCGAGTTCGTGATTACGGCGATCTTTCATCTGAGTTCGCCACGGAAAGTGGAGTTCATCAGGGTTGCTCCCTTTCACCCTTCCTCTTCAATTTCGTGATTGAACTAATTTTTGAGATAGCCCTATCGTTGTATGACAATAGCGGCATCGATCTTTCCTCAGGCAGTAAACTGTGATTTGGAATATGCGGACGATATTGTTCTTCTGAATGAAGATTCAGATAGATTGCAAGCTGTTTTAGATAGCCTAAACAACAGTGTAGCAATGTTTGGGATGCGTTTTGCACCTTTAAAGTGTAAAACGCTGCTGCAGGACTGGTTTGGCTCAATACAACAGCTCTTCTTGGCAGGGTAAACTCTAGCTGAAGTACATAAACTTTGCTGATTGGGCAGTTACATCTCACCAGGTGGACGGATATCGGATGAAGTGTCATCGCGTATACATAAGGCACGTCTGGCTTTTGCCAAACACCGTCATCTGTGGCGTCAGCGTGACATTCAACTGTCTGTTAAGGGTAGAGTGTACAATGCGGCTGTTGGGTCCGTTCTTTTATATGGTTCAGAAACATAGACGTTAAGGGTAAAAGATAGGCGAAGACTGTCGGTGTTCTAGTATCGATGGCTCCGTAGCATCCAAGCGGCTTCTGCTAGTCATCTCTGGGGATAAAAAGTGCTCATCACCAGCGCCTCCCGCAGTCTTTTGGTGAACAGAAGGGAAAACGAGGTCTGTAAATTATTCACGGCAAACCGTTGAGTTGAGTGACCACATTCTAATGGTCAGTCCCGGAGGTAGACTCGGACAGTGGATGGACGCGACCCCATTGACGTGGCTCAGGAAGAGGTTCTTTTCCAGCATGTTCGCCAGTCTACGCGCTGGAGGGAAGGTCGCATCCCTGTCCTATTAGATGTCATATTAACCAAATATCTAAATGATGTGTGGGACCTAAGGATCGCTGCCCCACTAGGCAAAACCGATCACGGTTCTTACCGGTTTAGTTATACCATGGGGCACGAAAAGCCACCAGAAAAGTGGAGCGGAAACTTCAGGCAATTGCGTGTTAATACGTTAGTGCTGAGGGTTGAAACTCTAAACCGAGTTTTCTATCAAACAATGTAGATGGCGCGTGGAACCATATAAAATGTTACTTTATCCTTCTAGTAGATGAATTCATACCGCATATAAAGGTGTGATGCAGGGGTCGTCCTCCATGGTGGAAGAGAGACGTGTTTAAGGCTCAACAGACGAAACTGCAGGCTTCGAAACACATTCAAGAAAATCAAGGCCACGATGGCTACTGCCAATATATCAGGGCACAAAACTCAGCCGTCAGTGTCCAAAAAAATACAGGATCAGGTACGAAATTAGCCTGAACAAAAACGTCACGTCACGCAAAGCACATTACGACTATGCGGATCCAAAGAGGACCATGAGGGTAGCAGCTGAAAATGTGAAAACCACGGCAAGGGGTCGCGCCACCTGATACGTATATGACCACGAAATCCGAGCGGCTGAGGCAGACAGAAAATGGAGGCCTAGAATTTAGTCTTCATTCGACATGCAACTAGACGGTGGGATCCGAAAACAATAAAGCGGAAATTTAGTAGAACAATAGTAATAAAACTAAGGTAGTTAGAAAACAGCAAACAAAGACACTGCCACATCAGGTCAGAAAGCCGAGGCCCTCCTGAAGCCTTTTGAAACAGTCTATACAGAAGACTCGGGCTCCATCCGCTAGTTCCCTCTCACTCATCAACATCGATCGTGCCATATTAAACTGTCAAGGAAGAGGGAATAAGATTTACACCTCATGGAATAGGCAGACATAAATCCACGGGACCTGACGATTTTCGCCCTGCTATCTTGTAATCCTTGGCAGAGGTCACTGCATCCCATTCAGCAGATCTTTTCAACCTGTCCCTTGAAACAGGTAAAATACCTTGGGACTGGAAATTGACTCAGGTGGTTCCAATCCACAAAGGCGACCGTAAAAATGTCCCAGAACTATCGCCCCGTCGGCATTCCAGTAGTCCTAAAGGTTGTGGGGAAACGCCCAAGAGATGCAACAGCGCCATTTGACTAGCCACCACCTAACAGAGTCAACATAGATCTGTCAAATCGTACCTCACGAACCTGCTGTTCTTTCTATACGAGATCACTGCCAGGATATACGGACTTTTAAAAGGCGTTCGACTCGGCAAATTACCGTTTACTTATGAACAAGCTGGCGGCTTAACAGGTGGTGTCATCGGTGGTGAACTAGATAGCCGATTACCCTCGAAACCGCAAGTTCAATGTTAAGGTTGAGGGCGCTGTCTTCTTCATGGCATGCCTGAAGTGAAGGCCTACAGAAGTCTATCTTGAGCCCGCCATTTTTTATGGTCTTCGTAAACGACCTGGTAGTAGGTGCGAAGAATCCCTGATGCTTTTTTGCGGATGCCGCCACAATAGTCCGTAATCCGGTAGATAATGAGGTTCAGTCGAACCTGGATACCAATCACACATGGTCAGAAAATTAGGACCTACCTCTGAATTCAGCCAAGTGGGAGCAACTTCTATCGAGTGGAGCGTCGGTGCCGGCGGCGCGACACCTAGACCAAACAAACCTCGCAAGCTTAGAGCAGTTACAGAAACGAAAGGCTTGGGGGTACTGATCCACGAGTTCCTTGAGCCATCAGTGCAATATGCCGCCGCAGCCAGCAAGGCGCATAGTGCTCTATACCAACTTCGAAGGGCATTTGGTTCCAGAAATTCTCGGGGCTTAAGTCCCACTTTACAAAACCATTGTCCGACGTTATCTGGAATATACTGTGCAGGCATGGGCTCCCTCAGCAGCAAGAACTGACCTCGTGGGGGTGGTGATTTTTTCTGACCCGTTAATACTTGTATCCATGAATCTCTTTGCTCGTGGAGTGTCGTCATCTAAGAAGCCGATTGAAGAACGGCATCCAGTTTGATTGCGATGATCGCCGTTGCAGTTTCCCAGGCAGTAAATTCGTTTCCTTTTTGTTGACTCTACTTCTATCGACGTTCTTGGTCTCTAAAATCGTATCACCACCCTTGTAGCACGTAGCGCGTTCTTAAGATCAGTTTCCGGTCGTTTTGTTCAGTAGCCATTCTTCTATACGACAAAAATGAATTGATACGGAGGAAATTGACGACTATGGCACAGTGAATTTTTAATGAAAATTTTATTTTAACAAATGGCTTTTATTACCAGTTGGTATTAAAAGTAACTTGAGTTGCAGGTAGTCCACTTTTATATACCTTAAAATATTAGGAATTTATCGTTTAGTGGATAAAAGGGAGTAGGAGGAAAGGTAAGTTGGGAAAAGTGACAGAACTCAGTAAACTATATCACGTACTTCACATGATCGGTGTAAACCACTCGGAAGCCGCTTGAAAATCTGTCAAAAAATTATCTGTTTTGGAACAGTTTTGCTCCAAATTCGGCGGAAACGGAAGAAGGGACTTGTGCACTGACAACCACCACGGTGCTGGAAGCCACAACCTGAACGAAAATCTACCCCGCTGACGGTGATGGCAATCATAGTGATCACATTGATGAAGATGATGGCGACGACGATGTTGTTGCTGCTTCTCAGTTTAGTTCAGTTTGCACAGGACAGATGATGGCTAGGACTAATCAAGCGTCCAGAATTATTTCGATGGTATGCACACAAGTTACGCACTGACCACTGCACAGCGTGTTTCGTCGAACCCTTGATAAAATTAGGAGGGAACATAAAACCTCATTGCACATCAGCTGCGAGGGACATTATGCATCGTGAGCGTTCATTGGGACAGTATACGACAAACGAAAACGTCAATAGCAATACTTACTTTACTTACTTTTACGCGACTATCTCCTGCGAGAAGATAAGTCGGCTCCATGGATATCACGGACTATTGCTGACCACGCGCGGCGATCGGAGGTGAGCTCCGTACAGATCTTGATCCAGTCCTTTTTCCATCGCCGGGCCCCATAGACTGACCGAAGGCCTAGAAGCTCTACGTCTTTCTCTATTGCACTGGTCCACGTTTTGAGCTGCCCACCAAGGCGACAACGCCAACCAGGGCAAAGAGTGGGGCAGAGTGTTTGCTTGGTTATCTCTGACTCGGGTCGCCGAAGCGTATGACAGAACCACTGAAGTCGTCGACGTTGGAGGAGGACGGGGAGAGCATCGATATCAGACCATCGTCTCCTTACCTCGTCGTTGGACACCCTGTCGCGCCATTTGACTTTGAGGATTTGCCGCAGGCACCAGTGGTCGAAAACCTCCAGCCTTTTGGTATCCTCAGCTCGTAGTGGCCAGGTTTCGCAGCCATAGATGAGTACGGGCCGGATGGCAGCACGGTAAACATGAACTTTGATTCTTAAGCTGATTTCACTGCGAGTCCACAGCGTTCGTCTTAGCTGAAGAAAGTCTGTCCTGGCGCTGTCGATCCGTGATACCACTTTATCTTTTGACTGGCCATTCGGAAGCAGAGTTGAGCCTAGGTATTTGAATGAAGGGACGTATTCGACCGGTTGGTCAGTGATAGACAGTTGTTGAATTGTCGGGCCCAGATGGGTTGTGAAAGCTTTTGTTTTGGTCGAGTTTACTTCAAGTCCGATGGACCTCGCGAAGGAATTGATTCGGTCGAGGATTGGTTGTAGCGTAGCGGCGGAGTCGCCAAGCACGACAATATCATCCGCGGACTCCAGGTCCGAGATGTATATTTCCTGGCTAAGCTGAACGCCAGGGTAGTTGCGTAATACCTGTCGCATTGTCCAATCGATGGCGTAGTTGAACAGCACCGGTGAGAGGGGACAGCTCTGCCTAACTCCGGTAGTGAGTGTGAACTCGCGGGACTCTTCACCGTACATACGAACCCTAGCACCGGTTGTCGAGTAGTATCCCCTTAACAGCCTCAAAAGCTTATCGGGCATCCCATCAGATTGGATTATGGTCCAAAGAGACTCACGGTTCACCGAATCAAAAGCTGCCCGAAAGTCGATGAAACAAGCTACCGTCGGCTGCTGAAACTTAAAGCGGTGCTCCGGTATTCGGCGCAGTGTGAAGATTTGATCCACACAGCCTCTGTCACGGTGGAAACCCCCTTGGTTCGGGCGAGTGCGCTGGTCTCTTGCCTCGGAGAAACGGGTTAGTAACAACGCACCAAAGATCTTTGCGGCCACATCGATCAGGCTGATCCCTTGGTAGTTCTCACATGCCGATTTATCACCTTTCTTCGGAATGGGCAGCAGTATGGACATTCCCCAGTCGGGTGGAAATGCTTCCTCTCTCCAAATGGAACCAAAAACTGTACACAACCTGTCTATCAATGACGATGAACATGTTCTAGACACTTCTGGAGGGATGCCACCTTCCCCAGCAGCCTTTCTGTCCTTCACTTTGTTTATCATTTCCGTGATTTCCGCGGTGTTGGGCGGGTCACAGTTGCTTTCGTACTGGACTGGAGGGGTTGATATTGGTTGGTCCGTCCGGTGGTCCGTAGCAGCTGACCAAAGTATTCCATCCATCGGTCCATTTTCTTACTCTGTTCTGGTATTAAGCTTCCTGCCGTGTCACGAAGAAGGGAATTTTGTTTACAAAACTTATTAGAGGCGTTGCGAATAAGGCGGAACAGTTTGTTGAAGTCACCAGTTCCGGATGCGGTCTCTATTTTTTCAGCTATTTCTATCCAGTATCTTTTGCGATCAGCCTTGGCGGAGCGTGTGGTCTCTCATTGCAGTCTGTGGCGTTTGTTACTACCTGCCAGTCACGCTTCGTGTGCTCTGGTTGACAGATGGAGCGTGCTCTCCGAGATCCAATCTTTTGTCCGCCTTTTTGTTCTCCCGAGTACTGTCCAAGTAACTTCCTTGATTGTCGTCTTCATTCGAGTCCACTGCCCTCCCACAGAAACTTCATCTGTTTGTGCATTGGTTGCGTTGGTTAGTCAGGTTGTGATTGCTCGTGACAACGCTTCTCGCTTCTCTGGATTTTCTAGGATAGCAACGTTTATCTGAGAGGGTGCAGACACTTTAGCACGTGTAGACAGATGAACTTTGAAACATGCGCGTAGGAGGACATGGTCGGTGCCGTTTGTGTTGCCCGTTATTGCACCTCGGTACGCTCGGCAATCCTCCCCAGACGAGGCCCAACGGGCTCTCACCAGGATGTGGTCGAGTTGGTGTGCAGTGTGACTGTCATTGGAGTACCATGTGAGTAGGTGCTTCTTGGGGTGTTGAAATCGAGTGCTGCAGACAACCATTCTGTTGATGTCGGCTAAACCAATCAGTCGGCCACCGTTCTCGCAGCGTTGACCAAGGCCGAATCTCCCGTCAATATGGCGGGTAGATTCATCGGCCGTACCTGTGCGAGCTTCCCAATCTCCTGCGATGAAAAGTACATCGCGCCTCGAAACCCGGTTGATTACCTCCTGCAAACTAGTGTAGAATTCGTCTTTGGTTTCATCATCAGCTGAATTGTTTGAAGCATAGATCGCGATCACCGTCAAGTCGTGAGGGGAGCCTTTAAAACGTGCCAAAGCGAGTCTGGATGAGACTGGTTTCCAAGAGATCATTGCATCATTAGCTGCTTTGTTCAGAGCAAACGCGACACCGTAGAGACCGAAGTTGTCTTTCGGGCCACTGTGATAGAGCCAATAGGATGTATCCACTCCCGGGACCTTTATTTGTCGGCTACCTGAGTTGGGCAGGCGGACTTCCGAGAGGTAAGCAATATCTACGTCATAGTCATGTTGAGTTCGCAATGTGATGCACTGACTGCCGACGTCTAGAAACGTCCTGACATTCCAACAGGCTATGTGTGTTCTTTTCCTGCAGCGAATAATCCCAGCTTGTTGTCTTATCACCTCGATCGCCGGGACACGAGGCGCGTCGCTTACCGGGGACGCCGTAGCTTGATGAGCGCTTGAGGTTACGTGAATAATCATAGAGTCGCGGGAGCAGGGTACGAAGCGGTGTCCCCAGCACCGTTCGGCCTTTTTGTTCGAGGTTGCACCTCTAGCCCTTGCACACCCAAGTGCAGACTGCAAGGTAGCAGGGTGTTCCCAGAGGAGCCGGTGACCTGCTGTACGGTTCGTTCGCTTCCTCTGGAATGCCGGGTCAGGCAGTTGAACAGGTCTCCTTTGTGGCCGTTGGATCAGTAGATCTCGTCCGCCCATTCAGAAGAATCTGTCTTCACATGCCGAGCACCGTCTCGCCGAAGTGTTTTGGACCTCGGTAACCCTCAACCTGGTTTAGCCCGCCTGTCGAGCGGTTTATCGGGGTGTGGCCGCTGATGCATGCTTCAGCTTTGTGGAGCCACAGGTGAGAGCTGGGTGAATGATGGAGACCAAAGAGATGGGGGATGTCCCAAGGGACACGACAGTCAACCAACTCAGAGGTGCTACTCCTCTCAGACGCCCCATACACCCCCAATTACAACACACTTCAGGCGGACCCTAGTGTTATCCTTAATCCATCTAGCGAACATGCTCAAAACTCACTACCAGAGATAAGCTCGTTCTCCTTACAATCTAGGGTCCTCTTGACGGACTGGACAGTCTGTAGGTTTATCATTCCACCAAGCATATTGTTTCAACTCTTTTCTACCCTGCTACTAAAGAAGTACGATTTAGTTATCAATCTAGCTCGAACTTCCGCCAGCTTCTCGTGTTCCCTTGTTCGAGAGTCCAAAGCCACCTCAAATAGACCATCCAGCCCAAGGCCAGAAAAGCCTTTCAATTCCTTAAACCTTTCGAAATCTCTTGGAAGTCTTGTCCCTCACAAAGTGAAACATTTGAGTCTCTTTTTATACGTCTTACCCCTCTGCCCTTCAATTACTCGCGTCGCAAGACGTGGAACTTTCTCCAACCCGGTGGCTTCTTCTGTAGGAGAATGACCGAGTCTGCACGCTACCCTCTAAGTGAGATCGTACCATACGGCTATATAGCCAAAAAATTGGTACGGGTGTTCTCGGCTTTTGGCCCGATAATGTTGACCGCAAGCTGAAGAGCTCGCCACGAGCATTTTGTGCAGCAGCATTGCGCTGGCCGGACCACTTAAAATCCCTTTTCATGATGACCACGAGATCTTTAACCATACTAACTGCTTCTATGATGAACGGCCCCTGGTCGAGGATGACAGCTAGGCTTTTTGTTGGCCTTGACAACAAATGTTTTTCCAGCGTCCAGCGGTAAGTCCCACTCATGTACCCAGTCCATGACGGTTCCTACATCCCTGCCTAGATCACCTCTGCCCCCATATCCGACAACTTTCGTGCCATCTGCAAAAATGAAACTAGGCGACTAAAGGATAGACACCAAGTCGTTAATAAATAAGTGCCGGGCCTAGGACGGACCCATCAGGTACACCACTGATGACGTTCACCAAACTAGAACTCCTGCCCCTACTTTGACGTAAAATGTCCCGTAGGGAAGAAAACAACCAGCTCCCGTTGCTGATGATGATGAAGGTGCTGAGGGTGGCGCCAATGATGATTCAGACTTTTCTGCGTCAAGCGGCGACGTTTTCTTTGAATTCCTTGCTGGCCACGAAGGAAATAACGGGTCAGTCCGTGCCATTTTTTACATGCTTGCGCATGAGTGCCCATACCCCATACCCACAAAAGCCGTTAGCACTGAGATAGTTGGAAACCAGACCCTGAGACTTGGAGTGATGGAGAACTACATAAGGTCACAATAAGTTGTGTGGTAACGAGCGGGACGACAGTAGATTACTGTCTACCACCAAAGTAAACGGTGGTGGCAAGGATTCGAAACTCTGACCTCTGTAACGCGCTGAGACAGACTGCCTCGCCTATCTTCATCCGTGTAAGTGTTGATGCTTGCTTTCGCACTTACCGAGCTCCGGCTTATCGAGTTTGCTTTGTCTTTGCAGACCATGCACGTGCAAATTGTAGTGACATACAACTTTGCTTATTCGTTTAACACACATTATCGTTTATCTGAACTCGCGCCGTCAAACGCGGTGGCTACCTGACCGTTGCCCGTGCACGTTACACGCACGCTTCTGCAATACACACCAACCACTCTCGCCCTACTTGCAGTGTTTTCCTTCTTATGGGTTGTGGGAAGCATTGTCTTGGTGATCGTGGTAGCGTATTGCGGAGTACCAATGTAACGGACAGGTGGTCCATGCATAATGGGAAGGACCAGTGAACGCGAATAATAAGGAAACCACTTGGTAAGATTTACCAAACTTGCAAACTCCCAAGGGAGACACCGTACCAGGCATGCTGCACCTCCAAGTTGATAAGCAAACGCCCTAAACACGCTCAAAGGCCACCAGTCAGAGCAATTTCCCAAGACATATACCCCAGCATTGTAAGTGTTACTGTTTATCTTGTTGCAGTCAAGGTGGTACAACCATCACACCCACCACATCGGAAAGCTTTGTCGCAAAGGCGCACAACCTTGTAACACACTCAGCACATAGACGCAACCTGCATTACTCATTTAGGGGGTTTTATCGTGTAGCAACAGCCCACAGGTTGACGCAGAACGACAAAATATGGCTCCACGTGTAACGGGCAAGGCGAATCTGGGTGAATAGGCGAGATGGCGATCGGTCTGAAATGGATCCGAGATAGACTCGGTGTCAGTATTTGATGAACAAACACTGGGCCGACGTACAACACACCGTTATCTGGCAGCTCACACACACGAAGAACACAGACACCAGCAGGGAGTGTATATCGGGCAAACGTGTTTTACAGTCGTGCTCAGGGGTATCCACAGTTCGGGGAAGGGACCCCTGTAGCACCCAGCCCGTTCGTAACATCCGAATTTCGATAGGTTTTCACTCGGTTTCCGGTCGGTTTGTTTATTAGCCATTTTACACGGATCTAAAATGAATTGATACGAAGGAAATTGACGACCGAAGCAATGTACAATGCTTAGTTGACGTTTCATTTAAATGTACTGGTTTAATTCATCGAAAAGTCCTGAAAACCTGAGTATAGATCTCCCTGTTTTTCTCACTCGAAAAAGCTGAGGTTAGGATAATTATTCTGAAAGTCATAAATTTGGAGACAGAAATGAGTGTCGTAATACATAAATTGAGTTGTTGAAAGGAATTAACGAAGCATATCACGTATTTCAAACGATTCGCAAAAACCACTAGAAAACCGGCCAGAAACCGCTCCGAAACCGCCCATGTAGCACTGATCCCCATGTTAACGTTGAGTTCCGATGGGGATTTGATAAGGATGTTGACTGACTATTTTTGCGGGGCAAGACCTATATACTTGTGAAGGAAATTCTCGAAACGTTACATAGATCATGGTTTTTCGCCCCTTCGAATTGTCTTTGCCCGCTGGTGGTTGGTTGTGTTCCGGAGTTGATGCACTATTTCCACTTTTAACTGCATCCATTTTCGCATTGTCTCATACCGCATGTTACATTCCATAGATTAAACAATGCTAATATCCTAAACAAGCCTAGTGAGGTCCATGAACTTGAATTATGAACTACAATTCCTCCTCCATTTCAGTGGTCGGGATTCTGTCCATTTTAGCACCTCAGTAGATGTAACTGCCATCTGATGCAAAAGAGAAGACAAAAAAATTTATTTTACCTTCCTTTGCCTAGATGCATATTCATAAAGTACAATAACCTTCTCTAGGCTCCAGTTCACTGTGACAGGGATTCAGTCGCGTTATGGTTGGAATACGGTTAGGATCCGGTCGGACAAACCAATAACCAACCCATGTAGCAATCCCAACCATATCCCGATGGGGCCCCCATTGGGATTCGGTTGGGATGCATTGGGTTTTGGTTGGGACACCCTAGCCTAAAGGTTGGGTTTTGGTTGGGATAGGAAACGCATCCCGATTGGACCCCAAATGGGTTCCCGATGGGGATAGCCCAACTTCCTGGTAGGTTTGAAATGCTTTCCTAAATTTACCCATTTTCCCAACCCAGTTAACTGAATCTCGGTAAACGACCTACTGTTCCCAGTTCACGTATTTTCCCTCGTATACCACTGGAAAGAATAAAACCAAGTAGCGAAAGGCATACGTGGAATTGTATTGTAACAAAGTTGTCAAACAATGTACAGGTAAGTCCAGGTCATTCTTCCTTTGTTATTTTCTTCCAGGAAAATTCAACTGACCTCTGCAATGGTACGGTAAAGTGACGGAAAAATTATTAATCACGTGCACCCATGTATAGTTATACTGATGAAAAGTGGATTATTAACGGAAATCCGTAAAAGAAAGTATCAAAATTAAATGTTGATAAATGTGCTTCACAATGCATCGCATACAATTACACATGAAGCAGTGGTTCACTGAATTTCAAAACGCATGCGTATGCAATATTTTACCTGGGTTCCCTGCCCGACGATCCGCGGTCCTTGGCGTTGTTAAACCAGTGTTGTATATGCTTCTCGGTATCCCCGTCGGAGATCTTTCAGCCGCTCACTGTTGTTAATGGCGTCTAAAGTCGTATGAATTATGTGATACGAAAAAACCTGCCTTTAATTACGCTCATTAGTCGTAGCTGTGAGACGGCGGTCTTAGTAACACTGCCTGACCAGCAACACTGCTTTGCAAGCTCATCGCTAATCATCAGGGACAACATTTTTTCGGACTAATTCCCGAAGGTCATTTGTTACAGTCCTGACAAGCATGGAAACCTGGAACAATAATGAGCAATATTGTTATCTTACCAGGTGGTCGTAGTTCGACAGAACATCCAAATCACCGTCCATGGTTTTTAAGTCTGTCAATGTGGTGGCTCTTGTCGGCTTGTAGTATGATTGCATCCCGGGTGTTTGTCGTGAGCTGGATAAGTCGTTTACTCGGCTCTGTAACGTCTCGAACCCGGAGTTCAGCAGTGCTATGATGGTGGAGAATTTTATATTCATGTCTCACCATGGCGGCCACTGAAGTCTGCAACTTGTCCACCTTTTTTCCCAACTGTTCCACGGTGGTATGTATCGTTTCAACGGACTTCTCGTTGAAACTAGTGGAACTAGCATTTTCAAAATTACATGGTGGTATAAATGAATCTAGTAAGAACTGGTTGACTTACGATATAGGGGACAAAATCGGAATTCGATTGCCGGTTTCCAGTATACGGGATACTGGTTGTGGCGTGGAGGACGGTCTGGATGATGGGAAATATTTAGTTAGGTTGCTTAACATACCCCGCTGTCTGACTAGCAGTACGACATTGTTTCGGTAGACTTGGAACAACTACCGGTTCCAGGGGTCGTTTTTTTGCGTTTGGTTCGCAATCGGTATCTTCTGAGTCACTGCTAAAAGTGACGGGTCCTCTGCAGGAGTAAGAAAATGACAATGGAATACCTTTTGCGTGTTGTATACCTCGTTGCAAACAGTGTCATTGGTACTGTCGCATCAGAGGCCTCTGAAGTGTCATCCCGCAGATATTCTGACTGACACTCCTGAATCTCATGGAAACTTTCTGGTGCAATCGTTTAAGTTTTAAAGTGTACTCGTACCTGAACTAAACAGTTCACGACATTCATAAACGGGAATGTCGTCGGGCAACTGTTTACCTAAAATTAACATGCTTCGATATTCCGAAGCACGTCTCACGCTTGGCCATCTTGTGTGTTTGGAATCCACAAGCGAGCTGCGATGTATAATTGCAACTGAACCGTCCTTCGCGAAACGTACGAGCCGAAACATCTGAAAAGGAAATTCATTGGTATTATTAAAAGTATTTAATTCTTGAAAAAGTATGCAACACAGGGATAACTACAAGGTACTTAAAGCATGGCAATAACAAACATTTACACTCAATATCGACAGTTGTAGCGGAGAAAACATCCACACCCAACTTACCGACGGAGAAAACGTACAAATAAGTAGATGGCAAATAATTTGTGAAAAATGGTTGTGGATTAATAAATCGTTTGAAATGAATGATATTATCCGAAATGTTGACAATGACACCAGGAAACCCGTGTACAATGACTACATTGTCCGGAGATCGATCAGTGAAAAGGCATTCCTAAGAAAGAAAAAGTTATCACATATCGGTGTTCGGATTAGTGGCGAACCAGTGTCATCCACATAGGAATTCCGCTGTAATGGAAGAGGAAGAGATTGGCCCTCAGTCAATCTCTTGTACAATTGTTGGCCAGGATTTCTGGGTCCTTTGATAAGACATTTCAAATAACCAAGATAGGATTCGAAAGGAAAGGCAGAGGAGTAGTCCAGCGTTCCGTGTAGAAGTACATCATCATTCAAATGAATCAAATTGTGAACAATATAAACGAGTTCTTTAGAACCGTAAAAAAGTTCAAATTGTTGGACAAACATGGAGAGAAGATCAGCTGCGAACTGGTGGTAACGAACATACAAACGGGGGTGACAGAGAATGTACACCGCTATTGAGAGTGTCAAAAAATGGTGGTACGCATCTTCCGGTAGTAGGTGTATCAAACATACGGGTCCCAGGTACAGTAAGAATTGTCGGTATTCGCTAGCTTTCCAGCGTTCCATGTCGTTGATATGCCGACATTTTCGCGGAAAATCACATGTAATACCAACATGTGATTGTAGAATGCGATTCCCTAGTTCCTCGGCGACAGATGGACTAATACCGGCAAACCTATCCCTGGGACCACTAATCCAGGACTGAAGCAACTTCTTCATTACACCCAAGCATACCAGATGCATATAGTCATGGCAGAATGTGCGAATCATGTCTATGCTTAGAGCCAAAAATGGACTGTTCGACTCCGGTAAGTGGTGCTTCTTGTGCCTTTTTGCGCGGAAGCTTTTGTCCGTCCTTGGTTTGGCCGTTATAGACGGGAAGGTCATTTTACCACCGGTGCAGTAACCTGGCTGTATGCATCTATCACACCCAAAATAAGCGTTGTGTCCCTTAACTTGACGGACAAACGCTCGTGCGGGGGTGTCACAGATAATGGCAGAGAGGGTACATTCGTAGGACACACCGTGATGTACAACCCCGTGTTCCAACACCATCTTCAGTTCATCAATGCACTCCCGCAGGAACTGTTCAACGGGTTTCGGTTTACCTCTACCGCAGTAAAATCCCACAGTAAATATTTCACTCATTTGTGGTCTGATTATTCTTGCTAATATCGGCCACAACTGCAAGTCGGAGGAGCGATAAATGACCGTTTCGTCACAGTGTATTTGTATATCCAAGATGCATTCCGGTAGTTTCAGCGAGTTTATCAAACCAGAAAGTCCTTTAACAAGTCCCATGTGAAAATAATTTCCGTTCTGCAAACTCCGGACATTGCACTGCCTTGGTGTCCCGCACAGAGTCCTGGAGTCCTTCGGAATGTTTGCGAAATGTCTTCCAAGTATGCGCAGCACAACAGCACGTTGAGACATGTTAAAGCGAAATTTAACAAAATATTGGCGTAATTGGTTGAGCATTTCAAAAGTTTCATCGGCCTTTTCAATATCTGATATGAGGAATCCATATTATTCGTATACGTTAATATACCAGAAACATCCTCAACGTCTGCTACAGGCACACATGCAGACGGCGCTGCTTGAACCTCTTTAAATGATACCGACGAAGTTGATGGCACCAACTGGGTGTTATCAAGGTTGATAACATCACCACGGTGTCTGGATTCTGCAAGAGTTGTTGACAATGCAGTCTTATCCTCAGCAATAAATATGGAACATCCATGACGATGTTCCCATAAGGAGGCGTCCGAACAACACGGGCACAAGACTTGCATCAATACTTTCCGCCGAAGGCGAAATCATTGCAATCGTGATAGTCCGGACATGATGGCGTTTTATCTAAAAACGAGAATGTAGACAGAAATGTTACCAAGGGTTCACTACATTACCTATCTAGAAAGAAAAACAGAAGTAAATAACAACAGCCCATCCAGTAGTATTACAGGGTGGACATTGGATGAGCTTTTGTTATTTACTTCTGTTTTTCTTTCTAGATAGGTAATGTAGTGAACCCTTGGTAACATTTCTGTCTACATTCTCGTTTTTAGATAAAACGCCATCATGTCCGGACTATCACGATTGCAATGATTTCGCCTTCGGCGGAAAGTATTGATGCAAGTCTTGTGCCCGTGTTGTTCGGACGCCTCCTTATGGGAACATCGTCATGGATGTTCCATATTTATTGCTGAGGATAAGACTGCATTGTCAACAACTCTTGCAGAATCCAGACACCGTGGTGATGTTATCAACCTTGATAACACCCAGTTGGTGCCATCAACTTCGTCGGTATCATTTAAAGAGGTTCAAGCAGCGCCGTCTGCATGTGTGCCTGTAGCAGACGTTGAGGATGTTTCTGGTATATTAACGTATACGAATAATATGGATTCCTCATATCAGATATTGAAAAGGCCGATGAAACTTTTGAAATGCTCAACCAATTACGCCAATATTTTGTTAAATTTCGCTTTAACATGTCTCAACGTGCTGTTGTGCTGCGCATACTTGGAAGACATTTCGCAAACATTCCGAAGGACTCCAGGACTCTGTGCGGGACACCAAGGCAGTGCAATGTCCGGAGTTTGCAGAACGGAAATTATTTTCACATGGGACTTGTTAAAGGACTTTCTGGTTTGATAAACTCGCTGAAACTACCGGAATGCATCTTGGATATACAAATACACTGTGACGAAACGGTCATTTATCGCTCCTCCGACTTGCAGTTGTGGCCGATATTAGCAAGAATAATCAGACCACAAATGAGTGAAATATTTACTGTGGGATTTTACTGCGGTAGAGGTAAACCGAAACCCGTTGAACAGTTCCTGCGGGAGTGCATTGATGAACTGAAGATGGTGTTGGAACACGGGGTTGTACATCACGGTGTGTCCTACGAATGTACCCTCTCTGCCATTATCTGTGACACCCCCGCACGAGCGTTTGTCCGTCAAGTTAAGGGACACAACGCTTATTTTGGGTGTGATAGATGCATACAGCCAGGTTACTGCACCGGTGGTAAAATGACCTTCCCGTCTATAACGGCCAAACCAAGGACGGACAAAAGCTTCCGCGCAAAAAGGCACAAGAAGCACCACTTACCGGAGTCGAACAGTCCATTTTTGGCTCTAAACATAGACATGATTCGCACATTCTGCCATGACTATATGCATCTGGTATGCTTGGGTGTAATGAAGAAGTTGCTTCAGTCCTGGATTAGTGGTCCCAGGGATAGGTTTGCCGGTATTAGTCCATCTGTCGCCGAGGAACTAGGGAATCGCATTCTACAATCACATGTTGGTATTACATGTGATTTTCCGCGAAAATGTCGGCATATCAACGACATGGAACGCTGGAAAGCTAGCGAATACCGACAATTCTTACTGTACCTGGGACCCGTATGTTTGATACACCTACTACCGGAAGATGCGTACCACCATTTTTTGACACTCTCAATAGCGGTGTACATTCTCTGTCACCCCCGTTTGTATGTTCGTTACCACCAGTTCGCAGCTGATCTTCTCTCCATGTTTGTCCAACAATTTGAACTTTTTTACGGTTCTAAAGAACTCGTTTATATTGTTCACAATTTGATTCATTTGAATGATGATGTACTTCTACACGGAACGCTGGACTACTCCTCTGCCTTTCCTTTCGAATCCTATCTTGGTTATTTGAAATGTCTTATCAAAGGACCCAGAAATCCTGGCCAACAATTGTACAAGAGATTGACTGAGGGCCAATCTCTTCCTCTTCCATTACAGCGGAATTCCTATGTGGATGACACTGGTTCGCCACTAATCCGAACACCGATATGTGATAACTTTTTCTTTCTTAGGAATGCCTTTTCACTGATCGATCTCCGGACAATGTAGTCATTGTACACGGGTTTCCTGGTGTCATTGTCAACATTTCGGATAATATCATTCATTTCAAACGATTTATTAATCCACAACCATTTTTCACAAATTATTTGCCATCTACTTATTTGTACGTTTTCTCCGTCGGTAAGTTGGGTGTGGATGTTTTCTCCGCTACAACTGTCGATATTGAGTGTAAATGTTTGTTATTGCCATGCTTTAAGTACCTTGTAGTTATCCCTGTGTTGCATACTTTTTCAAGAATTAAATACTTTTAATAATACCAATGAATTTCCTTTTCAGATGTTTCGGCTCGTACGTTTCGCGAAGGACGGTTCAGTTGCAATTATACATCGCAGCTCGCTTGTGGATTCCAAACACACAAGATGGCCAAGCGTGAGACGTGCTTCGGAATATCGAAGCATGTTAATTTTAGGTAAACAGTTGCCCGACGACATTCCCGTTTATGAATGTCGTGAACTGTTTAGTTCAGGTACGAGTACACTTTAAAACTTAAACGATTGCACCAGAAAGTTTCCATGAGATTCAGGAGTGTCAGTCAGAATATCTGCGGGATGACACTTCAGAGGCCTCTGATGCGACAGTACCAATGACACTGTTTGCAACGAGGTATACAACACGCAAAAGGTATTCCATTGTCATTTTCTTACTCCTGCAGAGGACCCGTCACTTTTAGCAGTGACTCAGAAGATACCGATTGCGAACCAAACGCAAAAAACGACCCCTGGAACCGGTAGTTGTTCCAAGTCTACCGAAACAATGTCGTACTGCTAGTCAGACAGCGGGGTATGTTAAGCAACCTAACTAAATATTTCCCATCATCCAGACCGTCCTCCACGCCACAACCAGTATCCCGTATACTGGAAACCGGCAATCGAATTCCGATTTTGTCCCCTATATCGTAAGTCAACCAGTTCTTACTAGATTCATTTATACCACCATGTAATTTTGAAAATGCTAGTTCCACTAGTTTCAACGAGAAGTCCGTTGAAACGATACATACCACCGTGGAACAGTTGGGAAAAAAGGTGGACAAGTTGCAGACTTCAGTGGCCGCCATGGTGAGACATGAATATAAAATTCTCCACCATCATAGCACTGCTGAACCCCGGGTTCGAGACGTTACAGAGCCGAGTAAACGACTTATCCAGCTCACGACAAACACCCGGGATGCAATCATACTACAAGCCGACAAGAGCCACCACATTGACAGACTTAAAAACCATGGACGGTGATTTGGATGTTCTGTCGAACTACGACCACCTGGTAAGATAACAATATTGCTCATTATTGTTCCAGGTTTCCATGCTTGTCAGGACTGTAACAAATGACCTTCGGGAATTAGTCCGAAAAAATGTTGTCCCTGATGATTAGCGATGAGCTTGCAAAGCAGTGTTGCTGGTCAGGCAGTGTTACTAAGACCGCCGTCTCACAGCTACGACTAATGAGCGTAATTAAAGGCAGGTTTTTTCGTATCACATAATTCATACGACTTTAGACGCCATTAACAACAGTGAGCGGCTGAAAGATCTCCGACGGGGATACCGAGAAGCATATACAACACTGGTTTAACAACGCCAAGGACCGCGGATCGTCGGGCAGGGAACCCAGGTAAAATATTGCATACGCATGCGTTTTGAAATTCAGTGAACCACTGCTTCATGTGTAATTGTATGCGATGCATTGTGAAGCACATTTATCAACATTTAATTTTGATACTTTCTTTTACGGATTTCCATTAATAATCCACTTTTCATCAGTATAACTATACATGGGTGCACGTGATTAATAATTTTTCCGTCACTTTACCGTACCATTGCAGAGGTCAGTTGAATTTTCCTGGAAGAAAATAACAAAGGAAGAATGACCTGGACTTACCTGTACATTGTTTGACAACTTTGTTACAATACAATTCCACGTATGCCTTTCGCTACTTGGTTTTATTCTTTCCAGTGGTATACGAGGGAAAATACGTGAACTGGGAACAGTGGGTCGTTTACCGAGATTCAGTTAACTGGGTTGGGAAAATGGGTAAATTTAGGAAAGCATTTCAAACCTACCAGGAAGTTGGGCTATCCCCATCGGGAACCCATTTGGGGTCCAATCGGGATGCGTTTCCTATCCCAACCAAAACCCAACCTTTAGGCTAGGGTGTCCCAACCAAAACCCAATGCATCCCAACCGAATCCCAATGGGGGCCCCATCGGGATATGGTTGGGACTGCTACATGGGTGGTCTGTTTTCGGGCGGTTTTGGATCAGTTTGTTACTATTACGCCGATCGGTTTTCGGGCGGTTTCCCGAGTGGTTTGCGACCGATTTCCTGGACGGTTTCCGAGCGATTTGTATCAGTCGTTTGAAGTAAGTACTATGCTTTGTTGATTTATTTCACTAACCGAAATTACGTATTAGGATGCTCTTTCTACCTACTAGTTTATGATTTCCCGAATATCTGTCGTTATTTCATCCATTTCTATAGACTAAATAGGGCGATCTATACTTATGTTTGCAGGACACTTCCATGAAATGAAGCAGTACATTAAAATGAAACGCCTACCAAGCATTGCACGTTACATCGGTCGTCTGTTTTCTTCGTATTAATTCCATGTTTATCTGTGTAAAATGAATACTATAAGAACCGACCGAAACCGATGGAAAACCGATCAAAAACCGGCCGTAAGCCGATCGGTCTCAGAACGATTTTGCTACAAGGGGGTGATGTATTCAGTGTCTATCTTTGGAGTTCGATAACAGTTCAGTTCAGATCAGTTTGCACAGGACTTGGTGTGGCTAGAGCCAATCGTGTGTCCAGATAGTTGTGTTGTCGGCGCGTTTCCGTAGCTCTCAACACTGCGTGATTTTCTTTTTCTGAAAGGCAGAAATTTTGTGCAGTATCAGCCCGGGCAGAGTAAGGTGGAAACAATAAGTAAATTGCATCTGACCCTAAAAGCTGCTTAACATAGTTCGGGGTGTACTGCCACCCAACATAGGTCTACTGCTTTCTTAAAAGCCTTCACGGTTGTGGTATTTATGACCTCTTCCGGGAGCTTATTCCAATAGGGTACCACTCCATTTGAGAAGTACTTCACCCTAATTTGGAGCCTCGAATGCTTCCTTTGTAATCTAAGGCTACGCCCCCTTGTACCTCTCTCGGAGATCAGACAGAAAAGGTCTTCTCGTCTTATTCCTGACAGTCCTTTCATTACCTTGAAGGTTTCTATCAAATCCCCGCGAATGCGCCTTCTTTCCATCGAGAACAGGTCTAGGGCACGGAGACGCTCTGTGAAGTTAAACCCCCTTTGCCCAGCCACCATTCTAGTGGCTAGCCCTTGCATTTTCTCCAGACAGTCGATATCTTTCTGGTAGTACGGTGCCCAGGCCTGCACGCAGTACTCCATATGCGGCCTAACTATGGCCTGATATATCGGAACGAAAATCTCCGGATCTCTACACGACATAATAGATCTAACTCGAAAGAGTTCTCTCCTGGCCGTGTTGGCTGCTGAGGTGCACTGCTTTGACGGCTTAAAGCAGTTGTCCATTATAACGCCCAAGTCTTTGACCTGCGAGACCACTTGCAACGAACCCACATCATTCCCACTAGCCCCTGTATTTGTGGTCAAGCATTGACACTTAGTGAGGTTTAGTGGAAGGTCCCATTTGCGTGCCCAGTTTTGTACTGCTAACACGTCAAGTTCTATATCTACTCCAGCTATATTGCTGTCACCGGCAAACATAAAGGTGGGGTTTGTAAGCCCACGTGCTAGGTCGTTGATGAAGATGAGGAAGAGCAGAGGGCCGAGCACCGAGCCCTGTGGCATCCCACTTGTTACACCTTCCGGTTTTGAAACATGACTCCCCACCTTAACACTAAAGGTTCGCCCTGCTAAGAAACTACTTATCCATTGTCTTGCCTTTCCAACAATTCCCATGGACTGCAGTTTGACGTCCAGAAATCTGTGGTTCACAGAATCAAACTCCTTGCTGAAGTCCAAGTAGCAAACTGCAATCGATTGCCCTTCGTCCAGACGCTTGGTTACCTCATCGAGGAACAGCAGGAGGTTCGTCAGACAGGATCGTCCTGCCACAAACCCATGCTGAGAATTTGATATGAGGTTGTGTTGAACCAAATGCCTAGATATCTGTTTCCTGACTACTCGCTCCAAACACTTACACAGTACTGAAGTCAAGCTAACCGGCCGGTAATTTTCGGCCTTTTGCCGGGGTCCACTCTTGTAAATACCTACCACTGTTGCTCTCCTCCAGTCTCCCGGCACAATTCCCTCTCTAAGTGACGTTTCATACAGCTTCGTCACCGGAGCCTTCAGGACCTCGGCCAGAGGCTGAACGATTGCTGGATGAATCCCGTCTGGACCTGCTGCTTTATTTCTATTCAACGTTTGCAACTCCGCGTACACTTCTTCTTCTCCTACAGTAAGTTCGGGTATTGGAGGCGCCTGTGGGCCTTCCATTCTTTCCTCCAAACTATTTTCTGGTCGATATATGCTCTTGAAGAATTCCAAGAGTATGTCAGCCTTGTCTTCGTCGTTAGAGCTAGTCGTCCCTGTGCTCCTTCCAAAGTTGCTACGCTCTCTCTCATACGTTTGTGAGATTGCACGTACGCGTAGAATCGCTTTGGGTTTGTGCGGACCGACGCTCGAAGGCATATTTCTTCACTCTTTGGATCTCTTGAGCTCTGTTCCTAGCCATCTTATGGCTATTCCATGCCCCCTGAGTTCTGTACAGCTTGTACGCCGACCATCGTTGCCTACGAATAACTATGGCCTTGCGGACTTTTGACTTCCACCATGGGGGTAGATTACTACTGCTTGCCACCGTCAGGGGTGCGAACTCATCTATAAGTTCGAGTAGCCCCATTTTGATGGTCTCTCAACGTTCCTCTACGGAGGCGTTTGTGTGTCTCGGTGTCCACTGAATTTCCTCCGCTGCCCTCTTTAGTTCCTCTATGTTGATTCTCCCATAGCGCCGACGTAACACGATTTCCTACGCGCCTTCCTTAGTCTTAGTGTGACCCTTAGGACTACATGATCACTTTTTCCAAGTGGCTCTTCCCACTTAATTTCCTTAACGTCATGATGGTGCCGCGTTATGATTAAGTCAAGGAGAGACGGGTGCTGTCCACCTCTGTGTCTAGTGGCCTGTGTCACGTTGCGTAAGTGCATGTGACTGGACCCACTGCTGAAACTTGTCGCCCGTTGATCCGCTTGGTGCCATCCCGCTTTCCCAGTTAATTTCGGGTAGGTTGAGATCCCCTAATAAGATGAACTCCTTTGTCTGTGCCAGCAACGCATCCAGCATTTGCAAGAGCTCAACGTCTTCCTCGTCTGTGGCTAGCGGTGCCCTGTAGATACAGATAATGCATACTGTACGCCCCCTCGATCCTGATAAAGCAGGATCTGGCCTGTACATTGCCGGAGATTAAGTTGAACGGAGCCTCCCAATGGCCTATGTCGCTCCGTATTAGAAGTGCCACTCCGCCCCCTGCCTTCCATCTGTTCTATCCTGTCTGTAGGCAGCGTATCCCTGGAAGCGCATGTCAGTATATGGCTTTATCCAAGTTTCCGTCAACGCAACGACATCAGACTCTGCGATCCTAGCCGTCAACTCCCCTCTTTTTCCCGGGAGACTGCAGGTGTTGGTGTACCATATTGACGGTTCCCTGGTCCTCGTTACTGACTTCATTGCTAATTCTAGGGCTAGGGTATCCTCGGGCGCAATCTCCGAGGTGATGCTCCGTTTTTTGCCTCTAAAGGTGTCGGCGGTGCAGCATCTTGCATATCGAGTGACACTGAGTTTCGTGGCTTTTTCTTTCCCACCCGTCGACCCGGTGTCAGGCTCGACATGCACAACGGACGTTACCCCATTTTGAGTCGCCGTATCGATGGCCCGGGATGGTTTTGCGACCACCTCAGCCCAACTGGTTTCCTCGGCTTTTCCCTCTGATACCTCCAACTTCGCTGGTTGCACCAGAGAGGACTTTTTGGGAGTCTCCTTTAGAATCGGGCTGGCTGGCTGCACGTTCTCAACACCAACCGGACTGAATGCCCTGTGAGTCCTCTTCTTTTTGGTCTTTCTAACTTCCTGATCTTTGGCTTTTTGTATACCGGAGCCTGAAGCCACCTTTGGTACCTGGATTACTCCTTGGGCCTTAGGTGTTGACTTCCCAAGAGGAGTCATCTCCAGTTTCGCTATATGTAGCTTCGGCCTCTTAAGATCAGGTGTGTCCGTTCTCAGCGAGACTATGGCATTAGCCGGTTTGACAAATGCTGGGCTGTCAGGTGTAACCCTAACCATTCCCTGCGTGTTGCCCTCAACTGCTCCCGCCCTGGACAGCAGCGTATCCCTCCAGTATACACTGTGGAATACAACTACCAGGGGTCGTGGCGGCGCTGGTTGTGCTCCATGCCATAGTCCTATTCGATGGCACTTGACTATTGGTGTCGTAGGAGTTAGGCCAGCCATCCTAAAAACCTCAGTCACATGCCGGCGGTTTTCCTCTTTCCTGATCCTACCGTCTTTTACGATGTTCTCCCTAAGGTTATGAAGTGGCAGTCTTCTACTTCTGTCTGCTATGACCTCAGCATCACGCTTCATGCGTTGCACCTCAACATCTAGGCGTTTGACCTGCTCCTTGAAAGATTCCACTTCCGTCAGGAGGCTGTTCCCTACATTGGTGAATCCTGCTACCTCTTTGCTGTCTTTGCCCTTTGGCTTGGGTTGTCTTTTTTTATTTTTGTGCTCTGGCACCCGGTTTTCCTTTCCCTCTAGGCTATGGATCGAACTGGCTCTCTCTAGTCTTGGTTCCAGCTTCACGTTCGTGTCCCCTTTCCCTAGTTCGCCTCGAATTATACGCGAGCACTCGCTTTCAAACGCAAAGCAGTGGGCGCATATCCAATTGAGCGGTGGGTACTTGATGTGCAGCTCGAAGTCTTCCTCTTTCACCTTGGAGCACCTCTGATGATACCAAATGCAACACTGGTCGCATTGAATTCCCTCATCTTGCACCAGGTCCGTGCATTTCTTGTTCCCACAGCTTACTGCCTGACCAATGGGATTACCCTCTGTCCCATTCATTTCGGCAGTGATGGTCGAGTTTGTTTCAAAAATACCGTCTCGAACACCAGTGGGACAATAACACAACCTTTTGAACAGACACAAACGGTACACTAAGGCAAGTGCAGCAAACCCGCACACTAAAAAGTTCCACAGAAACGGCACACTAGAAAAAGCGCCAAAAAAGATGTTAGCCGGTATCAGTTGCACTGACATCAACAAAAAACACCAAAAAGGAGACCAAAAGGTACACTCAGTTTTTGAAGAGAATAAAATCTTCTGAAGAGAGTGAACTCTTCAAAAAGTACGCGTACCAAAATACTAATTACGATACGTTAGTTCGGCGAAATAACGTGTGTTATTCCACGCGGCAGCTCACAAGGTCAGGTTCAAGGGTATTCGATTGTCTCCCGATGATATCTGAAAGTAACGGAGGAAGATAAGAAATGCACTGATTAGGCACCAGGGGGAAATTCGCAAGATGTCTGGTTGAGATACTCCTGTGGCCACTACACCAGTAAAATCCAGAACGGCTCGCCGGCGTAGCGCAGTGTGGCTAGATGTTCTTGAATTTTCGAATTCCTGACTTGAAGTTCAGTTCAGTTCAGTTCAGTTCACTTCAGTTTGCACAGGACAGGTAGTGGCCACGGCCAATCGAGCGTCCAGAATTCCTTCGATGGTATGCACACCAGTTATGCACCCACCACTGCCGGGTGTATTTCGTCGGATCACCGCTGAAAATGAGAGGGAAACGAAAAACCTCATCGCACATCAACTGCGATACATTATGCATCGTAAGCTTTCACTGAGACTCTATGCAATGAGCGAAAAGGTCTATTTAAACATACTCCAGAAGGACCACAGTGCTACCCGTCATCCATCTAGTTGGCATACCCAAGGCTCACTACAAGGAAATATCTCGTACCACTTGCGGTCCAGGGCACCTTTGAAGGATCGGACGGTCTGCAGATCTATCATTCCACCAGGCAGACCGTTTCAACTGTTCAGAACCCTGTTGATGAAGAAGTGCGATCCAGCCATCAACCCAGCTCGGGCTTTTATCATCTTCTTTCCATGTCCCCTCGTTCTGGAATCTACGGCCACTTGGAATAGACTATCTGGTCTAAGGCCAGAAAAGCCCTCCATAACCTTGAACGTTTCTATAAGATCCCTTGACGTCTGCTTCTCCCCAACGAGAATATACTCAGATAACAGAGTCCGTGCTCGTACTTCTTAGCCCTCTGCCCCTCAACCATTATCGTGGCGAGCCGTTGGACTTCCTCTAGGCAGGCAGCTTCCTTTTTGTAGAAGGGTGACCAAGCCCGCACGCTACCTTCTAATTGAGGTCGTACTATAGCCATGTAAATAGGTACGAATACCTCCGGCTTCCGGCACGGCAAAGCTGATCGCAGTCTAAAGAGCTCCCCACGAGCCTTAGGCGCAGCAGCGTTGCACTGCTCCGACCATTTGAAGTCACTGTTCATGATGACCCCAAGGTCTTTAATCCTGCATACTGCCTCTACGGTGAACAGCCCTTGATCATGAGCGACGGTTAGGCTCTGTGTTGCCCTTGACAACAAAAGGCTTTTTTCAGCGTTCAGAGGTAAGTCCCATTTGTATGCCCAGTTCAGGACGGTACCTATATCCCTCCCTAGTCCGCCCTACCCTCAGATCCAACAATCTTCGCATCATCCGCAAAAATAAAGCTAGCCGATTGAGGAGCGGATGCCAGGCCAATAATAAACAACAAGAATATAGCCGGGCTCAGGACGGACCCCTGTGATACACCACTGGTGACGTTCACCAAACTGGAGCACCTATCCCCAACTTTGACGTAAAACGTCCTGCGGGAGAGGAAGTCCTCCAGCCACCTAAACACTGGCCCGCCTATGCCGAAAGTCTCGATCTTGCATAGCAAAAGACGATGATTAACGGAGTCAAACGCCTTGCTAAAGTCCAGGTAGCTTACCTCAACTTCCTTACCTTCGTCCAGTCGTCGAGTTACTTCATCTAAGAAGCACAGGAGATTGGTCAGGCAAGATCTCTTTTTCAGGAATCCATGCTGCACCGGACTTAACTTGGAGTGCTCCAGTAAGTGCTGGCAGATGTGGGCACGAACGATGTTCTCAAGGACCTTACATAGGATGCTAGTTAGGCTTACCGACCTGTTGCTCTGCACATCCGACTTAGGGCCGACTCTTATATATTGCCACGACTGCCGCGACTTTACAGTCCTGAGGCAGCTTACCCTAGTCCAACGTGGATCTGTACAGCCTGCATACCGATGGAGCTATGACATCCGCCAACGGCTTGATGATAGCTGGATGAATGCCATCTGGGTCCTCTGACTTGTGGCTGTTTAGCTCTTGTAGGTACTTACGCACGCTTTCCTCTGAGGAGAAGGATGCACCAGAGTCAAGTCTACTCGTACCCCACTATCCATTCTATGTACACTACCAAAGTATTCCCCCAGGGCGTCTGCTTTGCACTGGTCGTCAGTGACAATACCATAGTCTCTAGTGGATAGCGGACCTAAGGCATTTCTTGTTGAGCCTTTAGACTGTACATAACTGTAGAATTTCTTCGGCTGTTGTCTCACAGACTGGGCCAATTTGAGCTCAAATTCCCGCTTGGAAGTTCTCAAAAGGCTTACAGTCTCGTTTCTCAGCTTCGTATAGCGGTTCCAGGCTAGCTGACTGCCGGAAGCTTTGTACTGGTTCCAGCTGCGGTTTCTACATCCGATGGCCTTGGCTATTGCAGCCTTCCACCACATGGGCTTGCCCACACCACTCTTTCGTTTTAAGGGTGCGAACTTTTCCTGTGGGGCAATCAGGGATCCCTTAATGGTCTGCCAGCGCTCCCCGACAGTAGCCTCCTCTGTCGTGTCCCAGGTCAAACCCATCGCCCTATTACGAAGCCTATCTATGTCCATACTACCGAAATGTCTGACCAGCCTTGAAGGTACCTCGGGTTGCCGCATGCATAGGATTATTTTGACACACGTGGTCATTCTTGCCCAGCGGTGCACAATAATGCAGTCCAGACACATCGTTGGGGTAGTTCGTTATAGCTAGATCGAGCAAGGATGGAATGCATCCAGTCCTATATCTGGTATTTTCCCTAATAAGCTGGTGCGACCCATTGGCATACAGCCACTCAAAGTGGGTTTGCTCCCCGATCCCGGAACACAGACCTCAGCCACCCAGTCGATGTACGGGAGGTTGAAGTTACCAACTATGAGGGTCTTTTGTGTGTCCTTAACTGGTTCAGTCAAGATCCGCGGTAAACAAACGTCCTGTTCGTGGTTAGTGCTTGGTGCCCTGTAGACACAGACAACGTTAACCCTTCTGCCTGAAAGGATGATCGTAGCTGCGCATAACTGGATATTGCGAGTGCACTTCTTGGTCTGGGACTCAAGGTGGTTTGTACCTGACCTAACGAGGATGGCTACTCCACCACCAAGGCAATCCTGTGCTCGATTCTGCCTATAGACTGCAAAACCGTAACTTATTAGGCCTGGCTCATGGTCTTCTTCAGAAAGCCACGTTTCCGTGACGGCAACCATTGACGCTTTCTGCTTGTCAGCGGTTTTGGCAATTTCCGCCCACTTGTTTCTAATACTACACGCGTTAGTATATAACCCCACCGCGTTTGTCCGTTGCCTAGGTGTCTCTTGTTATCCACTCCTGTCTGTTTCTCAGGCGCAACGCCTGAGATGATGACACGTTTTTTGCTTCGGATGTCCCCACTGGGGTGCGTGAAGCCGGCTGAAGATCCAGAGTTTCCGACGACTCCCAATCCACCTCTACAGGAGTTGCCACAACATCCAGACTGGCAGGGGTCGAGCTGTCATCTATATTCGGACAGTACTGACAATTTTCGTCTTCCAGCACGTCTTCAATTACAACTATTTGCGACCCCGCACGTGGCTTCTTTACTATTGTCGGGGTCGGGGCCTGAGAACGGAGTACGGCATTCTGCCGAGCTTTTTGGTTTCTCGCCAGCGCCCTGGCTGGTCGAGCAAGGTTACCCCCCGGAGCTAGACCACCAGGCCTTACTCTATGCTCGTCCTGCACAATCTGGTATCTACCCTTGGTAATGTGAGCCACTATTGCTGTCCTCGCCAGCGGTTTATCCCGGGTGGCCTCATCGGCGAACTCCACTAGGACTGGTCTCGCAAGATATTCGCCTTTGTTCCCCAGTGGTGACCTTCACGCCGGTACTCTGTGCACCCTTCTTAGAGTAGTAAGGCACGGAACACCTGCGATTCGCAGTATGTCGCAGACCCTCCTCCTGTCTATGTTCCTCCTGGCTTTCGATTCTCTTATAAAGGGTTCTTCCTGGTTTAGGATCAGGAGCCTGTGGCTTGAGATCCTGCCCATCGACAAGATCTGCCTCTGCAGATCCTTCGCCTTGTTTTCCAATACCAGAAGAGCGGGGTAGTCCACCCTAACTAACACACCCTTCGCGATATCACAGTCACCCTTATTTTTGACCTGCCTTGCTCTTCTCGGCTTCTGCTCAGTCCACTGGCCGTCGTCGGCCTGCTTCAAAGGAGTAGAGCCAACGACCGCCTGGCAAGCTCTCGGAACTGGTCCATTCGCTCTGATGACTGTCATCTCGGGTGCGGATACTACTTCCACAAACGACTTACTGCAACCTGCTTGCGGTGGTTTGCGGTTTATGACTGTGGTGCTACTTGGTGGTTGCTGGTCCTTCCCTTGGGCATGCAGTTTAAAGGCCAGACTGGCCGCCCCCTTGCAAGGGGCACAGATCCATTCAGCACATGGGTTCTGTTTATAAAGGACATAGAAGTCCCTAGCTATTCCTGAACACCTTGGATGAGTCCTTCTCTTGCATACCTCACACTCAATACCATTTGTCACACGTTTTCCGCACTTGGGTGCGAGACACGGGTCAGAAACGCGTGTCATATCGAAAACCACAAAAACGAGAGAGAAAACAACTCAAGCGCTCTTTATCTAAACACAAAATACGCACTCTGACACTAGCAAGTAAAGCCCGCTAACACAAAGGAACACAAAAAAAGACCAGAAGCAAGAAAAGATCGCTTCAAAAACACCGAACACTACTCGGCAATACCACAAGGAGAATAAAATATTCCCCGGATAAAGAGCACCTTAAATGCAATTATGGTACGCTCATTATTGTGAAGTAAACTAGGTTAATTCACAAAATGATTCAAAAACTCAATTTGAGGACGAGAGCACTATGAATTCAAAACGATAGGCACTCACTCAAGGTCACAGTTTAGTTGAGTTTGCACAGGACTTGGTGTGGCTAGAGCCAATCGTGTGTCCAGATAGTTGTGTTGTCGGCGCGTTTCCGTAGCTCTCAACACTGCGTGATTTTCTTTTTCTGAAAGGCAGAAATTTTGTGCAGTATCAGCCCGGGCAGAGTAAGGTGGAAACAATAAGTAAATTGCATCTGACCCTAAAAGCTGCTTAACATAGTTCGGGGTGTACTGCCACCCAACATAGGTCTACTGCTTTCTTAAAAGCCTTCACGGTTGTGGTATTTATGACCTCTTCCGGGAGCTTATTCCAATAGGGTACCACTCTATTTGAGAAGTACTTCACCCTAATTTGGAGCCTCGAATGCTTCCTTTGTAACCTAAGGCTACGCCCCCTTGTACCTCTCTCGGAGATCAGACAGAAAAGGTCTTCTCGTCTTATTCCTGACAGTCCTTTCATTACCTTGAAGGTTTCTATCGAATCCCCGCGAATGTGCCGTCTTTCCATCGAGAACAGGTCTAAGGCACGGAGACGCTCTGTGAAGTTAAACCCCCTTTGCCCAGCCACCGTTCTAGTGGCTAGCCCTTGCATTTTCTCCAGACAGTCGATATCGTTCTGGTAGTACGGTGCCTAGGCCTGCGCGCAGTGTAACGACCGGTCGTGGAAGATCCCCTAGAACCCTTGCGATTCAGTGTTTTTCTTAACATCACTCACTTGCTTACACTATTGACGTGTCTTTACGAACTGCTTGTTTTTATGGACCAATTATTGTTTGTTCACGCCCAGACTGCTACTTTGTCATACCCTTGTTCTGGACCTGCGTGATACACGTGTTCCTTGCTCGCACGCTGCAATTCGGTTTCTCGTTTGTGAGTCCTTGTGATCCCATTATTGAGGTTTGTATCTTTTTGGTGTCATTGTTCATTCAATAATCTAGTATGGTAGAATATCACGGATAATTGCCTTTTTATTTCGGGATCCTGTTGCGAATTTGGCTATGCATTGCTCGAACATGTGTTACAATACTCAATAGATTAATTTGGAACGAGGAAAAACGTGTAAAATGCCAAGAAAAGGATCGACGACATTGGAATCTAAACAGGAAGTAACACGGCAAGTCTCTGGGGAGGTTTTGGGTACATTTGATTCTTTAGTTATTGCTAGATCGCCAAGTCCTGTCAATGCTAATTCATGTGGTAATGAGAGCAATATGGACTGCATAGATGTTAATCTATATAGACGGAGAATATTAGACCTAGAACGACAGTTGTTATCGGCTAGACAACAGGCCCAGGAAGCAGAAAAGAAGTGCATACATAAAGAGCGTGAGCATGAGACCAGCAACTACGACACTTCCGATAGATCAGGGTGCAATAAGATAGGGAGCCCCACGCCGGTCGCCGATAACAAAACACCATCGATCGATTTTCCAAGAGTAGAACCGACGGTTCTAGATGGGCGATCAGAACACTACTGCAAGTTTGTCGAGCAGTTCGAGACGTTCGTCGAAACTAAGGTAACCGACCACGAGCAAAGGCTTCTGTGCCTTACTCACCACTGTCGAGGCCGAGCAAAAGAAGCTATCGACGGGTGTACCATGCTCGACCCAGAACAAGGCTACGCAAGAGCAAGAAACACTCTTAAAGACTTGTTTGGCCAACCGTTCAAAGTAGCTCGTAACCTAATAGAGGGCGTGATGGTAGAGGCAAAGAAAACCAAGGGCGACGTCTACACCATGGCCGACCTGATGATTAAGATGCAAAACTGCTCAATAGCCCTCGACCATTTAGGTTACAGGGCTGACCTAGATGCCATGCACACTTTGGAAAACATAGTCCGTCACCTCTCCCCCGAACTACAGGGTCGGTGGGCTGAAGAAGCAGAACGGATAAGCCGAAGCGACAGGGAGGCTAACTTCGAAGACCTGATCGAGTACTTGGACAGGCAAACGAAGATAGCTGACGGCAGGTTCGGCCGACTTACCCGGAACAGCAACCGGGCAAGCAAGCCCAGTACCAGCCAAGCTCAAACCCCTGCAGGGGAGCATCCAAAATACCAACCTTGGACCAATACACATGTCATTTCACGAGATGCCACGACGCAGCCAAATTGCAGATCCTGTGACTCCAGCCATGGCCTACCAGAATGCCTCAAGTTCGGCAACGCCACAATAGACGAACGGTGGTTAATGGCGAGGATGGCAGGAGCGTGTTTTATTTGTCTCAACACCACACACCGGGCGGCAGCTTGTAGGACAAGGAACCGATGTGGTTACGAGGGCTGCACGGGCAGACACCATCGAATGCTGCACCAGGAGAGAGTAACTTCACACGAAGCGAGTACCAAGCCCAGTGTTTTTGTTCAACGTCGCGGTCTGCCAGTAAACCGGCACGTTTAGGCGTAGTTGCCGTGGGAGTAGCGACCCCAACTGGGGTGGTCAAAGCGTTGGCTTTCGTCGATAGTGGATCCGACACCACTTTAGTGAAAGAGCGGTTTGCCGACAAACATCAACTGGCTAAAGGCGCGACGTCGTTGGCAGTGAGCACGGTGGGCGGAACACAGGTAATGACTGCCGGTAGGTTGAGGCTGCAACTCATCTCCTTAGACGCTAATGAGGAAATTGAACCAACGGAGGCATTCACGTTAGTGGATCTCCCCATGCGAGCACCAAGGTCGGTGAACGCAATCTTGACTCGGTGGCCCCACCTGCAGGATGTAACCGTTGTAGACTGGGAAGAGGATGAAGTGGATCTCCTCATCGGATGCGACGTGCCAGAGGCGTATTGGGTGCTTGACTAGAGATTCGGCGACCTCCAGGCACCTTATGCCGTACGCACGGCTCTGGGATGGATGTTATACGGTTCAGTAGGGGTATGCGGTTCCGTGAATTATTTATCCGCCAAAACGGACCGCATAGAGTATCATCTGCAGCGGCTGTATGAAAGGGAGTTTCATGACATTGGAGACGAAAGACCATCGTTGTCTCAAGAGGATCACTCCGCTCTACAAACGGTGCGGCAATGCACTAGAGGCCTCAAAAATCAGTTCGAGGTTCCTCTCCCATGGCGCACATCGGTCGACCCGTGGACTGACAGCAGAAACTATGCTATCCAACGAATACTTCGACTAAAAAAACGCTTCATTCGAGACCAGAATATGTGGGAATGATACACGGAATTACCGAAGCGAAACGAAGCCCTCGGCTTCGTTGAAAAGGTGCCTGCCAACACCGACAGCAAAAAGGGTATCTGGTATCTGCCTCACCATCCGGTTATCAACCCCAAGAAACCCAATAAACTGCTCGTGGTTTTCGACTGTGCGGCCAAGTTCCAGGGCAATTCGTTAAACGATCGCTTACTACAAGGGCCGGACTGGACCACAGCACTGATCGAAGTTCTGTGCCGTTTCAGAGTGGGTAAAGTGGCTTTGTCTGCCGATATTGGGGAAATGTTCCATCAGGTGAAGATTCCGGTAGGAGAACGAGATGCTTTGCGTTTCCTGTGGTGGGAAGGGAGCGACCGGGACAACGCAGTGGTGAATTATAGGATGACCGTCCATCCCTTCGGAGCCATATCGTTACCATTTTGTGCCAACTACGACCTCCGAGAATCAGCGAACAAACATGGCGATCTAGTACATCGGACGGTGGTAGAAAGCGTCAGCAGGAACTTCTACGTCGACGACTACCTTGGGTCATTCGATGATGTGGAATCAGCTCTAGCGCAGTTCAGGGGCCTGACGAGATTGCTGGAAGAGGGCGGCTTCCATCTAACTAAATGGATGTCGAACTCCTCAGAAGTGCTGAAGGTCATCCCGTATCACGAAAAGGCCGGAAGGGTAAGAGATTTGGACGGCTTTCCACTTCCTATCGAGAGCACCTTAGGAATACAGTGGGACGCGGAAACGGATGATTTTGTTTTCGAGCTAAACGTTCCCGAGCTGCCAATAACCCGTCGTGGCATACTATCTGCTGTCTCTAGTTTGTTCGACCCGCTCGGTTTCGTCTCACCATGGTTGCTACCCGGAAAGATCTAGCTGCAGCGGCTGTGCCGTAAGGAAGTTGACTGGGACCAGTCACTGGACCGAGAGGACCGGATGGACTTAGAAGAATTTTTGAACACCTTGAAGAAATTAGGGGACGTAAGAATCCCACGATGTTTGACTCCTGGCCATACGACACGGACAGGAGAACTTCATGCCTTTTCCAATGCATTCGAAGTCGGTTATGGAGCTGTGGTGTACGGACGATGGTGCACAGGAGATGGACAATATACCACGAGGATCCTGTTCGCCAAAGCCCGCGTTGCTCCACTGAAGTCGGTCTCAATCCCACGCCTTGAACTCAGTGCAGCCGTGTTGGCATTCACGGTGGTGCAAGCTGTGAAGAGATGTTTCGATCTCTACATTTGGTCGGTTATCTTCGGGACGGATTCAACGATAGTACTTTACTATATCAACAACGTCCGTAGCCGGTTTAGTACTTTCGTTGCTAACCGGCTCACGATTATCCACGATGGATCAGCCACGAACCAGTGGAATCTTGTCAGGTCTGGCGACAATCCAGCCGACCTATGCTCCCGAGGTGCGAACAACTTCAGGCAACTGGACACGTGGATAAGAGGGCCAAACTTCCTGCAATTGCCCAAACAGGACTGGCCCGTGTTCGAATTAGAACCCCCCACGGAAGTGGAACTGGAGATCAAAGGCGTAGTGATAGCAACCAACGTCGTCGAAGCGTCATCCATTCTATCGCGACTGGTCAGGTTTTCTTCCTGGATGAAGACACTTCGTTCCTTAGTTTGGTTAACCAGGTTCAAGAGAAATTTCCTGTCATGAAAGGGCTACGCTCCTCAGGCCGGATACGGGTCGGCCCGACATGTCCCGATGAGTTACAAGCTGCAGAATACGATATTTTCAGAATGATACAACGCGAGGCTTTCGCCCGAGAGCTTGAGAGGGCGGAGGAAGTGAGGCCGACCAATAAAGACATACCATTTCCAAGAGGCGAATTGAAGCTTTTAAACCCCGAACGCATTGATGGACTTCTGCGAGTGGATGGTAGGCTACCCAACGCCCACTTGAGCTTTGACACAAAGTATCCTATATTGTTGCCTGCGAGACAACCTGTAGTAGAGCTAATGATTCAACACGTCCACGCCGTGGAGGGACATGCCGGGGAAAGTCACATGATGAGCGTCACCCGAAAGTGCCTTTGGTAGCTGAGAGGACGAGAGACTGTGAAACGCGTAATCCGACGGTGTGCGCAATGTAGGAGGCGCAATGCCACGGCGGGCAAACATCTCACGGCCCCGCTACCAGAAGGCAGGGTGACTGCGGGCTGGTGGCCGTTCAGCGACACCGGGTTGGACTATTTCGGGCCCTTGTGGATCAAGTGCGGGAAGAGATTAGAAAAACAATATGGATGTATCATGAAGTGCATGAAGTCACGTGAGGTACACCTAGAAGTCGCACATTCGATGACGACCGATTCTTTCCCACGGGCCTTGCAGATATTTATCAACCGAAGAGGCGTACCGGCCGATATATACTCAGATAATGGGTCGAACTTCGTAGGCGCTCACCGGGAATTGCAGCGTTGGCACAAGAACATAAACAGGGACGAAATGAGGGATCGAACCGTGGCCTACTGCATACGATGGCATTTCAACCCCCCACAGGCCAGCCACCGAGGCGGCGTATGGGAACGCATGATCCGGTCCGCCAGACGGATATTGCTGTCATTCATGGAGCAGCAGTCTCCCGGCGACGGGACACTGAACACCGTCAGGACCGAGGTAGAGAGAATTCTCAAAAACCGCCCTCTGGTTCCAGTAATGAACGGTGACCCCACCCACCTGGCGCTCACCCCGAACGACTTATTGACGTTAAGGTCGAACGAGGGTTTCCAAGGGCCGGTAAACCTTCGTGGGAGCTACCTCCACGGATGGAAGCAGGCGAACTATCTTGCCAAGGTCTTCTGGAGGCGATGGCTGCGGGAGTGCCTGCCGACTCTGCGGACTCGACAGAAGTGGCTGGTGAAAACAAGACCATTCAAGGTTGAAAAAGTGGTGATGATCGCAGACGAACGCGCAAATTTCACCACGTGGTCCTCGGGAGTGGTTATGGAAACCATCGAAAGCACTGACGAAATGATAAGAACGGTGAAGGTGAAGACGGCTGACGGAGTGCTCATTCGTGACATACGCAGTATTGACCTATTCGAGAGCGAAGGCGGAGAAGCTGATAACCCAGAGGCCCAGTAGACCTTTTCACACTAATCATCGAGGTGGGTGAAGAAACACCATATATGGAAGCTATCCCGACACACTGACGTATCGAACCATCGTACACCCCGACGCACACTTACCTACATTGTACTCGTTATACCACATGGTTTCCGTCAAACACGTGACAGTGCTCACAGTCTTCAGTTGACATTACAGGAGGGTTTTTCCGATATGTGGTGATAAATGCGATTCAGTATACATCCCGACACATACACACATACCCGATGCACTCCTCACCCCGCAACCCTTATCCAACTTGTGACAGTGTTCGTCGTTTGCTTTTGTTGACTTTACCGAATGCCTTTTGCATAACAGAAGTAGCGGAGCCTAGGTCACGCACACATGCCAACATTCTACTGGTTTATGCCACACAGTCCCCGTCAAATACGTTGCAGTGCTCATAGTCTTTCGTTGACGTTGCAGAAAGTCCTCTTTTGATGTGAGGTGATACTTGTGATTCCATTATACATCCAGACACATACGCACATACTCGATGCACGCTATGTCACGCAACCCCTATCAAACCTGTGATGGTGTTCGCAATTTGCTTTTGTTGACTTTACTTTAATGTTTTTTGCATATGTGGAGGTAGCGGCGATTACATCATACACACACACACTCACGCAGGCCCATACGGCCAGGGCAGGACGGCCTTTCCAAGGACAGCATCTATGTTTCCCCTCCAAGCCCGCCATCGGTCAGTTGCTCTCGTAGAAGATGTAGAATAGCCTCGCGTCTATGTTGCCAGAGGATTAGGTGCAACCATTAGTAGAACTTTGACGACGAGCATAAGGCGCGCGCACTGACAGGAGGGTCCAGGTAGGTAGGAAGAATCAGTACCTTTATACCAAACCTTTGACTCTGTTAAGGATTCGAGAGGATTTTGGTGGGCTGTGTAAAGACCGGTCGTGAAAGATCCCCCTGACACCCTTGCGATTCAGTGTTTTTCTTAACATCACTCACTTGCTTACACTATTGACGTGTCTTTACGAACTGCTTGTTTTTATGGACCAATTATTGTTTGTTCACGCCCAGACCGCTACTTTGTCATACCCTTGTTCTGGACCTGCGTGATACACGTGTTCCTTGCTCGCACGCTGCAATTCGGTTTCTCGTTTGTGAGTCCTTGTGATCTCATTATTGAGGTTTGTATCTTTTTGGTGTCATTGTTCATTCAATAATCTAGTATGGTAGAATATCACGGATAATTGCCTATTTATTTCGGGATCCTGTTGCGAATTTGGCTATGCATTGCTCGAACGTGTGTTACATGCAGTACTCCATATGCGGCCTAACTATGGCCTGATATATCGGAACGAAAATCTCCGGATCTCTACACGACATAATAGATCTAACTCGAAAGAGTTCTCTCCTGGCCGTGTTGGCTGCTGAGGTGCACTGCTTTGACGGCTTAAAGCAGTTGTCCATTATAACGCCCAAGTCTTTGACCTGCGAGACCACTTGCAACGAACCCACACCATTCCCACTAGCCCCTGTATTTGTGGTCAAGCATTGACACTTGGTGGGGTTTAGAGATGGGTCCCACTTGCGTGCCCAGTTTTGTACTGCTAACACGTCAAGCTCCATAACAACTCCAGCTATCTTGACGTCATCTGCAAACATAAAGGTGGGGTTTGTAAGCCCATGTGCTAGGTCATTGATGAAGATGAGTAAGAGCAGAGGGCCGAGCACCGAGCCCTGTGTTGAAGTCTAGGAGTACTACATGGGTTCGTGGCTTTGAGCCCGACTGTCCTGGTTATCGAGGAATGCTTTGATCTTCTGTTAAATTCATCGAGCTGAAACGAGTGTAAAAATAAGCGGGAGGGGGCGGGCGACAACAAAAAAATACACGTAACGTCATGCAGTGTTCCACTGTGGACAGTGCCTTAGGCGGATTGGGGGTGTGACATTCATGAACATATATGCAATAAAAGGCATCTATTTCGCTTCTATGAGAGGGAATTATTGGGAGAGGCCCAGGTAGAGATCTAGCATTTTACTGAAGGGAGAACAATATCTTCCGGAAGCGCGTTCCACAGAGTAATAACCCTTTTGCTAAAAAAGTTGATTCTTAGTGAAGTGCGTGGCCTCGGATTGAAAACCTTTCTGCTGTGACCACTGAGAGAAGAGGCTGGACAGACGGAGAAGAAGCACTCGCTTTAACCTGATTCAAAAAGGTGAAACATCAAAAACAGATCACCTCTTACGCGTCTCGAGCCAAGGGGATAGAGATTGAGGAGTGAGAAGCGGACGGGATACGGTAGGTGGGATAGACCCCATACTTCTTTGGTGGAGGCCCTCTGGACACTCTCTAGCATCTCACGGTCTCGTACAAGACCAGAGTGCACTATCTGACTACCGTACTCTAGAAGACGTCGGATATACGTGCCGGAAATTATGGGGAAATTATCCCTAGAGATGCATAGGAAGGACCTTCGAATCATATTTAGGACTCGAAAGGCAGACTTGCTCGCAAGTTGGTGGTGATGAGAGAAGGACAAGTTACAATCTAACCACAAACCGTGAACCTTGTGTCCATCAAACCTAGGCAGTGAGGTTGCTCCGTTAATGGAAAACGTGCGACCGGTCTCTCTACCGAAAGACATGCTCACGCATTTGTCATCATTAACTGGAAGGTTCCAATCCTCGGACCAGCGTTTTGCTTCCTCAACTGCAATTTGCAGGTTTTCAACGTTTGGACTCCAGAGGGTTACATCGTCTGCGTACATGGCACTGTTCGCAGGAAGGGCCGTCGGAAGATCGTTCGTATAGATCAAGAAAAGAAGAGGATCTAAGGCTGACCCTTGGGGGACCCCAGTTGTTACTGAAGTGGGTTGAGACAAAACGTTCCCCGCCCTAACCACAAAGGTGCGTAGGATTGCCAACATGGAGCCTGTAATCCCATGTTTGCAACTTAAAAAGAAGAAAGGCATGGGGGACCTTATCGAAGGCCTTAGCAAAATCGATGATTACAGCGTGAGAGCTGGCCACCATCAAAGGCTTTCGTTAGACTATCCATGACGGTAAGCATATTGGTGATGCATGATCTGCCAGGAAGTAACCCACGTTGAGGCGGGGACAGGGTCCCCTTTCTATGCCGATAGGAAATAACCTCACTCTTAAAAATTCGCCCGAAGATTTTGCCGGAGATACTAGCCAGACTTATGGGTCTGTAACTAGAAGAAAGATGTCTAATACCCTTCTTATAGATAGGTGCAATGACTGTTTTTTTCCGGCCACTGGGGAAAACTCCTTCGTCAACACACTGCTGAGGTGATGTCAGTACAAATGAAGATGCGCTTAAATGGGAGGGGACGATCTGTGTGTCCGAAAACCCTATTTGTAAAAGATTCACCCTTAGACCCAGCCTTGAGTGCGCACTTTGTAGCTTAGGGCCGTGTCCGCTGGTGCCGCCCCGACAGGCAGAAACGAAGAAATACCCGAAAGACCATTCATAATCCTCATCGCTTCCATTATGTCACCTCAGCCTCTACTTCGCTGTAAAGAGAAAAGATCAAGATCATGTGGATGTCGGGTGGGAGATTTCCCATTCTGGCTTGTAGTCATTCTAGCTGAAATTTGCTGCACTGCCCCCCAAGAACTCCTTATACTTGTGGTAATAGGGAGCCAGTGCCTGCACGCAGTGCTCCAGAAGAGGTTGCACCAAAACCTTGTGAAACGGGGTAAGGACTTCTGGTTTTTGCGTATGATAGAATTGCTCATCCAAATGCAGGAGAGGTATTGGCCACAACCAGTCGAGCTTCCGGAACTCTTTCAATGGTGTGCAAACCAGTTATGCATCCACCGTAACGGTTATTTCGATTGTGAGTAACGCGTAGCCCAGGTAACGAAACCCGAAGTCAGAACAACGCTGACTCACCGATTCTACGGTAATAAATTAACAGATTTTATGCGTATAAATTATGCTCAAACATCAGCAGTACGGCCATACTGTTTAGCAACGAAGATCAGAGTTCGGCAGGGGTCACGGTCGGATACGTTCGTCACGGCCGTCTGAGTTAAAGTCAGAAATCTGCCACGGTACATGAGCCAAATATAAGTAATTGCTCAAGCCTAATGGTTTATGCTTTCTGTACTTTTTCGAAGATCAATAAGATAAAGGGCATAGCCTCAACAACACAAGTATAGGACAACGACTGGGGGGATTTCCGCACATATGCTTTACACCGCCCACCAAATCTTCCCACGAAACGGTCAACATCCGAGGATTAAATTTGGGTGCTGATTTGCCCTGACGTACCTTAACCCTACAGTCAGTGCATAAGTCCGTCGCCGTGGGCTACATCTATTGTCGGCTAGTCGCAGGCAAACTTGCAATTTTTCTTTGGGTGATGCTCGATGCATCCGTATCTTGGAGCTTCATCTAAAGGTGACGCGTCATTATCGCTGCACGAGAAAGAGCTTCAGTGTGATTGGGATGCTTAGGCAAACTAGGGACCGTGAAAAGCAGAAGGCTTGTCGACTGTGAGTGAAGTACATGGCCAAATAGAGACAAAGAATTCTCGATGAAGAATGGAGGTGGCTACAAGGTACTTGGGACATCAGAGTTTTCAGCGTGTGTTGTATTCACTGCAAAGGCATGTTTGGCTCAAAGCATATACCAGTTTGAACGCAGGTTGTTTATAATACAGATCGGAGGGTCCCGGAAACAGTGATGTTTCTACAAAAGGGAAACGACTGGTCGTTCCAGAGTTTCCGCTACTTCATGAACAACGTCGTACAGTGTGCTAAACTTGTGTTCCGGCAAACTAACCCCGTTGTAAATCGTGAGCACCGTATCAAATTAGACGCAGGTTTACTTCAAAGACTGCGTGAGGGGTTAGGACACACAGGAGAATGCGTAAGGGGTAGATAAATAAACTCAGCTTCAGTTTGGCTACGGTAGACTTGGTTTGGACTTTGTCTGTCGCGTTCACGTCACTACCCTCAGGCTTGGGTGCCGGTAAAGTTGGCCACATCCCTTTAGGTGCAGTTATGAGATGGAGTCCCGTTGTCCACCTCCGCAGCCTTTCTGGCGTTCTAGGTCCCTCGAGCAGAAGTTAGCCGGGTTACTGGCGGATTGCGAATAGAGCTACTGATCGATCTTAGTCAAATAAAGAATCACAGTGAGTCTATTGGTCACGAAAGTGGTCAAACTGAAGTTGGTGTTGATTATGTAGTGCGGTACTGTGGCTGAATCCTTCCAAAAGCTTGATTCGTGGCTAACCTGATCAAAGCACCTTCTAATCAGAGTTGCCGTTCTACGGCCAGTACTGCTGCAGTCAATTCTAGCCTCGGAAAGGACACAGTCTTCGGTACAGCTACTTTGGAATTGGCGAAAACTATCTGATGGTGCCTCCCACTATTTTCGTCTACCCAGCAGCTATAAGCCGCAACCCCGTAGCCTACTTCTGGTGCATCTGAAAACAAGTGGAGTTGAGAATTACATTTACACTTGGTTCCTGTCAAGCATACTGCTGTTTCGATCTCGCCAAATTGATCTAGGCTGTGTAGCCAGTCACGCCATCACTTGTCGTCGTCCTGGAGAGGTTCGCCTTAACCCGTCCCTCTGTGTCACAACGACTACAGCAAACTCTCTCCCGGTGACAACCATGGTTAAAAGATACCTAAAGAATCATAAAGACTTGAGACTGATGACAAGATTCCCATTCGTGTAGCCGGTCCTTTGGTTAGGTCCGGAGTGTATATGAATTTGTCGGCTTTGGGCTTCCATGTAACTCCAAGCTTGCACTCCATTTGTAAAGACAGTTCCAAAAGCTCCCTCACGCAATCAGTTACTGGGACATCGAGATTTTATGTAGTTCATAAATCTCAGCAGCTTGGCTCATTCTAATACGGTTACCTAGTGAATGCTAGAATTATATGCCCGTGTTGGGTAAGCTTCTTTAACCTGAAATTGAGGCTGTACCCCAAGGTCCTGCACACAAGTGAACTTCTCGAACCATTCAGGAGATATACCGAAGTAATTATTCGGGAGCCAACACTGCTTGTCCTCAGCTGTTGCAATCTTAGAGATGACTATTCAGGTAGAAGTTCAAAACCTTATTTCTGCCTTGTTTTGGAATTACCGAGTTTCTGTTGCTCGGAGGGTTGAATCAAGAAGCTATCGAGGGGTACACTGATAAAAGCCTCGTCATTTATCGGTGAACTCTAATCAGATGACAAGCGCTTGGTTGCGTCTATCAACAAAGGCAGTCGTGTACTTGAAAGGTCCCGGATAGTCATATCGTCGGCACATATAAACAGCTGTCATTATTGCATGGAGAAGCTGAAGTTCACAATATCCGGAAGCCGACTGAAACAGATAAGAACGGCGAGGGACTTGACGTGTAGTACGATGGCACTCAACGCTCTGCACTGCCTCTGATGGATGGTTCCTCGATTGTCAAGCCCAACACAAAACCGCGTTATCCAAGTTAACCAGGGTAGCGAGGGCTCTGGTCAATCTGGGAGCGACATGCGTACAAGACAAATGAATATTCTGTGACGTCTAACCTTCCCCGATCGACCTCCAAGCTGCATTCTCGGGTCAATGGTGGGGCGCACGAATGGCAGTTAACTGAAGCACCAATAATAATAATAGTATATTTCTCGACCACGGTGGAGACACACGCGCAAGCGCATGATCATGGTGTACAACGTTACTCAAAAAGATGGACTATACACGAATGTCAAAAAGTGAGTCAAAAACGTCGGAGACAAAACGATATAGCTACAAATAGTTTGAATCGACCGAAATGATAATGGCTTGCGCGGCAAATACGGTTTGGTATCGAATCCGAGTTGGTTGGCGGTTGCCCGTGGAAATACAAAATATGTCGTGAAAATATCGCATCAAAGATGCGTTATAAACCAATCTAATGCAAGCTGGGGATAACGGAGGCCCACTGGGGTTCTATGAACGGAATAAGTTATGAACATGGAGAGATGAAAGAAACGAATGGAAGTGCACTCGTAAATTTTGGTGAATATGAAGAGAAGAGCTTTCTATGAAGACGATGTTGGCCCGAAATGACGGATATTCCCGGTTTCAATAATCGAGGTGCGTCATGAATCAGGGGGACGGGAACAAACTGTGTGGGAGTGCACTCGGAACGTTGATGAACGTGGAGGAAACAGCAATCCATATAAAAGGTGAGTTCAGGTTCAGGATCAATAACCCGTATCATTCAAAAAAGGGAGAGCAACTTGAAGGTCTTGAATTAGTGAAGAATCAATTTCAAGCCGGACACCGATCGAAAGAAAAATGAAATCTTGCAAGAGAAAACTGAGTGAAAATCCTCCGCGTAGGCCCGCGCCTTATTGTTCTGTTACGTTGACAAAAATATACTGACTTATTGACTCTCAGTGATATTCGGCGGCATTATTGGGAACCACGGATGGGGGGGGGACAAGTGGACTCGCGTTCGGATGGAGTATCGAAATTTAATGAGTAACAAATTCCTGTGTCGCGTATTCTGGCTCTGCTTCACATGAAACCAAGGTGACGTGCATCATCCCGTGGGTATGGTTCAGCAGGCGGGGTAAGGAACGTGTCAATCAATCAGCAGCAGGTTGCTTGTGAATTGTTATTTGTGAAGACTCCAACAGTGACATCAGTAGTAGAGGTGTTGCGTTTAGAAGACGTCTATCGATCCACTGGTAAGCAGTTGGGGGTGCTTTAGGTCGTGTGACTCGATTGCAATCCCGTTTGGTATAAACGGTTCCATTTATGTCTCTGTCGGTGCGGGTCTAATTGTGGACCCCGGTCGCCGAAAGTGGAGCCCAAAAGGATGAGTGACGACAAACCTGAAATAAATGATGTTAGCGGTCTGAACGTGGTTCCAGATGTTAGTTATGATAATAAATGGTGACAATTAATAATGAACTGGTTGGGTTTATGTGGACTGTCAGTGGCACATTTCATACTCTGATCTGGGTTTTGATTCGAGAGTTTAGATAACTTATGGTCGCAGGGGGTTGATCAGTACTACTACAAGCTAGCAATATAGCGTAAACCGGGTGGGCTGCTGCGTCCGCATTTCAAAGGATAAATGGTTTGCACGCAACTAGAAGTTCTGAAGAACAGTTAAGTAAGGTTGCAGAAAGAACCACTAGGGCATCGGTAGCGATGCGTTTGGAGAAAATTGTTATCATGCAGGGAATCTTGGACGTAAGTTCGTCTGTGTTCCTACTCGGTAGCGCTGGCCTGCTGAGATTGAACTTCAGTGTGAGCAGGGAAATCTCATGGCGTGTTGGTTGCATGAATATCATATTTGTTATAAAAGTGAGGAAAGATATTTGATAGGGAATGGAAAATATGAACGGTTCTCCGTGTTCATTTTTTGTAGACTTATATGAGGCAGGTTTTGGTCATCTGTTGCTTTCATATGTTATCCATGTCAGTGGGCTTCAAGTACAGGCTGCGGTAGTACCTGTAGTTTGCAGCAGGCTGTGGTTACTGTTAGGTAGGGCTGTAAACCTAAGCGTGGTCTGGATGCTAGGGCATTGAGAAGGCCGCCTTTTGAGAAAGATGACGGAAGATAGAGGGGTATGGATGAAAAAGGTGACCGGTTTCCACTATGTTCTTTTCTCTTTTTTTCCTTTTCTGGGCTTCACTGCGGTTGCCGTTATTCGCCAGGTACGTCTACACGCCGTCCGGGTCAGGGCTATGGTAGCGATTGTATTTGACTTCGACATGCATGCTAGGTGCGCTTAAAGAGGGTATGCGATGGTTGAAACTTAGAGCGGGGGGTGGATAAGCGTATGTGGAGAGTCCGGTGCGCTGTCACTCCAGTCAGTCTCGTGTGTGAAAACCAAAAGCTTGTCGGGCGAACAGGGGCGATGTGGGGTTGCCCCCTTCGCAGGATCAGGTCTGAGCTGATAGCAGACATACCCATAAATGAAGGTTGCCCATTTTTTTCACAGCCCGATGTCAGTGATATTTGGAGACCGAATCGATCCCACGAGGTCCTTTTTATCCCCCCTGTTCTCTTTATTCTTAGTTTTTTTTGGTTTCCTAACAGAGGGATGGCTGAGCTCATATAGGAACTCTCCATAGCCCCTCCGCCCGACCGGATTTTATGCGTATTTGTCCGTTTTTTCTCAACTGCTGGGGGTGGTCTGTTTCCCCCACGTTCGGACAACGCTATGGTAAAAGTGCTGCTGACATCTAGGGTTTCGCTAGCATGGGCTGAAAGAATGCAGAGTGGGACTATGCAAACACATGGAGTAGGACAACGAACGTTGTAAAGCACAAGCTAGCATACGTGTGTTAGTCTCATACAGCGCCAGACCATGCCCAAGACCATCAGAGACCACGCCAGGCTAGCTGGTGTAGATAAGTTTAGCTCTGCTGACGGGAAATAGTGTGGTGCATAAGAGGGAATATGAAAGTGGTTGGTGGATGGTAGATACAGAGATGAGATTGAGAGGAAAGGATACCAAGTAGACACTAGCAGGTGGGCTTCTGGGATAAGAGATTCTGGAATGAGATGATTAAGAAAGGCGAAGTGGGACCGGACAAAACCCAGGCGTGCGGTGGCAGCCAAAATGAATGGGAAAGAAGTGAAAGGATCAAGTAAGGTGGTAAACGGCGGAACTCAGTGTCCTAGGGTCCAAAGCCACATACCTATTTGCTGCAGAGACATCTGAGGCTAAGAAACTTAGACAGGTTGGCAATAGAACACGAACATTGTCTAAAATTAGGAGGACCGGCAAGCATTAAACTAGGTATAATTACAAAAGTCAGCAAACTGTAGCTACCGTAGTATAGCTTGTATGCAATATAACGCAAGAGAAAATAGTTGCCCTGGCGTTTGTCACCGGGCAAGAAATGAAAGTTTTAGTGCAGTAATCCTAGTAATCAAACCCATTATGGTAGGCCGCCTCTTTGGTGACGATCTGGCCGGTAAGAAAAATAGCACTGGGATCAGTCAAGAAGTGATCCAGTGAGCCTCTGTACTGAGAAATTGAGAGACTCTCGCGGAGGTTTAGCGGGATTTTTTTCCATAACTTTGAGTATTTTATAGGGAAAGATTTAGATGCTACCGCTGATTTTGATCTAAGAATAGACAGCTGCAGAGACCGATGGCGTAGGGCATAGTTCGTGAGGAGAGTGGACGGATGGGTTCAGTACCTGCGAAGGACATACCGTGGTACTGCTTAAACAGGAAGCGCAAACTGAACTTCGTGCGACGCAGCCATAGATGGTCTAGACTTAGTAAGATGCATTGACCCTTACAACACAAATTGGAGGAAAGCCCCATTAATTATTTGGTGAATTGGCGTCGTACGGACTCCAGAAAAATGCGGTCAGATTTTATCATGTTGGTGAAGATAATGGGACAGTATTCAATGAGATGCCTGGCGTGGGGCTTGTGAGTGAGCGGTTTGCAATCATTTAGCCAAAAAGTTCCGGAGATGAGACCAGCGGTTGTTCTCGTCTTTTCAATCTGGAGTGGAACATACTCAGAAAGTGTAAAGCTACACAAATAATGAAGACCGACGCCTCGAAATGAAGGGCTGTACAAAATGGGTAGGCCGTGGATAAGCAGGGTTCCAGGGTCCACTTGACATCTGAATGTTGTGTAGCAGCTCTTCGAGGTCGAGAGGTCCATACTTCATGAACTGCCCTAGTCCTCGAGTCAATTTAGATCACTGGAAATTCCATCCAGTATAGTGTTGAGGTTCTAATGAGGTAACTCATAAAAAGTCTTAACGTGGTTAGCAAAAAGGAAAGAGGTACCATGGTGCAAATTGAAAAATGCATCATTCATGTAGATGAGAAAGAGTAAAGGACCGAGTACACTGCCTTGCATAACCCCACTGGTGACTGGAGCAGGCTGTGAGAAACACCCACCAATGAAAACCACCCGTGATCGGTTCGATAGATATGATATCGGCCGCGATAAAAGGGAACCAAAAAAGCAATGAGCTTTGAGTTTGGTTAGTAATAAAGGGTGAGGCCTGCGGTCAGAAGCCTTTGTCGAATGGCTAGCTGTTGCCCTGGCGATATAATGTTTTCATTACCACTTGTGCATAATGTTATCACCCATTAGGTAAACTATAATAGAATGGACTCCGTTTCAGCCGATAAAGTTGCAGAGCATTATAAAATCTGATGTAGTTCGAGTGACTGAAAAGTTCGCTATCTGTAGGCTACAATTGTCAGATGACCTACGAACCATAAATGGGGTTCCAAGAAAGCAAGTGCGCTTACAGCAGGAGAACGGTACGTCCGCTGGAGCACCGTAATGGGTAATTCTTCAGTTGGGAACATAATCCAATAGAAGGACTTGAAAGATTGTGGACGTCACGTTTCTCTGCTGTTTATTTGTTTTACTTGTTCGCTCGTTTTTCTCACCTGATTGGGCTTGGTCATTTTTACTTTCGATTTGTTCGGACTGGCTCGTGCGTTTTGATTGCCACTGAAAGCCTACAGCTTGGGTGGGCGAGACGAACTTCGGTGCCTCCAAAGTTGGTTATCTTTTGGTGTTGGTTCCCTATGTTCGCCTGTCATTAAAAAATTCATCAGGGTTTATCCGATTTCATTCCTCACCATTGACCCAACCCTATCTCTCTCGTCCAACCACTGCAACTTACGTGTTCCATCTCTTTATTGCTGTTTGCTCCTGCTGATATATAAACATACATATATATTTTTGTATCCACATATCTTCTCTGCCTCCCTCAGTTCTTTTGCCACCACGTCACCGCCTTTCATGATATGCGTCCATTTTGTCCATAACTGTGCTCCACATTTACCTTGTCTAGATCCTTCCGCGGCATTGTTGCCATCTGACTCACTCTTTATGTCTTGCTTTCTAGCTCCCTATTTTCAAATTGACACCGTCCTTTTATTGCAACAACACATATTTCATGGCTACCTGGTCCCAAGCTTTATAACTCAATTTTTTGTTCTTTTTTCCTTTTTTCTTCATCGTTACTCGTAATGGTGGTTCCCCAGGTTGATTTTCAGTCCTCCTCATGTAAAAACCCCAGGTCCCGTTCTCCCCTACTCGGCTCAGCCAGCCGTTTCATCTGACCCCGACCTTCAAATTCACCGGGCCCATATTTGAATCCATCTCAGGGTTCACTTAAACTCCCCACGTCACTCCCTAGTGTGCGTACGTTTATCACCCCCTCATATCTCCCCTATTTCTTCTTACCCCCCTTTGTGTTACGTATTTCCAAATTTTTCACGAGTTCTGTCGCTTGTAAAATCTTGACCATGCATAAGGCATGCTTCGGGCGTCTCCGAAGTAAACCATTATTACTATCAATAAATCCAGTAGGTATTTGTACCGCTTTTATATTTACTCACCGATTATTTTGGTACGGCAGTGGCAACATGAACGATTATCCGAATATTTCTCGACCGGTACCGTGATTCTTGGGTTGATTCGTCTCGGGATTTGCGATTAAAGGAGTCGTAATCGACTTCGTGCGTATATATAACCAGACACAGGTTGCTGTACCGCGGGTGGTAAATTCATATGCGTGCAACACAGGTATTAAATTTAAAGGGCTAGTCTCGGAAGTAGCTAGGATTTATCCGGGGCCCAAAAGACTAGTTTGTGTACTCAGTCTGGATGATACATTACATGGTTAGTCGCGAGATTTTTAAGATACCAGGGTACTTTGAAATCCATTCTAGGGATTGGCGACATTTTGACTTGTTCACCAGCTTAATTTACGAGCCCCGAAGGACTAAGCGGCACATGTTTTGTCATTTATCGTTAAACTCCATTCCGCAGACGAACTTTTGGACGTATTCATCGCTAAATCGGTCATATACTTGGGGAGTCTCAGGTGACCACACCCTTGACAGACATAAACAGTTACCATCAGGATACAGCCGTGCCGACGTTCACATTTTCCAAAAGCCGACTGATATAGATAAGAATATTGAGGGACCCAGAAAGCAGCCACGTGACACTCCTATTTTGGTTGGGGGTGCATCTACAGGCGCATTGGAAGTGTGTTCATCCGGACAACCCTTAATCATGCGGACTAGCTCACTAGTGATATCACGCACCTCCAGCTTGCTGATGTAAGGGATTCCTGGCACTCTGCCAAAAGCCGTTGCAAAACCCGTGATGAGCTCCTGGTAGAATTTGAGCCGGACACAGGCCTGCGTCAGCATGTTAATGATGCACGGTCTGACTGGAGGGATTCCGTATCAAAGAGAACAAGGTAATTCATCCGTCTATAAGTGCCGTAACTGCTCCTTTGGTGAGTCCCTGGATGACCTTGTTGGGCTTGCCAGTTGGGCTTATGCTTCGGTGGCCGGTTGGGAATCGTCGATCGCCCCCTCGAAAAATGCGTGAATATGGCTTACCCCCATGGGCCTGGCAAGGTGCCGCAGCCTTGGCAACTCTGAAGTGAAATGGAGAACTTAGAACCCAGGTCATTCGGGTGGTTTTAGTATCCCGGGGTTCGTTTCGTCGAGATCTATTGAGCGCTACAGATTGATATATTTCAGTTGCAGTTCAAGATTCCGGACCAGAATGTGGTTTCTGTCCAGGTTTCTATCTTTACCTTTCGGAAATGAGTGAGATGCCTCAACTTTGGTTGACTGTAAAATATGGAGCAAAAGTGCCCAAAGGTTTTCGGGTTGAACTGCCCTGAAAAAATGGAGAACTGGGGGAAGGGTTTGGCATCCCTCTTGTACAGCAAACGATAGTTAAAAGAATGGAGTTGATGAGGTTAGCCCACGCAAGGAAACCCGTTTACATCCTTTTGAGGCATGTTTTTGGATTTTGGACTTACACTGGCTTCAAATCTGTTCGAGTTTTCCCACATCGGCTGCCAGTAGAATACACCCCTCTATGACAAAATCATGCCTACTGTCCACCAATAGACAAGGGGTGGGACTTTGCATAGTATGTAAAGTGCCGTTTCCGATATTCAACTGCTCTGCGAAACAGGTATTTGCGTTGGAAGTGGTTTGCTAAATTGGTTGGCTGAGCGAATTTACTTTGGTATTTCAGGAAGTGGGTTTCGTTTCGGATGTGCGGCATTTCCTGAGCAGTGGGGGTATTTTTATTATCTTCCTCTCCTGAACGACAAGCTGCTCTATGACACTGAATGGAGAAGTCGAAATTGTGAACCACGTGAAAAACCTTCCTCTGAGCAGAAATGATGGATTGTGTTCACGTGGTGCAGCAATTCTTTGAAGAGAATAATGAGTGAGGGTGTTTTTTCATGGTGAGATCTGCTTGAACTCAGGATAAATTGCGTCCAAGACATCTGAGAATGTATATTCAGTGATATTAGTGGCTTATTCCGGAAACCTCGAAGCACATCCGGGTGCTTGATCAACTGATACCATTGATTGCAGGGTTCGATTGATGAAGCAAAAGTGGAAAGATTTATGTACACCAGGGCATACATGTGAAAGTTTAAATTGACAAGTTGATGAAGGAGAGCAATCGCCCGGTTGGTACAAGCCTCGAGGTCATGATCATGTTCACCGGAATAGAATGGTCGTGGCTGAAGGACTGGCATAGAATTCAGTTTGAGCGAAGTGGCCCATCTACTGCTGGGGTTAGACTCTCCTCCCGCCCTGTCTTTGACGGCATCACCCTATCACTCCTTCACGTTGATGGAACTGATGTCGCTACCATCTTATGAATCTCCGTAAGTTGCCCTCTAAGCAAGGCGTTTTTCATCCCAGTGGAAACCTCCAACAGCTATCCCCGCACATAAAAATGGTCCAGTGCGGGCTCGTTCAAAACTGTTGTCCTATTAACCACACCCCTCCAGCTGCCAGAATAAAGGAGCGTTTGTTTAAACAGTGGATATCAGATCTTTTTCTGTCCCATAACCTCATTCGCTGCGGCCATCATGGCTTCCTAAAATCAAGTTCTTGCACCACATAACAACTTGTCTTCTTCAACCTACTGACTATGGCTACTGACAACGGCAAATCTATGATTATCATTTATTTCGTAATGACCGGGGCTTTCGACCGAGTTCCGCACCCCCTGTTGTTAACAAAACTCTGAGCCTAGGTATCCATGGCCCGCCTTTATCGTGGATCACTTTTAACCTGTCGGACTTACCCCTGGTTGCATGTGCTAATAGTCGCCTATTACGGCCAGCGCCTGTCACTAGTGGAGTTACAAAAGAAGGTGTGCCAGGTCCGCCGTTTTTCTTATCCTATAATGACGACACTTTTCCGGTTGTGCAGCTCGGCACTCCTTTCCTCTTCTCCGATGAAATCAAAATGATCAATGAGTTCCACCAACAAGATCTGAGCGCAGCGCTGTCTGACATAGATAATGATCTTAAGAAACTTGATCGATGGTGCACTTCATGGCAGATGTGCTTCCCAACTTCTAAAAGCTTCCACTTGGCCCATAGACCTCAGGTCCACCCCGGAACCCTGTCACAGGATCAGGTGCTCATCACCTTAAGCTTATCGGCGAGGGATCTTCGGCTCCGATAAACCAAAAATTTTCAGTTCTCGGAACATGCCTCATTCCAGGCGGCCTGGGCCAGGCCAAAATAGGACTTGTTCTCAGATCATCCAAGATGAAACATAACACTTTCATTACGTATCAATCCCACTCGAGATCCCATCTCGCATACTGCCCTATCATCTTCTCCGGAATGTCAAAACCTTATAGGACACTCCTTGAGAAATCCCAGCCTACGTTTATCAGAAAGCTCATAGAATACTCCTCCATTCTGAGCTACAAAGAGCAGTGTAACCTACTAAGACTTGACCCTTTGTGGCTTAGACATGTTAGGCTCAACTTATATTTTCTGTGCAGAATGATTCACCGATCGGGGTTCACTTCTACCAATTTTATACAGTCTTCTCTGCCCTCATCTTATCCTCCGTGTTACAGGGACTTCAGTCTGGCAATCACACAGTCAAGGCTTGCAATAAGATCTAATTACCTATCAAATACCCAAATCTTTGGAGTAAGCTACCCCTGACTATTGGCGAGTGTGCGTCAATAGCCCATTTAAGCCATACCCGAAAATCATAACTTACCGTCGGTTATCTGTTGTTTTGACTAACACCGGTGTACCCGAGGATGGCACCTATGAAGAAGGCATCGACCTTTAAAACCCCATCTTATGTGTCCACTCCTGTTCTCTCCTATCCATCTAGCTGGCCCTCAAAAACGGGTCCTATTGCTAGGATCATAGCACAATATCCGGAAGCTACCATTTCTTGCCTGGTGACAGACGCTAAGCTGAAGATTATTTACTTATTTATTCATTTTTTCCACGTATACTGCGCACGGTCTACATTGCAGTAAGATGCAGTCTCTAGCCGTTTGTAACTAAAGCTATTCAGAAGCCTGCCAATTCTCGCGACTCTAAACAACACCAACGTTTACCTACACTCACCTAGCCCCCATATAACAACGCCTTATCTAATTCAACAGTCGGTCTTTACAACTATGTCTTTTAGTCCCGATGTCTGTCCCTAGCATCAAACAAATCAGTGGCCATGGATCCTAGGATATTAAGTTCCCTCGCCCACTACTTTACTTCTTGATTTTTTGACTCTTCTCTTATTTATTTTGGCTTCCACCCCCTCAGCTTTCTTGCCCAGCCGTAACTTGACTTAATTATTCATCTCGCTCTAAAATCCCTTGCCCCCCACACCTAGCCCAAAATGGCAACCTTTTGGCCTCAATTTCCTCGTCTTAAATTTCACGTAATGACCGCTAGTTTTTGTTGCCATGGTTTCTTAACCTACCACACAACTTTGCCTGATATGCTCCTTCCGTGTGTTTCACAACACCTCCCATTGTTGCAGCCAAAGCCAATCGCACTAGAACGGCCTCTGGTAGTATTAGACACGCTCTGGCTCTGAACGAGACTGATACATATATGCAGACATGCGCCTCACAACACTAGTTTTCCTACTCCGCGTGTTTGCCTAGCCCCACTCTGTGTTTTTCTAACCCCCGCTAGCAAAACCCCTGATGTCAACGGACCCTCCGCCATAGATGCGTTCGGACGTGGGAAAAACGGACCACCCCCAACAGCAGCGAAAAAGTGACAAATACGCGGAGAATTGCGGTAGACAGGAGGGGCTGTGGAAAATTTCTATTTGAGCTCAAACACCCTTCTGTTAGGAAACGAAAGAAATTAAGAAGGAAGTGGAAAACAAAATAGTTCTAGTGGGATCGATTAGATCTTCAAATACCACTAATTTCGGGCCGCGAAGGAAATGAGCGGCCTTTGGTCATGGGTATGTGTCCCATCGGCCCGGACCCGATCCTGCGAAAGAGAAAACCCCACACCGCCCTTCTCCGTTTGACATGCTTTTGGTTCTTATGCAAGAACCTGACTGAGGTGATAGATAACTGGACTCTCCACGAACGCATATTCAACTCCTGTTGTATGTTTCATCCACCCCGTAACCCCCACGTCAGCCTGGCATGTTTGTTGACGTCAGCTACAAAGCCGCCGTGGCTCTGGAAAGCATTCGATACATCAGATTACAAAGGCTCCTCATCAAAGCACTAATTATATACGTGTAGATATCACCGTATGTATAAACGTAAATGTAAGAACGTAGAGGAAAGCGCCCGTATTTTTCGCCCACTTATCTATTTCTCCCCTTTTTCTCAAGAAAGCGGTCTTTCTCTTGTCCTAGAATCCAGCCCACTCTCCAGTTTACTGTCTTACCTAACAGCAACCTGCAGCATTAGACCTGTAGGTACCCCACGATAGGATTTTTCATATATCCTCTGGATCTACCATATAAACACGCCATTTAGGTTCTTAGTTTAGCCTAGCTACTTCCTCACGTAGCCCCCAGACCCTTTAGTCCAAATGCACCTCCACGGCTTTATTAGCCCCGAAAGCTAAGACATCCCGTTGAACAGCCGAATTGGTAATCAATAACTTTGCCTGGCAGTGCAAGCGCAGTTAGCCCTCACGAACACCGAATTACTACACCAACGGCTCCTCATTCCTTTAAGGCCATTGTGCCCCATTTTCAACCTCTGTACTCCTATCTATTTCTTTGCTCACGCTAACCCTCAGCTGGAACATCTTCCAAACTGCGGTCCTCCCTCTTTCAGTTTCAGAACCACCCGGTCATCACTTTTTGGCTGTAATATATCGCGCAGACAGCTTATCTTTTTCTCTGCCCGTCTACAACCGCACCAAAGGCCGGCTACGGCGAATACAACCTAGCCATTGGGTTTCACCCAAGAGAAGTCCTGCTATTGTTGCATATGCCCATCCGAGGCTTACTGAAGAATTCTCAGTACAAGACCCTCCCGATGCCGAGGCCATATAAACAACGGTGCGAGGACTCATAATTAAATAGTGGTCGGTCCAGATTCGGCGATGCCCTCCTCCTTCCCGTGGTGAAAAAGCGAACAATAACCGCAACCAACCCTTGACCAAAAACCCCAACGCGGACAAAAAAGCCACAGGAAACTGAACAGAATAATATATTCGTCAAATTAGCAGCACAACCTGGCCCATTGCAAATGTTTTCACCCTTGCCTTGCCTTATTTTGTTTCTCGTGGACACGGCGTTCCGATTGCTGATCATTCTTGCCTGGAACTTCACCCGTCTTCCACCAGCTGCTAACTGTCGACTCCGGATGACACACACTACTTTTCATGGAAATTGTCCCACCTTTTCAGGGGGTACTATTCCTTTTCATATCCACAAATCTATGAAAATTAGTATTCCCCGACAAACCATCACGAAATTCCTCCCTGCCTCCTTTGCCACAACAACAATAACCTTCTTAAGTGAACATGAATACGTATTACTGACCATTTTATAGCATCATTTCTGTAAATATCGTATTCCTTGCTTCATGAGCCCATGTCCGTCTGAACGTTCCTACATCCGGCCGATGCATCATTATTGCCACAGTGGACTCGAAATCATTTCGTACTCGCCGTGTATTCTCTTGTCGCTTTGATTCATTTAAACTCTCCTCAGCCTTAGTCCATTGTTGCTGAGATGTGCTAATCCCTCTCTGAAATTTGTGAATTTTCCATATCATTCAGTGATATTGTAAACTCTGCTCATGCTTGCACGCGTGCCTCTCGACCACGGTCCAGAAATAATGAGCGCCCCCGCCAGATGGGATAAAAACTCTACAGCTTGGACAAGTTAACTATGCCCGACAACAAAACCGGGGTGTGAGGGCCGCCTAAACTGAATCGGCCGTGGGTAAAACCTTATATCACTTGACAAAAGAAATGAAATAACTTTACGGAAAGCAAGAGTTTCCGAGGAATTAGAGGAAGTACGCGGAACAACAGTGAAAGAATCTCTTGTTAAGGTAAGCAGAAAAAGCTCCAAGAGCCTCCGATTTATCTTGTGCTTCGTGTATACATGTAATATTGTAGAGAAGAGAAGAACCAGCAGAAGTAGACTGAGGGCTTCCATGTTTCACTAGAGTGGATAAAATCCTCAGTAATTTGGGGTTTCAGCAGTGCGTTATTTCTTTTCCTCTAATTATCCACCACGAATAATCGGTGATAGATGAATCTACTGCATACATGACGAGAAATCCCTTATTTTGAAGCGGTACTTCCTAGTTCCCAAATTCGCTGTTTCACTCGGTTGCAGATGGCGAAAACCCGTGTTGTCCCTTAGCGATAGATGCTCGCCTTCACTTAATTAGTATTAGACTCCTATGTGCCGGAGTCTTTTGCGTTCGACCGCTTTCTCATGACCCGTCTGATGATCGCATCCATGTATGCAGATCTATATATACATACATATATACATACCTTGGGTAAGCTCCACTCACTTCTCTCCTCCTTCCTAATTAGATCGTGCCATTTTACACCATAAGTTACATATATATTATTAAAAACTGTTTCGTCCTCCACTGACAGGTGCTCGCCTTCACTTAATTAGTATTAGTATTACAATACAGGCGAAAACGGCCACCGAGTAACGCATCATCATGCATCGGGATCAAACACACCATATGTAAAGTCCAGCCACCGGAACGTTCGAGCGACGCGTAGCAACCAATTTCGACACAATTCAAAACAAAGTCGATTCCAAATAGCTACGGTACTATATACAACAAATTAATTAATTTTACAATAATCAAACCTCAATAGTGTTCCTTCTGGGCTCTTTCGCTCCAAATTGGAAAATAAATCAACAACTGCAGCTGGGTTACAGCCAAAGGTTAGATACAGAAGATAAGATTACCAAATACAGTCACAACGAAGTTCAAACTGAGCGACTCTCGCTCGAGGCAACGGTAGGAGTCCAGTTTGTAACAAAGGCTTAGAGAAATAAAACAAACAATCGGAATTCCAGCAAATATAGTTCATACGAATGATTAATGTCGTTTGTAACATGGATGCTAATGCATGGAATGGGGTTTCCTGAACTCCTTTACACCGGCCCCCAAAATCCGACCCGGATTTTTTCCCGTGCACCGCTAGGTGTGGTCGGCCTCATGCATCGGCTCGCCCTACGGTTCCCCAATACCTAAAACTGGTCACCGTCAATAGCAGCTCCCAGTCGGACAAGTGGATCAACTCTCAGTGGTCCCTCCCGGTTCGGCAGATCCGAAGACCCGCCTCCCACTTGAGAAAAGTTGGCCTCTGAACTTACACCACCAGTGTCCGGTTCGCCCTCAATAAGACAAATCTTTCTAATGTCACGGAGCACTAATCCTTCATTAGTTCGCACTGTTGCCGTTCGTACCAAGCCATCGTCCGAAACTGAGATGTTTTCGATTACTCCTATCGGCCACCGGCCACGCGGCAAAACCTCCGAAACTAGGAGCACTACATCACCCGATCTAAAATTGCGTTCTCGAGTTATCCACTTCTGCCGCTGTTGTAATAGTGGAAGATATTCCCTGATCCATCTCTTCCAAAACACAGACGCTAGGTAGTTTGCCTGCCTCCACTGACGAACCATTCTATCGCGCAACGAATCCGTCGGAATATCTCGTGGGTTCGCCCTCAGGATAAGCAGGTCATTGGGCGTGAGTACTGGCAGATCACGACAGTCCGAGGTCAAAGGCACTAGCGGTCGTCCGTTTACTATCCGCTCACTTTCCGTGAGGAATGTCAACAGCATTTCGTCAGTCATCGGCTGCTCGTCACAAACTGAAAGAAGTACTCTTCTAACCGAGCGCACCATGATCTCCCATATGCCACCACGGTGACTAGCATGTGGAGGATTGAAGTGCCACTGCACGCCCCGTTGCAACAATCTATCGGCAATCTTATCACTAGACCAGTTTTCCATTAGGTTTTTCAATTCCCTTTGAGCCCCAACAAAGTTTGTACCGTTATCACTAAAAATCTCGGACGGTGCTCCTCTCCTCGACATGAAACGCAGTAATGTCATGATGAATGAATCCGTGCTTAGAGAATAAGAAACTTCAATATGTACCGCACGCATCTGCAGACAAGTGAAGATGCATCCATATCGTTTCTCCATGCTGCGCCCATGTTTAACCGCAAATGGGCCGAAGTAATCTATTCCGACGTACTTGAACGGAAACCAACCTTGTTGGACTCTAATGGCTGGTAGAGGAGCCATCATCTGTTTGCCCACAACCGCCAAATGCTTCCGGCATTTCCAACATCCTCCAAGTACTCGCTTGACGGCAGCTCCCCCCTGTACAATCGAAAATTTTTTGCGAAGTTCCGCGAGTAACTGAGAAGGTCCTGCGTGTCCTTCCATCGCGTGGTACCATCGGATTATCGAGTCTGTAATCGGGTGAGTCTTGGGTAGTATCACCGGATGTTTCACACCCCGAAGCTGACTGGAGTAGTTCAGTCGTCCTCCAACACAAATAATTCCATTTAATAAAATTGGATCGAGTTTTAATAGAGTCCTGTTCATCGGAGATTTGTTAGTGCATAGGTTATTGCTCCTGTCTCGTAGCCATTTTAACTCTTCGCCATAGACCTTAGCTTGTACAATCATAATAACACTTTCCTCCGCTTTAGCAATGTCGTGTAACTTCAACGGCCAAGTTGTCACTCCTAGATCCGTGCGCCCGCCTCTCATGACTGCAACGTACATTTTAAAACGGGTTAACCACGCTACCGACTTCAGCAAGTGAAACCAACTGGAGTGCCTAGCTAGAAGTGCGTCCGACCATGTATCCCGCAACACTGTGAGAACTGTACTCGAAAGCTGCTTCAACTCAACGTTTGGTGGTGCTGCATCAACCGTAGGCCAGGTCGGCCATGAGGTTTCATCGCCCATCAGGAATTTAGGACCTTCGAACCAGCAGCTGATATCACTTGGTGATGTTGTGCCTCTTGATGCCAAGTCTGCGGGGTTAGCCTCCGATCTGACATGCCGCCACTGCCAGGGTTCCGACCACTGATGGATTTCAGCCAAACGGTTCGCAACGTACGTACTAAATCTCGTTTTAGTGTTGTTTATGTAATGCAAAACTATAGCAGAGTCCGTCCAGTAGTAGGCCTTACCAAACTTGATTCCAGTTTCTTCCATGAGCATCCGAGAAACTCTAACGGCCAGTCTTGCTGCGGCTAACTCCAAGCGCGGGATCGTTATGGTCTTCAGAGGAGCTACCCTTGACTTAGAGAACAATAGGGCACAGTAGGGGGCTATGTCCCTTGAAACCATTCTGGAATACGCCACCACCCCATAGCCAACTTCAGAAGCGTCACAAAATACATGAAGCTGCACACCTTCGTTCAGCGAGTTACCTCTAATAATGGGACGCTGAATTTTGAATGCGCAAAGTTGTTCCATACTTCTTAACCACTCATTCCAGCATCGTAGGGGTCCTTCTCCAATTGGATCGTCCCAACCAAGCTTCAAGCGACACAGTGATTGCAATAACACCTTGCCTGGCAGAATGAAAGGTGAAACCAACCCTAGCGGGTCGAACACGGATGATACTATAGACAACAAGCCACGCCTTGTTTGAGGTTTTTCGCGTATTGAGAATGAAAACTGGAACGTGTCTTCTATTGCGTTCCATTCTAACCCCAACGTCCTCTCCGGCACAGGCGCGCAATCATCTATTTCCAAAGTGGGATGGGCGAGCTCAGATTTTGGTAAAATATCCAGCACCTCCTTACGATTACACACCCACTTATGAAGCCGGAATCCGCCTCGTGATAGTAACTCACTCATCTGGATAGCGAAAACTCTCGCATTCTCCGGTGTGGGCAAAGAAACAAGACAGTCGTCTACATAGAAGTTGTTATACACGGCCGTGGAGACGTAATCCTCATACTGTCCTCCCCAATCGTTTGCCGTGCGACGTAACGCGAAATTTGCACAAAATGGGGAGGAAGTGGCACCAAAAGGGTGAGCATTCATCTGATATTCAACAGGATTACCACCTAGTCGACCATTTTCCCACCACAGGAACCTCAGTGCTCCTTTGTCTCTCGTTGGCACTCGAACCTGCATGAACATTTCTTCAATATCCGCAGCCAACGCGACAGATTCCTTTCGGAAACGAAGCAACACTCCAACTAAGCTTGCTGTCGTATCCGGTCCCTGTAGCAAGTAATCATTCAAGGAGCGTCCCTGGAATGCAGCCGCGCAGTCAAACACCACCCTCAACTTGCTAGGCTTTTTAGGGTTTGTAACTGCGTGATGTGGTAAGTACCACTTTGGCTCAAAACCCATTTTTAGCTGTACATCGGGAACTAACTGGGCGTGGCCCTTGCGCACATAACCCTCTATTATTGTAGAGTATTTTTCAAAGAATTCAGGGTCACGCGCAAACCTTTTCCTCAGGCCGTTCAATCTCTCTTTGGCCACAATATAGTTATTTGGAAGTCTCACTTCGGGATTCCTCCACGGGAGTGCAACTTCATAGTGTCCGTTCAACCAGGTTATGGCATTGGAAACCATATCGACGGCCTGTTTGTCCTCTAATGAAGGAGAGTTTTCTGACGCACACCCATCGCAGAATTCGGCGTTGTATAGTCGATCGATCTGTTCTGCTAAGGGATCGATTCCCCTCTCAATGTAGTTTACTGTTCTCGCAAAGTGTGGTTCCTGGTTTATCGGACCAAGAACAATCCATCCTAAAATCGTCCGCACAGCATAGGGTTGTTTTCTTTTGCCGCATCTTTGCTCTAATGCCCAATGTGCTTCTGGGACGTCGGCACCTATCAGGATTCGCACTCTCGAATCTTCCAGATTCCGTCTTTGGACGCAATGTAGGTGAGGCCAGGATAAAATGTCCGCATCTGTGCAGTACTGCACTGCTTGGATTGGTAACCTATCAACACAAAATGCTCTCTCTACATTCACGAAATCATTCTCTGACAATGAGTTCAGTCGCAGCTCCGTTATTCCCGAATTCCAAGTGGTAGTCCCATTTACGGTCGAAATCGAAAGTGAGGTCGGGGATGCCTTCAGGCCCACCAGCTCCATAATGTCCTTTTGTATTAGAGTCACATCAGACCCGCTGTCCAGCAGAGCGTAGGTCTCCACGGAGCCCCCCGGTCCGTCTACTCGCACTGGTAGCACACCTAAACTGACCCGACATTCTGGCCTAAGAGTAGCCGCACAATTATTGGTCCACTGCCCATGCCCTTTCGCACTGTCCGTACCCAGCTTATACAGCTGCGGCCCTTGTGTTGTATCTTGCGTGACTTGATCGGCACCTTGCTTCTGTGCAACATGCAGTAGAGGGTGGTGCCGTTTCAAACAACCTGATGTTGAACATGGTTTTGAAACAGAACAGTTGCTGGACAGATGTCCACACTTGAGACACGAAAAACAAGCCTTGATTTCTTTGATCAATGCCCAACGACCGGGTATATCACGAGACAGGAATCGCTGACATTCCTCAAGTGTGTGTATTCCATTACATACCGAGCACCTGTTAGCTGCGACCAACAAAGTACTACCCTGATTTGGCGTGAACCGTGCCGCTTCTGGACGCGGGTTTTGTGCATAATTCCTCCAACTGGATGACCGCGAATACCCCTGAGCCTTGCTATTGGCGGCAAGTTTGCCAAACCTACTTCGAGCAATCCGTGCCTCACGGGACACTAGGTGCTGCAGATCTTGGAACCTCGGTTCGACTCCTCTTCCCAAAATATCATCAACGGTCCTAGCCCACAAATCCTGGAGACGCGTTGGTAGCACTCGAGTGATACGTTCCATAGTCTGCAATGAGTTGAGGTCTGACATGCAATTCATCTGCGTGAGGGCAACTTCGCAGTTCAGCATTTTTAACGACAATTTGGTCAGGGCATCCGAATCTTCTGCCAGAGGCTTTAAACCTTGCAGCAAGCCGTCAATCAGTGAACGAGCCACTACATGATCTTGTCCATACAGATCCTTTAGGATTTCCCTAGCCCTATTGTATGCCAGTGTTGGAGGCAACATAACACATTCGGCAATCGCATCCCTTGCTTGTCCCTTGCAGTAATGCATCAAATAAAGTAGGCGCTGTCCATCGTCTCGAACTCTACCTTCGACGTAATATTCGAACTGTTTCACAAACCTCCAGTACGTTGACGAGCAGCCCGCGAATGACTCCAGTTCCACCCTAGGCAAGTCCAAACGATAATCCGCTGCAGGTTTCACCATTGGAACCAAGCTTGTTTTTTGTGGTGCGTCGTTCTGCACGTGGCAATCACCTAAGTAACGAGAAAGATGTTCACTGACCATTACTCCACCCTTGACTTCATCTCCGTTGACTAGATTTTCTTCTTCCTCAGCGAGTGCCAAACGCAGTTTCGCCATTTCCGTCTCATTCCTCACCTGGAGCAGCTTACGTTGCTTATCTAACTCTAACTGTTCTACAACCTGCTTCTCCTTCAACTCGGCTAACAACAGATCAGCTCTAGCTCTATGGGAAACCGAGCTAACCCTAGAACAACCTGATATGCTAGAGCCTGAGCAAGAAACATGACCAACACCTACGGGTAAAAGGGTTTGGTTCACCTGCGGGGTATTGTCCTTTGATTCGGAACGGTTTGCCGATTTGCTGCGTAATTTCATGTCTCAGCAATTGCCGAGGATATTGAGTACTGTAAAGTCCAGCCACCGGAACGTTCGAGCGACGCGTAGCAACCAATTTCGACACAATTCAAAACAAAGTCGATTCCAAATAGCTACGGTACTATATACAACAAATTAATTAACTTTACAATAATCAAACCTCAATAGTGTTCCTTCTGGGCTCTTTCGCTCCAAATTGGAAAATAAATCAACAACTGCAGCTGGGTTACAGCCAAAGGTTAGATACAGAAGATAAGATTACCAAATACAGTCACAACGAAGTTCAAACTGAGCGACTCTCGCTCGAGGCAACGGTAGGAGTCCAGTTTGTAACAAAGGCTTAGAGAAATAAAACAAACAATCGGAATTCCAGCAAATATAGTTCATACGAATGATTAATGTCGTTTGTAACATGGATGCTAATGCATGGAATGGGGTTTCCTGAACTCCTTTACACCATATTCTCCAAGTATCCCGAATCAGTTTTCCAATCATCTGGCTGAGCGCCAGCACCTCCCTTCGAACCTCCGTAACCAATTTCTCTCTCCTCTAATGATACAAATAAGTAACCCCCAGTCGAACTATAACCAATGGCCTCAATTGTCTAGCTCCGCGCTCTTTCCTGAACACAGGATGGGCCAGCCCAACCAACTACAGTTATTTCGTCGGTCCTGGTCAAGCGGCAACTACCCGCTCCCTGCGTACCCCGTTGAACCCAGTCTCCACTACCTTCTGCCATCTCACTTGCCGTTACCCATTACCTCAGCATCCAACCCCCCACCTGGCTACTTCAACCACCCCGGAAATCCCACTTCCCCAAACGACCAATTTTTTCTTGACGGCAACCCATAACCCAGTCTCACCCCTTCTTCACACTGCCGGCTCCCCACTTCTAACCCCTGTTTAGACTCCTTCGCTTCTATACATGACAACCCTTTCGTTATGAGTCCACTTAATGATGTTTACCACCTCGGTAGTGTTAGCCATCAACACCCGCCGATGGTTGTTCCCACTCCACGCCATGACGGTACAGTTGCACTTACCCTGCTTCTCATTAACGCTCGCCCTAATAGAACACCGGATCCGGACCGGCACCGGACCGGTTCCGGTAATGTGCCGGTAGAGTTCCGGTAATATGCCGTTGATCTTCCGGCAAACGGTGGGCAAGCGAAAAATCGACGTGCTCTGACCCATAATCCATCTCCACGTACCTCCACATTCCAAGTCCCATTCCTACGATAAAAACGTTTCGTTAGCCGCTATCAAAGGGTGACCACAATCACTGCCAGGAAACTACATTAGCTAAACGCATCAAATTTCCCGTTTTCCTAATAACGGTTTTATCGATGGTCTATGTGCATCACCAACCTCTCATGTATAAGTGGTTGTTAAAACGCTCCATCGCGATCGGAAGCAAACTCATTCAAAAGCACTAACGAGTAGAAAATGCAGAAGGAACTGTAAATGATAAATTTTTATAAAAATCACTGTACAAGAGAAGGTTGAACATATTCTCCCAACTTCATGTTGTCTGCCGGCGAGATCTGGAAGGGAAAATGCAAATGAAACAGTGGTTTGACGATGTGAACCATGGTATAATATATATATATATATATACATATATGGGAAAATTCCCAATGAACACACTTGAAGAAAACAGTTTATTGAACAAGCTCGTTTTCAGTGATTCATAATCATCGCAACTGTAAATCGGGCTTAAATCAAAACCGGATATGTATTGTTTTTCTCGTGTGTTTTCAGTTTTCATCCGGTCTATGGCCTGTTGTAGGGTGGACGGAGGGCCAGGGGAGCTTAAGGGTACATACAAATTGTTTTCGAGCACATGGATGTGTTTGTGGAGGTTGAAAAACAATTTTTATGTGCCCTCAAGATTCCCTGGCCCTACGTTTACCCTACAACAGGCCATATATATATATATATAAACATATACGAAAACTTCGAATACCTTGTAACGTAGACGAAGAACGTGACATTATTGAATTGGGGTACACAAATGAAGTGTAACTTTTTCAGGTGTATTCCACAGGGGAATTTGAGCTTACCTGGCAATCCGACGACCGAAACCTCGATCCCGAGCATCAGTGAACCACCTTTTCATGGTGCGCTCGATATCCAAAGGTGGTACCTCTTGGAACCGAGTACTTGTTTTGACGGCTTCTGTGAAATTAATTTTGTCATTGATGAAACAGCTTTAACTATCACAGCGTAGGGAAATCGATAATTTCCGATTGGAATTCTTCCGGGCGTTCCGGTCCAATTACACCGGAGCGCCAGGTCTTCTCCAACTAACGAAGACAACATTCTTCGCACAGTTGATCTCAGATCGGTGCCAGCGTGGCGCTGCAGGGCGTTCACCTTAATTTGTAAGTCTAACGAAATATGCAACTCACTGTGCAGTTAAAATTTCTGTTGATTTCCAGGTCACTTTCCAACTTACTCAGTTGAACTTCATCGTTAGCCTGGAACGGCTCGTAGGTGGAGGCCACTCCTCCTTCACTACGGCTGATAAAACCGTCTATTTTCCCCATTAACAAAGAATGGTCGATCCGCAGACCATTTAGGCAGGAGAGAATACGTTCCATATAGTCTGAATATTATAATTGGGGTGGATAGATCAATCACCTTGCCACCTTTGTAGGAAATCCTGCAGTCGACCGGCCGATTGACTGGTGGTTAGCGGATGGGACGAGCTATACGAAATGTTCTTATCGCCTGATCTATAAAACCACTAACCTGGGAGTGTTGAATGCAGCTGCTGTCTCCATACTTCCGCGGTTCCCCTCATCTGTCAATTTTGGTGGACTACGTAGATGCGTGATGAGAAAAGCTGCATTTACTATACCTAGGTGAGGGGTGGGCTAAGTCCAAAACTGGTCCTGGAGACATCGGCGACGGTACGGGAGATTCCATACAAATTCGCTGAGGTAAAGAGAGTTCCACAGAACTCTCATCGGATGTGAAAGCAATGGGTACCCTTGAAGAATAAAGAATAAAGTGATATCTCACCTGCGGCGAACGGAATAGCGCTCGGCAAAGGGCGTCATCGGTAATGTGTCATCCGACGACGCTGACCTGTCGGTTTCACCGATGAACTTCCTTTCGAAATCCATTGCATCCTTCCGGTTATCTGACAGCATAAGAGTATAATCCAAATTTACCTGAGTGGTATACCTCATGGAATTCGTAGTTTGGAACACTATCCTCCAATTTCGAACCTTCCAACAGCAATCTCTGATATACCTGGAAGGTTGATGACTTGGGCCAACGAACTCGTTTATCATCAACCAGCCAGTTACTGTGGACGATGGCCACAGATTTATCACATACGAAAACAACTACCAAGTACATCTAAAAAAAGTTAGCAGTTGGCATTACGCGGAGTTATTATTCATTATAAATTTCAAGTACCAAACACATATCAAAAAGTGAAATATCAATAGTTAAAAGTGTGTAATATTGGTACGATTACAGGAAGAATGCCAACGGTAATGGGAAAGCACTTACAAACAATGCTATTAACAGGAAGTTTTACAATATCATCGTGCAAACCGTCAACGGAATATATGTACAAGTGGTTAGACCGCATGGGTTTGCTGAAAAATTGACGCGGGTTTTTAAAATACTTCACACTAACCGATGCCTCACATATGTCGACAATTTCAACCGGTTTACCATCGGCGATGGCGATGTTGTTTGGTGGGCTGGGAGAAAAGATAATGTTGTTTAATAAAACAGCATTTTTGCATCCATGGAACCGGTGAATTGGTTGTCCGACGTCATCTTGTATGTGGGCAGTGGAGTCCGGGTTGTCCGAAGTAATCCGCTCGCACAGACGGCGATACAACTGCTGAGCAGGATTTCTCGGACCATGAGCACTAAATTTCAAGTTTCGTAGATAAGATTCAAAGGGGAAACAGGAAAATTTGTCCAGCGTCCCGTGAATGAGAACATCTTTGGGTAAGTGAACCAATGAGTGGACGTTGTACGTAATATTTGAAACACCGTACAAAGAAGAGAATTGTTGAACAAATGTTCTCAAGATAGATTCCGCGAAAGCATTGCATGACATATACAAAACTGGATGGCACAAAATATAAATAGCAACCGAAAGCAGCATGAAATGATCATACGCATGTTAGCTCAACAAGCCCTTAAGACAAACAGGTCCCAAGTACAATAAGAATGTGCGGAATTCCGTGGCTTTCCACCGGTCAATATTATTAACATGGCGACAAAGCCGCTGAAAATCACACGGAGTGGTGGCGTGCGAATGCATTATCCGATTTCCAAGGTCCTCACAGGCACTTTTATCCAAGCGAACAAATGAATTGCGCGGACCATGCAACCAGATATCGAGAAGTTTATTCATAACGCCCAAACAGACAAGGTGCATATAGTCTAATGGGAACGCCTGAACCATGTCAATGGGGAGGGAAACAAAGGGACTCACGCCGATGTGATGTTTTCGATGCCGCAAGGTACGAAATGACTCGTCGTCACGAAGCTTGCACTTAACATAGGGAAAAGTCATTCTTTTTTCAAAGTGCAAGCCGCTTCGGATGCACTTATCACAGCCAAAATAACCGGTTGGACCTTTCACTTGTTTAATGAAACTCCGGGCCGGAGTATCACAGATCACTGACAACAGTCGGCACTTAATGTGCCTGTCACCAAATGGTATTCCTTCGGTTAACGCTCTGCTCAGCTCCGTCACGCATACACCCAGGAAAGTTGATACGTTGGACGGTTTTCCTTCACCGCAATAAAAACCGACGGTGACAACTGGCAGGCAGACGGGCGTGATTACTCTCACTAGTATTGGCCACAGCTGCGTATTTGATGAACGATAAACCGAAGTACCATCACAATTCACCTGAATGTTGATCTCGTCAGGGACTGTGATAATGTTCTTTAGCTGTCTCGTCAGAACGTTGTTCAGTCCAACGTGAATGTACAGCCCGTTATCCAAATTCGTGATAGGACACTCCCTTGGTGTGCCCAACAACGTTCTTGGGTCCCGACAAAGATTCGGTATATGTTCACTGATTGCTTCCAAGATTCCCCTTTGTTGGACCAAAGACAGTTGAAAACGAACAAAGGCCTTTCCCAAGGAGTTCAGAAGTGAACTTCCATCGCCAGCAGACTGTGGTGCACGTCGTAAGCAGTGCGAAGGAATAACTAATAACGGAAGTTAGTGCGCCAGAAACGAAACCAAGACCTGTTATTCGTGGCCGTCCTTCAGAGATAACGGCTTCTTGAGTGGGAGCCTCAACTGTTGCAAGCAAATGAGTCAATATGGGTATTCAAACGATTAAATTAGTCATAACTGCTGGCTGCGTTGAAGAAGTCGTCGGAATAGCGTCCTCTTGCAAGCATGCCTCACGTTGTTGGCCGGACGGCGCGTTCCATGGAATCATAGAGCCGCATTCAGCGGCCGCATTAATAAGCGAAATCCCTAGAATGAAAGTAACAAAACAGCGATTACTCTCACCTGGCAAATCCAAATTTGGGCAACGCACGCGGTGCTCCCACAGTGTGGCTTCTCCACAAACAGCACACTTCTTGGAGCTCAGTTCTTTCTTCTTCATACGGTATCTCTTCCACTTATTTATTTCAGCCATTGCAACTGATTAATATAAAGGAAATTCCAAAATGTACCCAAACGGTTCACGATTATGGACAGGACCTCGTGACGCGTGCGACAAGGCAGAACCACTTCGAGATTTAAATTTGGCCTTCACTTGACTAAAACAAAGATCCACGATTGCACCGCAATTCACGGACATAAATATGCGTAAAAATCGCATATTATTACTCACAAGGCCATTTGAAGAACAATTATGTGATTACTTTTATAAATTGTCCACTATTTCAATGCCCACTTGTTACCGGCATGTTACCGGAATGTTGCGGTGGGCAACGTGCTACATGGGCGCTCATTACTGAATAAAACCAATACTCTCTATAATATAGTACTTCCTTCCGACTTCGACATCATTGTCATAACCAAAACCTGGCTAAATGATTCTGTCCCATTGGACCAAATTTCTATTGCTGGTTATCAAACCTTCATGAAAAATCGTCGTCGTCGTGGAGGAGACTGTCTAATCCACGTTAAAAACAGCTTGCTTACCATTCCTCTCTCTGGTCCAATACTGGACTCAATTCAGGACTCAATATGGGTAACGGTTCTTCAGGCCAACTCTCCACTCCATATCGGCTGCGTTTATCGACCACCCAATTCAAACACCACGGACCTCGCCCACGTAGTCAAAGCCTTTGGCCACTTTGCACTATTACCCTCATCGTCAAAAATCATTGCTAGCGATTTCAATGCACCTAATATCTGCTAGGACACCATGTCATCACCCCAATACTTCACGAGCTTCGTTTCGACCATACGCGCAGGGCGCTGGGTCCAGCACGTAATGACACCAACAAGAGGTAACAGCATACTAGACCTGATATTTACCATTGGCCTATCGGACGTGATGACTACCGCCCTCAACCCTTTCCCAGACAGTGACCATAGAATGGTATCTTGCAGATTCACAGCCGGACCCATAGACCCCATATGTAGTTCATCTCAACAGCCCCTGCACACGATCAACTGGATGAACCTCAATCCTATGCTTCGATCCCTCAACTGGGATGACTACTTCCTACAGCACAACACTCAGCTCGCCAGTGACGTACTCTACCATAAGCTAAATAGCTGCTTGTCAGCAATCACCACCATCGGGACCAACCGTTCTCAAGCCCGCGACTCCTACCAAACAAGGCTACAAAACAAACATGCAAAAATGCAGAATATCTACAATAAAACCAAAGACTTCTCCATACTGTTGCAACTTCACTCCCTCTCTGTCACCATCAGTCTTCGGACTAATGAACTGCTGAGAAAGCAGGAGCTTTCGGCCTTGAATTCCTCCGACAGATCGTACCAACTGTCCCGACTGCTGAAGAGCAGAAATCAGAGAGAGCCTACAGGGATACTATATCTAATTTTGGGAAACAGCACGCAGATTGAATCTGCAGCTGAAATCGCTGAGGCGCTCAATACCTTCTTTTCAGAATCAATGACCACTGACGCCACTGTAAATCCGCCACCCGTACCCCTCATAACCGAGCAAGTTCCCTCTGACATTGAATTCAGTTTGAACGATGTGACCCACCTGCTGCTGCGTGTTAGACCCTCCTCCCGCCCTGGCTATGACGGCATCCCCCCCAGCACTCCTTCATCTTGGGGGAATTGACGTCTCTGCTATCTTTATGAATCTCTACAACTTATCCCTTAAAAATGGCATTTTTCCATCCCAATGGAAAACTCCAACCATTATTCCTATCCACAAAATGGTCCAGTGCATGACCCTTCAAACTATCGTCCTATCAACCATACCCCTTTAGCTGCCAGAATAATGGAGCGTTTGATTAAACAGCGGATGTCCGATTATCTCATTTCCCATAACCTCACTCACAGCGGCCAACATGGCTTCCTAAAGTCACTTTCTTGTACCACATGCCAGTTTGATTTCTTCAACCTACTGACCACGGCAGCTGACGACGGAAAATCTATGATTATCATCTACCTCGATATGACCAAGGCATTTGACCGAGTTCCTCACTCCCGATTGTTAACAAAACTCCGAGCCTATGGTATCCATGACCCGCTTTTATCATGGATCACTTCTTACCTGTCGGATCGAACCCAGGTTGTATATGCTAATGGTCATCTATCGCAACCGGCGCCTGTCACTAGTAGAGTCATACAAGGAAGTGTACTTGGTCCGCTATTTTTCTTACTCTATATTAACGACATTTTTTCGATTGTGCAACATGGCACACCTTTCCTGTTCGCCGACGACATCAAAATCGTGTATGATTTCCGCCATCAAGATTTGAGCACAGCACTGTCTGAAATAGGTAGTGATCTTGAGAAACTTGATCAATGGTGCACTTCATGGCAGATGTGCTTCTAGACATCTAAAAGCTTCTACACAACTTACAGATATCAAGTCCCCTTCGGAACTCTGTCACTGAACCAAGTACCCATCGCCCCAAGCTCATCAGTGAAGGATCTTGGGCTTCGATACACTAACAATCTACAATTCTCGGAGCATGTCTCACTTCAGACGGCCAGGGCCAGACAGATAATAGGCCTAGTTCTCAGATCATTTAAAATGAATTATAGTATCCTCCTTACATACCAATCCCATGCTAGACCCCACCTCAAATATTGCCCTATAATCTTCTCTGGAATGTCTAAATCTGACAGAATACGCCTGGAGAAAGTCCAGCGCGCCTTCACCAAGAAGCTAATGGGATATTCCTCTTCACTGAGCTATAAAGAGCGATGCATTCTATTTAAACTTGACCCCGTATGGCAAAAACATGTCAGGCTTAACTTGTGTTTTCTATACAGACTTATTCATTGCTCTGCTTTCACTTCTACCAACTCTATACAGTTTTCCCTACCCTCATCTTACCCTCTGTGCCACAGAGACTTCAGTCTGACCATCCCACATTCCAGGCTGGCAATAAGATCCGACGTCTTTCTCATTAAATATTCAAAGCTTCGGAATAAGCTTCCCCTCACTATTCGCAGATGCGCGTCAATAACCCAGTTCAGCCATGCCCTTAAATCACAACTTACCGTTAGTCATATGTTATCTTTGACTAACGCCAGCATATCTGAGGATCGAGCCTATGAAGAAGGCATCGAACTTTAGAACCCTAGCTTCAGTCTCCCCTCCCGCTCTCTGCTATCTGTCGAGCTGGCCTTCAAAAACGGGTTCAACTACTAGGATCATGGCACCATATCCCAAACCTACCATTTTCTGCCTAACGACAGACGCTAGGCTTACCATTTATTATCACTTTTTACGTATAACCCACATTGCAGAAGGATAGTTTTGTCGTTTACAGCTATAACTAGCTAGATGCCTGCCGGTTCTCGCTACTCACCCACGTTCACCTACCATCACCTAACCCTTATACATCCCTGCCTCACCTAATTCACCAGTCGGTTTCCACAACCAAGTCTAAACAACTACTGCCCCCCTCGCCATATAGTACTAGGGCAGCCATGTAAAACAACTCTCCTCTAGCTGAAGGTTTTAACCAATGATGTTTTCCCCCAGCACCAACTTGTCCAGTGGTGCTGGATCCTAAGACATTAAGTCCCACCACCCACTGCTTCACTCCTTGATCCTCTCTTATTTATCCTGGCTTCCGCTCTTCTCAGCTTCCTTGCCCGGGGATCGATTTGATCTATATATACTATTATAAATCCTTACATGACTTTTGATAGAGCTTATGAGGAAAGCGTGATACTAACCAGAACCCTTGATAATCTAGGATGTGCCACATCATACACCGTAGTTGCCATCACCTAAGCGTAAACCTACCAGGTTACAATGCCTAAACGTAGTAACTCTCATGCCTAAGGCCAGTGCATCAGAAGTCGTATTTGATTATATGAAATACCACTGGAAGCATGAAAGGTAGTCTTTAAACGTTCCCAGTGCTGTCTTTGCTTAGTCTTCGCCTTTGTCTCTAACCAAAGACGTAGCACCTGTCGGACTCCTCAACCTCCATCTAGTGGTCACCATTAATCACGCACAGCTCAACTTCCGTCCCTGTCACAGAACTCTAGCATCTTCCATGACTGGCCTATACAACGTTTGATACTTAGCCAGCAAAACTACAAACCATCTGTGGATCATCCCGACTAATCACGCTGTTGGTGCTGCAGGTCGTACCCCATCCCTGTGCAGACTGGCTTTTTGTTGAACATAAACCCCATTGAATAATCGCAGGCTGTGGTTGACTCTACCTCCCCTTGCATTTTTTGTCCCATGTAAACGGCATGAGGGTTCTGACTTCACGGATAAGGCGAGTGTTAGCGTGGCACTTCTGCAAACATTCCTGGCCGTGATGGTCTCCCTGCACAGAGTCGACCACTAATTAGACTTGACCACCAATTAGACTTGACCACCAAAAAGTAGAGATTGGCATAGAAGAGTTTAAAAAAATTTCCCGCTGCTTTGCCTTCCATGCACACTAGCCTTGTCACTTGTGATTCATGTCTCCGGGTTGCAGTGTTGCTACGGATCGACTGGTGTGGTTGACCTATTCCCAACCCGGCTTGTTACATGCGGTCCATGTTTCGGCCGGGGCGTGGGAGCTATGGTCCCCCACCAAAAGCAGCTCCGCCTTTTCTGACAGCCAGATACCTGACTGTGATAAAACCATTAAAAAATAAAATAAAAACGTCTAAAAAAGTGTAGATCATTCTTGGAGCGCCACGTGCTGGAAGCCAGTGGTTGTGTATCGTGCTACCTCCCTACCTGAAGCAGGCCCTTGTGCCGCCTACCATGAGCACCGAATGTAGGTCGTTAGAGTTCGGACCCATCTCATTCCCATTTCTCACGGCTCTTCAAAACCAGTCCTCACATGGGTGTTTTCCTGGTTTGCAATGCGGTAACGACGAAAAGGACACCGCGATAACCATGCAATCATGTCTACATCCGATTTCCTTGATCATACTCGAGCAAATCTCAGTACGATAGCACCATCGAGTAAGAGCATAGATGAACTCACGTTAACGTTCCAAGACACGTGACCGATTGCCTCTAATGTATCACCTCTGTCACCCCAATAGTTTCTTCTACTTTAAGGCTCCTCAGAAACTACCCAGTATAGAATGACCACCATGCTGGAAGAGACAGTAACAGCAAAGGGCTACGCTAACAGTGTGCCAGTCTCATTCGCTCACAGTCTGTTATTTCAAGCCCATCTTATCGCCTCGTTGCCAAACTGCGCTCTGCGTAAGCAAACGGTACTGAGGGTTATCATTTCTAACTGCTCTAAACCGTGAGACCCTAGGTCTCTTATTAGTATCCGAGCGATGCCGTGCCAACGTGCAAAATCATAAATCCTTTGGGATGCATACACCGTCACCAAACTAGTGCACGCAACTTCGTTAGCCTGCAGCAGTATAGCACAAATCCACCGCGAGCCTATTTTTACTTAGAATGTGGAGTAGGTGCCAGTGACTGCTCAAATGAAACTTCATCCATGCTTCACTCACACAGACCTAACCAGTCCATTATCTGTTGTCTTCATATGTCATCATAACCCACAGCTGGAACCACGTCCAGACTGCAAACCCCCTTTTATTTCAGGTCTGTTGTCTCCCACTATCGCAGTCACCAAACCGGATAACCAAGGATGCCACTTTGACTCGTACGGACAGAGACTCAAGTAGAACCTACCATAGCAACTGAGACAGAAATCAAGCCACCCGACAGGAAATACTCCCAATTGGTTATCAGACCATTCAGCTTTTTCTAAAGCAACCAACACACATTCCAGTTCATGCGCATCTTGCTAATATACCACCACACTCAGCCGATTGACCGACACATACTTTGCCCTGCTAGACGAAACATACCCATATGATGACGTACGTTACCAGAAACGACGCTGAATAACACTGAAGGCAAATGCGTCAACATATATATATATTTGTCAGTGAAACATCATCTTAACGCTCAAGTCCATGCGGAGATTTCACACTTTATTATCCGCTACCACAGTCCACCTTCCCCCCGAACCGTAGCCGGTTGGAAATTGACTCTCCACTTCTCGAGGACCCTCCAGTTGAGCTTCTTCATTTCTGAATGGTACATGTTACTGATCCTGAATCTAAATTCAACTTTTATGGACTGCTGTTTCTCCCACATCCACCAGTGTTCAGTTTCACGAAATTGGTCTCGGCACCGTTTCGAAACTCATTCCATTTATTGAACTCCGGTAAATCCGTCATTCGGGGTCTGCATCGTCTTCATGGGTCGCTATCCTCTCCGCATCCACCGACTTTCCCGAGAACACTTCTTTACAATTTTTTTTTCTTTTCTTCCTTTTCTTCTTGTTCAAAATTTACTCCATCTGCAGAACCTCAGTAGGCCTCCGTTTCCCCAGCTTGCATCATTCTCGTTCATAGTGCGTCCTTGACACTGCGCTAACGGTTCTCAATATCTCCACCGCCCAGCCCGGATTCGAAACCGGTTTGAAACTGCCGCGCAAACCATTAGTAAAATGATCCATTCAAACCGTAGCTGCCTATGTCTATCTATCGCTGATACTCTCGACTTTCATACTTTGAATTTGTGAGTATTCCACCTTATTGAGTAACGTGTCACACCATGATCATGCGCTAGCGCGTGCGTCTCGACCATGGCCGAGAAATATACCATTATTATTATTATTATTACTTCCTAACTGTTCCCAATGTGATACTTCTTACCGGCCAGATCGTCACCAAAGAGGCGGCCTACCATAATGGGTTCGATTACTAGGATTACTGCACTAAAACTTTCATTTCTTGCCCGGTGACAAACGCCAGGGCAACTATTTTCTCTTGCGTTATATTGCATACAAGCTATACTACGGTAGCTACAGTTTGCTGACTTTTGTAATTATACCTAGTTTAATGCTTGCCGGTCCTCCTAATTTTAGACAATGTTCGTGTTCTATTGCCAACCTGTCTAAGTTTCTTAGCCTCAGATGTCTCTGCAGCAAATAGGTATGTGGCTTTGGACCCTAGGACACTGAGTTCCGCCGTTTACCACCTTACTTGATCCTTTCACTTCTTTCCCATTCATTTTGGCTGCCACCGCACGCCTGGGTTTTGTCCGGTCCCACTTCGCCTTTCTTAATCATCTCATTCCAGAATCTCTTATCCCAGAAGCCCACCTGCTAGTGTCTACTTGGTATCCTTTCCTCTCAATCTCATCTCTGTATCTACCATCCACCAACCACTTTCATATTCCCTCTTATGCACCACACTATTTCCCGTCAGCAGAGCTAAACTCATCTACACCAGCTAGCCTGGCGTGGTCTCTGATGGTCTTGGGCATGGTCTGGCGCTGTATGAGACTAACACACGTATGCTAGCTTGTGCTTTACAACGTTCGTTGTCCTACTCCATGTGTTTGCATAGTCCCACTCTGCATTCTTTCAGCCCATGCTAGCGAAACCCTAGATGTCAGCAGCACTTTTACCATAGCGTTGTCCGAACGTGGGGGAAACAGACCACCCCCAGCAGTTGAGAAAAAACGGACAAATACGCATAAAATACGGTCGGGCGGAGGGGCTATGGAGAGTTCCTATATGAGCTCAGCCATCCCTCTGTTAGGAAACCAAAAAAACAAAGAATAAAGAGAACAGGGGGGATAAAAAGGACCTCGTGGGATCGATTCGGTCTCCAAATATCACTGACATCGGGCTGTGAAAAAAATGGGCAACCTTCATTTATGGGTATGTCTGCTATCAGCTCAGACCTGATCCTGCGAAGGGGGCAACCCCACATCGCCCCTGTTCGCCCGACAAGCTTTTGGTTTTCACACACGAGACTGACTGGAGTGACAGCGCACCGGACTCTCCACATACGCTTATCCACCCCCCACTCTAAGTTTCAACCATCGCATACCCTCTTTAAGCGCACCTAGCATGCATGTCGAAGTCAAATACAATCGCTACCATAGCCCTGACCCGGACGGCGTGTAGACGTACCTGGCGAATAACGGCAACCGCAGTGAAGCCCAGAAAAGGAAAAAAAGAGAAAAGAACAAAGTGGAAACCGGTCACCTTTTTCATCCATACCCCTCTATCTTCCGTCATCTTTCTCAAAAGGCGGCCTTCTCAATGCCCTAGCATCCAGACCACGCTTAGGTTTACAGCCCTACCTAACAGTAACCACAGCCTGCTGCAAACTACAGGTACTACCGCAGCCTGTACTTGAAGCCCACTGACATGGATAACATATGAAAGCAACAGATGACCAAAACCTGCCTCATATAAGTCTACAAAAAATGAACACGGAGAACCGTTCATATTTTCCATTCCCTATCAAATATCTTTCCTCACTTTTATAACAAATATGATATTCATGCAACCAACACGCCATGAGATTTCCCTGCTCACACTGAAGTTCAATCTCAGCAGGCCAGCGCTACCGAGTAGGAACACAGACGAACTTACGTCCAAGTTTCCCTGCATGATAACAATTTTCTCCAAACGCATCGCTACCGATGCCCTAGTGGTTCTTTCTGCAACCTTACTTAACTGTTCTTCAGAACTTCTAGTTGCGTGCAAACCATTTATCCTTTGAAATGCGGACGCAGCAGCCCACCCGGTTTACGCTATATTGCTAGCTTGTAGTAGTACTGATCAACCCCCTGCGACCATAAGTTATCTAAACTCTCGAATCAAAACCCAGATCAGAGTATGAAATGTGCCACTGACAGTCCACATAAACCCAACCAGTTCATTATTAATTGTCACCATTTATTATCATAACTAACATCTGGAACCACGTTCAGACCGCTAACATCATTTATTTCAGGTTTGTCGTCACTCATCCTTTTGGGCTCCACTTTCGGCGACCGGGGTCCACAATTAGACCCGCACCGACAGAGACATAAATGGAACCGTTTATACCAAACGGGATTGCAATCGAGTCACACGACCTAAAGCACCCCCAACTGCTTACCAGTGGATCGATAGACGTCTTCTAAATGCAACACCTCTACTACTGATGTCACTGTTGGAGTCTTCACAAATAACAATTCACAAGCAACCTGCTGCTGATTGATTGACACGTTCCTTACCCCGCCTGCTGAACCATACCCACGGGATGATGCACGTCACCTTGGTTTCATGTGAAGCAGAGCCAGAATACGCGACACAGGAATTTGTTACTCATTAAATTTCGATACTCCATCCGAACGCGAGTCCACTTGTCCCCCCCCCATCCGTGGTTCCCAATAATGCCGCCGAATATCACTGAGAGTCAATAAGTCAGTATATTTTTGTCAACGTAACAGAACAATAAGGCGCGGGCCTACGCGGAGGATTTTCACTCAGTTTTCTCTTGCAAGATTTCATTTTTCTTTCGATCGGTGTCCGGCTTGAAATTGATTCTTCACTAATTCAAGACCTTCAAGTTGCTCTCCCTTTTTTGAATGATACGAGTTATTGATCCTGAACCTGAACTCACCTTTTATATGGATTGCTGTTTCCTCCACGTTCATCAACGTTCCGAGTGCACTCCCACACAGTTTGTTCCCGTCCCCCTGATTCATGACGCACCTCGATTATTGAAACCGGGAATATCCGTCATTTCGGGCCAACATCGTCTTCATAGAAAGCTCTTCTCTTCATATTCACCAAAATTTACGAGTGCACTTCCATTCGTTTCTTTCATCTCTCCATGTTCATAACTTATTCCGTTCATAGAACCCCAGTGGGCCTCCGTTATCCCCAGCTTGCATTAGATTGGTTTATAACGCATCTTTGATGCGATATTTTCACGACATATTTTGTATTTCCACGGGCAACCGCCAACCAACTCGGATTCGATACCAAACCGTATTTGCCGCGCAAGCCATTATCATTTCGGTCGATTCAAACTATTTGTAGCTATATCGTTTTGTCTCCGACGTTTTTGACTCACTTTTTGACATTCGTGTATAGTCCATCTTTTTGAGTAACGTTGTACACCATGATCATGCGCTTGCGCGTGTGTCTCCACCGTGGTCGAGAAATATACTATTATTATTATTGGTGCTTCAGTTAACTGCCATTCGTGCGCCCCACCATTGACCCGAGAATGCAGCTTGGAGGTCGATCGGGGAAGGTTAGACGTCACAGAATATTCATTTGTCTTGTACGCATGTCGCTCCCAGATTGACCAGAGCCCTCGCTACCCTGGTTAACTTGGATAACGCGGTTTTGTGTTGGGCTTGACAATCGAGGAACCATCCATCAGAGGCAGTGCAGAGCGTTGAGTGCCATCGTACTACACGTCAAGTCCCTCGCCGTTCTTATCTGTTTCAGTCGGCTTCCGGATATTGTGAACTTCAGCTTCTCCATGCAATAATGACAGCTGTTTATATGTGCCGACGATATGACTATCCGGGACCTTTCAAGTACACGACTGCCTTTGTTGATAGACGCAACCAAGCGCTTGTCATCTGATTAGAGTTCACCGATAAATGACGAGGCTTTTATCAGTGTACCCCTCGATAGCTTCTTGATTCAACCCTCCGAGCAACAGAAACTCGGTAATTCCAAAACAAGGCAGAAATAAGGTTTTGAACTTCTACCTGAATAGTCATCTCTAAGATTGCAACAGCTGAGGACAAGCAGTGTTGGCTCCCGAATAATTACTTCGGTATATCTCCTGAATGGTTCGAGAAGTTCACTTGTGTGCAGGACCTTGGGGTACAGCCTCAATTTCAGGTTAAAGAAGCTTACCCAACACGGGCATATAATTCTAGCATTCACTAGGTAACCGTATTAGAATGAGCCAAGCTGCTGAGATTTATGAACTACATAAAATCTCGATGTCCGAGTAACTGATTGCGTGAGGGAGCTTTTGGAACTGTCTTTACAAATGGAGTGCAAGCTTGGAGTTACATGGAAGCCCAAAGCCGACAAATTCATATACACTCCGGACCTAACCAAAGGACCGGCTACACGAATGGGAATCTTGTCATCAGTCTCAAGTCTTTATGATTCTTTAGGTATCTTTTAACCATGGTTGTCACCGGGAGAGAGTTTGCTGTAGTCGTTGTGACACAGAGGGACGGGTTAAGGCGAACCTCTCCAGGACGACGACAAGTGATGGCGTGACTGGCTACACAGCCTAGATCAATTTGGCGAGATCGAAACAGCAGTATGCTTGACAGGAACCAAGTGTAAATGTAATTCTCAACTCCACTTGTTTTCAGATGCACCAGAAGTAGGCTACGGGGTTGCGGCTTATAGCTGCTGGGTAGACGAAAATAGTGGGAGGCACCATCAGATAGTTTTCGCCAATTCCAAAGTAGCTGTACCGAAGACTGTGTCCTTTCCGAGGCTAGAATTGACTGCAGCAGTACTGGCCGTAGAACGGCAACTCTGATTAGAAGGTGCTTTGATCAGGTTAGCCACGAATCAAGCTTTTGGAAGGATTCAGCCACAGTACCGCACTACATAATCAACACCAACTTCAGTTTGACCACTTTCGTGACCAATAGACTCACTGTGATTCTTTATTTGACTAAGATCGATCAGTAGCTCTATTCGCAATCCGCCAGTAACCCGGCTAACTTCTGCTCGAGGGACCTAGAACGCCAGAAAGGCTGCGGAGGTGGACAACGGGACTCCATCTCATAACTGCACCTAAAGGGATGTGGCCAACTTTACCGGCACCCAAGCCTGAGGGTAGTGACGTGAACGCGACAGACAAAGTCCAAACCAAGTCTACCGTAGCCAAACTGAAGCTGAGTTTATTTATCTACCCCTTACGCATTCTCCTGTGTGTCCTAACCCCTCACGCAGTCTTTGAAGTAAACCTGCGTCTAATTTGATACGGTGCTCACGATTTACAACGGGGTTAGTTCGCCGGAACACAAGTTTAGCACACTGTACGACGTTGTTCATGAAGTAGCGGAAACTCTGGAACGACCAGTCGTTTCCCTTTTGTAGAAACATCACTGTTTCCGGGACCCTCCGATCTGTATTATAAACAACCTGCGTTCAAACTGGTATATGCTTTGAGCCAAACATGCCTTTGCAGTGAATACAACACACGCTGAAAACTCTGATGTCCCAAGTACCTTGTAGCCACCTCCATTCTTCATCGAGAATTCTTTGTCTCTATTTGGCCATGTACTTCACTCACAGTCGACAAGCCTTCTGCCCTTCACGGTCCCTAGTTTGCCTAAGCATCCCAATCACACTGAAGCTCTTTCTCGTGCAGCGATAATGACGCGTCACCTTTAGATGAAGCTCCAAGATACGGATGCATCGAGCATCACCCAAAGAAAAATTGCAAGTTTGCCTGCGACTAGCCGACAATAGATGTAGCCCACGGCGACGGACTTATGCACTGACTGTAGGGTTAAGGTACGTCAGGGCAAATCAGCACCCAAATTTAATCCTCGGATGTTGACCGTTTCGTGGGAAGATTTGGTGGGCGGTGTAAAGCATATGTGCGGAAATCCCCCCAGTCGTTGTCCTATACTTGTGTTGTTGAGGCTATGCCCTTTATCTTATTGATCTTCGAAAAAGTACAGAAAGCATAAACCATTAGGCTTGAGCAATTACTTATATTTGGCTCATGTACCGTGGCAGATTTCTGACTTTAACTCAGACGGCCGTGACGAACGTATCCGACCGTGACCCCTGCCGAACTCTGATCTTCGTTGCTAAACAGTATGGCCGTACTGCTGATGTTTGAGCATAATTTATACGCATAAAATCTGTTAATTTATTACCGTAGAATCGGTGAGTCAGCGTTGTTCTGACTTCGGGTTTCGTTACCTGGGCTACGCGTTACTCACAATCGAAATAACCGTTACGGTGGATGCATAACTGGTTTGCACACCATTGAAAGAGTTCCGGAAGCTCGACTGGTTGTGGCCAATACCTCTCCTGCATTTGGATGAGCAATTCTATCATACGCAAAAACCAGAAGTCCTTACCCCGTTTCACAAGGTTTTGGTGCAACCTCTTCTGGAGCACTGCGTGCAGGCACTGGCTCCCTATTACCACAAGTATAAGGAGTTCTTGGGGGGCAGTGCAGCAAATTTCAGCTAGAATGACTACAAGCCAGAATGGGAAATCTCCCACCCGACATCCACATGATCTTGATCTTTTCTCTTTACAGCGAAGTAGAGGCTGAGGTGACATAATGGAAGCGATGAGGATTATGAATGGTCTTTCGGGTATTTCTTCGTTTCTGCCTGTCGGGGCGGCACCAGCGGACACGGCCCTAAGCTACAAAGTGCGCACTCAAGGCTGGGTCTAAGGGTGAATCTTTTACAAATAGGGTTTTCGGACACACAGATCGTCCCCTCCCATTTAAGCGCATCTTCATTTGTACTGACATCACCTCAGCAGTGTGTTGACGACGCCAGCTAGCCTGGCGTGGTCTCTGATGGTCTTGGGCATGGTCTGGCGCTGTATGAGACTAACACACGTATGCTAGCTTGTGCTTTACAACGTTCGTTGTCCTACTCCATGTGTTTGCATAGTCCCACTCTGCATTCTTTCAGCCCATGCTAGCGAAACCCTAGATGTCAGCAGCACTTTTACCATAGCGTTGTCCGAACGTGGGGGAAACAGACCACCCCCAGCAGTTGAGAAAAAACGGACAAATACGCATAAAATACGGTCGGGCGGAGGGGCTATGGAGAGTTCCTATATGAGCTCAGCCATCCCTCTGTTAGGAAACCAAAAAAACAAAGAATAAAGAGAACAGGGGGGATAAAAAGGACCTCGTGGGATCGATTCGGTCTCCAAATATCACTGACATCGGGCTGTGAAAAAAATGGGCAACCTTCATTTATGGGTATGTCTGCTATCAGCTCAGACCTGATCCTGCGAAGGGGGCAACCCCACATCGCCCCTGTTCGCCCGACAAGCTTTTGGTTTTCACACACGAGACTGACTGGAGTGACAGCGCACCGGACTCTCCACATACGCTTATCCACCCCCCACTCTAAGTTTCAACCATCGCATACCCTCTTTAAGCGCACCTAGCATGCATGTCGAAGTCAAATACAATCGCTACCATAGCCCTGACCCGGACGGCGTGTAGACGTACCTGGCGAATAACGGCAACCGCAGTGAAGCCCAGAAAAGGAAAAAAAGAGAAAAGAACAAAGTGGAAACCGGTCACCTTTTTCATCCATACCCCTCTATCTTCCGTCATCTTTCTCAAAAGGCGGCCTTCTCAATGCCCTAGCATCCAGACCACGCTTAGGTTTACAGCCCTACCTAACAGTAACCACAGCCTGCTGCAAACTACAGGTACTACCGCAGCCTGTACTTGAAGCCCACTGACATGGATAACATATGAAAGCAACAGATGACCAAAACCTGCCTCATATAAGTCTACAAAAAATGAACACGGAGAACCGTTCATATTTTCCATTCCCTATCAAATATCTTTCCTCACTTTTATAACAAATATGATATTCATGCAACCAACACGCCATGAGATTTCCCTGCTCACACTGAAGTTCAATCTCAGCAGGCCAGCGCTACCGAGTAGGAACACAGACGAACTTACGTCCAAGTTTCCCTGCATGATAACAATTTTCTCCAAACGCATCGCTACCGATGCCCTAGTGGTTCTTTCTGCAACCTTACTTAACTGTTCTTCAGAACTTCTAGTTGCGTGCAAACCATTTATCCTTTGAAATGCGGACGCAGCAGCCCACCCGGTTTACGCTATATTGCTAGCTTGTAGTAGTACTGATCAACCCCCTGCGACCATAAGTTATCTAAACTCTCGAATCAAAACCCAGATCAGAGTATGAAATGTGCCACTGACAGTCCACATAAACCCAACCAGTTCATTATTAATTGTCACCATTTATTATCATAACTAACATCTGGAACCACGTTCAGACCGCTAACATCATTTATTTCAGGTTTGTCGTCACTCATCCTTTTGGGCTCCACTTTCGGCGACCGGGGTCCACAATTAGACCCGCACCGACAGAGACATAAATGGAACCGTTTATACCAAACGGGATTGCAATCGAGTCACACGACCTAAAGCACCCCCAACTGCTTACCAGTGGATCGATAGACGTCTTCTAAATGCAACACCTCTACTACTGATGTCACTGTTGGAGTCTTCACAAATAACAATTCACAAGCAACCTGCTGCTGATTGATTGACACGTTCCTTACCCCGCCTGCTGAACCATACCCACGGGATGATGCACGTCACCTTGGTTTCATGTGAAGCAGAGCCAGAATACGCGACACAGGAATTTGTTACTCATTAAATTTCGATACTCCATCCGAACGCGAGTCCACTTGTCCCCCCCCCCATCCGTGGTTCCCAATAATGCCGCCGAATATCACTGAGAGTCAATAAGTCAGTATATTTTTGTCAACGTAACAGAACAATAAGGCGCGGGCCTACGCGGAGGATTTTCACTCAGTTTTCTCTTGCAAGATTTCATTTTTCTTTCGATCGGTGTCCGGCTTGAAATTGATTCTTCACTAATTCAAGACCTTCAAGTTGCTCTCCCTTTTTTGAATGATACGAGTTATTGATCCTGAACCTGAACTCACCTTTTATATGGATTGCTGTTTCCTCCACGTTCATCAACGTTCCGAGTGCACTCCCACACAGTTTGTTCCCGTCCCCCTGATTCATGACGCACCTCGATTATTGAAACCGGGAATATCCGTCATTTCGGGCCAACATCGTCTTCATAGAAAGCTCTTCTCTTCATATTCACCAAAATTTACGAGTGCACTTCCATTCGTTTCTTTCATCTCTCCATGTTCATAACTTATTCCGTTCATAGAACCCCAGTGGGCCTCCGTTATCCCCAGCTTGCATTAGATTGGTTTATAACGCAACTTTGACGCGATATTTTCACGACATATTTCGTATTTCCACGGGCAACCGCCAACCAACTCGGATTCGATACCAAACCGTATTTGCCGCGCAAGCCATTATCATTTCGGTCGATTCAAACTATTTGTAGCTGTACCGTTTTGCGCATGCGTCTTCACCATGGTCCGGAAATTTACCATTATTATTATTATTATTATTATTATTATTATTATTATTATTATTAACCATTTTTGTTCTACCACGGTATTCTCACCTACGGTTCAGGTCACCCCTGTCATCGTCCCCCGTTTTCGTCCTCCTACCACGGCATGCACACTGTGCTATTTATGACTCACTGTACATTTGCCTCTTCCAGTTTCTGTTTTATTCACTTACGCCGAAATTAAGCAGACTTGTGCTCAATATATGAAATACTGCAGTACTTCGTATGCCAAATTTGCACTCTGATTTCGTGGTATTTTTGTGCTGGATAACATTACTTTAGCCCGTATAGTTTCGCATTTGGCGTCGAGTAGTGAACTTTCAACGTGCATTCAACGGATATCAAATAACTCGATACATGTTGTACTTCCAGAGAATGCGAGGACTTTTTTGAGTGTTTTGAAATTTGTTGTCCGACTAAAAGTGGATTGAGTGCCGAAAAGAAAACTGCCTTTTTAAATTTCACTGGCAAAGAAACTTACACATTGCAGACGAATCTCGCATTTCCGGATTCTCCCGTGAATTCCGCTTGTGACAAAATGAACTCAATTCGTTTCATCATTTTAAACCCAATAATTTTGCTGCGTCTGAACAAGTCAAGTTCAATATTCTCGCCCGCACAGAGAACCAGTCCGTTAATGCTTTTATTCTTGAACTTCAGAAGTAAGCTTCGCATTTCAAATGTGCGGTGCAGTTGAATGAACCACTTCAAGATAGTCCAATGGCTGGAATAAATACACCAGAAATACAACAGAGGCTATTAATTCAGGGCGATCAAGTATTTTGCAGCATTAGGACTACCTGCGAACATTATCAGGATGTGGAATCCATGACTGCACTTGTGACCAATGCACTTTTTTTCAGCTTGACCAGAAGCCACGAAGAATGGGAGCTCAATGTTCGCAAGAATTCAAAACTTCCGGTGGTTACCATGCAAGTAATATTTCTCCCAGAGGTCCCAGCAATTCTCATACCTCCGTGAGGAAGTTGTTGGGAAAATGTGCTTCCCGTGGGCGCTTACATTCCCGCTTTTCTTGTCCAGACAGAAATTCTCGGTGTTTTTCCTGGGGTAAGACAGGTCACAATAGAGCCTTTGCCGGCAGGATAAAGCATGTCGATGGCTGTTAACCCAAACTCTACCCCAGCTTCACTTGAGGATGAACATTCTTCCCTGGCTTCAGCTGTTGTCTAAAACCCTTTTTCTCATGCTACTCAGACGTTGTTTTCTCCAAGTGGCAATTCTTACAAGTTCATTGCAAAAACGCGTAGTTCCGACTCTATTATTTTAAAACCCTATCTCGAATCTTTTCCCCCAATGCTCTTAATCAGCCCACTGACGTCGCGATCCGAGGTACCACTGGTAATTCTTTACGGATTCAAGGTTCATGTATCATTCCGATTCAGGTCTTCAACTGTCCTCTCATCCCCTGTAAGTTTTTCATTTCTGATTCTGGTCCGTCCATCCTGGGTCTAAAATTTCTGCCTCAGTGGCATGTAAACATTTCACTGTTTAGCACTCAGGCTGGTAATTCTCGCCTTTACAACCGTATTTTTCAAAGCCTCAAGGTTTCTGGTGAGATGAATATGCCACCTGTTAAACTGGAAGTGTCTGGGGGCTCAATATCTATCAAGCTGCGCATCAAACCACTTGGCCCAAGCGAACCAGTTCGCCTCGCTTTACAATCTACATGACAAAAAGACATCGTCGCGCCGGTTGAATCTGCCGGTTGGGCTCCTCTCATTGCAACTCCCTCCAAGTCAGGTGCCGAAATTCCACGGATGTGATGATTGTCGGCTGATTCTCAACAAAAGATTACTCCAATGCACGTATAATATCAGAGAACCAGAGGATGTGCACTATTGTCTTTTAGGTTCCGCAGCCTTTCCAGGGATTGATCCCAGGGATGCCTGTTTATAAATACTACTTGTTGGTGAATCTAACTGACGGTCATCAGTGCTCCATTTGGCTTGTATGAGTATAATTTCCTACTTTTCGGTTTGCACATGTCATGCGCAATATTCCAACAGTCTCCTTATTTAATTGTAGCCGGTCTCGATGGAGTTGGATCCTAAGAGGACAACGTTGTGGTTCATGGTCCATCGCAAATTGTCCACGATCCCCGTCATTGTCTTTTATTAGAGCAATTTCTCCAGTTTAGCGTTGCAATCAATTCAAACCAGCTTGTTTTTGGTCCTTTACAGTTTTCATTCCCGGGGTATACAGTAAATTCTGATGGCGTTTCTCCAGACACCAAGCGACTATCTCCTTCAATTAATCTACCTTCTTTCTGTTTTGGGAGCATAAAAATACTATTCTATATGCATCCCAAATGCTTTTGGAATGGCTGACTTTTTGTTTGACCTTATTTCTCCTAAGTGTTCCTCATGGTCTCCAGTTCACGAGCACACTGAGTGATTCGTTGGCACTCCTGAAGTCGGATGTGGTTCTCAAACCTTTTTCAAGGAGGAATGAAGCCACTGTAATTACTGACGCATCTCTGACAGGCATTGGAGCTACTGTAGAACAATGTGGCCGACCTGCGATCTTCATTTCATGGTGACTCACGAAAGCCGAAATGGGTTAGTCTCGGAAGCAGAGGAAGGTACTGGCTGACCACTGGGGAGCAAAACGCCTACACAAACATCGGTTCGGTCCCAAGTTCACCGTCGTCACTGAATATGAGGCGATAAAATGTGTTTACCACCCCGCACATTAACCAACAAAGTCATCACCAAAAATGGTTCAGAGCTGGAGCATCGCACTGAGTTCTTACGAGTACGATATTTTGTGGAAAAGCTAAACACGTTCAGCACGCACAATTTCTATCCTGGTAGGCTCTTACATCCACGCCGTTGCATACTTTTGATTGTTTGTTGGTAGAGCCGCTTCCTGTGCGTAGAGTAGAATTTGTTCCACGGTACCCGTAAGTTCTTCGCATCTGTGATCCCGGCTTTGCATCGTGAATAGAGAGTTGATGAAAAGCTACGAGTTTCGGACTTCTTTAAGCGCAGAGATAGTATTTTGGTCACTTCTGATGGGTTGTTGTGCTTAAATGGTCGTATGGCTATCCCTCCGACGCTTCGATCATCCACACTCCAAGTCGACAGAATGAAGTCCTTAGCTTGATTGATACGCTGGTGGCCAGAGTAAAACGCAGATATCATCAACACGGCAATAAACTGCCGGCATCGTTTACAGGAGCTACATTCAGGACCAAGAAAATGGCCCCCGTAGAAAGTTTAATGCGAACCATGGCAGCTAGTGCTTGCAAAATACTGTGGTCCATTTCTGGTGGTTGTTCACGCGTCCTCTCTCTGCCCAGAAGTTCTCTGAACCACATCACCCATAGCCGAATTCACACTACGCAAAAGGTTCATTAGGGGAGGAGTACCTCGTGCACTTGTTACAGCTGATGGCACTCATTTCTCTGCCAAATCCCATGGTGGTTGGTTGAAAGGACTGGGTTGTCGTCATTTGTCTGCTGCACCCCACCGTTCTCAGTCTAACGGACTTGCTGGGAACTTTGTTTGTACTCCTAAAAGTGCCACACAGTCTACCAAACCTCATCTTTTTGTTAAAGTAGATCAAACTATTGGTAATTTCTTGATGCAATACCGAAATGCTTGTCATGGTACAATTAGAGAGATTCCAGCACGGTTATCCAAATCTCGTTGTTTGTGGGCCAGTTTTGAATGTGTCTCTTCCTGTGACGTAAGCTTTTTCAGAGGGAGTGATTTGCGGCCATCCAGTGGCATGATTCGGGCATGGGACGGTAATCGAATGGTAACCATACCTGACCGTCATGATAGGTCCGGACATCGAAGACATATCTACCAGGTACAGTTCAACACAGAAGGTCAGTCAAGGAACAGTTCCATTGCTGCTTCGCTCACCAATGCTCCTATGCCAAATAGTGATAAACTATGAGAATCCAGTGAATCATTCGAAGAATCCACGGCCAGAAGATCAGAAAAAATACAAGCAATGCCTGCAAAGGACTACAGGCATCTGGAGCTAAATTCAACGTGTGGCTTATGTGGTATTCACGGCTGACTATATATGGGCCCTTCACTTTCTCTGTTGTATTCACTTACACCGTTATTGTACAGAATTGTGCGCAATACGCGAAATACTACGGTACCTCGCGTGCGAAATCTGCATTCTGATTTCTTGATATTCTGTGCAGGATAATGATACTTTAACCCAATTTTGATCGCACACACTTACCTATTTCATCCTTGATTCTATCTTTTGTGATCATAAGAGGTCTAGTTGCATGATATTACTATAGCCCTATCCACTTTACTCTCTCTTCGCCCGTCAATATTTACTTCACTACCGTGCTCCCCTAGCCGGCTTCGATTCTCCATCCTCTTGCTTCCATCCTGTGTTCTTGAAGCTCACTGATCGCTTTCTTATACCTCAATGCCCACTGTAACGAACGATTACTGAAAATCCTTCTAAATGTTCAACGTGCTTTGTGAATTTGACTATATTTAACATTATCTTGGAAAGCTCGCTCATACACCACACATTTTCACGTTTGTTTATCCATGTGAGACATTTGAATTTTGCCTTGAACCGTTTCTGCCTGTCGTGCTTGAGCCACGGGGCTTTGGACCTTTGGGTTTTACTGTGCAGTCTATTTGGCCGCATACTTGAGGTTTATATATATATTTGTATCCTTTGTGCATTTCAATTTAGTACCGTAGAAGCTACGAATCAATGTTGTTCTGGTTTTGGGATTCGTTTGAATTGGCTACGCGTTGCTCGATTTGCGAGATTTGACTTACAGTACTCAAGTGGAACCTGGACAAGAAAACTCATTGGAAATGCCCAGACGAGGAAGCAAGGACATTTTGAGACAACAGGAAATAACTCGGCAAGTCTCTGGGGATGGTTCGGGTGTTATTGATTCTCTAGATAATACTAAGTTTACTAGCTCTGTCAGTGCCAGGTCATATATCTCTAACCGCGATGCGTTTGACGATATTAGTACTTATAGAATGAGAGTAATAGAATTAGAAAACGAGCTGCGGTTAGCCAGAAAGGAAGCAGAGCCCCTTACACAAGGAACTGGTCTCAGAGAGCCAGCAAAGAGTCCATGTAGTTCACAATGTCAACATCGAAAAGGCACTGTGATCGACGAATATAAACCCTTGAGACAGCCTGAAACTACCGAGGTTTTGGCTCTTGACCTTCCGAGAGTGGAGCTGTCCCACGTCGACGGGCACCCCGAGCAATACTGTATATTCATGAAACAGTTCGAAAATTTTGTTGAGTGCAAAGTTGCAGATCCTGGTCAAAGGTTTTTGTATTTATTACATTACTGTCGTGGGAGAGCCAAAAGTGCTATCGAAGGCTGCGCGATGCTTGATCCACCGATGGGGTACATCAGGGCGCGCAGAATCCTGAAAGATTTGTTTGGACAACCATTCAAGGTGGCTAGAAGCCTAATTGATAGTGTTTTATTGGAGGCAAAAAGGACTGAGGGCAAGGCTGAATCACTGTCGAGTTTGGTGATAAAAATGCAGAATTGCAGTATAGCACTGGAGCACTTAGGATACCAGTCTGATCTGAATGCATTGCACACACAGGAATGCATTGTCCGATGTCTATCTATTGATTTACAGAGCCGATGGGCAGAGGAAGCTGAAAAAATAAATATGCTTGAGCGGGAATCTACGTTCAACGATTTGACGGAGTTCATAGGTCGTCAATCCCGTATCGCCAACAGTCGATTTGGACAAATCGTACGCGAAAGTTGCAGACTGGCGCGAAGGGAACCATCATCTAAAATTGTGGAGAAGGACTGTAACCAAACCCAGTCTTTGGCTGACATGCACATGATAAGTCAAGAGCCCGAGAGGTCAGCTGAATGCAAGCTATGCAACTCCCTGCATCGGTTACCAGATTGTCCGACCTTTCATGGGATGAGTGTACCCGATCGGTGGTGCGCAGTAAAAAGGATTGGCTCATGCTTTATGTGTTTGAACAACTCTCATCGAGCCTCTGAATGCAGCTTAAGAGTGAAATGCAACCAAGACGGATGCTTGGGTAATCATCACTCGTTACTGCGTGGCCTTCTCAACAATAGACCTATTCAGCCAGATGAACCCAAAATTGTCTGTTCAACGGGACATGATGATTTCAAACCGGCAAGATTAGGCATCGTACCTGTCGGTATCGTGACACCTAAAGGACTGAGGAGGGTCAATGCATTTTTGGACACGAGGTCGGATACCTCGCTGATTACTCGCGAGCTTGTAGAAAGCTGTGAACTAGTAGGCGAGCCTATCTCGCTCACTATCAGCACGATTGCAGGGGGTCATGTTAGCAATTCTCAGAGGCTGACCCTGAAGTTAACGTCTTTATCTGATGAGGGGACCGTAGAAATTCCGGAAGCTTTTGCAATAGACAGCTTGCCAATGAGACCAGTCGACTCTGTTAGATCGATCGCCAAGAGATGGTCTCATCTCAGGGACATAGAGTTCGAAGAAGTTTCTAGCCCCCACGTCGACATACTAATTGGATGCAATGTACCAGAGGCTCACTGGGTGCTTGAACAGAGCATAAGCAATCGAAAAGAACCATTCGCTACGCGAACGATACTAGGCTGGACACTTCTCGGACCCCTGACGAGCGAACTTCAACAATCGGCATCAATAAATTGCTCAAATGTTGCTGAGAGAAGTGCCTCTGTAGAACACGATCAGCCTTTCGATATTGAATCCAACGGTCCATCTCAGGAAAGCGAAGTTCACTCAAAGGATCAGTCGGCGCTTTCGATGGCGAATTCAAAGGCGGGACTTCACAGTGGGCAACATGAAGTTGCTATACCCAAGAGACCACCGTCAAGTCACTTATTGAGAAAAGGAGAAGTTGCCCGGAGGCTTTTGAAATATCTCAAAAAAGGACACCAGCAGGTCACCCAAAGCAGCTTGAAATTTGCCGACCCAGTGACAGTGTACGGTACCTGAGTGGAACTGCATGGCCGGCGGCGAAACAAAGTACCCTTTACCAAAACAAAAATTGCTGAGCTGAAGCCAGTATCCCCAAACGAGCTCAAAACGACTGCACTGGTATTGGGTTTTAAAGTAGCACGAATGCTAAAAGAGAACTGCACCACCGCCGAACTGAGCCTTGCCTATTGGACAGATCCTACAGTTGTGTTACATTACAGGAAACGGAAGAAACGAAGAACGTGTTCGAGACATCAGAGAGTTAATCCACTCGTAGCAGGAAACAGCGAGGAAAATGTTGAAGATTCGAGCTCGAAACCAAATACAAAAGACAAAGTAGCTCGCAGATCGCCTCGCTCCGAGTTACTCAGCACTTTATTGCATTTCATGCCCTACAACTAATCAACTGGACCCATTTTTTCTGAAAGGTTGCAAATGTACTTAGTTCCAGTTTCTATCTAGCGTGCACATAGGCGAAGAGGAGAAATTCACCAGTATTTCACTTGAACAGTTCAGGTGAGGCATACTAGCTGCGAGCACATTGTGAAACTATTATTATCTTTAAAGAAGAACATTTATTTACATTTTATACAATATTGATTGTCACATATTTTGTGCACAGAAAAACTTTGAAATACTCTGATAGATGCCAGTATTCGATAAATCTCCGTGTTCATGTGTATTTCGATACTGTCCGCCGTACACTTGTTTTCGAAATTTTTTCATCATCAGAAACCGGTTTTCATTTCTTTCGGAAGATTTGGTGCGTTAATTTTATGTAATTCCACTGGTTCGTGACCCGTCAATTTTACGCGATATCTCATTAGGCGTTGCACCTGCGTTCAACTTCTGCGCTCAAGCTTGTAAACAAAATTAGTCTAACCAGTTGCTGCAATGGGTTACTGCTTGTGATGCTTAGACTTATTTCGTGCGGCGAAACACTTCACTCTGCGAAGCCTTCATCTTCATCGTGCGTCTGACTATATGCGCCGGTTTCCTGATGAATATGTCAATCTCAAGTTGTGCAGCGGGATTTGGAATTGATTCCTTATGGATTGTGCGATGATGACTACGGCAAAAACCTGTTTCACGTTCAGATAACACAAGAAGTTAGTATCCACAGGCACTGACAATAAGTTAAAGGTAGATAGGGTGAGAATCATGACCCCTTCCTGAACCTTAGACAACCATTTTCGCGGAAGGATTTTGGCCGGCGGTGTAACGAACGAATACTGAAAATCCTTCTAAATGTTCAACGTGCTTTGTGAATTTGACTATATTTAACATTATCTTGGAAAGCTCGCTCATACACCACACATTTTCACGTTTGTTTATCCATGTGAGACATTTGAATTTGGCCTTGAACCGTTTCTGCCTGTCGTGCTTGAGCCACGGGGCTTTGGACCTTTGGGTTTTACTGTGCAGTCTATTTGGCCGCATACTTGAGGTTTATATATATATTTGTATCCTTTGTGCATTTCAATTTAGTACCGTAGAAGCTACGAATCAATGTTGTTCTGGTTTTGGGATTCGTTTGAATTGGCTACGCGTTGCTCGATTTGCGAGATTTGACTTACAGTACTCAAGTGGAACCTGGACAAGAAAACTCATTGGAAATGCCCAGACGAGGAAGCAAGGACATTTTGAGACAACAGGAAATAACTCGGCAAGTCTCTGGGGATGGTTCGGGTGTTATTGATTCTCTAGATAATACTAAGTTTACTAGCTCTGTCAGTGCCAGGTCATATATCTCTAACCGCGATGCGTTTGACGATATTAGTACTTATAGAATGAGAGTAATAGAATTAGAAAACGAGCTGCGGTTAGCCAGAAAGGAAGCAGAGCCCCTTACACAAGGAACTGGTCTCAGAGAGCCAGCAAAGAGTCCATGTAGTTCACAATGTCAACATCGAAAAGGCACTGTGATCGACGAATATAAACCCTTGAGACAGCCTGAAACTACCGAGGTTTTGGCTCTTGACCTTCCGAGAGTGGAGCTGTCCCACGTCGACGGGCACCCCGAGCAATACTGTATATTCATGAAACAGTTCGAAAATTTTGTTGAGTGCAAAGTTGCAGATCCTGGTCAAAGGTTTTTGTATTTATTACATTACTGTCGTGGGAGAGCCAAAAGTGCTATCGAAGGCTGCGCGATGCTTGATCCACCGATGGGGTACATCAGGGCGCGCAGAATCCTGAAAGATTTGTTTGGACAACCATTCAAGGTGGCTAGAAGCCTAATTGATAGTGTTTTATTGGAGGCAAAAAGGACTGAGGGCAAGGCTGAATCACTGTCGAGTTTGGTGATAAAAATGCAGAATTGCAGTATAGCACTGGAGCACTTAGGATACCAGTCTGATCTGAATGCATTGCACACACAGGAATGCATTGTCCGATGTCTATCTATTGATTTACAGAGCCGATGGGCAGAGGAAGCTGAAAAAATAAATATGCTTGAGCGGGAATCTACGTTCAACGATTTGACGGAGTTCATAGGTCGTCAATCCCGTATCGCCAACAGTCGATTTGGACAAATCGTACGCGAAAGTTGCAGACTGGCGCGAAGGGAACCATCATCTAAAATTGTGGAGAAGGACTGTAACCAAACCCAGTCTTTGGCTGACATGCACATGATAAGTCAAGAGCCCGAGAGGTCAGCTGAATGCAAGCTATGCAACTCCCTGCATCGGTTACCAGATTGTCCGACCTTTCATGGGATGAGTGTACCCGATCGGTGGTGCGCAGTAAAAAGGATTGGCTCATGCTTTATGTGTTTGAACAACTCTCATCGAGCCTCTGAATGCAGCTTAAGAGTGAAATGCAACCAAGACGGATGCTTGGGTAATCATCACTCGTTACTGCGTGGCCTTCTCAACAATAGACCTATTCAGCCAGATGAACCCAAAATTGTCTGTTCAACGGGACATGATGATTTCAAACCGGCAAGATTAGGCATCGTACCTGTCGGTATCGTGACACCTAAAGGACTGAGGAGGGTCAATGCATTTTTGGACACGAGGTCGGATACCTCGCTGATTACTCGCGAGCTTGTAGAAAGCTGTGAACTAGTAGGCGAGCCTATCTCGCTCACTATCAGCACGATTGCAGGGGGTCATGTTAGCAATTCTCAGAGGCTGACCCTGAAGTTAACGTCTTTATCTGATGAGGGGACCGTAGAAATTCCGGAAGCTTTTGCAATAGACAGCTTGCCAATGAGACCAGTCGACTCTGTTAGATCGATCGCCAAGAGATGGTCTCATCTCAGGGACATAGAGTTCGAAGAAGTTTCTAGCCCCCACGTCGACATACTAATTGGATGCAATGTACCAGAGGCTCACTGGGTGCTTGAACAGAGCATAAGCAATCGAAAAGAACCATTCGCTACGCGAACGATACTAGGCTGGACACTTCTCGGACCCCTGACGAGCGAACTTCAACAATCGGCATCAATAAATTGCTCAAATGTTGCTGAGAGAAGTGCCTCTGTAGAACACGATCAGCCTTTCGATATTGAATCCAACGGTCCATCTCAGGAAAGCGAAGTTCACTCAAAGGATCAGTCGGCGCTTTCGATGGCGAATTCAAAGGCGGGACTTCACAGTGGGCAACATGAAGTTGCTATACCCAAGAGACCACCGTCAAGTCACTTATTGAGAAAAGGAGAAGTTGCCCGGAGGCTTTTGAAATATCTCAAAAAAGGACACCAGCAGGTCACCCAAAGCAGCTTGAAATTTGCCGACCCAGTGACAGTGTACGGTACCTGAGTGGAACTGCATGGCCGGCGGCGAAACAAAGTACCCTTTACCAAAACAAAAATTGCTGAGCTGAAGTCAGTATCCCCAAACGAGCTCAAAACGACTGCACTGGTATTGGGTTTTAAGGTAGCACGAATGCTAAAAGAGAACTGCACCACCGCCGAACTGAGCCTTGCCTATTGGACAGATCCTACAGTTGTGTTACATTACAGGAAACGGAAGAAACGAAGAACGTGTTCGAGACATCAGAGAGTTAATCCACTCGTAGCAGGAAACAGCGAGGAAAATGTTGAAGATTCGAGCTCGAAACCAAATACAAAAGACAAAGTAGCTCGCAGATCGCCTCGCTCCGAGTTACTCAGCACTTTATTGCATTTCATGCCCTACAACTAATCAACTGGACCCATTTTTTCTGAAAGGTTGCAAATGTACTTAGTTCCAGTTTCTATCTAGCGTGCACATAGGCGAAGAGGAGAAATTCACCAGTATTTCACTTGAACAGTTCAGGTGAGGCATACTAGCTGCGAGCACATTGTGAAACTATTATTATCTTTAAAGAAGAACATTTATTTACATTTTATACAATATTGATTGTCACATATTTTGTGCACAGAAAAACTTTGAAATACTCTGATAGATGCCAGTATTCGATAAATCTCCGTGTTCATGTGTATTTCGATACTGTCCGCCGTACACTTGTTTTCGAAATTTTTTCATCATCAGAAACCGGTTTTCATTTCTTTCGGAAGATTTGGTGCGTTAATTTTATGTAATTCCACTGGTTCGTGACCCGTCAATTTTACGCGATATCTCATTAGGCGTTGCACCTGCGTTCAACTTCTGCGCTCAAGCTTGTAAACAAAATTAGTCTAACCAGTTGCTGCAATGGGTTACTGCTTGTGATGCTTAGACTTATTTCGTGCGGCGAAACACTTCACTCTGCGAAGCCTTCATCTTCATCGTGCGTCTGACTATATGCGCCGGTTTCCTGATGAATATGTCAATCTCAAGTTGTGCAGCGGGATTTGGAATTGATTCCTTATGGATTGTGCGATGATGACTACGGCAAAAACCTGTTTCACGTTCAGATAACACAAGAAGTTAGTATCCACAGGCACTGACAATAAGTTAAAGGTAGATAGGGTGAGAATCATGACCCCTTCCTGAACCTTAGACAACCATTTTCGCGGAAGGATTTTGGCCGGCGGTGTAACGAACGAATACTGAAAATCCTTCTAAATGTTCAACGTGCTTTGTGAATTTGACTATATTTAACATTATCTTGGAAAGCTCGCTCATACACCACACATTTTCACGTTTGTTTATCCATGTGAGACATTTGAATTTGGCCTTGAACCGTTTCTGCCTGTCGTGCTTGAGCCACGGGGCTTTGGACCTTTGGGTTTTACTGTGCAGTCTATTTGGCCGCATACTTGGGGTTTATATATATATTTGTATCCTTTATGCATTTCAATTTAGTACCGTAGAAGCTACGAATCAATGTTGTTCTGGTTTTGGGATTCGTTTGAATTGGCTACGCGTTGCTCGATTTGCGAGATTTGACTTACACCCACCACTTCTTCATACGTCTCCTCATCTTCTCTTCTCATGCCTCAAGCCATCAAGCATCGGACCCACTCGTTATCATTACCGATCAATTTTTTAGAACTCGCCTGTCCCAAATTTGTATCTCTGACAGCCACTTTCGTTATCCAAACATCACTCCCATTTATTCTGCACCAGTAATAAATGATCCGTTTGGTCATTTCCTACCCGAATCTCTTCGGTCAGTCTCCTCTTTTCCTATTTTGCATATTGGTCGCCTCAGAGTTCTTCTGTCTTCGTTTTAAATTGATCAGTTTTTTCACTTTCCACGTAATTTAAAGGCAACTTCAAATCATAATTTTCACCTACAATTTCAAACCACATGGTCTGCCTTCATTCGGTCTCTCTGAACCTTCATATGCTCGCTTCTTTCCTGCATTGCTAGCCGTCACAGATGCTGTATCCTTGCAAAACTATCGGTCATTTTTTCGCAGTTACTTTTCTCCGCTGAGTTTACACGCTACTCCAATCACTCTGTTGCTATATGTGCTCTAACTTCCCCAGCTATGTCCCTCGCCATCGTACCCGCAGCAAAATGTGTCCATTGACGAAAGTTTCCCCCATTTCCGACAGTCATTACATGACGCGCCAGTGGCGCATTGGTAACACGCACGCCTTCGAGGTGAGAAGGACCGGGTTCAAACCCTGGGTGTGGCAGAGGATATGCTCCACAGATGAGCTCTAACAAGAGCAAAACTCGAGAGTGGTGCGTCCGAGTGCAGGTTGGTCGGACAACCTGAGGTTTGTGGGTGGAAGGTGGAGTCCAAAGGACAGTCAGAAAAATGAATATTTTTATTGTTCTGACTATTTTGTTTCGTTGTACGCTTCTTTTGAGATTACTTTCAGGAGTGATCATGTCAGAAAGCGATTAAAGATGGAATAAAGCTTCTCTTTCAGCCTTTGTGGTCCGCATTTCAGGAAAAGCTGATTTCAGTTTTGGATGCCTAAAAGAGAATTAGATAGCCCGATCTGGAACGATGGAACAGGCTTGTCAAGGGGAAATTTTGGTGGATTATTTTGATGACGGAGATCCAAAAGTATACTATGGAGTAGTGACTTCTGGGAGGTTTCCCTTGGTCGGAATCAGCTACTTCAGAAAATTCATTCAATTAAAGATATGGTCGCAGTCGGGCACAAACGCGTGCAACGTGAAAAGCTTGTGCCTTATATGGGTAAAATACAGGAAAGAAATGTAAAAGGGTGACGATAGCTATACGGCGATTGTCCAGAAGTTCAGTGTGAACAAGCCTATGCAGTGGATAAGACTGTGTGAATGGATGAAGACGCACCAGTAATATCTTTCACCGATCTGTTTAATACTATGGAGGATGCAACCAAAGTTTTTCTGATAAAGAAATTTTCAAGGCAATGAAAAAGCGAAGGAAATATCACTTACGTACACAAGATGAACGTGGGTCAAAACGGAGGCGGAGTAAGTTGCAAAATCGTAATTCATGTAACCCCTAGCCTGATAAGATAAACCCTAAATTCAGGACTACATTGATTCGCAGGTCACACGGTACGGATATAAAAAGTTACAAAAGGTCGTCTTACATAAACCTCTAATCTGGGTCCAAAAGACTCAAATTGACAGCAAAAGTACAGTAAAACAGATGTGCGGAAGCTATGTCAGGTGAACCGATACCAAGTACAAATGCACGAGGATGTGTCATGTAATTAGGCAGATGTGTATTTCAAAAGTCCGAGTTTGGTAATTGATGGAGTCATGACAAGTGAAAAAGAGAAGGCTGTGCGTGTAGTATGACGTCGGAAATTAAGGAAATTTGCAAGCCTGTCTTTGACAATACTTTCCATGAGCCTGGAAACAATCGAAGTTTGGTTTATGAGGCGGTAGTTCCCAGGAGCATGCAAAGGACAATTTTTGTGGTGTGGAATATTTTAGGACGCCTTCCACGTAGCCTGACAGGCACCGGACGACATGGATAATGAAAAGAGGTTCAGCAGTAAGAGTACTAGACCAGGTCCCCCAAAACCAAAGTAGGGCAGATGGAAAGTCATCAGTACCTGAATTTTAGGCGGGCTTGGTTTTGGCGAGGAATTTCCTGATGTTGGCGGTAGTAAATGTTATGGCTGGTGTCTCGTCCTGTGTCAGTGTCGGATAGCAGAGTGGCTGAGGGTCGGTGTCCGTAATAGGAGCTGAGGCGAAATAGCGACTGAAAGCCTCATTCTTACCTTTTGGCGAATCAAGGTAGGCGCTTTTTTGACGGGGAATTGGATTTTGTTTTCAGTGCTGCGCGAGTTGCGAGATTTTAGCACACTTGAGAGAGGCTTCACACTACGTGGCTGTTGTAGTGCAGTACTTTCTTGAATTACGAGTTTATTCTCGGTAGCTGCATAGATATCATGGCAGATTCAGATCACTTCAAGTGCCAGAAGAAAATCGCGACTCCCGAAAAATCAGTTCTGGAATTTACAAATCTTTTGTGGAAGTCTGTCAATCTTGGTATTCTTGGCCCTAATATGCCTAGCGGTTGGGGTAAGGCGGTTTGTGGAGGAAAGCGACTGGGCGTGTAAGGCATCAGCTGCTCTTTGCGGTTCGGATGTTAGGAAGAAGTCGAACCAGTCATTGCCCCGGAAGGACGTAGGCAACTGAGCCCAGTTAGTCAGTCTATAGGTGTTTTGGTTTTGGATTTCAATCTCAGCACACGAGCACCATCGAGTATGTGCATAGACGAACCTACTCTTATGTTTCTCGGCACGAGACCAATTTCCTTTAGGCGTCATCACCGAAAACATCATAGTTTCTTCCACCTTAGGGCCCCTCAGGAACCATTCAGTACAGAGTAACCACTATACCGGAAGAGACCCTAACAAATATAGTGCTACGCTAGCAGGGTGCCAGTCCCATTAACTCTCGTTGTTCCTTCAGTCCCATCTTACCGCCTCGGTGCTGAACTGCAGACTGCGTAAGCAAACTAGATCAAGGGTTGCCATTTCTAGATCCCTTTAACCTCAAAGCTCTAGGTTTTTCTTAGTATCCCAACACTGCCACACCAACTTTCGAACCAATAAGCCTTTAGAATGCATACAAAATGGCCCAACCGTTTGATGCACGTTTTCTAGGCCGCAGCATTATGGCTCAGTCCCCGGCGAGCCTACTTCACCCAGAACGTGCAGTAGGTGCCACTCAGCGCTTAGATGAACTTTATCTTTGCCCCATTCACATAAACCTAACCAGTTCATTACTGTTGTCGTCATACATTACCACAACCCACAGCTGGAACCACTTCCAGACTGTAATCTCTATTTATTTCAGGTTCGTCGCCTCCCGCTATCTCAGTCACCAAACTGAATAACCAAAGATGCCACTATGACTCGTACCGACGGGAACCCAAGTGGGACCTTTTATATCATCTGGAACTGCAAGCAAGCCACGCGGCAGAAAATACCCTCATCTGCCTGTCATTTTAATTAGGGTTCTCTCACTCAAAAGCTCTGCTGTGGATATCAACACTACAGCGAACACAAGTAACAGTTCACGCGCAACCTGCTAATATACCAGTCGTTACTTACATCCGTCATATCTCTCCACACTGGACTGATTGACCGACACATATCCTCCACCCCGCCAGACGAACTATACCCATAGAATGTAGTACATTACCAGTAATGACACTGAATACAACGGAGGCTCAATGCGTCAATGTATATATATTTGTCAGTGAAATAGCGTAATATTGCCCAAGTCAATGTGGAGATTTTCCACTTTAGTATCTGTTGCAACAGTCATATTTTAGCTCGATACGTGTTCGGCTGGAAATTGATCCTCCACTTTTCCAGGGCCCTCCAGTTGCACTTTAACATTTCTGAATGGTACAGGTTACTGATTTTGAAATTTAACTCACCCTCATATGGACCTTTGTTACTTGCACATCCACCAAAGTACGAAAATGTACATTCATAAAATTGGTTTCATGTCTCCTTGTTTCATAACTTATTCCTGTTCTTGAACCCCGGTAGAACCGGCATTCAGGGTTTGCATCAGCTTTATGGTTTGCTATTCTCTTCGCAAGCATCAATTTCCCCGAGTGTACTACCATACAATCTCTCTTTCTTCATATTTGAAACTTCGCTGTTCGCAGATACCCGGTAAACCGCCGTTTTTCATGGCTTGCATCATTTTCGTTGATAATGCACCTCTAGCATCACGAATGAACGACCTATTCGATATCCATGCTGTGCGCCACCGCCCAGCAAGAAACCGAAACCGGTTCAAAGTTGGCGCGCAAACCATTATTAGAGTGATCCATATAATTTATCGCTGGCTATGCTTTTCTACAGCTGGCACTCTTGACTTTTATACCTGAAGTTTGTGATTATTTCATTTTACTGAGTAACGCTGTACGCCATGATCATGCGCCTGCGTGTACGTCTCGACCATAGCCGAGAAATATACCATTATTGTTATTAATATTATAACTTCAGTTAGGCACGATTTTTGCCTAACAGTGAGGTGACATGTGACCATTTTGTGGTCAATACGGGGAAGGTGATGTGTGACGGAGACGTTCATATCAGGGAGGCCATGAGTGAAGATTAAGTCAAGGATGTTGTTATGCCTTGTTTAAGTGGGGACATGAGGTGTCCATTGCGCGGTGTAGGTGTCCAGAGGGGAATCGAATAAATGAGAGGATGCAGTCATTTTATTACGGCAAGTACCGGGAGTGCTGAAGTCTCCTGCTATGATCCTTGGACCTGATGATAGAGCAGAAATGTGCTCGAAAGCTCTCATAGTATGCGAAAATTGCCCCAGGTTTCATCTGGAAATGATTAGAAATGGAAGCCATTTTCGAAAACGGTCAGTAGTTATAGTATTGCTGCTAGCCGCGGGCGCAGTCCTCGAGGTAAGATATTTATAGTACACTGGAATCAGTGTAAGAAATCGGAGCCACACATACTACCTGGAAGTTTGTTCCAGATCCTGCTATATAGAGGAATGAAAGCTTTTATTCTGAAGCAGAGCCTGAAAAGTAGGACGAGCTAAAAGAACCCCCCGCACCTAACGAAATAGATTCATTTGGAGGTGTAGGTTGTTTGAGGGGAGGAATAAACTTGGCAACGCTAAAAGCTGTAAGGGAGATAAGTTTAACCTTATACGGCGTGGCTTTGGTGGTTCAAGTCGAAGGAATTCACATCTCTGTTGATCAACGGGTTTGACAGATGTGTCCACCAGTCGCTTGGTAAAGGACCTTTGGATATTATATGCGGCAGTAACAGTGGAGCACAGCATGTTGGAATCCATAAAGGAGGAGTATTTCGGAAAGGGTCTAGAATGGGTGGTGAAGACGAGTCGGCTGTCACCAGGGTCCAGCAAGTCCGGGCCAGGGTTTGGTGAAGGCAACCTACTGGGGTGATTTGGGGGCATAACTGGAGTAGAAGCCGTACAGAGTTGCAACCAGCCGCACGCAGAGATTAGTCGATGGTGGTGGTTGAAATGCTTTGCCGGAAGTGTGTCAAGCAACGGTTGCCATGTCTATTTTGGAGGGGGTTTGAGAGTACATAGAGCCCAGAGATAGAAATATGCTCGAGTTAGTCATCCCTGGCGATCTACGCTTCCGTTATTACCGTGATATTGGGGTTTAAAAAGCCGTTCGCCATCTCACAGGGTCACTCTTACCCGCCAATGAAGGAAATCGTACAAAAAGCAGCGGATGTGAGGGTGTTCGATGGTACGATCGCGCGTGTAGTAGGGTGGCAGAACGATATAGAGTTAAGGAGAGTGCGCAATTTCCTTCATGAAAACCCTGATGGTCTCTGGTACTTAGCGTTAAGCGCGGATTTCAGAGGGTAGAAAATGGCATGGTGTAGGGTAGCTGCGTCGGATTTTAATGCAGCTAGTCCACTTGAGGTATGGAAGTAGCAGTAGCGGAGGGAGTAAGTGCAACAACAATGTTCTGGAAAAAGCTAGTAGGATCTCGTGATGTCGAGTGATTGGCTCACGGAGTTTGGTGTGCTAAATGGGATTATATAAACGAAAGAACAGATGACACTCCGGAAAATAGGTCTATAAGTCAGAGAAGACGGGGAGGTTTCGGGACTGTAAGCCATAAGGTGAAGGAAACTTACACTAGTGGGGCGAGTGAGTGAATCGGCCGCTGTGGAATCGGGAATGGTGGAATAAACAGAAAGCTTTGGAATGGCTGTGAAACCGCTGTGATAAGGGGAGGTACGGAAGGGTCATGGAGTGAGAATGAGCAGAGCTAGCTACGAAAAAGAACTCCGTATTCGACTGCCAGTATCAGCCGAGTAAAAGCTAGTGCCTTTCGAATTTCTTCTGGAGCAAATAGGGTTTGAAAAGACGTCTAGTTTTGGAAAAGAGTTTATTGGAATTGGCATCGCTGACAGTCCATCGAGGTATCTGTTCGGCCGTAGGTTTTATATGACAGTCGAAGTCAGACCCATCTAGTCACTGAAAGTTAAGGCTCTTGATAAGGGAGTAGCTTAGGTCGACAAGCTTTGGATTTGGAGCCGAAAGCCCCCACTGATGCCGTAGAGTGGCGGTGGAGGCTCGAGACTAAGTAGCACCAGCTTTCATCCCAGGATTAGCGAAGCAGATCACAATGGCAAGTTTGCCTTTGGGAAAGCTGATCTGCGGCAGCTTCCCATTGGGCTTACCCAGAGGACTGGAGGGGTAAAACTTCAGTCGAGAGCAACTTATTTCTGGTATGACACTTCTCGATGAACAAGATCTAGCTACTGCTAACGACTGGAGTTAAGCACAGTCGTAGTTTGTCCCTTTCGTTTCTCACGTGTCAGATGGACTTCCTCAATCCAGTCACGTCCAAAGCATACAGAAACAAGTCAATCATCGTCATCTTTCTTGACATGACTAAAGCATTCGGTCACGTGCCCCACACTTGCTTGTTGTCAAAAATTAAATCCTACGGAGTCGCCGACTCCCTTCTGTCCTGGCTATTATCTTGCTTTTCCGAAGGTTCGCAAACCATCGGCATCATAGAGACATCTTCTTGACCCAAACAAATTACTAGAGGGGTGGTACAGGGTCGCTTTCCAGGCCCTCTCTTATTTCTCATGTACATGAATGACGTCTTCCAAGTGGGGCGTCATAGCATGACATCCCTCTTTGCTGGCGACATAAAACTGGTCTACACCTTTAAAGCGAATGCCATGCAGTCAGCTCTCCGTGACATTCCGTCTGACTTGCACATTTTTGATGAATGGTGTGCTCAGTGGCTGACATAGTTTTCGGCAGCTAAAAACTCTCCCCTGTCCCACAAGTGCCAAGTTCCGCCTGGCTCTCTCCCAATAAGTGGTCTGCCGATTCCCACTACCCACGTGATAAGGGACATGAGCCTGCATTATTCCTGTTCTTTTAACTTCCATGAACAAGCTTTGGCCCAAATTGGCAAAGCATAGAGGACGACCGCACTCATCCTAAGAACATACCGTACTCAGGAGAGCTTCTGGTATTCAAGACTCACGCTGGGTCACTGTTGGAGTACTGCCCACTGGTCTTTAACTCGACGCGAAAAATTTACCGGGTCCGTATAGAGAAAGTGCAACGCGCCTTCACTAAAATTTTACTTGGCCCCTCCTCCAAACTTGCCCGCAGATTTAGGTGCGAAGTAATCCGGCTTGAACTCCTATGGTCACTTCGTATCAGGCTCAACTTTTCCTTCCTCTCCGACCTTCTGCACCCAAAACTCCACTCATCTGATAACCTACCTGGTTTTCCTGGGGAGACTCCTTACTTTCTCCGTCAAAGACAACTCACCAATACAACTCTCCAACCTAGGCGCCCAGTCACGTGTGGATGTTTCGCAGTTATTTTCTATAGCCTATGGACTAAGCTTTCTGACTAGCTACCATCGTGTCGCGGCCAATACAATTTAAAAGAGCACTAAGCATGACCCTTGACACTTCTGTAATTAGCATGACTTGCAATAGCATAAACGTAAAGGAATCATAAGAAGACTGTTTCGATTATTAGACTACAACGCGTCACAATACTTCGCATCCGACCCCCGTCTCAAGACCCGTCTGATACTCACGCCTATATATATATGCTTTCCTCCGTATGCCTAAAATCCAATACTGCTTTATACTATTTGACAGAGCTTTGTCTTTTCACAGTTACGTAATTGCCAATCCCAATAATCTCTGTGTATTTCGTAGTGTCAGCTTCGGCGTCCTTTTCGTATTGCTCTGCCAATCTAAATCCGTCGATCTTTTCTGATATCTTGCACATAAAATTTGTATCCTTGCAAGTGCTTTATGCCCACGTGCGCTTCCAAACGATGCTAGTAAACAGTGAACCGAATATTATTTTGAAGAACTGATAATCTCTAGGATGTACCTTATTAGGAATCGTCCTTGTCTCTACCTTTATATGAACCTGGCAGCGCATGTCGCCCATATAATTTCACTCCTATGACTGAGGGCAGTATCTATGGGATCCTCCCTGAATATACAATATATTACCGGTCGCACGAACGGTAAACTTGAAAACGTCTCAGTGCTATATTTGATTTAGTCTTCACCTCTATCTCCAACCCTAAAGTGTAGCACCTGACAGACTCATAATCCTCTATCTAATCATCACCCCGAATCAAATCAGGTACACACTGCCTGACCTTCTTTCCTGTCACAAAGCTGGAGTTTTAGCCTCAACCGAACACTGATCACGCCTCCTTCAAATACCACAACGTCCTCTTGGGATGGACTGTTATCTAAGTTTCATTACCCAGTCACCCAAACCCCAACTATCTTGGGTGGTCTCTGTGTATCACTACAGGTTATGCTGACAACAGATGGCTCAAATATAAACTGAAAGTCGTCGGACCACGGCCCTGCCTGGAGCAGGTGGTCAACTATGCCTTCTCCGGGTGCCGAAGTCGTTCGGTGTGCTCATTATCTACGATAATAACAACAATAGCAATACTGATGGTCTATTTCGGAGAGGCCCGAAATATGCAGATACATGATCAAAAAGTCACACACGGACACTTGAACAGGTGATTCGTAACTATTTAGGGGGGTGTTTGGCTAGTATACAATGGATGAAATCGGTATAGGTAAATAAAAGACATAATTAAGATAAATATAGAAAAAATGTGTGCACACCAGGGAACAGCGGAAGGAGCTTTAGATAGGCCCACTGATGAATTCAAATCAATGCCCGGCGAATCCGAAAGTCAGGGCCAGGTGGTGGGGTCCGACTGTTCTAGGTGAAGATAGCTGTAAGTTAGGAGATGAACATGGGAAATATAAAAATACTGTCGAAATAGCCGTTTTAAAAAAGGTGAAGTATAAATTTATATGAAGGGCAGAGGAATGGACATAAACGATGCATTGCCACGCAGCGATAAACGATCGGTATCGGGTTGTGGAGCACTGTGAAACACGGAGCGAGCGGACCAAGCTTTAAAAAGTGGGCCAGATATATGGCGGCTGTAGAGCACAGGTATACTCAGAATAGACGCATAACAAGAGAAGCGGCTGAATGTCGCAAAAGGGATGGCCATCGAAAGCTGGAGGACGTAGAGCAAAAATGTTCCCCGTGTGAACAACTACGTATGGAGTATCAGTGGGAAAACATGAAATAGCGGTTTATTTGTGGCAAGTACAGAGCGGCGGATCTGCAGGGAGAAAAATCAGCCTCAAGGGCAATGGGATAGCGTCAGCTGTGTTGAACTATTCGTGAAGGATGAGAGGACTGATTAAGGGGGAAAGCCTGAGTAATTCGCCTAACTTGTTCGAAGCAAGTGCACCTCCAGGTGACCTTTGAATATGAGAGAAGCAGTATAAAGTGAACGCGTATTCTGAAGCAGCACAATGACGACGGCAATGGCAAGAAAACTCGGAGAAAATATAAGTACTTATTGGTCATAGCAGCGGGGAATAACAGCATTTAAAAGGAACTGGGAAATAAATCCGGCTGGAGTGCATGGACACAGCAGTTGTAACGGCAAACAGGGTGGGGACAATATTGGCGTGCGATTTTGTTGCTGCGCTACACCGGGTCTCTATTCTCCCTGGTTATGTTTGGTTTTTATGTTTATGAAGCTTATAACCGTCTGTCATTTAGCTAGAAAAGCGTAAGAAAAATACCCAAAATTTTCTACGTAGCTTTACACTCTCAAAAAGTTCAACTTGCTGACCCATAATCTTTCCCCCTTCTTCACATTATCTCCCGAACTACTTATGGAAGCTCCAAAGGGCCTCCGTAAACGTGCCAAGGTCCCGGGTGCAAATCAGGCAATACGTACCGTTAGGCTCAGAAAAACCAGAAACACTCAACCTCAGCCTGCACTCAGTCCATGCTCAGTACCTCTCGTTGATGTTTATGACGTAGTTAACAAGAAGATTAACGAAAAAGATCAAAGAGTAGCGGACCTGCATAACCAAATCCGGTCCATCGATGATATTCTATTAAAGATATCCCCTTTATCTAGCATAATGGAACCCACGCCTATTGCTAATCGCCAGAGCCTAGTCATGGCGGGCAGCTTCTTAGACTCAGTTGCGACCGAAGTTCATAAGCGTATAGCCAACTCCAAAAACGCGATAGTTTTCAACATCCCTGAACGACTACCCCTGCCGTCAACCAAACTCGCCATCCTGAATGCCTGCAACATGGCACACCACAGGTGCTATTGCACTCGACTGCGCAAAAAATCACAACGCACCGACTGGCCTTTAAAGTTCCAATTCGCTGACGAAGTAACAGCTAGAGAATTCACAACTAGTTGGCAAATCATTGCCAATGCCACCCCATTCAAAAGAATCAGAATACTACCGGATAAAACGCCCTCCAAAGAGAGGTTTTTCGATCACTAAAAAGTGCTTTAGCTTTACCAGCGCAACCTGTGGCTGAAATATCAGTCGCCGCGTCTTCTCGCTGCTTGTCGAGCCACCCCGTAACACAAAAGCCCTCAGTTGTCTGCACCACTCTGGTTGACCTAGACCTGACCCCATCTCCAGCACATCCCCCTAGTAAACGGCCCTGCCTTCTACCATCAACTTCCGCTTCTTCAAACGGCAACGATATCCATGCCAAACCCACTATTAGCCCAGGGCCACCAAAGTCCCGTGCATCCAAGCCTGCCGCTGCTAATGCCAGCCTACTGCCCACCGTCTCACCACCAAAAAAGACTCCGGGGAAGTCTGTTGCCAACAGCCCGTCATGCTCTAACTCATGTCTCACCGTCTTGCGAACACAGATCGTTCATAAAAGGCATGATCTACTATGTGGCCAATCGTCCCATCGGCAGACAGGACTCTGTGACCCCCCACAGCTTTTAGCTACTCCGGCTACTCCCGTATTCCCCCCGTATGTCTTCTCAGAATCCCACTTAGAACCCTCACCAAGCACTCCAAGTACACCCTAAATAATTCATACTTGTTGGCAAGCAGGACGCAACCCTGCATCACCCTAAAGCAGCCAACCCCACCTCGTTGTATTAGCGTGGTACCTCGGCTAATCGACAAGGTCCTCCCAACTCCACTCTACAATACAGGCGAAAACGGCCACCGAGTAACGCATCATCATGCATCGGGATCAAACACACCATATTCTCCAAGTATCCCGAATCAGTTTTCCAATCATCTGGCTGAGCGCCAGCACCTCCCTTCGAGCCTCCGTAACCAATTTCTCTCTCCTCTAATGATACAAATAAGTAACCCCCAGTCGAACTTTAACCAATTGCCTCAATTGTCTAGCTCCGCGCTCTTTCCTGAACACAGGATGGGCCAGCCCAACCAACTACAGTTATTTCGTCGGTCCTGGTCAAGCGGCAACTACCCGCTCCCTGCGTACCCCGTTGAACCCAGTCACCACTACTTTCTGCCATCTCACTTGCCGTTACCCATTACCTCAGCATCCAACCCCCCACCTGGCTACTTCAACCACCCCGGAAATCCCACTTCCCCAAACGACCAATTTTTTCTTGACGGCAACCCATAACCCAGTCTCACCCCTTCTTCACACTGCCGGCTCCCCACTTCTAACCCCTGTTTAGACTCCTTCGCTTCTATACATGACAGCCCTTTTGTTTTGAGTCCACTTAATGATATTTACCACCTCAGTATTGTTAGCCATTAACACCCGCCGATGGTAGTTCCCACTCCACACCATGACGGTACAGTTGCACTTACCCTGTTTCTCATTAACGCTCGCTCATTACTGAATAAAACCCATACTCTCCATAATATAGTACTTCCTTCCGACTTCGACATCATTGTCATAACCAAAACCTGGCTAAATGATTCTGTCCCATTGGACCAAATTTCTATTGCTGGTTATCAAACCTTCATGAAAAATCGTCGTCGTCGTGGAGGAGACTGTCTAATCCACGTTAAAAACAGCTTGCCTACCATTCCTCTCTCTGGTCCAATACTGGACTCAATTCAGGACTCAATATGGGTAACGGTTCTTCAGGCCAACTCTCCACTCCATATCGGCTGCGTTTATCGACCACCCAATTCAAACACCACGGACCTCGCCCACGTAGTCAAAGCCTTTGGCCACTTTGCACTATTACCCTCATCGTCAAAAATCATTGCTAGCGATTTCAATGCACCTAATATCTGCTAGGACACCATGTCATCACCCCAATACTTCACGAGCTTCGTTTCGACCATACGCGCAGGGCGCTGGGTCCAGCACGTAATGACACCAACAAGAGGTAACAGCATACTAGACCTGATATTTACCATTGGCCTATCGGACGTGATGACTACCGCCCTCAACCCCTTCCCAGACAGTGACCATAGAATGGTATCTTGCAGATTCACAGCCGGACCCATAGACCCCATATGTAGTTCATCTCAACAGCCCCTGCACACGATCAACTGGATGAACCTCAATCCTATGCTTCGATCCCTCAACTGGGATGACTACTTCCTACAGCACAACACTCAGCTCGCCAGTGACGTACTCTACCATAAGCTAAATAGCTGCTTGTCAGCAATCACCACCATCGGGACCAACCGTTCTCAAGCCCGCGGCTCCTACCAAACAAGGCTACAAAACAAACATGCAAAAATGCAGAATATCTACAATAAAACCAAAGACTTCTCCATACTGTTGCAACTTCACTCCCTCTCTGTCACCATCAGTCTTCGGACTAATGAACTGCTGAGAAAGCAGGAGCTTTCGGCCTTGAATTCCTCCGACAGATCGTGCCAACTGTCCCGACTGCTGAAGAGCAGAAATCAGAGAGAGCCTACAGGGATACTATATCTAATTTTGGGAAACAGCACGCAGATTGAATCTGCAGCTGAAATCGCTGAGGCGCTCAATACCTTCTTTTCAGAATCAATGACCACTGACGCCACTGTAAATCCGCCACCCGTACCCCTCATAACCGAGCAAGTTCCCTCTGACATTGAATTCAGTTTGAACGATGTGACCCACCTGCTGCTGCGTGTTAGACCCTCCTCCCGCCCTGGCTATGACGGCATCCCCCCCAGCACTCCTTCATCTTGGGGGAATTGACGTCTCTGCTATCTTTATGAATCTCTACAACTTATCCCTTAAAAATGGCATTTTTCCATCCCAATGGAAAACTCCAACCATTATTCCTATCCACAAAATGGTCCAGTGCATGACCCTTCAAACTATCGTCCTATCAACCATACCCCTTTAGCTGCCAGAATAATGGAGCGTTTGATTAAACAGCGGATGTCCGATTTTCTCATTTCCCATAACCTCACTCACAGCGGCCAACATGGCTTCCTAAAGTCACTTTCTTGTACCACATGCCAGTTTGATTTCTTCAACCTACTGACCACGGCAGCTGACGACGGAAAATCTATGATTATCATCTACCTCGATATGACCAAGGCATTTGACCGAGTTCCTCACTCCCGATTGTTAACAAAACTCCGAGCCTATGGTATCCATGACCCGCTTTTATCATGGATCACTTCTTACCTGTCGGATCGAACCCAGGTTGTATATGCTAATGGTCATCTATCGCAACCGGCGCCTGTCACTAGTAGAGTCATACAAGGAAGTGTACTTGGTCCGCTATTTTTCTTACTCTATATTAACGACATTTTTTCGATTGTGCAACATGGCACACCTTTCCTGTTCGCCGACGACATCAAAATCGTGTATGATTTCCGCCATCAAGATTTGAGCACAGCACTGTCTGAAATAGGTAGTGATCTTGAGAAACTTGATCAATGGTGCACTTCATGGCAGATGTGCTTCTAGACATCTAAAAGCTTCTACACAACTTACAGATATCAAGTCCCCTTCGGAACTCTGTCACTGAACCAAGTACCCATCGCCCCAAGCTCATCAGTGAAGGATCTTGGGCTTCGATACACTAACAATCTACAATTCTCGGAGCATGTCTCACTTCAGACGGCCAGGGCCAGACAGATAATAGGCCTAGTTCTCAGATCATTTAAAATGAATTATAGTATCCTCCTTACATACCAATCCCATGCTAGACCCCACCTCAAATATTGCCCTATAATCTTCTCTGGAATGTCTAAATCTGACAGAATACGCCTGGAGAAAGTCCAGCGCGCCTTCACCAAGAAGCTAATGGGATATTCCTCTTCACTGAGCTATAAAGAGCGATGCATTCTATTTAAACTTGACCCCGTATGGCAAAAACATGTCAGGCTTAACTTGTGTTTTCTATACAGACTTATTCATTGCTCTGCTTTCACTTCTACCAACTCTATACAGTTTTCCCTACCCTCATCTTACCCTCTGTGCCACAGAGACTTCAGTCTGACCATCCCACATTCCAGGCTGGCAATAAGATCCGACGTCTTTCTCATTAAATATTCAAAGCTTCGGAATAAGCTTCCCCTTACTATTCTACTACTAGGATCATGGCACCATATCCCAAACCTACCATTTTCTGCCTAACGACAGACGCTAGGCTTACCATTTATTATCACTTTTTACGTATAACCCACATTGCAGAAGGATAGTTTTGTCGTTTACAGCTATAACTAGCTAGATGCCTGCCGGTTCTCGCTACTCACCCACGTTCACCTACCATCACCTAACCCTTATACATCCCTGCCTCACCTAATTCACCAGTCGGTTTCCACAACCAAGTCTAAACAACTACTGCCTCCCTCGCCATATAGTACTAGGGCAGCCATGTAAAACAACTCTCCTCTAGCTGAAGGTTTTAACCAATGATGTTTTCCCCCAGCACCAACTTGTCCAGTGGTGCTGGATCCTAAGACATTAAGTCCCACCACCCACTGCTTCACTCCTTGATCCTCTCTTATTTATCCTGGCTTCCGCTCTTCTCAGCTTCCTTGCCCGGGGATCGATTTGATCTATATATACTATTATAAATCCTTACATGACTTTTGATAGAGCTTATGAGGAAAGCGTGATACTAACCAGAACCCTTGATAATCTAGGATGTGCCACATCATATACCGTGGTTGCCATCACCTAAGCGTAAACCTACCAGGTTACAATGCCTAAACGTAGTAACTCTCATGCCTAAGGCCAGTGCATCAGAAGTCGTATTTGATTATATGAAATACCACTGGAAGCATGAAAGGTAGTCTTTAAACGTTCCCAGTGCTGTCTTTGCTTAGTCTTCGCCTTTGTCTCTAACCAAAGACGTAGCACCTGTCGGACTCCTCAACCTCCATCTAGTGGTCACCATTAATCACGCACAGCTCAACTTCCGTCCCTGTCACAGAACTCTAGCATCTTCCATGACTGGCCTATACAACGTTTGATACTTAGCCAGCAAAACTACAAACCATCTGTGGATCATCCCGACTAATCACGTTGTTGGTGCTGCAGGTCGTACCCCATCCTTGTGCAGACTGGCTTTTTGTTGAACATAAACCCCATTGAATAATCGCAGGCTGTGGTTGACTCTACCTCCCCTTGCATTTTTTGTCCCATGTAAACGGCATGAGGGTTCTGACTTCACGGATAAGGCGAGTGTTAGCGTGGCACTTCTGCAAACATTCCTGGCCGTGATGGTCTCCCTGCACAGAGTCGACCACTAATTAGACTTGACCACCAATTAGACTTGACCACCAAAAAGTAGAGATTGGCATAGAAGAGTTTAAAAAAATATCCCACTGCTTTGTCTTCCATGCACACCAGCCTTGTCACTTGTGATTCATGTCTCCGGGTTGCAGTGTTGCTACGGATCGACTGGTGTGGTTGACCTATTCCCAACCCGGCTTGTTACATGCGGTCCATGTTTCGGTCGGGGCGTGGGAGCTATGGTCCCCCACCAAAAGCAGCTCCGCCTTTTCTGACAGCCGGTTACCTGACTTTGATAAAACCCTTAAAAAAACGCCTAAGAAAAGTGTGGATCATTCTTGGAGCGCCACGTGCTGGAAGCCAGTGGTTGTGTATCGTGCTACCTCCCTACCTGAAGCAGGCCCTTATGCCGCCTACCATGAGCACTGAATGTAGACCTTGAGCGTTTGCTTCCCTGACGAAAATTTGGACCCATCTCATTCCCATTTCTCATGGCTCTCCAAAACCAGTCCTCACATCGGTGTTTTCCTGCGATAACCATGCAATCATGTCTACTTCAGATTTTCTTGCTCACACTCGAGCATAATCTCAGTACAGTGGCACTATCGAGTAAGAGCATAGATGAACTCACGTTAACGTTCCAAGGCACGTGACCGATTGCCTCTAATGTATCACCTCTGTCACCCCAATAGTTTCTTCTACTTTAAGGCCGATTGACCGACACATACTTTGTCCTGCCAGACAAAACCTACCCATACAATGTCGCCCGTTACCGGAAATGACGCTAAATAACACTGAAGGAAAATGCGTCAACATACACATATATATTTGTCAGTGAAACAGCATAATAACTTTGAAGTCCATGCGGAGATTTCCCACCTAATTATCCGCTACCACAGTCCACCTTCCCCCCGAACCGTAGCCGGTTGGAAATTGACTCTCCACTTCTCGAGGACCCTCCAGTTGAGCTTCCTCATTTCTGAATGGTACATGTTACTGATCCTGAATCCAAACTCACATTTTTATGGACTGCTGTTTCTCCCACATCCACTAGTGTCCACTTTTACGAAATTGGTCTCGGCACCGTTTCGAAACTCATTCCATTTATTGAACTCCGGTAAATCCGTCATTCGGGGTCTGCATCGTCTTCATGGATCGCTATCCTCTCCGCATCCACCGACTTTCCCGAGAACACTTCTTTACAATTTTTTTTTCTTTTCTTCCTTTTCTTCTTGTTCAAAATTTACTCCATCTGCAGAACCTCAGTAGGCCTCCGTTTCCCCAGCTTGCATCATTCTCGTTCATAGTGCGTCCTTGACACTGCGCTAACGGTTTTCAATATCTCCACCGCCCAGCCCGGATTCGAAACCGGTTTGAAACTGCCGCGCAAACCATTGTTAAATTAATCCATTCAAACTGTTGCTGGCTACGTTTATCTATCGCTGATACTCTTGACATTCATACTTTAAATTTGTGAGTATTCCACCTTATTGAGTAACGTGTCACACCATGATCATGCACTAGCGCGTGCGTCTCGACTATGGCCGAGAAATATACCATTATTATTATTATTATTATTATTATTATTATTATTGTCTATGTGCAAACTGGTTTTTCGGTGAATATGAATCCCATCGAATAATCGCAGACAGTGTTTGACTCTACTTCCCCCTGCAATTACTGTCCCATGTAAACCGCCTTGGGTTTCTGACTTCACGGACATGGCGGGTCTTAGCGCGGCACATCTGTAAACATTCCTGGATGTGATGGTCTCCCTGCAGAAAGATGACCACCAAAGAGATGACATGAACATCAAAAGTGAGAGATCGGCATAAAAAAGGAGAAAATATATCCCACAGTTTTATCCCCCAGGTATGCCAGCCTTGCAACATGTGACCCAGTTCTCCGGGTTGGAGTGTTGCTACGGATCGACTGGTATGGTTGACCTATTCCAACGCGGCTTGTTACACGTGGTCCCTTTTTCGGCTGGGGCGTGGGAGCAGTGGCCACCAACCAAAAGCAGATTCGCTTTCTCTGACAGCCAGGTATCTGGCTGTGATAAGACTATACAAAATAATAATACAGTTCAAAAAGTGTGGATCGCCCTTGGATCGTCACGAGCTGGATGTCAATGAATACGTACCGTGCTACCCCCCTACTTGAAGTAGGTCCTAGTGCCACCTAGCATGAGCACTGAATGTAGACTGTTAGATTTTTTCTCCCTGACTAAAATTCGGCCAAATCCCGTTCCCACCTCCCACAGTTCTCCAAACCAGTCCTCAAATCTGTGTTGTTCTGCTTCGCAATATGATAACGACGACAAAGATACGACGGCAATCTTGCACTCACCACTGCATAAGGTTTCCTTGCTTACACTCGACTATAATCTCAGTACCTTAATTCCATCGAGTAGGAGCAAAGACAGATTTACGTCTAAATCCCTCGGCACTTGACCGGTTTCCTGAAATCCATCAACACCGACCCTCTTATTTTTTCTCCTACTTTAAGGTTCCTCAGTACAGAATGACCGCTATACTAGAAGAGACAGTAACAAGTAAAGCACTACACTAGCAGTGTACCAGTCCCATTCACTCACATGCTGTTCTTCCAAACCTATCTTACCGCCTCGGTGCCAAGCTGCTTCCTGCGTGAGCAAACGACGCGGGGTGTTACCGTTTCTAATTCACCTCAACCGTTAAGGCCTTAGGTTTTTTTTAGCATCCGAGCACTGTCCCGCCAAAGTGCAAACCATAAATCATTTGAAATTCATACAAAGTTGCCTAACCGGCGTAAGCAACTTTGCTAGCCTGTAGCAGTATAACACAAGCCCCTGCGAGCCCACTTTGCCCAGAACGTGGAACAGGTGCCACTGACTGCTTTAAAAAACCTCATCTATGCCCCATTCACGTAAACCTAACCAGTTCAATAATATTATCATCATGTAATACCATAACCCGAGGCTGGAACCACCTCCAGACTGCAATCCCCATTTATTTCAGGTTCATCGTCTCCCACTATCTCGGTCACCAAACTGGATAACCAAGGATGTCACTTTGACTCGTACTGACAGAGATCCAAGTGGAACCTTTCATGGCAACTGGGACCGCAATGAAGCCACCCGACGGAAAATACTCCCAACCACTTATCAGATCGTTTAGAGTTTTCCAACGCAAAACCTATCCCGCCGATATCACCGTTGCAGCCAGCCCAATTAACGGTTCACGCGTCCTGCTAATATAATGGTCAATACAATTCATCAGTCTAATGCGCCATACCTCGCCCCACCCGGCTGATTGACCGACACATCCTCTACCCCGCCAGACGAACCATACCCGTAGGATTTTGTACACTACCGGTAATGAGGCTGAATAACACCGACGCCAAATAAGTCAATATATATATATGTGTATGTCAGTGAAACAGCATAATAACGCCCAAGTCCATACGGAGATTTCCCACTTCAGTATCCATTGCAACAGTTCATTTTTCCCTCGAACTGTAGCCGGCTGGAATATGACTCTCAACCTCCGCAGGATCTTCCACTTGCGCTTTCCATTTCTGAATGGTACAGGTCACTGATCCTGAAATTAAACTCACCGTCTTATGGGCTGCTGTTCCTTCTACGTTTACCAGTGTTCCCAAGTGCACTTTCCTAAAATTGGTTTCATGTCTCCCTGTTTCAAAACTCATCCCATTTATTGAACCTTGTTTAGTCCGGCATTTAGGGTTTGCATCATCTTCATGGACTGCCATGGATTGCTATGTAACAGCCGGTTGTGGAAAATCCCCCTTTTTCCCTCGCGATTCAGCGTTTTTCCCAACATCACTCATTTGCCTACACTATTGACTTGTCTTTACGAACTGGTTGTTTTTCTGGACCAATTGTTGTTTGTTCGCGCCCAGAGCGCTACTTTGGCACATCCCTGTTCAGGACCTGCGTGACGCACGTGCTGTCTGCTCACACGCTGCTATTCGGTTTCTCGTTGTTGAGTCCTTGTGATCGTATTATTGAGGTTTGTATATTGTTTATGTCATTGTTTATTGTAATAATCCAGTATCGTAGAATATCACGGATAATCGTCTTTTGATCTCGGGATCCGTTGCGAATTTGGCTACGCATTGCTCAAACGTTCGTAACAATACTCAATAGATCAATTTGGAACGAGAAAAAAACACGCAAAATGCGAAGAAAAGTATCAAAAGCAGTCGAATCTGGACAGGAAGTAATACGGCAAGTCTCTGGGGAGGTTTTGGGTACATGTGATTCTTTAGTTAATGCTAGATCGCCTAGTCCTGTCAGTGCTAGTTCATGTGTTATTGAGAACAATATTGATCGTAAGGATGTCGATTTATATAAGCTGAGAATACTAGAACTAGAACAACAGTTACTATCGGCTAGACTACAGGCGCAGGAAGCAGAGAAGTGTACACAGAAACAGCGAGAGCATGAGACCAGCGGCTTCGACACTTCCGATAGATTAGGGTGCAATAAGATAGGGAACCCCACGCCGGTCGCCGACTACAAACCACCATCGATCGATCTGCCTAGAGTAGAGTTAACGGTTTTCGACGGGCGAGCTGAGCAATACTGCAAGTTTGTCAAGCAGTTCGAGACTTTCGTTGAAAATAAGGTAAACGACCCTGGGCAAAGTCTTCTCTACCTTACTCACTACTGCCGAGGCCGAGCAAGAGAAGCTATCGACGAGTGCACCATGCTCGACCCAGAACAAGGCTACACAAGGGCAAGGAAGATTCTAAGGGACTTGTTTGGCCAACCTTTCAAAGTAGCCCGTAACCTAATAGAGGGCGTGATGGCAGAGGCAAAGAGAACCAAGGGCGACGTCTACACCATGGCCGACCTGGTGATTAAGATGCAAAATTGCTCAATAGCCCTCGACCATTTAGGTTACAGGGCTGACCTAGACGCCATGCACACTTTAGAGGGCATAGTCCGTCACCTCTCTCCCGAACCACAGGGTCGGTGGGCTGAAGAAGCAGAACGGATCAGCCGAAGCGACAGAGAAGCCAACTTCGAAGACCTGACCGAATACTTAGACAGGCAAACGAAGATAGCTGACAGCAGATTCGGCCGACCCATCCGGGACAGCAACCGAGCAAACAAGCCCAGTACTAGCCAAGTCCAAACCCCTGTACGGGAACATCCAAAGTACCAGCCTTGGACCAATACACATGTCATTTCACGAGATGCTACTACGAAACCAAATTGCAGATCCTGTGGTACTAGCCATGGCCTACCAGAATGCCCCAAGTTCGGCAACGCCACAATAGACGAACGGTGGGGAATGGCGAGGATTGCAGGAGCATGTTTTATCTGCCTCAACACCACGCACCGAGCAGCAGCCTGTAGGACAAGGAATCGATGTGGTTACGAGGGCTGCACGGGCAGACACCGTCGGATACTGCATCAGGCGAGAGTAACCATATCCGAGGCGAGTGCCAAGCCCAGCGTGATTTGTTCAACTTCACAATCTGCCAGTAAACCGGTACGTTTAGGCGTAGTGGCCGTGGGAGTAGTGACTCCGACTGTGATAGTCAAGGCGTTGGCTTTCGTTGATAGTGGATCCGACACCACTTTAGTGAAAGAGCGGTTTGCCGACAAACACCAACTGGCTAAAGGTGCGACGTCGTTGGCAGTGAGCACGCTGGGCGGAACACAGGTAATGACTGCCGGTAGATCAAGGCTGCAACTCATCTCTCTAGACACTAACGAGGAAATTGAACCAACGGAGGCATTCACGTTAGCGGATCTCCCCATGCGAGCACCAAGGTCGGTGAACGCAATCTTGACTCGGTGGCCCCACCTGCAGGTTGTAACCGTTGTAGACTGGGAAGATGATGAAGTGGATCTCCTCATCGGCTGCGACGTGCCAGAGGCGCATTGGGTGCTTGACCAGAGAGTGGGCGACCGCCAGGCACCTTATGCCGTACGCACGGCCCTGGGATGGATGTTATACGGTCTAGTAGGGGTACGCGGTTCCGTGAATTACTTATCCGCCGAAACGGACCGCATAGGGTATCATCTGCAACGGCTGTATGAAAAGAAGTTTCATGACATTGGAGACGAAAAACCGACGTTGTCTCAGGAGGATCACTTCGCTCTACAAACGGTGCGGCAATGCACTAGAGGCCTCAAAAATCAGTTCGAGGTTCCTCTCCCATGACGCACATCGGTCAACCCGTGGACTGACAACAGAAATTATGTTCTCCAACGATTACTACGACTAAAAGAACGCTTCATTCGAGACCAGAATCTGTGGGAACGATACGCGGATTTGATGAAGCGAAACGAGACCCTCGGTTACATTGAAAAGGTGCCTGCCAATACCGACAGCAAAAGGGGTATCTGGTATCTGCCTCACCACCTGGTCATCAACCCCAAGAAACCCAATAAACTGCTCGTGGTTTTCGACTGTGCGGCCAAGTTCCAGGGCAAGTCGTTAAACGATCGCCTACTACAGGGGCCTGCCTGGACCACACCACTGATCGACGTTTTGTGCCGTTTCAGAGTGGGTAAAGTGGCTTTGTCTGCTGACATTAGGGAAATGTTCCATCAGGTGAAGATTCCGGTAGGAGAACGAGATGCTTTGCGTTTCCTGTGGTGGGAAGGGAGCGACCGGGGCAGCGCAGTGGTGAATTATAGGATGACCGTCCATCCCTTCGGAGCCATATCGTTACCATTTTGTGCCAACTACGACCTCCGAGAATCAGCGAACAAACATGGCGATCTAGTACATCGAACGGTGGTAGAAAGCGTCAGCAGGAACTTCTACGTCGACGACTACCTTGGGTCATTCGATGATGTGGAATCAGCTCTAGAGCAGTTCAGGGGTCTGACAAGGTTGCTGAAAGAGGGTGGCTTCCATCTAACTAAATGGATGTCGAACGCTTCAGAAGTGCTGGAAGTCATCCCGTATCACGAAAAGGCCGGAAGGGTAAGAGATTTGGACGGCTCTCCACTTCCTATCGAGAGCACCTTAGGAATACAATGGGACGCGGAAACGGACGATTTTTTTTCTCGAACTAAACGTTCCCGAGCTGCCAATAGCCCGTCGTGGCATACTATCTGCCGTCTCAAGTTTGTTCGATCCGCTCGGTTTCGTCTCACCATGGCTGCTACCCGGAAAGATCTAGTTGCAGCAGCCAGGCCGTAAGAAAGTTGATTGGGACCAGTCACTGGACCGGGGGGACCGGTTGGACTAAGAAGAATGTTTAAACACCTTGAAGAAATTAGGGGATATAAGAATCCTACGATGTTTGACTCCTGGCCATACGACACGGACTGGAGAACTTCATGCCTTTTCCAATGCATTCGAAGTCGGTTATGGAGCTGTGGTGTACGGACGATGGTGCACAGGAGATGGACAATATACCACGAGGATCCTGTTCGCCAAAGCCCGCGTTGCTCCACTGAAGTCGGTCTCAATCCCACGCCTTGAACTCAGTGCAGCCGTGTTGGCATTCACGGTGGTGCAAGCTGTGAAGAGATGTTTCGATCTCTACATTTGGTCGGTTATCTTCGGGACGGATTCAACGATAGTACTTTACTATATCAACAACGTCCGTAGCCGGTTTAGTACTTTCGTTGCTAACCGGCTCACGATTATCCACGATGGATCAGCCACGAACCAGTGGAATCTTGTCAGGTCTGGCGACAATCCAGCCGACCTATGCTCCCGAGGTGCGAACATTTTCAGGCAACTAGACACGTGGACGAGAGGGCCAAACTTCCTGCACTTGCCCAAACAGGACTGGCCCGTGTTCGAATTAGAACCCCCTACGTAATTGGAACTGGAGATCAAAGGCGTAGTGATAGCAACCAACGTCGTCGAAACGACATCCATTCTATCGCGACTGGTCAGGTTTTCTTCCTGGATGAAGACACTTCGTTCCTTAGTTTGGTTAACCAGGTTCAAGAGAAATTTCCTGCCATGAAAAGGCTACGCTCCTCAGGCCGGATACGGGTCGGCCCGACATGTCCCGATGAGATACAAGCTGCAGAATACGATATTTTCAGAATGATACAACGCGAGGCTTTCGCCCGAGAGCTTGAGAGGGCGGAGGAAGTGAGGCCGACCAATAAAGACATACCATCTCCAAGAGGCAAGCTGAAGCGTTTAAACCCCAAACTCATCGACGGACTGCTGCGGGTGGACGGTAGGCTGACAAACGCCTACCTGAGCTTCGACACAAGGTATTCTATACTGCTGCCAGCGAGATAACCTGCAGTAGAGCTAATGATTTAACACGTCCACGCCGTGGAGGGACATGCCGGGGAAAGTCACATGATGAGCGTCACCCGAAAGTGCCTTTGGTAGCTGAGAGGACGAGAGACTGTAAGACGCGTAATCCGACGGTGTGTGCAATGCAGGAGACGCAATGCCATAGCAGGCAAACAACTAATGGCCCCACTACCAGAATGCAGGGTGACCTCGGGCTGGTGGCCGTTCAGTGACACCGGGTTGGACTATTTCGGGCCCTTGTGGATCAAGTGCGGGAAAAGATTAGAAAAGCGATACGGATGTATCATGACGTGCATGAAATCACGTGCGGTACGCCTAGAAGTCGCACATTCGATGACGACTGATTCGTTTCTACGGGTCTTGCAGATATTTATCAACCGAAGAGGCGTACCGGCTGATATATACTCAGATATTGGGTCGAACTTCGTGGGCGTTCACCGGGAATTGCAGCGTTGGCACAAGAACATAAACAGGGACGAACTGCAGAATCGAACCGTGGCCTACTGCATACGATGGCATTTCAACTCCCCACAGGCCAGCCACCGAGGCGGCGTATGGGAACGCATGATCCGGTCCGCCAGACGGATATTGCTGTCATTCATGGAGCAACAGCCGCCCGACGACGAGACGCTGAACACCGTCATGACTGAGGTGGAGCGAATCCTGAACAACCACCCCCTGGTTCCAGTATTGAACGGCGACCCCACCCACCTGGCGCTCACCCCGAACGATTTATTGACGTTAAGGTCGAACGAGGGTTTCCAAGGGCCGGTAAACCTTCGTGGGAGCTACCTCCACGGGTGGAAGCAAGCGAACTATCTGGCCAAGGTCTTCTGGAGGCAATGGCTACGGGAGTACCTACCGGCTTTGCAGACTCGACAGAAGTGGCTGGCCAAAACAAGACCATTCGAAGTTGGGGACGTGGTTATGATCGCCGACGAACGCGCACATTTCAGCACTTGGTCTTTGGGAGTAGTTACGGAAACCATCAAAAGCACTGACGAAATGATAAGAACGGTGAAGGTGAAGACAGCTAACGGAGTGCTCATTCGTGACATACGCAGTATTAACCTACTCGAGAGCGAAGACGGAGGAGCTGATAACCCTGAGGCCCAGTAGGCCTTTTCACACTAGTCATCGAGGTGGATAAAACAACACCATATATACCACATGGTTTCCGTCAAACACGTTACAGTGCTCGCGGTCTTTCGTTGACATTACAGAAGGTTCTTTCCGATATGTGGTGATGAATGCGATCCCATTGTACATCCCGATACATACACACATGTACGACGCACTCTACATCCCGTTAACCCATCAAACGTGACAGTTTTCGTTGTTTTGCTTTTTGTTGACGTTACCGAATGCCCCTTGCATATGTGGAAATAGTGGTGAAGCTTAGGTCACATACACATGCCTACATTTTACTCGTTTTCTTGCCACACGGTCTTTTGTTGACATTGCAGAAAGTCCTCCTTTGATGTGTAGTCATACCTGTGATTTCATTGTGCACCGCGGCACGCACACACGCTCACACACACACACTCAAGCACATACATCCAGGACCGGACGGCCCTTCACGAGGACAACATCTGTGTGACCCTTCACGCCCGCCATCGGTCATTTGGTCTTGTGGAAGATGTGGACTAGCCTCACGTCTATGTTGCCAACGGATTAGGTGCGACCAGTAGTAGAACGTTGACGACAAGCATTAGACGCGCGCACTGACAGCAGGGCCTAGGCAGGTAGAAAGAACCAGTACCTTTATACCGAACCTTTGACTCTGCTAAGGAGCCAGGAGGATTTTGGTGGGCGGTGTAACAGCCGGTCGTGGAAAATCCCCCTTTTTCCCTCGCGATTCAGTGTTTTTCCCAACATCACTCATTTGCCTACACTATTGACTTGTCTTTACGAACTGGTTGTTTTTCTGGACCAATTGTTGTTTGTTCACGCCCAGAGCTCCAATTTGGCATGTCCTTGTTCAGGACCTGCGTGACGCACGTGATGTCTGCTCACACGCTGCTATTCGGTTTCTCGTTGTTGAGTCCTTGTGATCGTATTATTGAGGTTTGTATATTGTTTATGTCATTGTTTATTGTAATAATCTAGTATCGTAGAATATCACGGATAATCGTCTTTTGATCTCGGGATCCGTTGCGAATTTGGCTACGCATTGCTCAAACGTTCGGTACATGGGGTCCTCCCAGTTAGGTAACCTTTAGCTTCCCCGGGATAATTAGTCTGCCCCTCTTATCCAGTTATGCTGGTCACATGGGTAAATGAAGGACCGAGAGATGGTGCTTGTGGAACGGTAGACCCAGCAGACGCAATGGATGAACTGTGTGGGAGGCCTCGGTGCTCCGGGGGGAGTACTTCAGCCGGCACTACGGAAATTCAATGTGACACCTGTCAGTCATGGCTCCACACGAATTGCGCGGGGTTAAGCAAGAGGTGCTATCGGCTGTGCTGTAAATATGATAAACTAACCGGACGCCCCCGATGCGCGAAATTTAATCGGGACACCTCAAGACCGCCGGTGAGGTAGAGGTCATCTAAGAGACAGAAGTGAACAAACCCTCAACTGACATGAAGCGATGCCCAGTCACCTGAATTGCTCCAGGGCCAAGCCGGGACAGCAAGCCGCGTTAAAAGGCGGCCCATGACACAGTAGCGAGATTCAGTGTCCTAAAAGTGCCGGTAAATAAGTTTGAAAGAGTCACTGTAATATCACTATCGCTTTGGTAACCACGGTTCAGGAGAGTAGTCCATCTGGTTTATCATGCACTACACCTATATCCAGCTGCCGAACTTTGCAAATCTATTCATCGGCTGGTTTGTGTTTTTTCTTTCCAGTGCTCCATTCCGAAAGATCGTCCCTGACACTTCCGGTCCTTGATACACAATTTTCAGCACTCGTATTCTCCTCCTGAAACACTGGTTCAGCTTTCAACTGTGCTGTTTGATCTTGCATTGCAACATGCTTCGGAGTTATCCGAAATAAACCATTATCATTATTATTGTTATTATTATCATTATAGTTTTCACCTGTGGAGGACTAGGAGCCGAAGGTGCTGAGGACAGCAATACGCTTGACACCCCTACTACGGTTGTCAGTGCCGGACGGGAGTTACTTTTTATAGGTGATTTCAACGCACTCAAAGTAGATTGAATCTCGGCAACCGCCCCAGAAGTCACCTTTGAGGAGACTACTCCGCCTAATCCATAGGAACTTTTTTGGCCAGAGCACCAAACGACCTAGAACACCTATAAGTTGGGGAACCCATGGGCAAGAATCATCATGGCGTATTCCAATTTAGGCCTAACCTTCAGGGGACAAGCGTGCCTGATGAACTTATAAGAAACATCTCGAAGATAGAAGTGAATATCTTGATAGGACTGGACCTCCGGATAGAGTAGGATATGGAGAGGGATGACTACAACATGGAACACCGATAGTGTTGGATCAAGAGCAGACTGTTGGAAATATCAGAAACCATCGCACCTCTTAGAGGGGTCAAACGAAACGGATCGCCAGTAAGGTGGGAGAGCCCAGTGAGAAAGGCTCTAAAACAGAAGCAAACAGCATTCAAAAGTACGGAAGCATCGGTGGCTACCGGGCCTTCCTACAATCCAAAGCAGCGAGAACTAGACTATCTTGGATACAGAAACAGTGTGGGAACAACTACGAGGAAAGTATTGTGCGGAACACCAAAACAATCAGAAGGCACACTACGACTTTCAATCTAAGGCAGCAGTGAGGAAGGCCTTGGGCTAGGTCAGGGACTCATTGGGAGTGCGGGCAACAAGAAATCAGGAAAAAGGCAGCGAACCTGTAGGAATTCTCTCAGCGGGACCAGGGTGCCTAAAGGCCACGTGCTTCCAGGGGCAATGAAGTGTTGGAAATGCAGGACGAAGAAATTAGTGCTGGAGAAGTAATTAAGAGCCTAAAGCCACTAGAAGTATCCAAGTCGGCGAGGCCTGATGAAATCCACCCGGCAATGCTGAGGCCACTATAATCCATCTTGGATGAACATTTGACCAAGCTGTTCAACGCATAATTAGACAAGAGTGTACTGCCTAAGGACTGGCCTGTATCGGTCATCACACCCGCTTACAAGGGCTGAGACAGAGACACAGGTACCAGCTAAAGGCCGATTAACTTGATGTCACTGGAGCTTAAAACTCGAGAGAATACTACGAGGTGGAATAGTCAGGCATTTAGAGAGCAACAAGCTGGTGACTTCCAACCAACATGATTTGTCACAGGGGCCCCTGTCTCTCCAACTTATTAAGTTTCTCGGATGAGGCAACCAGTCGAATGGTTCGAGGAGAACGGCGGAAGCCTGCTATCAGGAGTCCCGAAGGGCTTTTGATTCGGGTAACCACAGACTGTTTGGAGCAAAAATGGAATCGTTTATTCTCACGGCTGAAATACAGAAGTGGATGGTACAATGCCTAAGGGAGAGAATTTTCCGGGTAAGATCAGTAGGCTGTTGGTCGGACTACGGAAGACTGCCCACTGGAGTTCCACAAGGGTCAGTCCTGGGACCCCTTTTGCCCTCGATGTACAATGGCGACCTACGAGACGGTTGTAAAACTCGTCTTTCTCGTTCAAAGATGGCTTCAAGGTGGTAGGAGTACCCGATGATGCGGCTATTCAGAGTGACCTAGATAAGGTCTAAGTCTGTATTCATAGGTCATTTTCTGCCTGGTCCAAAACGAACCATTCGGACCTCCAGAGCGAAAAGAATCACAAACCCGGACATGACGGCAGCTGTCAATCCATGTTCTGTATCACTGATCGATATATACAGCGGAGCCAAAAATAAAGTCAATGATTTGCAACAGAAGATAAACGATTTATATGATAAATGGCAATCGATTGAGTGTGTACTATCAAAGATTTCCCCACTGACAATCATTGCTGAACCAACAGATCAAGCTGACCCCAAAATCTTTTCCAAAGCCGGTCGTTATATAGATGCAATAGCCTCGGAAACTCACAGGAGGATAAAAAACGCTAACAATGCTATAGTGTTAAACGTCCCGGAAAAACTGTCAACACAGTCTGTTAAAGCCACAATATTGAATGCATGCAACATGGCTCATCACATGTGCCATTGCACTAGGCTACGGAAAAGGTCACCACGATACCCCTGCCCTTTGCTGTTTCAATTTTCTAACCAATTAACAGCCGCTGAGTTCAACAGCAACTGTCAAAGAATTGCCGCAGCTACATCATTTAAAAACATCAGAATACACACCAATAAATCTCCTCTACAAAAAGAGATGTTCCGCATGCAGAGAGGCAAACCAGCGCCTCCCACTAGCTCTGATCAAACGGGACCCGTAGATGCATCACCACATACCCCAATGAACAGGACTTTAGCCAGAACACCTACTACGCCTGTGGCCCCTTCGGCATCCGTGGACCTCCGCCAGTCTTGTCCCCAGGATCTCACGCAAGTTTCGTGCAACTCAACCCAGAGTGCGGCACAGTCTTCTTCCGAGAAGCTGAAAAGGCCATCACAAAACGTACATGTAAAGCCCACCAGGCAAAGGTTAAATGTGGCGAAAACCCAGGGTAGCAAATCTGCAGTGAGAAATGCATCGGCACTGCCATCGGTGTACATGACGCCAGCAGCAACCATAGACTTAGACATATCGCCGCATGTGTCACCGACCCATCCACCAGGAAAACGTCGGCACCTTGCCTCCCCACCTACCACGTCCGCTAGAATAAATAGCAAAAATCGACCTCATCAAACCTATCATTCCACATTTTCAGGGTCTTCCACAAATCTACCCAGAAGTTCTCCATCCCAGTTTAGCCACAAGACAACTGATCTACCAGTGGCATCATCTCTACATCCTAGTACGTCCACCTGGAGGCCTCATAATATGACTGCGACAATACTGCCGCCGCCGCTGCATACACCTAGATCTATGATGACCAAGCTCGGTAAGCACTTCTCAACAGGCATGCAACCAACTAACCCCACCAGCCACTATCAACAGCTGCCACCGTTCCCTCAAGTCAGCTACCAGGTCATCACCCCACTTCACGATCCTCCCTATTCAGATACCGGCTGTGGAGTTCAGGCGGGCATCGGGCCCTACAGCCACAACACAGTCGCCCCGCCTCAGCTCCCTCTGACTAACAAACCTGTAAGCCCTATGAGCCTACAAGCTTCTTCCACGTTAGAGGCCCTATCGAATCCATTAACGCCAAACCGTCCTCAGATAATGTATGGCATGCCCCCATCATTCCTTAGACCCTCTCTCCAATGGACAAATCCTCTAAATCCCTATGATAATATCGCACCAAATAATGGCCATTGTTTCCTTAGGCACATTCCACCACCGTCTGTGCCCTACCTTTGACAATGCCATGTGTCAAAGTTGCCGGCTGCCCATTCGCTAACCCTACCTTCGTGTAAAAATCTGTATTCCAAACGGGAGCTGTTAACGGACTACACTGTTATGCAGTCTCGTATCTTCAACCCTCCTCGGACAAATGGAAATGTCGTTATATCAGACACTTCAGAGATCCCGCACTTCTTAAGGGGTTTGTCTACATCGGATCCTAGTACCGCCCGACACCATAGCGTAACCGGCCCTCCGTTTTCCAACATCGCGCCATACTACGCAACAGCTCATAGACCAAACCTCCCAATTCACGGCGCTGATTTGCCACCTGCATATGGACATGCTAGTCAGACCAGGAATCTAGACTGTTCCGCACCACACAATCTACTTGACCAACCTAACTACCCAAAACTAAATACCAATAACAGTATCTCTTTGGTTCTTTTTAATAGCCGATCCATAATAAACAAAATTCGGCACTTACGACATCTGGCCACTAGTTCTAATTATGATATAATCTTGATCACTGAAACTTGGTTAACCAATTACACTCCAACAGACCAGATTTCTCTTGTAGGCTACAATGTCTTCAGAGTAAATAGGGAAACTCGACGCGGTGGAGGTTGTTTGGCATTTGTCAAGCAAACCTTTAATACAACGGCGCTTCATCATCCTCTACTCGACTCTATTCCCGATTCACTTTGGCTAACTGTCCACATTCCTGGCTCTCAACTTCATGTTGGATGTGTTTACCGCCCACCAAGCGAAAATTTCTCCGGACTCTCATATCTAATTGATGCGTTTGAATACCTATCCTTACTGCCCTCAAGTATGAAAGTTATTGCTGGTGACTTTAACCTGCCCAAGATAGCTTGGCCATCTTTATCTGCACCCGCAAACCTTTTACCATTTGTAACAAGTATTACTGTAGGAGGGTGGGTACAGCATATCCGCTCTCCTACGAGAAAAAACAGCACTTTAGATCTCATTTTCACCCATGGCGTCCCTCATATATTTGTCTCAATCTCCCGAAGTTTGCCCGGTAGCGATCACAATCTGGTTAACTGCCGCATTCCCACTCACCCACAGCCTAACCTGAAATCACACTGCATCAAACCCTCTCCTCTCCCTGACTGGAAGGTTCCCCCTGCTACAATTCGACAAGCTGATTGGAGTGAGTTTTTTCTCTCTCGTGACCCACAAAACGCCACTGATATTTTCTATGCACAGTTCTTCAGATGTCTTAATAGGATTACCTACCTCCCCCAGCAAAGGAATAATAGGAAATCCCATATCACTTCGCTGCAAACAAAGTATGCCAAGCTCCAAAAAATTCATGAAAATACACACGACTTTGCAATTCTTATTCAACTTTTTCGCCTCACTTCTACTATCCAAAAGCTTGAAGAAACTACACTACGTAACCAGGAAACAAAAGCTCTGCGACACCAAAATAGATCTCTTCGACTGTCATTATTGTACAGGACCAGAACCTCTCATAATCATGGAAATATCCCGCACACTGTTTCAATGGACAGTGTATCCGCCTCTACTCCCCTTTCTATTGCAGAGGCCTTCAACTCATTCTTCGCCTCAACTATGGCCCCTATTATTAATGTTGACCCTCCGCCTCTTCCCCTAGTTACCGCTTCAACTCTGTCCACAGTGGAATTTGACGCCTCAATTATCTCCCAATTATTAACCACTTTCAAGCCATCATCTTACCCAGGACCTGACGGCTTACCGCCCACTGCAATAGTTAAATGCGGACCTGACTTACCTTACCTACTACTGAATATATTTACTCTATCAATGAACTCCAGTCTGGTGCCTGCAAACTGGAAATGCTCAGTCATAATCCCGCATCACAAGAAAGGTCCACTGCATGAGGTAACAAACTACCGTCCCATTAACCATACACCTGTCCTCTCTCGGCTAATGGAAAAAATCGTAAAAGAACACATCGTCAAGCACCTCTTTCAATTGGACGTTATTAATCCTCGACAACACGGCTTCCTTCAATCAAGATCTTGCGCAACCTGCCAGCTCGATTTTTTAAATCTCATCACTGAAATGGCAGACAGTGGAATGGCCCTTATAGTACTTTACTTGGATATGTCAAAGGCATTTGACCGCGTGCCACACCCACATCTTCTAGCCAAAATCCGATCGTTTGGCATTACTGACCCTTTACTATCTTGGATTAATTCTTACCTGTCTAATCGCTCTCAGGTTGTCTCGATAAACGGACACTGTTCCAAGCCTAAACCAGTTACAAGCGGTGTTATACAGGGTAGCGTCCTTGGCCCTCTGTTGTTCCTCATGTATATAAACGACAAATTCCTCTCAGTGAGCCATGGCACCCCATTTCTTTTTGCTGATGACATTAAAATTGTATACTCATTCAAGCCTGAATGCATCGCCTCGGCTATCTTAAACATCTCTAAAGACATATCTGCACTCCATAGATGGTGTTCAACTTGGCAGATGAATTTTTCTGCCGACAAATGTGAGGTTCTTACATATAAATGCAAGCTACCTCCAGGATCCTTAACCGTTTGTGGTTCAACCATTGCTAACAAGCAAATAGTTCGGGACCTTGGCTTGAACTATTCCTGCACATTTAATTTCTCGGAATATTCGGCCCTCCAAGTCGCTAAGGCCAGAAAGTGTCTAGGGCTAATATTTCGCTCCTTCCAACTTCGAGACTGCATTCTTTTCCTTTATAAATCTCATGCCAGGCCTTTATTAGAATACTGCCCACTGATCTTTTCTAGTATGCGGAAATCAGACAGAATTGGTATCGAGTCAGTTCAACGTAGTTTTACCAAGCGACTGATTGGATGGAGCTCAGCCCTCACTTATAAAGAACGCTGCTTATTTTTTAAACTAGACCCTTTATGGCTTCGCTGTATGAAACTGAACCTTATCTTTTTGTATAACATCCTTCACAGTCGGACATATACTTCTAATCCACTGCACTTTGCGCCCGTTTCTAGCTATCCACTACGTTCTAGAATTCTTACCCTTTCAACCCCTATTACCAACACCAGCTTACGTTCACATTTCTTCATCATAGTGTACTCTAACTTATGGAATAAATTACCGTTAGAAATACGCAGTTCTACTTCCAGCCATCGGTTTAGAAGTGCGTTGGATAAATTCCTCACGGTTACCCAAACCTTACAGCTCCTAAATGTAGACATGTCCGATGACCAAGCCTATGAGAAGGGTCTAGACTTTTGAATCGCGCAAACACCGGCGGTCTATGACAGATGAAATTAAATAACCATTCTTAGTTTTTCCGCCTTCTGCAATCGAAAAACTAGTATCAGAGAGTTACTGTCTATTATTGTTGCCTCTTTGTATCGATTCTCATTTATCCTCAGCTGGGAGCATCCCAGACTGCGCTCCTCTACTTTTTCTCTATTTCCAGACCTTCATTCGTGCGTACCTTTCTCTCGATGACTCTTAATACTCTGGAGACCACACCGGTCACTAACCCGGCCTACGCATCTACGTGACCGTTGGCTATTCATACGCTACCCGAATGACGCTTCCTTGGTTACGTTCCGGGATCCCCTGGTGCCTGGTTGCCTGATCGCGGACTTCCTGATGCCCACGGCCGTTTGGCCCCACCAAGAAAACTCATGTCAATCACAACGGTGCGAGGCGCGGTCAGATCCACCGCACTGGCCGGCGCACATCGGGCGTGCAGGCCAACTGCAATGATACGCGGGCGCAACTAGGCCGGCGGATCGCACCTCCTGTCACCAGAATTGGTTTTCAGGTTGGGTGTCAAGCGCACGGCCAGCCTCACCCACTAGTGCCAACTGCGGATTGAAAAACAACATCCCCTGCATATTACTGCTGCCACCCATTGCCTCCTCCAACGTTCCTGAACAAGGTTTACCATACCGGCATTTATATCCATCGACTTACCTTTTATTTGTCTGAGCTGATGCCATGTTTACCCTCATTCTATTATATCCAGTTACCGGATTCTGTACCCCAAAACATGAAACGGTTTCACTGTTCAGATCTTTATTATGAATATGACAATTCCTGGTATACTCTTGAAGAGACCATTCATCCAATTGGTAATTTGTATGTCACAACTACATTTATCTAAACAAAACCATCATTTAAAGATTCGTCTCTCACCTGCCAACAATTCCACACAAAATGAAATGGTCCTCCTTCCAGCGCTTCATCGGCGTGACACCACCTTTATGTTCAGTGTATCCTTCCGTTGCACCTTTTCTCATTCAGCCATTTGCATTTCATGACAGTTGCATTGGCAATGAAATATTCACAATCCAGGACAAAAATAGTTCGACACTGAGAAAGCTATTTCTCCAAACATTTGCTGGCAATGAACTATACGTATGCCAGTTTACTGACCTTCCAGTTGTTTCCCAAATACCCCATGTCAGACTCTTACCAGCGCATCCCGTTAAGCGATTCTTTACATGTTTTGACAGTATCGTTTATGCACCACCCCCTTGAGACTTCATAAGATCATCGTATATCAACTGCTGTTGTCAAATCGTGTTCACCAATTAACCTGAAACGAACCCTTTATTCGAATCGTGTTTCACTCACCTGTACACTTTCGTCACTCTGCTCCAGTGAAATTTCCAGGCTCGGGCAGCTACATCCACCTCTTTATGAGGGCGTTCTCCACAACCTCTTGATGAACAGCAAATACCAATTCCGTGGTTTCACGGACTGTTTTATATACGCATTCCCCCTCCTCGAAAGACACCACAAATCCTTAGGTATTATATTTCTGCTATTTTCCGGGTCATCTGGACTACTGGTTTAAGTGCATGTCCTTCATCACCCAAAATTCTCCAATTTTTCGTTGGTGATTTTTCGAAAATTTTCTTTGTCAGTTTACTCACCCTTGCGACTTTACATCGACGCTATCCAAAATACTGCGCATTTTTACTTCATCGCCGCTTTACTTCATCACGTATCTCGAAGGCGGAGCCTTTTTCACTCAATTCGCAAGTGTACGTCCCCCCGACCTTCAAACTCAAATATGCCGGGCAATCCTTCGTGCGACCACTAAAACCTGTACACTTTTAGGCTGCATTTACCCAAATGAATATCCAAGGAACCTTTTTGTGACCTCAGCTGTATCATATGATCATGCAATCGAGCATGCTTCGGGTGTCTCCGAAATAAACCATTATTATTATTATTATTATTATTATTATTACCAGTGGTCAAGGTGTGGAAAATTCCCCTCAATCTCGGCGAATACCAATATTTCCTCGAAGAGGAAGGACTATGGCCAACCCGATATATATGGATCAACCGGAAAACCGGGTGAAACTAGCTCAGACCATAGAAGCCCGGGATCTGGGAACGATGGTAAGTGATGACCTTAGGCCAAGTCGCCAACACCAGAAATTATTGCAGAAAGCACGTGGAGCCTTGCGCCAGCCAAGGAGGGCAGTCAGCTCCAGGAAACCGGGGGTCTTATTACCACTGTACAGGGCTTTTGTGAGATCTCATCTAGAAGGCTGTGTCCAAGCTTGGAGAAAATGTCTGGTGGGAGGGATCGAGGCTCTCGAGCAGCTACATCGGCGATTCACGCGATGGTTCAGAGAATACGAAAGTTCGTTCTAAGAACGGAGGTTGGAGCAACCGGGGCCATTTTCTCGAAACAGAGGAAGAGGAGGCGAACTCGTAGTGGCTTTCAGAGAACTAAAAGGGTTCACGGAAGCACGAGGTTACAGAGGGGCCTTATTTCAGCTGCGAGGGAATGGCTACCTAAGAGAACATGCACTGACTGTCAAGAAAGGGTGGACGTTGACTAGAATCAAAAGCCAGTCTTCTACAACTGGGCAGCTGATAACTGGAATAGCTGCCAGGGGATTTGGTAAGCTCCAACACAGTGGCCGAATTCAAAAGATCAGATAATGTGTGGGTAATTCTATTTGAAGGTATATGACAAAGAGCCTGTGCCAGCTTTATTCGTTAGACAACTAACTGGCTCCTTTCGTTTCGGTTCTCGTGGAATCCTTATCTGGTACCAGCCACATCCACTTTAACATATTTATAATCGGGGATATTGACCGTGACGTGTGTATGACTAACGGCTGTGATCCGAAAGGTTGTTAAAGAGAGAGGAGATTGTTTAGTCGAACGCACGACTTGTGGACTCAATTCCCGTCCAGCGAATAAAGACGCAGAACGACAGCGATTGATGGTTTTTGTACTTGTATTGATTGCCCTGTATGAAGTACAGGAGAAGGGAGGCTGATCGAGCTAATCACCAGAGCTGATGAGCTGGAGCGCGCCTTGCCGTTTTGACGTAGTGTGACGAAGGTTCTTCTTTTTTTCAACGTGTTCTTATTTTCACACCGGTGGACTTAAACAAGGCGCGCCTAAGCTCTAAGCTCGCGATTGTATTTTATTGAATTTGGTGTCTGCGAAGCCACTACACCAGTCCCCCTCCAGAAGGACGACCGAGTAGGAGAACTTCGACCTAAGAGAGCGTCGTGAGTTGAGCCAAAAGCCAGCTGAATAGTTCCAGCTGGAAAAGGTTTGTGCTCAGCACCTCTAAGGTGATCTAAGGACCTCTGGGCCATATATAGCCGCAGAGAAGGTTACTCACGCGTGAACTGGTGGGGTATCCTCTCCCCGTGCTCTCTATCTAGAAACCTTAGGTGGGGACAGGGACGTGCCAAACCATGTACAAGGCACGTAGGCAACAACAACAAAAAATGGTAATGTTCATATAGTGACACATGTCCATTGTTAGTGGTGTGCCAGATCCTTCCTAGGTAAACAACGACTGACCCTAGAAGAGATAAGAAAAACTGGATACAGTATGCAATCAAAAGAGGAAATCTATGTAAGAACAATAAAGTCAACGAATCGTGCAGGGAAACGAACATGCCTACCAGACCTGGTGGAACGTGATGGGGAGTCGACCTGTGACTCACGCGTGCTGGAGCTAGATGTTGTTGGGGTCGGGCAAACGTCTGTGTTTTTACCATCGACGGGCAACGGCGTAGGCTGGGTTTCCGAGTCGACGAACGCTGGCTTAAGGCGGTCGATGCTGACGGTTTCTTGCCGACCATTGAGATCGATGATGAACGTTTTTTCTAAACGCCGAATGACTTTGCGCGGGCCAGAATAAGCTGGAGTCAACGGGCGGCGGCTCGGCGTACGCAGAAAAACGTGCGTGCACGTATGTAGGTGACTGGGAATAAACGACGGCCGATCTGTCGAACGGACAGGAATACCAATCTTCTGACGCATGTAGATCATGAGACGTTGAGTGTAGTCTCCAATGTTGGGGAAAGGTGCGCTCACCTTGGGTGCGACAAATTCACCAGGGAGACGAGCGGTGGCGCCGAATGTCATGGACGCAGGTGTGCAGGGAGTGTCTCTGCGCAACGTATTGCGAATGCCCAATAAAACGAGTGGTAAGACGTCCGTCCACTGAGGATTGTTGTGAGCACTGAGCGAAGTTTTGAAGTGCCGGTGAAAACGTTCGACCAAGCCATTTGCCTGGGGGTGATAAGCTGTGGTGCGAATACGCTTAGTGCCAGTCAGTTGGAGGAGATTGTCGAAAGTGGCAGATTCAAACTGAGCTCCTCGATCGGTGGTTACTGTGGTAGGACAACCAAAGCGGGAAATCCAGTGTTCCATGAACGCACGGGCGACAGTTTCACTGGAAACATCCGGAATGGGTATGGCCTCGGGCCAACGAGTGAAACGATCAATACAAGTGAGTAGATAGATCATACCTCGGGATGGTGGCAAAGGTCCCACAATGTCGGCGTGCACGTGAGCGAAACGGGCGTCTGGAGTCTCAAAATTTCCGACTGGACTGGTGGTATGTCGCTGAATTTTGGCTCGCTGACAAGCAATGCAGTTACGTGCCCACTGACGAACGTCGCGATCCATGTTTGGCCAAACAAATCGGGCACAGACTAGTTTGCATGTGGCCTTGATACCCGGATGGGATAGACCGTGCAACACATCGAAAATTGGACGGCGATGTGAAAGTGGTACGATTGGCCTTGGGTGATCCAAGGTGGTGTCGCAGAGGATAGTGCCAGCAGATGACGGAAGAGGCAAAGCCCGCACTCGGAGACTTGTATCGTGAATGGTTTGTTGAAACTCAGTATCCTGCTGGCTTCGTGCCAGGTCCTCGAGATTGATACCGAGAGCAGCGGGCGACCCAAGACTGTGGATCCTGGAAAGAGTATCTGCAGCCACATTAGCTGACCCGGAGATATGACGAATGTCAGTAGAAAATTGTGATATGAAATCCAGCTGGCGAATTTCTCGTGGGGAATGACGATCAGACGCGTTGCGGAAAGCATACGGTAGTGGCTTGTGATCTGTGAAAATGAATTCCCGTCCTTCCAGCGCGTGGCGAAAGTGACGTATGGCGGTGTAGACGGCAAGTAACTCACGACCAAACGCACTGTATTTGGATTCTGCGGAAGACAGGCGGCGTGAGTGAAAAGCCAGAGGCTCCCAGGCGCCGTCCACGGCCTGCTGGAGAACGCAGCCAAGTGCGACATCGGAAGCATCAACAGAGATACTGACGGGAGCATGGGGATCCGGATGACGGAGAAGAACCGCAGACGACAAGGCCTGTTTGAGCTGAAAAAAGGCCTCCTGGGCTTGATCGGTCCAGATGAGGGTTCGTTGTTTGCCCCGCAAAAGATCAGTGAGCGGTTGCATCAGGGTGGCGCAATGTGGAATGAACCGGCGGTAATAATTGACAAAGCCGTTAAAACGTTTGAGCTGTTTGAAGGACTGTGGAAGTGGAAATTCAGCAATATCACTGACCTTGGTTTCAGCCGGACGAATGCCGTTGGCGTCGATGATGTGACCGAGGAAGAGCAATGACGGCTTCCCTAATTCAGTCTTGGCGGCATTGATGGTAACACCGTGCTCTGTTAACCGCTGGAAGAGCTGTCGAAGATGAAGCTGATGTTCGTCAACGCTGGGGCTGGTGACGAGAATATCATCGATGTAAGAGTGAACGAAGGGCAGCCCGCGGGTAACACCGTCAATAAACCGCTGGAACGTTTGGGACGCGTTGCGCGAGCCAAATGGCATACGGAGAAACTCAAATAGACCAAACGGAGTGGTAACGGCGGTTTTTGCAACGTCCTCGTCGGCGACCGGAATTTGATGATAGGCCCGGACCAGGTCGATTTTGCTGAAGATGGTGGATCCAGCCAGAGCAGACGTGATATCATGAATGTGAGGCACAGGATATCGATCTGGCGTTGTGACCTGATTGAGGCGACGATAGTCACCACACGGACGCCAGTCGCCCGAAGTTCTCTTCGGCACCATGTGCAATGGAGATGCCCACGGGCTCTTCGAAGGACGGATGATGCCTAGGTCCAGCATTTTCTGGAATTCAAGACGAGCGACGGCCAGTTTGTCTGGGGCTAGGCGACGCGGACGGGCAAAAACAGGAGGTCCAGCGGTACTGATGTGATGTACAACAGCCGAGCGCACCACGGGTAAGTGGTTTGCCGGTCCGGTTAGAGACGGAAACTCAGCTAAAATTTTGGCGAAGGTATCGTTGGCGATAGGAGCTACGGACGGTCGAACAACGTTGACCAAGCAGACAGATCCAACAACAGCACGATGAGTCACAGGGTCGGTTAACTTACGAGAAGCGGGATGTAACGAAAGGTTGAAATGATGCAGAAAATCAACTCACAAGATGGGCTGGGAAACGTCAGCAATGACAAAGTCCACTGAAAAAAACGACGCAACCCCAGATCTAACTTGAGACGCCTAGTACCAAAAGTGGATATACGAGACCCATTGGCGGCCTGAAGCTCTAAAGTGTGCCGGTGCTGACGATCAGAAGGGTTAGGGGGAACGACACTGATCTGTGCGCCAGTGTCAATCAAAAACTGACGGTGGGAGATGAGGTCCTTGATAAATAGAAGACGGCAGGGTGTAGGGAGGCCAACGAGCGCTGCCGTACCTACACGTTGGCCGACGAGTTTCCCTGGTTGTCGTGGAACGTGCACGGGGGTGTACACTTCCTGGCGCTGGCACGATACTGGCGGTGATACCAACACCATGTCCAAGTGTGTGCATCGGGAGAGGCTGGCTTAGGAGGACTGCGAGCGGCAATAGGCCGACGGGTGCGAGTTGGGGAGCGGCTACGACGTGCCGAACATGAAGACTGAATAGCGGCCACGTCCGCCCGAAGGGCACTGAGTTGTGCAGCTAAATCTGTGAGAGTCGCCTCCGTAGTGGTTGTGGACGAACGAACACACTGACTTATTTGGGCGGAGGCGGTTTCCATAAAGCGGTCCGCCGCCAAAGCCAGTCTGTCTAGTGAGATTTCATCTACGAGAAGGGCCAGAGTGCATTGCGCTTGTTGGGGTAGCTGCTGCATCCACAATTCTCGCAACATCATGTCACCAACTTGGATGCCCTTGGCCAGCTGTCGCATACGACGCAGAAGCTGTGAAGGCTTCTGGTCACCTAGGGACATGCCACTAAGCAGCTGACGAAGACGGTTTGAGTCGGAGACCACGGTGCGTTCTAAGATAGCCTGGCGAAGCATATCATAAGGCTTGTCCGTGGGTGGGTTGGAGATGATATCCTCGACAGCTTCAAGAATATTTGAAGGAAGTTCGGCAGTGAGATGCACATACTTCTGTTGCTGGGAGGTGATTCTGGAAGCAGCAAACTGTGCTTCCAGATGAGTCAGCCAAAGAGAGGGATTACCCGGAATGAAAGGTAACGCTTTCACTGGGCGCGCAATAGAGAGCGTTTCAGGCACCGCAGGGTCAGACATAGTTAACTTAGTGTCATCCATATCAAATAGACAGCAAAATAAATATACGATGGCTGATCGAAATCAACACCAAAAAAGGCTCAATACGTATGTGCACAACGAAAACAAAAGGAACGCTGAAGGGCACGGACGATATAATCAATAAATAAAAATTATTAATAACTTGGAACGGGCTCACCAATTTAGTCGAACGCACGACTTGTGGACTCAATTCCCGTCCAGCGAATAAAGACGCAGAACGACAGCGATTGATGGTTTTTGTACTTGTATTGATCGCCCTGTATGAAGTACAGGAGAAGGGAGGCTGATCGAGCTAATCACCAGAGCTGATGAGCTGGAGCGCGCCTTGCCGTTTTGACGTAGTGTGACGAAGGTTCTTCTTTTTTTCAACGTGTTCTTATTTTCACACCGGTGGACTTAAACAAGGCGCGCCTAAGCTCTAAGCTCGCGATTGTATTTTATTGAATTTGGTGTCTGCGAAGCCGCTACAATTGGAGGTGTGACCCGGACCTTCCCTGATTATAGCCAAGTATTGGAGAAGACTCGTCTCCTTCAGTTGTCGAGGCACTATGGTATCCATGAAGCTCACCAGTGCAACAATGTGGACGTTCAGGAAATCGGGTTACGTCGGCGCTATGGGAGAATCAACATAGGTGAACTGAAGAAGGCGGCGGAGGAAATTCAGTGGACACCGAGACACACAAATGCCTCCGTAGAGGAACGTTGGGAGACCATCAAGATGGGGCTACTCGAACTTACAGATGAGTTCGCACCCCTGATGGTGGCAAGCAGTAGAAGTCTACCCCCATGGTGGAAGTCGAAGGTCCGCAAGGCTATAGTTATTCGTAGGCAACGATGGGCGGCGTACAAGCTGTACAGAACTCAGGGGGCATGGAATAGCTATAAGATGGCTAGGAACAGGGCTCAAGAGATCCAAAGAGAGGAGAAATATGCTTTCGAGCGTCGGTTAGCGGCGTCGGTCCGCACAAACCCAAAGCGATTCTACGCCTACGTGCAATCTCACAAACGTATGAGAGAGAGCGTAGCAACTTTGGAAGGAGCACAGGGGCGACTAGCTCTAAACGACGAAGACAAGGCTGACACGCTCTTGGAATTCTTCAAGAGCATATATCGACCAGAAAATAGTTTGGAGGAAAGAATGGAAGGCCCACAGGCGCCTCCAATACCCGAACTTACTGTAGGAGAAGAAGAAGTGTACGCGGAGTTGCAAACTTTGAATAGGAACAAAGCAGCAGGTCCAGACGGGATTCATCCAGCAATCGTTCAGCCTCTGGCCGAGGTCCTGAAGGCTCCGGTGACGAAGCTGTATGAAACGTCACTTAGAGAGGGAACTGTGCCGGGAGACTGGAGGAGAGCAACAGTGGTAGGCATATACAAGAGTGGGCCCCGGCAAAAGGCCGAAAATTACCGGCCGGTTAGCTTGACTTCGGTACAGTGTAAGTGCCTGGAGCGAATAGTCAGGAAGCAGATCTCTAGGCATTTAGTTCAACACAACCTCATATCAAATGCTCAGCATGGGTTTGTGGCAGGGCGATCCTGTCTGACGAATCTCCTGCTGTTCCTCGATGAGGTAACCAAGCGGCTGGACGAAGGGCAATCGATTGCAGTTTGCTACTTGGACTTCAGCAAGGAGTTTGATTCTGTGAACCACAGATTTCTGGACGTCAAACTGCAGTCCATGGGAATTGTTGGAAAGGCCAGACAATGGATAAGTAGTTTCTTAGCAGGGCGAACCTTTAGTGTTAAGGTGGGGAACCATGTTTCAAAACCGGAAGGTGTAACGAGTGGGGTGCCACAGGGCTCGGTGCTCGGCCCTCTGCTCTTCCTCATCTTCATCAACGACCTAGCACGTGGGCTTACAAACCCCACCTTTATGTTTGCCGATGACGTCAAGATAGCTGGAGTAGATATAGAACTTGACGTGTTAGCAGTACAAAACTGGGCACGCAAATGGGACCTTCCACTAAACCTCACTAAGTGTCAATGCTTGACCACAAATACAGGGGCTAGTGGGAATGATGTGGGTTCGTTGCAAGTGGTCTCGCAGGTCAAAGACTTGGGCGTTATAATGGACAACTGCTTTAAGCCGTCAAAGCAGTGCACCTCAGCAGCCAATACGGCCAGGAGGGAACTCTTTCGAGTTAGATCCATTATGTCGTGTAGAGATCCGGAGATATTCGTTCCGATATATCAGGCCATAGTTAGGCCGCATATGGAGTACTGCGTGCAGGCCTGGGCACCGTACTACCAGAAAGATATCGACTGTCTGGAGAAAGTGCAAGGGCTAGCCACTAGAATGGTGGCTGGGCAAAGGGGGTTTAACTACACAGAGCGTCTCCGTGCCCTAGACCTACTCTCGATGGAAAGACGGCGCATTCGCGGGGATTTGATAGAAACCTTCAAGGTAATAAAAGGACTGTCAGGAATAAGTCGAGAAGACCTTTTTTCGCTGATCCCCGAGAGAGGCACAAGGGGGCATAGCCTTAGATTACAAAGGAAACATTCGAGGCTCCAAATTAGGGCGAAGTACTTCTCAAATAGAGTGGTACCCTATTGGAATAAGCTCCCGGAAGAGGTCATAAATACCACAACAGTGAAGGCCTTTAAGAAAGCACTAGACCTATGTTGGGTGGCGGTATACCCCGAGTTATGCTAAGCAACTTTTAGGGTCAGATGCAATTTACTTATTGTTTCCACCTTACTCTGCCAGGGCTGATACTGCACAAAATTTATGCCTTTCAGAAAAAGAAAATCACGCAGTGTTGGGAGCTACGGAAACGCGCCGACAACACAACTATCTGGACACACGATTGGCTCTAGCCACACCAAGTCCTGTGCAAACTGAACTGAACTGAACTGAACCTTCAAGTTGTGGAACCGAACTGAAACTGAATTGAATCGAAATATCCGATTATAGCCAAGTAGTAAAGACTCGACAACTTCAGCTACCGAAGCACTGAAAGAGCCAAGAAGCCCACCATCGCAAGAATTAGGACACTCAAGCGCCCCACTGTCAAGCACTTAAACCGAATTGTATCGAATCCATCTTTGTTTTTACGGGCTTACAGGCACTTTACGTGAAGGTTAGCCGTGTTGGCGTTCTGGTGGCCCCTCGAAAAGTTTCACAAATGGTGGATCTCACTAATCCAGATGGTCCCGTAAAGGAACGGATAAGCAACTTTGTTTTCATAATTCCTGCAATTATTACGGTTGCCCTCCTCTCATTCCTTATATTCAAAATCCGGGCCTTTTTGAATGAACCCAGATCGTCAAAAATAAGGAAGAACAAAGCCGTTGCGAAACAGACATCAAAATCACGGTGATAGTCGTTTTTGACTTGTAAATTATATCTTGCATCTGATTATCAAATACTTCAATAATTGGAAATTTTTCTACCCCCGTATTTTACTTCTCTTATCTGGAATGGTTATAACCATGTAAGAATGGTTTAGGAATTCCAACATTGATGTGGTAATGGTGGGATAAATCAATATGCAATATTTTGGATGTTAGTCTTCGATGTTGTTGAACGAAGTGATTCTCAGTAAAATCGGTTTCGTTGTTAATTCCTTAAGGGCCTATTAGGGGCATGTGCTGACTGGGTTGTAGCAAAAACGCTGCAAAACTGCACCGAAACCGATCGGTTTTTGGTCGGTCTTAGAACGGTTTTTACTATTACGCCGACCGGTTTTCGGTCAGTCTGTTTAGTAGCCATTTTACGCGGATCAGCATTGAGTTTATGCGAAGGAAATTGATGACCGAAGTAACGTGCAATGCTTGGTTGGCGTTTTATTGAGTATTGGTTTATTTTACCGAAATGTCCTGAAAACTTCGGTATAGATTGCTCTATTTCATTCCCTTAAAATGGGTAAAATATGGACACTTATCAAAACACCATAAATCAGTAGGTAAATGAGCATCGTAATACGTAATTTGGGAAAAGTGAAGGAAATTAACGGAGCATATCACGTATTTCAAACAATTGGCACAAACCGCTCGGAAACCGGTCTGACACCACACAGAAACCGCTGGAAAACCGATCGGCTTAATAGTAAAAATTGCTCGAAAACTGATCGGTCTCGGAGCGGTTTTTGGCCGGTTTCTGAGCAGTCTGTGACAATGGTTTGAAATACGTGATACGCCCCGTTAGTTTCTCTCACTTTTCCCAAGTTACTTATAACGATGCTCATTTCTATCTCCTGATTTATGATTTTCCGATAATTGTCTTTATTTCATCCATTTCAAGGGAATAGAATAGAGCGATCCGTACCGAGGTTTTCCGGACATTTCAGCGAATTAAACCAATACATTTAAATAAAAAGCTAACCAAGCATTGCACATCACTTCGGCCGTCGATTTCGTTCGTGTGGATTCATTTTTGATACGTGTAAAATGGCTACTAAACAAACCAATCGAAAACCGATGTTACAAACGGGCTGTGTGTACAGCGGATGGGTGGTTAAATGAAGTGATATCATAATATCGAGAAGATGCCTGTTCTTGAAAGGGTCACCCTGTACCTGATGACTAACCAAGCAGCCTGTGGGGGCCAATTGAAGACAATCTTAGACCATTGTGAATAAAGTAATTGAGCAGCGATACCGATGTTTTAAAAAGAATGTACGCGGAATATCGATTTTCGGCGTGCTTTAAAAGCTGTACTGAGCAATATGGGTCTTACTTTCCGTTGTCTCGGGTGTAAAAAACCCATAGTTATCGCTTTCCTTTTGTTTCAAGCCGCTGTTTTGCATTTTTTAAAAGACAAAAATAGGATCTATGGGCGCATAATATGCAGATTTACAGGGTAGTTGTATTGACAAAAACGTCCACTCTCACCAAAACCACTATGGGAGCTGTATAATGACATTCGTTGAATTCATGGATAACCTGTTTCATTACATATGAACGGCATGTTTCTGCCTACACTTAGCAGCAGCACCTTTGAGAATATGCCGCTTGGGTATTATCAAATGTGAATTTTTATAACTGAACACATCATTTATGTCGCAGGTGAAAGAGTTGTGTTCGCTTAGAGACGCATTTTGTTCCACACAAGTAAGCAGTTTTTGGTGAGCAATCTGTAGATAGCCGTGTTGTTTTTCAGTTGATGTGAGTGTAGGATCCAGCCGATGATTTTACCCAACATCTGCTCACGGAGGTTCTTACTTCTTGTGCTTATGCAGCTGGAAAAGGAACAAATATTTTTCCAGGAAATAGGGGACAGAAAATCTGGAAGTCGACTAACTGGGACGGAAGTTCAGATTTAGGAAGATCTAATGCTGTGTACCTCATAGTCACGATAAGGGCTTCCAGGTGAGCTCAGTTTCTTGTGACCCATTAATATACCGTCAGCCTACTTGGACGCGGTTGTACCTAGCCTTTTTCTTATACATTGATATTCCATGCTAATCAGATCCACTTTCCCCCCATTCACTCATTTGCATCTGTGTTGACCATACGTGGTGGAAGCCGTGGCAAGCTAATGGAAAGTTTTCGGACTAGCGACTACCGTAGTAATCCGAACTGTGCAAAGGTCGAGTGAGAAGTACGGATTCAGTGTGACTCCTGCAGCACCTGGTTGTATGTTAAATATGAAGGCTTAGCTCTCACCTTAAAAACATTTACCGCAGGTGTAAGGGGTTGAATAGGATCTGTCCAAACTGCTGAAAACTCCCCATCTCGACGAGAATGCACCTTGGCGTGGTGTGATGGCTTGCGTGCCTTCATGACCCTATGAGCTATGCAGGACGGCTTCTTTAAGTTGGAGATGTAATCATGCCTGACAGGTGGATGGGTAGAGACCAGACGAAATCCAGTCTCAGAACCAGTTGATGGGTAAAATTTGTTTCTAACCATTATGCCACTGGAGAGGACGCTCCAGCAAATAAACAAGGAGAGAAACAGTTTACCGGTCAGAAAACCTCCACTAGATGGACGTAGGAGTGGAGTATCTGGGGTTTCTCTCGACGGTGGGAGCAGTGACCGCACTTCATTGGGCAGCTATCACCCCCCTAAGCTGAGCATCCCCCGGCCCAAAGGATGCTACCCCGTTCAGATTCCGCTTGTTGCATTGGGGTCATGGAACTGAGGACTGAATCCGGAAAGCAGATCCATAACGAAGCACCAGCGACTACAAGACAGAATACATGTAACAATCAGGTTTCACGTGACAGACCTGAGGAAGTTCCTTCACGGGTGGTTGGGCCACGTTCCCGTGCTGGGTTAACGCCCCACTGCCTTGTGGGTGAGACTTTTGAGTCGGAAGCTCCGGTTAGGGCTCCCGAAGAAAAAGCCCTTCTGTGGTGTGGGCAGCCGCGAAGTATGATTTGCCCAGAAATCTCCAGCGGTCAATCGGGAAACACTCCTTATCTCTCTGCTCTTCATCCATCTTCGTCGATCAGAGCGTGAAGGCTGAGCGTGCACTGCTCAACTGGAACCCAGTCAGCAGCCATCTGTGCGCAGTATGGTTGAATGGTTCTTTGCATGTCAATAGCACTAGACTGAAGCGCCGATGTTTGTTCGTCGTTTCTGTATACGCCCCAACTGACTGTATCTTTGCTGAGGCTAAGGACACATTCTACCAGGATTTGTCACAACTGCTCCGTAGCGTGCGCTCTATGGACATCATGGTTGTTGCTGGTGATTTTAATGCTCAAATCAGAAGTCTAGACGAGACAGAGAGGAATATGGGAGGCCGATATTGCATCCCAGCCGATCAAACTAATAACGGTGACCGACTCATCCAACTGAGTTCTAACCATGGACTATTCCTAGCGGTTACAAATTTCTCACACAAAAAGCGACACCGACTAACCTGGTGTCCTCCTGCGCCTTCACAGCGTTGGACTCAGATCGACCATGTTACTGTCGGTTACCGCTGGCGTGAATCAATTCAAGACTGTCGATATTTTTGGTCCAAGTCTGTAGACACTAATCACGCTCTTGTACGTGCGCGCTTCAGATTGCGCCTCATTAGTGACGGAAACAACGCCAAAGCGAACTGTCCCTCGCAGCTGCTACTGGACGATAACCTGCTTTCCGAACAGAATTATCCACCAGGTTGTCGATACAGCCAAATTCCCAGAATCCAGATGGACAGAGATCAAACAGGATCTACATGTGGCTGCTGATGCTGCCCAAGGCCCAACAACTGGATCCACATCGAAACGACGGATATCTGCATCCTCATTTGTACTGTAAGGTGCTTGCAGATCGATTCCTTCGGATTTCAGATACGACAAAGCACGGAGATAACTTAAAAACCAACTGATTCGGAGCCTGAGAAATGACCGTGAGCAGTGGTTGTTTGCGAAGTGTAGGGAGATGGAGAAAAGCGGTGATTGGCAACAGCCGCAACCTTTTCCGCCTGATTAGACAAATCGATCCACGTAACCCGGGAGTTAGTGAGTTAATCAAAGAGGCGAACGGCTCACTGATTCAAACTCAGGAGCGTCGTCTAATTCGCTGTACGGAGCATTTCGAGAAGGAGTTAAACTGACCTTTATCCTCTTCAGGTTTTCTCACTAGCGCAGTGGGCACATCCCTTGCTATGGATACCAGCCCTCGGTCAGAAGTGGAGGTTATTCGTGAGGTAAGCTATCTTAAACGGCATAAGGCTACCGGACCGGATGGGTTGCCTCCGTCTATTTTCAAAGACGGTGACCCAGCACTTTTACTGGAGTTGACAAAACTCCTCGATTTGATATGGGAGAAGGAACAAGTTTGAAAGAGTTGGTGTGAATCGGTGATCGTACCGATTCATATGAAACGCGACAGATCCTCGTGGGGAAACCATAAGGGAATAAGTCTGGTTAGCATCGCATCCAAACTGCTCGTTTGTATTATTCTCTACCGTTTATCTAAGGCTCGCAAACAATGCTCGCGCGAGAATCAAGCTGGGTTTAGACCTGGTAGAGGATGTATTGATCACATATTGACTCTTCGACAAATTTTAGAACATAGACACGCCCTCTGTAGGCCCGTTGTCCCTATTTTTTTTTTATCTTAAAGCGGCTTTCGACTCAGTTGACCACACAGTTCTCTGGCGTTGCCTGTTGCTGAAGGGTGTATCAGCGAAATTCATTTCCATCGTAAAATCCCTTTACATTAAAGACCGAAGCCGAGTTCAGGCTTACGGTGATCTTTCACCCGAGTTCACCACGAGAAGTGGTGTAGGTCATGATTGCCCCCTCTCTCCTTTTCTCTTTAACTTTGTGATTGATATAGTCCTAGAGACCGCTTTTTGTCGTGTGAGGATAGTTACATTGAACTTTTCTCGGATAGAAAGGTATCAGACCTTGAGTATGCGGACGACATAGTTCTACTAAGTAAAGATCCAGTTAAGTTGCAAGCTTTTCTAGACAGCTTGACGGACTGCGTTGCAATGTTAGATATGCGTTTTACACCTTCAAAGTGCAAGATGCTGTTGTAGGACTGGGTTGGTCCCATGCCAAACCTTTCAGTATCTGGGGAGACTGTAAACGTGATAGACAAGTTCTGTTATCTAGTGAGCTGCATTTCACCCGGAGGTCGGATATCGGATGAAGTGTCTCTATGTATACAGAAGGCTCGTTTGGCATTTGACAACCTGAGTCATCTGTAGCGTCGACATGACATCCGTTTACCTATCAAGAGTCAAGTGTACGCTGCAGCAGTCAGGCCCGTGCTTCTGTATGATTTGAAGACATGGCAACTGCAAGTGGAGGACATACGAAGATTGTCGGTATTTGAACACTTATGTCTTCATAGTATTGCTCGAACCCACTGGGAACACCGTATGAGCAATGCTGAGGTTCGGCAGAAAGTCTTAGGTTCAAGGATCCAATTATCAGATGAAACACTTAAGCTCACCAGGCTAAGATGGTTGGGATATGTGTTACGCATGTCTCCTGACAGGATCCCTTGGTGGGCTATATTCGCCGAGGTGGGTACCGGCTAGAAGATGAGTAAGGGTGGTCAGTACATGGGGTGGAAGAAAGGTATGAAAAGCCTAACTAGTGGACTTGGCCATGTAAGGCGTGTTAGACTTCCTGGTTGGGGTCCGAGAGGCCCTCCCACTGAATGGTTAGATACGTTGGAGGATATGACTAGACGCCGCGATCAGTGGTGCTCTTGCATTCACAAACTTTCTTCATCGACTTAATTCCACTAATGTAGTTCTCCTCTTACTCTTTTCTCCTTCATTATATCCTTTTGAGAATGCCGCTAGTAGATAGAAAACAAAGTCACCGCACCCAGTGCATGGTTAATGGTTGTCTGAACAGAACAGAACAGCCGGCAACTCCTACGTGTGAGGCTCATGCAAGCGAATTCGATCGGTAAATTTGAAAAAAATTTCTCTTCTCTTGGACAACCCGCCATAACTCAGGATAATCGTTTTAGGGAGGACACCTCAGAAATCAAAAACCCCAGTAGTAACGCTGAGTCAGATTGTCCCTCGTAAGTTGGCTATCCGGTGGACCATGAGGACGAGGACCTTTGTGAAGAATTTCAGTCGATCATTGCTAGCTCAAAGGATGAAACCGGAGTAGACAAAAAAGATGACCTACTTAATCTGTCTCCAAGCTTGCTGATAAGTTCAATGCAGGCTCCATAATTGAGAAGCAAAAACGTACCAAGACAAAAACTGACACTGCTTTGTCATCACCTGGTGCCCCCGTGGGCACCATTCTAAATAACAAACTAAATAGCTGGGGTGGTAGGTTCAGGGAGAGAGAAGGCTTCGTAGATAATAACTCAAAGGCCAGACGGTACCTGCTGTTGGGGGAGCGGTGGACAGTACAAAAGTGGTAGGTAAAGAAAAGGCGACAAAGTTTTAACCACGCGAATCGGCAGTTCCGGCTGGAGAAATTAGGAGGAGAAAATTGGTAGGCGGCAGCCTATTTTTGGATATAGGAGCAGATGCCAGATTTGGGGGAAAAAGGAATGAAGTAAGTAGTTAGGAAATTGAATATGACTGGTGTCTGACGAGGGAGAAATTTGAGTTCCGGTCAAGGACAAGGCACAAAGGGACGAAGGCTGAAGGAAGTGATGCACAGGGTCAACATTTTGATTCAAATCCTTAATGTTAGTGAGGGAAGTGAGAGCTCGATGTGGGATATGTGAATGGGTGTGTGTAGTTAAACTAAAACGATTATTAATGAAATTTGTGAAATCCATGATGAATGAGGGAATCGGCAGCTCAACCCTGAGACTTAAAGCAGAGAACCACATGAGACGTCAGTAGGTTGGGCGTAATAGTGAGCCGGGAGACAACGGGGCTGCCTCTCAAGAATAATAAGAGTTCACCGCTTGAACGATAATTCATTACGATTTCGGTCGAATAAAACTGAAGTAACCGCGATATATATATATATATATATATATATATATATATATATATATATATATATATATATATATATAAACACGCGATTAATTCGATTTTATCCGGTTAGAATCACAGCAAAGTACCGGTCACGTTGAAGGCAACATACGTGATGATTGATATACCGGAATGCGCCCACAATTTACTCAGTGTTCAGAACCGAAAGTTTTGGCTAATAAAAGCGATACGGTAGACATAGGAGAACTGTGAGGGAGAGATGGAAATTGCTGAAATATAATCAGATGGTAAAACGATGAGATAGCAGTGATCAACCGATCACCTTTTTCCAGTCCACCACTTACTTGGCTGTTCGTTTTGTGCACGCAGAAACTGCAAACGATAATTCATTTACACGTTACCGACATAAACTAGCGTATGCCTCTAGTTCTTAGACCCTGTGAGAATATACACGGCGGGCACTCGGCGGTTTCTTCTCGTTGATCTCTTTGACGAAAGTTGAGTGTAAAAGCTGGGAGAGTGTGCAATTAAATGAAATGTATGATATTATGAAATAAATTGCAATCAGGCCAGTTGCACTCAAAAGATAGAGTCACCAAGCGTCTACATACGTATGCCTGTAGTTCTTTCTTGATTTGTGTCACTACCATGTTCGTTGAGAGATAATTCCAAGAGTTTACCATGGGACGTGCATCTAAGTGGGTGCATTGGAGTGCTGCAAAACGAAAGAGTTTATCATTCCATTAGTTTATTTGCACCTTTGAATTGGTTGTTTCTGGAGGAATTGTAATACGTTTTTTGTTTCAGTGGTGGGACCGAATGACTGGTGTTTCACAGTGGTTTCTAGTTCTTCACAACGAGTGGGATTCACACAGAAACGCTCCAACCGCAGATTAAGAATAACGGACGTAGTAGGAAAATTCAAGGTGTGAAATCAAAGTGAACTCAGCAAAAGTAGCAAGTAAGACTAGAAAAATTATGCAGGTAGATATGAGAGGTTCCCAGTTTATTTGCAGCCATCACTTTTGCCACGCCTCGAATGAAGCTCGTGTTTTCTGTTATTCAATTGTTCGTTTAGCAGAGGGCTGTAATAGTGAGACCAGAACTATGAGGAGAAAATATACTTCCGGTGAACATGAGTATGGATTAATAGTAATTAGAGCACGTTGCCCGTCTAATAATGGACAACGGTAGTCGGCCGGGGTACGTTTTGCGTATGCCTGTCTATCGTTTACTTTTTCGTGCTCTTTGTGCACGTGCTGGGCAAGAATACGAGAAGCAACGCGGCGGTCAGGCTATACATTGGCCCAGGGGCGCGAGTAAATTAGCTTTGGCCTTGACTTCGGTCGGTTCTTTCCGCCGTCCTGGTTGTGGCCCAAGAGACGAGGACGACCGTTGGTTAGAGGCACTGTTTGATGACTTTCCATTCTCCATGAATGATTGAAAAACAAAAAATTTACAAAACGTGTACGGTGAAAACGCTAAAAATTTATTTTGCTTCTGATTATTGTAATCCTAATGTTTATCCTCATTTACCCCCACCACCCGACCTTTTATTCTTTTCTGTTATTGCGTTGGCACGATGCTTGTTCTTAAGCAGGTGTTATATATATATATATATATATATATATATATATATATATATATATATATACTGTGGTGCTGAATAGAATCCAATAGGAAACATAGTTCAGCCGGGGATTTTGCAGGGGTGCATTGGATAAGGAGTCAAAACTGTTGAAGTCAGGAAGAAAACCATGTCGCTTAAACAAATAGTTCTAATATGAGAACTTGGAGCTAGAGTAATAGAGTGTAGATGAAGCTGAAACTAACCACCAAGAGCGATCCCGGATAGCCTGAAAGATAGGTTTCCACCTTACAATCGGTCACTTCGGGTTCTATTTCCAGTTTGGTTTCGGTGAATATAAAATGCTAATAATTCTTACCAAGGCAGGAGGAACATGTACAATGCTGCACATTGGTTTCATGATTTTCAACGATGAGCTGAGCTTTGTTACTGCATGATTGGCCATCTGATAATCAAAAGAATCTTGAAAAATGGTACGGAGGGCGCTAAGGTTGAGAAAAGTGTACTGATTCAAGCTGAACAACACGTTAGTTGTGGTTGGTTGGGAGACTGTTAACCAAATGGAGCCTGTAAAAATACATCAGGCCAAGTTTCGTAACGTACCTTTAACCGCGGAACTGATAAGAAATGTTTTAAGGTATGAGAATTCAACAACTATGCTGTTTTACCAATTTGACCAATGTAATACGATGGTCGCTGCAAATTCCTGGAGACTCTCCACTGCGTGTTAACGTAGTCCCAATTGTCGTAGCCCAGGCTAAGGAAATCACCGGAGTCAGAATTGCTTCACAGGACTAACCCACTGACACATTTTTCACAGAATCACGAAACTCAAGCGGAATGATTGAGAGTCTAATTAAAACTAGAGAACTAGTCACATCAGGATGCCGAGAAAAGATCGATTTGAATCAGACACAGGGCTCAATGGAACGCGCACGCGATGAAAAAAATTTAAATCAATTGTGGCACATTCAAGTGTTTCATGTTATTCGATATCTTGGTTACCATGGGAAATCTTCTTCTAGAACGGGGCATCTGCACACATCTGGTTGTTGACCTGTGAGAAATAATTCGCAAGCTTCCAGCGTATGTAACCGATGACCACCAATCCTTTTTGCTGAAATGCGGGGTTGAAGCCTCATAGGAAAACTAATCTTCTTAAAAACCTCATTAGGGATAAGTGAGTCAATATTACCAGCACCCATGATGCAAACACCTGGAAAAAAACTAATAAATCCAAATGAACGAGCTATGTGATGGGAGGGTTGGATTTGATGCCAGCCTAAGTGGAGGTCTAAGAATCTGAAGTCAAATCGTAGTTGTCGGACAAAAGTTCGGTTAAACCTGTCTTTTCACTTCTACATACAAACTCGATATGACCTGCCTTATTCTTTTAGTGACACATGGAATAACGAGATCCGTAGGTCCGTCAGGAATGCTTCTGACTCCAAGGTTTACATTTATTCCATTGTATGACTGACTAAAATGGACCTAGATAGGAACTATCGCCGGTCTGATTGTTTCTAGAGTGTATTTACCCGGTTTTGCCCGTGGTGCTGAAAATGACTTCAGGTTTTTGGCGATGCACGAAATACGGGGCTCCTTATTGGCAGTGCTAAAAGTCTCTGTATTGACCACAAAATAGTTTCACCGATTTGTAGATGAATTCACGATGTAGAAATGGTCTCTGTTGAATCTGTGAGCAGTTATTACAAGCAATAAATCTCTTCCACAATTCTGTTTCGGGTTAATCACCAAAATGTCACTTCAAATCCTGTAGGATGAATTCCCATTTTTGTTGATTAATACCTAGTACAGTCTCACGAGTAAACGTATTTCAAAGTGCTGACCGTAGTCTCTAACCTGTGAACGCCCGAGGTCTTCAGGTTACAAATATCCATAAAACTGAAACGACCGCCATGCTACTTAGAGCACTCTGCAGTAGTGTTAGTTATTCGCAATGACAACAGCTCGTGTACCAATTCTCCCAACCTAGAATTAAGAATAACAGAAATAGATGATCAATACATGGTTGTAGGAAATTAAAATACGGTGTGCTGAACTCCCAAGAATGAGGGGTAATCAATACAGAAAGAGCCCACAATTTCTGAAAAATCGTCAAATTGGCGCGCTTTAATGTCTGATTTCACCAATTTTCGTCTAGGCTCGTCAGATTTAATCTTTTGGAATCGGTGCTTTTTGAGAGCAGGGTCACGATTTTCAGGCTGTTTGTTACGACACTAACGAAAATGAGAACGATTCAGGCAGTTTGTACTAGAGGCAAACGAACTGGATTTTGCATTTTGGAAGATCAAGAAAGAGAGTTTCTTTGCGCAGGCACTTTCATCCTCAGTTGTGTATAGGCATCCAACAAGAAGTACACATATTGCACATTCTGGCTTTATCATGCACCGAATATAAAGATGTATAAACTGTGAAGGAATGAGCTGCCAGATTGTTATTGGACGGCCTGATTCGTTTAGTAGACAGAAAGATGGTTTGGCAAGCAGCCATTCATCTCCTCCTACCATGAGTCGATGGCAAGATTGAAGCAGACGAAACAGATCGAAAGACCAATCGAAATGTAACTGTTGTCTGAACCAAATCAACCAACTAGTTTTGTAAGCAGACTGACCACTCAGAAGACCTGTTTGTATGCAACAGGTGAATCAATAAGATTGTGGTCCAGGATTTGGCTATGACCATTGTGAATCGTGTATGAACTGTCGTTTTTGTACTAATAAACTGAGATCGTTCGAAACCAGAGTAGTCGTCTCGGTGGCATTATTGGGACGGATCAGAACAAGACAAGACAAGATAAGAAGATGCTTTATACATTCTCAGGGGATGAATGTTCAACTTTCACATAACCAAACAATACATTCTTCAAGTGTGGGAATGGGAGGAAGGGGTGCGACGGCACAATCACTACAAAATTATTGCATTCTGTTGAGCTGTTAGTTCGGTCGTTCTTCGGGACGCGTTGTTACAGTATAGGGGTTGTTTAAAATCCTTGCCTTGTGTGAAATGGTGAATCAGCCGTATGCTCCGGTGCGTGCATGAAGGTGTATATGACTGGAACGTATGGCAAAACATGAAACACATTTAATTAGGATTTCGTGAATGTGATGGGTAGAACCAGTGAGTTTTTATGTGGAAAGCTTATGGTAAGTTTTAATGTGTTAGGAAATGATAAACTGAATGCATTAGTGTCTGGATATGCCACTGTAAGAGAGCAAAAACAAGGGAGATCTAGAGAATACTTTGAATTCTTTCGGCAACAGACCTGGAAAAATGACAGGAGAGGCATAGGGCCAGTGGGATAGAACACATGGAAAACAAAACTGTCGATATGTGTCGGTACAGAGTGGAATCTGAGAGATGACACGAAAGGATAAGCGTCTTACCTTTGTGAAAATGTTGCTTGATTGCCACACCAAACTACTTTACTGAATCTTGGTGATTCAGTTGTTTCCCATTAATTGTTGGTGGAGTGCAAGAGTCAGCAAAATCGGAGTACTTATCGCATCACATAAGGGAGAATGAAATGTCATCACATTTGAGGGGATTAATAGGGAAGCCATGGGCAGTGGACCATTCAAGAAGTTCTTCATTTCACTGAATAATCCCATTCCATTATATAAAGAAAACACGAATAGCGAACAAGCTCGTTTTCGGTAACATCATCCTCGTGGCTAAAACAGTTACATTTATAGGTTAGAAATGCATAAATTATGAACAAGGTCTGTGTGCTAAAGTTTGATTGGATGGTCGTCAAAGTTGGTGTTGCGTAGTTAGGAAGGATTGGAGGGGAAATATTGTTGTTTCGTGGTTGGGAAAGGGGCCCGTGAAACAATGAACAAGGGTTTCGGGGATTATCCATTTCCGGTTTGAACCAAAGGGTCAACGTATGGGTCACACTGAGCTCCAGGGTCGGTCTCGGATCGCGGCCAGGGTAGTTTGAGTGCTTTAACGAAACGTTTCTGAGAACAAAGCGAAGGATTGAATAATCTGATCGCCACAGCCTCTGCCGTTGCTAGATGTTGTTTTCGAGCGGCTTTCGGCGCATTCGTAGGGACTCTGTAGACTATTTTGAACGCGTCGTCGTTTACGTGATGTCCAGTGTCTGCGAGGTGCGCCACAATCGCGCTGGTGATGGATTTTCTGTTTCCCGTCGACAGCCAAGTTGGTTTGTGCTCTTTGATCCTTTGTGATAGTTGCCGTGTCGTTCTACCTATATAGCTTGCCGAACATGAGCAAACAAACGAATAGGTTAGCATGGAAGAGGTGAGGACAGGTAACTTGTCTTTTAGGTTCGTCGAGATCACTGGTCGACTGGTGAAGTGGGCACGCAGTGTAGCAGCGGGAAAGGTGCGAGCGATTGCGTTTTCCAAGCGTCTTATTAGTAACTCGCTTTTGTCATCTCCTTGAAAGGGAGATGGATGTATAGATCTTTCTTCTTCACGGTCACTAACGCTTGTCTTGTCGCCCTTTCAGCTATATTCTTCTGAATGAAGCGCTCGGGATATCCGTTATCCAATAGGGTCTGCTTCAAAATGTCTAATTCTTCACTCACCGTCTCATTGGAGCAAATCATTCGCATACGGGCTGCGAGTGAGCGAATAAGGTTACGTTTACGTCCGATGGGTACAAAGCTGGCAAAATTGGTGTACTGGCCTGTCCACGTTGGTTTGCGATATACGCGACGAAGCAGTTTGCCATCGCCACCTCTTAAAAGAAGCACATCTAGAAAGTGGAAAGTGTTCCTTTCTTCTACTTCCGACGTAAATCAACCGCCTCATGTGCCTGGTTGAACTCCTCCACCAATGACTCCAGCCGTGTATGACTGCCAGTTAGGACAAAAATATCATCCACGTATCGACAGTAGATGGGTAGACTTTCTATCGTATCGCTAAGTTTCCCGTTTTCTAGCTTAGCCATGAATATATCAGCAAGTAAGGGGCCTAGAGGTGACCCCATAGCTACTCCATCGGTCTGGCGGTATAATTCCCCGTTGAAGGTAAACTGGATATTGAAAGTGCATCGTAAAAGTAGTTCCTTCAGAGTGATTACTGGAATACCGATATTGAAATCGTTTTCTACTATGAAATCGCACAAATAATTGATCGTTCCCAGAAGCGGCACGTTGGTAAACAAAGATGTCACATCCAAAGAGGCCATCGTTAGTTCTTCAGCATGTCGCTCGCTGATCAGTTTTATGAATTGAAAGGTGTCTTTTAGGCTGTAGCGGGCAATCTTTCGGCGAACCGGTTCAAGTGCATCTACAAGCCATCGGGCAACTGAGTGATACGGGGATGCACTCATGTCGAGTACCCGTCTCAATGGTATTCCCGATTTGTGAACCTTTGGTAACCCGTAAAGTCGAGGAATAGTGGTACCAGTTGGTCTTAGCTGTTCTAGTGTTGTACGGGAGATAACATTGAGCTCTATTAGTGCCTTAAGAGCTTTGATTAGTTGCTCCTCTACTATTCTGGTTTTGTCCTTTTCCCCTTCTGGTTTCTTGAACTTCCTCGAATCCTTTAGTATATCATTCATCTTAGCGATATAATCTCTACGGTCCATAAGGACGACCCCGGATCCTTTGTCTGGTTTCGAGACGACGATGTCATTATTATTCCTCAACTTTCTCAGTGCCTCTCTGTGTTGATTATTGAGAATACTTCTACTGTTCCTTTGGGTTCGACGATATTGACGCGAGCAGTCAACTAGGGTAGTTTTGAAATCATCGGTCGCTTGCTGTGATGTCGCTGTCAAGGAGTAGGTTTGAGCATGTAAGTTTTCAAACTGTACCTCCACGTCTAACTGATCGTTCTTAGAGGTAGGACAACAGAAATTCAGTCCTAGTGATAACGCTTCCAATGTTGGTTTATCCAAAAACAAGCAAGAAAAGTTATGCACATACCGTTCTGGATCAGTCGGCAGGTTTGTTCTTGGTTTTGTCTCGTTTAGCGTGTCCTGTAGTTTGGCGAGTTTCTTACTACCTCGTTTTGCGATCACGTCCTTAGCAAACTGTTCGAATCTGGTTCTTCGTTCCTCGTTTAGTTGGTCGAGAATGTGTCTATTGTTGCGCACTGTTTCGTTCAAACTGAGTCATGCCACTTCGAATCGTATTTCACACCCGTAAGGGTATTTTAAAGAAGGCATATGAGCCTCTGCAGTTACCAGTTATTCCTACTGTCTTGCAGATCGCATTCGGTTGAACAAAATGTGCAGTTACATCCTCAAACAGAGTTAGGTCAGGTCCCTTCAATCGTCCGCCTAATTTACCTGCTTTATGCTTTCCTTAGCACATTCCGCGTTTTGTGAAATCATCCAATACAAGATTTGTAAGGTGACTTTGGTGGTTTAATTGTATCCTAATTTACCCCATACCTCAAATTCTACGAGCGCCAACAGTGGATACTACATGCTCTTTTGCGTGTTTTCAGTAAGATCATTATTCAACAAGGTTCTGCCTAACGGAAAGAAGACTTCCATTTAGTAGCAAAAGCGCGTGTGAAGTAAAAAATCATGTTACTGAATTCAGATCGTGAGAACTCATATACGTGATTTACACCACTGCACAGCTCGATATTTACCAACATGGTGCACGTTAATTCCAAGTAACCGAAACCCGAATGCAGCAAGCTGCTAACCATGACTACCCTAACAAAATGCAGTAACACAGAATATAAGATTGCATTGGTAATGATATAACCAAGACAAATTCTCGAACCAGTAAGTGGAATCATCGAGTTATCTATTGTTAGGTCCTGTCCAAACATCTTGTGATCTGTGATTTCGTCTTAGTTTATGGCACAGTTTTATCGAATTTCCCATGATCTCTAACTGATCTTCTGAATTAACGATTAGATCCCTAATGGGGTTCCGTGAGAGTGGCAGAGACAACTGGTAGATTTATTTGTGGTGGGCAAGATAGATGGGAGAATAGAGTTATTTCGACACGGAACTACTTGATATCTGCCTCAAACTACCTGCGCATACGATTCATGCAATGATTCCTTACGATACATACCACATTGCGTCAAACATTTCCTATACGAAACCTGGGTTGACTAACATTGTTATGAACTGATTCATATGAGGAGGGACGTTTTGAAATTGGGAGGCATTCGTGAGAAAGATGGAATAGATGCTCATTGTTTTCGTAGATCATTAATGATAGATTGAATGTCAGTTATAAATGATGAAAAGTTTCATTTAACTCCTGATTTACAAACTGTCCTGATGAGCCTAGACTAAGCTAGATCGTAACCTACTAATACGGAGCATTCTCTGATTTTTTCTCATCACGAGCACTTGGATTGGTATTGATATTATGTGAGGTATACCGTGTTCCACTAAGACTTTCTCACCCACGACATTCCTATTACTCAAGGGATACAATAAAATGTGGTCTGTTGAGATCCTAGCTCTCTCTTATATGTTCCATATTTTCTGTGAAGCCGAGACCGTCTCTGACATGAGTCCAGCGAAACACGGAACCTAAATTACTTGTCACACGCACACATGCATGGCTATATTTCAAAGTTCATAAAATCCTGATGCACAGCGGACAAACGACACACGATCAGGGGGAATACGTGTGGAAATGATGTGATACATGGCACAGAATCACTGCTGCATCGAACATTACTGATCAACTAATTCTTGAGTTTATTTCAAACTTGTACTGAGTTGGTTTCATGAAAAACTTATTTTACCAACCAAAGTAAAGAAATTTGGTTACGTGAGCAGTTCCATCTGGCCTGATCGTCAGATATAGAGTGGGTGAATTGTGATCACGCTTGTGGTGTGCATGTTCGGTACGTACCACTCTTCCCTACCTGTGGCTCAATACGACGTTCTTTCGTCCATCTGGAGTCAAGTGGTCACGGAATATTGGGACTAGATTTTCTAAACCGATTAGGAAAGTTGCCACTTTTAGGTAGAATATACATAGACTATCAAAGTTTGAGCATCAGTGTCTTAGCAACAGGAAACAAATATTTTGTAAACAACCCATCAACAGTGCTGATGGGTGTCTGTGTTGGAAAACAGAGGTGAGTCCATAGATAAAACGCCTAATTTGAAAAAGTGACTGAGTTTGCGATATTTGTTACGCATGCATACAGCAAGAGTCCCTCGGTTGACGTCATTATCCGGGACATCCTCCTCCTAACAATAGGCAATCAGCAACAAGGGGCCAGCGAGGAAAGTGTGAAAATCTCCTAAGTGGGCAACGAAAGTCAAAGCAAATCGTTACAAGATGTGAAAGTGGGCTGAAGTGGAATGATAATGACAGAACGGTAGATGACACTAGGAACTCTAGATATCCACATCAGATTCAGTCCACAAAATTGGTGATTGGATGGAGCTGTAGACTTACGGGCGACTTTGGGTAATGAAGGAGAGAGGATGCACACCTATTTTGGGAAACAACCCTGATCGACTGCGAACATGAAGTCTGAGTGTTTAAGAAAACGCATCTGTGTCTTGTCGACGGACTTGTTTGGTTTGGTCAGTACAGTACCCAACTCGTGTCTTTCTTATTACAGATTGTGTTTATACGTGGTGTTATTTTCAAGCTCAGCATCGCGTGGTATATTCGGCTTGTTATTTTGATCATCCTTCACACATCAGTTGATGGAAGTGATCAGTTGAAAACTAGGATTTAAATTCTTTTGTTTAGTAATCGGCCAGCTCACATTCGTTTGAAGTGACACTAAATTGTCAACCCAGGGAATTCCTTTCGCTTTCTTCTGTATTACCATTACCGCCATCATCATACTCGGGATTATTTACGCATTAGCAACACTCAAGATGAGACGGAAGGCGAATCAAAGCAGTCACTGTGAGCATTGTCAACTTAAATCAAGTTCACGGGAAATAAACTGTCTACAATTCTGATACAGATAGACGAAATCACTGAAATCAGTCAATATTTGGACCAAACGTTTACACAACGAAGTGTGAGCAAAGCTGAGAAAGACTCCTCGTGGATATGGATATTCGGCTAAATGCAATACCCCAGTAGAAGACACGAAACCATCGAGGACTGGTAAGGTTGGCGTTAACGAAACTGAAGTAGGAATGAGCCACTGGGATTCAAAATCAACTGCAACATTCCATCTCGGGATTTTCATGATTCTCAACATCTTCGGATGAGCGATCACCTATTCCATAGAACGATGCACATTCACAGAAAATGAACGTGGGAATATGCCTAGAGATGACCCAATATGTTCCGACTACTAGTCATGAATGAAGACGAAGCCGGTGCCACAAGTGTTCTCTGATGAGGCTAGTGTACATCAGCTGACAACTCACACTGTTTCATTCCGATAATGGCAGGGTAGTGGAATTGCAGTCTATTAGAAGTCATTGAATTATTATTTCGGTTGTGTAGCTCATTCTTTGTTGGATTCAACCAACTCAGAGTCAGCATTTTGGAACTCGGTGCATTTCAAATGTAACCCTATTGGTAAATGTACACATCTGAGAAACGTTTGTATCATGTTTCTTATCACTTTAAAAGAGAACACCATCATCAGTTGACAAGTTGTTCTAATAGCCAATTTATTTTTCAGAATTATTATATCCAGTTGAGCAGTAGCAGCTTTGATTTTAGATAATATGCTTCATCATGTAGTATCAGTGTCCAACTCAATAGTGCGTTGAGCATTGATAGTGCACGAGTAATCATGATATTCAGTAATACAATATTTGAGTAATGATGTTGCGGTCAAGAGGAGGCTGCCGAATGGGGAATTGACCGGTGGTGGCGCAGGCGGTAGGCGTTGAACCCGGAGACTTCCGGGTTTGAGATTTGCCGGGATGACCATCTTATCCCGACTTAGATGCTTATCATATTTGAAGTATGCAATTGCCAGTCCGAATTTTAATCTACATTTTGCCTGATTTTGATTCTGAATGAGATCGACGGTGTAGGATATGTAATTTTCGGTGATTTGTAGCAGTTATCTTAAGGATGCAGCGAAGCCTCGTCTTTAAAACATCTCAGTGAATGTCAAAATTGGTGACAAATAATTCTGCCTATCAAGTAGTGATACAGTCAGTCTGCTGGGCAATCGCCAATTCGATCTTTGCATTGCTTCACTGTCCCCACCGTTCCATTTCTTGGACAACAAAACTTACAGGAACGAAATTTGGAGTACCTTGTGTTTGTTGGTTTTGTCATGATCTAGTGAATTTCGTAGTGTTCTACGTTACCTGCGGTCCGTGCCATACCGGGGAGCGAAAGAAGCCCGGCGATAGTAGTTGAAAACAAAACGCATTCTCGGTGGTATAAGCTGTGCTGTGGCTTTTCGGAAAACAAACCTGACGGAGATCCGATGACCGTCTAGATACCAAATCTGTAGTGGGTAATGGTAAATTTCCATTTCGGCCTCGTGAAAATCACCCATTTTAGAGAAATTTGGTGACGTTGATGATTCTAAACAAGTCACTCGATGGACTGGCTGTATAACATTCGCGTATTTTGAACCATTTCATCTGTATGGTGTTTTAGTTTGTGAATCTGAGAATCATTGTGATCAACGTGTACAGCACTAGAGCATCTGTGGGCTGATAACTTTTTGAAGTATATTAGTATTACCGTTTGAATAGGATGTTATGTGTATTGCTTACTTGACTTATAAAAAGTCTGGAGATTACAGAGAGGTTTCCTTACTAATTGGAAACTATCATTTATATCTGTTACACGAGTCTGCCTTTCAGGAGTTTAGATCCCATGACGATGGGACCGAACTTGAAGCACGTATGACAGAACTCCGCCTGGGTTGATTATCCTCTAAGCTTTTCATGTCCACAGTGAAGTCACATCTTGACAAAGATGAGGTGGGATTTTTGGTACATGAATGCACCCAAACAAACATATGTTATGAAATGATCAAAGCTATTGACATACGACTGCAATACTAAGCACTACGTAATGTCTTCACGTTTCATAACAGTTTGCTTTTCCACAGTTATGACGGTATGCACATATGAGTCGCGGGAGATCATATTTACATAACACGATTTACCACACAGTACCAACGCCATACTCACCATTGAAAACCAAGGAAGCCCTAAAAGACTGTTAGAAATCATCAGTAATGCACATACAGTGAGCCTACAATTGTACTTGAACCTGGAGTGAACGATTGTGAATCATACACCCAACCATGAGGTTATCCTTGTTAGCTGTCAACGGCTATCAGGCTCTGCATTTTGTGTACAAGGGAATGCCTGCGTTGTACTTAGGTCCAAGAGAGAAGCCATCAGCTACTAGAGTTGTTTGCTGTGTGTTCAACAGGCTTTTACCATTCAAAACGAATGGTGTAAGGGTGCTATATCATACACTGTATACGCCTAAAAAACCGTTGAGAGCCATCTCAGATAGTTTTGTGATTAGGTGTTTGATTCAAAATCGCTACTGATGATTACTAACAAGGATGAAATGAGAGTACAGAGATTCCTTGGCTTTCAAGGTTGAGTTGCGCGTTGATACTGCATGATGAATTGTATTATGATTCTACCAGGGTTTGATGTACTGAACAGTCACAATGTGATTCGGTTGAATAGGACTGAAGTGACCACGTGGTTCAGCGTACAAGTGGTCGATCGAGTCTTGATGTATTTAATGAATACAGCTTCAGGACTTCGTTGATTAACTTGCAAAGCCGTGGCTAAGTGCACAAAAGTGCACCAACAAAAAGCAATATTGTTGTGCTTATAGGTTGCAGTTACATGGAATCTTCTACACATATATGAGCACTCGTTTCAGTAGTCGGCTTTCCTCACTTATTCCATCTATATAAAGAATGACCGAGGTGTTGACAGTGGTACATACCCAACTACCTATTAGTAAGCTACACCTTTTCATCCGCTCTTTTACAGTCGATAACATGAACACTACAGTTACGTGTGTCTCCCGGGCTGCTATTGACGAAGATCCTGAGCGTGGAAGTGAAATCCCCCTTCTGTTTTATGCAGCTCATCAAAGCAACTACTAGGACCGCGTGGGCCACCGTAGCTTGTAACTTTCAACTTACGCTTTCTGATGCAAGTAGACCAACAAGCAGCTTTAGCGAGCACACTCGAGACACTGGCTATTGAAGTCGGCTGCTCCTCCGAGACTCACACCCATGACCCTACCATCATAATTCGTCTGAACTCGCCTTCAGAACAGGCTTTTTCTCTACCACTATCCAGAAATGCTGCCGCTTCTGAATCTGGTCATGCAGGTGTGGGAATCGCTTGGAGTACTAGAGCCGGGCCCGCGCTACAAGACTGGATCCTAATCAAATGCAGATCGTGTGCGATTCACTTAAAGGGTTCGTTTAAAGCTAACGAAGCTCGCGACAGCAGTGGTTGTCTGTCTGTTGTCGGCGCCAAAACCACTACTTACTGCAGTCCAAAAAACAGTCAAATACATAATCTATCGGCAAATTCACGAACTTCTTCGAGGTGCATTTCATAGAAACAGTGTTACCGCGTGGATATCTGATCTCCCAGAGTGGTTAACTAGATCCCGAGGAGTGAATGCTTGGAGGCCAAAACGGTGCCAACCACTAACGCACGGATAACGGTAATCGGCTGCTTTATCCATGCACGCACCATCGCCTATTCTTGTCCAGCGAAAACTTCCGGCGCAGCTTCCGTCGCACAGTCACACGGTAGCCGCCACCTGCTAATCAGTCTTGGTCACAAACAGATCACATAGCCATACGCTACCACTGGTGTGGCTCAGTCAAGTCTTGTAGGTCGTACTATAGCACACATCTAGATTCAGACCACGCCCTTGTGTGTTTCGAATTCATAATACGATTTTCCAGCAGAGCAAAAGTTTGCCGTCGACGGATAGACGTAGACCAAATTTGCCGGACTGCTGGGTCGGGAGAGATATCAGAGTAAGTTTACTGCCCAACTGAGTAGCCACACGCAGGAGGACTTATCAAATCGCTAGCAACAAATCCAAGAAGCTTTAAAAGTGGCGAGCACCACGTCTTATGGACCAGTAACACGGCATACAGCCACACAGTGTATGTCATCGGGTTCTTTGGAATTGCTAGGCAGCCGTCGGAATATCCCTGCCGGAAGCGAAGACCACATTGCCCGCGCTGACCTACGAAGAAGTTTTATCAGAAGCCTGCGCAGAGACCGAGATAATTGGTGGTCCAAACGCGCGGCTGAAATGAAACCAGCTGTTACCACCATCAATTCCAGGATACTTTTCCATCTCATCCGATCTACTGCGACCAAGAAGTTTGGAGTAAGCGAGATGATCTGCAAGGTAAATGACCAGCCAATCCATCAGCTTTCATGGTACATGGATCCATGTGCAAATCTTGCTGAAGGGCAGTTTAGTTGGCCGCCAACGCCCCTAACCAGCTACTCGTCTGAGCTAATTCATACTCCACGGATCGTCCGTATTGTCTCGACCATTGAAGAAGTAGATCGAGGCTCCACCTCGTCAGGGCCCCCGGCCCTGACGATCTCCCATTGGCCCTCTTCAGAAATGATGGTATTCCCCGTTATAAAGCATTCTCTAGCCTCTTAACTGAGATATGGCTGCACGAATGAGTCCCACCAAGTCGGAAGGGGTTAGAAACATCTGTTCCAGTCATCAAGTGATAAGCTTTAACCCCATAGCGTCAAAACTGTTAGCCTAAAAAACCCTCCATAAATTGTCTTCAGTCCGCGAACAACAGGTCCCTGAAGAGCAATCTGGTTTTCTACGCAGCCGCGAGTGCATCGATCAAGTTTTCACCATCCGTCAGATACTTGAGCTCCGCACAATTGTCGTAGACCGAAGGTAATCATATTTTTCTGGAGACCCGAGCAGATTTTTATTCCGTTGGCAGCATAACCCTCTGTGGTTGTTTCATCAGACACGAAGTGCCTGATAAGTATGTGAAAATTACCCAAGAGCTTTACCATCAAACTTCAAGCAGAGCACAAGCTTATGGCTCCTTGTCACCTTACTTTCCAGTTGGCAGCAGCGTGCGTCAAGGTTACCCACTCTCACCCTTCCTGTTCAATTTTGCGATCGATAGCATTCTAAGAGAGGCACTAGGAAACTAAACGGACGAAGGCGTTGAGCTCCTACCCGATAACAGACTTTTAGGCTTAGACTACACAGATGATATCGCATTGGTTTGCAACGATGCTACGGTGGCAAAGTGCGTTCTAGGCAATATCGCGTCACCCGTGTTGCGGTACGAAATGTAATTTTCACCTTCCTAGTGTAAAGTGCTTCTAAAAAACTGGCAGGAGTCCATCCCCGCACTTACCCCCGGTACTGATTAGTGAGAAACTGTCTAAAATTTGTCTACTAGGGAATCTGTATAATTGCTGATGAGGGGATTGCAGATGATATGGACAACCGAATAGCTGGGGCTCAAGTGGTGTTCTGCAATTTGCGTTATTTTTGGGGAGTATATGACATCTCTCTCCGACTAAAAGCTAGGGTGATCAACGCTGCTGTACGTATTGCACTCTTGCGAGCTTGTGAGACCTGGCCTGTTAGAGCAGCAGATGTCGACCGACTGGCCCTGTTCGATCATCGATAAATTTGGAGTACCTCGCGAATTTGATGGCAAGAACGGAGAAGTAATCCCGCCAATCCGCGCATCTGTGGAACCGAGCGTGCCGCGTATCCAGACAATGCTACAAAAGAACCCTACCGGCTCCATTGGCTAGGGCATGTATTAGGTATGCCACCTCATCGATTTCCCCTTCGTACTCTATTCCCTGAGCCTAAGGTTGACTGGGAACGACAATGTGCAGGCCAAGCTAAAACACGGCACCGGTCTATGAAAGTGTTGACGTTAAGACTTGCCTCTATCGGTTCCTCAAGCTTGCATGATCGGAGAATTCGAGATCCACCACACAGCTGGCTGAAAAATTTGTCGGACATGACTCAAAGTCGTGCTTAGTGGTGATTATATTTTGACAACCTGTTTTTGAACTCCCGAGAGATCTTCCCTTCGACTCCTCGGGTTCATTTTTCTGTTTCATGTTTTTGTATTGCACCATGCCCCTGACTTTGTAACCGGGTTATCAGCGAACTATATATATATGTATATATATATATATATATATATATATATATATATATATATATATACACTAACTTTAATTCTCTTCTCCATTTCGTAAAGAAGTCGAGTTCGTATAGGTCAGAAAGAAAAGACATTCATTGTGCGTGTGAGGCACGCTAACAGAGTGAACGTGTATGCTTTGCAATGTCCCTTGGAGACATAAAGCCACCGTTGTGGACCAAAAGATCATCATCTTGGAATTTGAACCACGACGTTGTGGGTTAGGTTTCTGCCACCGCCGCCCGTTTCTCCAATCGGTGGCATTTGATTAGCCGTAGTTCCTTTACAGAATCGTTGCACTTTGTCGTGCAACAAGTAAGCAAAGCAAAAGATAATAATAATCGTTTCATTACTGGTAGAGAATGACAGGCATGCAACATGCGTACACGTGTACATGTGCAAAAGGTAGCTAAATGGAAGGGATGAATCACATGAACGCTCTTATGGCATCATTACACAATGATAAAATCAGGAACTTAAGTTCAGGCAAAAAATCGTTTTCGAAAATTCATAATCATGTGTTTTCGAAGTAAGTAGTATTGTATCTGGATGACAAGAAGCACACGCCTTTATAATTTACATGACTGAAACCCAGGAGCAGAGAATTCGCTAAAGAAATTCTCCATGATTCGTGTGTGTGATATGATGAGGGGTGAAGTGGACTAGGTCATAGTGCCGTTCCACTGAGAAATGTGGCAGTTTATAAGACCTGGAGGTCAGTGGATCCACAAGAAAATCACGAATGCTTTTGTATGTAGTGTGTGTACGCGTGTGTGAGTCGGTGCGATTGTAGGCCGTGGGAGGTAGATGGAGTGCATTATTCACTTTTGTGCACAAAGGTTAAGTGCTACTTGTCTTATTATGCTGGCTTCAGTGATGGAAAGTATGCGCATTCGGACTTGTTTCGCTCGGTTGTGGGATGCCTCGTAAAGTATCTTAAGTACTACTCGACGTCCAGTGTACACCCAATGACTAAGAGTCGCGCTAGAAATTGTTCCCAATCCATCTTGATCTAGCCAAAGCCAGTGGTGATCTTTAATACAGAGAGACAATCGCCCTCCCGATCACCGAACACAGAGTGCTTTACGAACGCATCTGAGTGAATAGAAACAGTAAAAGGGGTCAGCATCGGTAGTTTATCCATGTTTTGCTTTCTTATCAGAAGGGAACATTTAAAAGAACAACTTATTCTTGCGGCAATGAAGGTGGATTAACCGTGCTAGTTAAGCGCTGTTTGTGGGTTTACGACAGAATGTTACCCTTAAAAGGAAGGCTGATAAATGAACCTTCCTTTATAACCATGATTATCGGCTATTTCTGGTCCTGTTCTGCGATATTCCGTTGGATGAACTTGTCAGGTATCCTTTATTTTGGAAGATGTTAATGATGGAAATAAGTTCAGCCTAAAGTACCTCGAGTGAACAGATTCTATCTACTCCCAGTGCAAATCAATTTACCGAGTTTCTTTTTGTTTAATCAGTACAAAACTTTGAAATTTTGTTCACTGAACAATCCAATTCTTTTTGTTTGTTCTGCGCTGAGCAGAGCCATCCTCATTTCGGGTGAGGTGCACATCAGCGAAGGGCGCTTGTTCTCCCGTTTCTACTATGAGTGTATATTTTATTGATTCATGCGCTTCATTTATTGTGCACAATAGATTTCCTGTATCTGCTGTGCAGAATACATCATCAACAAATCGGAGTTAGGCATCATTACGTGTGATAGTGTCTCAGCCTATTGCACTCAATCGTCGCCATGAAGAAGTCTGCATATAGGAGGCCACAGGTTGATCCTATAGCTACGCGGTCTTGGCTATAATAGGATGGCAAAGGTAATATTGTTACTATCGAAGCCTACTGCGCTTGGTGGAACTGGCTGTGCACCGTTGGAGAACTTACGGGAGGAAACGGTGGGGCTGAGGTTGTTGAAATCTGAATAAGACATGTTACCCGGAGCCAATAGGGAATTTGTAACCCCAAACCGGCCATCAGTAACCATTTATCAAACTAAATACTTATGTTTGCCATACAACAATGTACAACAGTCCCGGAATGGGGCAGCGACCAGTTAAAAGCTGCCAATTGTGGATACAAATCCGGGACAAAATGGTTTAAAGTCCACCATGATGGCTGTTTGACTACCTCCGATCGAAGTCCTAAGCCCACGATGATAACTGATTCGCTACAACAATCTAATTTGCGTGAGGAGATACTCCTGTCAGAAGAGGGATGCGACTAACTCACAGAGGACCGTGAGCAAATCACATTTGTAATTCTTCAGTGAACTCTGATAACGGAAGCATCCACTTACACTTCTGAAGCACAAATTTAATTGTTCTCAAGGGAACACATACGGAGTGTATAGGTATACTGAAGAATGGACAGAGGAGTACTGGAAGCGCATGGCTAGTCAGCAGCAATAACCGCAAAACCGGTCGTGTGCTTCTGAGAAACTTTGTTCATCCATCTATGGGTACTAGTTGCAATGAAAACACTTAAAGTCGTCAGTTTCTGTTCTGGACACAAGGACTCTGTGTGTAGTAGTCGGAATTGATTGAGCCAGAAATAGACAAAATTCAAAATAAATTCCAGGCAAATGTTTGCAAGTAGCCTCAATGCTAACAAAAGATAAATGATTTGTAGTCCGAAATAAAACGGGTTGAAATCGATAGGAATTCGGATTAAACCCGTCATTATTTGATCCATCTTTCGTCCGAAAATAGGTGAATGAGGAACTGAACAGAACAAAGCAAATATAATCCACAAATTGCAGTCAGTTCGTGGAATTTTATGAAAAACATGAAGTGCCAAAGTCAAACAAACGGATAGGACAAAATTATCCCAGATGGGTCTTAGTTTGTGTGTGTGTGTGTATGTGTGTGCGTGTGTGTGTGTGTGTGTGAGAGAGAGAGAGAGAGAGAGAGAGAGAGAGAGAGAAATACGACAGCTGAATTAAGTTACAATAGAATGCTAAGGACGAGTTTAGTCAAAGGGTTCCTTTGCGAATGGTGAAAACTCTGTCGCCTTGTCTCAATGGAACTCTGCGCAGCAGTGGGAGTAGTACGACAGGAAACTATGTAAGTAAGATGGGTTCACCGGAAGGCAAAGCAAATTTACTCAGTTAATGTATGAGAAAGCATGGAACAATCACAGAGTCAACGAAAACTAGCTGCTGGGCAGTATTACTACCAGTACTACAAAACAACAACAATGGCAACAACGAGAACAAAAACTACTACTATTACTGTTACCACTACTACGAAAAATTATAATAATAATAGTGATAATAATAATGCCATTACTGTCACCCCTGGCAATGCCACCACTACTACCACCACTACGGATACTACTACAGCCGATGCTTCTAAATATTTAAAATCACATCCATGAGGTTAGTGAAATGGAAGCTATAGAAAGTACGGTGAATTCGAATTCAAAAACACCGTTGTCGCAGTAACAAGGCACCCGTGTAATATTCACCGTAGAATTTACGGCAGATGATCTGTTTACTGTTCTTCTGGCAGTTCCGTGGCCCGCAGTCGAATGTCTTGGTACTGGTTTATTTTGTTCTGGAGCCTACTCCGCTGGGTTACACTTTAGTGGCCGCCAAGCGTATACGTTAACCAGATGGAACTGGTTTGCCACCGTTAGACAGATTTATTCTTTGACGATTCTGCTCGAAATAATCAAACTTAACAAGTCTGTAGGGAACTCTAGTCTTTCTAGAAATCTCGAATGATACTTTGAAATCAGAATATGTAAGTTGCACTTAACACCCTCAATCGAATGACAAAGCAGAAAACGCTTCTTCAGCTAAGCAAAGGTGGCGAGGCGTTACAAAAGATAGAAAAGAACTTGTATAGGGTCTTTCGAGTGAAGTGGATCACTGCCACCATGCTTTTTGACTGACGACTATAAGCCAAGGGACACACAATGTAGCGGTCACGTGTTTTAAATGACAGAATAAAATGCGAGTGTGTTTAGTGGTCGACGTATCACCACGCACTGAATTTCTCAACCCAATTCACTTTGCGCATCACAAAAGCCAGATGACGTGGCAATTTCTCAGTTATATCATAAGTTATTTTCCATCGATCTGATCATTCTCGGTAAGCCCAAAAGCCCCCGTTCGATGATAATACACACTTTGAACAATGAGTTTAAAAATTACTATTGTTACGGCTCACAAGATATTGGAAAGGTATTTGACATGTCTATGCCCTAGACACAAAGAACACTAGTGGTGAAAATAGAGAAAAGGGCAAACCTAATTTTATTATGAAATTCTTGTTAGGCAAACAATTTCCTAATCGACACCTCACTTCGGGAACTTATATGCTGAACATAGGAAAATTTATGTATCGCTAAGCTTTTATTGCATCTGCGTGAATAGAACAATATACTCAACTGGTCAGGTATTTTTGGTAAATTAGGAAAACCGGCTTAGCAGAGGAACTCGAAGGTAAAAGAATATTCTGCGAATAGTACTAAGACAGGAATTCCTAATTCTTATGGTCATTCTTGTAGGTTGGTCTATTTGCACAGGTTTGGCTCCTTCTGTGAGTTGAAAGTTCGTTTATGTGAACCGTTTCTCGGAAGTCTGTTTGTTCGGACAAGCTTCCTGGATGCAGTAACCAGATCAATCCCACCTTCACTATTGACTACCATTATGTCTATATTGTTAGAACATTGAGCAATCAACTTCATGCGAATATGCTGATCCACCGGTGTTTCCTAAATTATCTCGAGGTTTACCAATTTGTCAATTGCACACAATGCATTCAGACCCTGGCTCAATCTTGCTTCCACTGATGATTCGGAGTTGTAGGATCGTCTTCCTTGACCAAAAAGGATGAATTTTGATTTATAGGGATAGTCGGTAAAACATTCTAGATGGTTCGATAACTTATAGTGGATGGATCAAACGGGATTGAAAAATTACCTTTCCATTGGTTTTCGTATAACAGGCTATTGTTACTTTGAAACGGTACTGATACGGACTGTCTGCTGATGATAATAAATTATTTCAGAAGGATTTCTCGATGGATTACTAGAAAGCTATCATTCTCCTATATATATATATATATATATATATATATATATATATATATATATATATATATATATATATATATATATATACTTGATGGCGGTGCAGCGGCTAACAAATTGATCCAGATATTTTGTTATTCCCGTTCCCTCCACGTTATCTCACATGAACTCTAACTCTTTTTTCCTTGGTACTATTACAAAAATCTTTGGCTCCATAGGGTAGGCACGTTCTTTATAGTGAAATAGGGAAGCTGAGAAAATGTTCTATTTTAGTCCTGCATTCAAAAACCAGAAAAAAGAAATTTCAATCACGATAGTAATTCTTTTGTTTGCTGAGAGTGTTTGAATATGAACGGCAAACGAGGTAACCGTGTTTACCGAAGAACCTTCTCATGTACTGACCTGTGTTGACCTCAGAGCCGTTTATTCACCAGTTAATAGATCGTGTATGGTGCCAGAAAGGTTCCACGGAATATTGATTACATTTAACCAGATCCACTGGTTGTGAGTAGAAATCAATTAAATCTGGAACGATGCCACAATGGCTGACGCTGGTGTTTAGATCCCAGAGAACAATTAGGTGGGACGTAAATTCACAGTTTACCGACACGAAACGTACGCAGATTGGACCGGCCCAGACGAGTAACGGGAATGCATTGCGCCAAATGCGTATGGCTAAACTACGTCACACAGTTAGATACCGAAATTTGTAATCACATAGAGCTTGAATAATAAAACGGAATACGTAGTGATGCAGGCTGGAGCTACAAATCTAGACCTCCTTGTGATATAATAGCTGTAGACAGCTATATTGATGTCCTAGTAATGTAGATACAGGGAATCCCACGGGGCGCTTACTGGGCTGGGCTCATATTTTCTGCGGTTTTGTGGTTTCAGAAAGAAAACGAGCACTCCCCCTCCCCCTCCCCCGCCTACTGCATATACGCATACTATGCTATCGCTTATATTTGTGGATAGGAAAAATACAATACGTCTTGAAGTGTTACCCTTTAGCAATCGGATTTCTCGACTTTGTTTGGTGACTTGAAAGATGTGAAGGTTCACCGAATAAACGAGTTAGCGGTAAGTAGAAGGCGTGTGACGAAGGGCTGTGGAAGAAAACGTTAGATTTAAAATTCGAAAGTAAAATTACCGAAATATGGAAAAATGTATACAGTCCTGGGTTAAATAGTATTGATCCCATATCCTAGAATACCGTGTTTTCAGCAACAAGCACACTTTGCCGAAAAAGAGCGAAATTTTAGGGCAAAAATTGAGTGATAAATTGAAATGCAGACACGTGTTGAGAAGAACGAGACAAAAGCCGAGAGAAAAACTTCGGGATTGTCTGCAGAATATAAGCACCTGTGACAGAACGGGACATGAACGAGTGACCAACATTTACCCGTTGTGCACACTTTCAGAAGTTAAGTAAAGTGACAGTTGACAAAATCCCACCATTTACTGGTAATATCAAGCCGTGGTTTATGTGCAGATATCCTGAAGATTGAAATATCTATTGGATTCCCGTAGAGATACTCCGGTGTAATCCAAAGTTCAATTCAATGATAAGGTCCTAACTATTTTTTTAGTGATGATGCTCAATAAACATATCGCACTACTAACGAATCGACTCATTTTGCCGAGAATAAGCACATAAATTGCCGACATTTCTAGGCAAGCTGAATGAGAAAAATTAGCAGTGCTTCCACGGCTTTCAGTGGCAACATTAGTGGTAGTAGTAATGATAGCTGCAGTAGCAGTTGTAAATATAAGAGCGCGGTGGCCATATGGGAGGGTCTTTTAAATGTGCTGATTTATTGTCGTTGGTTTGTTACAGGTGCACCGGTCGGAAGCCTGGATCGGACGAAGACTGGTGAAGAGTCTTGGACAAGAAGGTCTGCTGCTATTCCCGAGGAGCGTAGCGATCTCGACCCGGAGAAACCGGAACTGTGAAGGACTTGTGTAACTAGTTTCAATTGCGCTCATTCTTGCCTAATGCACTTTCCTCTCTAGTACTCTGTGTTCTCCGTCCTGACCGAGCGTAGTGCACAGGACGATGACTGATGAGTCGCGTGTGACTGTTTCTAGCTAAGCAGCTCGTTATACAGTAGCATTAGCAGTAGGAGTAGCAGCAATACTAATAGTAGTAGTATTGGTGGCAGCAGCAATATCATTATTGTTATTAGTAGCGTGGTGGAGTTTATATACTACTCCTCAAGTAGATGATAGCTGAAAACGGAACTATTGACAGTTTATAATCTAGCAAAGCCACTATGTCCAGGAGACTAAACGCAATAAGGTGAACGACGGCATGCAAACTACAGGACTGCTCCTTTGTCTCATTGGTGACTGTCTTGAAATGGACAGGACAGCTATTTTGCAAAAAAGGATGTTTGCAACATTTGGTTAATTTTGTTGATGCCCGAAAGAGCTATTTTTAGCGAAGAGCTCCAACCAGGTACTTCTGGTGGACTACGACGGTAGTAGTATCCATAGTAGCCGTGGTGGTAGTGATGGTACTTTGAGCGGTGAGAGTGTACAAATAATCACTTTGTGATTTATAACAATGCCTTTAGAACACTCAAAATGTTGGGAACTAGATTGATGCAATCAACTTTCCTAGTGATGAAATACACGTAGCTGATGTCCTCAGGAACTTTAAAATGCAATTATCCTTTGCCTTGATATGTGAGTCGCCAAGATTTTTATCACCTCTCTATTATTTGAAGCCAGACGACAAACGGCAGAATCACACTCAAGGGGCACATTTTCAACATTATCAGTACGTACTTTCCATGCGAACCGATTGGTAAATGACATTACAGAACCAAAGAAAACTGGGTTCCTTCAACTTACCCGTCCGAGGATGGTGGGGAGCACTCAGATTCTTCAGAGTTGGCCTGTGTTGGTTGATGGTGTAGATACAATGCAAGCTTCCCGCACAGTGCAGTAACGGGAATAAGCTATATTATATTTTGTAGACTTTCAGCAAACCGTTGAGAGCCAGCCCGAATAGCCTTGTTGTTAAGGTGTTCGATTCACAACCTTCCATTCCGGGTTCGAGTCCCTGAGGGGTACAGGAGGTGAGGTCGGTGAGTGAGCACTGCTGATGATTCCTTACAAGGATGAAGCAGATGTACGGTGCTTCCATCGTTTCCAGTAGTAAATTAGGCTTTGTAATTGCATGATGAATCATATTATATAAAGCTAATCTCCTACCACTCATATGCACACACTCCGTTCTGTTCCCAGAGAGCAATGAGCAAACAAACAAAATCGGTAACTCCATCAAGCAAAACACAGAGAACACAACACTTGTGAGAGACAAAGTACCACACAAATCTGAGCATGGCGTTCACCGCCATTTACGTCAGTTAAAATTGGGAAAACAGCAACAATGAATAGTTTTACGTTTGCTTAGCATTGATAAAGTGTTTCTACTTGCCATGTTCCCCCCCCCTCCTTATATCTAACGTTGTGGAACAACTCTTGTTGTGTTTTTGCCCTTGAACTTATGAGAACTTCTGAATAGCTATTTCAAAAAGGATCAAATTGACTGCACTGCGCAGTAGTAAAGACATCACGAAATGCTGCAGAATGCATCGAGCATCCTTATGCATTGGGCGTGTGTTCAAATGTATAAGTACTAACTAACCAGATAGCAGCCTGCACCAAAGCGAGAGTAAAGAACACGTCGATTGCGCATTATAGTCACTGAATTAAAACAGCGCGAATTTAATTAATTCTTTGCACAACTATTTCACTCCTTATTCATTATGGAAAACGAGGTGAACACCTTAAATTTCCTCAATATCAAACTGACACGAAGACCCGATGGATCAATCTCAAGGTCAGTCAGTCATAAGGAAACGTGGACCGGCCAATACTTACACTTTTTAAGCTATGCTCCCATATCATAAAAATGTTGTCTAATTCGCACTCATTTCAACCGAATTAGACGGATATGTACAGGTGACACTGTCACTGATGAGCTCAGCCTGATCCGAACGGGACTGAATATAAACGGATATCCGGATGAATTCATCCACAGACACAGGCTCGCAAAGCCTACGAAGTCGAAAGCTACATCTGTACCAGGAATGGAGCTCACAATATGTCTCCCATTCAAGGGTGATGACGTCACCCAAGTGTTACAAAGACGATTAAAAGTCAGCTGTTGAACGAGCGTATTACGCCGTCCAACCAAATTCGTCTACCGCACGAAAGGCATACAGGTTCTGCCGACTAAAGAATGCCTGTTTCTGTACACCACTTCACATGTGAAGTACCAATTTGAATGTGAGTGTGGAGTCACCTACGTCGGTCAAACAGAAACGCAGTTGCGTAATCCGATTTCGGAATATACTCCCGACTGGGTTCAACGTGTAACAGATCATGAAATGTCAAACACCATTTATCGACGAGCAGATAAGACACCGACATCATCAATAGCTGAACACATACGGACAACGCTACATCATGTTGACAAAAATAAAGCTCTCCGAGTGATTTACAGAACAGAAAACACGGAACTGTTTCGACTGGCTGAAGCGATACCAGTTCAACGACGGAAATCGAAGTTGTGGAAACAGAAAGAATTGTATGTGACAGTATGTCTACCATGGTGAGACACACATTCGTAATTTTGTTGTTATGCTTTCCATCACACTTAAACTGTAGTATTCGTTATTGTCTGCAGTGTACACTGGGTACAGATGCAGCGAAATCGTCCTGCAGTACTGTGATTCTGACCTCCCTTTCGTTGATTATCATCAATACGTTCTCAGTGTAAGATGGAAATGTAATTAATTAGTTGGTCAACCAGCAAAAAACTGCTTTAACCTATTCTACTTTTGAACGTTGAACTCGCCTTAGATTCGCTACAACAATAAATAGTTGCTTTTTAAACAGTACTTATCAGTTTGGATCATCAAAGCAGTCGAACTCTGCGCCAAAAGTTGCTCAGATGAAACATATGACCGGTTGTGCCAGGCAAGGTTGAAAAGTTGGACAACCCAGTAAGGAAGCAATTCCACTGGATGTATGAACAAGTGCTTGCGGGAAGTTCAGGTGGTACTTTGAATGTCCCATTATCTAGTCACGAGTAAGAGTTCTGCCGAACTCCTATGGATGTCCTAGCGTCTCATTCAGAGACTTGTGTGACAGAAATAGTGTAATCTGGAAAAACAAGTTGATTACGGTGATTATAATATAATACACTGTGAAAGTGTACTGTTTGCGGTCTTTTCCCGGTCGTGAAGAAGAATCATCGCGCTTTCGAACACATGATTTATTTCGTAATCATTCCGATGATTTCTTTTTTTCTTTAAAATGATAGAGATACGTAGCTTTGGTGAAACTTAAATACATTGCAGACAGGAGTAAAAATCGGCGTAGAACTTGGTGATTTTGTTGCAAATGTACGGATAGATCGTACACAGTTTGGTGACAGGGCCGCCATTAAGTAGCAGAGATTGATCAACACAGTATATATATATCCCGTTCACGTTCACTACTCATCATACGATAAAGAGCAACGTAGCTGGAAGGCCGCCGTAGCCAACGAAAAGCTGACAAAGTGGATGATGACCTGCAATGGCTAGAATCATACCCGGGTGGTAAAGGTATAAAGTCTACGATGACGACTTTTTGACCACCAGCAGCCAATATGATAGTAGAAAAAGGATGTCGTACAAGCAACACTGCGCAACAGTGTCTACTTATATTCCAGTAAATAGTACAATATATTCAAGGAGAAGCACAGAAATCTATACAAGTAATGCAAACTCCCATCAATCTGTTTATCTCGAACAAGGTAGCAAAAACACCCTCGTTCAACTTGAAAAAAATTTATCTGAAGTTTAGGGGACACATTTCTTTCATGAAATAAGTTCGTTTTTTAAATTAATAAACTGAAATTCGGACTGGCAATTGCATACTTCAAATATGATAAGCATCTAAGTGGGGATAAGATGGTCATCCCGGCAAATCTCAAACCCGGAAGTCTCCGGGTTCAACGCCTACCACCTGCGCCACCACCGGTCAATTCCCCATTCGGCAGCCTCCACTTGACCGCAACATCATTACTCAAATATTGTATCACTGAATATCATGATTATTCGTGCACTATCAATGCTCAACGCACTACCGAGTTGGACACTGATACTACATGATGAAGCATATTATCTAAAATCAAATCTGCTACCACTCAGCTGGATATAATAATTCTGAAAAATAAATTGGCTATTAGAACAACTTCTCAACTGATGCTGGTGTTCTCTTTAAAAATGATAAGGAACGTGATACAAACGTTTCTCAGATGTGTACATTTACCAATAGAGTTATATTTGAAATGCGCCAAGTTCCAAAATGCTGACTCTGAGTTGGTTGAATCCAACAAAGAATGAGCTACACAACCGAAATAATAATTCAATGACTTCTAATAGACTGCAATTCCACTACCCTGTCATTAACGGAATGAAACTGTATGAAACAGTGTGAGTTGTCAGCTGATGTACACTAGCCTCATCAGAGAACACTTGTGGCACCGGCTTCGTCTTCATTCATGACTAGTAGTCGGAACATATTGGGTCATCTCTAGGCATATTCCCACTTTCATTTTCTGTGAATGTGCATCGTTCTACGAAATAGGTGATCGCTCATCCGAAGATGATGAGAATCATGAAAATCCCGAGATGGGATGGTGCAGTTGATTTTGAATCCCAATGGCTGATTCCTACTTCAGTTTCGTTAACGCCAACCTTACCAGTCCTCGATGGTTTCGTGTCTTCTACTGGGATATTGCATTTAGCTGAATGTCCATATCCACGAGGAGTCTTTCTCAGCTTTGCTCACACTTCGTTGTGTAAACGTTTGGTCCAAATATTGACTGATTTCAGTGATTTCGTCTATTTGTATCAGAATTGTAGACAGTTTATTTCCCGTGAATTTGATTTAGGTTGACAATGCTCACATTGACTGCTTTGATTCGCCTTCCGTCTCATCTTGAGTGTTGCTAATGCGTAAATAATCCCGAGTATGATGATGGCGGTAATGGTAATACAGAAGAAAGCGAAAGGAATTCCCTGGGTTGACAATTTAGTGTCACTTCAAACGAATGTGAGCTGGCCGATTACTAAACAAAAGAATTTAAATCCTAGTTTTCAACTGATCACTTCCATCAACTGATGTGTGAAGGATGATCAAAATAACAAGCCGAATATACCACGCGATGCTGAGCTTGAAAATAACACCACGTATAAACACAATCTGTAATAAGAAAGACGCGAGTTGGGCACTGTACTGACCAAACCAAACAAGTCCATCGACAAGACACAGATGCGTTTTCTTAAACACTCAGACTTCATGTTCGCAGTCGATCAGAGTTGTTTCCCAAAATAGGTGTGCATCCTCTCTCCTTCATTACCCAAAGTCGTCCGTAAGTCTACAGCTCCATCTAATCACCAATTTTGTGGACTGAATCTGATGTGGATATCTAGAGTTCCTAGTGTCATCTACCGTTCTGTCATTATCATTCCACTTCAGCCCACTTTCACATCTTGTAACGATTTGCTTTGACTTTCGTTGCCCACTTGGGAGATTTTCACACTTTCCTCGCTGGCCCCTTGTTGCTGATTGCCTATTGTTAGGAGGAAGATGTCCCGGATAACGACGTACATGGGTAACAAATATCGTAAAGTCCGTCCCTTGTTTAGATTAAGCTTTCAGTCTACGGGCTCATCTCTGCTTTCCAACACAGGCATCCATCAGCACTGTTGCTGGGTTGTTTACAAAATGTTTGTGTCATGCTGCTAAGACATTGATGCGCAAACTTTGATAGTCTATGTATATTCTACCCACAGTGGCAACATTTCTAATCGGTTTCGAAAATCTAGTCCAAGTATACGGTGACCACTTGACTCCAGGGGAGATTGGTGCGTGCCGAACATGCGCACCACAAGCGTGATCACAATTCGCTCACCCTATATCTGACGATCAGGCCAGATGGAACTGCTCACGTAACCAAATTTCTTTACTTCGGTTGGTAAAATATGTTTTTCATGCGACCAACTCAGTACGAGTTTGAACTAAACTCAAGAATTAGTTGATCAGTAATGTTCGATGCAGCAGTAATCCTGCGCCATATATCATATCATTTTCACACGTATTCCCCCTGATCGTGTGTCGTTTGTCCGCTGTGCATCAGGATTTTATGAACTTTGAAATATAGCCACGCATGTGTGCGCGTGACAAGTAATTTAGGTTCCGTGTTGCGCTGGACTCATGTCAGAGACGGTCTCGGCTTCACAGAAAATATGGAACATATAAGAGAGTTATATCATTACAAAAGCAATCTTATCTCCTGTGTTACTGCATTTTGTTAGGCTAGTCATGGTTAGCAGCTTGCTGCATTCGGGTTTGCTATAGCCCTACTCCGATTGATAGTTTATCTGATTTACTCCCCCCAGTGTGGAATTACAAATGTCCAGATCCAACGTCCCAATTACCTGTGGTTCATTTGGTTGTTGTGTATATTGCTTAGGTTCTCTAATCGACTGCCTGAGATCACCTTGTTTATCGAGATAGATAATGAATGGATAATACGAGAGAATTGTCTATCCGTCAACTGGTAGAAACGAATGAACGGTCACACAGACTCAGCTACACTTTCTCATTGGGATCCATAGAATGCGGACTTCTGTTGGCGGTGGTCAAATGATCATCATGGTGGGCTTCCAACCCTCCTGTCAAAGGTTCAAATTGTGCTTCCACCGCCGAATAATTTCCTCAGTTAGCAGCCTCCAATTTGTTTCAGATTGCGGAATAAGTCCATCATAGTGATTAGAACACGAGTTGTAAACGAACGTGTATTTCCGGCGATTTCATTCTCAAACCATTACAATCACATATATATGAAAACGAATTATTACGAAGAGCTGCAGAAAGTCTCACCAAGTCAGTACGTAGAAATAAAGATAAAGGGGGACGGCCGTTGCTAGTATCCGGAGTCTAATTGCTCTTGACAGGTGATGTGAGATCCGGTAGACGACTTTGTAGACTGACTGGATGTGCACTGAATTCCCACTTTCTATCAAGTGCGCAAAGAATGGACTTGATGCTACTCCATTCCCCCCCCCATGTCTAAGCCATCGTGGATGATGTTCATAATGCGTTTGGATAGCTGTCTTGCCGTTCGATCTATGTAAGTAACACCACAGATGCACCCGTATTGATAGATGATCATGGATGAGGTCAACAAGGGCAGCTTATTTCTATTTTCACGTCGGATTATTGGTGACGTGAAAAAGACGCGTCTTACCTTGGCGGCTTTGAAAGTGGACTTCACCGTAGCACTCAAAAGTCTACAGACTCTATCGGCTGCTACATCTCCCTTGAAGGGTAGTCGGATGAATAGCACTTTCTTTTCTGCCTGTAAGATTCTCGCTGGTTTTGTCCGTTCAGTCCAATTTATTTGGATAAATTTCTGAGAATAACCATTGCTAAGCACCACCTTTCTTAAGTGCAACAGCACGGCCTCTAGAGTGTTTGTGGTGCAGATATGTTTGGCTCTATGTGGAATACAGAATATCAGATTACGCTTGTAACCAAGTGGCACAAAACTATGGAAGTTTGAGTACTGGTCATTCCAAATCGCTTTTCGATACAACCATCTCTGAAATGAGCGATCAGGTCGACTGGTTAGGTATACGTGAAGAAATGATAGGCTATTTTCTTCTTCCATTTCAGTGGTGAACTTGATTGCGAAGTGCGTAGTGTTGAATTTGCGTGGGATATCATCTACATCGGCTTGTGCATTTGTTTTGCAAAATATATCATCCACATATCGGTAGTACGGGTCCAATCGACTTATGGTTCTGAATAAAGCTTGAGTTTCCAAATTTGTCATGAAAAAGTCAACAAGAAGTGGTCCTAGAGGTGAGCCCATAGCAACCCCATTCTCCTGGCCATAATAAGTGTTACTGAACACAAACTGTACAATCAAAGTGCATTGGAAAATATTTCCCTTAGACTAGCAGTCAAAATTCCTAAGAACATCGCTTCTTCATCAGAAAATGAACAAATAGAGTCTACTGTTTCAATCAAAGGTGCATCAGTGAACAAGGAAAAAAACATCCAAAGAGAACATTTGCTTTCCTGACATGTTCACATCTTTGATAAATACAATAAAGGGAAATGTGCCACTGAGTGTATGCTTCGCAAGTTTCTGTCTTACTGGTTCCGAGAGATTAACTATTCATCGGGCTATCGTGTGGTACGCTGAATTTGTCACGGGAACGATGGGGCGGAGGGTTGGTCCAGGCTTATGAACTTTTGGAAGGCCATATAGTCGAGGTACGGTGAAGCCTACGGGCTTAAGGCCCTCAAAGAGGCTAGGTAAAAAGTAGCCTTGGTTTCTGAGACGTTTCAATGTATTGTTAATTCCATTTTCCGCCTTCACTGTCTGATATTTTTGTGATGCGTCACGAGTGAACTTAGACTGCTCACACAAGAGATCCAATACCTAGGTCACGTATGAGGCCCGGCCGTCACAACAATACCGGCTCCTTTGTCAGGTCTGCTTGGGAGAATCTGAGGGTTTCGGTGTAGAGTTCTAATTGCTTCAATGTTTTTGTTAGAGGACCTCGATTACGGACTTGAAGTAGCTGACACTGGTAACATGCCGTGACTAATGACGACTTTAAAAGTTCCAAATCCTCTTCCGACTTTGAGGCCGAAAGTTTGTTTTACTAAATTCTCGAAAGTTATCTCAAAGTTTATCCGGCTTTCTTTTCGACATGGGCAACAAAACTTCAAATCGTGCTTCCATCGCCGATTAATTTCCCCAGTTAGCAGCCTCCAATTTATCGCGGTCTCGTTCCTGAGTTATTGTACCATTAGTACCATTAGTACATAAGAAAAAGAAGTCATTGAAACGATATCCAAGGGAGTAAAACACATGGTGCAATATACCACTGAAAAGTAAGCCTGAATGATAAAATTTGGATGTAAACAAGTAAATCGTGATGAGACTGCATGGTCGATTTGAAAGTAACATGCAAACCGAATCCCTTAACTAACAAAACCCGGTTTCATATCTATCGTGTCTAGGAACCCATATCAAGGGCCGGAAACCGACAAGTGGTGAACGATTCTTGAACACTATTATGCATTCATTTTATTCACTGATTATCCTAACCGAGGAATGTTTTCAACATTCAGACTCAGTTGGGAATTTTCTGAGCAGCCAACGATAAAGTCGTCTTGGGTTTCGGTTACTTGGAATTAACGTGCACCATGTTGGTAGCTCTCGAGCTGTGCAGTGGTGTAAATCATGTATATGAGCACCCACGATCTGAATTCAGTAACATGATTTTTACTTCACAGGCGATTTTGCTACTAAATGGGAGTTTTCGTCCTGTTAGGCGGAACCTTGTTGAATAATGATCTTACTGAAAACACGCAAAAGAGCTTGTGGTATCTACTGTTGGCGCTCGTAGAATTTGAGGTATGAGGTAAATTACGATACAATTAAACCACCAAAGTCACCTTACAAATCTTGTATTGGATGATTTCACAAAACGCGGAATGTGCTAAGGAAAGCATAAAGCAGGTAAATTAGGCAGACGATCGAAGGGACCTGACCTAACTCTGTTTGAGGATGTAACTACACATTTTGTTCAACCGAATGCGATCTGCAAGACAGTAGGAATAACTGGTGACTGCAGAGGCTCATATGCCTTCTTTAAAATACCCTCACGGGTGTGAAATACGATTCGAAAAGGCATTGAAGAACTTCTTGAATGTTCCACTGCCCATGGCTTCCCTATTACTCCCCTCAAATGTGATGACATTGTATTCTCCCTTATGAGATGCGTTAAGTACCCCGATTTTGCTGACTCTTGCACTCCACCAACAATTAATGGAAAACAACTGGATCACCAAGATTCAGTAAAGTAGTTTGGTGTGGCAATCAGGCCACATTTTCACAAAGGTAAGACGCTTATCCTTTCGTGTCATCTCTCAGACTCCACTCTGTACCGACACATATCAACAGTTTTGTTTTCCATGTGTTCTATCCCACTGGCCCTATGCCTCTCCTGTCATTTTTCCAGGTCTGTTGCCGAAAGAATTCAAAGTATTCTCTAGATCTCCCTTGTTTTTGCTCTCTTACAGTGGCATTTTCAGATACTAATGCATTCAGTTTATCATTTCCTAACACATTAAAACTTACCATAAGCTTTCCACATAAAAACTCACTGGTTCTATCCATCACATTCACGAAATCCTAATTAAATGTATTTCATGTTTTGCCATACGTTCCAGTCATATACACCTTCATGCACGCACCGGAGCATACGGCTGATTCACCATTTCACACAAGGCAAGGATTTTAAACAACCCCTATACTGTAACAACGCGTCTTGAAGAACGACCGAACTAACAGCTCAAAAGAATGCAATAATTTTGCAGTGGTTGTGTCCCCGCACCCCTTCCTCCCATTCCCACACTTGAAGAATGTATTGTTTGGTTATGTGAAAGTTGAACATTCATCCCCTGAGAATGTATAAAGCATCTTCTTATCTTGTCTTGTCTTGTTCTGATCCGTCCCATTAATGCCACCGAGACGATTACTCTGGTTTCGAACGATCTCAGTTTATTAGTACAAAAACGACAGTTCATACACGATTCACAATGGTCATAGCCAAATCCTGGACTACAATCTTATTGATTCACCTGTTGCATACAAACAGGTCTTCTGAGTGGTCAGTCTGCTTACAAAACTAGCTGGTTGATTCGGTTCAGACAACAGTTACATTTCGATTGGTCTTTCGATCTGTTTCGTCTGCTTCAATCTTGCCATCGACTCATGGTAGGAGAAGATGAATGGCTGCTTGTCAAACCATCTTTCTGTCTACTAAACGAATCAGGCCGTCCAATAACAATCTGGCAGCTCATTCCTTCACAGTTTATACATCTTTATATTCGGTGCATGATAAAGACAGAATGCGCAATATGTGTACTTCTTGTTGGATGCCTATACACAACTGAGGATGAAAGCGCCTGCGCAAAGGAACTCTCTTTCTTGATCTTCCAAAATGCAAAATCCAGTTTGTTTGCCTCTAGTACAAACTGCCTGAATCGTTCTCATTTTCGTTAGTGTCGTAACAAACAGCCTGAAAATCGTGACCCTGCTCTCAAAAAGCACCGATTCCAAAAGATTAAATCTGACGAGCCTAGACGAAAATAGGTGAAATCAGACATGAAATCGCGCCAATGTGAAGATTGTTCGGAAATTGTGGGCTCCTTCTGCATTACCCACTCTTCATTTCTAGAACTTCCACAGATCATAAATCAGTTTCTGACAACCATGCATTGCTCTGCTACATCTGTTATTTTTTAAATCTAGGTTTGGAAGCATTGGTATGCGAGCTGTTATCATTGCGAATAACTAACACTACTGCAGATTGCTCTAAGTAGCATGGCGGTCGTTTCAGTTTTATGGATATTTGTAACCTGAAGACCTCGGGCGTTCACAGGTTGGAGACTACGGTCAGCACTTTGAAATACGTTTACTCGTGAGACTGTACTAGGTAATAATCAACAAAAATGGGAATTCATTTTACAGGATTTGAAGTGACATTTTGGTGATTAACCCGAAACAGAATTGTGGAAGAGATTTATTGCTTGTAATAACTGCTGACAGATTCAACAGAGACCATTTCTACATCGTGAATTCATCTACAAATCGGTGAAACTATTTTGTGGTCAATACAGAGACTTTTAGCACTGCCAATAAGGAGCCCCATATTTCGTGCATCGCCAAAAACCTGAAGTCATTTTCAGCACCACGGGCAAAACCGGATAAATACACTCTAGAAACAATCAGACCGGCGATAGTTCCTATCTAGGTCCATTTTAGTCAGTCATACAATGGAATAAATGTAAACCTAAGAGTCAGAAGCATTCTTGATTGAATTACGGTTCATGTTATTCCATGTGTCACAAATGGATTGAGGCAGATCATGTTCAGTTTGTGTTTAACGAACACGAAAAAACGGTCCAGGATACTTGTATTTCAACGACCAATATAGTCAAGTTCATGAAACACATACAATCGTTTACATAGTCCATTCTCCAGACTGCACGGCATCAAAATTGCTCTCGCGGCTGCTTGAGTGTTTCGGCCGCGTTCTCGTCAGTTGCCTGTGACCAATAGCTTGATTCTCTCGGAAACCATTTCTATTGGGCTGGTCTGATTGTTCCAGTTGACGACTTGATCGGGAGCATCTTATCTGGGCTTTGTTGCTGGTTGCTGGATATCCTGCTGCTTCCCTTCTACTAGTCCATATGTCTCCTTTTGTCTTCTAAGGGAAGCCTCCGACATATTCGTCGTCTGTTCTTTTGTCTGTGACCCTCGGTTGGTTCGTCCGTTCGCCTTGATATTCACGTCTTTCTCTTGTCCCAGCGTTCCCTGCTTCAGTATGAAAACCCTAACCAATTAAGTTGACCAAGTAGGATGTGGTATGCTTTTGGGCTAAGGTCCGCCAGTCTCTCTTGCCGGCTATTTGGAGAAATTATTTGACATGGCTTGGTCTTACGGCCTGTGCCGAGGTTGCATTGCAGCTAGTTCTTTGTTCTTCTGATTGCTGCTTGTAACTTTATCCTATGTTCTTTCACTCGGTGTGCTTCATTTTATTCCCTTGTCAGCTAGAAGATGCTGCGAGGCAGAAACCGGAAGGACAGCGCAGATGGTTGAAGTACCTAAGCCGAACTGGACCGAACAAGTAAGACGAGCAGACTTTTTATCTTTGCAACCTGATAGTTTCCGGAACGGAAGTCGTTCAGAACAAAAGTTCGTAATAAAGGAAGCCCAACAGTTCTGTCATTATAGAACAGAAATACTGTCACAAGTCGGTGAATGGTCTCCATAACGTTGGTATAGCCCTGAAATTCTATGCTGGATATCAGCTAACCATCCTCGCCGAGTAAATTATATGAGAGTATGATAGTAATTCCTGGTTTTACAAACTAGATTTGGCCCTCTAACCCTTGGTTGTAGCCTGAGTAAGTTGTCAGAAGTGGAATTTTCTTCTAGAGTGTAATGGTACGACAAGGAATTCAGATACTGAACGAATTGTGTGTTGTTATACTAAACATTTTATGAGACTACGATTTGCCTTCACATACTTCAATTTTATTCTTTTCGATCTAAGGTTTTCATGTGCTACTTTCAGGATTCTATGGGTTATCAAAAGAATAATAACGCAGCCACAAGGTCAAACTCACCAATGAAAACCTCGGAATCACTGAGTAGCACTGAAAATGTTTCTTCCGCTTTGTTAAGAATCATCAGTGGAGTACGTCCGCCGAACTCCCGAAAGGAACTAGAACACGGGGTGACTGGTTTTAGGTTGAAAACCTGTCTTCCAGTCTATCCAGACTGGATCGTAATAGGGTCTTTACTCCACTTCTCATTTCTTGTGTTAAATTGGTTTGGTTGATAAACACAGTTACAATCCTGACCCCAACAGTTTTTCTCGTTTTCCAGTTCATCCCCACAAAATCCTGGGTTAAACTATGTTTTCTACCGAGTTCTTCTTAATATTAAATATAGTGTCCCATTATATGCCATTGCTTGTATGCATACAGTCAAAGCCGAGCACGTGCTTACTGCGTTCTTCCATTCTAATTACCCACACAAAGTGATGTTCGTCAGGGTTGTGCCCTTTCGCCCTTCCTCTTCAATTTTTATTTCAATTGACTTTTGAGGTGGGTCTATTCTCGAGTGAGAATAGTGACGTCGATCTTTGATCAGGCTGTAAACTGTCCGATTTGGAATACGCGAACAATATTGTTCTTCTGAGTGAAGATTCAGGTAAGTTGCAAGCTCTCTTAGATAGCCTAAACAACAGTGTAGCAGTGTTTGGGATGCGTTTTACATTTTAGAATTGTAAAATGCTACTGCAGGACTGGGTTAGTGCTACATCAAACCTCTTCTTCTCAGTGGAAGCTCTAGCTGAATTAGATAAGTTTCGTTATCTGGGCACTTACATCTCAGAAGGCACATTTGGCTCTTGCCAACCTCAGTCACCAGTGACGTTAGCGTGAAATCCGATTACCTATCAAGGATCGATTGTACGTTGTTGCGGTTAGATCGATTCTTTTATACGGCCCAGGTACATAGTCATGTTTGAGTACCTGTGGGTCCGTAGCTCTGCCTGAGCATGACGGGAAAGCCCGTATTAGCAATGCTGAGGTTAGACGAACGGTGTTGGGAACCAGACGTCAGTCTCTGGATCAGGTACTGAATACAAACAGATTAAGACGGTTGGGACATGTGTTAAGCAAGCCCACCAACTGACTTCCCCACGGTTCACTATTGCCCGAGGCAGGTAGTGGTGAGAAGGTAGGCCGAGGTGGCCAGTCCATGACAAGACAGAAAGGTACGTAAACCATGACCGACGGACTTGGTCACGTAGGACGTGTCAGACTCCCAGGATGGGGTTCACTCTACCCGCTTAAAAGATTGTTGGAGACATTGAGTGATACGACTATGGGTCGCGGTCAGTAGCGTAGTTGCATTCGAACTCTTTCTTTGTCTTCTTATCTTTCTGTCGGCTCATTTTCACTTCGTGTTTCTATTCAGTTCGTCCTTGAATCGATGCTGTAAGGTAGCAATCGAAATCAGAACACCGAAGTGCGAGATTATTTGTCGAACGAAACGAAATGAATTGAACCGTAAGCAAAGCTTGATGCGAGATATGGATCCAACTACATAAATACAGAAAGGAGTACCAAGAACGGGAAAATGATTCAAAACACTATTTTTTGCCTTTCATACCGATGAGTTTACCGGGTGTTTTTAATTTTCACTTGATATAAAAAAGGCACATTTATTTGACTTTCCCATCAACGGACATTCCAATGGTCTGGTATTAGTCGTTTGATGGGTTGATATCCGTACTCAAAAACAGTATGATACTCACTTCCTTATTTCAGCTGACCAAGAAGTACTGAAGTTCGTGTACGATCCCCATTGATCATCCAATTAGTTATCGGTATCCATGGTTCAGTGATTTATTGTCGCTTTATGGTCATACCCATAAAATGTTTAGTGTAACAAAACACAATTCGTTCAGTATCTGAATTCCTTGTCGTACCACTCCACTCTAGAGGAAAATTCCACTTCTGACAACTTACTCAGGCTACAACCAAGGGTTAGAGGGCCAAATCTAGTTTGTAAAACCAGGAATTACTATCATACTCTCATATAATTTACTCGGCGAGGATGGTTAGCTGATATCCAGCATAGAATTTCAGGGCTATACCAACGTTATGGAGACCATTCACCGACTTGTGACAGTATTTCTGTTCTATAATGACAGAACTGTTGGGCTTCCTTTATTACGAACTTTTGTTCTGAACGACTTCCGTTCCGGAAACTATCAGGTTGCAAAGATAAAAAGTCTGCTCGTCTTACTTGTTCGGTCCAGTTCGGCTTAGGTACTTCAACCATCTGCGCTGTCCTTCCGGTTTCTGCCTCGCAGCATCTTCTAGCTGACAAGGGAATAAAATGAAGCACACCGAGTGAAAGAACATAGGATAAAGTTACAAGCAGCAATCAGAAGAACAAAGAACTAGCTGCAATGCAACCTCGGCACAGGCCGTAAGACCAAGCCATGTCAAATAATTTCTCCAAATAGCCGGCAAGAGAGACTGGCGGACCTTAGCCCAAAAGCATACCACATCCTACTTGGTCAACTTAATTGGTTAGGGTTTTCATACTGAAGCAGGGAACGCTGGGACAAGAGAAAGACGTGAATATCAAGGCGAACGGACGAACCAACCGAGGGTCACAGACAAAAGAACAGACGACGAATATGTCGGAGGCTTCCCTTAGAAGACAAAAGGAGACATATGGACTAGTAGAAGGGAAGCAGCAGGATATCCAGCAACCAGCAACAAAGCCCAGATAAGATGCTCCCGATCAAGTCGTCAACTGGAACAATCAGACCAGCCCAATAGAAATGGTTTCCGAGAGAATCAAGCTATTGGTCACAGGCAACTGACGAGAACGCGGCCGAAACACTCAAGCAGCCGCGAGAGCAATTTTGATGCCGTGCAGTCTGGAGAATGGACTATGTAAACGATTGTATGTGTTTCATGAACTTGACTATATTGGTCGTTGAAATACAAGTATCCTGGACTGTCTTCTCCTGCTTGTTACAATATCATTTGGGTATGAAATGACCACTTCAACCCCCTCTCTTCGAGTATGAACTACCTCCAAAAACAGCGTACTCCAAGGAAGTCTATATCCGGACGTGTGTAGCACATATCTCAGGCTTTATAATCCGCTTGGAAACCGCTCACGTTTCAGTGAATGACCTGTCTCCCAATACTCACAGCCTAACCTCAGAATTTCTGGTGCTATTCTCCCATCATATTCGAGAAATACCCCAAAAGCTGTAATGCCAAAACCCGCAGTATTCGAGCTTCTTTTTTCCGTAACGGACGCGTTTCTCAACTATGTAAAAGAACAATTTGTTTGTGTACCGGACAATGCTTCATCTGATGGCCGACCATCTGGTAGTAAGTAACGGACCAGATAGCAAAACTCATCCAGTTGAACTGGGACCTACCTTGTCACGACTAGTTTTGGTGTGGAGCTTACTCAGTTTTGCAGCAGCTTATTACACTTTAGAGCTGGAAAACGAATTCCGAGCTTTGCTACACTGTTATTTAATGTGCACGGAAAATTTCACGAATTACCTATTTCTAAGAATAATATAGTCTGTGCATTCTTGAAAGATGGTGGCCAGATAGGACCAATGACGTAAGTCGTCAGAACCCAGGCGACTTGGTTACACCGACTACTGTGCCTTTATTGGGCAGGTACCATACTCTGTTGTTTGCTGATTTGTAACCCGGTTGATTGGAACCACATATCACTCCTCCTAATGGTGATTTCACCGCAAGAGCCCTCCGTAAAACGCAGTCGGGAAGATGTTCCAAGTGGGATTGTTACGGACAACGGAAACAATTCCAACTCTAAGAGATTGAAGGAGTGACTAAAATTACTGGGTTGTCACTGTGCACCAGCACCACACTGGCACCCATAATCCAGTGGAGCAGCGTAAACCTCTATAAGTACTTTCAAGAATCCAACTGCACGAGTTCAAGTAAAAGCTTTCCACATACTCAGTAGAAGTGTCGGTATTTTTCTGGTGCAGCACCATTACTGCATCTGTTCGACAACTGCAGAGAGAGAGAGATAGTCCAGTCAAGTTTTTATCAACAATAGAGTATGGAGAATGAACTTGATGAGTTCGGGACCAGCCGAAGTTAATCATCTTAGCGGATATGAAACAGAAGCATCGGTTCAAACCAAATCGATAAAATGTTTTCCCCTTTTTCTTGACTGGGTTCACAATTCGATACACCGTGGGTATTTAGATCACACGGAGTTTTCCATGCCTATTTTCGATGATATTAATGCGCAAAATCTAGAATTCAATAGTTCTTGTGATTTGGTCAGGAATCTAGAAGCATACGAGCCCAAAAACACAGTTGGATTAGAGAAGGCACGAACTCCATTCTAGTTGAAATGGACGTGACGATTGCATGTAAACTATGCACTGCTTCTATTTATTTACTCATTATTATTGTTATTAGTTATTTTATTCAATGGCATAATGTTACTAGTTTTGCTGCTTTTTTTGCTGAGTACAGTTTGACTTCTCCGCATCGTCTATTTTTCTACTATGTCCGTTACACTCAGTCTGTGATTTCTGTGTGAATCCCATTCATTAAGAGGAACTGGCAACCAGTGTGACACAACAGTCTTTCAGTCCCATCGAGGAAATAAAAAAAGTATTACCATTCCTCCAGAAACGACCAATTTGATCATTTCAAAAGTTAAAACGAACTAAAAGAATAATAAACTGTCTAGTTTTATAAAACTTCAAGGTGTTTACTCAGAAGTACTTCCCATGGTGGACTCTTGGAACTTCGTCCGGCGAAAGTAGAGGCGAAATACAGTCTAAAAGAGCTCCAGACATATGCAGGTAAACACTTGGTGACTCTAGCTCCTGAGCGAAGTTGGCCCGATCGTAATTGTTTTTTACTATAAATTATCTTCCTTTTTTATGAAAATTATGTTCCCCAAGCTTGTAAAACCAACGTTTCTCAAGGAGATCAACGAGAAGAAACCACCGAAGTGTCAACCACCTGCGTCCTTACACAGTCTAAGCACTGTTCCTTTTATTCGAGCGCAAAATAAATAGTCAAAGAATTCATAGACGGGTGGGGGTGATTGACTGATTGTCACACTTCCAATACTTTCTAACATTATAATATATTTTGGCAATTCCCATCTCTCTTTCTCTCGATTCTCATGTTTACGGTTTCATCAAATCAAATCAGCTTTTTATGTTCCGATTAAATTTTTGCCACATTCCGTCCGCTGATCATTGCTTGCGTGGTATTGAATATGAATGGTACTTAGCTGATATATATATATATATATATATATATATATATATATATATATATATATACGTATAAATCGCGGTTACCTCGGTTCTGTTGGGTCGAAATGGCAATGAAGTATCGTTCAACCGGTGGACTTTTATTTTCATTGGGAGGAAACTTTGTGATGACCAAAGCTGTTCGTCCAACGAGTGCCTCGGGCGGATTCGCTCGAGTAGAAAGCACTGAATGGGCAAAACGGCGATGAAAATAGATGAACTCCAGTATTCACAAAGAAAAGCAACAAAATATCCTCTACAAGAAATATAAGATCTTATTACTCCTTATTAGTTCAGCTCGAAATATGGGACAATAAAGCAGTATGCCCGGTTGTCCGGTTTATCGCACTGGTGGCCTCCTTGAATCCCCCGGTGCTTCAGCGGCTTGAAGATCAACATTTCTTGTTCTCTGAAGAAAAAATTAGTAATAAACATAAACTCAGTAGCTCAGGTCAATCCTTCATCCTACATCTCCCGGTAACAAACCTGAGATAGAAAAACGGAGATCAACATGGGGTCATGCGGGACTGATTCCATTCGGTTTTGAAACACCCCTTTCCATAATCCGTCCAGACTTCTCTTCAGTGCTGCAACCGAGGTAGGCTCAACTTCCGCATTCGGTAGTCTGCTGCAGCCGTTCACCACTCTGCTATTTTGTTCCTAAGAGTGCCATCTGCATTTCTCTCCTGAGAGGAGGTAGCTGCTTCCGTGGCCCCCATTTCTTCTCTATCCTCAGTGGAAATAGTTCAATTTCCTCCGGTCTCTGTTCACACTCCAACCCTCCTCAAGGGCCATACCACTCTGTGAAAACGGCGTTGTACCTAGTCGAGAGTTTTTAAGCCCTTCACCATGATTGGTCTGCAGGCTGGGATGCAATACACCAGGCGGGGTCTACAATAAGGGTTTTATGGCCAAAGGAAGTCCTTCGATTTTCTCGAGCTCACAGCTCTTTTCTGTTGGTAGTTGGAGAGCGCAGATATGTGAACTCGTACTCATTTCCTGTTTCTCATCTCTTTTTTCATCAATATTTCTTAGTGGAATCGCAAAGCCAATACTAATATTTTTTTATCTGCGATGTATGTTATGAAAACCAATACAGTCCGTAAAACCAAAGCAGGGCACTGTCTACAGTCCCTCAGGCAACTGTAGGCAACTTAGGGCAGAAATATATGCAATGTGTAACTCATAAGTAATAACAGTTAATCAATAAATTTGATGAGAAATGCCCTTATATGACATTCGTTGTGATTTCTGCTAAAATAAGCAACGTTTTTCTCAATAAAACGGCTTCGTTAATTTGCATATTGTGTGCCCACATTGCTGCATAATGCCGTGGTCTTTTTTTGTTGTTGAAAAGTATTGGAAATAGTAGTTTAACACGACAGGAATAAGGTCAGTTCAGCTTTTATTTAAACAAAGCAATAGGAATTTAAAGTAGTACTGATTTTCCGAGTGTTTTTTTTTTAAACTGTGTGCTTATGCCATAAGACATCTTAAGGACTCCGGGAATGTTGCTCAAATACCGTAATGACTTTTCTTAAGCTTGTTCTCGGTTCGCGATATGGACTTCCTGGGCAGACATTGGCGTACACCGCGACAACTTCAAGAACATGTTCTTGATATTACAATATCTCCTGACTGTAACACCAGTTGGCAGTAAAATCTCTTTGAATAAATTTATATCACTTCATTCAGCAATATCAATAACTAACATCAAATATATTCCTCATTTATTTGTATCACTATTACTGCGTCAATGTGGCAATCCTTACAGACACGCGTAGAAAAAGACGGAGAATACGCACATTTCCAATGAATATGGAATTTGATAAACGAAGACATGAGACAATCTACGAAGAAAAAAAATTACCATCACCTTGTTTTGATGTCCGTTTTGTAAAGATTTTGACTTTTATCGTTTTTAACGGCCTGGGTTTATTCAGATAGGTCCACTTACTAAATCTTTGGAGAAAGGGGAGTGCAATTGTAATGACTGCCAGAATAATGAAAACAAAGTTGTCTATCCGTTTCTGTGTGGAAACATTGGGAGTATTCAGACCCAAAATTTGGATATTGTCCTGAGACAAAAATTTATGCGTGCAAATTGAAGAAAGTAGTTAATTAAGATTGTGAAATCCCGATGATATAAGAATTATACCCTTGGTTTAGTGGCGAAATTTTTCAAAGTTGGCAAATATTTAGCATATAAAGAGATCGCATCAATTGATCGTCATGGCTGCACACACGAACGATCGATTGATGCCACCGCATTAGTTAATCTGTGAGAGAAACTTTTTCCTGGCACGTAATTTGCGTTCGTTTAGCGAAATTTAGCTAACCATGGGATTAGTCTGATCCAGTAGACCTACTGAGGTGTCTTATAAGTATGTAATAAACTAAATATGTGTGAATGGAAGGCAAGCATACACGTCTTGTTCCTGGTTTAAGTAGTGCCCACTGATGGAGGGACAAAGATTCTAGGAAGCACACGACCGGTTTCCCGGTTATTGACGCTCTTCAGGCATGGGTATTGGGTACCTCTCTGTTCATCCACTTGTCCTAGTACTTGGACCTCCCGTAGGTGTTTCTTCGCAACGATCTAATTTGTGGATCAGGAGAGTGATTGGAAGCTCCTGGTTGGAAAGTCCACTGGGGAACCACAACTCGTGACCACAATGTCCTCCAATCACGCTCCTGATACATTAATTAGATTGTTACGTATCTTTCCTATTTAGTGAAAGGCTGCAAGCTTTTCGCAATTTTATTACACAAAAAACGAGAAGAGTGAATTGCTAAAAACGAAAGAAATTGGTTTTAAGGATGAAACCATGCACACCTACTAGACAGCTAATGTATGGGTGAAATAATGAGCAGTTTCAATGCATTCAAGATCAGTAAGTATCTGCTGCTGTGAACTGCATTTCTGCCATTTGGCTGTTCAGTTCAACAGCCTGCATGCGTTTTCGTGCACAGTTAGAAATCCCGGGTAAATACAAACAGTCCACCATTGTAACCCACCATCCGATAAAATGTTTGAGGGTCCACGAAAACGGCAAAACGACTAACCTTCAAATAAAATGTTCACTGATTCATAAAAACAAGGATCTATTCGATTCAATTCGGGAAACTGAGTGTTTGCGGTGGCATGCCAATTTTGTCCAGGTTCTTGCAACACGAGCTCTTTGCGTCGCTTGGCTCTGCGACCAGGGAAAGAGCGGAATCTTCTTCGGTAAACTCATAAGGATTGAAGGAACAGGGGACCTCCCGCAGCTGTGTTATAATTTGAGAATCCTGGTAAGTTTTAACTGACACCCCACCTACCTCAAGGAAAAAGTTGTGAATATGGATGAGATGAAGGAGTTGAGGGACGAAATGAGGATCGAGAGGGTGCTCGCAGAAGGGTAGTAGAACGGCACGGTAAAATGAAGGGGACAAGGATGAGAGTTGGAGCGGAAAGAGGGAAGGACTAAAAACAACAGTGGATGGTGAAATTTCAAGAATACCAGTAGTAGTCAAAAATGTTGCTATATCTGTGGTTCGTTGCGTTTGTTGGGCTTGACTCTGACGTTTCACACTGACTTTGATCATTTGTTTAATTGAGTCACTGTTGCAAGGCGGTCGCTTTAACACTGCGTGGACACTTCAAACCAACCGCTGGGCCTGTCATCCTATCGAAACCTTGTCGTTTGAGAGCAAACTATCGTGGTTCGTGAGACACAGATTACCAAAAGGTAAAATAGTGCCTTCATTGCAGGTGCTGAAATGGACTCCTGATTTACTTGTTGAGGAAATATAAAGAGGAAAATAATTAATCCGGTACTCTTTTCTCGAAGCGTCTTCCACAAGCATTTTGGATGTCGTAGCAATAATAATAGCAGAAACAAAATCGGAATAATGAGCGAAGCGGACGACTTATCTGCTGACTTCGGCAAACGCAATACCTTAGCTGCAGTCCACCTGAGGCTTGAGTTCCCCAATCATAAGGGTTCTTGTCACTTTACTCGGGAGACAGTTCCAGTCGGTCATAACTGTTAGGTCGAAGGGATTTCCTAGCAAGCGTTCCTGGATTCTCTTCGTCATTAACTTCGATGAGAGCTGTTATGACCGTACCGTCGATGTGGTATAACGGCAGTAGAGTCATACCCTGAAGGTCAATAAACCCATCGAGGATCTCACAAGCTTCGATTAGGTCGCCTTTGCACCTCATGCTCTCTAGCGGGAACTAATCCAGTGCCTCTAGTCTCTGTTTTTAGGCAAAGCCCGTCAAATTGGTAAACCAGGTAGTGAAGCTTCGCTGAACCTGAATAAGCAATCTGATGTCCTTCACCAAGAAGGATCATGAAACATGGATTCAATATTCCAAGTGTGGCCAAAAGAACGTGGTGGAGAGATACTACTTCCCTGATCGGAAGTTGCCCGATATTGTTGCCCCAAGATCCTTAGCCGTTGTCACTCTGGCTATTTAAATGCGCTGATCTGCCTCTCCAAATTACATGGTCCGTTTGGGGTCCCTACTATCCACTAGGTGAATGCGATTGTTGGCACTATGTGGCAGGTCTCAGACCGTTGTCCAGTGATATACGAGGCTGCACAGAACCTGTCGCTAGGGAACCAGCCCACTCTGCGTTGACCACAGACGAAAAGCTGGCTTTTTTCAGACTCGAAACAAGATTTCTATTGATAGCATTAACAGCACAAGCCAAAAAAATGAGCCCTGTCGCTCAGCCAGCTGTCTTCGCAGGACAACCTGCCCTCCACCTTGACTTGGGAATCCTAAACAGTTATGGACCTGTGGACCCACCGGATGGTTTAGGGAGACAAGTCAGTAACATTCAACTTCAATAACAAGAAACAGAGATTAAGTGAGCTGAATGTCTTTTAGAAGTCGAGGTATCATCCTCCTATTTTATCTCTTGCCCCAACCTTCGGGAAACCTCATCCAAGACACGGACAGGGTTTGACAAGCAGGGTTTCTGGCAAGCGAACCAATGCTGGTTCGGCTCGATCATTCTGTGGACATTCCCATGACTGGCTATTTTGTCTCTTGAAACCATCTTAACTTTCACCAATGCCACAGTTGAACTAACGGGCTTGTAGTTGAGACGAGCTTCTCTGTCTACAACTTTCTTGGTTGCAGTGACCGCTGCCCTGAGAAACCGTCTTTGAGGGATGCATTGGAAGCGCAGCCAGTGGCTGTGTCAGGAGCTTTGCCAAGATCTGGACGATTACTGGATATATACCATCAGATCCCACTGTTTTAAGCCCAACCCAGTTACTTAGAACCTTAAGTATTCCACTTACTGTAATAGCTTCTCTAACAATTAGGACACAGCCTTAGTGAAGTTCGGTGGTATGTCTGATGTCCCATTATCCAGAGCAGAGGGGATTCTGCCTTCTCATGGTTGTTGAAGGCTGCTCGACCTTGCGCATTCCTTGCATTTCCAAAGACCATCCTTATAGCTGCTTCTTACTGGACGTATTCATAATAAATCCTTCGGTTAGTTTCTCCATTTATTTCTACGAGCTCCTCCTATTTCCTTCTACTCTCCTTCTATGGTTGCCGTAATCCTTCCCGCTAAAAAGATGGAGGTAGCATCCGTAACCAACTATCTTCCATTAATCAGCTCAAGCGGATTTCTTCCTCCGGATGAGTACCTCTCTGGGAGGACAAAATTTTCCCGGAAGTATACGACCGGCTTCGCAGTTGTTGCCTCTCATCAGGTATGCTTAGCCGATACTACTCTATCCAATCATCTCCGTACTTAAATATTCCACAGTTGATTTACAGCTGTTATCTCATTTGAGTAGTTTGGCGGGTGCATGGATAGAGAATCCATTTTTGAAATCACAAGGTGATTGTTCGAAAGTGGAGTGCTTAACTATAGGGATGATAGGGCAGGACAGTACCGAATGCGCATATTTGATGAGCATCAACAACTGCGAAACCGGAGGTATGCTTCCCGAGAAACTTTGTCCTCTCATCCAAACACATTACCGTAATAATTATATCAGAAATCAAAACACGAGACCATGTGTCCTCATCGTGACTGTTGTCCTTGAATGTGCGACGAAATACCTTTCAGAGCTTCACCTCATGATTCTAAAAATGGGCACTCCCTTTGCGTGCTTTGGAATGTGAAGGAATTTAGTGAGCCCTTGATGCGAGTTCCACAGTCTTTGGTCACCACAAAATGAAAGTAATCAGAGAAGGGAGAAGCGAGTGTAAACAGTATGGGCCATCGAAATACAAGGTAGTGACATGATGCAGCAAGTCCAAAGCAATAAATGCTTGAGCCACATGCATTGCTGCCCAACAAGGTTCATAGGTTTGCCAGTAGGTCTCAGGAAATGTAGCTCGCCTAGAGTTCCTTATCGTCAATGCGAGGTACAGATCTCTAGATCTCTCTCAGTCTGACTTTCTAGCGCAGAATACCAATGATCAGATTTTCCATCAATCACTCTTTTCCTGAGCTGAGTATTTACTAGTGCAAAATTTACTATCGTTTATTCGAATAAATTATGAATTGAACGCTGTTTTTCATTTCTTTATCAACTCTGCAGATGCGGTTTTTTACTTTCTTCGCTCGCTGCGCCGAATCGCGTCATGGTGTAGCGCGGTTCATTTCACTTCAGGTCAGGTCCGGTCAGTTCAGGTCCTAGGACTTGCGGCTTTACCGTACCCGGTAAATTCCGGTCCTCTCTCATTAAAGAGCCTCAGACGAATCCCCCTGCTTTGCTGCAGTGAGTATTCCGGTATGATCATTTGGATTGTTCATCGCATACAAGCAGACTGCAGGGTGTATTCTCCTAGAACCTCGCAGCTAGTTGTTAATTACTGTACGTACAACATATCTAGTTCTTCGGTGTTGTTGACGTGTACGAGAACAAAGCGGACGAAGAGGAAATTTTCGAGCAAGTGAAGGTTCCAAAAAGAGATAGAGGAGCGTTACAGTTACTGTGGTGGCCACTAGAGGACCTGTCGAATGAAGCCGAAGAATATCAGATGACTATCCACCATCTAGGAGCTACTACGTCATAATTCTGTGCCAGCTATGCATTTTTCTAGTCCAAGTGTGATTTTGGGGAAGATTACGAACAGTACTTTATGACTGCATTCCCTGCCGCTGGTTTATAAGCCAGTGAGGTTCGGCTTCCTCATCTGAGCAGCTGTTCTCAGACGGCATTAGGGGTTCAGTGAGCTAGGCAGAAGGATGTCTTCTCGTTTCAATCTGAATTGCTTGATCGGCAGTTGACAAGAAGAGACACAATAACAAAAAATTTGCTTCTTATTCGGTCCAAGAGACCAATGGCCCTACTGTGCCTTCCGACCAAACAGTTGTTAAAAAGGTCATGCAATGCGAAGACTGGCAGGGATCTGCATCTCGACCCTGGGCAAAATGGTCAGTGTTCGTGCTTTTTATGGACTTAACTGAAATTTCTAGGAATTTTAGAAACGATTATAAGAAGTAGTTGAACTGAAGGAGCTGCATATATTCTGAGATGCGCTGGAGTCCAGATATAGGGTCGTCGAATATGTGTGGTAAGCATCACTGTACAAGCCGGCCTACGGTATGCCATTGTTCGGTAAGTCTTGAGGTGCACACATCAAACCCGTGTCTATACCGCAACAAGAGCTTTTTGTAGTAGTCTTGATAATCAAGTTCACAGAGGTAGGAAATAAAGGTTTGCCTAACTTGATCAGTGCGACTTGGTATTGGATAGAACTGAATAATAATTTGTACTACTTAAGGAATACAGGTAGGCTCTCTTGTGCATTTATAGCCAACCGCCTAGCAATCATCAGCCAATATAATGTTGTGTCGCATTGGTGACATGTGCGGTTGGAAGACAGTAGTGCGGATTTGGGCTTAGAGCTCAACGAGTTATCTGAATTAGTGAACACGGAACTGTATTTACCTTCCTCAGCCTCGTGTTTTCACGTCACTCTGGGTGGTCCAAACTTATGAAGGCTGTTACTTGGATTATTCAAAATCAAGTTATCCACTTCGAGATTAGCTTCCGGTGACGATGGATGAGAGAATGTTTTCTGACTCCTGTAGTAAGAGGAAAGTAGCTGTCCAGGAATCGACCTATGGGCCATTCAGAAAACATCATACAAGACATGGCCCCGTCAAGCTTCGTGATCATCCATGTTGAGGAACCCCAACTGGTCAGGATCACGGTGAACAAGTACAACAAAAGCTCATTGTGATTGGTCGACTTGTGTTCTACCAATTATTTTCTTCGATTCATTATATTTCCACACATTTTTCTGCAACACAATAAGCATGCCATTTCGCAGCCTTGACCTTCTTGCCGTTTCTGGTTGCTCACTTCTGGTTTGGAGCGATTTCAATATCTTACTTCAGTTAGATTGATAGGAAGGGTACAATTGACTTCCCATAATGGAGCTGCTTACACTCAGAGATGTGAAGAAAGAGAACCAGGCTTCTCGAAATGAGTACTATGGTGTTGTATCTAGATGAGTTGATAAAATTTCCCCGGAAGCATACCACCGTTTTTTGGATTTTGCCGCTCATTAGGTATGCGTAGCCAGTAATCCTCTGCCCAGCTATCTCTATAATTACGCAATCCACAGTTGACTTACAGCTGTACTCTCATTTGAATCGTAGGGAGCGTGCATGGACAGTCTTTGGAGGAATCTATTGGTATTCGGCAGATTTTGACAATGTTTTTGAGATGATCCAAAAGTAAAAAGTCTTTGGCACCGGCAGGATTCCAACCCACGCATGGTTGCCTCCCTCGCTTTAGTACCACGAGTGCCCCATCTGCTTAGCTGGAATTTTCCTCCATGCGTGCTTCATACGATCTAAGTAAGATTGCAGCTGAGAACCAGACTGCATTCTTCTTGATTGTTGGAGGCCGTTCATTCCACTTGCTGATTAAGAACCTTGCATATCCGAGAGCTCTTGCTACCTCTAAATTCGAAGAGATGAAGGCTCTATTATTAGACAACGTTGTTCATATCCCTTCCAAAGAGACAGAGAGGGACACATTCCATTCAGTCGTCCGTGATTCGAGCATGAATTTCCACAAATTCTTTTTTATGCTACAGACGAAGGCTGCGAGTTGTAAGCTCATGGATCAGTTGGAAACCAAAATAAGTAACCGAGTAAATACTTTTGTGAATCACCCGAAGCTGCAGAGAAAGCTGTTACTGAAACCAGAGATGACACTTTTTGAGGCTCGGTCAAAGTTTGAGCAGTTCGATCATGCTTCCGAAGCGACGGCTGGACTTTCGGTGTTGCATTGTCAAACGATTCCGTCCTGTATACCAAGCTGTTCTAATCGAAAACCTGAACAGAATCCAGAGAACTAGGCGACTCCTGAGCACAAAACAGTGCAGATAGAACGTTGCTTTTTGTGTGACGCTTTCCATCTCCGACCCAGCTGCTGCTTCCGTAGTACACCACGCGATTCCTGTGGGAAGACAGGCTACATCCTCATGTTGTGTCGTCTATCTAGATACAATATGGCAAAAGTGACCCCGGTACATACATTGAAAATTGCGAGTGATTTCAACCACTTTCTGTACAAAATACTCCTATTCCTTTTGTGGATACGGCGAGTTCAGAGTCTATTGTCCCCAAGGCAGTATTTGACTTGATCTAGCCCAGTGTATCCATAAAACCCACCTCAATGCGTACCCACGATATTACAGGTTATAGCCTTTCTCTGCGTTGATGGTTCGATTTAAAAGCGAGTATGTTCCGATAGGATTCTGGATGTCAGCAGGCAGTTCATCTTTTCTGCTCCGTGCCGTTTACTAACGCGACTAGGTTGTCTATCGAAGCGTCAGCCGATAACCTCACAAGTCGAAACTGGGTTTGAATGCCCTCCGTGCATTGTACAAATCGGTAAACCCCAAGACAATATAAGAAACACCGTTGGGTCACCTTATTCTCCAGAATTTGATTGCGCAATATTCTAACAATATAGACATAATGATAGTCAATAGTGAAGGTGGGATTGATCTGGTTACTGCATCCAGGAAGCTTGTCCGAACAAACAGACTTCCGAGAAAGGGTTCACTTAAACGAACTTTCAACTCACAGAAGAAGCCAAACCTGTGCAAATAGACCAACCTACAAGAATGACCAAAAGAAACAGGAATTCCTGTCCTAGTACTATTCACAGAATATTCTTTTACCTTCGAGTTCCTCTGCTAAGCCGGTTTTCCTAATTTACCAAAAATACCTGACCAGTTGAGTATATTGTTCTATTCACGCAGATGCAATAAAAGCTTAGCGATACATAAATTGTCCTATGTTCAGCATATAAGTTCCCGAAATGAGATGTCGATTAGGAAATTGTTTGCCTAACAAGAATTTCATTATAAAATTAAGTTTGCCTTTTTCTCTATTTTCACCACTAGTGTTCTTTGTGTCTAGGGCATAGACATGTCAAGTATCTTTCCAAATCTCGTGAGCCGTAACAATAGTAATTTTTAAATTCATTGTTCACAGCGTGTATTATCATCCAACGGCGGCTTTTGGGCTTACCGAGAACGATCAGATCGATGGAAAATAACTTATGATGTAACTGAGAATTTGCCACGTCATCTGGCTTCTGTGATATACAAAGTGAACTGGGTTGAGAAATTAAGTGCACGGTGATACATCGATCACCAAGCACACTCGTATTTCATGCTGTCATGTAAAACACGTGACCACTACATTGTATGTTCGCTTGCGTATGGCCGTCAGTTGAAATGAATTCATGTGGCTCATTCATCCCTTTTAGCTACTGCATGCACTTGTCGCACGTGCATCATTCTCCACCAATAATACAATGATAATAATCTCTCAATTTTCTTGTTTATTGTGCAATAATGCACAAAGATTCTGAAAGCAGACTGCGACCAGTCAGAGACCATCGAATGGAGAAACGAGCGGCGGTGAATGAAGTCGTACCCGCAACGTCTTAGTTCAAATTCCACGACGATCTGTTGATCTCCTCGGATGGCCTAATTTCCACAGGCAAAATTTAAAATCATACACACTCACTCCATCAGGGTGACTCACGCGCACAACTAATGACTGTTCTCTCTATAAGAAATGTACTTCTGTGCGCGATAGGAATGAGAATCCGAATTCCTATTAAGTAATTTCTCTCCTTGCAAATCAGTTCATGTCAACAGAAAGAGATCTCACAAGTTGATTACTTCAATACATCTGTAGTCATCGAACTTGTAGCTGAGAGAGGATGTACCACACGTATTCACTCGATGGCACATCCTAATACACTGATTTTTTTTGCATATACCTTCGTTTTATTTTGCCCTTTTATATACACATGTTTAGCGCACACCGGGTGCACCAAAATGTCCAGCATAAATAATTCGCTTTCGACACCGACTGGCAATGATGTGTAAGCATACGTGTGATTTTTTCCCAGATATTCACCAAATTTAAATAAAAGCTTTCGTGTTCTTCATGTTTAACACCTATTAACTGCAGCCCAAAACTTATAAACACAACAATACTGCTTTCTAATGGTGCACGTGGTAACCGTCATGCGAGTTAACCAAGCAACCCCCTTAGCTATGCTTTCATCAAACCCAGCAAGACTCAACCAATCACGTGCACTCCGAACCATGTAATTGCTTCTTCCATATTCAACCGAATCGTACTGCGATAGTCCAATACATCAATTCCCAATACAACTTATCATGCCGTATCAACGCTCAACTCAACCTTGAAAGCCAAGGACGCTCTGTACTATCCTCTCATCCCTGTTAGAAATCATCAGTTGTGCACCTCCAGCGCACTCAAGATTGGCCTACCAACTCCGTACCATCAAAAGATTGGTTTGAGAAACTATCACACTGATTTGCGAAATTATAGCATACATTCGGAAAATTATAAGTTTGATTTGATAACAAAACACAAAGGTTGCTTTTGGCATCGGTAAAGTGCATATCTGGCGAACACAGCTTGACGAACAAGCTCGTTCTCAGTGATTCATATTCATGCCATTACATCACAATATATTTCGGCAAGTTTGGGGGTGAAACATATTAGACAGGCAGGGATTGATAAAAGACTAGAAACAAAGCTGTTAGAAGTTTTATCCTTGAGACCAAAGTTCTGTTGTCCAAGCAATCAGAGCAAACAACTAGATCTGGAAGTGGAATTTGAGAACATTTATGTTCAACTTTCGGGTCCACTGCCATCGTCACAGCTGGGGCTACAGAACCTTTAATCCACATTAGTGAATACATGTTGTCAGTACCATACAGCTAATCGGTCACCAAGAGGATTACTGAGGACAGCTCATACGTAACGTTTTAGAGAACTGAAAAAGAATAATGACATCATCATATCAAAGCCGGACAAGGGAACAGGTATAGTGCTTCTCAACAGGTCAGAATATATTGCGAAAAAGGAAACCATTTCGGATGACATAGTTAAATTCGCGAAAATGGTCACTGGAAAAGATAAGACACCACAAGTAGATAAGTCTCTGTCTAACTAGCTGCTAGGTTTGAAGCAAAAAGATACGATAGACTCCGCCACATTTGAACGGATACGCCCTACGGGAACAACCATTCCCAGATTGTGCGGACAGTCGATTGGAGTCCCCTTAAAGCCTATCCTCGACATGTGTATTCCACCATACCATGCGGTAGCCAAGTGGTTGTCAAGGATGATGGAACAGGTAAGATAGACAATGTCAAAGCACAGCCACAAAGGCACATTTGAATCCATAAACTGCATGAAAGATCTAAACGTAAAAGAACACCGGATGCTTTCATTAGACCTCAGTTCACTTTTTACGAGCCTCCCATCAGGTGAAACCATTGATTACCTGTGTGACTATATTGAAAGCAACAAGACTGAGACAGGTACTCCCCTAGAAAATTTGAAACACTTGCTGTAACCCTGCACGCACAATGTTCAGTTTATATTTAACAATTAGATCTATCACTAAAAGGATGGAGCAGCAAAGGGGTCCCCACTCGGACCACTACTTGCGGATGTTTTTATGGCAAAGTTAGAAAACGACAAGCTGAAATCTTCAATTCGAAACCGTGTTGTATACGAACGCTAGGTAGATGACATTTTGTGTGTAACTGATACATCAGACCGTACTAGCCAACTGCTAGACAGTTGTACCTCAACTCATACAAACTTACATTGCACAATAGAAACAGAGTCAGAAAATACAATCGTCTTCCTCGACTTTCGGATGAGTCGCAGTGAAGACGGCTCAGTCAGTCGGTCAGCACACAAAAAGGTGAAATGGAGTGGACAATAAATTCACTTTCACAGCTTTGTGCCTCTCAAGATTAAAAAGAACCTAGTTCGATGCCTCACAAACAAGGCAAGAAGAATATGCGGTGTGAAGAACCTTCATCCAAAACGGCTACACGGATAGGCTAGTTGAGACGATGATGCAAATTAAGATGGAACTCTAAAGAAGTTTGGAGTAAAAGAAAGCCGATACACACCTTTTTGCCACTGAAGCGTGACAAGTTGGCAAATATTGTGCCTAGAAGATTGTCAGGGGTAATCAGCAAAAGGTTCTACGCTGCCAAGCTCAGGGTTCTGTTCAAATCCCGGTCGGTAGTGCTTTTGTGGTTGAAAGACAAAGTGCCTGATTCTGCAGCCTCTTTCCATGTTTATTCGGTCACTTGTACCTGTGGAACAATGTATATCGGCCGCACGACCAGGCGTTTGTCTGAAGGCATCCGCGAACACCACTCTGCAAGGTTAAACACTCGAGCAGTTAAGTCACTCACTAGCACTGTCGTTTCACACATTGCTTAAACTAATCACACAGTAAAAGTGGCTGAGGCCTTCCGCGCGCTGTATAAGGTTCGGGGTCAGCAATCAAGACAGGAGAAATGTCGCATACTAGGCACAGGTGATGCAGTCAGGATCCACCTCCACAACCTCCCTGTATGTGCTCAAAAACACTTTGTGTGTGCTCTATAGCTGACCTGGCCCTCCCTCCACCCTACAACAGGCCGTAGACCAGCAGAAAACTGACAAAAAACAAGAAAAACAATACACTTCAGGTCTTGATTTATCCCCGGAATACAAGTTCTTCCCCCGCCTCCTTTTCTTTTTAACTTTTAATTTTTTACCAATTCCTATTTCTCTGATTGGTTCCATCCTTTAACCTGTCGTAGTATATTGTGACGTAATGGCATGGTTATGAATCACTGAAAACTGCGTTCTCCAAATGTGTTCACCGAGAATTTCCCGACAAAGTGCATATCATTGGCCAACTAGCCACAAGCTTTTCCGGCCGACGATTGATTGCTGTCTTTGCACTCTTTTTCCGTGCAAAAATGGCACAGACTTCAGTTGTGAGTCTTGTCCCGCTGGCTGGAGGAAGTCGATCAGTGAGGTCATGTGATCTGAGCCAGAGAACCGAACTGTCCTCAGCCTAACAGCGGGAACAACGGCGAGTCGCGTAAAACTCTTTTAGACTTGCAAGAAAATTTCGATTAGCTAGTAAGCGGGATTGTGGTGCTGGTCTCTGATTGACATTAGCATTCTGTTTATAGGAGGGACCTTTGAAAGCGACCGCGCTGTATCTTTGCAGCATCAGAAGTACACCATTTTCCGTGGATTTTTTGACCAATGCTCGTTATCTTATTAATTTGAAGGCCGCTAATGCTGTGGTACTCGTGTAATTTCTTGAAATCTTTAGATGTCACCGCTGATACGGACTATTTTGTAAATTATGGTAACAAAGTTCGGAATAGGTTCAAACGGATTATCAAAAGACGAGATGGGACTGTAAGGAAGTGTCGTGCAGGCTGGTAAGTTGGTCTTCGACAATGCAGTGCCGGGGAAACTCAGATTCTCGTGATCTTAACGAGCGATATCCGTTCTTTATTAGGAAAAATCAAAAAAATTTCAGCCGTCACACAGAAGAAGAAGTGTAGAAGTGCAGAAGTTATTATGTTACAAGAATCTTGGTTACGCAAAGATATACCCGATGGAAGTATTTATCTGGATAATTTCAGTTCGTACCGAGCCCATTGTCCCACAGGTGCTCCCAGTCGTGGAGGAGGTGTCATCACTGACGTTGACAACAAGTGGAACAAGTCAACAAAATCTGATCTTTACGTACTCAATCGAAAAGATTAGCCGTCATTTCAGAGACTATAAGCCACATTTTCTGAGTAGATTCTGCTCGATACTCATCGAGAACATTTACTTGGCACATAGTACATCACATTCTGAGTAAAACGTGTTTTCTGATCGTTTGTCTACCTCTGTAGTTGCACAACTGAGTGAATCCCTTTGAGTACTTTTCGGTGACTTTAACAGGCATGACGTTAATTTTCTTAACAGGCTTGGCTTGATAAATTTTATACTTTTTTCCACCAGGCTTGACGCACAACTAGACTTGGTTTTACGAACAGACCGCAGCTGTCCAGTGTTCATAAACGTGCACCTCTGAGCACTGTATCTCGGACAAATGTCCGACAGTGTACAGTAAGACCAACCGGTGCACTATGTTCAGAAGACCATCCAGAAACACGAAGCAGAGTAACTGTTCACCCGACAACCTGGCCAAGTTAAGGGCCCCGGTTACCTCAACCGATTTTTCTGTGTTTCCAAACCCTAGCCGTTCTATCTTCTGTGAATACGTCACCGATTACTTTAACGTTTGCTTTATTCATTGTTGCCCATTAAAACTGTCAACGTACAAACTGATCGACATCCTTCACCAATACTTAAGTAATTGCAAAGAAAGGAAGATCAGGCTCACAAAAGTGGACACAGAACGCAAGTCAAAAACTAAACAACTTAAACAGATCTGAAGTTAAAAGCCTGAAAAAGTAGTGCATAGATGTCATCTTAGAAAACGGCATTTGTCGTGGCATGCGGAAAGCTATAAAAGACATGTGAGGCAGTAACTCAAGAAACAAAAATGCGAACATTGATGTTGAAAAACTCAACTCTGATTTCGGCTGATTATCGCAGTCTACTTCCATGGTAGTCTTCCACTACTCATCTCAGCCACCAGCAATCGAACCCGCTGTGGTCTTTTCAACAATACTGCAAAGTGAAGATAAACTAAGCTCCTCGTCCAGATGAGCAATCATCTGTTGGGCTGCTGGACTTTTCGTCGCCGGACATTTGGTCGAATGGACATTTAGTCACCAGACATTTGAATGATTGAGTTACTCTATATTTACTTAAATCAGTCAAATGTCAAACTCTTAGAAAGTAGCAGAAACCCAATCCAAAACCTTTTTTTCATTGGTTTTCAACCTGGAAATGTAGTACCTCCAAAGTGCCACAGTCGGTATAATGCTCTCCATTATCTCTCAAACCAACCTCAGTCTCACAAAAGTAGCACCCGATTCGTTAAGACGAGGCCAGTGATGAATCCTGTTTTGCCTGCTTCATGTGATTGTTAAGGTGAGTCATTTTGACCACATAATGAGGTAGTCAAGTGGATCAAGTGTCTATCACCTCAAAAAGGACAAAGGAGGGAATTCCAGATTCACGAAGCACTGTCGTGGTAGACCGTACTGTCGTTTCAGCTGACCCAAGTTTCAAGCCTTGGGCTTTAGGGATTCCAATGTGAAGCAGTTGCAAAGTCACTAAAGTCGAAAGAATTTGACTGTGATGCAAGTGCATGACAGCGAAGCTCGAGCTTTTTCACTTACCGATTCGTGATCAATGTATGCCTTTATAACTCTGGATTACCAGGTGGTAACTACAACTCCCGAGAACGGTCAATTTGACAGGCTACTTCTAATCCAATTTCTGAGGGTGTGACATCTGACAGACTTAAATGAATATGGCGTAATTCAGTCATACAAATATCTGGCGACCAATGTCTATTCGACCAAATGTCCAGCTACCAAATGTTCGGGCACGCATCACTTGTACTCAAGGAATGTGCTGACTCCATCCCGGCTCCGCTGGCCACTATCATCAGTCACTGTCTAGCAAGCGGAAAATCCCTGAAATTTGGAGACCAGCCAAGAAGACGCCTGTCCCCAAGAAAGAACCCCAGGAAACAACGCCCCATCACCTACACTTCTGTGATGCTCAGATTTTTCGAGAAGCTTTTATTACCGTGGGTTAACCTGAGATCTGCTGGAGAAGACACACACCAGTTTGCTTATTGTGTTCCACTCTCGACGTTGTGGCCTACATGGTTCACTCAATTACTTCGGCTTTGCAAAATCCGGAGCAAGCAATCAAGACTTGTCAAGAGTCGCATCTAAGCCACATCCAAAGCCATGAGTATTCATCTCTACAATCCTCTCTTGTGTGCTCAAAAACAATTTGCGCAAGTACTGAAACGTCCTTCGCCGACTTCTTGTTCCCGAACACGTGTGTAACCACTCGAACATTTTTCACTGATATCAATTTCACAAGCGTACACACGCAAGAGCACAGACAGATTTGGATGACCATTCCTCTTGGTTGTTTTGAGTCATGTGTAATGGTATATATTGGTATGAGTTCGAATATCTGAAAACGAGCTTGTTCGCCAGGCTGTTTTGTTTCAAATACAAGACTGCCAGAATGGTGTCAGAATGGTTGTCTTAATCGATCAGTATTGCCCAGTACGCAACCAGTAAGTGGTGTTGACTCGAAAGTCTTCAGGGTGATTTCAGACTACTTCACAGATCGAAGACTTTTCACTTGTCTCAGCGGCCAAAGCCATCTTCTGTTCCATTTGCCTTTGGTGTATTACAGGAAGCAATCCCTCCCCCCCCCATTTTTTACTTTTCTTTGTAAGTTAAACAACTTCGAATCCAGTCTACATTAATTGGCTACAAATTCGCCGGAAAGGTAGTTTCAAGATGTGAACTGCCGGCACCCGAACGAACTTCGCAAATTCAGATCCAACCAAACAAAATTGTTGTCTATCCCGCATCCCGCTGCCCTGCACTGAATGCCGTCAGTTGTTAGGATGTGATATTTTCCTCGCTTTCTGATGAACCACACAGAGCCCTCACAAACAGAGTTTCTCTCCTATCTGCGAACAACGAACCCGAACCAATATCACCAACCGTTGAACATCTTGGAGTTACACTATCCCATAATCTTTCATGGTCCATGCTTGCTCAAAAGACTTTTTGTAACGTTAGAAAATTGTCGTTTTTCCCTCTCTCATTCTAAGATTATTTCGAGTCCTGAATCAGTTAATTTTTGAATTGGTGACTGTCTGTTTTCTCCCACACTGGTAGTACTGCTCCCCAGCCATTTCCTCTGGCCTATCAAAAAAAGATTTTAACTTGATAATAAGATCTATAAAACACATCTCTAAGTGCAGTGGCATATCCAGAGTTACACTTGTTGATACTATCACTGATACACACTTCCATGCTTGTGGTCAGTTTACTTCCGAAATGGTTTTAGACATACACCATCCTCTACACAACGAACTTCCGAAAGTTGTGTCCACAACACGTACACGCTCAAAGTTCAAATTTCTATTTGCTCGCACTTCTACATATCGCAATTCTGTTTCGCCGTATCAGGCTCACCTGCTTGTTGATCCGGTGAAAACCACCAAATATCTACGAACGTGCTTAATTGGATGAAAATGACCACAATTTATACGTATTTCCCGATTCCGTTTTTCTGTATCCACAGATATGGTGTAAATGCTAAAAACCCACCCGATCGGGTGCATAAAGCTACTACTGACTTGAGTTAATGCAGAGATAAAAATATTAAAATTATTATAACTAAAAGAACGGCTTCGCACTACCCTGTGTTGGGTGCCAGCTGGTTAGATTTTTAATTCCCAACCAATATACCTGGTGTGAGGGTAAGGTCTGACACATCTTTCGATGGACGATCTAGTCCCACTGACAGACAGTGCGTCAGCACCAGCCCCTACCGAGCCCACAAAACTACGACCGGCAGGACAGCCGATCGATGGCGGGATTCGATAGACGCGACGAATCTTGCCAGTGACCTTCAAGCCTCAAGGAGTGGTCGTCCCCACCAGTCGGACCAAAGCGCTGTGTGCAGCGAGTGGGCGCGCATGAAGACAACCTATATATTCTTTGTTTTTCACTAATAGAATGACGTGATTCCTAATCAGAAGCGAGCTCTCTTGAGGGTTAGTGAGGCGGAATAAAAAACCTGGAAACGAATTTCCCACGAAAATTATTCATACATACATATATATGTGGAGAATATTTGCAATATGCTTGATTTGATATTGTCATTGGGATATATCGTCCGTTCTCCCCACAAAATGCATCCTGAGGATCAGCAGAAGAGAACATATCCAATTAGACGTAGACCACACAATCTCCCATTCAAATGCAAAAGCCTTTGTACCGTTTCAGGTGACGTGTATTTTTAGCCCCTAGTCAGTACATTTTATTTGAATAAATAGAAACGTAATGCATCCATCTTTCCGGATAAAAAAATACAGGAAACGGAGTAAGCATTAGGTAGAAAGCGGTGGAATGTCCCGCGGAAAATGGTGATGCACGTGCCCGTCTTTGACGGTGCCACTGTTTTCCGGCTCGTTAAAATACCTGAGCCATTAATATCGAATATGCTCCTCCACTCCATGTCTTACGGTCTAGTTTCTGGCTATCCCTAACAGTCCAGTGCGCCTTTGAGACTATCAGGTATACACCTCCATGGTATTCACACGCAAAATTGTGATTAAAAAATACAAAAAGATGCCAGCTCACTCGCAGGCGACGACAATCATGAATGTTGGGACTGTTGACATTCGACTCAACTAATGGATCTGAAATCGTTATGAAACTTTCAATTCCTAAGGTTTCTTAGTGAATTAGCTCTGAATTTAGAAAGACGGTGATTAAAAAAATGCGGCAAACTGTTTTCATACTTAGATCACTGAGTATCCTTCACGCAGTCGGTCTGTACTAAAAAAAAGCCAACTGCTGCAAGTTGTTAACATTTTGCCTGCATTTTTAGTGACCATCTTTCTGAAAGTTATACAAAATGGTGTTGGCAAGTAAAAAAAAACGGTTATAAAATACTTGGACCCTGTTTATCCAAAAATAAGACACTGTATTTTTCCGTTTTTTTATCCAAAAGACGCACAGGGTCTTATTTCTGAGGATGTTTATTATTTTTCTGGACAAAAATCCCAAAAGACAAAAACATGTTTCATTTTCTCGTGTAAAATAAATGACTTCAAATAAAAACCCGTTTTTAATAGAGAAAATTTTATTTGCTAATTTTATTTATTTAAAAGGAATCATTTCGTACTCTTTTGCGATTTGGTCAAAAATGATCTTACCCCGAGCTTTAGTCTTTATTCCTTTCAAATTCATTTCATTGCGATAACCCATATTCAATAATAGAACTTTCCTCAAATGAACACATTTTGTCCAGGCGCCCTGCTCGTAGTGCATTGACAACGGAACCGTCGATAGTCTTATTCCATGATTTCTCCAGCAGATTCACTTCTTGAGGGTTAGATTTGGCAAACTGTTCACGCTGATATATCTACATTTTATGTTCAATATACTCATCCACTTCCATCCACAAACAAACATGGAATGAATTTCAGTAGTAGGAGACTGGGTTTGATTAGCAAGTATTTCATTATGTAGCATCAAAGCTTAACAATACTTTTATAGTTTTCAATGGTACGGCTTATTTATGATTAAGAACTGCGATTATTCCCGTCCTAACATAGTCAAGAAGATTGTCTCAGTAATGATCGAAATCCCAGCTACTCCGTATAAGAATGTGCGCATCATTCTTCAGATCTACCTGTTCAGCCATTTTGCTATCGACTCGATGGTGCTGAGCGCTTAAAAGTATGTCTATTGGTTGTGTACCACGTGTGTGATTTGCAAGAGCACAAGAGAAGGAAAATCTCTATGAGCGGAGGCCCAGTAATTGTATCAAAAGGCACCATTACTTACATTAAACGAACAACAAGATGGCGGCCTCCAGTCTGGCCGTTACAGCTGAAAGAATGTTTGAAGATGGCAAGCTAAACAGCGTCGATGTCCGTCCATGAGTGCGACAAGTCTCACGACAGAGGTCTGTACCATCTGTACACGGAAAGACCGTAGAAAGACAGCGGTCAGCCATCGGCCAGAGATGCTTGTGGCTAGTCGATCGATGAAATGCACTTTACGGATGCAGCAAGCAACCATTGTGTTTGGTTCTCAATCTAAACTTATAGTTTTCCAAATCTATGTCATAATTTCGCAAATCACTGTGACTGTTTCTCGGGCTAATCTTAAAGTGGTGTAGGGAGAAATCTTTTCTGCCTGCGATGCTGCTCCATTTACCGGTAAAATACAATGAACATGTAGGTTGTTGGTTCACGAACTCAGTCGTGGCACGCAACGCACTGTTCCGACCGGTATGGGCGACCAAGCCTCGAGACTTAAACGTCGCTGACAGGACCCATCTCTCATTTCCTCGATCCAAGCCCTCGATCGGTTATCCTGCCGTTCGTAGTTTCGTGGGCTCAAGCTTTAGGCTCGGTACAGCACAGGTACTGACTGCCAACATTACTTGGCTGTCTACTAAAGGTGAGTTAACACACAGCGCACTATCACTGGGACTCTAACCCGAAGTGAATGGTTGGGAGTCAAACACCTAACCGCGAACTTTTCTGGGCTGGCCCTCAGCGGTTCGCTGAACATATACAGTACATGAATAGTACCCTAAGTCATTGGCTTTGAATGGCAACAGCCGGTTGCGTCATAGCGATTGACTCCTGTATTGGATGGCTTGTCTGATAACGTTCTTATTGCGTTTGGGGCTCGTAGTTCAGGGTTTGCATATATGTCCGAAATATGGTCTCATCTCAATCAGCTATGAAGCTTTCTTAATCGGAACTCCATGCTAACTGATCGGGTTGCGTTATTTTACTAGCCTTTTTCAAGAAAGCAAAAGATTAGAGCATGTCGGAGGTCTTGCAATCAAAATGCTTCCCATTCGACCAAATCGCCGTAAACTGAACGCAAATGGTCGCACGTCTCTCTTGTTCAAGCAATCATGCATCAAACTTCGTGATCATATTTCACCCGTATCATGAACATCTAGTGACACACGGCCCCTACAAACAAAAATTCCAGTTACTGAACCGAGTAGCCTGCAATGAAGTACACTCAAGAATGTAATGATCTGCACAAGCTTTTTCGGGGAATCAAACCTCGGAGCCTTTCCCTCATACGACCTCGCAGCCATAGTCTCACCAGACATTTTTGTTCAAGCTTTTTTTGTAAAGGTATGGTTACTCTCAGGATTGTGTAACTTGACTCATCACCATTTCGGAATATCAGGGGATTAACCTGTAGTAGATGGTAAAGTTATCAGCCCATTGGTCGGTTTATTGATTACAATCCTCTTGAAGATGTTTAGTTTCCGCGGAATAACATCATCCTTGGACACACAGAGCTTGGCTTCGTGATCAATTTAAGTAGTAGGCATTTCGATTGGGCACTGGACATTTCATTGTATAGTATCAAAATCTCAACTCTCCACTGGAACCAAGTAAACACAGTACGGCCGTTTCTTTCTTGCTAGAAAGCATCAGAACTGTAGATCAGCCGAAGCCCCACATGGACCCGAACATGAAGCCAATGACAGTGCGCCAAAAAAACAACCACTAACATAACAGGGCTATTTCTCAACCATTTTTCAGCACCTGAGGAACACCCGCTGGTGTGCCAGTTAGTTTTTACTGGGTCTTAATCATGTCAGTACATCACAGTATGTGTGACAAGATGCACACACGGTTCAGTCAACCAAGTGAGTGTTACGGACCAGTGTTCAATTTTAGTATGTCAATTTTAGTATTGCCTAGACCGGATGTGAACGGTCCAGGCGGTTAATCACATTTGCGAGTGGCGTTGTGTTATCACCTGAACAGACACACTCGGGGTCGATATAAAGCCAGAAGTCAGTCAAGTTCTCCGCAAAATTGTGCATCTGTAACGGAGGAGGAGCGAAAGCTACATTCTAGGTCTTCTCAGGGAAACACAGTCACCCGGCGATACGGGAGGAACAGTGACCACATTCAAGATGGCCGATTGGTCAGAGCAGAGATCAAAGGAAATGACCCATAAGATTAACGAACGAGAGTGGTCCTAACATAAGTTTTGACTACTGAAATAATATTCGGTAGTGAAACACAGGAAACGGAATAGAACGAATGGAGTGCTAAATACTGATTATCTCATGCCTATCGTGTTGGCTTTTGGAAGGTGTGGGACATGCCGCTGAGTAGCTAGTGGGACGATTTAGACTAAGTGCATGCACAAGTTGCTTCTCAGTGCACAAAAGGGGTTGTGAAAGTGAACCCTGACCGCTTCCGCCGTGTGCATATGCGACTTATCACCAATCTGGACAACCGACCTCGGACTTGAAACAGGGGATGAAAAGCTTGATCCACATACGTAGTATAGATAGTCTCGGCTAGGTGTAAAACGACTGGGCTAGTAACTGACTTAAATAATCCAGTCCTCAACCACCCTGGGTGGTGCTCACGGAAGCGTTCAGACAGACGTCTGGCATGTATACATATTTTTACAGGAACAGGTGAAGCACTACACACAAAACCAGGCTATAGAATCAGGTACTTGACCTTCTAACCAGAAACAAGCCAGTTGTCTACATGTAAACAAAACACGTAGTCTAGCAGCATAGAATTTCTTGCTGATAATTCTTGATGGTCTTCTGTGAGCCATATCCGTCAGTGGGTCATCTTTCAATGGCAGAGAGATGGGCATTGGCTTCGCCTTAACTACCGCCGTCTTTGAAGTTTCTGTGTCCATCTGCATCATTCGATGGATCAAAATATTCCTTATATCCTTTTTGACTAAACATGTTGCACATCTCAGGAAGTTCTTCTTCGATAGCTTCTTCGGTGCTTATCCTCTTTGTGCTGCTCGTTAGACACGTTATTAGGTTTATTTTTAACGTAAGTGGTACGAAGCTACGGAAGTGGATTTACGGTCCATTACATTTTGGTTTTCTGTGCACTGACCATCTATTGAGCCATGTTCTCAACCAGTCAGAGATACTTCTAAGGAGACTATTCGGTTGTCTGATTCGGATTCTGGTGTGAAGCACAAGATTGCGTGTTCCAAGTTGAAGTTGTTTAGTAATTGAGCTCTGTTGATAGAGTGATCTATAATACATACAGTATCATATACGTGTGGCCTGTAAATCCGAAATTTGTAGATCGATAACCCAACGGAATCAGTGACAGGTCCGAGACCGTTCGAAAACTTACAAACCAGGCAGGAGATAATCCGTTCAAATCTGGTCTGCATATAAATATGTGCCATAATGGAAGAGAACACTGAAAACCAGCTTGTTCGCCAAAGTTTGTTTTCCAAATTAACTTCGGGGAGGGGGGGGATTTTTCATTCCACTTGAGCAGAAAGAAGACTCCGTTGTTTGATTTTAACCGGCGCACGTTATAAAGTCCTTCCGGCACTGATTTTTCAAAGATAACACCGGTCACATGCACTGTGGCCCGCATATTTGAGGGTCTTTCTCTCCGTAACAGACGTAGTTGAAAAAAGGTCAAACTGCTTCCTTAGTTTCTTGCGGTGAGTTGAACGTTGATAGTGCATGATGAATCACTTTACTACTAGATAAATCTCTGTGTAAGGTACTTGAGCGTAATCCAGACTGCTTACACTCGACCGAGTTCGACTTGCTGATTATTTGCAATACCGATTTTTATTGGGTGATGAAATATTTTCGTTTTTAAACATGTTAATTGCACCATGATTACATTGACAGATAAAATAAGCATCTTGTGCGCAAGCATGGCAAACACCTGGATTCAGTAACTACAGGCCCACCCAAATGTCTGGCGATGAAAAAAATCATACATCACTTATAAGCAATGGTTTTCGATTCCATCTTGGTGTTCCCCAAAGTGATTTCTAATATAAAAAGCTAATTGTGTAGAATTATTCGTTTTATTTACTTGTATTTTTAAGGAGAAAAAAAATGAAGGCTTGACATTTCGAGGGCTACAACAAACACTTAAAAAGCGGTTCTATTTGTTCCAGGTAACCAGGTAGGCCTCAAATGTACTAGTAAGTACCCTGCTTAAATGCTGATAGTAACTTACGCTACATCATTACGTCATTTTGGAGAACAAATATTTAAGCACAACTGAGATCTCATCTGAAGTGACGCCTTAATTTGACTTTGTCAGCTGCCCAGTAAAGTTTCCTGAGTCCATCCATCATATTCTGTATCAAGTTGACTACCACTGACTTGGTGATGCTGCTAAACTGCACACATTTCCAAGAAGCAATCAATAGCTTCATAAAATAGATGGCCTTGAATCTTTTGTACCACACCCTATGGCAGTTTACTTCTATACTTACATTTAGCTATATCACGAAAGATAGAACTTTGTCAGGCGGTCACCACAGTTCATCGATATTTCTATTCTGATTAAATCGTTGTTTAGTGTGATCAGACAAATATGAGTGACTGAGGTACGTGACACAAAAACCATGAGTTTAGCCAAACCCATTTTCACCTGAATATTCAGATAACTTAGAGACTATATGAAAGGCACCCGACCAAGCTGATGCCTAGGTTGAACCTGAGAAAATATAAAATATTCAGGGAACCTGATCAATTTAAAACCCTGAATATTTGTGGTGGTTCAGTGAGCATTTAACAGGATGCTGCGCGGTACAGCTTCGTGGCCACATGCAATGTGAAGCTCCCAGTCAGTCAAAATCACGGTGAGTAGGTACAAGAAAAGCCCGCTGTGATTGGTTAACATATGACTCATCAATTATTTTCTTTGATTCAGCACATTTATTCAAATCAGTTATGCGGTGAAATTAGTCTGCAGTTCCGTAGCGGTCTGGTTATTTCGGTTTGCACACTTCGTGACTGGAGTGATTTCGGAACGTTGTCTCAGTTCAAGTACTGCGAGTAGCACGAAAATGCACTATGCATTATTCAAAAAGAACCTTCCTTATTGAAAGAAGAGTTTATAAAATGAACTTTCAATACTAGGCAGTTCAGGCCATCCATGATGAATGACCTGCGTATAGAAGCGGGTGCAAATATAACCTTAATAACTAAATTCGTTTTATAGTGTAATGTAGGTCAGCTCCGATAACTGAAAAGTCGGCTGATTACAAATATGTCCAAAAATCCTTGGTTAATGAATACCGGATGTCTATCTCAAATTCTGGGTAGAGCCCAATACTGCACTGATTGCAAATATAATCGATTCTCAGTCGTTCGAGAAATGTCAGAGAGAGAGAAGGAAAAATCTATCGAGCACGTCTTATACTACTCACGTTCTTCAGTATGGACCGAGTACGGTATTCCTGCAGAGTGGGTCAAAAGTCAGGTCAGGTAATAGCTGTTTTCAAAAGATCATATTCATACAGTCTTTCAAAAGTATATTGGAAAGATTGATAATCTGGATGAATTTAAACTGAATAACTGGTTGATTGATAGAATAAACGATTCAATGATTTGCAAGTGAGTAGTAGGAGATTAGATTTGTATATAATATGATTCATCATGCAGCTTGAACGCTCAACTCACCATTGAAAACCATGGAAGCACTGTACAGCTGTTTCATCCTTGTTGGGAATCATCAGCAGTGCACATCCACCGAGCCCCCACGGGGACTCGAACCCGGGGTGAACGATTGTGAATCGAACACCTTAACCACAAGGCTATCCGGGCTGGCTCTCAACGGTTTGTTGAACATCTACACTACATGATATAGCACCCTTCCGTCACTGGCTTTTGAACGGTAACAACCCGCTTCCCACACAGCGATCGACTCCTATGAACCGTTGAGAGCCAGCCCGGATAGCCTTGCGGTTAAGGTGTTCGATTCATAATCGTTCACCCCGGGTTCGAGTCCCCGTGGGGGCTCGGTGGATGTGCACTGCTGATGATTCCCAACAAGGATGAAACAGCTGTACAGTGCTTCCATGGTTTTCAATGGATTCAATGATTGTCTGAAAAATACCCATTGCATCATATAGAAGTCCAAATCGGTGAAACAATTGTTTTTCAGTAATTCATTCTCAAGCCATTTACAGATTACATAGTAGACATTAGACAAAAGATCATGAACATAGACATGGAATAAACACCAATCATGGGCAGGGGTTTGTCAGTCAAGTTATCCTTATCATGTGATTGGTTTATCTAGCTGACGCCTTCTAGGTAACCGGACGGTAGATTCATGCGGTCTTGTTCAATCTTGGGCCAAGGGAGTTGGAGTGCCCGGACCAAACGCTTTTGGGCGCACAGGTCAGGGGTCAACTTCCTTATTCCGATTGTCTCAGCTATCGCTAGAGTGCGCAACTGAACACCTTTACATTTGTTTGGGGGGACACGATAAAGAACTTTGAAAGCGGCTTCCGGATTCACCTGATGTCCAGTATCGACCAAATGCGCTAAGATTGCGCTATTTATCGATCCAGTTTGTCCTTGACTCAACCAGCGTGGATGATGCTCTTTAATCCGAGTTGATAGCTGTCGTGCCGTTCGACCTACATAAGATGCGTCACAAACACATCTGAAAGAGTATACGACCATTGATGAGGTCAGCATCGGCAGTCTATCCTTGTTCTGAATCTGGATTAGAGGAGCACCTCAGAACACACACCGTAGAGTGGCGGCATTGAAAGTATTTCGAATTTCTCTCCCCAGTCGACGGTTTAGGATTTCACTAACAATATCACCTTTAAATAGCAAACTAATATAAAGATCTTTCTTCCTTACGGTTTCCACGGTGATTTTTGGCACACTTTCGGTAAGATTTCTTTCGATAAACCGATCCGGGTAACTGTTCTCACGTAGGGTGTTTCTTATAAGCATTAATTCGTCATCTAAAGTCTCTACGGAACAAATTTTCCTCGCTCTGAAGGCCAGGCATTTTACTAAGTTTCGCTTCTGTTGCATACTAACAAAACTGTTGAAATTGGGATACTGGCCGCTCCACGTTTGTTTCCGGTGCACATTTCGCTGGATCCGACCATCCCCCATTCTCGTGAGAGTCACATCGAGAAATGGTAGTTGATTGTTTATTTCGCGTTCAGTTGTAAAGCGTATTGCTTTGTGTGCCCCATTAAATAATGTTTGCACAAAATCAAGGTCACAATCAACGTCAGTCACGCAAAATATGTCATCCACATAAAGATAGTAATGATCAAAGCTGTCAATTGTAGATTTCAGCTTGGTTCTTTCTAACTTCGCTAGGAATGCGTCGGCAAGAAATGGACCTAGTGGTGATCCCATAGCCACACCGTCCCGTTGTCTGTACAAAGTTCCATGAAATAGGAACTGAACATTAAATGTGCATCGAAGCAAGAGCTCGCGCAAACCTTCTAGTGGTAAACCGACGTTCATATTATTCTCTTTTATGTAGTTCACCACGAAGTCGATGGTTTCTGTTAGTGGTACATTCGTGAATAGAGACTCGACGTCAAGCGAAAACATTGTTTTGTCACTCATATTGACATCTTTTATTCGCTCTATGAAATCAAATGTGTCGTTGAGACTGTGTATAGCCATATGTTTTTTGATTGGTTCCAGTAATTCAGATAACCATCGAGCGACATTATGGTAGGGTGAATTTGTCATTGATAGGATGGGGCGAATCGGTGTCCCAGGTTTGTGGATCTTGGGGAGTCCGTACAGCCTGGGGATTGTAGATCCCGTGGGTCTTAGCTGCTCGTACAATTGGTTTGAAACAAAACCAGCATCCCTCATGTGTTTCAAAGTAGTTGTTATCTGGCGCTCAACCTGTTGAGTTGAGTCTGTCTCACCAGGACTAGTGCCGAATTTGGTTTCATCACTCAGAATTGCTGTGAGTTTTCCAATGTAGTCACATCTGTCCATCACCACTATCCCACTACCTTTGTCAGGTCTGCTCAGTAAGATATCTTTATTATTCAATGATTGATCGAAGGATTAACTGGTGAATCGACTGACGCAAAGTTTAGTAGATTGATTGATTGATTCATTTTAATTACTAAGAGATATTGACGTAAGTAGCATGGTGTTGTATCTGGATTTTCCCGGAAGCATACGACCGGTTTTGCAGTTGCTGCTGCTCGTCAGCTATGCGTATCTAGTACTCTCCTCCCCGGTCATCCCTATACTTGAGCACTTCATTTTCGAATAACCACCTCGTGATTCTAAAAATTGTCTATGCGTCCATACACGCTTCCGACGGATGAGCTAAGAGATATGCTTTCTTATTTGCAAACTGGTACATGTGTTGAGACCGTTGATGTTTTTGGCTACACTAGGACACGGAGAAATCAGACGAAACCCGTCAGAAGAACCAGAAGCCTAACGAATAAATCTGAGACCCCTTTGCCCAGGCTTGAACAGATAGATTACTTGGTTATTAGCAAAAATCCGGTTATCAAAAGATCGTTACTTTTGAAAGAATGATTTCTTCTTGATCCGCAATTTTGGAAACCGAATACGGAAGTTATGACTTGTAATGAACATTTGGGACATAAAGAACGAAGCAGTAACTCGCTGACAGACAAAGAAATGGTATGGTGCTTGCTTCATCATCTTTTGATGATCCCAGAAAACCCTCAAATATTGGAGTAGTATTTGAATGCGCCACCAAGTTCCACGTAAAGTCACTGAGTATATTTTACAGGGTTCGGACTTGACTGCGCCACTAATTGTTGTTTTATGCCGATTAGGGTTAGGTCTAGCGTCGGTTTCGATGGACTAAGTGTTTTTTTACAAACAAAAGTCTCAATGTAAAATAGGAACGCAGTTAGATTTTTGTGGTAGGATGAAAACCATCCATACAAAATAGTGATACAATATCGCATGCTGGCTCGCCCATTCAGTGAGGTTTTTTCGCACTTCTGCGCCAAATACGTCTTAAGAGAGACTGTCAAGGAGTACAGTAATTCATACAATCTTGAAGTCGTGGAAAGTGTCGCGACCGTTTCTACGTTTATGATTATCTTAGATCCTTTGATGGCAGGAACGCAACTATAAACCACTTTAATTATCTGATGCACTTGTTGCAGGTGGGTGGATATCATCGCAAGGAAAGGATATTCAGTGTCCCTCAGGCTCTTAAGGCTGTGCCGAAAAGCGAACTAGCGAGGAGCGGTCCTTAGCTGAATCAGTCGGTCCCACCAATGGAAAGCAGCTGAGGTGTGCTGCGGGAAGTCGAAGATGCATTCAGTTTTAGCTGAAAATTCCTGAACAATCCGTTATGTATCGAAATTACTATGGTAATAAGGAATACGCTGGGAGTGCACAACAGACACTGGTCCAGAATAAACAAACAAGTTCACATTTCATTTGCAATCGCCATACGATCCGCCATTAGTGGGGAAATTTCGCCATCCGTTTCCAGTTTAAACGACCCACTAGGTCTTGTTTTACCGTGGCTATTACCGGGGAAAATTCTTGCTACAAAGTCTGGGTTCATCCATGAGATCCCGACTATCGCAAGGATTGGAAGGGGTTCTTAGGTGGTTTGGCGAGGTCGGGAAACATAAATTCCACGACTTTCAAATCCGAAAGGACAGAACCAGAAGGTCGAATTCTATGCTTTCTCCGACGCGTTCGTGGTTTGCTATGGAACAGTAATTCATGGACTTTGGTGCGAAAAAGATGAACAATACATCAAAAGAATCGTTTTCGCCAACCCTTGTGTCTGTGTTTGTCTCGCGACTGAAATGAAGAGCCGCGGTTTTCGCATTTAAGGTCACACGTATCCTGAACAGATGCTCTACGCCTGGTATTTACTTTGCAGGGTTTTGCACTGTCTCCATGAAAGTACTGAACTTCATGATTCATGTAAAAGACCGTTTGGTATTTTCATTGCCAACCGAATGGCTATCATACTTGGAGGAATTGCAGTTGAACAATAACGATAATTACTATTGGCTGACACCCCGGGCTAATCAGTTCGCCTGGGGTTTAAAAAAGGTAAAATAACTTGGAACATAGACAGGTGGACCGGAAATCCCAAACACTAATAAGGACGACTGGCATAACTGCGTTAGCGATAATCAACGACATGTTTTCCTAACAAGCTTTAGCCAAAACCCGCAATTTTTTAGCCATAACCCACAATCCTTCACTCACGACTTACCATTGTTCAGCCACGACCCACCATTTTTAGCCTTGAATCACAACCTTCAGCCATGTCACTGAAAGCCAGTCAGGTCAAGAGCATAGGAATATAATGAAATCGAGAGATATTGGAATAATTTGTTTGTTCACAAAGGTTGGTGTTGCAAAGCTAACGGAGCAAATGAGAAAGTGTGACGATCATACGCTGTGCAGTTGACCGTGGTAGTGGTATCTAAGGTTGCACCGCAAATTGATTGGAGAAGGTTATGGTGAAACAAAATATGGGTTTGGTCCTTAAACATTTATCGGTACCACGGTCACTTGCACAGCGTATGATCTTCACACTTTCTCATTTGCTCCGTTAGCTTTGCAACACCAACCTTTGTGAAAAATAAATTGTTCCAATATCTCTCGATTTCATTATATTCCTATGCTCTTGATCTGACTGGCTTTCAGTGGCATGGCTGAAGGTTGTGATTCAAGGCTAAAAAAGGTGGGTCGTGGCTAAAGAATTTCGGGTTTTCGCTAAAGCTTTCTGGGAAAAAGTGTAGTAGTAGTAGTAATGGCGAAGAACCTGATGGCATCCATGCATACCAATATTGAAACTGGAAAGATGCTGCTGTATATTGTGACGAGAAACACCGAATGGCTTTGCCTGCTCACCCTCTTGCTACGAGTCTCTTTATTCCAATTTCACACGTCGTAGATAGCTACACTGATGTTAAACATCTACTGAATGTCCTACACCGATGATTTTGGATTGTAAAAGGAAAGAAAACCTTGAAAATGATAATTGGGCTTTGTATCTGCTGCTGTCGACCAACCGTTAGAACAGGGCAGAAACAGACGGTACCGAAAATTAGAGTTCAGGCCGGTTGGTGGACGTTTGGTAACAGTAGAGTCGACTACTTTGGACCAGTTTGGGTGAATCGCTGCAGGAGGAGCGGGAAAAGGATATGGTTGCATCGCAATTCGCATGAAGTCCAAGGCAATACACATAGAAGCAGTGTTTTCAGTGACCACCGATTCGTTCCTTAGGGCCCTCCAACGATTTGTTAATCGGAAAGGCTTGCCTTCTGGTATGTATTCCGACAACGGACCTAACTCCGCTTGGTTGACTGTCCTTTGGACTCTGCCATTCACGCACAAAACTCAGGCCATCCAATCAACCCTTCACACGGAAGCACCAGTCCAGAGTTTCTTTCTTGCTCATATCCTCCGCCGCACCAGGGATCGGAACCCTGGCTTTTTCACCTCGACGGCATGTATGTTACTACTCCGTCTCATCCCTCCCATCAGGCCTGATCCATATCACGGAGTAAAGGCTGTCCAGATGTTGTCCTCTAACTTGGTCGCGGCATAGCTGGAGTTACTTCCTTGGGTCAACTATCTAAATAAAGGTGAAATTGAGGACTGAATGTCACTGGAAAAAGTCCTGCGGCACGTTATCCTACCCTACTCTAGTCATCGTGAAAATGAATGGGAACCATTGATTTGATCCTTGATAGAAAAATCGGTGGGATTCAATGAACAACAAACGTCAGACGAGGAGATGCTGAACACTCTACTGACTGAAATGCGGGGGGGGGGAGGGATTTTGAGTAACCTTCTCTTGGCTTGAGTCTCCCTCGATGATGTTAAAGGGCTAGCGCTTACTCCAAAAAGTTAATTGTTGCTGGAGTCTAATAACTGTATCCAGATGCCAATAAGTTCACAGGGGAGCTACTTGCATAGTTGGAGACTAACAGACTATTTTGGTCGGAATGTTTTGGAGACGTCGGACGAGCGAACACTTACCGACGCTACAATCAAGGCAGAAGTGAATTTTCAAAGAGACAGCATTCATAGTTAGTGATGTTGTACGGTTGGCTTGAGAACACGTCCATAGAAACTGTTGGTCGCCGGGTGTTTTGGAGAAAGTTATCACGAGCTCGAATGGACGCGCAGGAACGATAAAGGTGAGAACCACTAATGCAGCACTCATCCTTGGTGTACTCAAGGAGTGCCTGTTCGAAGAGGATGCCGGAGAGCAGAATGAGAATAGATTAAAATCGTCTCCGTATCCAGATTTAACACCCGCCGACATTCCTCAACTTCTCCCACACCTGCGTTCAATGGATTTTTTTAATCACCATCTTTCTTGGTTCTGTCCTTAGTGCTCTTCGAAAAGCTTTTGTGAACATCTTTCCATGATCCACTTATTTTACTTATTTGTTGAGAAAAGCCCTTCGTCCTCCCAAGTCCTTTTATCCTACCCTCGTATCCTGCCATCTTATATGTCGTGTCATATACAGGTTTCGTTCATTCCGTTCCTGCTGACCTTCAGATATCATCTGTGCATTTGGAATTTGTTGCCACAAGCGCGTTCTACGTCTTCAGTTACTAAATCCCCGCTATAGACAGATTGTGAACGTGGCCAGTGCTGGCTTTTCATAACTTCCCTCTTTCCCACATTTCTGTTTTGTGGATTAATTCCGTGTCTCTTCACAGACTTACTAGTTGGATTCATTTTGGAACGTGGGCAACTATTCATAGGTAACCTTGCACAAGTGAATCATGACCGCCCGACTTACAGCAACTGGGGACGTCTAATACCAGCCTATAAGATGAGCTGATTGTGCACTGATGTTAGGGTCTAGGTAGGTTATGGTGAATAAATACCCCACATCCCCCCCATCCTTTGAACTTCGTTTCGTCTGGTGGAAGGATTTTGGTGGGCGGTATGACTCACGCACAAAAAGTCCCTACTGAATATTTTCACTTCTGTACCGATTATTCAAGAAACGCAACACCCCATTGAATGTTGTGTACTTTACAACACACAGCAGACAACACTTTTGAACGCTTTCTTACTTTTTTAGCGTAGCACATTGTCTGACTTCACCCAGGACTCTGCCATGGTGATCAAGTTTGCTCCGGAGCATCATCAAACTTCGGTTCTCTCTTGCTAATCGTTTTTGGTCGATTATTTGAGACTTGTGTACATTTTGTATGTTTATTCTTTGGTAACCCAGTACCGTAGGATTTCAGACCAATCTGTTTTTTACTTTGGCGTCCTATTTATTTGACTACGCATTACACGAATTTGGAATAAAGATTGACACTGCATGCAGCGTTCTTCCGTGGAGGCTGCATTTGCACGCACTGCGTTGATAAAGGAAACTCGGTGAGCCAGAGCTCAGTAAGTCCATAGGCAACCATCAACTCATATATATCGACAAAGATAGGCCGGGCGATCTACCTCTGAGTGAGTTACATGTACGTATGGAATATCCCCTTGATTTGAACTTGACCTATCAGATGATCTTAACCAAAGAAAGTTACTAATTAACGAAACATTACCTTTCTACTTCTCTGCTCAAGCTTCCAAATTGAGTTATTTGATCTTTGATCTTTTCCGAGACATTCCAAATTCGAAGACTTTCTCATTTATCTTTATGTTTTATAGTGTTTTTGTATTATTTTCTCAGGATGTTGGTCCATTAAACTTCCGGGGAGTTAGGTTGGTTGATGCACCCAAGAGGACAATAGAGTCTCATGGCTACGATCAGGGTTTGGTTGATTCATTTTTCACTTCTCGAGTGGGATTTCTTGCGTATCACGAGATGGTGAATGTGATTCAATTCAACTTGTTCATTGGCTGAACTTGTTGAAGATTATCAAACTTCCAAGAACTCCGTTGTGTCTGGTGGTTACTGTGTCCGGAATATGGATTTTATCTAGATTAAAAATGTGCCTTTTTTGATCCTAGTGTACGAATATCAAGAAGAATAGATCACGTATTCGTGTAGCTAGTTTGTGCTCATGCAATCACGTGGCCACCTTTTTCCCAGTTCGGCCGAAGTGGTATTGTTCGCAGTCCTTGCATTTCATCTTGTATATGAGGTTTCTTCTTTCGTCATTTTTGAGTTGCTTTTCCGGTCTTTCAAGATTCTTCTCATGGTTTTGGTCAGTTTGTGCGTAACTGTGATTCTTTCTTTTGGAGGAGCCTTGTGGCCATTCCGGATGGTTTTGATGTATGACAGTGCTATCCTTCGGTTCCGGTACGTTCCCTGACTTCGTTTGTTTCTGATTCGGTGTATGGCTCATCCAACGGTGTTTCCTGGATTCCTATTCCGTTGAAACTTATTGAAACGACACTTCTCTTCTAATGTTGTTTTACAATGAATTTCGGCCCTGCTGAGCTGAGTTCAAAAGCACTATTTTTGTGGTTCTTTGAATGATTACTGATGAAACTCAATATTTAGTCGGTGTGTGTTGGCTTCCCATATACAGAAATCTGCAGTGTGCCGTTGCAGTTTTCCTTTATCAGTACCTCCAGAAATGCTAGTTCTCCGTCTTGTCCATCCGCGTTGAGAATTTGATGTCACCGAAGATGTCGTTCATCCTAGTGTCCGATACCTACAAAGATATCGTCTACATGTCTGATCCAAATTTTTGGTTGAATCCTCGGCAATGCAAATTTCCCAAGGGCTTGCATTACAGCGTCTGCAATAAATCCGGATATCTGTTACCTGGTGGGAGTGCCTTTTATTTAGTCGGAGACAGTCCCATTAAATATGAGCCTTGTGTATAGATGTAGGTCCATCAGTACGCAGATTCTCTGTGTTTCCAAAGGTTGGTCAGGGCTGTGTCCTTGAAAACCACTTGACTGAGCTACAAGTAACACTGATTTTCAAAAGCATTGAGAACGAGGCTGATCAACTTTCACCTAAGTACAAACATCACAAAGGTAGGTTCCACCACAGTATCCCCGTGACCAAGACCACTGAAACGCCTAAACCATCAAATATGTTCGTCTTTTGCCAATATTACGAGACTCTGGGTTTCTGTTTGTACCAGTGATGGTATCTCATTAGCAACGCACAAAAGCTTTTGATAAGGCAGGGAAAAAGTAATTACAGCACATTTTGCTGTGGCCACAAACAGCCATGGAAAATGATTCCGAAACAGTGACACTATTGTCCGAAAAATGATATCTCTGGGTTATTGCATCTTTGGTGGAAAAAGCACTACATCTCACTATTTCTGACGCCATTCATAACGAAAATATCAGCTGATGTAAACAATGAATGTTTTAATCACCCTGGGTAAAGAACATTGCCCAAGCTTTGGCCATTTTTCCCTAATAACGTGAAATCTAAAAACTGTCCTCAGATGTCTTTCCAGCAGTTTTTATGTACCATGATTTTATGCATCCTTACCATGTCTGAAGTGGGAATTTGTAAAGTTGCAGGAAAATGATGCTGGATAAATTGAGCAAGCCAGTCCGTCCCACCACGTAGATGAAATGTGTGACGAACAAGAACTATTTCGGTAGAAACAATCTTTCATCGTATTTATGTCAAGAAAAGGAATACGAGCATTCCAGCGACGATTTTCAATCGAGAACTCCCTGGGACGTATTCTGGCGGATATTTGTGTTTGTCACTTGGCAAGTAAATTACGAGGCATTTCATGACTCGATCTCTGCTGCCGTTACGTTATTCATCAACAGTGAAAACAAACGTGATGCAGATAGATTATTTCTTCAGTTTAACAACGTCCATCGAAACTTCAAAATGACCCGTCCTGGGGTAGAGAGCAAACACTTTTTCTTTCTAGAAATAGCTATTCCTCGCCCACCAGACGGACTGATTAGTAGGTCACTCTACCCGGGGCAACTCATGGCCTGGACGACATCTATATTTCACGAAATTTGTGCCCATGAAATATAAGATCAGTCGTATTCGAACATTGTTTCATAGGCCATGCGAAATATGCATAGAAGACACATTGACTGATGCGTGTGAAAAACTAACCACAAAGCTACAGTTCAGTGGTTATGCAGCACAGTTTATTCTGAAGCACTTGGTAGGAAAGCTATCCAATACGAAGCTGCAAAGTGCATAGAGTTTCAAAGTCTTCCTACAACTACAATTCAAAGGTGACGACGTCAGTTAGCTAATTACTAAACGCTTGAATTCGGTCATCAAATGTACTTACTACCCAGCCGATCTGGTCAACGTCTTCACAAACACACGGACACTAGGCAAAATGAATGCTCAGTCGACAACATGGGTAGAACAGAGAGATAATTGAGTCATCAAATCAATGAACTTATTCCGGTGGGGCTTCGTTATCATCATTATCATCGTTCAGCTTTAAATAGCAGGGTAAGCACCACTGATCACTGCCTTTCTCGCAATGTTGCACGTAAAAATAGGCAGAAAGAATATACAAGGTGGTCAGGGGGTGTACCTACCCGGACGGGGAACGGAAATAACGCTATTGAAACAAAAGCACGGAATACAGTCTTACTGTACAAACGCAAGTTGGTCATTCTGGCTCGACAGAAAATGACAACACTGTCGTCACTGTTCGCGGTTCTGTCCCGCGTCCTTCAGTTTCACCACCCAACTGGATTAGGCATGCCATGATATTCTGATCGCTGAGCCTGACGTTTAGATCGCACACTTTCCATCACCAACTGAGATGACATGGCCAGTGCATATGCGTGGTTACGAAACTTTTGCGATCGAAGCTCCAAGCTTAGCAATCATAACGTCAAGGCAACCAACAACCTGAGCTACAACGAACACAAACATTTAAAACCATTAGCTGAGGGATCTTTTGGACTCCAACCGCGAAGACGCGAGGCAACCTACCTTTCTCAAGTTCGCCGAACATGTTCTTATTTTCCGTTGCCACGACATCTATTCAACTCCACTTGGTTTCTTCCACTCCCGATGAGGAACGGAAAACAGGAAACGGTACGGTGGACATGTGTTTACCACATGCAACACATGTGCCAACCAACGAAGTCTACTAAGCTGGATACGTTGTGATAGAATATTCCCCGAACTGGGACTTAGCACATCATTTCTAACCTCTGCGTTGCTCACCTGGTCATTCCATCTAATCTTAGCGATACCACGCAAACGTCGATGGTCGAAAACCTCAAGACCACGAACATCTTCCGCACTCAAAATTCATGTCTCGCAACCATACAACAAAACGGAACCCACCGCGGCACAGTTTACACGACCTTCCAACTTGGGCGAAATATAAGGTCGATACCACAAGTGCTTCAGTCTTACGAACATCGCACGAGCCTTGAATATACTTGTGCTCTCATCAGCTACCTTCTTTCTATCCGTCGTCAGGATGCTACCGAGATGAATGAAGTGGTCGGCGATTGTTAATGCCTCGCCCATCGAGCATCATTCTCGGGGTAGCTGATGTCCCGTCTTGCAACTGTAGAGAGCACATTGTAGGTAGCCATTTTGGTGTTCGATGAGAGTGGGTGTAGGATCTTGTAATACACTTACTCGGCTTCGGCTCATGAGGTTTCATTTTTGTGTTTTGCAGATTGTACTCTTGCAACCCCCATGGAAGACACTGGTCCCGCATAATACACAACATCACTTTAAACCTTGCCCGTGTTCCATGCATTCAAACTAGCAGACACGGTCGTCCACGTAATCTAGGTCTCACAGCTTCTCACTATTTGCTAGTCCGACGCCTACATCCTGAAGATTTCCAAAGGCATTCTCCATGATCTCATCGGATACGAAGTTAAACTGGAATGGTGAAATGGTACATCCTTTTCGAACACCGCTGGTCGCTTCGAAATGACTGGATAAATCACAGTACACCCCTACTCGTCCAGAAGTACGACAGTAAAACGATCTCAGCAGATTCACCAAATTCTGTGGCATTCCTTCTTGGTGAAGAGCACTGAAAACCGCTGTTCGGTCAACTGAATTGGAGGCAACTTTCAGGTCCAGGAAAACCATTTTTGTTGATCGATGGCTCGTGTGACGCTCCTCAAGTAATTGAAAAAAGTAAAAACCTGGTCGATGCATCCTCATTCTGGGCGGAATCCGGACCGCTGTTCGTGGGCATTCCCCTCGCAAGTCAATGTCAGACAGTTCAGTGAAATTGAGGCTAATAACTTGGTGACTATCGGAATTAAACAGATCCTACGACGACTACTACAGTCACTGCGTACTTCCTTCTTAAAAGTGAATGCTATCAATGGCTCGCCCTATAATGACGGAGTACCCTCCTTGATCCAAATATCGTGGATCAAGGTGGTGAATGATTTCGTCAAAGCATCTGCTCCCATAGTGAAAAGAACTGGGAGAAGTTCGTCGGGACCGGCTGCTTTCCCTCGCTTTAGTAGTCGAATGCATGATTCCACTTCCACTTCCGACGGAAGCTCTAGTAATGCGCCCCAAGGAATTGCAGTTGTTGACGTTGGGTTAATTACATTGGAGCGCGGCCAGCTAAACCGCTCCTTGAAGTATTCGGCTCAACGGTTGAGTCTTTCCTCTTTGCCACGAATAGGGTTCCCCTTTATATCGCATATTGTTTCACTGATCGGGGTCCGCCATCCACGGGTGTCGCGAAGATGTTTAAACAGTCTTTGACTGTTAATTGAAGCAGGTGCTATCTGCAGTTTTTCGGCCAACCTGACCCACCAATTTTCATGGTCATTCTTACGGCTTTTTGTAACACTTCTGAAGATGTTTTCCTATCTTATTCTTTTCACTATTTGAGAGCGGACATTTTCGCTTCATTAGACTCACTGACTCTTAAAAAATCCAGTGTGTTTGATGGACATCGGATCTAGGGCCGCGGGGGATACCTGCTGTCACATGTGTCACCCGTTTGATATGGGTCCAGTGAGGCTTCAAACGACGATAAATAATTAGTTCACAGTGATGACGTCATAAACGAAACCAAAAGCAAACAGACAAAACAATTACGCAATATTTGACTGAGCAGAAATACTGTTTTGTAACAGGCAACAACAGCTCACACAAAACACTACAAACACTGCAATGCGGGGGAAGGTGAGCGGACTGTCAGCTGACGCTATGCGCATGCATACACACACATACACGCACAAGCCCGCGTACGCGTACGCTCACACGAAACAGTGTTTGAACTGTCCGGTTATTCGCGAAGCCGCAATCGCTCATTTTGTATCGATTTACTTTTATCAATCTATTTTGCTAGACGTGACTGTATGTCGCGTTCATGTTCATTCAAAAAAAGACCTACTCAGTGATCGGGTGTTCTGTGCCTCCTAACAGCTGAGTCATAACAGTTATTTGGCGACGGGAAATGGCAGATCAATCTGAACTCGTCAAAATGTTACAGCAACAGCAAAAGGCAATTTCGGAACAACAGCGACAACAGACGAAGATGATAGAATTATTAACATCACGCTTCGGTTCTGGTAATGTCACAAGCGATGATCAATCGTCGGTAACGAAACTGAAAGAATCACTCGCGGCCAGCATTCAGGAATTCATTTACGACGCGGAAAATGGGATAACTTTCCCTTCGTGGTACAGACGATACGAAGATGTTTTTTTGGTTGACGGTGCATCTTTGGACGAGCAATCGAAAGTGCGTTTACTTATGCAGAAGCTGGGACCTACAGAACACACTCAGTATTGCAAGTACGTCCTGCCACATCATCCTCGAGATTTTCCGCCGAAGGAAACAGTGTCTAAGCTAAGCTCAATCTTCGGCGAAAGGTCGTCATTATTCAATATACGATACAACTGCCTCAAAATAGTCAGAAACTCAGCCGAAGAAATAGTCTCCTACGCTGATCGGGTCAACAAAGAATGTGAACGTTTTAAACTTAAAGAAATCACAGACGATCAATTCAAATCACTGATTTTCGTCGCTGGATTGACATCTCCAGATGATGCCGAACTGCGCACGACGCTGCTGGCAAAGCTAGACTCTTCAGAAAAACAGTCCGTGCAAGATCTAACTGCTGAATACATCAGACTCATAAACTTAAAACAAGATTCCACAATGATCCATCACGTATCACCGTCTACTGAAAATACGATTGTAGACAAAATAACTGGAAACACAGTTTCACAACTTCGCGAAACGCGTGCAATGACACCATTCCAACGACCGCCTTCTACTTGCTGGAACTGTGGAGAATGGCATTTTGTTCGATTTTTTCGTTACCGGACACATTTTTGTTAGGAGTGTGGATGTATGGGGCACAGAGAAGGATTTTGTGGGCGCTCACAAAACAGAAGACCAGTAAATAACTTCGGTGCATTTCGTCGCATCAGGCACCAGTCAAACGCCGTATTCGCAGCCACGAGCCCTTCACTTAACCAATTGCGGAAATACGTGACATTAACTGTGAATGGCCATCCAGTAACTCTGCAGCTGGACACGGCATCGGATATAACAATCATTTCACGCTCAACTTGGGTTGCTCTTGGGGAGCCCTCGTACAATGCTACAAACCGTGTTGCTCGAAATGCCACGGGTCAACGAATACCATTCCTTGGAGAGCTGGAATGTGAGTTTCATTTTCGTGACCGCTATGGTAATGGCATTTGTTATTTATCAACCACTGATAATTTAAATCTTCTCGGTATTGACTGGATTAATAAGCTTCAGTTATGGGATGTACCGTTCAGTTCCATTTGTGACTCAAATAACCCGACTTCACTGTCACGCTCGCTCTCACCAGACGTATACGACGTTGCGAATATTACCAACACTCCAACAGTTGAGGATATTCGGGAGAAGCGCGCCGAAATATTTCAGCCAGGCTTAGGGTTGTGCACCAAGGCTAAAGCGATCCTTCATCTAAAACCCGGGTCTAAACCATTCTTTCGCCCAAAACGGCCTGTTCCATATGCCGCTTTGCAATCCATAGATCAGGAACTTGAAAGACTGCAGACAGCAGAAGTACTTACACAAGTTAATTATTCCGCTTGGGCCGCACCAATTGTGGTGGTTAAGAAGACAGATGGTTCGGTTCGCATATGTGCCGATTTCTCCACTGGACTAAATGATTACCTAGAAACACATCAGTATCCACTACCGACCCCGGAAGATTTGTTTTCCAAACTTAACGGAGGTAAAATATTCTCAAAAATCGATTTATCTGATGCCTTCCTTCAGGTTGAAGTGGATTGCGCATGTAAAGAGTTGCTGACTATCAATAGCCATCGCGGTTTGTATCAATACAATAGATTGCCATTCGGAGTAAAGTGCCCTCCGGCCATATTCCAGCAGATCATTGACACAATGCTGACTGACCTTCCATTCGCACTGGCCTACATGGATGATATTGTCATTGTTAGTGAGTCTAGAGCTGAACATGTGCAACATTTGAACGAAGTATTACGTAAAATCCGACTTTTCGGATTCAAGTTACGTATCGCGAAATGCTCATTTTTCCTCCCAAGCATACAATTTCTCGGCTTTATCATTGATAAAAACGGACGACGCCCAGACCCCTCCAAGGTGGCACCTAATAATCAAATGCCCGCACCCAAAAACAAAGTGGAATTGCAATCTCTCCTCGGTCTTGTAAACTATTACAATAATTTCATTCCAAACATGCACAATATTATAGCCCCATTGAACGCCTTATTGAAACGGGATTCCGAATGGCGATGGTCAAAAGACTGTCAATCATCCCTTGACGAATTGAAGCGGTTGTTGACATCCACCCTGATGCTGACTCACTTTGAACCCTGTTTACCCATAATCGTCGCTGCAGACGCATCCGAATACGGCATTGGAACAGTGCTACTCCATAAATTTCCAGATGACTCAAAGAAGGCAGTGTCCCATGCCTCTCGGGCGCTCATAAACGCTGAACGAAATTACAGTCAGATAGAGAAAGAAGGCCTGGCGTTGGTATTCGCAGTTCAAAAATACCATAAATTTCTTCATGGTAGACGTTTTACCCTGTGTACTGATCACAAACCATTATTAGCCATTTTTGGTACAAAAAAGGCATTCCTCTTCATACCGCAAACCGACTACAACTATGGACAACGGTACTACTTGGTTATGACTTTGTGATTAAGTACATCCGCACAGACAGTTTCGGACATGCTGACGCATTATCTCGCCTAATACAAAGGAATTCAGCTGCTCAACCTGACGAAGACTTGGTAATATCCTCAGTTGAAGTTGATTCTGAAGTCAAGCAGGTGTTTCGTGAGTCAATCCGTAATCTGCCTGTCACATTCACTATGATACAAAGCGAAACTGAATCAGACCTTGATCTTCAGCGAATAATTCATTTTCTGAAAACTGGCTGGCCTTAAAATATCACCGATCATTACATCATGCAATGTTATCGTCGGAAAGATGCACTCACGGTAGTAGACGGGTGCCTAATGTTGTCTGGACGCATAGTGATTCCTAAGACGCTGCAAACCAGAGTGCTGAGGCAATTGCATGGTGGTCATCCGGGTATCACACGTATGAAAGCACTAGCTCGAAGTTATGCTTACTGGCCCAACATTGACAAGCAGGTTGAAGAGTACGTTAGATGTTGTGAAGATTGTTCAATTGCTGCTAAGGAGCCCATCGAGGTTCCGCTACACTCTTGGCCGTTACCCACAGGACCTTGAAAACAGGTTCATATCGACTTTGCAGATCCAATGGATCAATAGTATTTCATAGTAATAGTTGATTCTTACTCGAAATGGTCAGAAATATTTCCTATGAAAACTATCTCTTCTTCAAGCACCATTGTCGTCTTGAGACGACTTTTCGCTCAACTTGGGATTCCTGAAACCCTAGTTACGGATAACGGGGCCCAGTTTACCTCCATTGAGTTCACTAACTTCTGCCAACCCATGACAATTGAGCACGTACGGAGTCCAGTTTATCACCCTCAATCAAACGGTCAAGCGGAACGCTTTGTAGACACACTGAAACGGGCTTTCAAAAAGTTGCAAGGGGAAGGAAGCATACCAAAGATACTTGACAACTTCCTGATGACGTATCGCTCAACTCCTAACGCATCGGTCCCAAACAATGCCTCACCAGCAGAAGCCTTCCTTGGCAGACGCATGCGAATACAGTTAGATGCCATGTACCCTACGATCACATCAAGTTTTCGAAACGAACACATGGAAAGGCGCTTCAATAGATTTCACGGTGCAAGGCCACGCAGCTTCAGCAAAGGGGATCGTGTTTATGTTCTCGATTTTCGTCACCCTTCAAGACAATGGATGCCAGGAGTAATTGTTAGCCGACTGGGTAATGTGATATATGGTGTTCGGTTAGACAGTGGAACAGCCAAACGACATGTCAACCACATCAGGAGGCGTTACAGCGCGGCAGCGGTAGATGAGAAGAACGAGGTAGAACTACCGTTACATGTACTTTTGGATGCCTTTGCATTACCAGTGACAGAGAAGAAAACGGCATCAAGAGGGTCAATAAGTTCTGACTGTTTTACCGAGCAGCGATACTCAACGCGGTCCCGGTCTCCTATTAAAAGACTTTTCATTGATCCCTATAAAAAGTCTTACGAATCGACTTCTATTTGCGGGGGAAGGTTAGCGGACTGTCAACTGACGCTATGCGCATGCATACACACACACACACGCACAAGCCCGCGTACGCGTACGCTCACACGAAACAGTGTTTGAACTGTCCGGTTATTCGCGAAGCCGCAATCGCTCATTTTGTATCGATTTACTTTTATCGATCTATTTTTCTAGACGTGCCTGTATGTCGCGTTCATGTTCATTCAAAAAAGACCTACTCAGTGATCGGGTGTTCCGTGCCTCCTAACAGCTGAGTCATAAGATTAGGATATTTCGAGGCCCTAGCAGTACAGGTTTATAAGCCTAAATGTGCAAATTGTGTGAATGGCTTGTCAGTTTGGCCCTACCCTGGCAACCAAACATTTAATCCCCATCCCATCCTTGTTTGCTCTTATCATTTATCATTATTTCAATCTTATCTTAGTTTCACTGGTTATTTTACTGACTGTATAAGATTCACTTTGACCATAGCATTCACGTGTACAGATGCAGCGAGAGGGCTCAGGATACTCTGTGCAGACTTGTTTCCGAATTTGGTGTTTAACTTTGTGGCGGACGAAGATTGTTTCCAACCATCCGGATCATCGTGATACCCATTATTTTCTTCAGAATCTGGATCGTGATTCAACTCATCATCATTGTCATCGTTACAGCCTCCATCATCATCATCCCTTTGGTTCGGGTTTTTGTTTTTGCTTGCTTTGTTTAAGGTCTTTTCGTCTATCTTGTTTTGCACCACGGTTGGGGTGTACTGATACCACAACCTGATCCTACACAGTCATGTTACAAAGCCATCTGAACGGATAAACGTTCAAAATGATCCAGACCCAATGGCCTTACGAAACAGTATGTTGTTCTTTCATCAATGAATCTTTTTTGGTACATACTAACATTATGGTCTACCAAAGTCAAAAATATTCACCTTCGGTTCCACAAAATGGCGTTGGTTTGAAACATCTCCATCATTTTGGTTCTCGTGCGATAACAATGAAAGTTCTCTGACTGTCTGTGACGAAAATGGCTAGAAACAGCATTTTCGGTTGAAAAATGAATTTCTGCCCCGTGAGACTGTCGACACCGGTACAGATTATCTTCCTACGTTTAACGTTTTGACTGAAGGATGAATGATTTCTAGATGAAATAAAATCTCGTACTACTGAAAAAGGAACTTCTCGATTCCAATTCACAGCAATCCAATCTGTATTTTTCTGTTGATATGAAATAGGATGCGAAACAGAATCAGTTATGAAAAGTGCACATTGGAGCGCACGAATGAGCTTCGGGTCACGTGTGCATGAATGCATACAGACACAGACACACGCACGAAAACACACACACGCACACAAGGAGGAGGTGGCCAAGATAAAATCGGATCAATCAGGACACATCAGTCATTTTTCCTCGTCATGTTGAAGAATTCCGTTTTTGGTCAGTTCATACTTGACTTCATTTGCGTGTTTCCAGTGGGCCCAAAGGAAGCACACGAGGGCAGCACATGTGAATATGCCAAAAATCAGTAATTGCCACTGAAGTTGTAGGAAACCAGAATAGGCTGACGAGATGGCCGTGCAAATAGCCTGCAATGAACGAGGGATTTCGGTACAAGGAAAAAGCCCCGTGTCGTGATTTAAAGTCACCGTGGATTGAGGATCGAATTATGGTGAAGGAGAACGTGAGGTAAATTGTATCAAACTATCAGAGAAAAAAGGAAATCAACAGAGCTCGGTGAAAATAGACTGTAAACTGACAAGAATTTTCTCAAATTTCTGAATTAACAAGAATGGAAAACTATTTTATTTTGTAAATGTGCTTAAATTCAATGAGCTGTTATCTGTTCGCACTTTAGTCAATCAGTCTGCTCAAATTTATTGCATGGTGATTACATGGAATATAACATACAGAATGAAATTCCCAAGGTATTTGATCGAATCATGCAACGTGCAATATACGCACCAACAGGGGAGCTTTGATCAACTGCACAATGTCACTTTTGTCGAAAAAATGAGTTTTGTGAGCAGAGAACGTGAGTATAATTATGGTGCGACTCTATTTGTCTTAAAGCTGTTGTGTGACTCTTTACCACAGATAACACCAGGCATCGTTCACACTGCGCCCAAAGGTAAGTATCATAATACGCAACACTGTTTAGAGTTTTGAGAAATCGTCGACGTAGTGAGTTCACGAACTGACAAATTGATTGCAGTTTGGTGAACTGTTCGAAGGGACATTGTAATTTTCCACTTCTCGAAATAACCAGAATGGTTTCTTATCAATGGCAATCGGTTTCATGGTGTTTCAACCGAAGAAAATACACGAAATTGCACCATTTAGAGATAACTGCTTTTCAGCATAGCGGTGAATAGAAAAAATTGGAAACAATGATTTCCCGTCACAAATTTGAAAAGCGAACTCAGAAACATAGGTTTGCACAATATGTCTTGGACCATTTTTCTGCATTTGTACGTGTGCACACTGCAGTCAATGTGATTTTTCATATGATCAGTAGAATAACCAATGAAACTGAGACAAAACTGAAATGAACGAAATGTTACAAGAACGAGCAGGAATTGGGTGGAGATGGTACTAAATGTTAGGTCACCAGGGTAGGGCCAAACTGACAGGCCATTGTTTATTCTACTGATTATATAAAAAATCACATTGACTGAAGTATGCACGCGTACAGAGGCAGCGAAATGGTACAGGATATATTGGGAAAACCTATGTTTCTCGCTTCTATTTTCTAATAGAACAAAGATGATCCAATAGTCTTAAGGATATGCAATAGTGTTTAGCACCTTACTGATTCGATTCTTTTTTTCAATTAAAACGTCTTTTAAGGCTTTCTGAAAGTACTTTGATTTGACTGTCACACTCGCTAGCGCATGGTGACTCGTTCATATTTCGCCACTCAGTGAACGTTGACGACTACGGTCCAGCTCACTGTCGGTCATCGGATCAAGTTAAAACGAGTCTTTTGGATCCCAGTATGTTGGTTTTTTGGCTAACCCGATCACTATTGAAGGTATCATACCTCTAAATCACATGTCCCGTGAGGTACACAAAATTGATCAAAGCTTATCCAACGATTATACAGTGACTACCGGTTAGTTCCTCTTCTTAGGGGACAACCGTTATTGTTGATTAAGCGCATGCCACTGAATTAATATGGTTGGTTGGCTTCTTCTCCCTAATCGGGTGATTTCTTCCGCACCATTGTTATACTGCAAAAGATGTGCCTGGCATATCACCTGGCTGTCGACACTAATTTGGACGACAATAAAATCAACGAAGCGAAGCAGAACTATCTATTTGTGACATCGGTGTCCAGTCCGTAAGAAGGCAGTCGTCATCCAAGCGAGGATCTCATCAGGTGGTTTTTATGCCTTTTTCATCTTATTGCATTTAGTCCGTGTTAGGCAATCAAGTCTGTGATCGCTCTATGATTGACCACAATTGACTTCTGGGCGGTCAACTACTCACTACTCAGTGAGTAGCACGCTAACCCCACCACTCTAGGATACGGACAGGTATGCATGCAGGTGCGCATTTGCACACACACACACACACACACACACACACACACACACACACACATGTTCGTGGACTATGATAAAAGGATATCGTATTCAAACGAAGTGAGTCACTATGGCCCAGTCCAAGTTTCGCATGGAGTACATTCGCTTTAGTCATGCTGGCAATTCCCAGCAAAAGAAAAAAACAGTTAAACGGTGGTTGTCTTATGTTTCGATCAAAAATGATTTGTTTAGATTGTTTGAGTAACCATCGCATAACACACACACACCCACCTTTAAATGAACTTTCACAAACGTGGTTGATATGATTTCTTTTTCTGGGCATCCATTGTTAACATTTTAATGTGAACTGAGGACGGCTGGTCGTACTTGACCGGCGTTAGAAAGCGAGCGAGTTGCGCATGCGCTGAAAGTTTCATTTATGAGCGTCACGATCTAAGAGTGTGAAATGTGAGCCTCCATCGGTGAAGACTTGAAGAAACAGCAGTATCGCTGAAGTGAACTCAGTTCTTTTTTATCCGTTATGGGTAGTCCGTCAATACTGACGAATAACTGGGCCAGTCGCCGACTCGTTTAACTGAGCTGCCCGGTCAAACAACTCCTTATACCAACCGCCATCAGATGGCTGGTGTCTTGGGTTTTTTTACGTGAGCTAATACCCCTCTAAATATCTTTTTACGATTATTGGAGAAACCGAAGTAGACTATTCGGCTTCTGAAAAGGTTATCATACTTCGGCTTCAGAGAACTAGGAATACGCACCAGAGATTCGTGAAAACCTTAGTTCAGCGTATATTTCACTGACTGGGAAACGAATTCACACACAGAGGGATTGGGACATTCCGAAACTTTTTCTTCGATGATATGAAGGATTGAAAATGGTAGTTTAGGCATAACGTGCTGCTGGCAATGACAACTACCGATGGAGTTTATGCAGTCTACCCAGCTTCAGCGTAGTGGACAAAGAGGTTTTCTTTAACTAGCGCCAATGCGCACATTTTTGTTGTAGACTAAGGATTCTCCCATACATCCTTTCGTTGACTGACCGTATTCCAATTGTGCCGCCAAATTTCCTTCGGATCACGTGTCGGCATATGACCGTCGGCGGTGATCAAACAGTAATCGTAGTGAGCTTCCAACTCTTCTGTCCCGAGTTCGAATACTGCTTCCGCCACCGGACACTTTCGGCATCTGGCTGCCTCAAATGGGCGGCGACCTCCCTCCCGAAAGTTTGTACCATTATTATGTAACAAGGGGAACTAGGTAGAAAGATTAAAAGGTAAACTTATAAAAAGAGTGCAAACATTTGAAAGTAATCACAGTGCCTGTTACATGAGGTCAAATCCGTCCGGATAACTCATTGAGGTATGATTTTTATTCACAGGAAATAGTTATCCTCTTCCAGCTACACCGTGCCCGATGGAGCTAACTGTGCCAAGTTGAACATTCTCAAGAATCTAGCTGCCTTCTGTCTACCAAAGTAGACAGTGGGGGCAGGCAACAGAAATAACTAGTGAAATAGTTTGCCCCCGGTGTTCGATAACAAACTACACATCTCCAAGCATCGGCACTGCTAGCTTTCTGATCAGAGCAGACTGGATCAAAGGCTGTTACACATTGGTCACCCTATTTGTCAACCCTTTGTTGGAACTGACCGACTACTGAGCTAATCGATTGAGTTAAAGAACGAGAGAGAAATTAACTGACTCTCTGTCGTACCTCATTACTTTCCCGCGGATAAGAACAACTTTTCAAATTTGTCATCGTACAATATTAGCGCCCTGTTCGCTGAGGAAAAGAATGGAAGCACTGCCGTACGTCTGTTTCTTCCTTGTTAGCAATCACCAGTAGGGTACTTTTATCCAGGAGATCAACCACGGCGTGAACGACCGTGAGTCGAACAACCAACCATAAAGTTATCCGTGATAGTCCTCAAAAATCTGTTTTTCGTCAGCAGTGCACGAATAAGCCCCCTCGAATCTCTGGTGTCCTAAATTTAGCAGTTCGTTGACCCTGCACTGACCACTGTCTTGATGAACATCTTCTCTGTAGGAAGCCGAAAGGACGTCAAAAACATTGCTTTGTAAACAACCCACGGATCTTGACTACTTGATCTGTGTGAGTAGTAGGAGATTCAAAGTGATTATCAACTGATGCCCCGTGCAGTTATCATGCTCAACTCCATATTAATAACCAAGGAGGCTCTGTACAGCTGTTTCGTCCTTGACAGGAATCATCCAATAAAGACTCGAACTCAGAGCGGACGAAGTGAACGGTAATGTCAGTCCCATTAGGAACTGTGTTCGCGCTCCTTTGAATGCCTTATTGACAGATTACGACGATGAAAGTTAAGGTAATACAAAATTACTGTTTTGATGATTCCTAATTAACCAAAAGCACTGTCCATAAGGTCGTACCAAATTTGCTCTGAATATGTCACTAGTGAAAGATCCTTCGTATCTCACTACTTAGGACACTGCTTTTTTATTAGCCAAAGAATAAGAAATCATTTTTTGCTCCAGAACCGCCAGTGTGACTGGTTCTGACTGAATGGAACAGGCGCTTAACACATAGGTGGTAAGAGGCTCAAATATCCATCACTGATGATCACACTGGTGGTGGGGAGCAGTCCGCTGTCGTCCGACTCCTTGTCGCTCCTAATCTAATAGCCTCACTGTAAGTCTCAGGGTCAGGCTTCTGATTACCATACTTTATTGAGTGGGCCTTTGAGGCCATTTACCCCTGGTTCAAGCTTCAGATGGGTCTCAGTGGATACACAAGCATTTCATTGGGGATTCTTAGCAATCCGATGATAAGTTGAGCATCTATAACTTACGGTGAGTCATTTCAAAAATGATTGAGGTCTCTAACTACCTAAAATCTCCTCATATTACCTTAGTCGGCCCTTGAAATACTGGTGCCTGCAGACATTGTACTTACCGTGGTTCGAGACTGTTTTGTCACAAACCGAATCACTGTACACTCCTATCTTAGTAATTCCATTTCTCAGGAAAGCACGTAGATGATAACACCTTGCCTCAATCTTCCATCAATATTTTTAGGATCAAAAATGGCGTGAAGTTTATGCTCAGTCTGTGTGCACCTCTGTACATTCTCGAACGTGACCAAACAAAGCTGACTCACTTGTAGACACTTGTACATGGAAAATGCCACTGGCACGTCCATTCCCCGCGGGCCGTAGACGGAGCCAATCAGAGAACAGATTTGCGTGTTCCATACCGATCCCGAAACACCCAGAAAAAATGAAGCCAGCATGCAAAGACTGATGCTGTTCATAGAAGCAAGCCGAGAAGATAAGGCAATTATAGTGACGCCGTAAACTTCTGTGCGCTTCTTATACAACTATAAAAAAGTATTCAGTGCATCTCGAACTAACAAGGATCTATTTTTCCAACATTTTTCCCCCTCAAACTTCTTCGAATAATGATGTTTTTTTCTGGGATATGATACTCGTCATTCATTGTGGGTAGATGGACAAATCAGTCACAATCTGAAGGAGATATGAACGGAATATTTTTGGTTACGTTTGACGTCTCAATTCCACACTTCGAAACTGAGGTAATTCAACAAGTATCGGATAACACTGAGGTTTGCTCCGAATTGAACAACCTACAAAAAAATGACTACCAAATAAATTTTTCCAACAAATCCGGTCCAGCTGGTTACACAGGAGTTGTAAGTGCTAGAACCAGCATTTCTGGAAACCGAATAATAATTCACATAACCCTCGAGAGACAGCAGAACACGAAGAGATTCCTTAATAGAAAAGTGGTCTACCAGATCTTAAGGCTGAAGTTACCGAGCATCTTCATCCACTTGAAATTCGCCAGTTGCTTTAGCTGAATGAAAGATGGAAGCTTCCGTTTATATGTGAATTTTCACCATTGACCTATTTGGAAGTCCCGTTTTTTAGGATTTCCTCACTTCAAATGCGTTGGTTTCTCTAACCGTCTTACATGCCTATTTCTGTCACGACTAGATCCCGCACATGACAACGGAAATTCGTGGCCTGTGCTTGACTGCGTTTCAACCGTGAACAGGTTAAAAAGATCAACCGATAACAACTGATTTTTACTTCCGCATAAAATAAAAATGAAGTGAGGACCAATTTGATTCATCCACGCACTGGCTCTAGCGGTGTAGTCAACTGGACGGAACTAGGTGCTAGCTGTTTTTGATCAGGTTCAGGCAAATACGCTGGTGGTCCAAAGGTCATGATAGTGGAATCTGAACCGAGACTTGAAAGGACTGATTCCTGCTCCAGCCATTCACTTCCGCGTTTGTCATTTCTTTATTGGTCTAGGCCCAGATTCCCGAAGTGTAGATCATTGTCGCAAAATAGAAAAGGCCGTCAAAGGACTAATTTTTTTTTTGAAAAGCAAATAAGAACCAGAAAAACCCAGAGCTTTCTTGCAGCGTCCATGGGCTCATCATTGTGAGGAAGGTCTTAGGCACTCGGTGAAGGACTTATCTCTGAAAATGTCGGAACACGCAACATACACACCAAAACCAATTGGACTTCTAGTCGGTGAAAACGAAAATTGTATTCTGAAAATATCCAGATTTGAAACGAAATCCTAGGAGCACTATGATATGATTCATCGCGCAATATCTCTTCACAACTGCGGAGTTAAAGTCCACGGAGGCATTTTTTTTCAGTATTCAATGGTCTCCCTTCCACCTTTAGATGTTCGAATTTCCCTTTTGGCCATTGATAACAATGAACAAAATAGACTTCAGCAGAGAAAAAAACTACTCTGGATTGCCTTTTTGTAAATCTGTTTCAGCACCACCTCCGGTACTTCTTAACTGGGTCCCATATTGAACTGGAACAAGGAGTGTTTTGTTCCGTACCACTAGCTGTAGTGAGATAACTCTGCCTTCAAACCATCTCGTTTACTGTACAAAAACCAACCGTTTTTATATATCACTAGGTGAAAGCAATCAACGTCATGTTACGAAGCTCTTTGGTACAGTGCTCTTCCCTGAACCGGGGCTTTTGAATGGCTATGTAGTTCAAGTCTCCGACTGGCTGTTGCCTCTTGCGATCGGTTAAAACAACCGCTAGCTGCTGATTGTTTGACTCCACTCTGCTCGATAAGGGTGGCTGATCACGTCTGATTGGAATGTTTCGCTCCGTTTCGTCACCAACTGACCGAACCATCGACCCGCTTCGCTGGCCAGAGGTTTACCGCCGATTCGGACAGACGAATACGTGCTGTCTGTAAACGATACGTCAGCAACTATCCTTACAATGGGTATATCCCAGTAGCGCCTTCAGGTTAACCAAAAGGCAGGTTGGTCTTCAAAGAGCGGGTTTCTATCAACACTACGCAGCATTGTCACTGTGACGTCTAACCTCCGTATCGATCTAGTTTGCTTACTTGTGTTTATCCTGCTGCGTACAAACCGATCATCAGAGCTGAGTATGATGTATTGTCATTCAAAGGCCGCCTTCTACTTGATGAATTGTGCCATAAACTTATGTCGACACTGGGTTAGGTATTCTCTGTCGCACACTACCAAGTAGCTTCAACCAATAGAAGGAATGAACAGGGCAATCTCACATTTAGTCATCTGTCAATTTCTTTCTCCTGTACCATGAAGCATTTCTCTAGCTTTTGCGGTGAAAATTATATCGCCAGAATGAACAGATTTTCTAGAGGGACATCTGAAAACATTTCACAAAACTAAGAAATAAAATAAAAATATCCGGCCAATCAGTTAGTACGATAAAATTAGCCGAGTATGATCATGTAATATGATTATTTTCCTAGGGCCTTGCGATGGGACTCTGCGTTCAGCACGTCACTTACAAACATTTCACGTTTATTCGCGCACCAGTAGTCGGGTATAACCGAATAATTCTTATGGATTTATGTAGAACTATAGCTTTTCGGCCTTGTGCAACATAAGTAAATAAGAACTTCAGTACCACGCTGTCCGAGTGAACCGTGAGTGTAAATGTTGGTCACGATATTCCAAACGCTCTTCTGGAATCTACTTTCCTTCGAGTGCGTGTTGTTCACCACAGCAAACAAATATTCATTAACAAATATCGAAAAGTTTCAAATCTCTTCAGAGGAATTTCCTAGTTCATGTGGACGGCTAGTAGCTGTCTTTTATTTCGCCCAATGCTCGTTCTCGCTATTGCGAGTTTCTCAGCTGTCTACGGCTGCAGAAAGTGTTTCTCTATTGATGACTTATACGTGTTTGGCACGAAGGTTTCCTGGTCTTCCCTTGTTTACCGGTTAGGAAAAATTTGGGTAGGAACACTGACTAGCTGCAGTACAGAGCTGAGCAATGGCTGAATGAAGGCATATATGATTTGTTCCATTTAAATTGTTCTAAAATGGTAATACGAACAAAATTTTGTTTAGGCTATTCATGTTTAACATCAATATATAATGGTCAAAACGGTTTCCAGCTATATGAAGCTATTCTTGTTGCCTGCTACAAGAACTGGTCGTCTTCGGTCGGCATAGATCTATCACAAATATGGAGTGAATTGCCACTTTAGGGTCCAGGCGGAACTTCATGACTTGTTCTTGTGAGCAATCTTCGTGTGATTCAGAGAGTATTTATGCGAGGACTTGGGAGCGCGGCCCGTTGTGCTCCATGCACGTGGCCAGTAATATAGAAAAGAAGCGGTTAACCAGTTATCGTGAGGGCCGAAAAAAGCCGATAACTTGTAGTTCTAGTGACCAAATACTGGTTGTTTGAAGTTATTACCGGTAAACGCTGGCTCCGCTGATCAAAATCCACGGGCGACTGCTTTTTAGACATACCGAAGCGTTTAGCTACTATGAATGTTTTGAGTAGGCAATAAAAAATTCGAAAGTTTCTGAGTAAAATAAGAATTGTTGTGCTATTGATTTTCCTTATTCACAATTATTTTGGAGTTTATGTAGTTAGAACATGAGAACGGGAATGTACAAACCAAGCAAAACAACTTACTTGAGAGGTAGAAATCCAAGCAGCTCTGTGGCTTTTATTGGACTATCCAGTGGTAAAACGAGGATTAGAATCACTGCCCCAGCTAGACTACTCGTGAGCCCGAATAGACTGACCAATCCTGGTGAGGGTATCCAACGTCTGAGATGCATTAGTGTGCCACCTGACCGGTTGCCATCGAGCAGATACATTTGGGGGAAAACAATAAAAGAAGTTGAAAGTGAAATGCGGAATTGTTCCTGTATACTGTCGAGCAAGAATTGATTCTGTCTTTTTCAAACCAACGACTATCGGGATGTAGGCTTTCGAATGTTTCGGGACGAAAACTAAAACCTAGTAGCCGAACATTTTCAGAAGCATCGTTCAGAATACTGAAAATATCCGCCAAAAGAGTTCTACCCAGTCACGTTTACTACTGTCTGATACATGGAAGAGAAAACTTACTTACAATAAATTTTAACTCGTAAGTCAGGGTTCAACTTGAGGAGATTATAGCCCTGGAATCAATTTTAAGTAACCCACTCTTCTGAACCGAGTGCTGCTTCTATATACCCTTTAGTAACTAGTCTATCCGTCTAACATTACGTGCTTTATATAGCCATAAAACTACATTTCAATACAATTACAGACCTCCCTGTTGATTTTGATTCAGTGAAATTAGAACACTGTACTGAAGAAGCAAGTCTCAGTATTGTGAAGGTAGCTTGTTCAGCCTTTTAATTAGATATTCAAGTGTTTATACGGTCAAAGTACTTCTTTTTTACGCAAAATTCATTTGTTTGTCTGACTTTGTGCAGTACTGGGTCATTCAATAAAAAACTTGCAACCGTCGATTGCGCAATATTCCCGTCTTTCATGTACGTTTATAGGTTTTCGTCCTCAAGTGAAAATGCTTCAGTCAGGTACATTGGAGTGATGGGACCTTGTCATATATCAAGTCTAAATAGTAAAAAAAAATGTCAGCAGTTGTAAAACACGTATGATATCGAGCAATCTGTTCTTCACCAAATTCATCTACTGTTTAAAACAGTAGCATAAATATGGTAGGAAAGCACAATTACGATCCGTGTTTTACTATTTCGAAATAAGGTTTGCTAATCATAAGCGTACATGCGAAAGGGTGAGAATACCTTCCTCGTGGTAGAGAAATAGCCAGTGAACAAAGTGAATGCTTCTTTTTGTGGTCGGAAGGTCACAGGTATTTTCCAAATTACCTCGATGGCTTCATAGTACACCTGATTTCCCCTCCTATGAACTGCATTGCAGTTGCACTATCATGTCAATAATGATGATAATGATAAGTATATTTCTCGAAAATATCTACATAAGACGGTATCCACAATAGGAGAATGAACGTCTGACACGAAGTAACTACCAACAGGATAGAGGAGGGAGTAACTCGACAACTTCCCGCTTATTTTTTTGTTCAAAGTAAGGTCGGGAGAAAATGACAGATACGAGAGAAATGGAAGGAAACTTTGGGTAGCAACTAGAAACACGTGTAAAGCTAGGAGACATTGGGCACATACTTCTCACAAATAAAAAAAAATTGCGTTGATTGGCAAAAGCGTACAGAAATGGAGTAACAAAGTATTCTTTGCCTGGGAACTGAAATGACAGATGTGTGGTCAAGTCGCATTAGGAAACAATGTTGTATACTATTGATGGAGTGCGTATATTGATCGTAGATATGCACCCAGAATGTGTAGTTTGACGTGATGTTACGCACAGCATAGAATACTAGATATAACCCCCACAGAACTACAGCTATGAGTGGGAGAGAACATTCTGTGGATAAAGTGCAGGGGCTGCGTGCATAGGGAGACGAGTCATACATACGGGCGATACAGTTAAGGAGAAAAGTGTCGGTTGGGTCATGTTAGGTCCCTAATTCGGTAAGCAGGAAGAAGTTACGCTTCTACTGAAGAACGTGTATTCAGTAGCAACGTAAGTCAAGCGCAAGAACCAGCAAGCCTTTGGGAACGGAAACATATAAGCAAGTGCATGAATCAGCTTTGCGTGCTATCAAGAGCTTAAACCTGCTGTACAATCGGATTAAGCCGTTCAAGGTCATTCAACACGTGGTAAGATCAGATTGGTCAGAGTCGTCGGGGACGAAGTACAACCGACGTCAACTAAGCACGTGTGAGTACGATTGCAGGCGGATGTCAGTAAGTTCAAAGTATTTGGGTCAAGAGTGCGTGTGCGAGAGCACATGACTGTTCATATAAAACAACACAGGCCATCAATGGAGAATAGGGACTTCAAAATGCAATTTATCATATAAGATGATTTAGTAAGTACGATCAGGCCATAAGCAAAATAACCTACTGGGTGCTGACGAACAGCCATTGACGTATTCACAACCACCATGTAAATCACTTCGATGGCTTTGTCATTCACCTAATGTTCCGTGATCGCAAGTTGTGCCGCCATTGTACTAGATATGTTTCGTCTATTTTCCGGCCTCATCTAGGCCGTTTCGTGCTCGCTTTTCCTACGCTAAAGCTACTGTGTTGTTTAGCAAGCACAGCTTGTCGCATTTGAGTGAACAAATAAATAGAATAATGTTGGGGGAAGGACTGACAGGTAGGCAGTCTTTGATGCTAGGGGAGAAGACTGGTCGACCGGTGAAGGGGACATGCGCCGGAAAACGAACGAGTGGTTGCGTTACTAAGGCTGGTGGATAGTAAGTCACTTCAAGTTTCTTCTGAAGAAAACTTACGTGTACACCCGCTTTCCCTAAGCATTCGTAATAGGTGATCGTTTGAGCGTTTTCCAAAAATGTGCTGGATTACGGTTGTTCGGTTGTGTTTTTCTTATTTTACCGATATCATTACTCACTGTTTATCCTGAAAAGATTTTTCGCGCAAATGCTGTTGCATAAAGCTTCATGCTCCATCTATTATTGAAACATCACTCACAGCTGCCTGGCTTGGTTTTGTTAATAATGATCAGCTGCAGTGCTAGTCCACTGAGTACCTATAGGGACTTGAACCAGTTGGTATGGAAGAATGTGAACCCCAAACTTTAATCGTAAAAGTCAAACGAGTTAGCTCCCTTAGGTCTTCCATGATTAGCAGAACTGCGGCACTGCCAAAAGAAGCGGTCACCTTCTGAGTAATTTCAAAAAACCAAGGTAGTTTAGTGCACGTCTGATAGTACATGCGTCCGCAGACCAGGCATAAGGACTTGGCAGCTCTAAGTGCACGTTTCGCACAGTCATAGTCACAAGACTGATTCAAAAGTATCACAAGGTCATTATTCATGTGGTAATTTGGAACACACGAATGCTCGCAAATGAGCTCAGTCACACGTGTGGATATGGGTGACTGTATGCACGCTAGGGTCCAGCGTTCGATCAAAGGTGAATGGATGTCAGCGGACACAGTGTGAGAGATACATCCTATCACATCGGGTTCATGAACGAAAAAAAGAATGGTAAACTCAGTTGGAAAGGAATTGATTTTTCACAGTTTTGGGAAAATACTAGGGTTTGAAAACCAAGCACGGAATTGTTGGTTTCGCAATTTACGACTAAAGTATCAAGGCTAGATCATAGGGATCCTTTCACTGTTTGCCTCGTACAGAATGATTACGTACACATCGATCACTATTATAAACTGATAAAACATTAAATAAAACCATCAACTTACAGAACTAGTATGACTCAACTTGGGCTAACCAACTTGAGTATCTTCTAAATATATTGAGTTTTAAGCTTTAGTTAGAACTCCGTGGCCAAGAGTTGCTGAATAATTTGATCAGGCCGAAGGAAAAATCATGGTTTAGTGGAAACTGCCGGAAAGTAGAAGCAGTCGGTTACGGACTTGTTTGAGCAATTTAACCAAGAGCCATGGGCAAAAGAAGTGACTTTTTTCAGAAGAAGTCCACAAAAAAACAGATCTTAGCGAAACTTCAGTGAACTTAGAGATGATCCAGAATGTTAGCTTCAGATAGCGATATCAATTGAGACAGCCAGGTCATCACAACGAGAATTGTATACTTAAAATACCTTCAGGCACACGGTTAGAAAAGAGTAGACATGATCACGTGATAGATGGATCAATCTCCCAGTAATCCAGGCTCGAAAAGGACCATTCACGTTACTCCTATGTGCTGTTTCTGGCTTGATGAATACCGTTGTCCTCATCGATTTGCCTTTTCAATACTCTAGTGTTATCGTGGATTTACAATGGCTGTTGACAGGTAGACTTTACACAGTAAGTCAAACCATGCTTTTCCTTTTTTCCTACCCTTTCCACTAGATCAGGAAGCCAAACGGTAGTTTTATTGTTGCGAACATACTTAAATCAAACATTTCCGCCTACTACAGATGGTAACTGGTCGTACTGGAAACGAATGCTGGGATTTCCATTCGACGGGCACTATATTCACGGGAGCAGAATAGTCGCGTAAATACAATTGCAAATTTCACTCGTGTAATTTTTGTAATTCCTCCGCATCTGGAGGAAAGAACAGCAAATTTTAATTAAGTGCAATGCATCATCTGACTTTCAGCAAGCTCTGAACCAAATGGGGATGGTATAAATGGCTTAGCTGCTTCTATATGCAACTCCTCCACAAAGGATCAAACCAAAAGTAGTCAGTATCTGATTGGACCATTTGGGTGAGTGTCTGTAGGTTCACATGACGGGGTCAGGTGACCGCAAAACGTACCAACCACTTCTCCAGACCCGATAAATACGCCAGCCAATCCAATGTAGGACTTCGCATTCTCTCCAAACGCCAACGTGTGGCCAATACATGTGGATAACAGGACCAAATGAAATGTAGCAATCACACCTGAAAACGAAAGAAAGCAAACGAAAGAGTGAACACCTTTTAGACATACAATGCATGTGGGCATTACGTCTATGATCAGTTAAAGAATTCACAGTTTTATTCTGATCCGACGAAAATTGCTATCAGAAAGGATGAATGAATGAACCCTATTGAGGGTGGTGATGTGCACGGAAGTTCGCTACAAGTTCAGACTAACAAGAGGCCGCTTCTAATCAGAAGAGATAAAGAATGAATAGTGGTTTGGAGAAACATCTAATGTCATCAGTTTCGTTTCTCATCGTTGGATGTGAATGATCGGCTGGCCATGAAAACCGCGCTGAAAATTCTTTTTTCAGACGGCGAACATAACACAATTCTGTTTTTTAAAATGAATGTTTATAAAATATTACAAAACGAGTTTCCTGATTTTTTCACCGTACAAAACAACTCGCTTGTAAATGATGACCCGACTGAATGGCCTAATGTTCTGGTATAAATTTACTTTATCTGTTCACTAACTAAACGAAGGTAAATAAAAGATTAATTAACGATCCAGTATGTGCCTAATGTGGTATAAATCTTCATTTAAGGTGTACTCAATCATATGGGTAAATCAACTGGTTTAAAAAGTTATTCCCTATCTGCACCCAAATCAAAATTAAACACAATGGAAGCACTGCATAGCCTTCACTGCTTCATTCGACTCGTGTGAATCCTCATATGCGTGTTACGTCCTCCGAACTCAAGTTGGGACTCGAACGTATTGCGCATAATTGGGATCCACCTGACACCTTTCCTTTAGGGCTTTTCGAACTGTCTTTTTCCAATAGATCACATCAGGTGAACGACAAACCGCCCATCCGGCACTGACGTTAGGCGTCAGTAAAAAAAGTCTTCTGAATTGGGGCCTAAACGAGACAAATGCATTACAAATAGCTTACATTGTTTGGATAATGTTCCCTTTATTTCATAGATTACAGAAAGCTGTCATATTACTGGGTTAAAATCTAATGCGGTAAATTGTATCAGTCTAATGATCACATCTGAGGATAGATTGCATTTGGATGAGATACTATTCTTTATACACAAGATTTTCACCTCAGAAGGAATTTTAGTTCGCATTTGGATCATTTCATTCTCTGAGGGAATTTTTGCAGCACCCGTTGAAATAAATTTCCACTAATACTTAGATCCATAAGGAAGCCATTTGCAATAGCTTCGGATATCGATAGTGGCTTTGCTTCATCCTCGATTCAAGGTTATCATAGGCATGGATTTACTGAGCTTGGTGCACAATGCACTAGGACATCATCCGTTCAACGGGTGATTAATGTAGAAATGTTGGTAATGTAAACTTGTGTTGTTAACGACAATTATCTAATTACAACGAACAGTAAGTGGAGATTTATTTCGCTCTTGAAATACTGGATAAACTATCACTAAATGAATGATACTTAGCACTTCAGTGAGCAAATATCTGGTATTTTACGTTCCAGGGAAACTGTAGCTGAAGCCGAAAACCAGTTGCACTTTCTTACCAACTTAGTTGCCTGTATCAGGTAGCAGGAAGATTCACAAGGAAGTTCCATGAGACAAATAATCCCAGTTACCGATCAGAAACACTTTCACAACACGCCTTCTTCGAAACAATTTCGATAATAAGCTAATAACTCAATGCTGTGCAACGGTTTATGTCTCGTACGGTTTGGTTGCTTCTAAGCAAGTGTACCGAGTCCAGAAAACAGCGTAAACTTGTTAGGTTTGTCAGGCAACGTTGCCAGGAACCAGTAATAAACACCAGTCAAAAGTGCAATTACTTCACCACGGAACAGACAGTCGGTTCTCTCTCTCTCTCTCTCTCTCTCTCTATATATATATATATATATATATATATATATATATATATATATTGTAGTGAACAGACCTTTAACAGCCGTATTTGCTTTCGGCTGTCGTAAGTGTAGGATTCTGTTGATGCACTTACTGAGCCTTTGTGCTCATGGAGTTCTCTGCTTTTTTGTATTTTGCCGATCGAACACGAGCAACCCCCACGGAAGACACAGATCCTTGCATACTACGATGACACCAGTTCTAACCCCTTCCCTTCCGGAAGACGTAACACATAGTTAAACAAACACAGTTTCCCAACTGTTCAAATCAAAAGGTGTTCGGAATTCTTGACATTTCTCTTTGCACAAAGTAAATCTGTACCGTCTAAGGAGCAGAGATTGCTCAGCAAATCACTTCCGTCTCTCCCTCGACGATGTGATCACACTTTCTGTTACGCCTATCTCGATGTTTGCATGCATCGTTGTCTAATGTAAACCTTTTCAAACTAAAGGGCTGTTCAGCAGAATTCACTTCATTAGGAAGCCCAGAAACCCCTTTTGGAAAGAAATCGTGCAACTTTGTGATGCTGGATGTTTTTTGGATGCATCCTTTGTCGTTGTTCACATCACTAAAAGTGTTGATAATTTCAGTTTTATCATTACTGTTTTTGAAGTAGTGGAAAACATTTTCGTGCAATTTATTTCGATAAGAATACAGAAGATTGAAACATATCTATCTATTATTCGTTTGATGAGTTCTCACTTCCGATGCTTTCAACTGTAATAATGTTGGTCTCTTGTTTGCTATGGATTAAAATCATGCCTTCCGAAACACCCAAACCTCTTTTCAATCATGCAGACAAACAGCGAAAACAAGAAATTAGGTGTTTTGATACAAATATACTTGACTCTAGAAATATAACATAATTTGGGTTTCGATTTTTAACTCGGCCAGCTCCAGTGAAAACTGACAACCATGTGCGTGGAGACACGTATACTACGGGCATTGAATATGTGTAATAAGTGTGAATATTAGTGGTGGAGTTTATGAATTTATGATGGCTGCTCTTCATATCTAGATCAATGATGTCCCACTAGCATCAGCGAATACCGGTGGTATTGTCACTTGCCTAAACACAACATTACACACAACATCTCCCTTATTTTGTAACATTATAAAACGATAATCTGATAATGGCTGACACTGAAAATGGATTATGATGTGGGACTGAGTAATTATTATTATGGTTATTATTACTGCAACTACTATTATTATTATTATAGTTATCTGGGACAATCCTTTTGGTCTGGTTCTCTATCAAAGTTCAGTTCGATCCACAACTCGAAGAATTGTAATATACCAGTAAAACCGGAGACGACCAGAATGCAGACCATCATCCTTGTACGAAGCAACACGAATGAGCGTACTGTAAAGGTGACGGAGATAAAAAAACGGAAAGAGAGAGAGAGAGAGAGAGAGAGAGAGGGAGGGAGGGTGGGGGGGAGAATAAGTTGACGTAAGGTGTATTATCATGATACATGCATACTGGGAATGGAGCGGAATAGAAGTTTGGGATCAGTTAAGTGAAATTATTCCATTCAGTACTACCAGTAAACTTGACTTGATCTGACATCGACTTTAATTGCGTAAATATGTAAATAAATCGAAAAATAGTCGCTGTTCTTGAAGACCCGATTGACACAAAGCATACACCGTCACTGGAATTAGGACATAGCGGGTACATGTATGGCATATTTTGCCCACTGCGTTAAGACAGTAATTTAAACGGCTTTTCAGAAGAATTTGACAACACCCATGACGCATTAGCCATTAGCTGTGAACAAATCGGCTTCATTTGATGTACTGATAAACGGATGAGAAAATGGATCCATCCAATGACTGGTTTATGGGAAAAAGACGTATAAAGGCCGGTAAACGAATTTTCATAGCTTTGTATCGGTGTCTAATAGGCGAAGTTAATGTCGGCCTCTGGCACTCAGGGTCCAAAAAACTGGCTCAGCTGAGTCAATCATTTTTGTTCGCCAAGTTTTGCTAGGGAATAGTTATCTCGAAATGTCTGTCCTAAAAAAAAGTAGAACCGAATGTTCCTGTGAAGCTATCTCCCTGCATATTAGGAAGGAACTTTTCCCTAAAGTTCCGTTCAAGGGGATACGCAGGCAGATCTGTTCACAAAAACGATTTGGCCAGTTGTAAATTTAGCCTTTCCAGCCGCGAGGCTACAATGGAAATATTTTCTACCTCTCCGGTGAGCAGCTGCAAACGGATACAAACAGCCTGAGCTTGCCTCCTCTAGGATCATTCACTCTTCCAGATAGGAATGTGGAGTTTTCTACATAGGTTGAACGACTAGTCGTTTGTCTTGACTCATTGGGCAGCCTCATCCGTAATGATTAAGCGGTGGGAAGACAGGTGTGTCTACTAGCTCGATTCTAGACCATTTAGCGGATGGTGGTCACAAGACCAACCCAGAAAAAGCGTTCAGATCTTAAATGCCATATCCCACCTGATTGATTAAAAACCCACTCGACTTCTGGCCCTAGCCATGGCAGAGGCAATCGCCATTAGCCTACTAAGCCCTGCAATACATGCAAAAAAAGCTAACCAGTTCAGGCTCTACAGCTGCCCTCGCCAGGACCAGAAACCACGAATCGCCGACCGAGCATCGAGAACCCACGTCCGACTAGCACTGGTGGCGGTGTGAGTCTAACTCTCACCATAACACCCACAAAATAGAGATGCTCCCTCCCCATGCACCCTTCTCCAGCCACTTTACAAAGCTACGATACTGACCTTTACTCCGGTCAACGGCTAAAACATACTGCTGTCACCTAGTCCAAACGATCTCGTTTCATTGAAATCCACTGTAAACTGTTCAGCGTTTTGTTGCTAATGTAACCACGACGATGTAACCGTTCACACTATTTCCAGTTGTAGAAGGGTATTATATTTACAATGGTTCGTCACACCCACAAAGACGAAATCCTTCAGTGGAACATCACCGATTTTTCTTGACAGACTGAGCATTGTGACTGCTTCTTGAATCCTAGTATGAGCCTCTCGAATCTCCTACCGCTAAAATTTATCAGCTGCTGGTCCCCATCGTTGAAAACAATTGTCAGGAACGACCAAATAGGGAACGAACTGAGTTCTTACAAAAGACCTACAACGCTCTCAATCGTTGTCGCTGCATGCTATGACTTCTGATAAAGCCTATCCTCCCTAACAAAATTAAGTGGGACAAAATCATCAACAAATACGGTCGTGCAACTAGTGGAGACACGCTCGGGACAAATTTGCTGCTCTCTCTCGGCCTGCCCTTCTTTTTTATTCACCGTGTGTACAAACAATGTTCGTGTTACTAAAATGGACTGTGTTCGAACTTCAGATTTACTTAGTGATATCTCATCGAGACAGCGTCTTTAGCAACTTCTGATATCTCACTATCTGTGCTATTCCGACCACATAAAAATCAGAACATGAGCAGGTATTATTGGTTCGAACATAGACATTTTGTTTATTTGTGCTTGGATAAAATACTTACAAAACGCATCTGACGATAATTTCCACAAAGCCTGACAACCCATGGGTCTGGAAAACAACAGATTGATGAAGAAGATATATTTCTGGGTTTTGTGGATTATGCGACAAGATCGGAAAAGGGGAATTATGCTCCCCTATTTCCATCAGCCAAAGGAGTTAATGTAGACAGAAATCTCTGTCTACGTTACTCGAACTGAACACTAACCGATTCCAAAAAAGTGGAATCACTTTCACGGGATCTCCTACAAAAGGTAGTTGAAATATCCACGATTTTGCCTTGAAAATTCATTTCAGACGGTACTTTGTTCTTCCACTAACAAGCACCAACTAGTTCATCTTCTGAGAAAGGTCTCTTTTTTGAGTTGCTGGAAATGAGCTTACCAATTATTATTGGCAACACACATAACTGATAATCACCGCCTGTTATGAACTATCGCGAACTGTGCTATATTATCTGTCACGTCTTTCATTCACAATACGCTTCTGTTTTTTGGTTTGTTCGCAAGTAAGTCAGTCTGTCAGTCATTCAGTCGGCCAGTCAGTCAGTCGACGAGGCAGTCTGTCGGCCAACCAAATCAGTCAGTCAGTTGGCCAACGAAGTTAGCCAGCCAGTCAGTTCACAAAAGTAAACAGTCAGTTGTTACATTCTAATCCTACAGTCATTTTCAACAAAGAATCAAAGCGTACGCTCCTGTGAATCATCTGCGTAAAGAGCGTGGTGTTTATTGTTCGATGTCTGACGTAGTCCTTTTGTGACACTTATGATGTGTCATTCGATTTGGTTAACATTTTCCACACGGATAATCATTAGTCGAATTCCGTAAGTACACCGTACTAGCACCCAACGGCTACCACATAGTCCGCGAAGTTAACTAGTAGCCTGACCCGAGATTTATCATTAATTTTGACATTTAAATAATCAATAAATCAGTTTACTTAATACATCCATGAATTAGGCCGCTAATAGACGTAGAGACTGAACCGTTGGTAGTGTGATTGAATATGGAAAGCTTATTAAAGTGCAATCTTTAGAAGGATTAACAGAGCATATCAGTACCGATGGGGGATGAAGTTGTCTTGTGGGAACCATAAATACTTGAAAGTAAAAGCTTTTCTTGACATGTTAATAATATTTGTGCTTGTGAAGCGATCGACTGTTTGGATACACAGATTACACTGTAGCTGCGAAACACTCCGGACTTTGACGCGAGTGGGAGGCATTTCACCAGTCTGAACAAAGTTGCTCATGCTGAAAAAGGGAAAACTAAATTATGGCCTAAGTTTTCTGGTTACGAATGACCTCATGACACTTTTTGCTAGATTCCTATCCAAGTTCTTGATTCGGTAAAGTAGAGCGGCTGATAAGGTGATCACTAATTCTTTTTACGTCCTACGAAGAGTGTGCTGAAGCAGGTGAGCTTATGTAATTTAACCTTCACATTATTTGTTTATCAGGAGAAAGTTCACATTATTTACACCCAAGAGACATTGTCGGTTAGGAGCAGCCGATGAAGGGAATCGATGAGTGGACTGGAGAACCGCACCCAGGACACAAAAATTCAAAGTTTTTGGAGGTGAAAGTTAGATCGACGGCTATCAGCCATTCCACTGGAACCCCAAAATCACGCCAGATCAAGGATAATGACGGTAAGGCTTGTTTCACGAATTTTTAATCTGTTTTTTAGGAAGCAGGCAAAAGTAATCCTTGATCAAGCTTTTCACAGAAAAAATGATGGCTCCAAACATGAACCCGTACCATAGGCATCAAATATCTCTTCCATCTTAGAACCACCTGATGATAAGTACATTTAGAACATTCAGACTCAAGCTTTCAAAAAGTACACAACTTCAAGGACCAGAAGGGGTATCATTCTCATCACAATTTACCCAAGCAGAAATTCACCGCGTCATTTTCGTCAATACCTCAAAACGCCTTTTTTGATTATATGGAGCTCTTGGATCCTAGTTCAATACCATTTGCCTGATCAGTCTTTGCTTCCAGGAAGAACCGATATCACAAGTCAAAGCTCACACGAATTGCATATATATATGTATATATATACGTGTAATGTGAGAATCACAGAAGTCAGTCAATTTATTGATTTATCTCTAGGGGTACGAATTGAGGACACTGATTATGCTCCATGCTCTATCTCTGTGAAACCAACTTTGAGGTGAGGAAAGGCCACAACGACGATTACCACTTTATCCATTAGAGGTTAGGCCTTAGACCAAACATCTCTTGAATGAACACTCTTCAAATGACTGGTAAATGGTTGACCACAATTGACATTTTAACTACATCATTTTCTACTATGAAGTTTAACAAAACCCTTGACCTTTTATCAAAAATTAATAAAAACTCGTCGGTCTCGAAATAAATCACATGACTACAAATGTTCAACTTACTCAGTTTGTTCTTCTTCTATCGCTGCCACCTCATAGTCCATTTCCACTTTGAATGCGTCCAGCGTGGTATTTGTGTCATACTGCTCTTCTGGTTTGCGCAGTGCCAAGAACAGAAACCATCCGACCGCTCCGATTGCAACCAGTGCGCCTATGAGACGATATCGCATGCTGTTTTCGATCTGCGTGATCCCAGCCAGTGTGAAATACGCGTACAGTCCACCCCAAATCTGACTTGTTGCGGTAATAGAGGGATAGAACCGGAAAGGAAGGTAGGATAGTGTATAAGAAGCCCCGGATTCACTTTGCAACCATCTTTTCATCCAAATAGCCAGTTGGATAGTAAAATAGTTGATCTTATAGCTCGAAAGTTCTATAACCTACTGAAAACCGTGGAAGTTGCCAGGCGATTTCCGATGGATCTGAAAAACGGTGCATTTGTGAACAATATCGACATGCCTTAAGGAAAACTGCCACAACGTAGGAGCTCCACCGAATCGGTAAACAGGACTGGGTGCAACTTATTACAGGTACCTATTGACATAGAAATGCTTGTAATCGAGTCCTGGGCAAATTGCGTAACTGACCTAACACGGATGCAAAGACCTATTGAAATTGTTAGTAAAAATTAAGCTAGCCATATCAAGAAACTCCTTTAAACCGGTTTAGTCCAGACCTCATGCTATCAGCCACAATTTTTATCTTGTAGTTACCAAAAAGTGCATTTGTTTTCCATGCACTTTGACAACTAATTTCCACGCTGACCACTACCTATGGCCTCCACGCACGCGTAACAATTGTTTGTTCAATCCTGTTGCGTCACACAATGATTAGCTCTGTTTCTGTCGTATAAGATTCAGCCTCCTCGTGTCAGTAATACACTCTATGAGTATATTTCTATGTCCGTTGGATCACCTTCAGCCGTTTGCTGTTCTTCCCATTGGGAAAGGACCGACGAGGCTAGCCCAGTGAATAAAACCAGGACCGTTGCCGTGTTTCCCCGGAATAGTGGTTCGTGCATCATCGAATACTAACTTGCATTACTCACATCTGAGTGTCCGCACCGCGATAGCTCAGTTAGTAGAGCATCTGCCCGGTAAGCGGATAGTTGCCGGTTCGTCTCCGGCTCGCGGCGTTTAACTATTCGATGAGAGAAATGCAAATGGATTTCAGTTATATAATTTATGACAAGAGCTGAGTGATCTTAACCTGTATCTGTCTGGGATCCATTTGTCGGCCCAATTTTTTCCTATTAAACTCTGAATCGTGACGGATTTTACCTCTTCCTTAACCTTCCTCTCCTGTTTTCGTGTCTCGGTGCACTGCCCCGCTGGTGTCCACGACCCGTCAGCATCATACCTTTTTCTCGTAACCAAAACTATTCCGTTTGTTCTTCGCCTCGCTTGTTTTTCCCCTCATCTGACCGCTGGTCAACCAGAATGCTTCCCAAAAGTGAGGGCTTCCTTTGTGAATCAATTGACTCGCTCCTGTATCACCTTCTAGAGCGTTTCCTGTCCCTCGTGGCTTGGGTGTTTCGAAGCTCTTTTTGTTTGCCTTGATTCTGTGGTCGGTTTGCCCACAAAGTGAGGTAGATTGTTGTTATTCTTTGATAGTTTGTCCTATATTGTACGTACTAAAGCGAGCTTTTATCCTCTTCCGCAGGACTCGAGGTTCCTTCATCTGCAATTCACTCAATTACGGGAAAACAATCCCGTACAACGGATGTATTCTCATTAAGGATCTGCGCGGAACACGGAAGGTAAAGTCAGTCCACGAAGGTTATAGCTTGGTCACTTTTAGTAATAGGGAGATAAAATAAATCCTTCGAAGTTTTTTAACAGAGTCGAACGTAGGCTAGAAATCGCAAAGCTTTATTTACATAATCAAAATCCCCTACTCCTCCAAGTGATCCAGTTGTAAACCGATATAGGCTAATATTGGTAACGTTTTCGTTCCTCTTAGGCCCCAACTCAGGCGACTGTTGTCCGGTATAGAGAAGTCAATCACAGCGTTGGTGATAGTATATTATTAATAATATGGTTCACTTCCTTTATTTATAATCTGATGTTGCTCAATATTTCTGGGAGTGGACCGCTACCAGTCAAAAGCTACCGAATGGGGAAGTGATCGATGGTGATGGCTAGAATCGAACACGGGATGTCATGGTCCAAATTGCCACACTGATGAGCGTTTGACGATCACCACCGGTTAACATGTGAAGTCGGTGACGACAGGACACTAGCAGACGAATATATTTTGTGTGTGAAGCAACGTTTTTGGACACCACTCCCAGAAGGTATCTGATTTCTGTGCGATGTTGATCAATCATGCATACCAGAAAACTTAATCTTCGCGGAATCATTTTTCCGCCAATGATTTCAATATATGGCTTCAGTCGGTTGATGTAACTGACGAAACATAGTGTGAGACATGTTTTCTCGCAGCATAAATTTTGTCAGAAATGATGTCTAACGTTCATCTAGACTTAGGGAAATCCTAAAAAAGGTGTCTTGAGTAGGATCGAGCTAGGCTTTTCACCTGGTTGCTAATGGTCTGGTTCAAGCCTCATCAGTGTACCCTTTTGAGGACTGCAGATCCTGAGCATGATTTACGTTCTGTTTTGCTTGATGTAATTCGTCTTAGACCGGTGATTCTCGAGTGGTTGACAGTCAGACTACAAAAACCACCAACACCGGCCAAGCGCCCAGCTGTCACCCTGATCCTTATCAGACATGACCTTTGTGCGCCGAATCAGCTTGTCTGTTTCAAATCTGAGTACTCTGAAAGCCAATGGTTCATGAAAATGCAAAGAAAAAATCAGAAAATTCGGTCCCGGAGGATTCATTTTCGACACCCATTTGAGACTGGATGAATCTGAGTTGCTGTTGTTGATTCGTACCAAGTCAAAGGAAATATATGTATCCTGCTTTTAAGAATTTCATATGATACCAAGGAAGGTAATAATGGACCAGGAATCATCACAAAACAACCTACTTGTCTGACTGTTCACAGTGGAGGAGTACTGGAACATTTTGATTTGCTTGTTGCACCGTCATTAGGATTCTTTCACCCTGATTTGTTTTGTCGGAGGAGTTGATATTTTAACTTTTAATTTTACACGACTATATTCTGCTGGAATATAGGTCAGCTCCATGGATATCGCGGATCATCGCCGACCCTGCGCGGCGGTTGACTGCGAGCTCGGCTCAAATCATCACTCAGTTTTTCTTCCAGTATCGCACACCGTGGGTCATATGTTGTCCGAGGCCCTCCACCTCTTTCTCGACGGTGCTCAACCCTGTTTTTACTTGATCACTAAAACGACAGTGCCATCCCTTACTTGGCGCAGGGCGGAGTGTTTGTCTGGACAGTTCTGTGTCTGGTCGTAGGAGTATGTGACCGAACCACTGCAGGCGGCTTTTAAGAAGGATAGAGAGTTGGTTATTGTCACAGCATCGCCTCTTTATTTCCTCGTTTGATAGCATTTCCTGACAGTTTGTACAAAGAATTTGGCGCAGACACAAGTGGTATGACCCCTCCAGCCTCCTGGCATCTTCAGCTCCTAGTAGCCAGGTTTCACACCGGCTTATTAGCACGAGTCCTGTAGCGGCACAGAAGACGCGAATCTTCGTTCGAAGGCTAATTTCACCCCGACACCGCAGCACACGCCGAAGCTAAAGAAAAAAATTCCGTGCACTGTCAATCCTTGAGTTAATCCTGGATATTTGAGCTGTGTTATGTACTCTATCATCTGACCATCAATGGACGACTGCTGAGCTGACGAACCAGGGAAAGTCGAAAATGCATTGTTTGTGCTGAATTGACTTCGAGACCAACAAACTTCGAGAAGTAATTCAATCGGTCCAGAACTGGCTGAAGTGAGGTGGAAGAGTCTCCTAGCCCGACAAAGTCATCTGCAAACTCCAGGTCCGAGATATGCACCTTTGGACTGAATCGAATATCGGGGTAATCAGCCAAGGCGTTGTTCATTATCCAGTAGACCTCATAGTTGAGCAGCATCGGTTAGAGAGTTCATCCTGTCTAACTCCAGAATTATTCGGAGATTGCCAAAGACACTTCTCTGTACACCCAGACGCATGCGCTAGTGTAGACATAGTAAGCCTTTAGGATTCTTGACAGTGTAACAGGAATACCATCAGCTTCTAGTACAACTTAAAGTCATTCACAATTAACAGAGTCAAAAGAAGCCCGGAAATCAATGAAGCAGGCTACTGTTGAGTGCTGGAACTTATAGCTCTGTTCCAATACTCGGAGTAATGGGGAGATTTAACGAACATAGCTTCTTCTACTGCAGAAACTCCCTTGGTTCGTTCGAGTGCGAGATTCTGTCACATCTGAGAAGAGACCTCAGTTAAACTGACCCCTCGGTAGTTCTTGCAGGCTGCCTTGTCCCTTTTCTTGGGAATGGGTAGCAGAATATATACATCCTAGTCCATTGGAAATGTCTCTCCTTCCTTTATAGACTTGAATAGCACGTGGAGCCAGTTCATCGGTCATTACAAACAGGTCTTGTACACTTCTGGTGGTATGTTATCCTCTCCAGCAGCCTTTCTGTTTTTCAACTGGCTGACGACCCTGACGATTTCCGTCATACCTGGTGGCATGCGGTTGAAGCTGTACACCTTTACACTCGGGTTGGTGGAAGGTCCGCCGTGTGATCGGAAGGTCAGTTCAGAAGTCGGTCAAAATAATCTACCCAGCATTTGATTTCCTCCTCCTTTCAGCGACAATCTGGCATGTTGCATCACGTGAGACGGATTTAGGCTTTCATAGCCTACTAGAAGTATTCGGAATGGGCCGAAATAATTTGCCGAATTCACCAGTACCGAAAACAGTCTCCACCTTCTCTATCACTTCTACCCAGTACCTCTTACGATCGGCTGTAGCCGAGCTCGAGACCTTTTGCTCTAGTCTTCGGCGTTTAGTGTTTCTCACTACTCGCGCTTCCTCGGCCTTGGCTGATAGTTGCAAGAAAATCGTTGAGATTCAGTCCTTGATCACCAACTTGACCACCTTCCACAGTTCTTCCAAGAAGAACCCATTATTTTTGCAAGCTAGTTACAGTAGCCAACCTGGGCTGCGATAGCCTTCGAGAAAGCTTTGCACTTTTCTGGTATTTCAGGGCTACGACATTGATTCGGCTCAGTGGTGAGACTTCGAGCCGCGCTGACAGATCAGTTTTGAAACGCGCACGCATAAGGACATGGTCTATACCATTCGTGTTTTCCGTTACTGCATCGCGGTACGCTCGGCGGTCCTCTACAGATGAAGCTCGACGGGATCGTACCAGAATATGATGCGTTTGTTGTGTTGTGCGACCACCCTTTGAGTACCAGGTTAACAATCGTCTTCTGGAGTGTCGGAAGCACATGTTGCAGATGACTAACCTGTTACCATCGGCCAGATTCACTAGGCGGTTTCCATTCTCACAACTTTGGCCATGTCCGAACTTTACTTGGACATGGCGGGTGGAATCCTCCGAGGGGCCTGTTCTTGCTTTCCAGTAACCGGCGATGAAGATTATATCACAGCTTGGAACACGATTGGTCAGACTCTGTAATTTGTCGTAGAAGTCATCTTTTGTTGTATTTTCAACTTCATTTGTTGGAGCATAGCTAGTAATCACTGACAGATTCCGGCGAGAGCCCTTGAAGCCGGCCAGGGCCAATATTGAAGAACTCGGTTCTCAAGAAACCAGGGCGCTGTTGGACTCTTTGTTTACAGTGAATGCGACACCATGGTGCGGGAGTTATCCTCAAGTTCACTGTGGCAAAGCCAATAAACTGTATCCCCTGCCGGAACCTTGACACACATCAAGTGCCGGAACAGGATTCGACGGCTGAGCTTTTGTCCAGTGACAGTTACCGCCAAAAGCCTTGTTATGGTTCTCAGCCGTGCTTTCATGATGAATACGATTAAAAATATCATGGCAACAGAACAGACCAGATTACTCAAGTCACCATTGAGTATGAGGATATAATCTGGGTGATGAAGTTGTGAGCACTAGTTCATCACGATTCTTACAAAGAATGACTGTCAGTCGAGTCGATACACGAACGTGATGTAGAACACTGCAAAGTATCGAAAACACACCAGATCAACAGATGTGACCACTGGAGTGGATTAAGATGGTTACACTTTTTTGCCTAGTGCACTTATCGTTATTGTTATCGTCGTTGTTCTTGTTGTTGTTGTTGGTGTTGTTGTTGTCTCTGTTGCTGTTGTTGTTGTTGTTGTTGTTGTTGTTGTTGTTGTTGTTGTTGTTGTTGTTGTTGTTGATATCACTGTTGTTGTTGTTGTCGTTGCTGTTGTCGCTGTTGCCGTTGTTGTTGTTGTTGTTGTTGTTTGTTGTTGTTGTTGTTGTCGCTGTTGTCTCTGTTGTTGTTGTTGTTGTTTGTTGTCTCTGTTGTTGCTGTTGTTATCACTGTTGCTGCTGTCGTTGCTGTTGTCGCTGTCTTCATCGTCGTCGTAGTCCTAGTCGTCTTTGTTGTTGCTCTTGCATCCAGTCATGTACAACTGTTAGCCCATGTTTTATGTTGCTACTTCGTGATGTTCATGTAAGAGTTCTAAACAAATCTGAAACACTGTGGTTTTAGTAGCTTATTGAAACCGTGGGTTCTGTAATACCGTTGGTCTCCTTTATCCCTTGTCCCACTCTTATACACGATCAGCGTGAGAGGAGCAGATCACTCTCGGGTTTGAAACGATCAACTACGTCAGTGTTCTTGGCTTCTCGGGATTAATATACTTCAAAATGAATTCAAGAATAGCAACATTAGGTCAGAAATAACGCTTTTCAGTTCAATTTTATAAAGTAAAATTAGCTATTTGATGATACCGTCGTGGAGAGGTATACGCTATTTATGAGTAGGTGCTCGATCAACAGTATTTATGGATACGACAGGATATTTCTAAGCGCTAGGGTATTTTTCGCCTTACTATATCACAAGATCTGGGAACAGAACTTAGTTCTAGTGAATAGGCTACGGTGATGTGACGTCAAACGCGTTTATCAGGAAAGTGGATGTTTAAACATGTACACCAAAGGACCGTGCGTGCTTGTGTTTCCGTCAGCAGAATCAGCTGACTACAGATCAATGAGCGTACGAGGGAAACTTGTGCGTATCGAGCAGCAGGGATGAAACAAAATATGAACTGATAGAAAGTCCGGACTATAGTAGTCCTCTATGGTATAAAAATCAATGCACTGTATATATAATCACAAACGGAAAGCAGACGAATGGAAAATAGATCAGCCTAGAAAAGGAATACTCTTGATCCTGGATAAAGAATAAACTATATTTTATGTCTAACAAAATGATAGGCTGGCAAAAATCTACCAAAAACCGATTTCAGTTTGGCGTTTGTCAAATAGCAGTTAATATCAAAAATAGAATTGCGCAGCTTTACAAAATTTCTTTGGCTTTTATATCCATGGTCCAGGAGATAACTCAATAAGACAGTCGATTCACAAAAGGCCAAGAAGAAATTTGCCTACTTACCAACACAATCAAAAAGAAATCGGATTCTCTATCACTCAAACCGAGTAAACAATGTGCGTCGATGGCAACGTCCATGAGAAAATTCTAAATGGCTTGGAACATCTTCACTCAAAACGGATATTCGAGACTTCTATAGCTGATCAGCTGATGCAGAAGAACGTGGAAATTTTGCAAATACATTTCTTTCGCACCCGAACTCGACAAAACAACAAAGATTTAGCACGGAATATTTTTAGGCTTCCTTAGTAAAACTTCCCAACTTATTACCAAAGGTATTTGCGTTCGTAAGACAGGGTCTCAGTCTGCAGCCTTGTTTTTCTTTTTTCTTGTTACTTGAAACAAAGTGCATCAGCCGCTTGATAACGCAGCCATCCGAATACTAAATGGTTTACCAGAAAACCATTGTGGATGGGTCAATTACCAAGGCAGTGGCTTCACAACTAACCGAAACTAACTACATTGTGAGCTTATTTGAATCTTCCGTAAGAACGGTTGCCACTGGTAACCGGAATTTTGACTTGCAACCAAAACATTTACGAAAGTGCTGTGTTAGCGGATAATAAAGATTTACATAAACGTTATCACTTGGTGCCTCCTTTCTTCCATACACTTCGAACGAACTAAGTTCCTGTACACGAATTCTGAAGGACTTACCGGAAAAGGATGAGTTGAGATCTACAAACGCCTAATTATGGTGTGACCCAAACGGAAGTTTATATTTTCTAAGATTTACTGAGGGATTGCTCACCGAATTATTCCCAGCAGCGGGGCAAATGAAAAAATGTCCGGTGTTGTTTACACTGCTGACTGATTCTGGCAGAAGGCAGGTGACAGCTATAAAAACATTTTGGCATTTTGCCCTGTGGATTCAGATGTTCAGGTTCATAAGCACAAATTTGCAGGCTAAGCTCAGCTTATGGGTTTAATTCGTGGATATATCGTATCTCTTGATGTGACACAACGAATGAGATGAGCTTTGCAAGTCAAGGAAATTCATGTACAACTACTGACAGAGATTTAACTTGGGCTTTATGGAAGGTTCGGTGCAGGAGATTGAGGTGAGATCCTTTAGCTCATACGGCCATCAAATTGATAACGATAAGGCTAAGTTGCACTACGGGGGCTTCGAATGGATAAGAATTACTTAATGTCGGTTGCACCTCTACAGTGGACCAAGCTTTGTAGAATATATATATATATATACATATATATACATATACATATATATATATATATATATATATATATATATATATATATATATATATAGTTAACGGACTGATAAAGAATCATTCAGCTCGTTTGCCAATTTAGTTCGTTTTCTATCTATTTTTGAGACAGCTAAAAAACGCCAAGTAAGTCACACTTACAAAAATTTCCGTACAAATTTTCTGTAACTCTTGTTTGTAATCAACCGTTTTTGCAATCGTGATGCCCAACTTATCAATGGAAACTTAAGGAAGCTTTGTGCGACTCGTTCTTTTGGCTTGTTGTATAACACTTCGTGGTGTCATCTCAAAGCAAACCAGTCCCACGTGAATTTGTGTAGAAGCAACAGCTATCCCATCCGTGGTTTTTATTCAAATTCCGGCTGGAACCCCGCTTAAATGCATTGTGGGACAGGATTCCCAATAAGTCGTATGATTTACGTGGATGACACTCAATTACAACTCCGTAGGAAATTAGTGCGGTCACCAAGGCAATTCAAACCTCCTCCAGCTGAAGTTGAGCTATTGAGTTTGCTGTGAAAACTGCGAGGCCTTCTCTGTCAATTGATTTTCTGAGCTTGATGCGGTATATCCCAGAACATCAGCTGGACCAACAAGTGACTGCATATTTCTTTCATTTTCCAGGTTTTTAAACATTGGTCAGCCCAAGGGCTCCAAATGATACAATTGAAGACAAGGATAGACAGAACTGAAACGTCTCTTTTTGTTTCGGTATTTCTGTGACCATAAAAGACTCACCTTTTACCACCACCGTCTAAGCCACCAGAGTGACCACATGCTGTTAACTTGTCACATCCTCGAACCTTCTGTTCCGTGGAGTAAACGCGTTCATCTATATATTACTTGCTCTTACTATGAATTTTCCACTGCTGACCGCACCTATTTCAGACCATGTTGGACGGTGTGACTGATTTATCGGACTCAATGGTTTATGTTTGATTGACTGTCTCTGTGCATTCATTACAATTTTGGCTACAGTGCCGACGAAATATATCTGTTGTAGTATTCTTACCTGTATCTAGTTCATCTCTAAAGATATCTTTAATCTCTCCATTTGGAAAAGACAAAACTCGATGGCGGTCACAGATAGAAAACAATTCGATGTAGTCCCTGATCTTGACTGCCCTAAGCTGAAAATGTTTCACCTATTCATTATTTTTCTGGAGGGAGACAGCAGCAGATTAAAGAGCTTGGACTTCACCGTTCTTTACCACATAAGACAAATGTGTGAGCTATTTCGACTGAATATTTCTGAATCTGTCACTAATAGAAGTGCCCTGCCCGGGTTTGTCCTTTCGTGTGATTATTTTGGGCTGTATATGAATTCATGGCCCGGATTTTTCAATTATTTTCACAATGAGGATATTGAAAATCATTGACTGTGATAAAATGAGCTATTCTGATTCTACTCCGTTTCCAAACCCAAAATATTCATTGAGCTCGCTAACTGTTTATTAACGGCCTGTTCATTCTAAATCATTAGCGTTTTGAAAATTGAATGGAAGCACACATATAGATCGATATCAGCTCAGTTCACACTTTTTACTTCGTACGAGAAATGCACTGAACAACATGTAGCATTTCACTGGTCGATCGGAAATAGACAACAATACGAAATCGGTGTCAGTAGAGGTAATGGTAGTAGTATTAGCATACGATTATTATCTACAATATTTGCACGTTGATTACAGTCGAGAACTGTCCGTGAAGAAAACAACAAAGCTCATGGAAGCAGTATTTTGGAAATACCCATCCTGTGTTCACATGCTTAAGTATATATATATATATATATATATATATATATATATATATATATATATATATATATATATATGCGTGTGTGTGACTGCATGTAGTTGGCGAAAGCCATGGTAGGTTGAGGGTGAAGGTCATACGCTATCTGACGCATAGGGCCAGTTTAGTGTGAGCGATCGATAATACCTCACGTATCCTTAGTCGGTGTTTGTCACGATTATGTAGCAAGATCGGGAACACGTTCGCCGGATCGACTGTGTGACCACTTTCCATCAAGTGGCGAGCGATTGCCGAGGTCGGTCTGCGTGATACCTTCGAATGTTCTAGGCTAAGCTGAATCATCTCGTCACGTATGTACTTTGGAATGTGTTCGGCCAATCTAGTTCGCAGTGATCGGTCGGTCCTATGTATGTATGCCTCCTTGCAGCTGCAAGAGAAGGCGTAGATGCAGTGCCAGGTAGATTCGACTGAATGACGATCTTTGAATAGGGGCTTGAGGAGGCATCATGTGAAAAAGTGAAAGCGCAGTGCAGCCGCACAGTATGTCCTATGTAATGCCTTTTAGATGCGTTGTGTTATAAGCCGCGTTATTGGTTCTCCTTTGTATGACAGAGATATGTAGATCTCATTTTTGTGCACCCAAGAAACAGATGACTGGGTCTGGTTTTTTGTCCCACTATGAAAACATGTGAATGCTTCAGGATACCCGTTGCCACGTATTGGGGCGTATAAAATTGCCCCCTTGTTTGGTAGAATGTCTTCTGCACAGATTTGTCTTGCCCTGAAGAATAGATTTCGGACCAGAGCTCTCTTATGTTCTATAGGTGAGGAGCTTTTGAAATGGAGGTACTGTCCAGACCAAGTCTTCTTCCAGAAAAAGGACCACCAAATGGGTCCGTCCTCTCCTCGAGTTAATAAAACATCAAGGAAGAGTAACAACCTTAGCTGTTCCAGTTCAGATGCGAACTTTAAGTTCTGATATGCCCCGTTGAATTTCTTTAGTAACTCCCCGATATCTTCTACATGAAACACCGCAGTGAATATACGGCCTACATATTTTCTGTAAAGAAAAGTCCTATTTATCACCGCATCCAGTCGTACTTCGATCACGCCCATGAAAATATCCGCCAAAATAGGACATAGCGGACTACCCATTACAACGCTATCAATTTGTCTGAAGGCTGTCCCTTGAAACTGGAATCGGACTTTTCCTGTGCACAGTAAAATCAGTGGCTTTAAAATCTCTTGTGGTACTTGGAGGTTGATGTTTTCCTGTGTGACAAATTGGCATAGAAAGTCCACAGTATCGAGCAGGGGCACATTCGTGAATAGAAGCCTAACATCAAAGGAGCATATCACTTTCCCAAGCAGATTACTTTTGGACAGAAGATAACTAAACTGAAAGGATTCACGTAAGGTGTGAATGCTGAGGCTTTTATGTACTGTTTGAAGAACTTCGACTAGCCACTGAGCTTATTTATGGTAGGACGAGTCATTCATTGATAATATAGGGCGTAATGGGAAACTAGTTTTGCGTGTTTTTGGTAAGCCGTATAGAACTGGTGTGTAGCATCCTACAGGCTTCAGTTATTTCATTTGCAGTTCTGTCATAAATCCGTGCAAAACACGGATTGGTAACTCACGTCTGATATGTTTCTCAATCAGTTGTATGGTATCCGAGGCGGGATCTGGTTTGAGCTTGCACCTCTATTCCAAGATGTTCAACAACAGGGCACCTTGAGATTCTAACATTACCATTTTGTCGAGCAGCTATGGAACAACCATAACCTGTTGATGCTCAAACCCAACATAGGACAAGGTGTTGTCGTTATGGGGAAGAGAGAATACATACGAACAGTCACACATACACATATATGATTTCGAGCCCCATAAAACTGCTTATTATTATTAATCATTTCGTTTCATTTCGTAGTTAGTTATCTCGCTGGATTTTATACGTACGCGACCGATGAGAGTATACGAAAGGAATTCCTCTCTCAACGTTTGTCTTCTGAATTGTTTATTCAAATTCATCAGGGGGTCTAAATGTTTCCATTACACGATATACATCCAGGACGATTGCTCTGCATTTCTACACTGTGCGCTCTGCAGATAATTGTTGACATTATAGTTTATAAGAGCGAAAATATACCAACCATATAGCTTGTGAAATGCCATCAAACCCATCCTGCTTTTCTCCGTTCCTCTGCAATTAGTTTGTACCAAACCACTTAGAACGACCCAAGCAAGCTTACTGATATATTAAGCCATTACCAAATCACGTGTGCATACGGACCTGAAGCATTTACCAGATAAACCAATTAATTCCAGAAAACACATCGGATAGGATGCGAAATGCCACTAAACCCAACCCTAGGCAAATGGTAGAAACAACGAGCCCGCTACAAAACTCGATGATCTTCAATGTTTTTGACCGAAATACAACACGTTGGTCGGATGACCTGAGTCCAAAAGGACAGTTAACCAAACAAAGAAATATAACATCCAAACAGCCTTCTAATTATATTTCGGATTGTCTCACGTTCTACGCTATCCACTTCATGGACGATGACCGACTTCAACTCAAGCAAAGTGCTGCAGATGCTCCCATTCAAAGAGACTCACCTCTCCTAAATACAACAGACATTTTCGATCGGATTTGAATGAGAACTGTGAGCTGACCAGTCCATCGTCTCATTCTTCCCATACAAAAATCACATTCTGGTGAGGTTGGTCGTATGTGTGACTGCAATTTCATATTGAAGGATAATGAGTCTCAGTCGATTTTCCATAATCATCATGGGCAAAAGTCAATTCGTGTTCTAATGTGAGAGTCAAATAATTGCTTCTCTTCTAGAATAGATTACTAACATTTCCCTCCTCCAAAAACCACATCCCACACTATCACAACTCAGTTCCAAATTCTCCTTCTGCAATCGTGCCAGTAGAACTCGAATTTATCAGGACCATCTGAATTAAGCTTATTCTCCTCGTTATAGATTTCATCCATCATTCCAAATTATATGACTTCTGACCCACTCTTCTCGATTTTGAAAATGACGATCAGTCATCCAAAGCATTGATCACATGTTTATGTACTGCTAATGTGATTCAGATTTTGGGAGTTGGTTTACAATCCGTACACTCGTAATCGTTTTCAAAAACCTCTGTAGCTTCGATGCATTTGTGTGTTGATTCGAACTTCCCACAATAACCTTCTTCTGACCTGCTATTTTACACTTCTTTGAAAGCCGGATGGAGCTTGATACAACTCCTCTTTCTCCATGTTGAAGCCAATGTGGTTGGTGCTGTTTTACGCGTGTAGATAAACGCCTTGTCTTTCGACCCTCATCTGTTAAGCACAGGCCGAAAGGTCGATCCGGTTACTCCATCTAGCGTCCTACTCAGGGTCCAACCGAATGAGACAAAATCAGTCAGACATAGTACGTTAACGACGGCCGAGGCAATCAGCATCCGGCTACTACGGCCAAAGCTTTGTTCATCAAAGAAGCTGGTGCAAGAGCTTGAAATTCCGTGGCCGAAGGTCCATCACGTCATTCCTGAATGTGATGCCAATCAGGGCTTCTGACGGCGACACGTAATTTTATCATGTCCCCTGTTTATCTATAGACTGGTCGGCTAACCAGTCGATTCACTGACTGACTTATTAACCATCTAACTAAATGTGTTCTTTTCTTACCTTATTTTGTTTCTCATAAATGTGATTGTAAATGGCTTGAGAGTGAAATCACCAAAAAGATATTCGCTCACATCTCTGAGTATCGAACATCAGTCATTGCTAACTAAGATGATTGTGTTCGCAAGCAAGTTCGGGGTTTTTACCATCCTTTCAGGGCGGCCTTAATAACACATCGCACACTCTCGGGCATTTTACCTCGGGACAAGTAGATTTGCTTATTTTAAGCTTCAAATCGTTGTGGCTATATGATGTAGGAATGTGCCGGCACTTTAGCACGCCAAATTTGGTCGTTCTAAGTTTTTCGGTTCACAGAGAATCACAGAAAATCAGAAAGGAACAGGATGAGTTTCATAATATTTCGTGCACTATATCTGAATCGGTTATGAATTTAATCTTCCGTCAATGGCATTACTCCACAAAACGTGATAAGTAATTGTTGCCGGGGTACATATACCCATACTTATTTGGTTGACCGTCTGCACTAGTTGACAGGCAAGATTGTGAGTCTTCACACTGTAAATTTCACACAATTCGTACTGGTTACCAATAGCCACATGCTCCGCATGAAAACTGCAACATATTGCAGCAGCCATCCTTAAATCTTGTCATGGACAAACCACAAATTTCCGATTCTTTTCATACGTGACATGAGTTTGACGAAGGTGATAGAGTTAACGTTTGAAGCTCGAATTCAGTTTAGGTGGTGACTTTTGAACTCAATGTGTCCTAGCATAATTGAGAGAACGACCATTTTCGCAGTTGTGTAACCGAAGAAGTGTTTTTCCCTTACACTGTTCTGATGCATTTTATTTGAATGTTTTTCAATCCACGGTGCATCAAAGTTTGTGCCATCTGAACTGTACCATTCGCCTACCAAAATTACGGTAGTGGACGTTGGAGAGTGCAAAGTCTCATCAGTGATCGAACAGTGAAGTGATTGACCGAGTGTTTTCAGGTGCACTTCGTAGAAATTCAATTATATTTAGGTTGTACGATCACTATGTTACGCAGTTCATATCGCATAATAACAGGTCAGAGACCTGATTCTTAGTTTATCGTTGAAAGCCGGCGGAGCATGTGTACGTGCGCGCTACGTTGGTTCATTTTTAATGCTACGGAACATCAGTGATGTGAGTATTCCAAGAACTAATAATTGTATATCATTATTCAACAGGATGTTAGGACCCTTGTACGACGGTCTGGACTGTGATTCCTATCCAGTAAAGCTGAAAAGTGTGCACACTAGCTAGTGTGGAAAGGGCCCGACGAAGAGCGAAGCAATGTTCACGATGCCTCCGTCGCTTGTTTTTACCTGAAAAGTAAGTCGGTCTGGCCGTCGCTTCATCGATGGAAATCAAAGCTCACATGAATAAAGTGTATACTTCTGCCTGGAGCACACCTTTAGTCATTCGTCTGTCAGTCGGACAACTCTCACGCTATGTTTTATGGTGCCTGTCCAATATATGAACACTACTGGAATATGGTAGTCCTTCTGTGGGGGAAGACAAACTGGAAAGGAGACCGCACAGAGCAACACGTCGTGTTGTTGAACTACGAAGGATTAGCTATTAGGAGCACTCTTATGTTCTCAGGATGTTTCTAGAGACATATCGAAGTGATCATGGTGATCTAATCTTCACTAGGCGTATTATCCGCGGAGATTATGGTCCTGGAATAAGAGCAGAGTTCCTCCTTTAAAACACTGACCACAAGCGGGATCCCTCGTTTACGCCTAAAAGGCTGCCTTCTATATACATCTTTGGCTTGTCTTCCACGTGTGGAACAAGCTGCCAGCTGAGGTGATGAACGAGAGCCTAACGACCAAGTGTTCAAGTGGCTACTGAAATTAGAGCTGGTGGCAGCTTACTCCAGTCTGAGCCTATGTCTCTTGGCTAAGGTAACGAGGCCTGGAAGAGAATATTTTCCTCTTTATTCACAATGAAGAACGAGTGGATCATTCTTGCCCAAATCAAAGTTTTGTAGCCAATGATGGCTTCGTACGCTTGTTCGCTAAAAGTGGGAATGTACATTTTTTTGTTGGGTTCAGTGCATATTATCCCAGGACCGAGTTATGAACTGGAACCTGGGCAGCGTGGGGGATTTTAAGTGCTGTCCATTAACAGTCAGACTGCTCCGGCTTGTTATCAGCAGTGGTGACGTCTGTATCAGCTAGGTTTATTAGGAATCTCCCACCCATCTCTGGTTTTTGGTGCCCTGACGACTCACCCGTCGTCTGCGTTGGAGACCGAGCGTACTAGGAAAACTTTACTTACGTTGTCGACTGCCATCCCTTCACTCTCTCTTTTTATCTAGTTTTTCAAGAACAGTAACCATATGCGGGTCGCTCCACTGTTTTTGCTGGGCACTGTTACACGATTCGGTAAAATGTGACGTCAAACTTAAAGCCATCAAAATGTTTATGGTAATCCAGGATACTCTTGCAAAAACCAACATCCAAGGGAGGAAACAAGATGTCGGCCGAGGGTTTAAGTCGTAAGAAATTAGAATTCCTGGTGAAATGGTTCACCATGTAGTATCTGCTCTCGGCTGACTATGGAGCATCTATAAAGGTACCGTAGTGGGCATCTTCTGAATGGTTGAAATGCAATAAATGCCATACGCATTCACTGTCTCTCTGTTTGTTGGAACTCGAACCTCGACGTGCGCGACCGTGAGTCCTGCTTACGTGGTTCGTGAAGAAACCACCATACAGTGATAAATGCCTCCCGCTGAACTTTTCTACAGCTAGATGGGTCACTTTTTTGATTCTGGTCTACTCGTAACCTAATAATATACCACTAGCAGTTGATTATTTCAAGAGTAATCTTGGGCTCCAGTTATTGATATGGTGCTATTACTGGTTGAAAACTTCCCAAATAATGAATCTTGAACACCTGGGAGCGTGAACTTGGTTTTATGGTTTTTTACTAAATGCTTGCGCATGAGTTCGTTTGAAGGGGTATACTCCACAGCCAAGGAGGCCCACTGCACCAATAGGGATAACTTGGAACGGAGAATCACATAAGGCCCTAATAGGTCATACGTGGTAATGGTAATGGCCTAGAACAAAACTAAGAGGATCAATAACGATTTGCTTCCATCAACAAAAGCCGGATGAATGGACTTGGAGACTAGTCAGAAATGAAGCAGATTGATTAATCCTCGAAGCCTTTCCACTAATCTGACTGTCATAGTCGGTAAAGGAGTACTTGCACGTGAACGGAGGGTTTTTCAACTTGGTGTTTGTTGGACAGTCCTTCCTGGAGCTATGCAATCACATTCTAATGTGGATATGACCGGAAGGACGTAAATGTTTTGAGAACCGTGGAAGTCTTTCGATTCACTGAACAACCGAGGAGCTGGTAGATTTTCCATACTGGAGAGGATGAAAAGGTCAGTTTGATTGGACCTGCACTGACCCAAGGCTTACTGATAGCGCGCAGATCAGCGTATGTTTAGGAGTGCGAGTGGAGACATTGATGGAAAATTAATGTAATTAGCACTCTTTGGTCGTTTGAGTAAGACACGATTCACGAGGACATTTGTGTCAGGAAAAACTTGTCATTACGCTTGTTTGAATGGTGGAGGTAATAATAATCTGTACTGTCACTCGTAAATTTATGATAACTATTTGGATTACGATGCTACTGTACGGACTAAGTGGGCAATGGATCATGTGGGATTGATATATAAAAATATTTCCAAACTCCATTTGACTTAGTTGAGTGGCAAATGAAGGAGAAAATACATTGACTATTTGTGATGCTCGTGCGTATGCTTTGCATCTCTCTTGTCTACTTACCTAGTCTGGAAAATGGACCAGAATATACTGAAATGTCGATTGATCGTGTGGTCATCGGAACACCGAGTGATATACGTCCCTTGAGCCGTCCATAGAACTGTGATCCACGTGGGTGGTTCATTCAGTGGCCAGGGCATAGGGAATGAAAAATAAACGGATGTTCGCATTTAGCTTGTCCACTAAGTGAGTACTCGAAAAACTTTGACATGTGGGGGGAAAATACTTTTTCGTACAGTTTTAAAGGCCACTATTGGTCAGTTATCAGTAAATATGATGAATTCAGTGACGATGACTCACGTAGCAGTAATAATAATAATGACAACAATAATAATAATAATTCTGACTAGGATGACGAACACGGGGCTTTCCTTGTTTACCATAAAATTAGGTTCAAAACAGATTATTCCCTCGCTAAGAGCAGAAGAATCGTAAGTTTACCAGTTCCTATGTCTGTTTCCGTTTATTCGTCTTTCCTTCCTTGAGAGCTTGCACAATATTGACTAATAAGCGACAATGTTGATGGGCATCTAACTGGCCCACAAAAATTGGGGTTGAGTCAATAATTGCTCTGAGCCATACTATCGGATTTTTTTTATGTGCTTGCATATGAGTGCAGTGGAAGGGGTATGCCCACAGCCATAGGGAAGCTGTGATCTTTCAGGTATAATCGGCAACCAGACCCTGATACTTGGAGTGATGGAGAACCGCACAAGGTCCCAATAGGTCAGAGGTGGCAGCGACTCAGACGACAGTGGGGATTACTGTCTACCACACACAGTGCTTCTGAAGATCCGTATCTAATCAAACTAATCGCAAGGCTACACGCCTTAGGTTGTCGGCAAAGCTTTTTACTACACTTAGGCTTCTACGCAAAAGACACCCGTCGTTGGTGTCAATGACAGTGCGGGTGATGTCTTGGCCACTCGCAAGACCGGTAATTGGAAGATGCTGCATTACATTGACTTGATACGAAGGCGAACCTTGCAGAACCGGCCACGGCAGTTTGCCGACTGATATTTAGTGCTCACTTTGCTGCCGATCGTTTGTGTTTCAGTACTATCCGGGTAGGACTCAGCAAATACGCACTGTTCTTAGTTAGCAACTCCTGCAGAGTATGGTTCTATAAATTCTCAACGGTCAGCTAAGCTTTGATATCGAATAAAGTATAATTCAACAGATCGTTCACTTACTCATTTTTGATGTCACACATTCGAGCTACTTCTGGGCAACGTCTACATGACAGTTTAAACTAGCCCACTTTTTTCCAGTTCTCAACACCTTTTCTGGATGTGCTTAGACCGTGGAAGCGCACACATGCTTAAATATTCCTCAAGTAGAGTGCAAACTAAATGGCTTGCAAAGCTCAAATTTCTCCAACTTAGTTTTCCACATGATGTGCTGCATCATGGAATATCAACGCGCATGTTGCCACTTAAAAACACAAAAGCAATGTGCAGCCGTCTCTCATTCATGCCAGGAACCAGCATTATGGTAACCTTGCAGTGACCAGGGATGGAAGGGCCATATGTCATAAAGAAAGAGTTGATCGTTAACAAACCATTGACAGTCAGCTCGGATGGTTTGGTGGTTAGCTGCCTGACTCATAATAATTCACCCCTGGTTCGAATTTCTGTAGGGGCTAGGTTGATATACTCTGATACTGATTCTTAGCCTGAGTATAACCTCTGTGCACGGCTGCCTTGGTTTTCAACAGCAAACTGAGCGTTGATACTGCATGGTGCAACATATTGATCATAAATCCAATCCCTTACCAATTCAAATGAAACCTAACTTTCGACTGAGATACTCGAAACATGTGGTCTCATTTGTCCTATTGGTTGGACTGGATAGAAGACAACTGTGGCGAGATGCATGCACTTGCTTTTCGTCCTCACTCCTACCCCTTCGGTCATAAATACGGAGAGTGTCAGTTTATGTACTGTTAGCTAGAACATACGACTAACAGTTATTCGTTGTTAGTCGTAGGATCTTGAAACTTATTTGACTCCAGGCTGCTGATTCTCACTCTTCAACACAAATTTCGACAAGAAACCTGACATCACTGAGACCAAGGAGGTTTTTTTTCTCAACAGTCTGTCACGTTGATCTGAACTGGTTATTTATCATACCATTACCCAGAACCGAAGACTGAGACCACGCGCTTGCGTACTTGGATTGAACTCAGAACGAAATTCCCAGTAGAAAAATGCTTCAGCCACTCCAGATGAAAGGAACCCGAAATGACATCTCCGGAGTCACTCCTGAAACCCTGCCGGTGCATTTGTCCGAAAGCACTCATGCAGGCACCTGTCAATCTCATAGAAGCCACAGCTCTGGGAGCCAAGAAAAAGCACCGACGACACGGTGATCTGGACTCTCGATTCATCAGCATCACTCCCGCACCCCTGCAAATTAAACTGAGATGGGCTGTTGGCTCCTACCAAAACTAAGCTGATCAAGACGGAATCGTGCCCAACCCCACTCCCAACCACCCACCCACTCCCGTCACTTTATAAGTAGAACTATCAATTTCAAACTATCTGCCACACAATTTTTCATGCATAATTGATTACTCTATCAAAAAACGTTTTGTACTGTGGAGTTCATGTACCTCAGAATGCAAAAACTAACGTACTTCACATATTAATAAAGAAGTCTGAAAAATAAGTTTGCATAGAGCATACTGGACCGATTAGCTGCAACCGTGCACGTGCATACTGAAGTCAGGGTGATGTTGGTGTAGTCAGTAAAATAATTAATGAAAAGGAGACAAGATTGAAGTGAATGACAAATGACAGGAGCGAACAAGAATGGGAGGGGACTTGAATGTTAGGTCATCAGAGTCCGTCGAAACTGATAAGTCATTCAGGCTTTTTACCCTCTTTGGGTTTATAATTGAGAATGACTACAGTCTTAGCCTATCTGAAGAATTTTATGTTTGTCTTGTTTTAAATGAACTTAAACAAGTTGTCTGTTGTCGCACAATGTTTTTGCTCAATCAGATGTTGTGTAATTAATTATCCGATTGTTTTCGGTCCCACTGATGACGTCAACATCATGAATTGTCTATTCACCACGTCTTGGAGTTGCACCCGAATATGTTCACTTATTCGGTGACTCAGCTGATTCTCTGTTCTACCTATGTAAATAGCTGAGCACCTGTATGAGAGTTCATGTACTGAGTTTGATTTGACACTGGAAGACAGTGGCCTTCTCATCAATGGTGTTGGTATCGTTGTGGTTGTGATAACAATGATCGGATCGGCTGTGAAATATGTGCATCTGACGATTGACTTCAAGGGCTTAGTAACGTTTTGTTAAATCTCGTCACGTTAGAATGGTATATGTAGGACAACCTTCCATTCCTGAGTACTTAGCTACTACGTAAGAGGAGGTTTTCCGTGGAATAATTCGGACTAAAACTGTGTAACTCCAGGTAACTCGTTTGAGGTTGCTAGCAATACTACAAATACGAGATTTTTTAGATGTTTTTAGGTGCTAGCCATTCCCACTTATAAACCCGAATTGTACAAACAGCATGACTGGCTTATCAGTTTCCACCCCAACCTGATGACCTAGAATTCAAGTCCCCTCCCACTCTTGTTCGCTCCTATCACTTATCACTCACTTCAATCTTGCCTCAATTTCATTGGTTATTTTACCGATGATACAAGGATCACTTTGATTGGGCAGTATGCAAGCGTACGGATGCAGCCAGATGAATCACTATAAATTTTGTAAACTTATGTTCCAGACTCCTTCGTGAATATTTGTGACGGTTGATCTTTGTTCCCAATATATGACGTTGGTAACTGGAAAATTTGTAAATCAAATACCTGCTTTCTTTAATATTTGATTTTTCCGTGGTTATCAAACCTAGCTACTCCTGATTTCGTTCTTACTGCAAAGGTTTAGTCAGACCCGCAACAGTTACGTAAATAAAACATACCTGTTGTTACAGCCAAATAATTTGATTCCCCTTATACTCACATTCTAAAACATCAATAAATCCTAGCTTTTTAAACCGTATCTGATTGATTTCAATATAAAAATCATAAAACCATTGGAATCACCCGTGAAAAGTTTCACAAGACTAACCCTTATTATTATTTCGAAAAAAAAACATGGAATAAAATAATCAGTCAAAGGGCGTACTTAAATTTTACAGAAAACAGAACTTACCTGCCGCACCGAATCCATTCAGAACGGATGCGCTGTAAAGCAACCAGTCTCTTGGGACCAAAAACACCGAAACGTAGATGCTGTGAAATAAACGAATACCATTTTAATCGATCAATAGGTGTGCTTGTTTTTTATTTGTGTACATCACACGTGATAGTTTGTGCAAAGTAACGGAAACTTACACATAGCAACATGATCCAAGAAACATCGCATACTTTTCACCAACTGCAATCACTAAGAGCGGTGCAATCCAGTTCAACGCAGCCAAAGATGCATACAGAACGGATAAGCTGCCAGAGAAACGGACACAGGATGGAGGCAGTTTGAGTCAGTGGTTTGTCATCAGCCGGGGCAAATTACTGATAAAAAAGATTTACCTGAAGAAGGCATCTCCCGTCGGATGAGTGCTATCCAAGGCGGATGACTCAAGGACGTTTTGCTACGAGGTACGCAGAAAAAAAGTTTCGATCACATAGCACTGACTTACCGAAACTAGACAGGCGGTTTGAAATGCGGTGAATAAGCATAGAAAAGCTACAGACGTGATCAACACATTGTACAGATTTGCGTAAAAACGCATTCGAAGTTAGTAATTGTGGTTCAAATCAATTTCATTGAGTGTTTCACGTAATTCCCTAAGATCGGAATGATTTTATTCTGTCAGTCGACAGGAACAACACAAATGAGAACCGGTTGATTTTTGTTGTACAGTTCTGCTGTTGTTTATCCAATAAAATACTTTGGTCAGTAATAATCTGTCGGCGTCACGAGGTGTTCAGTTTCGTTTGTCAATTGATCGATTGATCTGGAGATCGATGTCAAGATAGACCATGGCAGATCTTGAACTTTGGTTCAGGTCGCAGAAACAGGTGTACTAAGAACCGTATAACTATTCTACATTCATTTCTCACTGAAATTATTGATCTGCACTGTTTGAGTAGGTGGGTTTCTCAGGTGCGTTTATGTGTGTCCGTGTGAGAATTGGTTATTGGGGTGAGACTGAATCATTACTGTTTGCGTTTCTCAATTAATACTGATCGCTAAATCATGGAAAGCTATTGACTCAAACAAAAGCAACCTGCCTGACACTCGTTTAACTGTCTATTTCAAATAAGAAAGTGATAGTTTTCTTGATAAATTCAACCGGTTCAGTTAACAGTCATCATCGAAAGCGACACTCGGTGGTTTTGTGTAATCATGTTATACGAAAATACACCGATAGCCCAAATATTACTGATATCATACTAAGCATGGCACTCCATTAAAAGAACTGTTTTTAAAAAGTGATCCAATACCGAATGTGAACTCCGTTATCGTTAATAAAAACATAAAAACTGCTTTCGACTCGGCTACCTTTAGTCTGTCGACCATCCAGAAGAATTGCGGGCTTGTGAAACTCACCACTAGTTGATGTTGTGGACGAGGAAAACTACCAGCAATTCATTTGGAAGATAGAAGCACATCTGACTGAGAGGTAGAATACGTCTTTGTTCTAAGGTCAAGTCGGGGAGCTGTTAGTGATTTGGCTCATAACGGAGGAGTCCCAATGCCTCTAATATTGTCGGCTTTTGGACTTGCTTATCTGGGGGTCCATCATCAGCTGCCCCATTGAAAAGTCCTGATTACAGTCCCGGGAATTGTCTTTTAGTCGCTTATTATCTTAGCAAAACTACCTTGCATAGCAAAAATCAATGAATGGAATCTAGACTGGAAGTAACGTAGACTGTAGTGGACCTTTACCGAGAGAAGGCAGCTAATTAGTTCTTTGATCATAATGATAATAATAATACTAAAAATCTTCCTGGTTCTTTCATTATTCAAACGAAAAATTACATTGAATCTGGAAGAGACAGCGGCCGATCAAAAGGAGCCAAACTGATGACTGGCGAGCAGTGACGGAAAGCGAACCTGGTATGTCAATGTTTAAAGGCAAAGAAGATGGCCCCTTGACTACCACCTGTCATTTTCTGCAATAGGATAACTGAACTGGTTTTGGAATCGACGAAGCAGGATCAATGCTGAGCTCACTGTTGGAAACCTTGGGAAGCACTGTATGGATGTTTCCTCCTTGTCAGAAAACAACAAAAGTCAACTCCACGACATCTCCTATGGGACTCGAACCCACGAAGTACGATTTTGAGTCACACACACACATCTTACCATTACTCTATTCTGGATGGCAGTCAACTATTTGTTCCGCTTTCAATTAACTTAATCCAATTATAATAAAATAACTTGTTTGACAGGTGAAACAGAAAAATACCTGGAAATTACGGCAATTGGTTTTCACTCGTGGTTTCGAAGTCCGTACCCGATTCAACAAATTAGACGGAAAATCTTTTCTGATAAAAATTTCACCACAGAGTACCCATGTAATCAATTCTGGAAACAGAGTGACTGTTTTTTGGTGGAACGCAAAATTGAACAGTTTCACCAAACGTATTGCATTGGGGAAAGACCGGGAAAATTGGCCGATTTCAACGCACTCATAACATTTTAGTTGACAAATATTCGGCTTTAATGTGTCTGCTGATAGCATGGGTATTAGAAATCTTTTCAGAGAGGCACGTTAAATGAGGGACCAAATGGTGGCGCCAGTGTTGAGCAAACAGAGTTGAGAAATGAAGAATTAAGAGCCCCCGTCGAAACAAATTTGTGGGCGAAATTGCATGATCGAACACGATAAACACGACAGCCGGGTTTTGCCAAATGATTGCCAAGTTGGCCCTACATGCCCCACCCGGGGATTGAAAAGTTTCCAACTCAACAAAATTCAGTGCCTAAGTTTTGCATAGTCTTAAAGATACCACATTATTTTCTGTTCCTTTCCCGCTCCGTGATGCACACTTCATCAGTAAGAATGAAATCTAATTTTCATTTGCAAGCGTAACAGTAACTTTGCATACAATACAAAGTCAAAACATTTCTTACTGAGACTACTTCGGAAGATTTTTATTGGTAGAATTTCACCCCAGCCGATGACAGCTGAGAATGTAGATATTCTGTGCCTCGTTTCTTTACCGTCGTTCTTTGGGATAGCAAGCCCGTCTCAAAAAGCTTCTCTTTGTATTTTGGTTACTCAATTACTTCTTAGTAGCCCAATATTTAGTATGAATAATGTGTAGTAAATTCGTTAGGAGGTATCTAAATCTGGGAGTCCATGGGAGAATCAGATTATTCAGTACGGTTTCAGAAAAGCGGAATTAATTGATGAAATATATTTGTTGTACGGACTTCCTTTACACCCATCCTATTTTTCTCCGTTCCTCTGTGATTATTTTTGAACCAAACCACGTAGAACAACCAAATCCAGCTTGATGTGTCAGAACCGAGATCGGTTCGGAGTGTATCGAAAAATCGATGCGCCATGTGAAACGTTATGGTGGGATTTTATTGCTCAATAACACAGCGTAGTTGAAATCGTTGGTAGGTTGTCAACGTTCCGGTCACCACGGGTAACCTTTTCCCAGACTGGTTTTACAACCGAATGAAACTGGTTGTAAGAACAGTCTTGAAAAAGGTTAACCGTGGTGACCGAAACGTCGACAACCTACCAACAGTTTCGACTACGCTGTGTTATTGAACAATAAAATTCTACCATAACAAATCTAGCTTGCTTATTTGTCAAACTATGGCCACACAGCATACGCACACGAATTTAAAGATTTCAAACAGATAAATCGATTTATTCCGGAAAAACTCGATAGAGTGCGGAATGCTATCAAGCCCAACCCTAGGCAAATGGCAAAAACTACCAACTAATTACGAAACACGGTGACATTTATTATTACCGACTGAAATACAACATCCAAACAGCCTTCAAATTATATTTCAGATTGTCTCATGCTCTACACTATCCACTTCATGGACGATGACCAACTTCAACTCACGCAAAGTGCTGCAGATGCTCCCATTCAAAAAGACTCAAATCACTTAAATACAACAGACATTTTCGATCGGATTTGAATGAGAACTGTGAGCTGACCAGTCCATCATCTCATTTTTCCCATACAAGAATCACATTCTGGTGAGGTTGGTCGTATGTGTGACTGCAATTTCATATTGAAGGATAATGAGTCTCAGTCGGTTTTCCATAATCATCATAGGCAAAAGTCAATTCGTGTTCTGATGTGAGAGTCAGATAATTGCTTCTCTTCTAGAATAGATTACTAACATTTCCCTTCTTCAAAAACCACATCCCACACTATCACAACTCAGTTCCAAATTCTCCTTCTGCAATCGTGCCAGTAGAACTCGCATTTATCAGGACCATCTGAATTAAGCTTATTCTCCTCGTTATAGATTTCATCCAACATTCCAAGTGATATGACTTCTGACCCACTCTTCTCGATTTTGAAAATGACGATCAGTCATCCAAAGCATTGATCTCATGTTTATGTACTGCTAATGTGATTCAGATTTTGGGAGTTGGTTTACAATCCGTACACTCGTAATCATTTTCAAAAACCTCTGTAGCTTCGATGCATTTGTGTGTTGATTCGAACATCCCACAATAACCTTCTTCTGGCCTAACCAGATATATTTCTTCGAATGTCATGTGTTCTCTAAGACAGAATAATTTGGATCCTTCATAAGATTCACAAATATCTGTACCTGATTAGAAAATGTTTTTGAAAATCCAGCCTATGCTTATTCCCGAGTCTTTGCATATGAGTATTTTCCCTTGTTCTATATCGGACAGCTTTGGATCGGTTCCATTCCTTGGTTTTTTGAAATATGGGGGCACTCTGCTTGTAATCAGAATGTGTGGCTCGAGTGAAATATATTCATGAATTGCATGTGACGTTATTGTTGTTGAATAGTACATTCCTGAGTATCGAAAATGAAACAATACTGAATAGGGTCGTTGCACATGCAAGCAAGTTCGGAGTTTTTACGATCCTTTTAGGGCAGCTTTATTAACATATGGCACTCTCTCGTGCTCTTTTCCCGGGGTAAACGATTTATCTGTTTTTTGCTCCAAATGCATGCACTTATTTGGAATGATAACCGGTTGGCACATCAGCAAGCACAATTTGGTCGTTCTAAGTGATTTGGTTCAAAGGGAATCACGGAAAAGCAGACTGGGCCTTATAGACTTGTGTGCACTAATAGACAACATATATGTATATATGTATGATAGACGTACTTCGGCCAATACATGGCATTAAATACAAATCCGGTTTTCTACGTTTGATGGTCTCACTCTCAGCCTCGGATGGCTCCCACGCTGCATATCATGAATTCACCCACCGATAAATCATGTGGTTTTTTCTCCATGGAAAACTTCATTTTCAACCAAGGCTGTCCTAAAAGCCGGATTGAGAAAGACAATAAATCTTCAAATGTTTTCATGGAAAACACCATCTTCTGATCAGTCATTCCTTTACGTCCACTCATGGAATATATGCGGTAGCTTGCGTACAGTTACTTGACCAGAAGTATGGATCATCTTTTTTGATAGGACCCGGGTTTAGCATTGTTGTTTGACTGAAGTCCCTAACGAAAGGAAATATCTGGTAGCACTCTGATTATTCCTGGCGCGTTATACCAAGCCAAAACCGTATACAAATGTCAAGAAATGCAGAATGTTTCGTCTTCCATTGTTAGCTCTTTGCTTAAAATCGAAAGCTTCACTGGTGCACCTTAAGTCTGCTTCATATGAACTATCTGGAATCATCGGTAGCAATGCGCATCCAGCGAGTTAAAAAGAAGCCACATCTGGAACCCTGGACACGGGATCGCGAATCTCATAAGTTAACCTTTAGATCTTTGTAATTAGTTTCCTTATGTTCTTTTCATCGCAGTATAGTACTTTTCAGTCCACTCATTTGACACTTGCTCACCAAAATCGCGTCCTTAGTTGCTGTTGGTTAACTGATCTCTGGTTGATAGTGGGATGCCGCTTGTCACTCAAGCATGTGGCCAGTTTTCTTGGTAACATAAATAAATTCGTCGGCTTATAATTCAACACCTTATGACATATTTACTTATCCGGATGAGTGATAGGATAAAAGTGATGGCTTAAGAGAGGTTACAGTATCTGACCCGTTGTGTGAGGGGTATACTCGTTATGGTTCACGTCAGGGATCTTTTTCACTAAGGTCTCACATGCCTTCAAGGAATTTAAATACACCATACGGGTCGTGTTTTTCATTCTCTCACTATTGCAACAGATCAAACTTCTCAATTTTCCGATATAATTAAAAAGGAACTGGTATTATTAACATTTTTATCGCTTGCAATAAGGCTGCTGGAAAACAACATGGACCACCCACTTCATAACTTTGTGGACTTCAGAGGGGCTGATTGCATATTGTTATCTGTTCGGCGATAATCTCCGTTGAGTCACAACTTTAACCGCGAGAATTTCGTCAATATGCAAATATACGGCCTATGCAATCAGGCCAGCGCCCACTTCCGAGGTGGATTTTTCGCTAATTTGCCTACTCACAAGCACGGAAGTAGTCCAGTGCAGAATGTGGTTTAAAAGGGCCCAGGCATATCTCTAAACTTTTTCATGGCTTAGAAAACACTCTGTACGTTTTCATGCGGATAAACTGGTTATTTTAGGGAGAGAGACAGACCCACAGAGTTTGCCTTTGCATCACAAAGAGAGCGGCATCTACAGATGACAGTAAGCAAGAATGCGGGCGTCAACTACAGACAGCCATTATTCTAACCGTTACGCGAGAGTCTAAAAGCACTTCACTTCGATCATTATGGGCTCAATAAAACCATTCGTAGTACGCTGTTGCGACTATCCCGATGTCTAGGACTGTGAATCTAGCAGTAACTTAGTTTCACTAGCTACACGCACGATATGGGCAGAACACGATTACGGGCAGTAGAACAAATTCCAATCAAATAACCGTGTTTATCAATGATTCATGGTTCTAAATAATACAATAAGCATAAATATACAGCAAACAAAAGACTTACAGCCAGGTGAGAAACCAAGAACAATGGGCAGTAAGCTTCCGAAAATCGGGACAGCGCAGAAAATAGAAAAGGCCCACTTAGCAGGCAGCTGAACGAAACTGTAGCGCAGTTCGGTTGCGGTACAACCAATAAATCAAGAACGTTTATCGTGAAAGATCAATAAATCAATTACAAACGCGTGAATTGGACTATGGTTGCAATGGTAAAAAGTGTCATTACCAAATAAGTACAAATACGCTAAGTCTGTGGAGTAAACAAGAGTACATGCCAACATGAATGGGCGAATCCGGCAATAGATCTGTTAATGCCATTGACGTGTGACGGCCAATGGTGGAGTGTACTGACAGAACGCTAAGACTGGGAGTTCGAGCCTCCGCTTGGCACCACAAATGAAACACTCAGAAAGATTATATAACAGTAGAAGTGTAGACCTTCGGGAAAACAAAGTTATGAACAAATACGTGAACTGTTCACATAATAAGCACCATGAAACTCAAGTATAAACTGATGTGATACCTTAGAAACAGGGAAAATACATTACGAATGTCCGGGGTTCACGATGCATGCACTCACTACTAATAGGTAACTAAACAGAAGGCAGAAGGACAAACTCTAATTACGATTCGTAATTAACATACGCTACTTAACCTACTTGTTGGATGATTCGTAAATCAGTTTCAACGTACAAAAACAGACCCCGGACCGTTGATGGAATCACTCACAGTTACATGGTCACTTCTTTTTGGGTATCATCATCGGCTACGACGCAGAGGCAACGAGTTCCAACTGGGCCTCGAACCCGTGGTGCATGATTTCGAGTCTGACGCCTTACCTGTGGGCTATCCAGAATAGTTCACAGCTGGTTGCACTAGGTTGACACCGCACCAGATACAATGAATCTTAGGAAGTGGCAGATTTTGATTGAAGGAGGACCGGGTGATATTGCAGCAAGTCTCCATTCTGCTTATCCTTTTAACGTAGATTACAGTTTAACTGAATTTTGACTATTAATTTTGATCTCTATTTGCCAGTGACTCTAGCACTCGGCCTTCACGAATACACTCTAACCACTTCCTCTCCTGGGCGAATAATCTAGCCAAATGCCTCAGTATGGTCGGGGGTGGGTGTCTCAGACGCCGAGATGGTTACTCGTCCTGAACCCCTCTCGAAATGCTTCCAAGTGACGGTGTGTCTCACACAGCCTCTGCTGAGGAAGTCCTACTCACTGCCTTTTCGAGTCGGAGATGTTCCCACTAAAGTGAGAGGATGAAACCGGATGCCCGGCGCTCTGCAACTTGTTGGCTGACTTAAAATCAGTCTAGTGGAGATGGCTAAACCCTGATTCCAAACCAATCATGGATGGCGTATCAGGCGTACAGGGATATGCTCATCGGCCTAGGTTAATAAAAATTTTGACATACCCGTTTATTAATGAAACAGCCTGCCGTAGTAACCGGTCTTACAAAGTCTCTTAGCTCGGCTAGTTGGCCTCAGTAGCCAAACGTTTTCGTCCCAGATTTTATCACACTACTTTGTCTCCTATATATACAGTATCACCGTAGTCCACCGCATTCTTGTTTTTGACCGCCACATGTTAGTGTCTACCATAGTCCACAAATATCCGCAAAAAACTTCAATTGTACGTCTTCCCTTGTTGGTATTCTTGTTTTTATTTTAATTTTTTCATGCACAATGACAAAAACGGATGATGCAACCATTGTGTTAATCACTGTACAGGGATCACTTATGCTGTTGGGCTAAATTTTGACGTTTCTGAGACCCGGATTGCACACAAACGTTAACTCATCACATTCTTCTTATATATGGCACAAATTCGTCATGCAGTATGAAAGAATCAATCATGGAAAACAATGAACCACTGAGTAGTTGCCCATCTGTGAATCCTCGTCAGAGTTCTTGCTGCAGCTCTAACACGTATGAATAAATTGGAAACATCCTGCAATGCAATCCCCAGCTATGAACCGTTGATCTTACACTACTGAAGACCTATCACGGATCACATCAGATGGTTGTAAAGTGTGTCCATGGATCTTCAGCGGTGGATTGATGAAATAGTAATATATATCATAAAGGCTTCCATTCGGTTCATCTTTTCCCTCCAAGGATTTTCCGCCGTATGGTGTACTTATCCGCGTTTTACAAAATAAGGAAATGTTGCATCATGATACATTTTACCGGTAATTACTTTCGACGGACTGTAATATAACTACTTCTCTCTGATAGGGCTATTTATTTTAATTTTCTCTTTTTGTTTGAATTAGGGAAACAAATGTTCAGTCTCTACCTATATGGATCTTTGAAAAACCGCTGACCTAGACTCCAGAAAATATTTCCTTTCGAATTCTTATTATTCCAACTCCAATTAAGCCATCTACCAGATGACTAGCTCAGTAGATTCAGACTAAATGCTACTTTTGTGTAATTGTTGGTAACTGTGATATTCTGAGAAGTCCCACGGTTGTATTAGAATGTCGCCTTATTGAAGAGGAGAATTGTTTTCGGTGATTCCTAATCTCGGATATGATTAGTTTTGCTCTCACGTATCATATAGATGATAATGATGAATTTGTTTGGCCCTTGGTTGGATTGAAGGTCATCTTTTACAAAAGGTGGTTGGGATGGGAGGGGTGAAGAAGTGATGTCTTTCACGACGACAACTTTATGAGGGCAATCTACTGGAGGAGAAAAAAACCAGAATTTAATGAATTCCTAAGTTGAATCTGTTCTTGCCACTTTCAAGTTACTCGTGACCGTTTGATCAATGGTATTGATACTTTTAAGCTACAATTCACCTTCCCGAACATACCAAATAGGCTTGTATCCAATCGCTCCAGTGTGACTCCAAGTCCTATCTAGATGAAGGCTCTTTTCTGGGATGGAAGTTCTGCTGCTCCGTCAGAAGAGATGCTAGACTTGATTTGGAGGTAAAAGGTGAAAATTTACTGAGTCAAAATAGGGATCTAACACTGAGAACGAACAATCTGAAGGTATGCTTATAACAAGCTGCTACGGTTATCATAAAATTCAGACAAAAATCATGGACTGATCACAGAACAACATCTGAGCGCACGGAATTATCTGCGTAATAATGAGGACATGCAAAGCTGTCAATTCGTAACATTGGTTTCCTGATGGTTTGCTCGGTAACCATTCTTGAGATAAACAATAAATAAATTAGGTAGAGAAATAGTGAAACGCTCATGGAAATGTAGTGAAATATGGTCATTACCTGCGTAAAGTGTCGACGAAAAGTTTGTTTAAATGGATCAATTTTATCCAAATCGCGTTCATCGCTGAAGGCTGGTTACAAAATGGGTTTGGAGTCCTATCGTTTGATTTCTTTGATCTAGTCAATATAGTTGTCTGATGATGCCGTGTTTAAAACTTTAGTAGTGTAGTGACGTGTGAACAAGACAGTGATATGTTTCCTCATTTTCAACACACAGATTTTACCTAATGCATGACCCTGTTTATGTATCGTCATATGTGTATAATTAGCAGTAAAATATGTTCCCATTACTTTCACCCATTATTTAATCACCGCTTCTAGTTATCCCGTGATGGTTACAGGCCATTCCGACTATGCAGACCATCAGAAGTTAGAAACTTTTGCACGTGTCAAACACACTGGATTATCTGTGACAGCATCTCATTCGACCAAAGGAGATTACCGTTCCAGAGTTTTCTACATTATTTATGCCTAAGGCAAATGATGGAGTCCACGGTGTCCCTGGGAGAAAGGCGGGATACAATTAACACGCATTCTCGTCATTCTCAAGGATAAACTCGTTATCATAAAGGTGAGCAACATTTGAGTACTACCAGTAAATTTATATCAGTCCACATGGTGCACACCTGTAGTTTCACTTATGACGGCGTAATGTTTCAAAGTTTGAATTTCATACAGGTGTATTTATTTATTAGGAATTGAACTGTATACTTTGTACAGATTACATGTGCTCGTAGACTTCGCATTCCCTCTAAAACATGCTGAATATTCGACGATCAGTGCAACTTTCCACGTACGTAGCTTATACCATGGGATAAACTTGCCAATTATATTACTATCTGTACTTTTTTCCATAATTTATACAACGCCAACCGTCACCTACCTTTCCGTACTCTCCTCGATGTCTTACCTTCCTTTCCTTTTTCTCAGGCAGAAATTGAATTGGTGCGAAGAAAGTTGACTATTGAAGCATTATTTCTAATACGTAGTACATTTCTTCATAAATATTTCATTCTTGTAAACATCCTCTTATTCCAACATATACACTGTTCTATTTTATATGTACTGGTAAGTGGGTGAAATGGAGACTAGCCCAATAATTTCATCATTCGGCAGTTGTAAGCAAGCGTTGGGAAATGTGATTTGGGAGAGAGAAAGAAATAGATAAAAGGTACCCCGCTCCGAAATCTCTCGCAAACGGATCAGCGCTATACCAGGAACCAGTCGAAAACCCACGCGTTTTTATTGAGTAGCCCGCTCTGAAACCACCTCAAAGCCACTCGGAAACTAATTTGCTGCCGATCGGTTTCGAAACTGTTTTGTTGCTGGCTTTATTATTCTTGAGACCACATAAAGACTCCGGTGTTGTCCTAGTGGACAGATAAAATACACTGGAGAACATCCCAGGTTGGTGGAAGATCAAACCAAATTTTCTGTTTATTGCTCAGGGAAAGACGGAACCGAAAAGATGGAAGTTGAACTAGCTGAATACCTGAGAAGACTGGGAGACCAGGGTTGTATAAACAATACTACTTACGGAAAACCAAAGGTGACCAGGTGACGTGGAGTGAAAGCTGTGCCCAGTGCGGAGGGTGCACCTGATATTTGATGCATGCTCTTTGATGAAGTACACTAGTCTGTGGCATCCTTTCTTTGGTGCCCTAGTGACCCGTATGACATGGACCAGGCCTGATAATCTATCCAAGATGAGGTACTTAATTTCTGTTAAACATTTGCACCTCTGTCCCTGAGCCGTACGCACAAAAAAGGACCTCTGTGGTTTGACCTGTAGGTCAGAAACCTACATCGGCGCAGAAATCGAACCTAACAACTCTTTTGCGTGATCAGGGCAGGATATCAGCAATATCTAGCCATTTGCAACCAATGCTCCGGACTCAAGCATCTAAAGCGGTGTGCATTCGAGGAAAAACTTGCAGTTGACCCCGTGCCTGCTTCAAAACGTTTGTTTGCGCATCTAAAACTTAGAACTTGAACCAGCATTGATGAGGGAAAATTCACTGGTCAAAGCGAACGGTCGCAAAGCGGATATTTGGGCAAGACACTACAAATCTGTGTATGCACCTGAAAGTATGCCATTTCCAAAGGTGCAGAGCAGTGATCCTATCATGCTTCAGAAGGCGGTAGCTGAGACACCATGCTCAGGTAAAGCTCATTAGTCTCCAGGACCAGACGGTGTTCATCCCTTGGTGATAAAAGAACTGACTGAAATATTGACCCCACCAATGACATGGCTCTTTAAATCGTCCGTTTTGGCTGGACGACTACCTTGGGGAGTTAAAAAAGCCCTTATTGTCCCATTGATGAAAGCTGGTTCAGAGGCGGCTGCCACTAACTATCGTCCTGTTTGCTTTTCTTCCGTGGTTGGCAAGACCCTGGAAAGTCTATTCTCTTCCGGTCCCAGTAAACGCATCAAAAGCAACTAGCTACTCCGCTCGCAACCTCACGGATTTTGGAAGAAAAGTTTTTGTGTATCCAACTTGCTGCCTACCCGTGAAGACTGGTAGGAAGCCAAAGCCGCAGGGTACTGCACGGACGCTATCTTCGTCGACTTCAGAACAGCTTTCCTTAAGATACCCAAAGGACGACCTTTGCAGAAAAAAGAGGCCATTTGTTTTGTGGGTCCATTAATTTGCTGGATCGGATATTTCCTGAAAGAAAGAAAGTTTCCCGTGAGAGTTACCCGTTCTCCATCGCGTCCCTTCAGTGAAACTAATGAAGTCCCGCAGGGCTCAGCTTTGGGGCCACTACTTTTCTCGGTGTATATAAAAGATCTGCCATTTGTTTTCCAATCACCTTGCGTCATCTACACAGATGACCTTAAAATCTGGGAACGATCCGATCAGATGTTGGTCACCAGGTTCTACAGGGTGACTTGGACGCATTGAAGCACTGGTCCGAGACTTGACAACTCCCTACTAATGTTGAAAAGTGTGCGTACATGAGTGTGGGGAGAGTTGAAAGTGGCAATTACTACAAGTTACACGGAGTGCCTATCAGCACGTCGGATTTTGATAGAAATCTTGGGGTAGAGCTAGCATCAAATCTGGAGACCAAAGTCAACACAGACAAGGCATGTGCCTCTGGCTGGAGTATGTATGGAGCGATGCTTCGGTCTTTTGGACAATTATATATCTATTCCATCTCTCAAAGTGATGTATGCTTCCCATATACTCCCGCGACTGGAATAATGTGGACCTGCCTTATTCCCCTGTACGGCCACGGAAATTGCGAAGCTAGAACGAGTAAAGCGGGCTGCCACTCTCTTCGTCATTGGATTACGTGGGACCAGTTTTGAAGGACGTCCCCTAGCCACCGGACTGTTTCCAGAGGCATATCGTAGAATTCGCGGTGATTTCATCTACACTGAATGCTTCCCCTTAGAGATCTAGGGCCAGGGTTGATAACATACTTTCCCTTGCGAGCGCACAACCGTACTCCAGGTCGTTCTCGGACTCTTATGAAACAGCAGTCAATATGCTTGCCACTGGTATACCGCCCCTCAAAGAGGGTGAAGAGTCTATGGAAGGCACTACCAGAAGAAGTGGTGGAAGAGGAAAGTAATCATACATTCAAGCGAAGCCTGGAAGCCTTTTTGAAGAGGTGGTGACAGGATAAGCACACCTAAGATCACCCCCTAGAGTTGAGTTGACGAGGCTCATACGGGAGACTGCCCTAGTGCCTCTGATTCTGAAGATTGAAGATTGACCGAACTTGTTCGATCATCCCGTGTTTCTATAACCTTCCAAAAATTCACAAAGGTGATACTACAATCTGACCAATGGTGGCCATGATGAGTTCTCCGTACCAGACAATAGGACAACGGCTGGTAGAACTCTTGGAACCCGTTCGTACTAGGCTCACTAAACCTAATTTGGGAGATAGTTTTTACTTTTTTTCCATCACACAGAATGTAAGCCCACCCTTGAAAAGCATGGTGTCCTTTGATGTGGTGCCGTTATTTACAAGTATATCCTCACTTGAAACCGTGGTCTTTCTATGTGAATACGTTCAAACATCCAATACGTAAACTGGCGTCCCAGTAGAAAGCTTGAAGGAACAACTACCACGTTAACTTTCTGCCCAATGACTGCTTCTACCGCCACAAAGAAGAGATCTCCATGGATTTCCTATTAGGTCCTCTACTAATGAACATCGTTATGGCAGATGGGAAACGGGAAATTCGAGAAGATGATAGAAATTTCGGAACACCATATTCGATTTATGGATGCTGTTTTCTGTATGTCGGACGATGATCCTAATATGTCAGGTATTCCGGGAGACTTTATGCGTAATCATTGCTCTCTTGATTTCACGGTAGAGTTAAAAGCCCAAAAAAAACAGGTTTTTCTCGATGTGTTGATCACCAGAGAGAAAAGCAGGATCCATCGAACGACGAGCCTCCAGAGAGAAAGAGTGGGACTGCCAGTACACAAACTTTCAGGGCTTTGTGCCGCTGACCTCTAAGAGGAACCTAGTATGACTTCAAGGGCCCGTAGCATTTGCCCATGGGACTCTCTAGAATTCGAACTGAAACTCATAAAACAAGTACTGCTAAAGAACTGGAATCCAGAGAATATTATCTTAAAGATTTAGACCAGCAGAGTGATTTGCTCGCGTCCCGAAGAGCTTCTCTTGAAAGTGCCATTCGAAGAATGTACTTACAAAGAACGACTAACGAGATCAATTAGAGCTATTGTGAACTCAACATTACCAGCTACAAAACTGAATTGCGTGTTTTCCTCCTCGCCGATGATCCGAACGTAGATGAAAGGCTGTTTTCCCAAGTTCACCTAATTTATGATTACGTATTCGTTTAAATGCGCACGTGACCCTTCTTCCATAGGTCGCACGGTCAGGCGCATGCTGAAAGCATCAAAGATCATCACCTAAGGTGGCTGAGCCGTGGGAAAACCGGCTTACTCACTAGTCCCATTCTTATTCACCTAGTAAATGATGATCATAAGATCGACCCGAATGACAGGTTCAGTGTTGCATATCACGTTTCCCTAACTGATCAAGCGCAGCCCGACTCCTGACCGTGATCATGGCAGGAGCCATCGCGATGCGTCTGCCGAACCTAGATCTGTGCTCAAAAATATTAGTTCATGTGCTTAAATTGCCTTAGCCAAAGGAGGAGCATCCTAATGAAAAAATAACCCCTGAAATCCAACTATCTGTGGTTATCTCAGCATCAGCACGCACTAACTGACAAACACCACACCACTTCACCCCACCCCCACCTCATCCCACCCACCTGCTGTAAAAAATGACTCAACTGTCAACCAAGTGAATTTTTCTCACTAATATAACATGTAAGATCAGGAATAGGAATCTTTGCAGAGAATTGTTCGCTCTCTAATGTTATTGTTCTACTACGGTAATCTTTTCCTCTAGATGGCATTAATCCCTACCACGTTTCTCAAATTGTTGTTTCATAGATGTTGATATATTTTCAATGACCATATGCGGACAGTTTTCTTAGATCGCTTTGCTCCTTGCCCTTAACATTGTTTTTGTAAACCAGCCTCAGCCCCAAAAATATCAGTCTGAAAGACCTAATACTGAGACCTAGGTAGCTAGTGGCAGACGCAAATCCCCCGTTCAGTCGGTGCCTATGAGACCTAGGTCACAATAAAACACCTGAACGCCAATCACAGCAATTCAAAAGTGGATCTTGGGGAGAAAGGCCACAGAGAAGTAGGCCCGGTGGTGTTCTTATCTACTTCAGCCACCTTGAAACCACAGTTGCCTACAGGTTTTCCGTTCCATACCCATGAGGGACAATTTGTGAATGAAGTTGGATGTGCGTAAAACCAGAGGGACACTAATACACCAGTCAGTCATTTTCTTAGCAGCCGACCCAGTTAAAATCAACGAAGCCAAACTTTCTTTAGTTATCTTCGTGTAATGGCTTATTTCAATGTCTCTGGGCCGTAATTGGCTCTCATCTATCCCAATAAACTATTTGAAAAGTAACTGACAAAACTGTTAACCGAACATTCCTGGTCCCAACTCTTCCGTAGTCCAACTAAGTACCGTGGCGGTGCACCTCCGTTCTCGCTAGACTTATTTAGTTCTAACGATGGAGGCCGCATCGACTTAATTGCACCGCTCCAAATGCTACTTAAAATGATGGCCTTATTCTCTTAATTTCGTCACTCAGTGGTCAAACATTGTTTCAGACCATGCTTTTGATCACTCACTGAGGCGTGCGAACTTCATCAGCTGAGGGGATCGTAAAAAAAGATCAAATTGGATGATGATAATGTGGAACGTGTCAATATCAGGGTAGAATTGCTGGTCTACTCAGACTGCTGACTCGCTCGTTTTGCGTAGAATTCGTCAAAAGTAGGGATCTAAACCTCCCATTCACGTTTGGTTCGTCATGTGTTAAACAAGCGTTTTTACCTCTTCGCTGAAACCGCAGTAGGCGGATGTCTTAAAACGCGTTCGAAATTCAAGTAGAGATAAAATCCAGGAACAATTTCCGAGGCAACGTAAATCGACCCTTATTCGCATAGGTTGACGAAATTTTAGGAAACCACCATTCTTCAGTTTTCAGTCCAGTCCATCCAAAACCGCCTCCACACACACAGATACTAAAACCAGTAGATACACAGCTGTATCATTTACGGATTCCGTGAGTGAATGTGGAAGCAGTTCTTCAAAATCTGATTGTTTTTTTTGTCATGATGAAACCGGGTGTAAATCACCAATCTATTTCAAAGGAAATCGCCCCTTTACCTGTCTCCCCCTACATCGCATTATTTCATAAGGACATAGACGGACTTTTCCGCAAGCATTTACAAGCAAGTCGGCTTCAATAACATCCCCAGCAAAGTAGCTGATGGTCGCGCATCCACCCTCACATCATCAATATGCTTCCTGCATTGGGTAGCTTAGAACAAATCTACGATAAAGATGAGCTATGAGATATAGTTATGATTGACATTGCGAAGGTTTTTGGTTAGGTATCCATCCTACCTTGCGTTATGAGCTCTAAGCTAACCACATTTATATGGTTTATGTAGCTACATCCTTCTCTCAACCTACACCAAGTTTATTTACTTTACTGATCGTTCGGATTTCAGTTGAGTCAGCATCACGGCGTGCATTGATGAACCCCCTACACGGGACATCGGTGGTAAATCTGTTCGGCAATGCTCCATATCATCTCTATTGAATCAATGGAACCATAGAATATATCGACATGAGACTCTCAAATTCACGTTATGTATTAGACTCTCACTCTGGTTTTTTCTGGAGAAAGCGAGAGAATCCACCTCCCGACTACTGCTCCAGATCAAGCGCATCTTCCCTGAGATCTTCAAAGAAAACCCCCAACTCCAAGTGATATGGCTAGGTATCTGTTTCACAGGACAAAATTTCTCTTGAAGAATCACCTGGAGATTCTGAAAATGACTTATTTCATGCCCTCTCCTTATTATTCAAACAAGATTGCAGGCAAATACCCCCATCTTCTCTATCAAACCTCTTTTCACCCTCAATCAAGATGTGGCAACCAGATAGGACAAACTGCTTTCGAAACAGGCCGAGATATGCTTGAAAGGGTCCAACGAAAATCCGAAAAAACTGGTACGTGGGCTATCACTCACCCATTCATCCTTTTATTCTTTCCTTTGCAAAACATCTGCCGTTTTAATACACACCGCGTTAGAGCGCAGTCTCCTCCTACTGTTCAGCCTCTTTTCACCAAGTTAAGCAAATTAGCTCTTCACGCGTACGAATCCGGGCGCTGAGTGAACTGAATGAGACAACACGTAAGCTTCTTCTTTGGAACGTCAGGGGACATCACCTCTAATCTCAATTCGATAAACGCTACGAGATTATTCTTAGTTCACCCCATCAGAACCAAAAAAGATTTGTCGGTGTGTGTACCGATCTTTTGTCTTTACTTTTTATTTAGTGGAACGTTTTTTAGCAAAAAGAGTAACGTCATTCTTTTTTGTTGTATTCGCCGTTGCTATGACTGCAGCGGCTTTTATCGTTTTGTTTTTTTTCTACTCATGTTCTTCTTGGCATATCTTTTCCACTGTAAAAATGTGTCTGTGGGTGCAGGTCCTCTGATTGCCTTTTTCCGTAGTAAACCCGCTGAGCGATAAAAACCTGAGTTGAGCAATTGTTACTTAATTGCCATCCTTTTCACATGCTAGCCTGTGTACCTCCGCTTGTTACTCATTGATCACTCTGCTAACTAGTTGGCAATTGTCAAAAAGAAAACACCTCTCTAGATCAGGAAACATCTGGACTCAGGCGTCGAACCCCGTAAACTACTTCAATGCTTGCAAAACACCCCAAGATTGAGACTAATGGTTTTCATAGACTGCTTACCGAAATTAGCATCTGAATTTATGCTAATCCAGTTTTAACGCCTAAACTTGACCTTTCAAATGAACTCGAAATTGTACAGTTGCCTTTAATGGAAGCTTGAAATTTTGACTTTTCTACCGTTGCTTAAATAGTAGAAGCTTGGTTTTGCGAACCCCGGGTAATTTAGTTCGGTAGAAGTTTCTACATGAAGAAATGGGCTTGTCTACAAGGCAGTAGGATTTCAGTTAGTTGCTTTTTAAAACCAATGGTCAAAACACCCTATCTTTCAGGAGACCAAACGTGTCATTCTTTTCAGTTTGCCTATCGGTGGAAATTTCAACTTGTCAAGCTTCTAAAAACTCATTGAGTGTGTGCTATGCTTGCTTGGTTCAGAATATGAAATTCTTCCACACCAAAAGTAAGTACCTACTGCTCTTCTTAAGCAAAGTTAAAGGAACCGGGTCTTGTTCGACCTGTTTGTGACTATGCATTCAAATGGCCAACATACCATTTGTCACAGTGCCTTTCCGTGTTAGAATTTGAGACTGTCCATTAACATTACCCCTTATTTGTCTGCACGGTTATTGCAATGACTTTCTAGGAAACTGTGAGACTAGCAAGAGCCTACTCAAGTCCACACTGAGCCATATGACTCGGTGGCAGTGCCACATGGGATTCTTACATAACGCTTGTGCTATAAACCTGTGAAGATTGCGGGAAGTGGAATCTCCAGTGTTATTTTTTCTGAGATTGCTTCAGTATGCTGTATTCACTTGATTGCAAATATAAAGTGATATTGAGAACAGCGTGAGATCTAGTGGATACTGGATGGCTGTGCAGACACCACTGAAGATTGATCCGTAAATGGTAACACTTACGTACTGTTCAGTTTGATATTCGGGGACAGAGTTGTCAAACACGATGTTCCCCAGGCAGTTGTAAACGTGACGTGAGAAAAGTTATCGGTGGTAATCGAAACAGTGACCAATGAAAAAAATATTTCTGTTGTGTCCTTCTTTAAATTCCTTCTTCAACTTGAAAGTTACAGAACTTTGAGATAAACTGCTGCATCATTAAGACCTTCTCAACGATTGTAGCGGGATAACTTTACGATCTTAGCCTAACACAACTGACTATACGAAGGATGAAAGCACCAGGATTCCGCCTTGTATTTGCTTACTTTGAGGGACTTTGTGACGTGCAGTATGGCAATGCAGGCGATATCTTCGACTTCCTTGCCCTGTAGACATCGACAGCAGTTGGGAGAGATCGAAACGTGTCTTCCCTTCATTTCTCATTTAGAGTCGTAGAAACTTGATGCAGTCTTGTGCCTTCAAAAGCGCAGTAATGAAAAATAACCCTGAAAGGACTTTTTACATGTACTCTGAGCTTCCGCCGTCGAATGTGTGGTGGAATCAATACAGAACTGATCCGTAGCGATGAGCTAGAATGTCATTATTCAATGGTGGGGCTTCCAGTGACACAAAAGTGTTGTATTCAGAAGCAAGTAGATTGGCAGTAGAATAGCACTTGTGTTGTACGCTGTATACACGAAATATACGGGCTCAAGTGAACTTTTAATCTGAGCTACCAAGCAAGCGGGAAAGTACATAATCAATAAAATCGATCTGTCCGAGAACTAAAATGGTCGCTTTGAAAAGTGACCTTCGGCCGCAAACGGTGACAGTGCTTTTGTATTCGTCAGTTGAACGATGATACGATCGTGTACGTCGTCGGAGTACATCTGAAAAACAGCAATTTCCAATGACTTTCTACTGCTTATTATCAAACGATTACGTACGAAATATTGTGGTATACACTCAGTAACCAGAACAGCAACAGAAGTAGTGAGAGTATATCTGAGGAGCACGTAGCAATACTATCGATAAACAGATTAAAATTGTTACTACGGAATGATAGCGTTGCATGAGGTGTGTACTGTCTTAGTTTTCACGCCCTTCTTCTTGCGATTCCGATTTCAACCCAACGCAAGTAGTAAAACCCGAAACAACACAGAAGGGAGACGGTCGTCATCAACCAGACAACAATCGAATAACTCACAAAGTCACTTTCGACTCCCGATTGCAATGTCACATGGTGCATCGATTTTTTCGAAATACCCTGAACCGAACTTTGGTACAATGAACAAAATGTCTTCAACCGATTTACAATTTTTTGTTGCCCAGAACCACAAATGGTATGAAGATTCCTGTTTTATAAGTAGAAGTTGACTGTAACCTCTTATTATATTAAACGCCTTGTATATCGTGCTATTTGCAAGAACCTGTGAAAAAGGTTTTGCACGCTGTCAGCTTCTACTGGAGTTCTGATTCATTCCAGTTAATTCATTAATGTGGACTACGCCCGAGTGACAATCCTTTGAAATCAGACGGGAAACTCACTAAGATTTACGGTGTTAAGTGTGCCACGCCTAACAGCAAACTTCGTCGACCAACGAGTACGATATAAGAGCACCTGGTTATTTTATCTCGATTTAATGGTTCGTGTTATTTTTCTCTCCCTGATCTAAGAGGGATTTAGATACGGATCGAAATATATCCTGACACTCTTCAGTTAGTCTCTTATTGCTCCTACTGGTCTGTATTCCACATTTGATGAGAGCTTCGCCAGCTTTTCTCCTATCTTTGATAAATTCGTCAATGATTCAGTTTAGTCCAAATAAACACCAGTCATGTTATGGGTTCAGTGGTCTTGGTTTCTGTCTCTTGGCTGTGATCTTATCTGTGAATAAACTAGAAAACTGATAAAAGTCTCAGAAAAGAACCATAAATGAATTCATCAAGCCGATAGAGAAAGTATCTGAATACAATAGAGCCACTGCTCGCGACTCCAAACCACTTCCTGTAATCTACCTAGGCATTGAGTGGGAAATTGTTGAATCCTCCCGCGTAGGTCTAACGCGCACAGTGCCGTCATGTCAGCTAGGTAGGCTTTTCAAACTTTCTTACCCATAGTAAACTGGTCACCCTTACTGATCTTCCAACCACATCCTGCCTCAGTGAATACTGCACTCCGAGTAATCCTATCCTGAGGCACATGCAACACGTGGACCAACCACCTTAAACTGGTGACCTTTAGTGTTTCATCTGGTGGTTTGGTTCGTGTACCCAAGATTCTGAGCCTAGCTTCAGTATTTCTGGTACGGTGTTCTCAGCCGATCCGAGTAGCGATACGAAAACGTCCGTGTTCGAATATTGACAATCTTTGCCTGTCCTCCACACACGGTGGCCAAGTTTGAGACACAGAAGAACAGGTCTGGCTTCTGCAGGCCCCAAGTCGATCCTGGAGATGACTGAGTTTGGAAAAAGGTCAACTCACCCTCTGTATAAGCGCAGACATTTCGTTTGATATTGTGGCGGCTTTGCAAACGCCAAAGTCACTAAAATGCAATTGCGAGCTTAGAGCTTAGGTGCGCCTTGTTTACGAATAGGTATTTTCACTTAGGTTTGCTTGGGAATGACAACCTCTCCCAGGAGCGGCCGATTCCGGAGCCAGGTCCTCCTCCAGCTATAGGCAATCTTCCCTTTTGAATCTTTCTTCCTAGTCACATAATGTGGCTTATAGTTAGGACGAGAGTACTTCAAAGTTCTTTCATTCATCCAGACCAGATTCAATCAGTGTGATATCATAGTCCTCCTCGGTCGGACAGATGGGCTTATCTTTGAAGTCCTATAGGACATTTGGGTGGTCTTCATCAGTCATTCATTGAGGTACGCAACTGGCTTAGCAAACGTTGATCAGGCTCTTCGATAGGTTAGGAATTCGGTTAAGCCTCGATTCCTTCAATCGACTGGTTACTTGAAGTCCATTTTGTTTAAGTTCACCTAGTAGCTGCATAGTGTAGTATGCGGGATGCAGTGTCTTCCTTGGGGGTTGTACGTGTACGATCTGCAAGGACAGAAAGAAAACTCGGTGAGCCGGAGCTCAGTAAGTGCATCAACAAGCATCAACACTTACACCGATAAAGATGGGAGTGGCGATCTGTCTGAGCGTATTACACTGCTCCCCCCAACGAAGGAACACTGTCCTCAGTGTTTGTACATTATTTTAGCTGGTCAGCTGGCAGGATCTGTCGGTGTGGTTTGTGTGAAACGCTGGATGACAGGGATCCTGGCAGGGTCGCCAAAAATGTAGTATGCGGGATGCAGTGCCTTCCTTGGGGGTTGCACGTGTACGATCTGCAAGGACAGAAAGAAAACTCGGTGAGCCGGAGCTCAGTAAGTGCATCAACAAGCATCAACACTTACACCGATAAAGATGGGAGTGGCGATCTGTCTGAGCGTATTACACATAGTCAACAGCCTCGCCAACGTACGTCACGCTAAGCAGGCGGAAAGGCGAGCTCCAGCTCGTCAGCGCTGGCCATTAGCTCGTTCAGTCTTCCATCTCCTTCCATTTATACAAGGTAACCAATATAATTAATAAAACCCATCAATTGCTATCGTTCTGCATCTCCAGTCGCTGGACTCGAATCGAGTCCGAAAATCGTGCGGGAGTCCAAAATATCCCTCCTCTGGGTGAAAAGCAGCTGCCCTGATGACAGAACTTGTCTACCTGGTCTATAGTCATTCGGAATACTGGTAGGTTTAGTGTTGGGCCAACCCAGTTCTGCGACAGCATCTTGCTATTTGAAGTTGCAAAATATATACGCAGTCCGTAAAGCCGCCTAGAGAAGCTTGTAACTACCTGGATCTTCACTTAGAAGAACCACGTCATCCGCATATTCAAGGTTTAACTTCCTCCAGCCGGGAAAAGTTCAATGCCACTAGCTTCACCTGACGAAAGCGCGGTCTCTAGGATTATATCAATCACAAATTTAAAGAAAGAAGCTGAGCGAGAGAGAGAAAGAGAGAGAGGGGGAACCTTGACGTACGCCACTTCATGTGATAAACTCGGGTGAGAGATCATCTTAGGCCAGAACTCTGCTTCAACTGTTCGTGTACAGGGACTTTATGATGGAAACGAATTTCTCTGGTACAGCTTCCAACATGAAGACGCGTCAGAGATCTGTGCGGTCGACTAAGTCGAAGGCCACTTTCAGTTCCAGGAAAACATGAATGGATTTTCCACGGAAGGTGTGTCCACGTCCCAGAATTTTTCGAAGAGTGAAGATGTAACTATTACAACCCCAACGAGGTCGAAGCGCAACTTCATTTTCACTCGAGCGCTGTCAGCGATCGTTAGCTAAGCGGAAGAGAATTATACCAGCAAGAAGCTTGAGCACTATGCTAACCAGACCTATTCCTCTGTGGTTATCACAACGGGACCTTTCACCTATCTTTTAACACCGTACGATCACGGATCCAAACTTGCTCTTCGGACGTTTTTCCTTCATCCATAGCAAATAGAGCAGTCTCCTTAAATCTAATGACAATTCTGAACCCCTATCTAAGAACATGGACGGAAGCATTCCGTCCAGTCCAGCAGTCTTATTTCGTTCAAGATAACTTATCTCACGGAGAACCTCCGCCTCCAGCAGAGGATTGGTATCTAAATCTAGAACGCTGACCATAGTGTTAGTTAGTGCATCTGTTGTGGGTAAACACCGTTTAAATTCTTTCTGAAATAGTCACCCATTTAAAGACTGATTCGTATTGAATGTTATTTGTTGTCCCATCAGGACAGTTCATGGCGAAATACTGCATTAATTGTGACGGCGTTTCAATGAATTTATTATCATCATTGTTCCGTCCAAGTCTGTTTTCATTTCAACATATGTTGCAGCGCCTAGTCTACTTTCTGCATACTGTCATGATAGTTGGCGCCGCAGTGCTAAACAAATTCCGCACATGGATTGTGTTTTCTCGTTATGCGTCAGTATCAGCGGCGACCTTTAATCTGAATGTTTCTTTTGTAAAAACATCCTGTCAGTCGACAACTGAGGATTGTTGATATTCTTCGGTATTTTAGAACAATTTTTTATCCGAAATTTCAATTGCATGAGCCAGAATCAAACCGGTGATCATTTGCCCGGCAAGCGGAGTGTCTCCAGTTAGATTTCAACTCGTGACGTTTGAATTTTGGATGCGAAAGATGGAATTTGTTTTTGTATTTTATTATGTGAGATCTGTGCTCCAGGTGCCAATAATACTTTCCATAAATCTTGTTACACCTCAAATGGAGTGAATCCAAGGGATAGACGTTTATTACCGCTCTTCTGCTCTAGGGCAGGATAGTCAACGGTAAAATCTGGTTGTGTACTGTGTCTGGGTGATCAGGTTGTCGTTTCTGTTCCATTTTATTCGCCAACGTTGCGTTATTAACTTTCCGGCCACCTGATGGTGAAGTAGATGGGAGCATTGTCCTGGAATCTGTCGGAGTAGTCAATATTATGAGAAACAAGGTGATCAGTACTGACATGAGTATGAAATTGTTCGTAACCTGGTTATTCATTATTGTGCTTTTATACCACTGCATACACGCGGCCTTGAATTGCGTGAATATATTCACACGAATATGTATACATACTTGTGATCCGTACTTCAAACTCCCTCGAGTTCTGTACTCTACTTTGATTTAATATAGTTCCTACTATTCATTCATTAGCATAAACTTACAGATGTGATTTCGCAGCATTTGATTTACTCAATGCAATCTTATAATCCAGCATTTTTAGATCTCACTTCTTCTATGTGCCGGGTTGAAGCTGATTTTGAACGTTCTGAACTGGGGTGCATAGCTTGTGAGCACATTTCAAAGGAGCAAAAATAAGTTGCTTTTTTCCTGAGTGTTATGGGCTAGTCAGCCTGTCCTGTGACTGAGAAGCTGATGTTCCAGTAAGACCAGTTTGCCTGAATTACTAAGAAGTCAAGAAATAAGTGCTTCGTCACTTTTATTATATGAATCTTTAAATTACAAAACGAGCGAACATTCATCAAATTCAGGTATTCGTACATTTATCCTTCAGCTGCAAACACCAGCTGCACTCGAAAATTAAACTTCGAAATCGGTTCATTGCAGGCATCAAATGAAATCAGTTGCTATAAAAACTCCTCCCTTAATTTAAGTAGTGTGTGATTGCATCTCCAGTATCTCGTCTATCTTAACGCTGCGTTGCAGAACGCGCGTAATGTATGTGACCAATACCGGAAGGTGAATAAGCTTACGGATATTACAGCATCAATCATGTTGCGTGGTTCACCTAAGAATCCATCCCCCACGCAGCACAGGGCGACACTCGACCGTCCCCTGAGTGCTCCCCTTGGGGACACTCAATTTTTCCCCCAAATGACGGCAGATTTGCTTCCAGAATATACGAAAGACTTTCTTTGTACTTAAAATACCAGAAACCGTTAGTAAATCTGTGGTAATTGTAGCTGTTTTTCCCCTAGTCGTATTGCTGAGTGTCCCTCAAAAGGTACACTCAGGAGGCGGTCAGAGATGAACCCTGAAAAGCACGTAATTGTGTCATACTGTTAACAGGATCCAATTTTTATTGTTATTTAATGGAATAAATACGCGTTAACAAAAGTCGACAACCCGCAAGCATCACAGGTGAAAGTGCGTTCTGGCCTGGCCTGACTTAACCGTCCCTGAATGTCCCCTAAGGGGGACACTCGCAAAATTTCTGAAAATCAAAGTCATTTTGCCACTAAGGCATGTAAATTAACGTCTGTATACTTAAAATAACATTCACTGTCTGTAACTTTATTTTGTTATTGAATTAATCGTAATCTTGGTTCTCAATACTATTTCAGCATGAAGAATCACGTGATTTGAGGTACGCACTGGAAACATTACTGTTAGTATCACTAATATTATTATCAACATCACTGCTGTTGTGCCATAGTTCTCAATAATGTAAATAATATTTGAACCATCTGTGTAAGTGTTTCTGTTTTTCTTTTCTTTTTCAGATGAAAACGATGAAGACCGGCCGGATATTTCTTGCCATGAGGATATGTAGACGTATTTACGGTCAATAAAATTGTGTCATGTGTACATATATTTCTCCTTTTTGGTTTATTCTATGTCCGTGCTTATGTCCGGCGAAATGAGATTAAGTACGAGAGTCCGTTACTAGTATAACTGGTATAAGGCTTATACATAAGTCCAAGCGTAACAACAGTATTGGACATACTTATATTAAAATAACGTTGGGATATCGTCGAACAGCTATGTAAGTAGTATTTATTAATTAAGAATGTAACTGGAATAAGCTCCATGGGCTTTTTCCGGGTTCCTCGCTGACCGTACACTGAGTGTCCCTTTCCTTGTTTCATTTGGGGTCACTCACTGGTCCGATCAAAGGGACTCTCAGGGGACACTTAGGCGACGGTTAAGGGGACACTTGTGCTGCATAAGCCGAAGTGCGGCCATTGTCTTGGAATTTCAAAATAAAATCGGCGCAGAAGTTCCCACGGTCTTGGCCATTTGTAAGTAATTCTCCTAGTGAAAGTGTTTTTGTCATAAATTTAAGTCCCGCTCGACCCGTCGCTTTCGAAATACTCAACTAGGACATGTTCAAGCCGTGTGCAGACAGTCAAATTCACATCCAGATTGGATTCTTCTGAGGATTTTTCTAAGGTTGCCCTCTCTGTAGTAAATGCTGCTCATGGACGCATAGCTCATTTGTTTCGCGTTGATGACACAGCTCAACATGATTTCCTTGAAGGCTCCAATAATGTCAGATCTTTCATTCCTACTTGTTATGCGCCGTCCTTTCTCAATGTAAAACGGCGGCAGACGGATATTGTTGATAATGGTATCAATTCTGCTAGCACATACTATGCTCATGCACAGAGGCTGAACACTTTTTCTCCATTGAAAACTGTGCGCGATGTGTGTTCTAAGTCACTTTTGACGACTGTCATGCACACATTTGGTAACCAATCAGCGTGCGTGCCTGCAGACCAACAGGTGTGTACAGTTTTCGCACTTTCTGCCGCGGGATAGAAATTAAAATGCGTCGTCGGCGAATCACACGCGAGTAACGCATCTCTATGCTACCAATCAGCGTCATTCTCCTACCCACCCCCACCCCACCTTACGTACACGAATCAGCCGTACCTTTCATTTAATTTCTTCGCAACTTAATATTACCGACTAATTATACGGGAACTAATAGGCCATCCTTAGGCGATTCCCCCAAACGCGAAAGATAGCAGTCGCTAACTATGTTCATCCCAGTAATTCCTTTTCTTGCATAACTAAACAGTAGAGCTGACGCGAACGCATTTATTTCAGTTAGCCCACATTCGGAATTTGAATTACAACGGCGAGTGAAATATGTATAAAAAACATTTATAATTACAACTGATTTGTACAAACTTAGTTGGATATCCAACTCCACGTCAAGTGACCACTTGTGCTTTTTCGTTGCTGGCTTCCTGTAACGGAAATAACGTAGAGAAATAATCACACTGTTTGTGTTGTTCGGTGCAAATTACGATGCGTGTCTAGCAGTCAGCCTCTTATGGCACATTCCGCTGCCATTCTACCAACGGACCGGAAATCTCCTTGTCGAAGCACAGCATCAGCAAAGTGGTGAACTTTCTTCACTGGCCTTGAAGAAACTCACCGACGGTTTGTTCCTTAACTTTAGTTTTCTGAAAAGCCATTTTACTTTGTGCTCCGGAGAGGTTCGCCTCATCAGTAATTTCTTTTTTCATCCATCGAGGCATCAGCTGGCGCCGACAAAGTGCTGTGGTTTGGCCGCACGTTGATGTAAAAACGTAATCCTGTGGGGAATGCAGTGAATCAGAAAACACTTACCAATTTCCATCTGTCCTTTCCTTCCAGCACCGAGGCATCGAATTCGAATTGCTACCGATACAACACTCGACTACAAGGACTAATAAATTTATTTATTTGAACAATTACCGAATTTGATAGCGCCGCTTGCTCCGCCTGTGCACACCGTCTGCACGCAGTTGCGTCCCTCCAACACACACTTTGTCCCGCTCCAGAGTTTGGAATTCTGTTCTTTTGCGCGCTGCCGAGTATATTCGCTAACGTGTCACGAACCGAAGACCAGGGGCTATAGACTCTATACGGGAGCAGGTGTTGACTCAACTTTGGAGAACCCTAAACTGGTGAACCCGAACAACAAATTCATTCCATCATAGACACTCGTAAATCCTTTAATCACATTTATTCTTTTACACATACTTTTTCCGACATATAAAAGGTGAATCTAGATTTCTGCTACCGTACTACTTTTATATTTCCCTAGTATCGATGTTATAAGTGTTTCACGGTTGCTGAATTGGTCTTTATGTATCGTTTCACATTTGATATACCATTGCTCTTATGGCTGGCAACGACCGCAAGCCTGATCCCCCAAGTAGCACATTCGGTTCAGTTCAGTTCAGTCTGCACAGGACAGGTAATGGCCACGACCAATCGAGCGTCCAGAATTCCTTCGATGGTATGCACACCAGTTATGCACCCACCACTGCCGAGTGTATTTCGTCGAATCCCCGCTAAAAATGAGAGGGAAACGGAAAACCTCATCGCACATCAACTGCGAGAGACATTATGCATCGTGAGCGTTCACTGAGACAGTAAGCAATGAGGGAAAAAGTCTGCTAAAACATACTCCAGAAGGACCACAGTGCTACCCGTCATCCATCTAGTTGATATTCTCAAGGCTCACTACAAGGAAAGATCTCGTACCACTTGCGATCAGAGAGTGGGGTAAGTTCTGACCTGGCTTAATGTAATGCAGACATCATACAGCTGACAGAAAAGCTTCTGAATTAAAATGGAACAAAAATGTCTTCAAAGTGTGCGTAATGGGAGTGGCTTTTATAAACATATATTCTTTATTTTTGGTGAATCTTGTTTTTCTCAGTCAAATCTCGGTAATTAGCTCTCCAGTCATTGACTTAGCCGTTGCTGATTGTTGATTGGGTTAGTGGTCATATATACCCTGTTGCTGAAGAAGTGCGATCTAGCCATCAACCTAGATCGGGCTTTTATCAACTTCTTTTCGTGTCCCCTTGTTCTGGAGTCTACGGCCATTGCCCAACCCTGTTGTGCACTGCCCAACGGAGCGTTGGGGTGGCGCACTAAGATGAAACTTCTGGACTCAAATAGCATAGGCCTTCCTGAACTGCAGAGCGCCGTTTGTATATGTAAATTTCGTACGAATAGGTAACAAAAATTTGTATGACATTTGCACACTTTTTGTTTTACTGCGTGCCCACGTGACCGGGTGGCTCTTATTGGCTTCGTTTATTGTTTGTCGGCAGGTGAGTTTTCTCAGCGGTGAGTAGTTGCGGTTGGTAGTATAATTGTCTGATTGCCCTGAATAAGTATCTTTTAGACTGTATTGTTACTGTTCCGTCGTCTGATTCTTGTATGGTAGGTATTAATTGCTTGAAACATTCCATACTTTTTATAAGAGTAGAAGTTTCTTTCCGACGTTGTCAATATAGAGGCAACCAGTACTTCCTGGAAAATAAATCTCATTAACAAAACGGTTACCTGTTGAAACCCATTCTTTCGTCCTTTCTCATTTCTATAGGAAGCATTTTGTTACGCCGAAAGAGATCAAGTGGCAAAGGTATAGGAGGAGACAGCTGGAACTGGGCTCCGTGCAGTGTCCCATATGTCACGATGCCAGTTTGTGGGAGCACAGAACTTCATGTCCCAAAGAAAGAATCCGGAGTATGCTCTTATAATGGATTCATTTATTTGAATTGTTGAACAGCAGTTACAGCTAGCACTTCCGGTGCTTTTCTTGAAGCGGAGCCACGACCGCCGGAGGTACAAACAGAAGGAGTGCCCAGGGACCTGATGAGTGGAGATAAACTTCCCATTGCGTGCACATCCGTGGGGATTGTTCTATCGGGTAAGATGGTATCGTTTCTATATTGCTTTACTTTCAAGCGACGGAAAGAGTACAACTGGGAAGAAATATATCCAAAAACGTAAACATGGACATGGTGCAACAGTCGCTATCTGATCTATTCGTTACCTCAAACCTAAGCATGAAACAGCGGCGAGACGCACTTTCCTGTGTGGGCAAGTTTGTGCCGGGTCTCCCACGTGGTTCACGGACTATTTCTCGTACACCACGTTCGTGTGAGAAAATTCAGTTAGACAGTGGAATATATATTAACGTTGGACTGACAGACGGAATAAATATATGCCTAAGCAGCATGGATTTTATTCCCCATTCTATCGATCTACACCTGAACATAGATGGGCTGTCGTTGTTTCGGGCATCTTCCGTCCAGATGTGGCCGATTTTAGCAGGGAGAGTGCAGCCAATGTGTGCGCAAACCATGACTGTCGGATTTTATTGTGTTGTTAAAAAACCCTATCCAGTACATGATTACTTGTGCCTCACAGTGAAAGAACTGGACCAACTGCTACAAAATGGCCTAAGCTATCGTGATTCTTCCATACGGTGTTGCTTGAAAGCCGTTATCTGTGATACTCCAGCCAGGGCCTTTGTTCGTCAAGTCAGAAAGCCTGCTGGTTATTTCGGCTGTGATAAATGCAACCAACGCGGCTAGTACACGAACGGATGGGAAGTTTCGCTCCGGGAAGTATCGCCGTCACTACATAGGCACCACTCCGTTGCTAGCCCTACCCATCGATATTGTGACCACATTTCCGTTAGATTATATGCATATAATATGCCTGGGGTTACACAGAAACTACTTATCACCTGGCTGAAAAGCGGTCATTTATCACGTACCACCGGTACAGGTACCGGTACCGGTAGCATCTTTCGGCTCGACGGAGGGCCGACCTTTCGAGAGCCTCCTTTTTTCTTTCGGGGCGGCCAACGCCTCATCTCTGTGCCTCGAGTTAGTGAACTCCTCCAAGATGGGCCTTGGCCTTCTGTAGCTTTCCGATATATCCGCCCTCCATGTTACTAACGGCAGGCTTCCTTCGATGGTGGCAGGGTTGCACAGACCAGTGCATCTTAGTTGGTGTACAATGTGATGTCTCATGGCCCTGATCATTGTTCTGCCCCACTTTACATGCTGTTCCGGAATTTCGTGAATCACCACTTTTCTTTACCCTCCCGTAGCTACTCCGCCAGTCCTTTTAGGTTTCCCATCTGCTGACTCAAATTCTTTCTGTCCTCGAGTGGGCCCCTTATCAATTCACCGCCACCTTCTAGTTCCGTGGCGGTTTTTAGAAGCATCTCAATGCATGCAGGTTTATTAGCCTCAGTATCTCGTACGATGGGCCGGCTTTTGTCCCTGGTTAGTTTCCCGGTCTCCTTTGGGTTCACCCCTTTGTTCACCCTATCTTTACCTACTCCTTTTGTTTTTCCTTCCACTCGATGGTCATTCTTACCAATTTCTTCCACGGGACCTGTGCACTAATTTTCGGGACGCTTTTTCGAGTCTTTTTCACAAGTCCTCACACATTCAACCACCCGTAATTCCCACTGAACCAATTTTATTGTGTCGGATTGGCAATCCACGCAGAACCACTTCATGTACTTGAGTTTCAAGTAAATCTCATATGCTCTGTTAGCGGCCTCACTGCGTGTCTCATGGTGCCACCTTCTGCAAGGGTCACACAATATCCCTTAATCCTCTGAGTCCTCTATACAGTTGTTGTTTCCGCACGAAGCCTGACTTTCTATTGGGCCATCTCTGCCCCTTCTTGTCTTCTTTGTGACAGCAAGCTCCATTGAAATTCGTGGTGATAAACAACTTCACTTTCTCCACGGATTTTAAAGCGTTATGCACCACAGTAGAGACGGCCAAACCTGGTGCGGAGCGCAAAAGAATACTCCCAAGGCTAAATGGCTACAGCAAAAAAGAAAAGTAACTTACGCATCGAGAAAATAAATGACCAAGACAACCTGAATTCCATGGCATATTGGTTCCCGTTATCCTGATGATCCTGCTGAAAACTGCAGCCCAAAGCATTCCATAGGTTTTCCTAGCAGTTTCTGCTGTCCTTCTTTCAATTTTTCTTCTCATCAGATAAGGTCTCCACTCAGCTTCACTTAACGCGCTCATTCCATTCGACATTGACTTTGTTTTATTTCTTTGTGCTTAGTAGTTCGCTTTCCGCATTTCTCCTTAGTTAGTATCCTTTTCCCCTGTCTTTTAGGCAGCCCAAAATTCAAGGTGTAGCGCAAGCGGTGGTCGGTTCCGGGATTTGATGGAGGGTGCCTGAATGTCCAGATTTTTGCACTGGTGAGCCCCTCGGATCCTCCGGTGCTAAGGCCATTGGAATAGACGACTCTTCTTCAACGCTTGGTTATATTCAGGGAGAGTTCACGTTAGACCTCCAGCCCCCCCCCCTCTTTGACAACTTTTCGGATTACAGCCCTCAGCCACACATAATTCGTGGTCAATATCCTCGGTAATATTTATATTCTTGTAGAGGTAGTTAGCATTAGATAAAGATTCCACGAGAACTGAAATGAGAGGAGGTAGTTAGCTTTCTAACTATTAAGGATATAACAGGCTCTTGGTCATATCTCTTTAGTTAGGGCCATCCACACCCTATCCAATCTCCTTTGAATTCAGCCACGGTGCTCGAGCTCATCACATCCCCTGGCAGCCATTTCAGTCGTCAGCTACCCAATTGCAAAAGACTGGCTTTTGAGTTCAGTCAAAGTGCCCTCCTTCTCGACAGTCAGTGCATGCTGTCTTAGGCAGCCATTCTCTCGCAGGCCAAATAAGGCCAGTCTGTGATTTCGTGCTTCTGTGAATCCTTTTGATTATTTGAAAGCCACTATGAGGTCACCTCTGGATTTGACGGCAGGGCTCAAAGTACCTTATTCAATACTTTCTGGTGCTCGCCACTTGGCTCAAGGTCAAAGCCTATCGCCTCTCCTAGATCCCTGCCTTCTATGGTTTTAGCTAGTTCCACCCTATTGTCCGGTAGACCCATATATCTGGTGGGCAGTGGTCCTTCCTCTTCGAGGAGATGCTGGCATTTACTGAGATTGACGGTAAGATCCCAAGCCAATGACCACCGATATACCTCGTCTAGGTCACTCTGAAAGACCGCTTCACCTGGTGCTCCCACCAATATGAAGTAATCTTTAAACAAGAGGCAATAGTTTTACAACCTTCTCGTAGGTCGTTATTGTACATCGGGGGCATCATGAGTCCCAGGACTGACCCTTCCGAAAAGCCTCTATACAGTCTCTCGTAGTCCGGCAAACAGCCTCCCAATCCTACCCGGAAAATCCTCTCCCTTAGGCCTTGTACAATCTACCTCTGTACTTTCGCTGTAAGTTGAAATGGTTCCATTTTTGCTTCCATCAATCTGTAGGTAACCGGATCAAAAGCCCTTTGGAAATCGAGATAGCAGACTCCCACCCGTTCTCCTCGATCTACTTGGCCGGCTGCCTCATCGAAAAAGCTTATTGGGTAGGAGAGAAAAGAGCGCCTGTGCCAGAACCCATGCTAGTTGGCCGTCACCAGTTGTCCCTCTCCATATGCCTCGCTGTTCAATCTCGTAGTATTCTCTCGAGAGTTTTAAGCACCACTGGCATCGGGTTAATCGGCCTGTAATTGGTACACTTGTCTCTGTCCCCACATTTGTAGACGGGTGTGATGATCGATACAAGCAAGTCCTTAGGTAGAACACTCTCGTCTAGTGATGCGTCAAACAGCTTGGTCAGCAGTCCAGCCAGGATGGACTCCAGTGGCCTCAAAACTGCTGGCTAGATGTCATTCGGCCTCGCCGCCTTGGATACATTTAAATGCTTCAGGCTGTTCAACACCTCCCATGCGTTGACTTCTCCGTCTTCAATTTCCCAGACTCTCCTGTCCGCGGTAGCGCATAGTCCCTGAGCTCCGTGGTCCTGTCTATATACCTGCTGCAAGAATTCTAACAGGATCCGCGGTTTTTCATGCCTTTTTTTCCCGCACTCCCCGTGAGTTACTGACTCTGCCTACGGTTTTCCTCAGAGCAGTCTTAGAATGAATATAATTGTGGTGCGCCTTCTGATTGCTTTTGGTGTTCCGCCCAATAATATCCCCGTGGTTGTTCCTGTCATGCTTCTGTGTCCCAGATAGTCTATTTCTCACTGCGCTGAACTATGGGAAGGCCCGGCAGCTGCTGGTACTTCTATAATTTTCTAATGTTCTTTGCTTCTGTTTTGGAGCATTTCTCACTCGGCTGTTCCATCAGGAAGGCGACCTCTTTCGTTTGACCATTCTAAACGGAGGCATGGCCTTTGACATTTCCAACATTCTGCCCTCGATCTAACTATCTTGGTGTTCTAAGTTGTAGCCGTCGTCCACCATATCCTAATCTATCCCAGGGCCCAGCTCTATTAAGCTATTCTCATCTACCTTTGAGAAGTTTCTTCTGAATTTGTTAGGCGCACTTATTCCCCGAAGGTTATGCCTAGGCTGGAGTCCTCTACGGTCACTCTTACCTATGGTTACTTCGACTTCCAGGTGTTCTAAGCCATTTGGTGCTCTGGCCATTACCAGGTCAAGGGATGAAGTTGGCTGACCATACCGTCATCTCGTCACTCGAATAGCTTGTCGAACAAGAACATTTCTGTGGATTAAGTAGAGTATTCGCCCCAAAAGTGCTTTTTGGGGCGGTTTCCGAGGTTTAGTCTACTTCGGGAGCGTTGAAATCACCCATAAAAAGTAACTTTCGCCCGATATCTACAACCGTAGTAGGGAAGGTAAGCAGATGGCTGTTCTCAGGACCTTTCGCTGCTGGGATTCTATAAGTGAAAATAACCGACGCTTTTTGTCCGCCCTTAGCCAAAGCAACCTGTACTGCTTGTACATTCGGTGTACCAAGTCGACTCCTCTCTAATCCGTTATACTGCTTCACAAGGAGGGCCAATATACTACCTCCGGTTCAGCCTTCCAGCCTATCCATCCTGAGGCCTGAGTAGAAGTTTAGGATCAGCCCATTCCCAAATTCGCCTGGTCGTAGCCACGTTTTATTGACTGCTATCACATTTTCTCCCCGTGTCCTAGCTTCGGGCTTTGGCCATTTGCTACTCATGCCTGAAGCTTTGTATAGGCCCGGGTTTCCTTGAAGGTGGTGGCAGGTGCTCGGATTCAGGTTTAGGTTGATTCCAGGGCTGCTTGGGTGGTGGTCAAAACGTCCAGTTTCTTGCACAGGCGGGCTCCACGGATCCCCCAGCGCCTCGACAGTAGGAGTGAAAAGTTCGTGGAGCTTCATTTCCCGCATCCGCTTACTTACGGTTCCCAGTTGGTGACGGAGGACCGCCACTTGGATAGGCCCGTCAGTTAGGTTTAGCAGAAAGGAAGCGGAGATGGTAGAAAAGACGACGGGGCAAAGAAGATAAAGTCAAAAGTAATGATGATTTGTACTGCATAGGGACGTGGAGGTTGAAAGGAAAACCAAGCAAAAAGTCGGAACTGGCTATGGATGGGTAATAATGGATGGACAAGTAGAAGGACAACAAACGGCAGTGTAAAGACGGAGGCTTAAACAGTGGACAGAACGGAAACCTCGTAAGCACAAGGTCTAACTGACTGTCTTCAACCCACTCAGTGCTATGTTGCTGGCCATCGTAGCCCATCATGGAGCACTCGGGCCCATGTCCTGTCCAGTCGATGCTCGAACTCATCTACTATGGTTGCCCCGACTACTTCTTTTGGCAGTTTATTCCACTCGTTAACCGTATATTGCTTGAAGAACCGGGTCCGAAGTCTTGGCAGTGATCTTTTCTTCTTTGGTCTGAAGGAATGACCTCCAAGATTGTGGTTTTCTCCCGGCTGCAGGGGGCATACTTGCGCTTGACCAGGTTTATCTTGCCTGTGAGGACATTGTACAATACGATGAGGTCCCCTTGCTTCCTTCTCCTTTCCATGGAGAATAAGCTGAGGTACTCCAGGCGTTCCTCATAATATTTTCCTCCTAACTTGGGAAAGAATCTGGTAAATGGTCTCTGGATTTTCTCTAGTACTTGTATGTCCCGAACCAGATATAGACTCCTGGCCTGGACACGGTTCTCCAAGTGAGTCCGTGCAAGAGCCCAATACAGGAAACAAACACAGACGGCTTCCTTTATCTGATGATTAGACGGAGCTGGCGCAGCGCACTGGGAGTGGTGTTTGCAGCTTTTTCACTCTGGGTTTCAAGTTGGAAACCGGCACTGAACATGACCCCAAGTCCTGTACCTCGCCTTTTAGCGGAGTTGTTGCTGTCACGCCTTCCGTTTCCAGTACCCTCCATCTATACTGTCATCCCTTTTCAACTAAATGCACACACTGGTGCCTGGTCAGTGGCGCGTCCAACTTTGCAGCCCATTCTTGGACTCTGCCCTGGTCCCTCTGGACTGATACGTGGTTGACTACCCCTATTTACACACCGTTGGCAAATTTGCAGCACTAGTTTTCCAGACCATTTTCTAAGTCATTTATATACAGGATGAATAGAAAAGGTCCAAGGGCCCACCCTTGGGGTGCTCCACTGTGCATGCTTCTAGCTGGGGACAAGCTTTCCCCTATCTTTACTTGGAGGTTCCTGCCAAACCGACTCCCCCAATACGTGTGATCCGCCGGTCTGACAGTCTGAACCTTCGCAGCTTCTTAATAAGTAGACGGTGGTTCCTGAGTCCAAGGCCTTCTGGAAGCCCAGGTAAAAGGCCTCAAAGTGCTTCCTATCATCTACTCCCCTGGCCACTTCCTCCAAGCGACACGGAAGGTTGGACAGACACGAGCTTTTCTGCACGAATCCATTCTGGGATTCCCGGACAGGGTTGCATTGCTTTAGGTGCAGCACTATGTGGTCGCTAGAGAACCTCCCCATGATCTTCAGCATTGTGGAGGTTCGGCTCACCGGGCGAGAGTTTTCACAGCTACTTTTACTACCTTCCTAGTGTATAGGAGTGGTTATCGAAATCAACCACTCCTCAGGCAGGAATCCGGCTTCAAGTGGGGTATAAAGTAGTTTTGTCAGTGGTCCAGCTACTACTGGCGCTGGCGATTGCGGGAACGCCTGGTAGATACCGTCCGGGCCCGCTGTCTTTGTCTTCACTATCTGCTTGATACTGCATGTGACCTGACCCTCCCCTATGAGGTAGTTTTCCATTGCAGTTGTTTCCGGAAAACAAAACTCTGGCCACGGTGATCTTGGTCAACCCTGCAACGTTTTGGAAGGATCTACACAGGAAATCCACGTTTTTTGGTCTGAGGTCGCGGCGAGTCCCCGTTCATCCATGACTCCCCCACTTCACTCCGCAGACCGCATTACCACTGCTCGTGTGAGTAGTATGCCCTGGGGTTTTTGTTTGCTTTCCAGCCGGTGTCCCTTCATAGTCCCTCTTACGCTGCTTCAGCTGGTGGCTCTTTTGTCCAGCAGACAAGTACTGAAGGAGGCTGCGGGGTCCTTTCTTCACCCTTCGTTTTTTTCAAGCCGCTTGCTTTTTTCAGTCTGCCTTTAGTGCCCAGCTGGGCCCCCAAGGTGGTACACCCGCCCTGCTGACCGTCTGAAATAGGGCATTCTCATCCTGTGCTTTCTCCCACTGCGCTTGGACAGTGTACCCTCCCGATTCCACTTCACGGTTTAGCAGTTAAGCTCTCGTCATGAGCCCCCTTCGCCTATCCTAGAGAATTTTCTCGTCACTTCTGCCGGAACTGGTATAGCTACACGGTTGTGCTTGGAGTAACTAACTGCGTGGTTGCTTTTGCCTAGTGAAGCTTGCTTTTCATGTTCGCAATATCATTCTTATTTCACCCTAGTGCATCACGGTTCCTTATTAGAAGTTGAAGCCTAGTCATGAGATAGTTGTTTGCACCTACTGCTTCCATCTTGGATTCCAGTAGGGCCATCATATCCTTAGACCCGCGGCCACCTGTCTCACCGTAGACTTTAACTTGTCGGGTGTCTATGAGATGGAGTTACTGTCAGTGACCTTCGTGGGTTCCACGCGTGCTACTATTGGAGATCCGTCCTCCCAGTTTATTAGTGTCTGCTCCATCCTGGATCTCTTTGGCCTTCTTATATGAATCCTGATTTAGACCCAATACGGTGAAAATGACAGCCTTGTTCTTGGCAGCTCTGTTCGGTGACTTGTCTGCCGGCTTCCTCTGCTTAACATTATCCCTGGCCTCAATCTTGCATCTAGGGCAGGCCCATGTTAGTTTCTGGTGTTCACGATACACTGTGTATGGCCTCCGTGAGCGCCCGCACTGTCTGTTTCCTCTTTCCAGTTCTAACCGTATGCTCACTTCACCCTCCAGGTTGGTCAGCCGCCTTGGCATTGTGATCATCGCTCCCCTTATAAACTCGCCTAGATAACTCTGCTGTATGGCCGTTCAACAATCGCCGGCTCTACCGGCCCTGCCTTCCGAGACCCCCTGCAGCCTGGCTATCTGATCCAGGATCTTATGCCTTCAAAGTCAAAGTATGCCTCAAATTCGAAGTCACCAATGAACATTAGTCCCAATCCCAAAGGTGCGGGATGCGATCCGATCCGCCGCCTTTGCCGGCTTACACTGGGCTTGCAGGCCGTCTGCAGCGAAGTGCGGGCACCACTAATCTGGTGGATCACACCTTCTGTGTTCATTCATAAAGTGAGCTTCAGGTTGGGCATCCAACGCACCGTCAGCCCCATCCACTAGCACTGCTTGTGAATTTTACCCTCTCACCACAACAGCCCTGTCGCATTCAGTATAACCATCTGCGGGTTGTACTCTTTCATCTTTGCTGCTCTATCACAGTAGACCCACCTACCGATTTTTTCATCACTCCAAACGCTATCAGTTTTATATTTTCGTATGCACACCCAGCCACTTCGTCTCTATTACCACCGTCATCGTTCCGCCGCCGTTTGCACACTTATCCGTTTCGCCCTGTCTTTTACTGTTTTTCGCCACCAACCCTATCAGAACCCACGCCCGTTCCTCATGTCAAGACTTGCCGCTCAATCTCCGCATCTCTGGTGACCATATTTTATAATGATTACCAACCACCATATATATGTTTGCTCCGCCCTTCAAATCCCTCCAAGTCTCTTCATCACCAGACTCTTCATTTAGCATCTTCTGTTTGTTTCGCTCACGCAACTGCCTGCAGTACGCAGCTCTCCAACTCCGTCATCCCATCTTTGCTACGCATGCATATTTCTCGCGATTCTGTTCCACCTTAAATTATCTTGTACCGGAGCCTCTTTTTTCCTCGGTTTACACCGTACTTCATCGGTGGTAAAATGATCCAGTTATTCATCACCAACCAGCTTCACTCCGGCCAGTTCTTTCATCTGGTTTATATTTTTTTGGCCATGTTTTCTGTGCCTTTGAGATTGCTCTGTTTCTCCAAGTCCCATGTTTTAAGGAAATTGCTTTATCATGAATTTCACGGGTGGTTTCTACGTGATCTGCAGTTAATAGTCCCCCCCCCCTCGATATTCCATATACACCTTTCGCTCCCATGTCATTCTCCGTTATAACAGCTTTATCCATGAATCTCAGTTCCAGTACCAGCCTGGTCCACCTCCACCGCTGTTAGTCCTCACCACAACGACCGCCGAGTGATCTTAATTTCTCCTCCTTTCTTAGCCATCTCCATCGTCCTCATCTTGCAGCTTCATAATATTGGCCTAACTCCTACTGCTTTTCCCATTTTCACCGGTCGTCTCATGGCGTACTTACTTTGAACAAGTTGGTTGAATTACTCCTACTCGCCTCCCTCGACCACTTTTCTCATCCTTCACAAACGGCCAAACACAGCTGACATCATCTCAGTGACCCTGCGGCCGATTTTTCTCTCTGTAAGTCCACCACGCTCCTTTTTCACAAAAAAACTAATGTTATAGTTTTCCGCTGATGTTCCACATTTATTTCTTGGAACTGAGCACTTTTTCGCTATACATTCTTTAGTTTTCGACGGTTATTTTCCTTGCGACATCAAGCCGGCTCTTTTGGGATGCGCCAACTCTGAAAATATCTGTACCTTACAGCCACGATATCCCAGTCTCCCCAAAATATATTACATGTGCCGCTCCTTTCAAAGCCCGTTTCGCTTGCCCCTTTTTCCACAGAACTCTGCAACCTGCCACTGATTATCCACCGCGGCGTAGCTGTGCACTATTTCTATTTATTCCTCTTCCGCGCATAAAAATTTACTTTTCATTGTCTTCTGTTGACATAGCTATTTTAACTGCATTTCGGTCTCCCTCACGTATAACTCCAACCTTGCAGCTATCTTCATTTGGACCGGTCAGCCCCGTTCATTTGATCTTGTCTTTCGAATTCACCGGGCATCAATTCGAATTCATTACCGAGCCTTTTTCCACCTCCTTTCGCTATACCCCGATGTGCGTAAATTTGTCTTATTTTTACACCACATTTACCTATATTGAATCCATCTCTCCTATACTGACCAAAACCTTTCTACGTATTCACCAAATATTTGTCCATGTATTCTCCTGTGCCATTTTGATCTTGTTTCTCGCATATTTCGGGCCTCTTCGAAGTAAACAATTATTATTACTATTAATATTACCATGTCTCACGGGCATCGCAATTTACGACCTGTATACCTACCTCATCTTTACGTCTCTTCCTATCACACCTGGATTTGCCCACGGCCGACCTCAAGACCGTAACCGCGAATGACTCAGCAACCTGCGCGTCCCGAGGGGTTGGATAAAGGTTTCAAAAGCTAGTCCTCGAGGGCAAGAGCTTCCACAATAGGTGAGTTTAAAAGTTGAACAATGGACGAATCCTTCTACGAATGGTAATCGCAGGGTAACTTGCCTTTGAGGAGTTTGTCCTTGCAGACACAGCGCCCTTGTTCTACTGCTAAGGCTGGTTGGAAGTTGCCCATTGACCAGGCGGTAAACGGACGCCTTTCAGTTAGTTATGCGACCTTCTGTTGAATTCTGCGATACTGTCGTCTCATACAACAGGATTTTCACCCTAACTTCCAGTTTGTGACCTGACCAGACTTTCCTCGGTTCCTGCGTCATGGTGTAGCGCAGTTCACCTGCATTGAATTCTTGATGTAGAACACGGGTTCCGTGCATCGGGCTCAATTGTTCCGGTTCTCGAAGAAGTCTTCGATCGTCCGTCGGATTAACCTACCTGAAACGAGGGTGAAGGGATGCGAGGGCGATGGTCAGAGCGGGAGTGACGCGAGTTCGTTAGATGTTGGCAAGGCAGGCACCGTTGCGACAGAGGGCCTGGTTACTCCAGCTACAGCGGGGTTGTATCGTGACATAATGTCATCAGCTATCGCTGCAGTTTCCTCTAGCGAGCATTTGCGCGTGGCACTTAGTAAAACTGGAATGTTATGCGGCAAACGCTGCAGCCAAAGTTCCCTCAAGAGCGGGTCCTCGCCTATTGTCGGTCCTCTCAAGCGCTGCATCTCACGCAGCAGTTCGGAGGGCTTCCTACTTCCAAGCTCAACGTTTTGAAGTTGTTGCATACGTTGGTCTTGCGTTGGGGTCGTGCGGGCAATGACAGCCTCCTTTAAAGCCTCATAGCTTCGGGAAGAGATTATTACGTCCCTTACTTGCATTGTGACCTCTGGCGGGAGGCGGCCTGCTACCCACCTGAAACGGCTGGCGTCGCTGGTTATACGGCAGTTTTCGAATTCTAACTCGACCAGCGTGAACCAGAGTTCTGGATCAGCAGGTGTGAATGCCGGTGTGTGCAGCGTGATCGCCCCAACGGTGGGGTTTGAGCAGGGTTTCCGTTCAGTGGACATAGCGATTGCTTTATAGAACACAGACGGGAAAAGAAACCAACGATCAATGGGGCACTATAATCTTCGCGAGAAAAGAATAAAAATCACGACGAACTAAACACCAAAAATATGTATGAACAAACAAAATTATTTGGTAAACCGACCAAAAAAAATCAACAGATAGGGAAACGATAAAACACAAAAACATACGCAGACGGGACCTTCAACGGTAGAAAACAAGGAAACTCACGTGACCTGAGGATCACGTCGGGCTCACCAATTGTAAGGTTGATTAGACCTTACTTCGCGGTTTCCTTAGTAAACGCGTGCTTCGGTCCTTCGTACTGCGTGGACCACCTGCACGTTACTCTAATGTGCGGCACTGCACAAATATGTTAACCAGAACAGTATTCTCCACGACCCGTGAGAACGAGAAGGCGATTGGGAGAGATAGTGGTTAGCGTGTATTTGGGAGCGTGCGTGAGAGCGTGCGCAAGAGCAACGGTCAAATGGCAACCGCGCTTGGCAGTCAGCGTTCAGTTAAACAATAAACGTGATAAAAGTATGAACGAAGACGGCAACCGCTACAGGAGTGCAAACCGAAGCAAAATATACATAGCATCAAGCAGAGCCTCACCGTGAACATTTCAGTTCAGTTCATTTTAGCTTGCACGGTAGGAAAGTGTCCGAAGTCAATCATGTGTCCAGATCGTTGGGTTTTCGGCGAGTTTCCTTTGCTCCCGACATTTCGCTTTCGATATTTAGTCTTGAAAGCAGAGTTTGCCAGGTAGTATCACTTCCACAGACATAAGTTCACAGACGAAAATGCCAGGTCTAACTTCCCAACCCCTCGCTCAGACTACTAGCTCTGGGAAAGCTGTGTTCCAGCGTACATTTAGCGCCTTCTTGAAAGTTGGTACATTGCTGAAACTAACAGCATTCTCTGAGGGCCTTTTCCACACAAGTGCAACCTTACTTGTGAAGCATTTAGCTTGTATGTCCGGCCTGGTGTGTGCCCCCTCCACCTTAGGACTATGTCTCCTGGTGCCGCACTCAGCGGCAGAAACGGACAAATCATCCAAGTCTATACCCGGCAGACCCTTTATAATCTTCAACGCTTCAGTTAGGTTACCTCGGCCCATACGACTCTCTATAGACACTAAGCGTGAGATCTCTCCCTTTGTCTGATAACCGTACTGGTTGCTATTTGCTGTACCCCATCCAAGCACTCCTTACCCTTGCGATAATGGGGGCCCACGTCTAAACAGGATACTCCAGAAGAAATCGCACTAAAACCCTATAAAACTGAACGAAGACTTCTGGTTCTTTGCATGAGGTAGTATTGCACATCCCAGTAACTACCCCTCTGACCACATTTGTAGCTCTGTGGCACCGCCTCGAAGGCTTAAAGTCCTGTGAGACTATCACCCCTAGGTCATCTACCTCAGAAACACTGTGGAACGGAATACTGTTCTTTTCGGATATGTTTGCGGTCAGGATTTAGCATTTGGCGAGATTCAATGGTAAATCCTATTGTTCTGTCCATCTCAGCAAAGCGCTTATATCCTATACTAGGTAGCTCGCCGCTGATATATCCTATGATTCAGTGGGCAAAAGAAAGGCGCACTTTCACGGACAAACTTGTGTGCCATGACACGGCATGCAGATGCCAGTTCGAGCGAGCAAGTGGAAACCCAAATGAGTGTGCAAGCGTCTGATTCAGTGATGTATGTGCTCGGAAGTGTAAGCAACAGTACAAACGGATTAAGTCGTGCCAGGCCGTGCAACGCGTGATACCATCTTATAGATCGGTGCTGTCGAAGAAGGGGCACGATAAACGCCAACTGTGTACGTGTGTGCACGTCTGTAGGCGTCCGTCCATGATACCATGAGGTGCTGATCATGCCTGCGTGCGTGAGCATATGACTGAGTAAGACAAAAACAACGGTGGCTATCTTCACATCATCCCCAACGATTAAACGCGGGTTGTCCAATTACTTCGTCTGGCCGTTTCCACACAAGAGGGGGAGCAAAAGCCACAGTACTGAACCTTGTGGCACACCACTGGTAACCTTCTTCGGCCTCGACAGATAATCACCCACCTTGTTACAGAAGCCGAGATTCCCCAAAAAGCGAGCTGCTCAGTCGCTTGCTTCCCCGATTATCCCAAAGGTTTGTAATTTATAGTCCAGCCAGCGATGGCTCACGGAGCCAGAAGCCTCGCTGGAGTTCAAATACCAAACCTCCATCGTCATACCTTCTTCCATTCGTCTTTCAACCTCGTCCAAGGGCACCAGTAGGTTTGTCAAACACGACGTTTTTTTACCAAACCCATGTTATGCAGGTGTCATCAGGTCGTTAGTAACCAGATACAGATGCGGTTGATTTCGAATCATACCTTCCAAGTACTTACACAACATTGATGTCAGGCTGACCGGTCTATGACTCTCCGCCTTCTGTCTGGATCCTGCCTTGTGTTTTTCTACGGCAGTGGCCCTACCCCAATCCTCTGGTCACGCACCCCCTCTTAGAGATATTTCGTACGGCCGAGTAATAGCACTTGATAAAATTTTGGAAAAAGCTTGAACAATCGCTGGATAAATCGTATCCGGTTAGGCTAATTTGAGCTTGTACAAAGCTTTGAGTTCGTTAGGCACCTATTCCTCAGTTACAATAATGTCATGAAACACTGGCGTGCTACTTACATCTGATCCAGCTGCACTTGGCTCTGGTAATACATACTCTCAACGGAAGCAAGTAAGGTTCTTGCCTTGCCTTTATCATCGACAGCAATGCTTCTGTCGGGCACTTCTAAGGTGCCTACACACTCACGTGTCGTTTTTTTGGACTGCTGTTGAGCGAAGAACTTCTCAGGGTCTGCCCACACATTGTTGGCTAGTTTCTTCTGGTACTCGTTTTTTGGTTCTCCTCACAGGACTTGAACTCTGTTTCTGGTTGCCATGTAAGCGGCCCACAAGTAGTGCTTTCTGTGAAGTCTGTATCGAGCTCATAGCTTTCCACGAGCAGTTAACGCTGTTGCGGCCGGCTCCTGTTTCTTTGCTGTGTTAACGGAGCAAACTGGTCTGTCAAACGTATTGGACCGGTTTTGCTGCAATGAGTCTATCCCACAAAGGTGGATCTTACACTTCCGTGTGCCAACACCCTTCGTGCCCTTGCCCACAGTTGATCCTCATCCACTCTGGCGTAGTCCCGAATCAACCCTGATCCCGGTTTTTCGTGCCTTACAGTGAACATCATACGAAGGACCCTATGACCGCTCTTCACCAGTGTCTCTTCTGTCACCAAAGAGGTGGAGTCAGGTCGAAACCTGGTTACCAGCGGATCCAGTGTAGATGGATGATGTCCAGCTTGAAAGCGTGTTGCTTCTCTCACATGTTGTATGAGAGCGTGGATGTGAAACCATATCGTGAGGACATTTCTGGTGGTTCCCCCTGGGGGCACGTTCATTGTCCCAACTCATTCTAGGAGCTTCGTGCCTGCCAACGCCATAAAGCTCTGTGACCTGGGAAACACCATCCATAGAAGCTGGAGTAGTTCACAGTCTTCTTCCACATCTGCTTGCACTGCTTTATAGACACAGGCTATCCTTACGGGCCACCGGCTTATGCAAACGCAATGCGCAAAGGCTTGCATGTTGCTTGTTACAAGTGAAAACGGGACATCTTACCAAACATAGTCAGCTTTCACGAGGAGGAGTACCCCTCCAACCAGCCTACCGACTATTTGGGCTTGTCTGTGGGCGGTGTGGCCAGGTAGTTGCATGCCACTCTTATCCGTTCTTGACCATGCCTCCGTGATAGCATTCTTATACCTCACGGCCTGAAGTTTCGTTAAACCCCTCTCTGTGTTCGCTCCTCATGTCCAATGCCATTAAGCACCAGTCACGCCTGCACCCATGGTCAATCCTCTTATCCGACCTTGCTGCTACAAACGTTGAATCTTTTACAGTCACGTTTATTATCTACTCACCACCGCCATATTTTTTTCCTCGGCTCCGTGATTCCTCCGAGGTTATTTCCATTAGGTAGTACCCCGATTAGCATCCTCCTCCTCAATCCACCTGTTCAATTATCCGCTGGCACGCAGCTCTCCAGTTCCACTGCTCCAACTCCGTCGCGCATTCATTTCCTGCGTCTTTTGTTCTATCGCTGGTTTACCTATCCCCGTGCTCCCTGCTTCTTTTTTCTGCCTACTTCGTGTTGCGCTTGTAGCAAAAGGATCTGGGTGGTCATGTCGCACCTGTCTCTTTGGTCACTGCTCTCATCTCCTGCCCCGTATTTTGCTCGCTACAGGCATTTTCTGTGTGCCTTTCAGTTTGGTCTGCTATTCCTTCTTCAATCCATTGTCAAGACGTCGTTACATCATGGTGTTCACTTACATCCCCAAATCTTTTGACCTGCCGCTACCCGATTCCTCTGGTCCGTCACCATATGCCACACCTACATTGGTCAAATAATTAGACCCATTTTTACCTGTCCTCCTCGATCCCATCCTTCATCTTCCCCCGCTTATGATCTGCTCTTCACAGCCGGTATCACTCCTGGGCTGCTTCACTCTTCTTTCTCTGTTGATCCACCGTGTTTACCCGTCACGAAGATATTCGTCTGAATTTTCCCAAGTCAATCCAATACCTTTCGATCTAACCCTTCCTATGTCTTCCAATCACAGATACTTTTCCCCCTGGCACTCCATCGCTCTTTGCACCTGCTCCTCGCATATCTATTTATGTACATATATATACACATGTGTATACACATTCACTCTACATCCTGCACTTTTTTGCTGACCATTTCTTATGCTGTCATCCCGACGACCCTCATGATATGGGTCCATTCTTTTTACATCTGTTCCTCACATTTACCGTATCCCATAACTTTAGGTCGTTTTTGCCCTCTGTACCATCCTTTACCTCTTCCAATGCTCGCTTTCTGCTCTATGATGGGTTTTGTGCCCTGTCCGCTGACCCTCTAGTGCAGTGTAGCAAGACTCCATTGCTAGCTATTAGCTGGCAATACAGTCCTCTTTTTCCCCAGAGTCTCTAGCTACCACAGTTTCTTATATCAATTTCTAGCCCTTTTCATGTATACCTGTCAGTTTTCAAATATCCCCATTTGGACCACTCAGACTCTGCACTTAACACTGAGCCTCAGATCCGCGGGCACCCACTTGAATCCGCCCTTGGGTTCCTTTAAACTCTCCCCATTTTTCTTTGGTGTTCACGTACCCATCAAACATTTACCTCCCTCCTGAGCCTACCCACCCCGCCCTTGTCATGCATTTTTCCACTTTCTCGTGAATTTCGTCTGTCCACCTCATCGTCTGTAAAACTTGATCATGCGCCTAGCGTGCCTCGAGCGTCTCCGGAATAGGCCATTATCATTAATAATATTCACTGGTCCACTGGCTCCAGCCGATGGTTCCCATCACTTACCTCATAATCTACAGGCATTTTTGCACCAGAGGGCTGCACCCTCTTCCAGGTGATCTGCTTTGATTTTACCGTTTTTGGGTCGTCGTATGCTCAGGCGCAATTCTCCAGGCCCCCTCTTTTTGCATCAACAGTCACTTGACCCGTGTTTTCCTGAGCCTTCAAGGCTAAGCCGTGCACATTAATTGTAGTGCTGTCATAGGAAACACCTGAGGCTTCCTTTGCCTCCTTACTCGGCCTTCTGTTGCTTCCGAGGGCATCGGGAACCTACTCCTGAGTATCGGTGTCAGTTTTCGCGCAAGGACCGTTGTATAGCTTTCATCGGTACTAGTGACACTCTTTCTGATCTGGAGTGACTTCGCTATCTTGATGGTAGGCGGCCTCTGGGCTTCCACCTGCTTTATACCCTCTGCGCATACTTCTTTGCCTACTTCCCAGTTAGCCTCTCTTTTTTAGCCGACACTCCAACTATTTGCTGCCCAGCTTGGCTACTGCTAATGATGGCGGCTTGGAGGTAGATTTGCCTATAGGTTTTTCGTCAGCTTTCGCTACCATGGACCACCGTCACACGGGCAAGTGGTTCTGCGTGATACTTGGGATTATACATTTTGTGTCTTTTCATTCTGTGGATTATACTTTATACATAATGCCTACAGGATATCAAGGAAGTCACTCCTGAATGCCCAGTTGATTCGAAGGTCTTTAGCTCTCGCGTCAAGTCCTTTCAGTTGGAAGAATGTGACGATTGGACCCAACTCGGTTGCTCCGAAGTAAGCGAAAACCTTTATGAAGACTTCAGTAAATGCTGTGTAAAGTTGTTCAGAGTGCCGTGCATCAATCTCAGCGAGCTATCAGTACTTCCGTGGCCGGCAAAGCAGCCGGCGAGGATGGCGCTCCCTGCCACAGATAAGATAGAGCCACCACTATCATCACAATCTCCACCATCAACCTGCTCACCGATATCAACAGCGGCGGAAGCAACAGAATCATCGACATCATGTTCACCAGTGTCACCACTGTCCCCGTCATCATCACCGAGGGAGAAAGACTTGAACTGAGGGACTAATATATGCTACATCCGCGGATCCTTTATAAGCTACAACCAAAGACAAAAAGTGTTTTGCTTCCCAGGTTTCTTCGCCGCTAAGCAGGGCTTCCGTGGGCCCAGACCAGAGTGCCTTGAGCGCCAAGACATACTCCGCGGCTGTTTTACACTCACCTTCAACCGAGAACTGGGATTGTGTGATGGATATTGCCCTGCTTCCGGTAGTCTTGAAGTCTTGAAGTATTACACGGGTTCCATACTTCGGGCCCAATTGTCCCGGCTCTCGAGGAAGTCTTTGATCGCCCGTCAGATTCACCTAGCTGAAACAAGGGCAAAAGGATTCGGGGGCAAGGGCCACAGTAAGAGTGGAAACCAAAGCAAAATATACATAACATCAAGCGGAGTCCCACCATGGACAATGCTTCGAGAGGAACAACGTGTGACATTCATAAGCACAAATCGGAATGGAAACGCAGTAAAGGACATTCACTTCATTTTTCTTTTGCTTTTTATAGGGCTAAAGTTTTACTGGGAGAGACCAAGGTAGATGCTTATTTTTTCCTTGAGGCTGGTTTCGTTCGGCAAGAGAACGATATCTTCCAGAAGATCGTTCCACAGAGCCCGTAGCCCGTAGCTAAAAAACCTAATTTGTAGAAATTTACTTGGTCTTGGTCCAAAAACCTTTCTGCTGTGACCACGGAGAGGAGAGTTTTGACACACGGAGACAAAGCAGTCCTTTTTACCTAATTCATAAAGGTGAAACGTCAATAACAGAACGCCTCTTAATAGCCTCAAGTCTAAGGGATAGAGATTGGGGAGAGAGAGGCTGACGGGATATGGTAGGTGGGACAGACTACATACCGCTTTGGTAGAAGCCCTGTGAACCATTTCTAGGATGTCACTATCTTGAGAAAGACCAGGCTGCACTGTCTGACTACCTTACTCTGACAGAAGAAGGACATGCGCACCGGAAATTATGGGGAAAATATCCTCAGAGACGCACGGAAAGGACCTTCATATCACGTTTTGAACTCAAAAGCAGGTTTGCTCGCCAGTTGATCATGGTGGCAGAAGGACAGGTTACAATCTAGTCATAAACTGAGCACCATGTGTTGGTTCCAAGTTCATGTTGCGTTGACCCATATGCTGAGATTGCATAAACTTCTGCTACCTCACCCACTGCAACAAAGTGACGCCCCAGTGAGAAAGATTCCCATAACGCCACCACCAACGAAGCCCAAACAAGAAAGATCCCTATGTCCATCCCCACCGTCATCCCCCGCTTTTTGACTGCCAAACTTCCGGGGGAGGCGGTAGCGGTGCCCCAGGAACTCCTCACCCGCCACCTACTTCAACTGTAGACTATCCCCCGGAGATTGCTCACGGAGAGTTGAAATGGCTTGGCTGAATCATTTAGAGTTGAAGCTACTTTTCTCTTCCGAAAACTACGGGAAGACGGACAAACTCCAATGCTAATGGTTGTTCTCTCTTCCAAGAAAGAAGCTCAGTTGGTGCCGCAAACTTCTTGGTTTCTCGTGGGCGAAATAGTGCAAATACTTTTGGATCCCGACCCGGAGGACCCTCAAAGACACAAGAAGGCCCTTACGGAAAAGTGGGAGGCCGTGAAAAGGACGAGGTCAGTCTGTATATTCAGGATTTTCTAGTCATGATGGGGAGATTGCGGCTAACGTGGCCGCCTCTAGCAAAAACTTGCCCGACAGCTTTTGTCCGTGGAGATCAAGGGGTAGACACCTCCCGAACACATACAAATGGTCGGGTGGCAAAGGTAAATCTCAGTAATGTTTGCGAGCTGCTTAACAAGCTTGACTGACTGGAATGGTTTGCTTTAGTCAGAACACCTGTGTTCGTAGCTCCAATCCAAACCTGGCTGAAGGAGGTGGTATCGGAGCGGAGCGGAGGTACCCCTCAGTCTACTGTCTTTTCCGTTTGGAAGGAATTCGGTCCAGAGTTGGAAGTGGCATATCAATGTATATCAGAGATGGGGTCTCATCACATATTCCTGACCTATTTCTGGACCCTCCAAGGCTTGGTGAAGCTCTTTGGTGATAGGTGAAGCTTACCATGTGCAGATATACGGCCCTAGGTCTGTTCTGTAGGACTCAGCTGCTGAACACTCAAATACTTCACATTTCACGCTGCACAGAGGGACGGAGGGACATTGTCTGGTCCTGGGTGACTTCAACGCGCCCTACATTGATCAGGAGGCTTAGTGCTACCCTGAGGCAGCACGTAATTTCCAGTAACCCCTACAAATGATAGTGTGTGGTCTGGCTCTCCATCAACACAAGCATGAGCCCACCCAATTTTGAGGGGACGGAAAGCCACTTTGGGCCTGTTTTTACTCCCCGGACTTTGGATGTTACCTGCATAGATGTGCTGCCCCCAATGGGGCCAACGGTCATGTTGTGCTGAACATACATTGGAGGCGTAGGGCTCAGATCTCGCAGGCACTTTGCTGCGAACTCAGGGCCCCCATGGTTTGACAAAGATCTCCGATGTCTACGTTGCGGACGGAGACAAGCTTAAAGGCAGTATCGAGAGACAGTAGCGGGTTGTGGCACGTGCAATAAACTACGAACCCGAAGCCTTCCACAAATATGGCGAAGAGGTGAAGATCCGAGCGGAGGCTAGCAGCCGAATGTGTGCATGCACCAAAACGGCTATTTGCTTATCTGAAATGCCAAACTAGAACGACGCCAAGCATATCTGAACCCATGGTAGACCAGAGAATGGCCGATTCCAAAGTGGCTAAGGCGGATGCTCCGGGACACTAATGTGCATCGGAGTTTACGAGCGAGGAAACTTGGTCGCCTCCCTCGTCAGTGTACCAGCCTTCAGCCGCGTCCAGTAATATATCTTAAATGTGTCTCAATCTAATAGCCCCGCTACAAGGACCGTCAATTCGTCTTAAAAGCAATGAATGGCCTCGTCTTAACCTAGAGTTGAGCAGACTCCAAAGCGTTTGTCTTAAAAAAGGGACTTTCACTGTTTATACGGTCAAATCGTCTGGCTGAAACGAGAAAAAGTGTACTTTGAGAGTGGAATAATACGACGGAAACACAGGGCCTCACGTGAATCCAATAAAGTGGAGGTTCTTGAAAAACTGATGAAGTCGAGGAACCGGAAAGCGACTTCATCTATCTCTTCTATCTCCTTCAATAACATTTGCCCCGACAAACCGCTGGACATAGCAGAAGCGCTTAACACATTCTGTTCTTTTTCCTTAACTAGTAACACAGCACCATTTTTCTACAATCCACCAGTTCCATCATATGAGCCGCTTTCTTCTGCAAAATTCCTACCCTCCGAAATCGAGCCTCTAATTTCAAATAACAAAATATCTTTCCGTCCCGGATTGGACTAGTTACCATAGGCCATCTTTACTTTGGGCGGTCCTGATATCCCAATTCCTCTATCAAATTCACTCGATATGTCCATGTGGTTTAGCTAGCACTCTATACGTTGGAAAACTTTGGTTATTATCCCAATTCATATGAAGGGAACACGGGAGGACCCGGCCAACTACAGGCCTGTGAATCAGACCCCAGTAGTAACGAGGATTATGGAAAGAATAACAAAAGGTAAACCAACATATCACCTCCTAAAAAATCACCTTATAAGTGAAGGTCAGCACGGTTTCCTAAAACATCGATCCCGCACGACTTGTGTGACTGACGCTTTGAACTTAATTACGATGGCTGCCAATGATGGTAAGGCAGTGATCTCAGTCTTTTTAGACATGTCTAAATACTTCAACCGGGTGTCTCATATTCGCTTGTTGCCAAAGGCCAAGACATATGGCCCTGTTGACCCTCTATATGCCTGGCTAGAAGCGTGCTTGTCCCCGTGCAGCCAAGCGGCAAACGCTGATGGCACAATTTGCACACTTAGCCCTGTAACCAGTGGTGTGATCCAAGGTGGTGTACTGAGACCATTGTTGTTCCTCATGTACATAAATAACATATTTACGTGGTCGGCCATGGAACTCCATTTTTTTGGTTTGCGGACGACGTGAAGTTGTTGTACACCTCCGATCACAATCCACTGGGTAATCCTATAGAGAATATATCGAAGGACTTACGGAAGCTCAATTCGTGGTTTGCTGATTGGGCAATGAAGTTCCCGGCGGACAAAAGCTGCATTCTTACATGCAAGTCTCACTTCCCTCCCGAAAGGTTTTCTATGGGCGGTCATCTGATCCCCAACAAATAATCAGTAGGTGACTTAGGCATACATTTTTTAAGCTAATCCACGCTGCGCTTGTGTCGGTAGTTCGTAATTGACCAGATGCTGGCACATCTTTGCATAGTTAAAGTTCGCCGTAAAGCTAGAATCAGGTTGTCTCATTTTTAGCTTTTTGCACCTTCCGGACCTAGTTTTGTGACACTGGTGACAGTAATAGTTATTAATAATCAAGCCGTGATTGTCAGAGTAATTATTTGCGTCCCCACACAGTTAGATCGTAAGCTATTATCGTAAAGTATCAGCACAATGATTTTCCAGGAAATTAGGGGTTAAGTTCATCTAAAAATATCCTTTACGACTCTAATTATGGAACTATTACTGGTTCTTGGATAACTGACGGCAGTAATTGAAATATCACACCACGTCACTTACCCATTTAAATCGGTGTATCTTTCGTTCAGCTTTCTAGAGTAATACCGGAGGGTACAGCTTCTTATTGTGTGCTCCTATAACTTAAAATAAATTAAGTCCTCATTTAGCTTCAAAATCTCATCATCAGCAATTTCATAGTGTTGTGCAACTTTGATCCAAAGCCACAGAGCTCCAAGTTTACACCTCAGGAAAACTGTACATTGTGGAAATTAACACCACGCTGTATGTTCAGCTCCTAAGAGCAATCGCCCTCAGTATCGCAATGCAGAAACCGCCAGCCAAACAAACTGCATCCTTACTAGTTGATCGTGCCAAAGTACGACCAGAAGTACTCGCAAATTCAAAAGTCTCAAAAATGTAACTAAATCCTTGTCCCGTTAGCCTGGCTGATGTTTTTGGCGGGGCAAATGAAAGAATTCAGACAATAGAACACAATCTTCATAATATCAACAGCCAGATGTCCTTGACTGATACAACCCCGTCCAAGTTGCTTCCGCTCATGTACACCTCAGACCTACTAACAAATCCGTCAACTCCAAAGCTGGCCACGGCTGGGCGTTTCATTGATGCCATGGCCTTGGAAATTGTGCGAAGGGTAGGCAACTCAAAAAACGCTGTTTTATTTATTACACCTGAAATAATCTTCGTTGAAGAAGTAAAACCTACCTTCAAATGCTTTTGGCTACGAAGGGCATTCGACGCAAACCTTATCCACTGCGTTTCAATCTCCTTGACGAGGAACCTGCCAAGCAACTCATCAGAAACCAATCCACCATCGTCTCCGGAACTCCGTTCAAGAACACTAAGGTCGCTGCCGACAAAACCCCACCGCAGAGGGAATTCACCAGGTCCGCCAGCACGCATTCAACTACGTCGAAATTCGTCTTCCCTCGGCTATCTGCTTCCTCACCTTCTGGCGATGCATAACGTAAATGCGATACCAATTCGACTCCGCGCTCACCAAAAAATCGATCCCTCGGGTTTGACGGTGACTTAGATATATCCATTTCAACCTCGCCTCGCCAGCCAACGCTTACGAAGCTAAAAAGTATAAGTGAGTGCTTCACTGGGTATTTAGCGGACTTATCCGATATTCGGTCACTAAAAGTTACAAGGGTGGCCTTCGAAAGATTTTTCTTATTCTTTGTCCGCAAATTCATTCCTTTCATCGTCCAGTTTCCAATCCCAAGCCTTTCCATACTTCGCAGAGTGCTTTAGCTGGTTCACTTCTCCCTTGGAAACTTCTTTTTCCTTAAGATGAACAAAACTTCCGTCAATTCTACTTCATTCTCTGGCTGTGCAGTCCCTCTTTTTGCAATATCTGAGTAAGAGTCTACTATTTCCAACCAGCTCCACCTTGACTCGGCCGGCTTGGTCACCCGACCTTGAGTTCAAATTTGCCGGGGGCCACCATAAGGAGCTCTGAAATACGTTCTCCTGTACTGTATCGAGTGCTCATACCTGAATCGCCGTCTTGGAATTAGGACCCTGCTGCCAACTGTACCGTTTGATTTTGCGTTGCAGCACGCCTTGGAGTTATCCAAAATAAATTATTATCATTATCAACTACCAAGGTCAAGGCCAAGCCCGCATGAAATTCAGGTTGCCTCGTTTCCTTTTTTTGCTTATACCACTGTTTAGACTTGTAGCTGTGCCCAGTCAGCACAATGGTCCCCAAATAGTCACGAAATAGTCCGTAGGTCGACCCCGTTTGATCCCCAAAACGACCCCAAAGTGACCCCACTGAAACAAAAAAGGGTCGGTTTGGGGGCGTTTTTCGGCCGACCGCGCAAAAAACCCTCCGATATTTGTGAACCTTCTGCATTACAATATAAACTCAATTTCCCGTACCTATTTTTATAGCACTACACAAACGACTCCAGAACGAACGATACTAGTCCGGTGCGTCAAATAACTAAACGGAAACGTCCCATATCATCGCTTTCATTTCTCACTTCCCAAGGTACCTTTACCACTTTCAAAATCATTTCCTTGCCAGTAACTACGAGCTGCATTTCCATTACTGATTCCGGAAGAAAAAGGACAATACTTTTGACGCAAGAAACATGTATTGATGGGTAAATTGTACAGTGGTAGAAGGGGTTTACAATATCTACCGAGTTTTTTCGTTCGTACTCGTTAGTTGCATGAGAACTGTTCGCTGGAATTGCTGTTTTCCAATGCCTGAAATAGGAAGAGAGACATTTTCAATTAATCTCTTTTTGTAAAACAAAGTGCAGTGAGCAAAACGTTAACATCTTTATGAACTAGGAATCGGAATACTTTTACTGGGAATATGAAAATCATTGAGGCAGAAACTGGAATCTCTTGCTGTATGGAAATGGAAAATATCGCAATTGATGCATAGCTTGATATAAGATAACGCCCTAGGAAATATATCGTAAATAGAAGTCACTCACGTCGTACGTATTGCACTGAACGCCGACGTCGCGATACAGTTCATACCGACTCTCTTGATGACTAGCTCACCTCCTTTGTAAGCAACGACGCATTTTCTCTCGGATGAGCTGCGTTGTGGCTCCAGGATAGTTCTTCCGGCACACAGCCTCTGTAGCAATATGAATTCAAAATCTCATACTCACCTATCACAAGAGAACAAACTTTTGTTCCCGCCAAAGCAGGTCTTCCGTGTGCACCCTTCACGTTTACCTGCGCGAGAACTTTTATCGTCATTAGCTGACGCATCATATCCCTTGTGCAATCTCCAAAGTTGGTACCGGAAACATTCTGCAAAAATGTGACCTGAATAATAGAAAAAAGGACTATCTCTCACCACTTGCTCGTATAAGCTGTCATTTTTCAAGCGTTCATTCAGAGACGCGAGGTCATCAACACTGTCTACGGGGATCCCCATTGGGACACGATCTTTGAAGTCGAATTCGCATTTTGCCTCTGCAATTCGTCGACTTTGCGGTTCAACTCTGAAATATCTTTCTTTATTGAAGCTAAGAAAGCTGGCGTGAGTTAATAAGGATTTAGTGAAGCTGCTATTACACATAATACTCTCACCGTAATTGGCTTCCTTGCTAAGAGGACTGGGCTTTTCACGAGATTTGGAAGCGGATGGCTTTTCCTCCACCGTACGGCCTGCTGATGCCATGGGACTCACCGTTGGGGTGGAAGTCCAAGGTCGCCCGAAGGATGGAAAACTACATGATTTGTGAGAATACAGCGATGGTACTTACGCTATGGTTGCTGGCACATTATGGTTCGGGTCCAGTGACTTCAACGGGGTAAGCGGAGGGCAAATTGACTGGTCTCCTAAACAAGGTGGCTCGGGAGACCATAGTTCCTTACTGGCCCGTGCTGACGGCTCCAGATCATCACTGTCACATTCCGAAAAAATACGGTTTTACTGCAAGTATATCCCCATTAGCAATTAAACACATACTGTGGTCGTTTCCCATAACGTTCCATGGGCAGCGTCGCATCCTTGGATGGTAAGTCGGACATATCCTCTAGTATTCGCTGCAACTTCACAGCCTGTTGATAGTCATCTACAAAAGGAAACTGAATGATAGTCACGTTCTCTTACCGACGGCTTTATGGACCTTCACTTTATATGCCTTTAAGTTGACCGGTGGCGGATGACCATCGCGTACTAAGCGCTCCGCACGAGAAGCGCATAGCGTGCTCTGACCCCACCATCCAGAGGTCATTAACAACAGCAACCGTGTTTTCTCCCACAAACTCCACTACTGTGAACATCTAAAATGTAAAGGTTTGTCACAGTCTATTTTACTTACTACCTTTATGAACGCCAGCTATGCACAATAGGATAAAATAGCAGGTGTTCGCGGTATGGAATCAATAGCCCTTTACACCGTATGTCGTTACAGTTACAGGAGCGAATTTCCTCAGATGGCTGTTCACAAAGGTAAATGTTGAGATTCACAGACAAAATGAGATTAGTGAAAAAATTCCCATTCCTTCTGAAATAACGGTACTTCACGGTGTTGTCACTGATGTCAACAATTATCGCCGGTTGGTTATCAATCAGAACACAGTTGTTAGGCGGTCCCGAGGCATAAACCGTGTTCTGCAGACGGAACGTCTTCCCATGCAGCCCACCTTTGGTGACAGAGGAAGATAGTGTCATCCCAAAACTGAATGTTGGCATGCATTATCGCTTCCGTAGAAAGTTCCATTGTCCTACGAAAAATTTGTTCCGCTACCGTGTTTCGACTAGTGACACACTGCCTTATAGTTTGCATATATGACTCGAAGGGAAACGCCGAGAATGAATCGAAAGAGCCGTGAATCCTCACATCTTCACATCTATGCACCCAAGCATGAACATTGAAAACCGCCTCAGTCTCACCGTACAACTTCACGAAGTCCTGCACCATCAAGCGGCAGTGATTGTGGATAAAGTCTACGTAGTGAGAACGCCACTTATCGCTGCACAGTATGTAGGCACAAATCGAGAAGCTGAGAAAGTTGGAGTAGTTCTCAACAGGCAGCACACCTTTCATAAAAACCGGTCCGATGTACAACAAGAACTGCCTGTACTCGGATGCCTTCCAGTACTCTAGCTCATCCAGCGTTCGGCAAACTCGTGTAAACTCACAAGGGATACATTTTTGAACTATCCGAAAATGTTCGTTCAGGCGTGCCAATGACTGAGCCGATAGCAGAGCTCTCCTTGGTTTGCCAAACTGACGCCATACAAGAAGGGATCGCTTCATTATCCCAAGACATAACATGTGCATGTAGTCCGTTGGGAACGTGTTTATCATATCAACTGACAAACTCTTGAAAGGCGAATCCCCGGTGGGGCGGTCCGGTTGTCTTCGGCAACGGTAGTCAACGTCAGTCCTTGCTTTTCCTGGGTTGCCTGAGAACATCAGTCGTCTACCAATGCTACTGCCTCGTTGGGTACACCGTGGGCAACTGAAATAGCCACTACGGTACTTTATTTGTTTTATCAAGGCTTTAGCTGGGGCATCAGCTATAACGCTAGACAAAACTACACGGAAAAGTCTGCATTCACTTCGAACATAAATGCCCTGAGTGAGCAGAGATTTCAGTTCTCGAATTCAGTCATCCGAGTATTCCATCACATTTGCGGGTTTCGTCATCCCACAGTAGAGACCCACCATGAACACCCGTGACAACGGTTTGAGCACACGGCCTAGAATAAGCCACAGCTGCTGAGATGACCCACGAAATAAAGTCAGACTGTCTACATGCAACTGAATAGCTATCTCATCGGTTGTGTGCATTGTACTGGAATCCATTGCACGCTGCAAACATTCGTCGAGCCCAAAGTGCACGTATTTACCGTTACCTACGGACTTCTTTGGGGTTTGACGTGGTGATCCCAACAACGTTCGTGGATCTGTCGGCAAATCCGGGAAAACCTGCCTGAATACACGAAGCATGGTTCTCACATTCGCCATTGAGAGACGCATTTGTATGGCTGCCTGTCGTGCAACAGAACGTGCCGAAGGTCCTGGAATCAAGTCTGAATTATTGGGTGGAGTAAATAGACACAACAACGAACCGTCTTTCTTCACATTTGTGCTCTTCGCAGGGATTTCTGGGATGCCGTCTTTTAATAAAGGTCTATGCTTTAAGCGGTCAAGTTAACTGTGGCGTGAAAAGTATGTGCAAACCACGAATTCTCCTCGTCTTCACTGGCTTGTAAGTCTTGTGCATCATCTCCAGCGTTCCTTAATATCTTACTAGAAGAATAATTTGAATAGAATACCCATAAAAGCTTGTAGAAATGTCCGGTGCACCGACATCGGTCGGCTGATGGAGAGCATTAGGCTGAACCTCGCAGTCCGTATTTCTTGCCCGGATGAAGACATCCTCACCAAATCATCTGATTTATATGGCAATTAAGGTTCACAAAGCGTGGAAATCATTACCATTTACAGCGTTGAACCAATTGTCAATATCCGAGGCATTCAAAGAGTCCATTGTGGCATGAGCGGCTCTGACTGAAGCCTTTTGACGTCGCCAGATGGTAGTTCTCGAGCACCCAGGAAGTGATACTTGCTTACGGCGGTGTCGTCTCATTTTGTGCAATGATAGCTACTAGATATGGTTCGAATTTAAAGGGCATATAGCAGTACATGAAGCGTATCTCGTGAATAATTGCAAAAATCTACTAGTCACGTGAAAAACTTAGTACCTTCCATCAAACATGACAACGAATAAAGCCATTCCGTTAATTAGTCAATACTGAGATAATAAGGAATAGACGGACACTGCAGTAGACATTAAACATGTAGGCGAGATTTATTGACTGAAATAACTGCATAAACGTGACACAAAACGTCGTTATTGACGAAAGTGAAGACTCGGTACAGGACGACTTACGGCTAGCGTGTAACCTTCGACGGATCACGTGACAGAATGGCGCACCTCAGTAAAACAAAAAAAAGCGAAAAACGTCGGTGACGGTGTTTCATGAAGAAGCATGCTCGAGTTGTCAAAAAAGGTACTCATTTGTAGCTTATATGCTTGAAAAATCAAGACAACCACCGGGAAATGATATGAAGCAGCGAAACAATAAAGTTCATATATCTCCAAAACCATGACGTTTATGGGGATAAAACTTCGCAGTTGGCCATTTCAGGCTTCATTAGTACAACTGCCGAACTTATTTATCAAAAAAAAATGGGATTTTGAAGAACAGTCCCAGAAGGTACCGTTTGGGGGCGTTTTTCCGACCCCTTGTGCTGACTGGGTGTCCACCCTAGTATACCCCACCTGATCACCTAAAACCGTGACCTAGTTGTGTAAACAACTGCGGCACACCACCGTGCAGACGCTAGTACTTATCGCGAGTTAGAGTTATAGACTACATTGATTATTCACTGCTCTAATTCCACTTAATTACATTCTACATGGCTTATCTAGCAAATCTCCCCTGATTCTCGCCACAGTAAAATCTATCTAACGTGTTTACATCCCATCGCTATAACCCAACTCATACCTTATTTTCGCTACGCATCCTCCGGTGCACCTTTTGAAGTTTCTGTCCCACTGTGCCTCCATTCATTGTTTTTTGCCATAAAAGCGCACTTTCGTTCCACCCGGTCCACTGACCCCATACTTACAATATACTCTCCCGCAAAACCTGCTGTTGTGATCCAAGCAACAGCTAAGTACCTACCATATCCTGTGGGGTTCAACCTGTGCACACCACACAGCAAAATGTCTTCTATCTCACTATTCCTCATCGTCTCAAGTCTCTTAGTCCCAACAGTATATATAGCGGGTCATATAGCTCACTGCCCGTACCTCGTTGCCACATTGGTCTCATCTAGACCTTTGCACACATAGCACCCAGGAACACTCCTGGTCTGCTCATACCTTTGGATTGTCTCTGTTTAGTTGACCGATTTCCTGCTACCTTTTTACCTCCGTCATATATTCCTACTTATCATGCTATCCCGGCCCCCAACCAGTACTCGGAAAATCCGTATTGCTAAAGCTGGCAAATCCAAACACACCCAACCCCTCCCAAAAACCAGGCCGTGCTCTGTCACCCTCGTTAACGTCGACGGTGAAGCTTCTAATAGTCCTAATGGCCTTAAGCAGAGTTTCGTCGAACTTAGTAACAAGGTCGAGCTGATTGGTGAAATCCTTTCAAAGGTTTCACCCCTGGCTACTCCCCTTGACCCTGTAGCCGCTACATCGCCCAAGAACTTGGTTTCGGTGGGACACCTCATCGACTCCGTGTCTACTGAAATATACCACGGCATTGCCAACTCCAAGAACGCAGTGGTTTTTAATGTTCCAGACCGCTTACCACTTTCCTTGGCGAAACACAACATACTAAGTTCGTGCAACATGGCTCACTATAAATGCCATTGCAGGAGGCTACGTAAAAAGTCCCAGCGACATAGTTGCCCCCTGCTAATCCAATTCACGGACGACCTAACAGCTACAGAGTTCATTAGCAACAAGTCGACAATTGCTGCCCTTTCGCCGTATAAGGACATCAAGATATTATCTGATAAAACCTTCCTCCAACGGGAAATACTTCGTTCGCTGAGAAATAACTCCGCCTTGCCCATGCAGACTGACCCCACCGTAACTGACATGAAGGTTACCCAATGCTCCTCTAGCAAGAAGTCAAAGGCGAGCCCAGCGCCTCACCCTGCCTGCCTGCAAACTGTCGACTTAGATATGTCTAACTCCCCACCCCCGGTTCCGCTTCCACTCAAAAGCCCTTTTTTACCATCTCCCTCAGTAGCCTCTACTAGCAGTAGCTCTCGCTCCCCGACCACAGGCCCCAAGCGGCACTCCACTTCAATATTAAAGCCGCGCTCTCCCGTCATAGTCTCTGAGCCAAAACAAGACTCTGGTACAAACATCAGCCCCCGCCGTACTACTTCCAATCCGTCCTCCGAGCCGTTGACAAGTGTTGTCACCCGCCGCTCTCGCTCTAACGACTCTACAAACTACCCACCAGCTGCTAGCTCAGCCGCGACACTTCGTTTCTATCCTCATAAATGCCGCTCTAATCCCCCCATAAGCCTACCTGGTACTCCTACTAGGTCCGCACTTGCCCACTTAATCACCTCACCCATGACCCCCTACTCTCAATCGGCTTCTGCCCATAGCGTACTCTCGGATCCTCCAGGTGATAATCAACTGGGCCACCATCCGGATCCGTCTAACGCCACCGTCCCTTTGAGTAGGAGTGACCTTCAGGGCCTTGCCAGTGCCACTCACCCTTCCACTGCCTCGCACCCCCTTCCACTGTCTTTCCCTCTCTCTGATCGCATGGGTCACACCAACCCTCCATATCCGTTGCTACCGTATATCCCTCCCTGCCCCCCAGACACCAACCCTTCATACTGTAGCCCCAGCATGCCTCCGCTGTTCCCCCTGCTCACCTCCACCAACCCTCATCTAACCCTGAAGTACCACGTACATACCGTGGCAGATACTCTATGTTCGTACCTGTATCCCGCCTCCTCGCCCCACCTCCCCACTTACCGGCTCCCCTGCCCCTCATGAGCCTCCAAACCTTTCCAAATTTCGCCACTCCCTTCCCGCCCCACACCCCACACTACGTCCCAGCTACTCTCCCACATGCCTTCACCCCCATACCGACCTACCGGCCTTATACTGACTCTGTCCAACAGGTAGGTTACCTGCAGTCAAGATCTCGTTTTCTTCCTGACCGGTGCCCTCCGCACCCGTGGCCATATTGCTAGTCGCCCTATGAACCATATCCACAAACTTTCACAGACTCATATCACTGATCGCTCCCCACTCGATGCCATGCCACTTAGCACCTTACACCACGCACTCCCCTCTGTCCACCCCGCTTCGACAGATATTCTTAACCTCGCACTTTTCCATATGGTGCCCCCTCCCTCTGCACCGTGTGACACACCTCCGGCGCACATCAGCGGTGTGCTGCGCACCCACCGTATTGATCACCCACAGCGATCGGCTGCGCCTAATGCTAACGCTTCTCCTACTTTCCGTCCCCCACCCAACACTGCCTGCCCTCTCCCTTCTACTGTCGCTCTATCCCCACTGAGACCCAACTCCTATCGCCAAAGCGATCCCAATAGTTTTGCATCTGGCATCCATGCTTTGCGCACACCGACACTGAACTCATTCCTACTAGTTCTTATCAACGCTTGCTCAATAATTAGAAAAATATCGCACCTGCGTTCTTTGGCATTTACGTCAAACGCCGACATTATACTAATAACTGAATCCTGGCTGTCAGATGATGCTTCGCTTGACCTTGTTCGCATAGCTGGGTATCAATGCTTCTCGAACACCCGCCAGTCCAGGCATGGAGGGGGATGTTTAGCCTTTGTCAAATGCACTATCCACGCTAGTGTTATCGACCAACCCCTCTTCTCCTTATTGAGGATTCGTTATGGCTATCCATTCACGCCTCCGGCCAGAACCTCCTCCTTGGCTGCGTCTACGTACCCCCGGGTCTGGAGCCTGCAAAAACTGACTCTGCCGTGGATGTCTTCAATGCTGCGCTTGACTACCCTGCCAGTGCAAAAATTTTGCGGGTGACTTTAACTTTCCTTCAATTTGCTGGTCCTCCCATACTAGCCCTCCCGCCCTCTCCACCTTCCTTTCTTGTGTCCGTCTTGGTGGATGGACCCAACATGTCTCCTGCCCTACTAGGGGGAACAACATATTGGACCTAGTATTCTCCATTGATGTTCCTGATATGATCACCCAGACTACTGATCACTTCCCGGGTAGTGACCACCGTATTGTCAGGTGCAAGTTCAGCCGTTCTCATCCGATGCAATCCTCTCCCCCTCTTCTGACTTCCTACCGTTCCTGTAACTGGCCTCTAGTGCCAATGATAATCCGCTCCCTTAACTGGGACACATTTTTTCTTTCATCCGATCCCCTCACTGTTGTGAACTCTCTCTACTCCAACCTCCTACACTGCATAAATATCGCCAACCCATGTGCCGATCCACGCCCCAAATCCAGCAGCTCACGCCTGTCACTCTTACAGCGTAAGCTGTCTAAGCTGCAACTTACCTTTGCTAGATCGCACGACTTTACAATTCTCCTGCGCATAAACCAGCTACAACTGAGGCTCCGTTGCATGGTCGATTCGCATCTGAGAAGGCAAGAGGCCATCGCCCTAGCACACCCAAACAAAACTGGCTACCTGTCCAACCTGCTTAGTAAAAGGTCCAGTCATTCCTATCATACCTCGCCCAAGTTCCTCATCTGCGGCTCACCTACCGCTAATACTCCAGCATCTATTTCTGAGGCCTTCAATGAGCATTTTTCTTCCTCCCTTATAAGCTGTCCTGGTATTCCCCCTCCTACAATCCACCCCTGCACCTCTGCCTCTCATTCTTCGATTCCCTTCACCCATTTAGAAATTGAAAAATCAGTTTCCTCTATTAAACCTTCCTCGAAACCGGGACCAGATGATCTCCCACCGGCCCTCCTCCGTTTCGGTGGTCCTGACCTCCCTTTATTGTTACTTACCACCTCCATGCTTCACAGTTTCGTCCCACCTCAATGAAAATCCTCTGTTATAGTTCCGCGCTTCAAAAAGGGCGTATAACACGACCCAGATAACTATTGGCCCAATAATCACACCCCAGTAGTCTGCAAAATTATGGAGAGAATTGTCAAAAGACACACTGTCCATTACCTCTTATCTAACAACCTGCCGAACCCTGGTCAGCATGGTTTCTTGAACTCCCGTTCCTGCTCTTCCTGCCAGCTTGACTTTCTCAATGTCCCATCGTCTGCTGCCGACGCCGGCAACTCTGTAATTGTATTGTACCTCGACATGTCTAAGGCTTTTGACCGTGTTCCCCATATTCATCTGTTGACCAAAATCCGATCTCTCGGTATTACTGACCCTCTCCTCTCCTGGCTATCCTCCTATCTCTCTAACAGATCACAAGCCATGCTCGTCGACGGCAACCTATCTTCCGCCAAACCAATTACTAGCGGCGTCATCCAAGGCAGTGTCCTAGGCCCATTACTATTCCTTATTTATATCAATGACATTTTCTCTTCTATTCGACACGGCACTCCTTTCCTCTTTGCCGACGATATAAAAATAGTGTACTCTTTCCCCCTAGTGACCTATCCGTGACTCTATGCAACATATCGCATGACTTACTCGTTCTCCAAACTTGGTGCGTCTCGTGGTTCATGAAATTCTCTGCGGAGAAAAGCTTCCTCCTACCATACAAGTGCACCGTACCACCCGGCCAAATTTGTCTGGACGGCCTGCCCATCCCCATACACCCCATGGTTACCGATCTTGGCGTACGCTACTCTTGTTCCTTTAACTTCTCCGAACAGGCATCATTCCAAATCGCTAAGGCTAAGCGAACCCTAGGCCTGATCAATCGGTGTTTCCTAATACCGGCCAGTCGCCTCTCCTTGTATCTCTCACACGTGAGACCGCTCCTAGAATATTGTCCCATTACCTCCAGCCTTTGGCCACGTTCCTCCATTGTATCTCTTGAGAACGTCCAGCGTACCTTCACCAAAAGGCTGTTGGGCGTATCCCTAGCTTTAGCATACCGCCAGCGCTGTGAGCTCCTACAAATTGAACCTCTATGTATTCGTCGCATGAGGCTCAACCTGATTTTCCTCTTTAAGCTAATCCATAACCTGGCCTACACCTCTTATCCCATCTCATTCGCTGCGCCCTGCTCCTACCCCATCCGGCATCGTGCCTTCTTTCTCACTGTCCCTCATTCTAATCTCTGTCTGAAGTCCCGATTCTTTCTGTCAGCCTATTCCAAAATCTGGAATAAGCTGCCACTTAGCTTACGCAGTGCCTCCTCAATGTTCGCTTTTAGGCGAGCACTTTTGTCATACTCAACAGTCCCCAGTGCTATACTGCTCACCAATGAGCTCGTCTCCGCCGACCTGGCTTTTGAAAGAGGCCTCACACTGTAACTCTACTACCTCTGCGTCACAAGGCACTAGGTACACCCTGCGAACTAAGGCCATTGCCTCCACTGATCCACAGCGAACCTACCTCCTGCCATCATAAGGTAACCCTATTGCTCACCTACGTTCATCTCTTATCCATCATATTCACTTTTTTTCTCCCCAGTATCCGTTGATTCTCAGCTGGGGCGCGGTCAGATCCACCGCTGTGGCCGGCGCACATCGGGCGTGCAGGCCGTCTGCAACGATGCGCGAGCGCAACTAGACTGGTGGATCACACCTCCTGCGTTCACTTCACGAAGTGTTTTTCAGGTTGGGCGCCCAGCGCACGGCTCGTCCCACCCACTAGTACCGGTTGCGGATGGCACGCCCTAACTTTTATTGGACTACCGAATCCAATGCTGTCGGTTGAAAATTGCATGCTCCTCATCCTTTTTCCGCCACAGCTTGTTCACCTATAGCTCTTATCATCTGTTTCCACTTCCCATTTTTGTCGCCCTGCCACGGTATGCACACCTACCCGTTTTGTCCTTCCTCCTATTGCCTCTCTCTACATCAACTTTCACTGCTTTGAGTCACTATCGTCCTAACCACTCTTTTCTGTCCAAACTCGCCAATAAATCTTTTCCCACCGGCCGTCATTGCTGGCTTCTATCATCTATGCGCTTGGTGTTACCCTCTACTCAGAACGCCCATTGATAGCTTCCTTAAACCTGTCGTTCTGTTAAATCCCTCCTCATGCCCAATGCCATGATGCACCAATCGCAACCGCACCCATGACCAGTCCGTATATTAGAACTTGCCGCTCCTAACTTCGCATCTTCTACAGTCGTATTTATTATCTAATCGCCACCACCATATTTTCCTCTCTTGGCTCCGCGATTCCTCTGCGATTCTTTCCAGTGTCCTGCTTAGTATCCACCTGTTCAATTGTCTGCCAACACACAGCTCTCCAGCTCCATTGCCCCAACTCCTTTGCGCATTCATTTTTTGTGGCCTTTTTGTTCTATTACTGGTTCACTTATCTCGGGGCCTCCCGCTTCCTTGTCCGCCTCCTTCGTGTTTCATCTACCGTAAAATGATCTGATTGATGATTTCTTACCTGTGTCCCCCCGGTCATTGCTTTCATCCCTTGATCCGTTTATTGCTCTCTACGAGCATTTTTCTGTACCTTCCAGTGTGGTCCGCTTCTCCATGTTCCACCATTGTAATGACAACGTTACGTCACGGTGTTCTTTTACAGTTCCAAATTGTTTGACCTGTCACCACCCGATTCCTCTGGTCCGTCACTACATCTCGCACCTGCATTGATCAAATAATTCGACCCATTCTTACCTGTTTTCCTTGATCCTGTCTTTCATCTTCACTCTTCCATGAACTGCTCCTCACAGTCTTCATCACTTCTGTGTTACGCATTCTATTTTTCTCTCCGTTGGGCTGCCATGTGCACTTGTCATGAAGTTAATCCACCACCATATTCCAAAGTTAATCCTACAATCAATTGATCTAACGTTACCTACTCCTCCTAATGACTGATAATTTCTTTCTAGGACCCCATTGTTATTGCTCCTGCTTCTCTTATACCCATACATATACATATATATATAGTAAATCTACATATATATATATATATATAAACTTACGCATATATATATATGTGCACCCGCTTTGCATCTTGCAGTTCCTCACCGGCCATTTCTCTTGCTATCATCCCAACGACCGTCATCATAAGCATCCATCAACTCTACATCTGTGCCTCACATCTACCGTATCCAATCCTTCGAAATCGTTTTTGTCATCTGATCATCCCTCTACGTCTTGCATTGCTTGCTGCCTGTTTTACGATGAGTTTTGTGTCCTGTCCGCCAACAATTTATTGCAAAGTACCAATGCTTCATTGTCATCTAATCCACTGCAGTGCACCTCACCTTTTTCTCCATCGTTCCTCGCTACTGCAGTTCTTTATACCGATTTTCAGCCTTTCTTATGTTTACCAGTCGGCCTCCATATGTAATTGCCCGGGACCAGCCACTCAGTCCATCTGACCTTGAATTTCAAACTCACCGGGTGTCCATTCAAATCCGCTCTTGAGCTCATTTAAACTCCACACAATCTCTATGGTGTGCATACGTTTATCCTATTTTCATCCTACCTTATTCCCCCTTCTGAGCCATTTTATCAAACATTTTCATGAGAGTCTCCATATTTCCATGACTTATATCTGTTCATTCCATCACCTGTATCTACATGATCATGCACATGGCATGCTTCGGGCGTTTCCGAAATAAACCATTATTATTAGTAGTATTATTATTATAAATATACACCTGACAAGTTGTCCCTGCTTGGGCTTGCCAAATCGATTCCGCTATGGCTTACCACCAGAACACTGGCCACAACCGATGACAGCGTGAACCGCCCAACCAACCCAACAGCCATACCCAGAAATCATCAAACAACCAACGGAGGCACCCAGAATTCTTCTATTTCATCTCGTCACTCGGCTCTAATAGTCGTTCGGCAACCTACGGTGCCTAGGCCATCTTTCAAACCGGCGGAAACGTCATTACTAGGTGGAATAAAACCGTTGACACCACGATCACTTCTAACTCACTCATTAAGGCAAACTTCCAGCTGCTAAGGACCTCAAGAGAAGCAACGCGGAGTGCAGCAATGGACTAAAGCAAGTTATTCAAGACCTCTCTCCCCACTCAAAACCACCGTCCACTGGTCTCACCCTACGTGCTTTTTCTACACCTGGTTATTATCCTCATCAGGCTGTCTCAACTAACCTCTGAGCCTCTCCAATAGTGTCACCCTTCACACCAAATGATTACTTAGGCGTTTTACAAAACCTCTACTGTAACCCAAGTAACGTTCTCCCACATGAATCGCCCTCTCTCTATCATTCACTCATCTTGCCTACCCTGGATCCCTTTCTTACCGTAGACCAATTACAACAGCGCCTGTGCCTTTCCAGTCTCTGCGACAACCAGCACCCCTATATCCCACTTTCATTTCCTGTTCTTCCTCAAGGTAACGGCCCACCAACTTATTGATGTAAAGGAGCTCCTGAGTTACGGTCCTTGCTAAAGCAGTTGCCGAGGTATTTTATACTACTCTACTTCCCTTTCCTCTCCCACTTCATGGCTACTTGTCCCTCTCTCCCCATATTTCTATATCCTAGCCACCAGTATTCACCAGGGGCAAGGCACTCGACAGCAACCTTTCACGGTGTCGTTCAGCATTAATAAGACTTACAACCCACCGATCTCCTTAAAATCCAACGGCCCCAACCAGCGCTAGCCGTACCCAGCCTAGCATAGAAACCAAGCTGACTCCCTCGCCAGAAATGCCCAATCGCCGTCCATGGTGCATCATCCCTTGGTCCACCTTACCGATCACTCTGTGTTTTTGACCCCCCCCTTTAGCCATCCTGTTAACGTAGTTCATCCATCCCAGCCTTCCTGCTTAGCTGCACATCAATTTATTACAATCCCTTCAACCCACAAACATCCGGTAGTGATACACATTCCAGATCCACCCTAGACGCTGCAGCCCATATACCGCACTGTCTTTCCCCTCTGACCAAGAACAAGCCTGCTAGAATTTCTCTACTTCTCACGAGTTGTCGGTCCGTTAATAATAAACTTGACTCACTACAAAGTCTCATACTCCTGCACAGCCCTGTTCTTGTCCTCACCACTGAGACTTGGCTAACTAGTTCTACCCAAACTGCCCAAATCTCTCTGATAGGCTATCAGATGGTTAATAAAAGCAGGTGTCGCCGAGGTGGTGGATGTTTATTGTACATCAAGTGCAGCTTTACTGCAACCTGTTACGGCAACTTTATCCTGGATGCAGTACAGAATTCTTGATGGGTTGACGATCAACTTGCTCACATGCTCCTTTACATTGGCTGTGTGTATAGACCCCCTAGTACCGCTGCTTCTGGCTTTATACCCATCTTCAATACATTTACCTACCTAACCGATGTGCCCCTTGGAGCTGGGCTGGTTGCTGGTTACTTTAATGCGCTTGATATCAATTGGGATACGCCCACCTCCCCGCACTACCTATTTGATTCCTCTCCCGCATTCGAGTAGGACTCTGGACCCAACGCGGTCTCACTCCGACTAGGAGGAATAACATGCTGATTTTAGTTTTCACCTTAGGCCTGTCCAAAGTGGAAACTAACGTATTTAACCATTCCCCGAAAATGACCATAGAATGGCTTCGTGTAATTTTAATGCCTTTATTTACAACAACACACATGGTCAGCTTGACTCTCCTTTTCCTCATTACGAATGGCAACGACTCAACGGATCAGTTAATTCCATCGAGTGGGGAGACTACATTCTGACACATGAACCACAGCTTGAAGCAAACCTTTTATATTCTAAGCTTCCTCACGGCTTAAATCAGATCACTATTTATCGAGCCCCAGCAGCCGGTCTGGAGACGTCACATCTTTGCTAGTAAAATACAAAGTGGTCCTATCATCGTATAGAAAGTCTCACGAATTTTCTGTCCTCATCCTCCTGCGAGGGCTCTCTAATACTATTCGAGTCACCACTGAAGAACTCTAAGTAGGGCAGGAAGCTCCTGTCCTGCGCCAGCCGGATGAGGTACTCCGGATCTCACGTATAATCAAGGGCAGAAACACACATTTTAGTCCAAGTATTTCATGCCTGCGGATGCCAAACGGCAAGCAGGTCAATAATCCAGCTGTGATCGCCGATGCTTCCAACTCGGTCCTCTCCTCTTCTACTGCTATTCAATCTGGGACTGCTCACACCTCACTAGCTTCCTTCACCGCATCCGCTCTGTCCGATATAGAACTTTCGGTGTAGTGTCTGATTTATTCCTTAAAGTAAAGCCCACATCCCGCCCCAGCTTTCATAAAATTCCGCCAGGGTCGCTTTCATTTGGTGGGTCTGATGTTGCAATTCCATTTTTCAATACCTTCAACTCATCTCTGAAATTAGGAACTTTCCCGTCAAAGTAGAAAACATCTACCATTATCTGCCGCAGCAAAAAAGGTCCTTTCTTTGACCTCAATAAATTGCCGACCAATTAACCACATACTCGTGTCTTCTACACTATTTGAGCGATTAGTTAAAGAGCGCCTCGTTGAGTATTTATTGTCTAATAACATGGTACATAAAGACAAACATGGTTTTCCTAAACTTCGTTCTTGTAAAACCTGTCAATTTGACTCTTTCGACGTGGTCAGTGCAGACGCAGACAGTGGGAAATGACTAAAGCATTTGACAGTGTTTCTCACTGGCAGCTTTTGACCTTACTCAAAGCCTTTGGACTTGACTCCCTTGTTCTCAAACGGTTCTCCTCCTATCTTTCCCACAGCGGCCAAGTTGTCTCAGTCGACAACCATCTTCCATAACCCTCCATCGCTGCCAGTGGTATCGTTCAAGGAAGCGTGCTAGGGCCACTTATATTCCTTATGTACATTAATGACGTCTTCCCCATAATTCATCAAGGTACCCCTTTCTTACATATGGACGACAAAAATTTTATATGAACTCTTACCCCTGAACCTTGATGACGCAATTCACAATACACGATGTGATCTAGAACGCCTTGCACAATGGTGTCACTCCTGGAAAATTGAATTCTCTGTTGGGGGATGCAGCTTTCTGATCCTAAGCTGTCACTTCCCCCCGAACTCTTTTTACACAACTGTCCTATTACCCATAGCCCATCTCTACAAGACTTTGTGTTGAATTTCTCGTGCACCCTAAACTTCTCAGAACACTTATCTTTTCCAGCTGCAACAGCAAATAAATCCTTGGAGTTTCTGAGCAGATCTCCCTTCCTGCGTGATACAAAACTCCCATTGTATATCTCTTATATCCAACCCTGCCTAGAGTATTGCCCTATCATCTTCACTAACACTCTCGAATCCCACAGCATAATTTTAGAGAATGTACGACGCTCATTCACGAAACAGCTGTTTGGTCATTCCATCAACCTTAGTTATAAAGCGCGCTGTGCCGTCCTCCACATCGAGCTTCTTTGGCTACTGCGTATGAGACTTGACCGTCGCCTCCTCAGCAGGCGTGTTCATCGCCTGGCGTTTTCTTCCACCGACATTCCATGCGTCCAATCACCTACTCCCCACTCCTTCCGTCACAGGGATCTGCATCTTTTTATTCCGATTGTCAAGCTGTCCATGAAATTTAATTTCTTACTGCACCCCGTTGAAATTCGTCGATGTTTCCCCCACTCACTTCAAAACATCAATAGCATATCACCTCACCGTGGATGACGCCCTGATGTTAACTGACACTATCACATCTGAGGCTCGTGCCTTTGAAGTAGGGCTTGACTTTAAACCTCATTCCATAAGCGTTTTTTTCCAGAGAAACCTCTCATAACTTGGCAAGTCCTGAACCTCACAATTCCTACCTTAAACAAGCATTCTCAATAAGCCCATCAGCTGCTGCCAGCCGTCCTCCGGCCCCAATCATTGTCCTTATTGCTCGGCCTATAACTGTTCCTCGTCCCTAAAGTCTGCTCCATGGCATCCACAAATAATTTGCGCATATCTATTTACACCAAGGTTTGCTCATTTCTGATTTTTTAGACCCATCATTATTTTGCGTTTAGGCTCAGGTTAGTCTGGTACTAGATCCTAAGACCTAGCCTTCATCGTCTTACTCACCAGTTCTCTTCTTGCTTATTCTATTCTCCACCCAGGTTCTGCAAAGCAGTCACATCTCTCCCCAACTCCACAGCTGGCACAAATGCCAGACTGCAGCCCGTTCCTAATTTTATTTTAGAATTTACCGACCCAGGACCATTTGCCCATCCAATCCCACGAGCGCCAGCTTGGCACACTTTTTCGCTGGACATAAAAATTGGACCGTCGACACGGTGCAATGTTCACATTTCACGAGAGGGCTCTCCGACTGACTTTGATCTTTGGAACTCCCCAACCTAGCTACCGAAACTCTAACTACTCTGCAGTAAGTACTGCTACAACTCATTCTAACCCCAACAGTGCGGGACGCGGTAAGATCCACTGCATTGGTTAGGTGTCCAGGGCACAGTCAGTCCTACCCACAAGCGTCGCTTGTGGATCATGGAACCTCATCGTCACGCTCGTACTGCTGCCGCGAACTTGCCATCTGCTCTGTCATATCTGAAGACTCTTCTTCCATCAAGCCCGCTCCTAATATTGGGATAGCAGCTTACCTGTTCAAGCCCGGCAAATTTACCACCCCAATTATGAGCTGAAAAAGGTGTAGCTTTTGTTTCCACCCACGAATCCTCTTCTCGTCTTGGCTACCCACAATTGCTTATAAAATAACCGTCGAGTTTGGCACGCTCCTCTCTGTCTAAACTCTCCGCATCCCACAATCCGCGGCTACTATCCACTCGCTGGCACTTCCACTGTCACTGTCCATTTCCTCATCAAAATTCGACAGATGATGAACTTCGCAGAAATATATTTCGCAGTCCTCCAGAAAGCAAACCTGTGATTGGCAATCGTTTGCCCTCTCTATCACTCTAAACGCTCGTTTTCACGGTGCCAATCGATCTCTGTATCCTGATTTCGGTGTATCTCTTGACCCTTTCACATTTGTTTGTCTCAGATACATTTTTCATACGGTTTTGTCGGTGTCATAGCTCAAGGTACTTGTCGAAATGGTCAAAACGTTGTATACTTATAGTACACCTGCAATAACGTCACCTTTTCGAGCTATTCGTCCACGCAATCACTTTCAACCCGTCCAAGATTGGTTCATTACCCGATCACCACCTTCAAGCTGATAAATCATTATCCACCCATTGAATGCTCACCTGTCCTCCGCCGGCCTTTCTTTCATCATTTTGACATTCCCTCTCTCCCACAAGAAGTCCCACTCATTCGATTCCTGTGAATCGTTTCTGTTGGAGTGATATATATATATACAATGCCGTAGGTGGCTCGTATCAATACTCATTGTTGTTATACCCCAACCCTCGCAGTTGCACGTCATGCAGCTTTAAGTACACGTCATTGTGAAAGAACATTCCTAGTGCAATGTTTATTGAAAATGAGCACCTACCATTCTTCGACTCCATCATCTTTTCGGCGACCCATACACCTTTGTTTTCGTTCTACCTTTCCACACTGCTTATTGATTTACCTTCTGTGTTCACAATTTCATCCCTCGATCACACAACCTACGCTAACAAATCGCTTCCCATCACCTGCAATCTATTGGCCTTCCCATCAATAACACTCGGTTGTCCCCGAATCCCTCCGGAGTTCTTGCTCGTTCGCTATACAATTGAGTTCACCGGAATGGGATTTGCAGTTTCATCTGCCACGTCCGCCGGCTGTTCCTATTTTCCTCAAAATCATGTGTTCCAATGCCGTTTTCCTGTCGAAACCTCTTGTTCTGTGGTTCTCTTCGCCGTTTGCGTATTTTCCAGTATTTATAACGGCCACTCGGATAGTTATCTACTCCTCACTCCACTTCCAACCTTGCACGCTATCTGCCTCCGCAATCGCGCTTCGCATCGATCCGAACCCATCATTCTGTCTCCTTATTGTCACTTCGTAACATGCATGCAATAACGTTAGTAGTCTGTTCGATGCCTACCCGCTCTCCTCTAGCTGCTTCCACCTTTACCGCACTTGAAATCGCACCAGCTCTCATTCCGATCCGTTGTACACTGTTCTTTAGATAGCCTCCGCTGGCATCATGACATCGAGGTTAATAATTTTCCACCTCTGAATTTTCGATGGTTTTTATGTCGACGTGCTCTTCCTTGTTATCTCGTCGAAAGTATCTGAGTTCCTGGGCATTTTTCTTCTATTTTTGCCGCACTTGGTTACTTATCTCAGTTGCGAAGTTGACTTTGCTAGTCGCTGAACAACGCGGCATCCTGACGATCAGATTTAATTTCTACCGCCTTCTCTGCCGAATGTTTCACATTGTTCTGAATCCGATGGCCCGTTTGAGATTCTCGTACCAGACTTATTGGTCCAGTAGCTATCGCCTTACTGTTGCCGTATGATTTGCCTATCAAAACAGTCATCAGGTCACTTATCTACCCTCTACTCCAGTATCGCTTCTGCACACTAGTCTCACTGCAGTCGCTGCTTAACTCTCTGCACGTTGATTTCCTACCATAAATTCCATATCCTTATTGTTACTTCGTGTCATAACTATATCAATGAAAAAACTGCCAGACACTCACCGACTCACCACTGACTATTTTTTCCACCAAAGCTCTTGAAATCCCCCCCCTCCATCCATCGGATTTGTTGGCAAGTTCGGCATCTCATCACCTAATTCTACCACCTCACTGGCCATTGATTCGTGGCATATGATATCTGAAGATCCATTCTTGTACATCCTCGAGTTTTCTATTCATAGATTTTCACACCGTCCCACGTGCAAACGACTCTTTGAATTCCCCTTGGTGAACTGTATTTTCTCCTCTTCGCATTTTGGCACATATCCTCCCACTTTCCAACCGACTCCAAACACCATCAGCCGATCCGATCATTTAACCTTGACCCTCCAATTTACCGGGCATTGTTACAGTTTTCGTCCACTTCAAAACTCCCTTCAATACTCTGTGTACACATATTGTACCCTTTTGTAAATTCCAATGTTGACATCGCTTGAATCATCTGACCATGCTGTCTAGCATGCTTCGGGCGCACTAAAAGTATACCATTATTATTATTATCATTATTATCACTATTATTATTATTATTATATACTACTCCTGTTCTTCCAACTTCTCGGAGCAAACAGACACTCAGATTGCAAGGTTTCGCAGGTTAATAGAAATAGTTTACAAAACGTTCCGTTTGCGTGAAAGTAAGCTCAGTGTCGATGCAGCACACGTTAGACCATCGCTAGAGTATAATTCAGTAGTTGACTCTAACGTGCGCCAGACTGACAGGATTGCCATTGAAAATTTTCAGCACACCTTTGCTAAACAAATAGTTGGCTATTCTTCTAGCCCCAGTTATGAACAGCGCTGTGACCAGCTACAACTCGGACCTCTTTGGCTCCGACGAATAAAGAACAACCGGTCCCTTTTCCATTCACTGCCAAGATACAGATCCTGCAAAACCTACCCTATGGTACGAGACCCATTAGGCTTCAGGTCATCGCGCCGTCTTCGAGACTTTATTTATTAACAGAACCCTGGCTGTCTGGGAGCACTCTCAATGATCAAATATCTTTGATAGGGTACGGCCTTCTAAGGACCAACAGATCGAACCGGCGTGGTGGTGGGTGCCTATCCTACGTCAAGGGAGTCTACACCACCACCCCTCTTTTACATACGGCGCTTGATTCTATTCCCGGTTCTCTTTGGTTCACTATCAACCTCCGAAGCACTGTTCGTCACCTTGGCTGCGTGTTTCGCTCACCAAATTCCCCTAGTTCCTTGTTTCCACTTCTCATTAGGTCCTTCGAATAACTCTTTTTCCTTTTTCTGGAACCAAGCTTATTGTGGTTGACTTGATTCTCTCCTAAATTTGTTGGCCTACCCTCTCAGCTGCTCCCAATCTTATGGACCTGAGCACTACCATTCATTTTGGTGGCTGGACACAACATGTTTTCGAACCTACGAGAAACGGGAACATACTAGATCTGGTATTTACTCAATACATGCCTTTCATGGACATGTCCGTACCACAAAATTTCCCCGGCGGTGACCACAAAATTGTTTTCTGCTATCTGCCCCTTAGTGGCCCATCTAATCCCGTACACCCTTTCCAGCAATACATTTCTATGCAGAAATTTGGCCTTGCTAGTCACGCTTATTCGCCAGAGATACAGGGGTGAGTATTTCCTCATCCACGACCCTCAGCTTGCCGCGGATATTTTCTACCCCTTCTTATCCGACTGTCTGAAACACTTGTCCAATGCTGCCTCGGCTTTACCTAAAAAGAGGTCCCCTGTCTCGCCACCCATAAAAAATATCATAAATTTCTCAAAAAACTACATAATCCCAAAACATTTTCAATTTTTATTCGTCTAAATCGCCTTTCCGCACTTATTCAAAGACAAGATAATACGTGAATTCGTGACCAAGAAGCTAAGGTATTGAGTCATCACAACAAGTCGCAACTTATTTCAATGTAGCACGAGTCGAGAAACGCTGCTATTAAGGCCGACTTCCAAATTTTGATTCTGGATAATAACTCATCTATCACCCCCCCCACCTTATATAGCCGAAGTCCTCAATGCAATCTTTGCTTCAGCCATGGCTCCAGCTGCTGTCATTGCCCCTCCCCATCTTCACTACTTACTGACTCTGTCCTTTCTACGATACCCTTCGAAGCCAGGAGTATTTCTAAGCTGCCATCCAATAACAAACCCTCCCGTCGATTGGGCCCTGATGGCTTACCACCAATTTCTCATGTCCATGGCGGACCGTATCTCCCCCTGTTGCTGCTAACCTCTTCACTCTTTCACTTAAGAGTAGCACTGTACCTGCTAATTGAAAGCACTCGGTAATCGTTCCTATTCATAAAAAAAGACCTTTACATGAGGTATCCTATTATTGCCCCATAAACCATACCCCCATCTTATCCAGAATGGTGGACAAAATAGTTCAAGATCAAATTATTAACTATTTACCAAGCCTCAGCCTTATTAATCACAACCAACATGGATTCCTCCTTTCACGGTCCTGCATGACTTGTCAGTATGATTTTCCGAATTTCGTCACCGACTCTGCTGAAAGTGGGAAATCTTTTGATGTTCTTTATCTTGACTTATCCAAGGCATGTGATCGTGTACCTCACCCCCACCTTTTAACAAAGCTACGGTCATTTGGCACTGTCGATCCACTACTTTTTTAGTTCTCATCCTACTTACCTCATCATTCACAGTTTGTCTAAATTAACGGGCACACCTCGAACCCTAAGCCTGTTACCAGCGGTGTTATTCAGGACAGTGTTTTAGGCCCTATCCTTTTCCTCCTATATGTAAATGATATGTTTCCGACAATATTTGTAATAGTTCTATATTTCAGATGCTCCCGAAGCATGATACAATGCATGATCAGGTGATTATAGTGATGCTGAAATGGGAATTTACAAAAGGGTACAACACTTGTATGCAGAGTATCAAAGAGAGTGTTACAGTGGACTAAAAAGGTAGTGACGCCCAGCAAATTTGAAGGTCAGGGTCGAATGATGTCAGCTACCACTATTGTTTACTTTCCCTAGTTGCGGGCAGGTATTCACGCAGAAAAACCACGGCTTGTGTGTAGCTTGCAGTGCTTTCATTGGGCAGCAATGCACACAGGATGCTACGATCAAAACCTGTTTCATCCACTATCATTGCGTACCATAATACATAGCCTCCGCAGTTCATTTGATGGGTAGCGTCAGCTAGAATAACCTGGCTGCATCTGCGAGCAACCGGAATCACCTCCCTGGGTATGAAGAAAAGGAACCTAACTATACTCTTCTCGTGTATTACCTCGCTAATGCCTTTACCATCCAGTAGCTCTTTAACCCTAGTTACGTTACCACGAACATCGTGACTGTGCCGGACACGTATAGACCGGAAGTCCATGCTATTCAGACGCCTGTTGAACATGCGACTAGTATATTCCCTCAATTCAGCGGTATTATGGAAATTGTCCATTAAGTCAAACACCATGGACTCTTGAAATGCTGTCAGCCTTCGGTTAGCTACATATAAACTAGGATTTCCTATTTGGAACCTATGACTATGGACCACGCACCACTTCGCGACACGATATCCAGTTTCATGGGCGATCAAGGTGACGAATGCTCCACACTCCAGGTTTTTGTATCTACAATGAAGTCAGACAATAGCATACAATTATTCTAACCTTGAACCACCTCCACCTTTTCGGCGCCGATGGATACAACAATATTTCACGAAAGGATATTTCATTCCGTCGCTAGTTGTTAGCCGACGCTTTCTGGCCTGTTTCCATGTTCGGGCATTGTAATTGTAAAAGCTGGTTCTTGTGCATCGCTGGAACTCTCGAAAATCGGTTGCGAATTCATCAAGATCTTCGTGGTAGTTCACGTGGCTAGCGAGCGAGATGGATGCTGACATTTTGTAGTGCTAGGCTTTATATACCAGTGTAAATTTGATGATATAAACAATATTTTATAATATTCTTTGCTTTTGGGTAACACCTAACAGAATTTATTTCACTTTCTTTTATACGTAATTTATTTCATCACAATATGTCTATTTCAGCTGATATTACCGTTTCATCTGTGGTAGTTCGATCCTCGACTTTCCGGCTTAAAAGGTATTGACCAGACATCCGGGCGCAGAACCACCAACCAAGGCAGCACCCACAGCACCTACAGCCATCGCGGTCAATGACTGTACTAACCTTGGTCACAACGCTTATATACCCTTGTGGTACGCATTCAAGCAAACGTCGCACCATAACATTTCACGTCAGTCTCATTTTCTACGGGAACCGATTTATCTCTTTCAACCGTTCCACATATAACAATCCCATAACTTAAGTCGAGCTATGTTTAAGCCTGTATGTTTAGACACTATCTGGCTGAAGGTCTGGAGTACGTGCATAAGTGGTATAGGAAATAATTACCACTGGTGGAAATTCGAACATATTCAGAGGATATGTTATCGGTGGGCTGCAGAATAAGAGAGACATATGGATAGAAATCTCGTCGAAGCGTTCGGCGAATTATTCACTTTACGACAGGTATGTCAAGAAGCATTAGCATGGAAATATATCAGTCTGCAAAGATGGTAGTGCATAAAGTGGTGGCTGTATACTGGAGGGATCAAATATGTGGCAAACAATTGCGTATTTCGTGGGAGGGAGACTACCAGAGTGCTGCTGGTAGGGAACGGCCGGAGGGAAACAGGCGAGCGTGCAGCAAATTGTTAACTTCATATAGGGTTGGTATGAAATGTCAAAGCGTAAGTTAAAGACAAATCAATATTGACTGTGTGGTTACAGCCACTATACAGGTGTTCACTTCTGCAAGGGGGATGGTAGAGTAATTCACAGGTAAGTGTACGTCAATAGATGAAAGCTGTGTGGTGTGTACCGTGCAAAAATGAGAGATCAATAAAACTGCCCAAGTATATCGCGGAAAGCTGCAGTGGATCAACGAATATAGCAATAAAATCTATCAGCCGGTGCAGATAGCGGTGGGATTTAGAGGCTGGATACAGGGTTGGTTTCGGTAATATAACACGAATGCAATATCTGAAAGATCGACTGTTCCATTAACGGTGATGATATAGTAAGTAGACGGTGAGTGTCACATTTCTAATGACCAATTTGACAGGTGTGGCAAATGATGGGCACGGAGCGGCGATGCTGCATGGGGAGTGTATCGAAGACGTTCAGTCATGGAGGGAACGTGGTGATCTGCAAAACCCGAACGCCTCGATGCAACAGCATTGCGGAGGCCATCGAATGAACCGATGAAGAGTGCAGGTAGTTACTAATTACTTCGCTGCCCACTGGGAGACTACCGAAAGATATGTCAGCGCCGGACGTTTATTTTGGTGACCAATGAGGTAGTGAACAGTGACAATAAATGTGCCAGCGATTGAACAGTATTAGCGGGTTCTAACACGGAACGGGCATAATGGCATATAGGGCAGAAAAATAGATAGACGTGTCACTCCGAGAAGGTAGGTAAGAGGTAACTGCCAAGGTCGGCGAGTGCTTGCATGAGCAACAACTGCGTGCAGAGGAAAGATGGATAGCAGGTAAGGATGAAAGCTGTTCACTGATGCGTGCATAGATAGTGATAGTTTGTGCCGGGCAGGATATAACGTCAATATAGTGAGTATGCTCGAAGGGAAACCGGTAATAACTGGAGAGGAAAGGAGCGAACGTTTACCGTAGCAGTGTGAGCATAAAGATAGAACTTGAAATCCAAAAGCGGTGCTAGTGGGTGGGACTGACCGTGCGCTGGACACCCATCCTGAAAACCGTTTCTGGAGACAGGAGGAGCGATCCGCCAATCTAGTTACCCCGCACATCGTTGCAGACGTCCTGCACGCCCGATGTGCGCCGGCCAATGCGGTGGATCTGACCGCGTCCCGCACCGTTGTGACTAAAATGAGTTGTGTGAATGCCGTGAGACCGAGTAGTCCAGGTTCAAGTAGTCTGGTGGCGGGACTCTTGGGGAAAGCGATCGTGAGACGGGCGAAAATGGAGTCGTGTGTAGATCTCATTTGTTATGTCCAGCGAGAAAGGTTCCCAGTTATTCCTGGGATGAAGTTGGGGACAATCGTCCTTAGGGTGTAGGTTCTGAAAGCAGAACGGAAATGGCTGCTGTCTGGCAATTCTACCAGCTGATGGTTAGGGGGGAAAGATAGAACACTAAAATCATGCCAGTAACAGAAATGGGTAGTCGCGATGTCGAGGTATGGTTTTTTGGATTAAACAACGTACGGAAAGCAAAGAAGACCAGTACTAGCGACTAATTATAGTGAGGCTTAGTGGGAATTACCAACAAAGCAGGGAAGCGAGAATGGGCCACCCCTGGGGCAAATACTCATGTGTAGTTCTATGAATGGTTTATGGAAGACCACATGGATTGCGGCGGTTCGTTCTTCAGAACGAGGCCTGGAATCTCATGTGTTGAAATAGGGTATCAAAGAGTAGATAGTTGACGCGTGGGTGAGACTGGTACCTTGAGGAAAATATTATATATGCAACTATGTTTTTTCTAGCATTATAAATGCTCTTATACCTGGCGGCAGCTGATAAAAAAGGACCTAACCGACTATGGTAAAATCTGACAGCATGAAAAAAAGAATTAACAGAGTAACGGTGGCCAGTAGGGGGCCGTGGTCAGGAGCGTTGAAAATAGGAAGTGGCTAGACAAACACGTGGAGTGTGTTGTTGGCATTCATGGAGTATGGACTGGACTGCTTTTATTTGCTAACTATAATGCAGAATGAATCGACTTGCCGCTTACCATCCGTCGGTAATAACCGTCTACTGAACAAAGTTGTTGAGCTTCTAATTAGTATCCCAGGCCCAGTTCGCAGGCTCGGGTAATAGACATGTAAGGATCATGCATTCGGATGAGTTTTTGGACAGTTAGATGTTTATTTATTTCCTTTTTGAATCATAAATAGGCCGAAGACATTGACCTAAATTAAGGTGGGAGTTTGTTCCAGAGGGAAGAATATTTAATGATAAAGAAGTTTGATCGCATGGCAGTCCTGGATACTGGAATCTAGACCGTAGACTCCCTATGTTGTAAAGAATTGTTTTGACCTGAGGGGCTGAATTGCAAGATGTAAGTTTTACAATATTGCAAAGGCAAGACAGGTTCATTCGTAGACTGCGCAGCCATGGGGGCTCTAGGTGCAATATTTCACGCCTTTCCATATAATTTAGAGGCGAGGAATATCCTAGTAGTTGTTTGGTAAATCTACGTTGTGCATTCTCAATTGCAAATCTGTCAATCTGCCACATGTTAGAAAAGACGACAGTGCAATATTTCAGAAGTGGTCTGACATGAGTTTTAAAAATGCTTAGCTTGCTGTCCGGAAGACCGGAGGTTCTACCGATCAGACCAATTAGCCGTCTAGCTTTAGCAACCTGCACGGCCGAATGTTCGGAGAAAGTAAATGTACAAGAATATTGTAATCCCAAGTCCCTTACATCTGGACTGTTGGGGATAAACTGGTCGTTAATTTTAAACGTTTCTGCGGGAACCCGACACATACATAAGTATGCAACTTCATCGGTCGTTAGAGACGAAGTAAAATAGGCACCGAATGCCCCGGAGATCTCTTGCGAGTTCGATATATAATTGTTGTTATATATAATGGATGAGATAGGTGAACTGCACTGACTGTTTTCTAAATCCATCAGCTTAGATAAAGCTTCGGACCTCATGGGGTGACTCGGCGCCCTTAATTCCTTTTTTTTACTGAGGGACATTTCAATCAATTTCATTGAATGAGATAAACGGTTCATTTGCAAGAACAACGAAAAGTCTCTCAACTTAAGGAATTTGCCTTGTAGCAGAGAAAGCTCTTTTAATCGACAAATGATTGAGGGTAATTGATTCCAGCTAGCTTGGTGGAACGGTCTCTTTACGTTTGGTTTGCGGACGATTCGTGTTGGCACTGAAAACTCACATCTTACCGGCAAATGGTCACAACCTGGGATGCTGTTCACGATAGATGTGCGTACACGGGATAATCCTACCGTAAAAATGAGACCAAAAAAGCTACTGCCTCTAGTTGGGCACATCACATGTTGAGTCCATCCTCCCAAACGAATGTTGGTCAAGAAGTGTAGTAGGTGATGTGGGTCTTTCAAAGTGGACCAACGGATGCCTGGTGAGTTAAAGTCGCCGGCCACCAGCTTTGGGCCGGGTATGTCCGCAACAACGTTTAACGCCACTATGATAGGCAGGAAGTCGTTTTGACTAGTATTCCGGGGGGCGGTAGATGCAACTGACAATAAAGTCAGAACATCCTGTAGTGACCTGTAGCCAAAATGAATCCGGCAAGTTATCCGGTGTGGGATGCTGAAATATTTTCGCTCGCATGTTTTGCCGTACATATATAAGACAACCTCTTCCTAGCTAAGCGAGTCTGTTTTCAGACGTTAGCAGTAATATACGCAGCATTCACATCTTATTCACTGTTAAGCGTGCATTCAGCATAAACAATGAGGACCGTTTAATGGAGTCAAGGTTAACTTTAAGATCTTTATAGGATTTTGGCATTACGTTTGCTGAAGGAGGACCGGATGACGCAATCCGTATTCCCTGAGATAGAGTAGTCAGTAATGTGGATGGTGAAATAAGCTGAGTAGAAACATCTGGCGAGGCAGTCAGCTTGGTTGTTAAGCTAGGCTGGGTATGGCTATTACTGATTAGATCTGTTGGATTGGAAGGATGTCGGCGGTTTGTAAGTCTACTTGGTGCGGAACAACACCGTGAAAGATCACTATCGAGTGCTTTACTATGGTAGATACTGGTAGCTGGGACGTAGAAATATGGGGAGGGAGGGATAAAAAGCTGTTGAGTGGGAAAGAAAAAAAGTGTAGTAGCCCCAGGTATCCTGGCACCTGTCTTAATACGGGCGGTAACGCAGGTGCCCTCTTGACATCAGTAATTTAATGGGCGGTAACCTGGAGGGGAATGCGAAATGGAAGTGGGATACAGGGGTGTTGGTTGGCGCAGAGACTGGGAGGTCGTGGGTACTGTTGTAAGTGGCCTACAGCAGAAAAGGGATTCAGGGTGGGCGAGATATGTGAATGATAAAAGGAAAGAGATTCGTGTGAGAAAATAATACTTAGGTTACGATAGAGGTTATGTAGAACACTAAAGTATTCGTTTGGTATGAATGGTGGATTTGTTGAAGGGGCCCGGAGTTTAGTTGTACCAGCCTGATGAGGATGATAACCAGGTGTAGAGAACGCAATGCTGGGTGGTATGTAAGGTGCAACTAGTGGATGGTGGTTTAGATTGGGGAGATAGGTCTTGAATGACGTTCTCTCGTCCATTGTTGCACTGTGTGTTGCTTCGCTTGGGGTCCTTAGCCTTTGGATATGTGGCTTGGAGAGTGAGTTAGGATTGACTGTAGTGTCAACAATGTGCAGTCCACATAGTGTTGACGTTTTCGCTGGTTTGGGGGATGGCCGAGGCACCGTAGATTGCCCAGTGGCTATTGGAGCCGAGTGACGAGATGGCATAGAAGAATTTGGGGTGTCTCCGTTGATGGGTTGAGGATTTCTGGGTATGGCTGTTAAGCCTGTTGGGCGATTCACATCGTCGTCGGTCGTGGCCGATGTTTCGGTGATAGGTATTGGTGGAATCGAGTTAGCCGTTCCAAGAGGGAACAGCTTGCCAGGGGTAAACTCTATGCTTTTTGGTTTCTTAGGCGGTGGCTAGGGAGGTGACTTTGAAATGGATATATCTAAATCGACGTCAAACATATGGGATAGATGTTCTGGTGAACATGAAGTCGAATTGATGTTGCATGTACTTTGCGTATCGTCAGACGGTGACGAAGCGGATAGTTGGGGGCGGACAATTTTTGACGAAGCTGAATGCTTGCTGGCGGACCTGGCGAATTCCCTTTGTAGTGGGGTTTTTGTCGGCAGCAATCTTAATGTTCTTGAACGAGGATCTCAAAGCGACGGTGGACTGGTTTTACATGAGTTTTTTAGCAGGCTTCTCGTCAAGAAATTTGAACAACAATGGACAAGATTTGCGTTGGACGTTCTTCCGTAGCTGAAAGCACTGGTAGGGGTGGTCTATCATATAAATAAAACTTAAAAGGCTATGTTTTACTTTTTCAAAAGGGATTCTATCAGGAATAATTAATACGACAGCTTTTTTGAGTTGCTGATTCTTAGAACTATTTTCGAGGCAATGGCGTCCATTAAGCGCCAAGCAGTGACTAGGTCTTGGGTTGACGGACTTGTTGGAGGGTCAGAGATATGCGTGAGCGGAATTAACTTGGACAGGGTCGTATCAATAAAAAAAATGTGGCTGCTGAGATTAAAGAGATTGTGTTTTATGGTGTCCGCCCTTTTACTTGCCCCGCCAAAAACATCGGTCAGGTTACCGGAACAAGGATTCGGTGGAAGTTTTGCGACTCTCGACTTGGCGAGTACTTTTGGTCGGATGTTGGCACGACCAACCAGTGAGGATGCGGTTTGTTTAGCTGGTAGTTTGGGCATTGCAACACTGACAGCGATTGCACTAGAGAGCTAAATACACAGAGTAGTCTTAAGTTCCCCAATGTACAGGCTTACTGAAATAAAAACGCGGAAGTCTGTGGTTCTGGATCAAAGAAACTTAAAACTATGGAACTGTTGATAATGAGTCTTCGAAAATAAACAAGGACTTCTTTCAGGGAATATGCTGAATTGGGTGGTAGACTGCCACACAGTCGCGCACGATGGTGCCAACTTTTTTCATTTTAGATAGAACTTTCCCTCAGTTGGTATCCTGGGAAGCGGTTCAAAGACTTCTTTTGCAAGAATTATTTAATTAGTTGTTTATGTCAAGATTTCGCGTCCGGAGGAAATCCCTGGAAAGTTTTTTGGAGTTATGGGATCACACTAAAAATCCGTAGTTTCTAGTATTACTCTAGATAGCTAAGCAAGAACTATACCGATTTAAATCGATAAACGAAGTGATGTGATAGTTCAGTTAATCCCATGAACTATTAGGAATCGACAATGGTTTCATAGATAGAGTCGCCAGTGATATTTTTAGTTAGGCTTCATCCCTAAGTTACTGGAAAGGTCTTCTGTTGATATTTTGCTATCTCACTGTGGGGTGGCGCCAAGGAACGAACAATCACCAAAAGAGTTGAGCTAGCTAAAAATCGCTAGGTATTTTAATTGTGGGCTCGCAAAGGGCTGTTTCTGGTAGACATAGATCTAGATTTCCAGGTAGAGGGTTTTGTAGATTTCTCGCGGTAATAAATAACGGACGCACAGTGGTGTGTTGCAATTATTGTCACGGGCAATATGACGCCTCAGTGTGAATAAATGTTGCTACTAGATGTGACAAAAACCAAGCCTTAACGACGGAAAAGAGGAAAAACTCGAGACAACCTGATTCGCGGCATGCCGTTTATGTTCGCGGACGACGTTAAGATAGTCTATACCTTTTCGCCTGGCAACCGCAATGCTACTATCCCTAAACTCTCCTCTGCATAAGTCGCTCTTGATGAATAGAGCTCAACCTAGGCGATGAAAGTCTCCGGCCAATAAGTGTATTTTTCTCACCTAGAAATGCCAGGTCCCTCCTGGTTCCTTTTTCATCGGCGGTTCACCCATTGAAAGCCAGCCCTTAGTAAGAAACCTTGTTTTAAGTTACTCTTGCTCCTTCAACTTCTCGGAACATGCTGTCTTCCAAGAGGCGAAGGCTAAAAAGAGTTTTGGTCTTCTGTTCAGATCCTTCCAGCTTAGAGACCATTCTTTACATGTACAAAGTACATGCCAGGCCCCTTCTTGCCTACTTCCTCTTAATCTTTACTAGGATGAGAAAATTCGACAGAATTATTATCAAATGTATTCATAGAAGATTCACAAAGCAGCTTATTGGTTGGTAGTCAAACTTAAACTAAAGAGAATCATGCTTATCTCTAAAATAGAACCATTGTGGCTTCGTCGCATCAAGCTAAACCTGGTATTTCTGTATAAGCTATTGACTAAGCAATCTTATTCCTTTACCCAGTTGTGCTTCTCCCCGGGTACTGGATATTCGCTCTATAATAGACAGCATACTACTACTACACCCTCCGCGAGGATTGTTCTACGCCCTAGGTTCTTTCTCTTCACGTACTCCAGAAGCTGGAATAAACTTCCTTTGCACATCAGGTCTTCTCAGTCAAAGTATGCGTTCGTGCATGCTATTGATAAGCTCCTTTCTGTCTCAACTGTTTTGCGATTATTCAACGTTCACATAACCGAAAGTCAAGCTTACGAGAAAGGCCTCGACTTCTGAGCCATTGCTCTGCTTTCTCGCCTTAACTTATCTTCCTAAATAACTTCACCGCATTTCAGTTCTCAATGCTCTTTTTGACTGCTTCTCCTTAGACTTCACCATCGACCTACTTAAAATACGTCTGTGTCCACTGATTGTTTTTCCATATCAACTTATAGTATCCCGCCAGTTTCATTTTGAAATAGGTCCTTCCAGATGCGTTCGCATTTATAAAGAGGCCGCCGTATTACTCCTCACAGATTGTCAATGTGCCTCATCCGCTCCAAGTTTTATTACTTTTACTCAGTTATATCACGTCTGAGGCTCTGAAACCAACCTCAACAACGCTATAGAAAGCCCATCAGTAACTACTCCCTGGTTCGCTATATATATATGTAAATATGTATATGTATATGTATACCGATTGCTGCCCGTAATTATTGGCACAAGCATGGTAAGTAACCCGACATTCCTCACTATATCTCAGCTTACAATGCCTCTTTTCTACACCAGGTCCCACCACATATACTCCGATCACCATCCCTGCAATTTTGAACTGGGAATTTCAGTCTCATTTATCTCACTTAGCGTGGCTCCCTAACTGAGCTCAACACCCAGTTATGGCGTCACAAGTTCCGCCCCCACCCTTTCCCCCAGCTAAGTTTATTCCGTAACTTCATGCAGAACTTAGTCTTTTCCTCTGCTAAATGACTATTCTAGGTGAAATATTAACCCCCTCATTGAATTCTTCAGCCCCCACTCATGCGTTTCCTCTTTTACTCTCACTTTCCATGGCCTCAAATGGTCTTAGGGATCCGCTGCATTTGAGAGCCCGTGCTTCACTTTTGTTCTTATTTTCCTCAACCGCTGACTTTCAGCTAGGTTATACCCAGAGAGCTTTTCTCTATCTCACCTCCCTTTCCAGTGATCCTCAGAGCTGGCCAACCACCTCGGGCACAACACTGACCAACTTTCTGGCTGATGCACCTGGACGAAGATGCTGTATAGCTGTCTGTCGATCGCTGTTCCCGTTGGCTTTTTTGTCCAAGTTTCCACAACCTGTCCAGTTGGTCCTGGACCGGATACCCTTATCATGGTTTCTTAGCCCTCTGTTCAACCATCAATGAACACTCACGCCAATCCCAACGGTGCGAGGCGCGGTCAGATCTACCGCTTTGGCCGGAGCACATTGGAAGAGCAGGCCGTCTTCAACGATGCGCGAGCGCAATTAGACTGGTGGATCACACCTTTTGTGTTCAGTTCACATAGTGTTTTTCAGGTTGGATGTCCAGCGCATGGTCAGCCTCACCCACTAGCACCGGTTGCGGATTGCACGCTTCAACTCTGCCCACCATGCCGCACTCATCACTGTCCGTTGCGGACCGCAAGCTCCTACCATTCTTGCGCTACGTTTCGCTCATCTATCGTTCTTGTCAGCGCCCTTATCACTTCCCTTCCGTGTCGCTCTACCTCTGTATGCACATCAATTTTCTTCTGCTTTTTTTGCTATCGTGCTTCACAATGACAACCCTCACTGCATTGTGTCACTGTCACCCTATCCGTTTTACTCTGTCCAAGCCCTAAATATGTTCTTTTCCACCCATTTCATTCCTGTCGGCTCCTAACCAGTGTTCACTTGGTACCTTCATATGCTTAAAAAGTTCACTGATCGCATACCTCACTAGACACCACTTCGCTATATCCTTTTTTGTCCATAATATAACTCCTACCATTACGCGCCAGACACATCATTAACCATTACCAATCGCCATTTAAGAACTCGCTGTTCCAACCTTTGCCTTTTTTACAACCAAATTTATTATCTTTTTACTACCTCCATATTTTCACGTCTGAATCCGTAATTCCTCCGTGGATCTTCCTCTTAGGCAGTGGACCGATCGGCACCTTCTAGCCCAGTCCACTGGTGCAATGGCTTGTAAGCACGCAATTCTTCAGTTCCAGCCTCCCAGCTCCAAAGCACAACCGTTTTTCGTGCATTTTTGTTCTAGCACAAGCCTTCCCGTCCGGATTCTTTTCTTCTTCTCGGTTTTCATCTTGTGTCATCTGCAGTGGAAAGATCTGATCCATTATTTCCTACCTGGTATTTTTTGGTCAACACTCTCGTCTGCTTCGTACATTGCCCTCCACGGGTATCTTCATTGTGCCTTACAGGCTGCGCTGCTTTTCCGCGTTCCGCTCATTTTAATGTCATTGTAACGTCGTAATTCTCACCCATAGTTTCAAACCATATGATCTGCCAATACCTGATCTTTCTGATCCTCCACTTCCTTATTTCTGTTCCATGTTATTCGCAGTTACAACTGATGCATCTTCGCACCACATTTCTTCTGATCTCCAAGTTACCCCTCCCCAGGGAACTTTTACACCTCTCCAACCACCCCATACTTCCTTTCGCTCTGCTTTCTCCAGCCCTTTTCACGGCCGTCTTCTTGCTGCATAATGTACATATATTAAGGGACGCTTTGCCCATGTTCGAGCATCACCACGTGACACACCCGCAATAACCGGACTGCTAGATTCACTCCCACTTGTTTTCGTCGATCCTTTCCTTCATAGTCCCTCGTTTAATAATTTATGCCCACAGCCATCACTTCTGTGCTTCCAAAGTTGGTCCTGTTTTGCTGTTGATCTCCCATGTTCACCCGTCATAAACAAATTCATCGGGGTTTATCCAAGTTAATTCCGTAACATTTGGCCCAACCCTGCCTGTCTCGTCCAACCACTGCTACCTCTGTGTCCTGTCTCTTCACTGCTATTTGCTCCTGCTTTGACATATAAACATGTACCTATGTATATTTTTGTTTCAACATATTTCTCTGCCTCCTTCAGTTCTTCGCCGGCCAGTTCTTCTGCCACCATGTCACCGCCCCTCATGACATGCCTCCACTTTGTCTATAACTGTGTCCCACGTTTACCGTATCTCGGTCCTTCCGCGGCATTGATGCCATCTGACTCACTCCTTACGTCTCGCATTGCCAGCTCCCTGTTTTCAAACTGGCACCGTCAGTTTATTGCTAGAAAGCGTAGTTCACGGCTACCTCCCAAGTAGCACTTTGCCCAACTCTGCTGGGCACTGCCCAACGGAGCGTTGGGTTGGCGCACGAAGACGATACTTTCAACAGAAATCGCGTAGATCTTCCCGAACTGCAGGACGCCGTTTGTATATATAGATTTTGTACAAATAAGTAGCGAACATTTCCATGACATTTACACACTTTTTGTTTTACTGCGTGTCCTCGTGACCGGGGGGCTATCATTGGTTTCGTTCATTTTTGTCGGCAGGTGAGTGTTTTCATCGGTGCGTAGTTGCGGTAGGTGGTCTAATTGTCTAAGTATAATGGATAAGTATCGTTTAGATTGTATTGTTACTGTTCCGTCGTCTTATTCTTGTGTCGTAGGTAATAATTGATTGAAACATTCCTTAATTCATACAAAATTAGAAGCCTCTTTAGACGTTGTCATTATGGAGGTAACCAGTATTTCTTAGAAAATAAATTTCATTATTAAAATGGTTACCCGGTGAAACCTATTCTGTCGTCGTTTCTCAATCCCATAGGTAACATTTCGTTATGCCGAAAGAGAGCAAATGGCAAAAGTATAGGAGGTGAAAGATGGAACTGGGCTCCGTGCAGTGTCCCATTTGTCACGATGCCAGTTTGTGGGAGCACAGAACTTCGTGTCCCAATGAAAGAATCCGTAGTATGCTCTTATAATGGGCTCATTTATTTGAGTTGTTGAACAGCAGTTACAGCTAGCACTTCCGGTGCATTTCTTGAAGCGGATCCACGACCGCCGGAGGTACAAACAGAAGGAGTGCCCAGGGACCTGATGAGTGGAGATAAACTTCCCATTGCGTGCACATCCGTGGGGATTGTTCCATCGGGTAAGATGGTATCGTTTCTATATTGCTTTACTTTCAAGCGACGGAAAGAGTACCACTGGGAAGAAATATATCCAAAAACGTAAACATGGACATGGTGCAACAGTCGCTATCTGATCTATTCGTTACCTCAAACCTAAGCATGAAACAGCGGCGAGACGTACTTTCCTGTGTGGGCAAGTTTGTGCCGGGTCTCCCACGTGGTTCGCGGACTATTTCTCGTACACCACGTTCGTGTGAGAAAATTCAGTTAGACAGTGGAATATATATTAACGTTGGACTGACAGACGGAATAAATATATGCCTAAGCAGCATGGATTTTATTCCCCATTCTATCGATCTACACCTGAACATAGATGGGCTGTCGTTGTTTCGGGCATCTTCCGTCCAGATGTGGCCGATTTTAGCAGGGAGAGTGCAGCCAATGTGTGCGCAAACCATGACTGTCGGATTTTATTGTGTTGTTAAAAAACCCTATCCAGTACATGATTACTTGTGCCTCACAGTGAAAGAACTGGGCCAACTGCTACAAAATGGCCTAAGCTATCGTGATTCTTCCATACGGTGTTGCTTGAAAGCCGTTATCTGTGATACTTAAGCCAGGGCCTTTGTTCGTCAAGTCAGAAAGCCTGCTAGTTATTTCGGCTGTGATAAATGCAACTAAGGCGGCTTACATATTGATGGGAGAATGACATTTCCCGTAGTCGACACTACCGCACGAACGGATGGAAAGTTTCGCGCCGGGAAGTATCATCGTCATCACATAGGCACCGCCCCGCTTCTAATCCTACCCATCGATATTGTGACCAGATTCCCGTTGGATTATATGCAATTCTTATGCCTTGGGGTAACCCAGAAACTACTTATCACCTGGCTGAAAGGCAGTCATTCATCACCTTGCCGTCTGAGTAGGTCGGGTGCGGAGGAACTTGGCGACCGAATTCTGGAAACCCACAGTGCTCTCATTTGTGGCTTCCAGCGCAAATGTCGTTACACGCGTGATTTCGAACGCTGGAAGGCGACGGAATTTGGCCAGTTCCTCCTTCACCTAGATCCTGTTTGTTTCCTTGATTTATTACCCCATGGTTTCTATGACCATTTTTTACTTTTGTTTGCTTCTGTATATATTTTTTCACAACCCATTTTACATGTCCACTTACTAGATTTCGCTCACGGCATTTTGTGTGTTTTTGTGCAGGAGATGTCAAAGTTGTGTGGCCCCAACTCAAATGTGTACAATGTTCATTGTCTGACTCATCTAGCAGATGTGACAAAACACGGAACTTTGGACCGCTTTTCATGCCTCCCTTATGAATCTTATTTGGACAAGCCAAGTTTGATAAAAGGGCCGGCTATACCAGCGGAGCAGTTATACAAGCGGCTGCACGAAGCTAAAACTGTTCGCTGTAATCTGCAAAAAGATTTGGTCCTCAATGACAAGCTCCTGCCTATACCACGCTTCTGTAAAACTCCGTGTTCGTGTGTTGGTAACGGCGTATTTTTCTCTAATGTACATCCCAGTAATATTATTGTGATAAACAATAAACCTGCAACTACTGTCAGTATTTTGAACGATGCATTTCATTTCATCTACTTTAATATCCTTGGAGACTTTTTTACGCACGTGTTGCGCTCAACGCGTTTATTTATCTTTTCAGTAAACGGATTACAATCAGACATCCATACCGCTGCCATTCATGCTGTCTCCTGTAAATGTTTACTCTTATCCATCAATTCTTACAATGTGTGCATTCCCATTTTACATACCTTTTTTATAAAATTGTTGGTTCCGCTGCTGTTTTTCCTTTATACAATATATATATACGTGGCAGTTTTTGTTCGTGGAAAGCACCGACGAAAGTGGCACCCGTTTTCTACGTACAATTGATCTTGCTTAGATGTACGTCATAGTCACGTTTAAAGAGGACAATTCGTATGCTGTGGTTCACAGCAATTAGATGGTCGATTCACAACGAGTCCGGTGGCCGCGGACAAAAATTGAAGGCGCTCACCAGCAGTTGCTGCTTTCGGGTGCGTCCTTGCCTGATTCGGTTCCGGCACACGAATTTGTGGAGATGTTTGCCACAGGTAAATGTTTTTAAACGTAACTCTCCTAGAAAATTTCGGGGACGTTCTCGTTTTCGAACGTAGGCTGCTAAGCGAATCTTCAATCTGCAGCATAGATTACGCTGCGCCACAAACACTGTTTGGCCAGCGCTATTCAGTTCGCAGGAGGTAGGAAGGATTATGAGTGAACACTGTTTAAAGGGTACCAGCACAGTTAACGTCGGATGACAGTTTTGTAGAGGCGCGCACGTTGGTATCTCGTGAACCCTGTGGATCTTTCGAAATGCCGCCGTCTCCGCCACCTGTTTCGGAGAGATCCCTTCGCTTTCCGTTGTAAGGCAACTATTTTATTCCTGTAAAACTTGTGCATTTAGTTTATCTGACACGATGCCGAATATCACGTCAACCCCAATTGCGGCACGCGAACTTCCAGTCACTGTTATTCACCGGAGTCCATTGAAAGACCATGGGTAACCGTATTTATCAAATGTCATGAACAACTAATCATATAGTGGAGTACTGCTTCTGCAACAAGCGAAGGGCCAATGGAGAGATTCGGCAAGGATTTGCGTTGAGTTTTGGGTGAGTGACTACTACATATAATCATGTATGATTATAGGTACGATGAACGCTATGAGCGGCCGATCCCGCAAGGTCGGACGTGCCCTTGATGGGCTAACGGTCACGTTGGGCGCCACGCACGCATCAGCTGTGCCATCCAAGGCTCGAAGAGCCGAGACGTGGGGGGAATTTCAGAAACTCCTTGAGACTCTGAGCTCGCCCGAGGTGTATGCGAGCATGGTAGGTATATCCACTTTAACTGAACCTTTTCAGGTGGCCGCGCTCAAGCAGTTTGTGGATTACGACTTGGCTAAAACTGTGGATAGCATGCCTTACGCATCCATCTGCGACGAAGTTGCCCTTCACTGTTGTTGGCTAGGGAGCCCTCAAAAAAAGGCCGTAAACGACCATAAGTTGATCGCCGCCGTTAAGAGTAGGTTGTTCACGTTTATTATCATACAAAACATCAGATGCTATAAAAGGAATGAAGCGATTCTCCAACGAGCCAACGTCTGTCATTGACAGACATATAAAGCGCTGGTTCATCAACGCTCGGGATCGAGGTGAAGGAAGACGGCTAAGACGGTACGCTATTTCCCTATATATGGTGTCGCGTAACAGTTTTATTTCCTGAAAATTGCTTCGTTAAATACTTAAGCTGTTTCAGATTACATCAGTTTGTATGCATACTTAGACATGGGGTTTACCACTGGTTTCTCCGTTGTAACTTAGCGGTTTCCTAAGTGGAAAGTTTGTCCAGTGTCTGGTAATATCGTTAAATATATATATATATATATATATATATATATATATATATAATGTAGTGCGGAACTATTGTTCTTCAAATGCCTAACGTTTAAAACTCACGATACATCTTTCGTACTTCAATTACCAATAATGTAACTAATACCCGCATTTCCGTGCCTTGATTTTCCAGATCCAGTGAGCATCAAGATGAAGAGTCAGGAACATCCTCGCGTAGAATGGATTGATGGAAAGGCGGCTTTTTTGTCAAATAAATCCGACATTTTTTCAATAAATTTATCTACTTTTATAATAAAATGGTCATTTTGCTCATATATACAAGGTTAATTTAGTGGTTAAGCTCAAAAGGAAGGAGAATACTTTAATGATATTAGGCTATTGAGCAAAATTGGAATAACTGGCGAAAGTAAATGGCCGTTTTTCGAGATTTTTTCGATGCGTTGGGCATGCCCAACCCTAGCCCAATTGGGCGCTGGTTGCTCTGCCTAACGCATTTCAATGAAGTTGCCCAACGTTGCGATGGGCAAGCCCAACGTTTGCCCAACCCTAGCCTAATTGGGCAAATGTTGGGCAGTGTTGCTTGAACTAGACCCCAGCCGTACAACTCAATTTTTGTTCTTTTCTTCTCTTCTTTCTTCCTTATTTCTTCATCGTTTCTCGTAACGATAGTTTCGCATGCTGATTCTTAGTTTCCCTCCTGTAAAACTCCCGGGCTCCGTCCTCCCCCACTTGGCTCAGCCAGCTGCGCCGTCTGACCTTGACCCTCGAATTCACCGGGCCCATATTCGAATCCATCTCCGGGTTCACTTAAACTCCCTACATTTCTTGGTGTGCATACATTTATCTCCCTCTCATCTGCCCTCTATTTATTCTTGCCCCACTTTGTTTCACGTATTTCTGAATTTTTCGTGAATTCTGTCTGTCAGTTTTGTGGCTTGTAAAATTTCGATCACGCATAAGACATGCTTCGGGCGTCTCCGAAACAAACTATCATTAGTACTATTATTATAATCAGCCTACAGTTCAACTTCTTCATTGGTAAATATTTACAAATAGTAATAATAATAATAATAATAATAATAATAATAATAATAATAATAATAATAATGGTTTATTCCGGGGACACACGAATCACGCTTGATTGCATGATCATATGGTACAAATGAGGTCACAAAAAAGTTCTTTGGATATTCACTGGGGTATACGCAACACAAAAGGGCATAGGTTTTAATGGTAGCACGAATGAATGCCCAGCAATTTTGAGTATGGAGGTCAGGTGGGTACACCGCCCAGTGGTGAGTGAAGTGGGCTCCGCGGTCGAGATAAGTGATGGGGTAAGGCGGAGATGAAGTACAAAGCGCAGTATTTCGGATGGCATGGAAGTAAAGTCGCATGGATAAAGTAACTGACGAAAACAATCTCAGTAAGCACCGACGAATAATTAAAGAATTCTTGGCGACGAGGGAAATTCCCTTAAACCAATAGCTCAAATGGCCCGGAAAATAGCAGACACATAGTGACGAAGGATTTGTGGTGTTCTCTGGGGGGGGGGAGAATTTCGAAAATGAAACAGCCTCCGATTTACCACAAAATTAGTACTTACTATTCATCAAGAGGTTGTGAAGGCAACCCTCAATAAGAGGTGCATGTAAGCGCCTGATCCTAGAAAGTTGGTGGAGCAGAGTGAAGGAAGTTTACAAGCAAGTGAAATATGATTCGAATTAAGGGCTCGTTTCAGGCTGACTAGTGAGCACAAGTTCACAGCGGGGTGGACAGAAAGGTTGATGTTCGATGACCTCATGAGGTTGTTTGGGAGTGGTGCATAAATGATACTGTCAAAACATGTAGACGATCGCTGAACGTGATATGCTGGTAGGAGTTTGACATGGGGCATTTGGGCAACAAACGGAATGTCAGTAACTTGGCACACGTATAGCTTATTTCCAGCAGAGGTTTAGAGAAAATGCACTCGTAGTGGTCCTTGGCATAGATACCCAATCGTAGGGGATTGATGGGGAAAATGGCAATGTGCAGTAGGTGGGTGGAATGGTTTTCAACTATTGGTTTATCGGGGGTGACCCCAAGACTGATATTTAGGGAATACAAAGTTACAAAGAAGTAGGAATAATAGTGGTATACATGTTTGGTATCTGACGGAATCAACTGGAAGTAGCACATCGCTGGAACTTTCAGAAGAAGTAGATAATTGTGTGACTGAGTACGTCGTGGAAAGTTCAGTCCGAGACCTTGGGGGGGGGACAAACAGACTAAAGGCAGCCTAAATTATAGGTATTTGATTTTCAGCCAAAGATGTAGAAAAAGCACACAATGGATTGCGGTGCAGGTGGCTGACCATGTCATCTTGGTGGGACAGCGATGGTGGTTCATAGATGATTGATGTGTGATACAATAATGAATTCGTCTGCGTCAGTTGGTGAAAAGCATGGGAGCATCTGACGTTGGTAACAAGGTGGATGCGAGAGGTGGACATATAGTGGATGACACAGTCGTATAAAGGTAGGTCATATGAACAGCTCTCAGGAAGTGCAGGTGGATGCATAGTTGGATACGCTGAAGTATGACTTTGAAAGCTGAGGAGACAATCAAACTATTTATATTCTGGGGTGTAGATGCTTCATTGCCAATGCAACTGTCATGAGATGCAAATGGATGAATGAGAAGGGATGCAACGGGAGGATACAATGGAACATAGAGCTGGTGTCACGCAGGTGAAATGCAAGAAGGAGGACCATTTCGTGCATTGTGGTATTGTTGGCCGGTGAGAAGCGAATCTTTAAGTGGTGGTTTTGTTTGGATAAATGGAGTGGTGACATACAAACTATCAAGTGGATGATTTGTCTCTTCAAGATTATATCAGCAGCTGTGATGCTCATAATAAAGATATCTGAACAGTGAAACCCTTTCATATTTCGGGGCACAGAATCCGGTGGCTGGACATAATAGGAAGAGGGTAAACATGAGATTGGTTTAGACAAATAAAAGATAGGTCGATGAAGATACATATCAGTAGTAGAAAACAGTAGGGTACATTTCTCAGCAGAGCGAGTATGCATGCATATGTTGGTTTGGAACGTGACCTTGTTGTTTGGTAAACCTTGTTCAGGAGCGTTGGAAGGGGCAATGGGTTGCAGCAATAAGATGCAGGGGAAGTTGTTTTTCAATCCCAAACTGGTGTAAGTGGGTGAGGCTGACCGTGCGCTGGACACCTAACCTGAAAGCCACTTCTGGTGACAGGAAATGCAATCCGCCAGCCTAGTTGCGCCCGCAAATCGTTGCAGACGTCCTGCACACCCGACATGCGCCGGCCAAAGCGGTGGATCTGACAGCGCCCCCCACCGTCGGGATTCATATGAGTTTTCTCGGTGGTGCCGGACGGCCGTAGGTATCGGCTAGTTCGCTGTCAGGCGACCAGGCGTTAGGAGATCCTGAAACGTAACCAAAGGAGCATCGGTCTGGTAGCGTACGAATAGCCGACGGTCAGGTAGATGTATAGACCAAGTTAGTGACCGGGGTGGTCTCCGGAGTATTAAGAGTCATCGAGAGAAATGTACGCACGAACGAAGTTCTGGAAATACAGAAAAAGTAGAGCAGCGCAGTCTGGGATGCTCCCAGCTGAGGATAAATTGTAGTCGATACGAAGATGCAACACTAATGAACAATGGCTCTCTGGGACTAGCTTTTTGATTGCAGAATGCAGAAAAACTGAAAATGTTTACCAAATTTCATCTGTCATAGACCGCCGGTACTTGCACGACCCAAAAGTTTAGACCCTTCTCGTAGGCCTGATCATCGGTTATGTCTACACTGAGGAGCTGTAAGGTGTGGGTAACAAAGAGGAAGTTACCAAACGCACTTCTAAACCGATGGCTGGAAGTAGATCTGCGTACGTCTAATGGTAATTTAGTCCATAAGTTAGGGCGCACCGTGATGGAGAAATGTGAACTTAAGCTAATGTTGGTAATAGAGGCCAAAAGGGTGAGAAATCTAGAACGTAGTGGGTGGCTAGAAACGGGCGCAAAGTGCAATGGATTAGAAGTATATGTCCGGCTGTGAAGGACGTTATACAAAAAGATAATGTTCAGTTTCATACAGCGAAGCCACACAGGGTCTAGTTTGAAAAATAAGCAGCTTTCTTTATAAGTGAGGGGCGAGCTCCATCCAATCAGTTGCTCAGTAAAACTACGTTGAACTGATTTGATGCTAATTCTCTCTGATTTGTGCACACTAGAAAGGATCAGCGGGCAGTATTCTAATAAGGGCCTGGCATGAGATTTATAAAGGAAGAGAATGCAGTCTGGAAGTCGGAGGGAGAAAAATATTAGCCCCAGACACATTCTGGCCCTAGCGAATTGGAGGGCCAAATATTCCGAGTAATTAACTGTGCAGGAATAGGTTAAGCCGAGTAAATTGCTCGCCAGCCATGACTGAACCACTAATGGCTAAAGATCCCAGGGATAGCTTGCATTTACGTTTAAGTGCCTGACATTTGTCAGCGGAAAAATTCATCTGCCAAGCTCAGCGCTATCTATGGAGTTCAGATATGTCGTCAGAGATGTTCAAGATAGCCGAGGCGATGCATTCAGTCCTGAATGAGTGGACAATCTTAGTGTCATCAGCAAAAAGAAATGGAGCGCCGTCGCCCACTGGGGGGAATGTGTCGTTTATACACTTGAGGAACAGCAAAGGGCCAAGGACGCTACTCTGTACAACACAGCTCTTAACCGGTTTAAGCCTGGAACAGTGTCCATTTATTGATACAACTGGAGGGCGGTTAGACAGGTAAGAATTGATCCAAGATAATAAAGGGCCAACAATGCCAAGGGATTGGACTTTGACCAGAAGACTTAGGTGTTGCACGCGGTCAAGGGCCTTTGACCTATCCAAGTAAAGTACTATAAGGGCCATTCCACTGTTTGCCATTTCAGTAATGAGATTCAAAAAATCAAGTTGGAAGGCTGAGCAAGATCTTGACCGAAGGAAGCCGTGTTTTCGAGGATTAATAATGTCCAGTTGAGAGAGGAGCTTCGGGATGTGTTCTTTCACTTATTTCATTATCCGATACAGAACAGGTGTATGGTTAATGGGACGGTAGTTTGTTACCCCATGCAGTGGACCTTTCTTGTTGTATGGGATCATCACTGAGCATTTCTAGTCTGTCGGTACCTGGCCGAAGTTCACTGATAGGGTAAATAGATTGAGCAGTAAGTAAGTTAGTTCAGGTCCGCTTTTAGTCATCGCAGCGAGCGGTAAACCGTCAGGTCGTTAAGGGTAGGTTGTTCACGTTTATTATCATACAAAACATCAGATGCTATAAAAGGAATGAAGCGATTCTCCAACGAGCCAACGTCTGTCATTGACAGACATATAAAGCGCTGGTTCATCAACGCTCGGGATCGAGGTGAAGGAAGACGGCTAAGACGGTACGCTATTTCCCTATATATGGTGTCGCGTAACAGTTTTATTTCCTGAAAATTGCTTCGTTAAATACTTAAGCTGTTTCAGATTACATCAGTTTGTATGCATACTTAGACATGGGGTTTACCACTGGTTTCTCCGTTGTAACTTAGCGGTTTCCTAAGTGGAAAGTTTGTCCAGTGTCTGGTAATATCGTTAAATATATATATATATATATATATATATATATATATATATATATAATGTAGTGCGGAACTATTGTTCTTCAAATGCCTAACGTTTAAAACTCACGATACATCTTTCGTACTTCAATTACCAATAATGTAACTAATACCCGCATTTCCGTGCCTTGATTTTCCAGATCCAGTGAGCATCAAGATGAAGAGTCAGGAACATCCTCGCGTAGAATGAATTGATGGAAAGGCGGCTTTTTTGTCAAATAAATCCGACATTTTTTCAATAAATTTATCTACTTTTATAATAAAATGGTCATTTTGCTCATATATACAAGGTTAATTTAGTGGTTAAGCTCAAAAGGAAGGAGAATACTTTAATGATATTAGGCTATTGAGCAAAATTGGAATAACTGGCGAAAGTAAATGGCCGTTTTTCGAGATTTTTTCGATGCGTTGGGCATGCCCAACCCTAGCCCAATTGGGCGCTGGTTGCTCTGCCTAACGCATTTCAATGAAGTTGCCCAACGTTGCGATGGGCAAGCCCAACGTTTGCCCAACCCTAGCCTAATTGGGCAAATGTTGGGCAGTGTTGCTTGAACTAGACCCCAGCCGTACAACTCAATTTTTGTTCTTTTCTTCTCTTCTTTCTTCCTTATTTCTTCATCGTTTCTCGTAACGATAGTTTCGCATGCTGATTCTTAGTTTCCCTCCTGTAAAACTCCCGGGCTCCGTCCTCCCCCACTTGGCTCAGCCAGCTGCGCCGTCTGACCTTGACCCTCGAATTCACCGGGCCCATATTCGAATCCATCTCCGGGTTCACTTAAACTCCCTACATTTCTTGGTGTGCATACATTTATCTCCCTCTCATCTGCCCTCTATTTATTCTTGCCCCACTTTGTTTCACGTATTTCTGAATTTTTCGTGAATTCTGTCTGTCAGTTTTGTGGCTTGTAAAATTTCGATCACGCATAAGACATGCTTCGGGCGTCTCCGAAACAAACTATCATTAGTACTATTATTATAATCAGCCTACAGTTCAACTTCTTCATTGGTAAATATTTACAAATAGTAATAATAATAATAATAATAATAATAATAATAATAATAATAATAATAATAATGGTTTATTCCGGGGACACACGAATCACGCTTGATTGCATGATCATATGGTACAAATGAGGTCACAAAAAAGTTCTTTGGATATTCACTGGGGTATACGCAACACAAAAGGGCATAGGTTTTAATGGTAGCACGAATGAATGCCCAGCAATTTTGAGTATGGAGGTCAGGTGGGTACACCGCCCAGTGGTGAGTGAAGTGGGCTCCGCGGTCGAGATAAGTGATGGGGTAAGGCGGAGATGAAGTACAAAGCGCAGTATTTCGGATGGCATGGAAGTAAAGTCGCATGGATAAAGTAACTGACGAAAACAATCTCAGTAAGCACCGACGAATAATTAAAGAATTCTTGGCGACGAGGGAAATTCCCTTAAACCAATAGCTCAAATGGCCCGGAAAATAGCAGACACATAGTGACGAAGGATTTGTGGTGTTCTCTGGGGGGGGGAGAATTTCGAAAATGAAACAGCCTCCGATTTACCACAAAATTAGTACTTACTATTCATCAAGAGGTTGTGAAGGCAACCCTCAATAAGAGGTGCATGTAAGCGCCTGATCCTAGAAAGTTGGTGGAGCAGAGTGAAGGAAGTTTACAAGCAAGTGAAATATGATTCGAATTAAGGGCTCGTTTCAGGCTGACTAGTGAGCACAAGTTCACAGCGGGGTGGACAGAAAGGTTGATGTTCGATGACCTCATGAGGTTGTTTGGGAGTGGTGCATAAATGATACTGTCAAAACATGTAGACGATCTCTGAACGTGATATGCTGGTAGGAGTTTGACATGGGGCATTTGGGCAACAAACGGAATGTCAGTAACTTGGCACACGTATAGCTTATTTCCAGCAGAGGTTTAGAGAAAATGCACTCGTAGTGGTCCTTGGCATAGATACCCAATCGTAGGGGATTGATGGGGAAAATGGCAATGTGCAGTAGGTGGGTGGAATGGTTTTCAACTATTGGTTTATCGGGGGTGACCCCAAGACTGATATTTAGGGAATACAAAGTTACAAAGAAGTAGGAATAATAGTGGTATACATGTTTGGTATCTGACGGAATCAACTGGAAGTAGCACATCGCTGGAACTTTCAGAAGAAGTAGATAATTGTGTGACTGAGTACGTCGTGGAAAGTTCAGTCCGAGACCTTGGGGGGGGGACAAACAGACTAAAGGCAGCCTAAATTATAGGTAGTTGATTTTCAGCCAAAGATGTAGAAAAAGCACACAATGGATTGCGGTGCAGGTGGCTGACCATGTCATCTTGGTGGGACAGCGATGGTGGTTCATAGATGATTGATGTGTGATACAATAATGAATTCGTCTGCGTCAGTTGGTGAAAAGCATGGGAGCATCTGACGTTGGTAACAAGGTGGATGCGAGAGGTGGACATATAGTGGATGACACAGTCGTATAAAGGTAGGTCATATGAACAGCTCTCAGGAAGTGCAGGTGGATGCATAGTTGGATACGCTGAAGTATGACTTTGAAAGCTGAGGAGACAATCAAACTATTTATATTCTGGGGTGTAGATGCTTCATTGCCAATGCAACTGTCATGAGATGCAAATGGATGAATGAGAAGGGATGCAACGGGAGGATACAATGGAACATAGAGCTGGTGTCACGCAGGTGAAATGCAAGAAGGAGGACCATTTCGTGCATTGTGGTATTGTTGGCCGGTGAGAAGCGAATCTTTAAGTGGTGGTTTTGTTTGGATAAATGGAGTGGTGACATACAAACTATCAAGTGGATGATTTGTCTCTTCAAGATTATATCAGCAGCTGTGATGCTCATAATAAAGATATCTGAACAGTGAAACCCTTTCATATTTCAAGGCACAGAATCCGGTGGCTGGACATAATAGGAAGAGGGTAAACATGAGATTGGTTTAGACAAATAAAAGACAGGTCGATGAAGATACATATCAGTAGTAGAAAACAGTAGGGTACATTTCTCAGCAGAGCGAGTATGCATGCATATGTTGGTTTGGAACGTGACCTTGTTGTTTGGTAAACCTTGTTCAGGAGCGTTGGAAGGGGCAATGGGTTGCAGCAATAAGATGCAGGGGAAGTTGTTTTTCAATCCCAAACTGGTGTAAGTGGGTGAGGCTGACCGTGCGCTGGACACCTAACCTGAAAGCCACTTCTGGTGACAGGAAATGCAATCCGCCAGCCTAGTTGCGCCCGCAAATCGTTGCAGACGTCCTGCACACCCGACATGCGCCGGCCAAAGCGGTGGATCTGACAGCGCCCCCCACCGTCGGGATTCATATGAGTTTTCTCGGTGGTGCCGGACGGCCGTAGGTATCGGCTAGTTCGCTGTCAGGCGACCAGGCGTTAGGAGATCCTGAAACGTAACCAAAGGAGCATCGGTCTGGTAGCGTACGAATAGCCGACGGTCAGGTAGATGTATAGACCAAGTTAGTGACCGGGGTGGTCTCCGGAGTATTAAGAGTCATCGAGAGAAATGTACGCACGAACGAAGTTCTGGAAATACAGAAAAAGTAGAGCAGCGCAGTCTGGGATGCTCCCAGCTGAGGATAAATTGTAGTCGATACGAAGATGCAACACTAATGAACAATGGCTCTCTGGGACTAGCTTTTTGATTGCAGAATGCAGAAAAACTGAAAATGTTTACCAAATTTCATCTGTCATAGACCGCCGGTACTTGCACGACCCAAAAGTTTAGACCCTTCTCGTAGGCCTGATCATCGGTTATGTCTACACTGAGGAGCTGTAAGGTGTGGGTAACAAAGAGGAAGTTACCAAACGCACTTCTAAACCGATGGCTGGAAGTAGATCTGCGTACGTCTAATGGTAATTTAGTCCATAAGTTAGGGCGCACCGTGATGGAGAAATGTGAACTTAAGCTAATGTTGGTAATAGAGGCCAAAAGGGTGAGAAATCTAGAACGTAGTGGGTGGCTAGAAACGGGCGCAAAGTGCAATGGATTAGAAGTATATGTCCGGCTGTGAAGGACGTTATACAAAAAGATAATGTTCAGTTTCATACAGCGAAGCCACACAGGGTCTAGTTTGAAAAATAAGCAGCTTTCTTTATAAGTGAGGGGCGAGCTCCATCCAATCAGTTGCTCAGTAAAACTACGTTGAACTGATTTGATGCTAATTCTCTCTGATTTGTGCACACTAGAAAGGATCAGCGGGCAGTATTCTAATAAGGGCCTGGCATGAGATTTATAAAGGAAGAGAATGCAGTCTGGAAGTCGGAGGGAGAAAAATATTAGCCCCAGACACATTCTGGCCCTAGCGAATTGGAGGGCCAAATATTCCGAGTAATTAACTGTGCAGGAATAGGTTAAGCCGAGTAAATTGCTCGCCAGCCATGACTGAACCACTAATGGCTAAAGATCCCAGGGATAGCTTGCATTTACGTTTAAGTGCCTGACATTTGTCAGCGGAAAAATTCATCTGCCAAGCTCAGCGCTATCTATGGAGTTCAGATATGTCGTCAGAGATGTTCAAGATAGCCGAGGCGATGCATTCAGTCCTGAATGAGTGGACAATCTTAGTGTCATCAGCAAAAAGAAATGGAGCGCCGTCGCCCACTGGGGGGAATGTGTCGTTTATACACTTGAGGAACAGCAAAGGGCCAAGGACGCTACTCTGTACAACACAGCTCTTAACCGGTTTAAGCCTGGAACAGTGTCCATTTATTGATACAACTGGAGGGCGGTTAGACAGGTAAGAATTGATCCAAGATAATAAAGGGCCAACAATGCCAAGGGATTGGACTTTGACCAGAAGACTTAGGTGTTGCACGCGGTCAAGGGCCTTTGACCTATCCAAGTAAAGTACTATAAGGGCCATTCCACTGTTTGCCATTTCAGTAATGAGATTCAAAAAATCAAGTTGGAAGGCTGAGCAAGATCTTGACCGAAGGAAGCCGTGTTTTCGAGGATTAATAATGTCCAGTTGAGAGAGGAGCTTCGGGATGTGTTCTTTCACTTATTTCATTATCCGATACAGAACAGGTGTATGGTTAATGGGACGGTAGTTTGTTACCCCATGCAGTGGACCTTTCTTGTTGTATGGGATCATCACTGAGCATTTCTAGTCTGTCGGTACCTGGCCGAAGTTCACTGATAGGGTAAATAGATTGAGCAGTAAGTAAGTTAGTTCAGGTCCGCTTTTAGTCATCGCAGCGAGCGGTAAACCGTCAGGTCGTTAAGGGTAGGTTGTTCACGTTTATTATCATACAAAACATCAGATGCTATAAAAGGAATGAAGCGATTCTCCAACGAGCCAACGTCTGTCATTGACAGACATATAAAGCGCTGGTTCATCAACGCTCGGGATCGAGGTGAAGGAAGACGGCTAAGACGGTACGCTATTTCCCTATATATGGTGTCGCGTAACAGTTTTATTTCCTGAAAATTGCTTCGTTAAATACTTAAGCTGTTTCAGATTACATCAGTTTGTATGCATACTTAGACATGGGGTTTACCACTGGTTTCTCCGTTGTAACTTAGCGGTTTCCTAAGTGGAAAGTTTGTCCAGTGTCTGGTAATATCGTTAAATATATATATATATATATATATATATATATATATGTAGTGCGGAACTATTGTTCTTCAAATGCCTAACGTTTAAAACTCACGATACATCTTTCGTACTTCAATTACCAATAATGTAACTAATACCCGCATTTCCGTGCCTTGATTTTCCAGATCCAGTGAGCATCAAGATGAAGAGTCAGGAACATCCTCGCGTAGAATGGATTGATGGAAAGGCGGCTTTTTTGTCAAATAAATCCGACATTTTTTCAATAAATTTATCTACTTTTATAATAAAATGGTCATTTTGCTCATATATACAAGGTTAATTTAGTGGTTAAGCTCAAAAGGAAGGAGAATACTTTAATGATATTAGGCTATTGAGCAAAATTGGAATAACTGGCGAAAGTAAATGGCCGTTTTTCGAGATTTTTTCGATGCGTTGGGCATGCCCAACCCTAGCCCAATTGGGCGCTGGTTGCTCTGCCTAACGCATTTCAATGAAGTTGCCCAACGTTGCGATGGGCAAGCCCAACGTTTGCCCAACCCTAGCCTAATTGGGCAAATGTTGGGCAGTGTTGCTTGAACTAGACCCCAGCCGTACAACTCAATTTTTGTTCTTTTCTTCTCTTCTTTCTTCCTTATTTCTTCATCGTTTCTCGTAACGATAGTTTCGCATGCTGATTCTTAGTTTCCCTCCTGTAAAACTCCCGGGCTCCGTCCTCCCCCACTTGGCTCAGCCAGCTGCGCCGTCTGACCTTGACCCTCGAATTCACCGGGCCCATATTCGAATCCATCTCCGGGTTCACTTAAACTCCCTACATTTCTTGGTGTGCATACATTTATCTCCCTCTCATCTGCCCTCTATTTATTCTTGCCCCACTTTGTTTCACGTATTTCTGAATTTTTCGTGAATTCTGTCTGTCAGTTTTGTGGCTTGTAAAATTTCGATCACGCATAAGACATGCTTCGGGCGTCTCCGAAACAAACTATCATTAGTACTATTATTATAATCAGCCTACAGTTCAACTTCTTCATTGGTAAATATTTACAAATAGTAATAATAATAATAATAATAATAATAATAATAATAATAATAATGGTTTATTCCGGGGACACACGAATCACGCTTGATTGCATGATCATATGGTACAAATGAGGTCACAAAAAAGTTCTTTGGATATTCACTGGGGTATACGCAACACAAAAGGGCATAGGTTTTAATGGTAGCACGAATGAATGCCCAGCAATTTTGAGTATGGAGGTCAGGTGGGTACACCGCCCAGTGGTGAGTGAAGTGGGCTCCGCGGTCGAGATAAGTGATGGGGTAAGGCGGAGATGAAGTACAAAGCGCAGTATTTCGGATGGCATGGAAGTAAAGTCGCATGGATAAAGTAACTGACGAAAACAATCTCAGTAAGCACCGACGAATAATTAAAGAATTCTTGGCGACGAGGGAAATTCCCTTAAACCAATAGCTCAAATGGCCCGGAAAATAGCAGACACATAGTGACGAAGGATTTGTGGTGTTCTCTGGGGGGGGGGGAGAATTTCGAAAATGAAACAGCCTCCGATTTACCACAAAATTAGTACTTACTATTCATCAAGAGGTTGTGAAGGCAACCCTCAATAAGAGGTGCATGTAAGCGCCTGATCCTAGAAAGTTGGTGGAGCAGAGTGAAGGAAGTTTACAAGCAAGTGAAATATGATTCGAATTAAGGGCTCGTTTCAGGCTGACTAGTGAGCACAAGTTCACAGCGGGGTGGACAGAAAGGTTGATGTTCGATGACCTCATGAGGTTGTTTGGGAGTGGTGCATAAATGATACTGTCAAAACATGTAGACGATCGCTGAACGTGATATGCTGGTAGGAGTTTGACATGGGGCATTTGGGCAACAAACGGAATGTCAGTAACTTGGCACACGTATAGCTTATTTCCAGCAGAGGTTTAGAGAAAATGCACTCGTAGTGGTCCTTGGCATAGATACCCAATCGTAGGGGATTGATGGGGAAAATGGCAATGTGCAGTAGGTGGGTGGAATGGTTTTCAACTATTGGTTTATCGGGGGTGACCCCAAGACTGATATTTAGGGAATACAAAGTTACAAAGAAGTAGGAATAATAGTGGTATACATGTTTGGTATCTGACGGAATCAACTGGAAGTAGCACATCGCTGGAACTTTCAGAAGAAGTAGATAATTGTGTGACTGAGTACGTCGTGGAAAGTTCAGTCCGAGACCTTGGGGGGGGGACAAACAGACTAAAGGCAGCCTAAATTATAGGTAGTTGATTTTCAGCCAAAGATGTAGAAAAAGCACACAATGGATTGCGGTGCAGGTGGCTGACCATGTCATCTTGGTGGGACAGCGATGGTGGTTCATAGATGATTGATGTGTGATACAATAATGAATTCGTCTGCGTCAGTTGGTGAAAAGCATGGGAGCATCTGACGTTGGTAACAAGGTGGATGCGAGAGGTGGACATATAGTGGATGACACAGTCGTATAAAGGTAGGTCATATGAACAGCTCTCAGGAAGTGCAGGTGGATGCATAGTTGGATACGCTGAAGTATGACTTTGAAAGCTGAGGAGACAATCAAACTATTTATATTCTGGGGTGTAGATGCTTCATTGCCAATGCAACTGTCATGAGATGCAAATGGATGAATGAGAAGGGATGCAACGGGAGGATACAATGGAACATAGAGCTGGTGTCACGCAGGTGAAATGCAAGAAGGAGGACCATTTCGTGCATTGTGGTATTGTTGGCCGGTGAGAAGCGAATCTTTAAGTGGTGGTTTTGTTTGGATAAATGGAGTGGTGACATACAAACTATCAAGTGGATGATTTGTCTCTTCAAGATTATATCAGCAGCTGTGATGCTCATAATAAAGATATCTGAACAGTGAAACCCTTTCATATTTCAAGGCACAGAATCCGGTGGCTGGACATAATAGGAAGAGGGTAAACATGAGATTGGTTTAGACAAATAAAAGACAGGTCGATGAAGATACATATCAGTAGTAGAAAACAGTAGGGTACATTTCTCAGCAGAGCGAGTATGCATGCATATGTTGGTTTGGAACGTGACCTTGTTGTTTGGTAAACCTTGTTCAGGAGCGTTGGAAGGGGCAATGGGTTGCAGCAATAAGATGCAGGGGAAGTTGTTTTTCAATCCCAAACTGGTGTAAGTGGGTGAGGCTGACCGTGCGCTGGACACCTAACCTGAAAGCCACTTCTGGTGACAGGAAATGCAATCCGCCAGCCTAGTTGCGCCCGCAAATCGTTGCAGACGTCCTGCACACCCGACATGCGCCGGCCAAAGCGGTGGATCTGACAGCGCCCCCCACCGTCGGGATTCATATGAGTTTTCTCGGTGGTGCCGGACGGCCGTAGGTATCGGCTAGTTCGCTGTCAGGCGACCAGGCGTTAGGAGATCCTGAAACGTAACCAAAGGAGCATCGGTCTGGTAGCGTACGAATAGCCGACGGTCAGGTAGATGTATAGACCAAGTTAGTGACCGGGGTGGTCTCCGGAGTATTAAGAGTCATCGAGAGAAATGTACGCACGAACGAAGTTCTGGAAATACAGAAAAAGTAGAGCAGCGCAGTCTGGGATGCTCCCAGCTGAGGATAAATTGTAGTCGATACGAAGATGCAACACTAATGAACAATGGCTCTCTGGGACTAGCTTTTTGATTGCAGAATGCAGAAAAACTGAAAATGTTTACCAAATTTCATCTGTCATAGACCGCCGGTACTTGCACGACCCAAAAGTTTAGACCCTTCTCGTAGGCCTGATCATCGGTTATGTCTACACTGAGGAGCTGTAAGGTGTGGGTAACAAAGAGGAAGTTACCAAACGCACTTCTAAACCGATGGCTGGAAGTAGATCTGCGTACGTCTAATGGTAATTTAGTCCATAAGTTAGGGCGCACCGTGATGGAGAAATGTGAACTTAAGCTAATGTTGGTAATAGAGGCCAAAAGGGTGAGAAATCTAGAACGTAGTGGGTGGCTAGAAACGGGCGCAAAGTGCAATGGATTAGAAGTATATGTCCGGCTGTGAAGGACGTTATACAAAAAGATAATGTTCAGTTTCATACAGCGAAGCCACACAGGGTCTAGTTTGAAAAATAAGCAGCTTTCTTTATAAGTGAGGGGCGAGCTCCATCCAATCAGTTGCTCAGTAAAACTACGTTGAACTGATTTGATGCTAATTCTCTCTGATTTGTGCACACTAGAAAGGATCAGCGGGCAGTATTCTAATAAGGGCCTGGCATGAGATTTATAAAGGAAGAGAATGCAGTCTGGAAGTCGGAGGGAGAAAAATATTAGCCCCAGACACATTCTGGCCCTAGCGAATTGGAGGGCCAAATATTCCGAGTAATTAACTGTGCAGGAATAGGTTAAGCCGAGTAAATTGCTCGCCAGCCATGACTGAACCACTAATGGCTAAAGATCCCAGGGATAGCTTGCACTTACGTTTAGGTGCCTGACATTTGTCAGCGGAAAAATTCATCTGCCAAGCTCAGCGCTATCTATGGAGTTCAGATATGTCGTCAGAGATGTTCAAGATAGCCGAGGCGATGCATTCAGTCCTGAATGAGTGGACAATCTTAGTGTCATCAGCAAAAAGAAATGGAGCGCCGTCGCCCACTGGGGGGAATGTGTCGTTTATACACTTGAGGAACAGCAAAGGGCCAAGGACGCTACTCTGTACAACACAGCTCTTAACCGGTTTAAGCCTGGAACAGTGTCCATTTATTGATACAACTGGAGGGCGGTTAGACAGGTAAGAATTGATCCAAGATAATAAAGGGCCAACAATGCCAAGGGATTGGACTTTGACCAGAAGACTTAGGTGTTGCACGCGGTCAAGGGCCTTTGACCTATCCAAGTAAAGTACTATAAGGGCCATTCCACTGTTTGCCATTTCAGTAATGAGATTCAAAAAATCAAGTTGGAAGGCTGAGCAAGATCTTGACCGAAGGAAGCCGTGTTTTCGAGGATTAATAATGTCCAGTTGAGAGAGGAGCTTCGGGATGTGTTCTTTCACTTATTTCATTATCCGATACAGAACAGGTGTATGGTTAATGGGACGGTAGTTTGTTACCCCATGCAGTGGACCTTTCTTGTTGTATGGGATCATCACTGAGCATTTCTAGTCTGTCGGTACCTGGCCGAAGTTCACTGATAGGGTAAATAGATTGAGCAGTAAGTAAGTTAGTTCAGGTCCGCTTTTAGTCATCGCAGCGAGCGGTAAACCGTCAGGTCCTGGGTAAGAAATTGGCCCGAAAGTGGGCAATAAGTAGGAGAAATTTAAGGCGTCAAATTCCACTGTGGACGAAGTTGAATCGGTAACTGGGGGAAGAGGCAGATGGCCGACATTAACAATAGGGGCCAAAGTTTAGGAAAGAACGAGTTGAAGGCCTCGGCAATAGGAAGGGTACTAGAAGCGGATACATTTTCTGTTGAAACAGTGCACGTGATGTTTCCGTGAGTATTAGAGGTTCTGACACTGTACGTTAGTGACAGTCAAAGAGATCTATTTCAGTGTTGCCGAGCCTTTATTTCTCGATTATGCAGTGTAGTTTTTTCAAGCCTTTGGGTAGTTGAAGTGAGGCGAGGAAGCTGAATAAGAATTGCAATGTCGTGTGTGGTTTTATGAACATTTTGAAGTTTGGCCTACTTTGTTTGCGGAGCGATGATATAAGATTTCCCATCATTCCGTTACTCAAGGAGGCAGGTCATCGTACCAAGACATCTAGAGAACTGTGCGTATAGTATATCGGTGGCGTGCTGTGGGTTACCAGAAAGAAAAATCTTACTCCAATCTGCTTGTTGAATGGTCGTAGGGAGAACCTTCCAGTCAGGAGGAGGAGAGGGTTTGATGCGGTGTGATTTCAGGGTAGGCTGTGGGTGAGCGGGAATGCGGCAGTTAACCGTATTGTGATCCCTACCAGGAAAACTTTGGGAGATGGGGGCAAACATGTGATCGACGCCGCTGGTGGAAATGAGGTCTAAAATACTTTTTTTTCTTGTAGGAGAGCGAATATGCTGTACCCACTCTCCTACAGTAATAAGTGTTGCAAATGGTAAAAGGTTAGCGGGTGCAGATAAGGATAGCCAAGCTATCTTAGGCAGGCTAGAGTCACCAGCAATAGCCTTTGCACTTGAGGGCAGTAAGGATAGGTATTCAAATGCGTCAATCAGGTCCAAAAGTCCGGAAAAGTTTTCGCTTCGTGGACGGTAAACACACACAACGTGAAGCTGACAGCCGGGAATGCGGAAAGTTAGCCAAAGTGACTCGGAAATGCAGTCGAGTAGACGTTGATGAAGTATCGTTGCATTAAATGTCTGGTTGACAAATGCCAAACCACCTCCACCACGTTGAGTTTTCCGATTTGCTCTGGAGACACTGAAGCCCACTAGATAAATCTGGTCCGATGGAGTGTAATCAGTTAACCAAGTTTCAGTAATCAAGATTGTATTATAATTGAAACTAGTGGCCAGATATCGTAAGTGCCGAATTTTGTTTATGATGGATCGACTGTTAAAAAGAACCGACGAGATACTGTTATTGGCATTTAGTTTTGAAGAATTCGGTTGGCCAAGAAGTTGTGTGGCGCAGAATAGCCTAAATGCGTGGTCTGACTGGAAGGTCCATAAGCGGGTGGCAAATCATGGCCGAGAGTTGAAAGGTTTGGCCTGTGAGCTGTTTTGTACAATGGTGCTCTATGGGAAAAAGAAGGGCTGGTGACGCTATGGTGTCGGGTGGTGCTAAGATCTCATGTATATGTACCCTTCAAAAAGTGAGAGATATCTGGAGTCTCCGGGTTAATGACATTTCCGCTTGTCCAAGTAGGGTTAAAGATGCGAGTCTGCATGACAGTGTAGTCCGGTAAAGGCCCCGGTTTGGGATACAGATTTTCACACGAAGCTAGAGGTAATGGATAGGCAGCCAGCAACTTTGACGTGCGGAATTGCCAAATGTGGGGCGCAGACGGAGGTAGAATGTGCCTAAGGAAACAGTGGCCAATATTTGGCGCTCTAGTATCATAGAGATTTAGAGGATTTGTACATGGGAGAGGAGGTCTGAGGAATGGTGGGCACTTGCCATACGTTGTCTGGGGTTGGTTTGGCTTCAGTGGAGTCGATGGGGTCTCTAACTTGAGGGGCGCGTGTAGGCTTATAGTGATGCGGACTTGTTAGTCAGACAGGGCTGAGGCGAGGTGACTGTGTTGTGACTGTAGGGCTGGATGCCCGCCTGAACCCTACAGCTGGCACCTGAATAGGGAGGATTGTGAAGTGGGGTGACGACCTGGTAGCCGACTTGGGGGAAGGGCGGTATCTATTGGTAGAGGCTAGGGGGGTTAGTTGGTTGCATGCCTGCTGAGCAGTGCTTACCGGGCCTGGTCACAACAGTTCCAAGTATATGCAGAGGCTGTATTTTTGCAGTCTCATCATGAGGCCTCCAGGTGGACTTGCTAGGCTGTGGGAATGATGTCACCCGTGGATCAGTTGTCTTTTGGCTAAACCGGGATGGAGAACTGCTGAGTAGGTTTGTGGGAGACTCTAAAAATGTGGGATTGCGGGTTAGGTGAGGTTTGTTTTTGCTATTCATTCTGGCGGACATGGTGTTTGGGGAGGCAAGGTGCTAATGTTTTCCTGGTGATTGGGTTGGTGACACATAAGGCGATATATCTAGGTCTACGGCCTCTGTTGGCGTCATGTGTACCGATGGTAATGTCAATGCATTTTTCACCATAGACTTGCTGCCCTTGGTTTTTGCTACAGTTAAACTTTGCCTGATGGTTTTTAGGAACACTTTGTGGTGGCCTTTTCAGCTTGTCGGAAGAAGACGGCGCCACACTCTGGAATAACTTGCGCGAAACTTGCATGTGATCCTGGGGACCAGACCGGTGAAGGTCCACTGATGCCGAAGGGGCCACAGGGGTAGTAAATGTTCTGGCTGAAGTCCTGTTCGTAGGAGTATGTGGTGATGCATCTACGGGTCCCGTTCGATCAGGGCCAGTGGAGGGCGATGGTTTGCCTTTCTGCATGTGGAACATCCCTCTTTGTAGAGGAGATTCATCGGTGTGTATTTTGATGTTTTTAAATGACGTAGCTGCAGCAATCCTTTGGCAGTAACTGATGAACTCGTCGACTTTTAATTGGTTGGAGAACTGAAACAGCAGAGGTCAGGGTTATTACTGTGACAGCTTCCGCAGCCTAGTGCAATGGCACGTGATGATCCATGTTGCATGCGTTCAATATTGTGGCTTTAACAGGCTGTGTCAGTAAATCGCCCGGGGAGGTTTAACACTATAGCATTGTTAGCATTCTTTATCCTCTTAAGAGTTTCCGAGGAGATTGCATCTATATAACGCACGACTTTGGATAAGATTTTGGGGCCAGCTTGATATATCGGTTCAGCAATGATTGTCAGTGGGGAAATCTTTGATAAACACACTCAATCGATCTCCATTTAATACATAAGTCGTTTATCTTTCGCTCCAAATCACTAACTTTTTTCTTGGTCTCACTGTATAGATCAACCTGAGATACAGAACACGTATAGACTGCTGCCGTCATGTCGGCATTTGTGTTTTTGTTTCCACTCTGGAGGCCAGAGTAGTTCGTTATGGACCTGGCGGACAATGACTTTCGAATGCAAGCTTAGACTTTCTTTTGAGTCTAAAACAGGGGCAGCCATGTTTGTAAATGGAGTGAAGGTTAGATCTGGCCCGTGTAGAGGTTTTATAGGGCCGCTACACTTTAGAAAGAAAAGTATCTAAGCAGTTCACCAAGTCACTCCGTCAATAAATTTAGTTGCTCAGATCGATCAAGGTTGATGAATTTGATGTGCATCTGTGCATAAGGAGAGTGACAGAGGGCTGAGGAGCTCGGATTTGAAAGTTAGCCAAAATATCAGTGATACCTTCAGCGGAAGCCTCGTGGGATTTCGGGTGTCAGAAAAGAATTATTGGATTTTTTTGAGTACCTAAACAAAGATTCACCATAAAAACCATAAACCAATCACTGAATAAACTATAAGTTCGGAGAGGTAACAACTCACAGCGAGGTGAGTGTAGATACCAAAATGACGTGATCTAGCCGAGAGTCAGTATATGATTTATGGACAGGGTCGCTAAGGATGAGTTTATATAGGCTTGAACCGAAAGTTCTTGGAAACGGCTCAAGTTGATATTTCGTGGTAACCAACACCGATTCACAGGAGGGTGTCGCAGCTAACAGCTAACGCTTCAATGTGGATAAAAATTCCTGCTAGAAATGGAACAAAACTGGGCCCAAGTGATGAAAAAACCAGAAAAAACTGGAGAACCTGATGCTCACTACTCTTTGAATTCCCCTTGGTGAACTGTCTTTTCTCCTCTTCGCATTTTGGCACATATCCTCCCACTTTCCAACCGACTCCAAACACCATCAGCCGATCCGATCATTTAACCTTGACCCTCCAATTTACCGGGCATTGTTACAGTTTTCGTCCACTTCAAAACTCCCTTCAATACTCTGTGTACACATATTGTACCCTTTTGTAAATTCCAATGTTGACATCGCTTGAATCATCTGACCATGCTGTCTAGCATGCTTCGGGCGCACTAAAAGTATACCATTATTATTATTATCATTATTATCACTATTATTATTATTATTATATACTACTCCTGTTCTTCCAACTTCTCGGAGCAAACAGACACTCAGATTGCAAGGTTTCGCAGGTTAATAGAAATAGTTTACAAAACGTTCCGTTTGCGTGAAAGTAAGCTCAGTGTCGATGCAGCACACGTTAGACCATCGCTAGAGTATAATTCAGTAGTTGACTCTAACGTGCGCCAGACTGACAGGATTGCCATTGAAAATTTTCAGCACACCTTTGCTAAACAAATAGTTGGCTATTCTTCTAGCCCCAGCTATGAACAGCGCTGTGACCAGCTACAACTCGGACCGCTTTGGCTCCGACGAATAAAGAACAACCGGTCCCTTTTCCATTCACTGCCAAGATACAGATCCTGCGAAACCTACCCTATGGTACGAGACCCATTATGCTTCTGGTTATCACGCCGTCCTCGGGAATCAGCCTGCGGTCCAACTTCTTCACTGTTAACTGTTCACAAAAGTGGCATAGACTTCCAACATATGTCCGTTCCATGGGTCACTTACCGAGGCTCGAAGAGGAACAAAATAACTTGCTCGATGTGCTGACACTCGTATCCAACAATGATCAGTACACTTCGGAGGAGCGAGCGTATGAAGCTGGTTTGGGTTACTGACACGCATGTCTGAGTCACTGGTCAGGAGACCTACGTACCACACAAGTTGCCGTATATAGCACTCAAATCTCAATAATCTGTCTTGCACAACCTTCTGTTTTGCAAAAATCAAATCATCCACCGAGATAAACTCGACTCAAAATAGCAACTACAGCCCTAGTTCTACAGTTTCTTTCTTGCTAGTCTAATTTACTAGGTTCTCCATTGGAGGAAGCTAAGTAACAATTCTTATACTTGGAGTGGCTCATCGTGGTAATTCAACCTCCAGTCATGACGCCACGGACGCTGACCCCACTAACTATCCACATACTATCCTTCAGCTAACTTGATTCCACCTCTCCACGCAGTCTTGCGTTTTTTATTCCGCAGAGTGGTTACTCCAAATCTAGTATCAACCTCGTCTCTGAATCTCGTAGCCCCTACCTCTCCAAAGTTCCATGGTTTGATTTACCCGTCGCACGTGTCATAGCCTCAGCATAATCGTAACTGGCTTACTCATCGACTGTCATTAAGTTCATTTATCACATCATTTCCTGTAGTAATTGTATTTCTCGTTAGAGTTTCCTGGTTAAATCCCCACCCGACTACTGACACTTGCACGTTTCACTCCTTCAGAGTACCATCAATTTCTCTGACCTTTGTGCCGTGGCACTAGCAGGGTCAGTTACTCTATGCCCCTTTATTTCATTCCACTAACCTAGCCCCTATTCCACATTACCTCCCACCTTATGGCTTTTAACTCTTCCTCCGCAAACATGAACAGGAAATCCGGCCCCAGTTCTCCTACGGGAACTAGTTCATTAATTGAATCCAGCCTACAGTTAAGTTGTTACTCATTCTGTTTCCAATATACTTTCCCACCGCTAATGTTATTCCACATTTTCGCGCAGAATTTCGTTTTTTATTCTGTAAAGTGATTACTCGAGGTCCAGTTTCAACCTCATCTCTGAATCTCGTGGCCCTCATCTATCCAAAGTTTAACTGTTCAATTTTTCCATCTTATATGCCATAGCCCCAGCAGTATCGTAATTAGCCTACTTATCGACTATCATTTAGGTTCATTTATTCCATCATTCTCTGTAGTATTCTTCCCCTGGATAAAATTTAAATAAAATCGCAACTATACCCCTGGGTCTAGAGCTTCCTTCTTGCCAGCCACACGTACCAGGTTCTCTGCTGGGGGAAACTCAGCCCCATTTCTTGTCTCCTATCTACTACATGCCAAATTCACTTCACTCGGTCCAAACTAATCTCATTCTCCTCTTAGCTCGCTCGGGCATTTCAACCAAAATCCCATTCCGGCGACCACCATTGTTACCAAATCATATTTATCCTTTTTCGTTGTCTTCGCCATTTGTTACACGCCTGTTCCCTCCCATCCACTCGTAGCCCGCATTCGTTAGAAGTTCCGGTTTCTAGACACTAGAGATTTCCTTTTACCAATGACCGTTGATACCCAGCTGGGAGCATCCCAGACCGCGTTTTTGATACTTTTGCTTTTCCAGACAATCAGTTACGTGTACCTTCCTTTTGATGGCTCGGCAAAATATCTGGCCCACATTTCCGGTTGACAATCCGATACCAGCTCGTCATTCAGTCCCTACCCCATTGGTCCTGCTCTACAGGATCCCTCGCAACCTGTTCACAAGCTCCTGGACTATTCGACCTATACAGGCATGTGACAATGCCAGTATCACTGTGCAAAACCCGCCGGTGCGGGGCGCGGTCAGATCCACCGTCTTGGCGGGTGCACGTCGGGCGTGCAGGACGTCTGCAACGATGTGCGGGCGCAACTAGGTTGGTAGATCGCGCCTCCTGTCACCAAAGATGGTTTTCAGGATGGGTGTCCAGCGCACGGTTAGCCCCACCCAACAGCACCGGTTGAAAAAAAAACCCTGCAAGTATGCCTCTATCTCCTCCAGTTATCACCGATTTTCCGTCGTACTCGCCTCCTTCTTCGCCATTTTAACTCACCGCTTCTTACATCAGGCAAAATTTGCTTTCCTTAGCGCATAATTATCGCGTATCTGAAATGCCGCTACCATACTTGGCATACCGTTCATGATTCTTTCTTCCCGGGGATTTATGCCAAACCACTCACCTGTCCCATACGCAAACTCAACCAATTCCCAAAATAAAACTCGTCCCCTTTTATCACATTTACCGATGTATTTGACAAAGTTCACACCTAATGTTGCCATACACTACCGATTCACAATGTCCAAACAATACTCAACAAGATCAGGGGATACGGTATTGAAAACCCCCTACTCAATTGGTTTAAATCCTATCTACAAGACCGTCACCAAGTTACCTGCATCAACGGTCAGATATCAGACCCCCACCCAGTAAACAGCGGGGTTATCCAAGGTAGTGTTCTAGGACCACTGCTGTTCTTACTATATATAAACGATATTTGCAATGTCATCACCTATGGCGAAATTTTCTTGTTCGCCGATGATATGAAGATAGTCTATGAATTCGAACGAGGAGACCTACCTGCAGCACTGAATAACATCATGGTCGACGTACAGTCCTTATCCTCCTGGTGTGATCGCTGGAAAATGGAATTTTCAGTTAACAAAAGCAGTTATCTCTCGCTAAACTGCAACATCCCTTATGATACGCTTAAGATTGGCGGTGTCTCACTCCCATATTCCCCAAAAATTAGAGACCTTGGACTGCAATATTCTTACACTTTCAATTTCTCTGAACACACTTCCTACATAACTGCACGGGCAAATAAGTCCCTTGGCTTGTTGCAGAGAAATTTTCTTCTCACGAACAGTAAGTTAGAGATATACAAAACTCATATTCGCCCAACCCTAGAGTACTGTACACTTGTGTTCTCAAATATGCATAAACGTGACATTATCGACATTGAGAATGTACAGCGTCGATTTACCAAAAAACTGTTTGGGCCTTCTACGACCCTGACCTACAGACAGCGGTGTACACTCCTGCGGCTTGATCCCCTATGGCTTAGGAGAATAAAACTCAACCTCGTATTTTTGTTTGCTTTGCTCCACAAACAAGCTGTATCCTCCAGCCAAGTTCAGTTCAGTATAAACTCGACACATCAGCTGCGTAATAGGGAACACCGTATAACGATCCCTACTTCTCGGAAATCCTTAAGGCAAAACTTCTTCCTGCTGAAATATGCAACTCTGTGGAATAAACTCCCAGCTGATGTACGTTCCGTAGATTCCCTAAATATGTTTAAGTCTAGACTACACGTAGCTCTGGACATCCAAAAACTGATAGCTCTTACGAATCCTTATATGTCCTTTGACAGAGCTTATGAGGAAAGCGTTGGATACTAACCCGAACCCTTGATAATCTAGGATGTGCCACACCATACGACGTAATTGCCATCACCTAAGCGTAAACCTACCAGTTTACAATGCCTAAACATAATAACTCTCACGACTGAGGCCAGTGCTTCAGAAGTCGTATTTGAATTTATGAAATACCACTGGAAGCAAGAAAGATAGTCTTTGAACATTTCCTGTGCTGATTATTATTAGGTTTTTGCCTCTGTCTCTAACCCAAGACGCAGCACCTGTCACACTCCTCAACCTCCACCCAGTAGTCACCATAAGACATTCACAGCTCAAATTCTGTCCCTATCACAGAACTCTAGCATCCTCCACGTAGGCCTATACAACACTTGATACTTAGCCATCAAAACTACTAACCATCTGTGGATCGTACCGACGAATCACGTTGTCAGTGCTGCAAGTTGTACCCCATCTTTGTGCAGACTGGCGTTTTGTTGAACATAAACCCCATCGAATAATCACAGGCTGTGGTTGACCCTACCTCCCCCTGCATTTTTTGTCCCATGTAAACGGCCTGGGTGTTCTGACTTCACGGATAAGGCGAGTGTTAGCGCGGCACTTCTGCAAACTTTCCCGGCCGTGATGGTCTCCCTGCACAGAGCTGACCACCAATAAGACATAAACACCAAAAAGTAAGAGATTGGCACAAAAAAGTGAGAAAAAAATATACCCCTGTTTTGTCTTCCAGGCACACCAGCCCTGTCACATGTGACCCATGTCTCTGGGTTGTAGTGTCGCTACGGATTGACTGGTGTGGTTGACCTATTCCCAACGCGGCTTGTTACATGCGGTCCATGTTTCGGCCGGGGCGTGGGAGCTGTGGTCGCCCACCAAAAGCAGCTCCGCCTTCTCTGACAGCCAGATACCTGACTGTGATAAAACCATTAAAAAAAAGAATAATAAGAACGTCTAAAAAGTGTGGATCATTCTTGGAGAGCCACGTGCTGGATGCCAGTAGTTGTGTATCGTGCTACCTCCCTACCTGAAGCTGGCCCTTGTGCCGCCTATCATGAGCACCAAATGTAGACTGTTAGAGTTTGCTTCCCTGACGAAAATTCGGACCCACCTCTCACGGTTCCCCAAACCAGTCCTCACATCGGTGTAGTCCTGCTTTGCAGCACGAAAACAGCGAAAAAGATACCACAGTAACCATGCAATCATATCCGCATCAGATTTCCTTGCTCACATTGGAGCTAAATCTCAGTACAATTGCACTATCGAGGAAGAGCATAGATGAACTCGCGTCAATGTCCCAAGACAAGTGACCAATTACCTCTATTGTATCACTACTGTCACCCCAATAGTTCCTTCTACTTTGACTCCTCAGTATAGAATAACCACTATACTGAAAGAGACAGTAACAGCATAGAGCCACGCAAACAGTACGTTAGTCCTACTCGCTCAGTCTGTCACTTCAAACCTATCCTGTCGCCTCGTTGCCTAACCACGTTCTGCGTAAGCAAACGGTATCGAGGGTTATCATTACTAACCACTCTTAACCGTGAAGCCCTAGGTATTTTATTAGTATCCCAGCGATGCCATGCTCACGGGCAAATCACAAATCCTTTTAAAACGCATACAGTTACCAAGCCGGTGTACGCAACTTCGTCGGCCTGCAGCAGTATAGCTCAAATCCACTGCGAGTCTATTTTACCCATGCCCTACTCACATAGACCTAACCAATCCATTGTTTATTGTCTTCATATATTATCATAACCCACAGCTGGAACCACGTCCAGACTGAAATCTCCCTTTATTTCAGGTTCGTTGTCTCTCACCATCTCAGCCGCCAAATTGGCTAACCAAGGATGCCGCTCTGACTCGCACGGATAGAGACTCAAGTGGAACCTACCATAGCAACTGAGACTGAAATCAAACCACACAACAGGAGATACCCCTAATTGCTTATCAGATCGTTCAGCGTTTTCTAACGCAACGAACACGAATTCCAGTTCACGCGCATGCCGATAATATACAGCCACACTCGGCTGATCGACCGATACATACCGTGCCCTGCCAGAAGAAACTTACGAATTCAAAGCCGTACATTGCCAGAAATGACGCTAAATAACACTGAAGGCAAATGCATCAACACATACATATATTTGTCAGTGAAACAGCATAATAACGCTGAAGTCCATGCGAAGATTTTCCCACTTTATTATCCGTTACCACAGGTTATCCTTCCTCCGAACCGTAGCCGGCTGGAAATTGACTCTCCACTTCTCGAGATCCTTCCAGTTGCGCCTTCTTATTTCTAAATAGTACATGTTATTGGCCATGAATCTAAACTTACCTTTTTATGGACTGCTGTTTCTCCCACACCCACCAGTTCACTTTCACGAAATTGGCCTCATGTCCCCTTGATTCTAAGCTCATTCCGTTTCTCAAACTCCGGTAAATCCGTCATTCAGGGTCTTCATGGATCGCTATCCTCTTCGCATGCGTCGATTTTCCCCCCTCTTCTTCTTGTTAAAAATTTACTCCATCTGCAGAACCTTAGTTGGCCTCCGGTTTCCTTGGCCTGCATCATTCTTGTTCATAATGCCTCCTTAGCACTGCGTAACGATTTCTTCGACATCTCCACCGCGCACCACTGCCTAGTGTAACAGGCAGGGGCAATGCTCTTTAGATGAGGGTAGCACGTGTGATCTGCAAAAGCACAAAAGGGAAAAACTCCATGAGCCGAGGCTCAGTAAGTGTATCAACGGCACCAACACTTACATTAAACGAACAACAAGATGGCGGCCTCCACTCTGGCCGTTACACTGCTCCCCCCACAAAAGAACACTGCCCCCAGTGTTCCGTACTCCAACACACTACAGGAGCATTAACTCTCCGGGAACCACACCTTGGGTAGGCCTTACCACAAGACCTCTCCTGGGCCACACCAAATCTACGCCTCAGATCACTTCACAATTATCTCCTCGGCCCACATCAGGTCTATCTCCAAGGCCTCTCACTCCCCTCAATGCGGTCCCGCCGTGGGTGCCAAAAATGTAACAGGCAGGGGCAATGCTCTTTAGATGAGGGTAGCACGTGTGATCTGCAAAAGCACAAAAGGGAAAAACTCCATGAGCCGAGGCTCAGTAAGTGTATCAACGGCACCAACACTTACATTAAACGAACAACAAGATGGCGGCCTCCACTCTGGCCGTTACACTAGCCCGGATTCGAAACTGGTTCAAAACTGCCGCGCAAACCATTATCAGAATGATCCATTCAAACTGTTGCTGTCTATGTTTTTCCATTTCTGATACTCTCGACTTTCATACTTAGAATTTTGTGAATATTTCACCATATTGAGTAACATGTTACACCATGATCATGCGTTAGCGCGTGCCTCTCGACCACGGCCGAGAAATATACCAATATTATTATTATATTCCACCGAGAAAGACTTTCATGCAGAGCATTCCAACAGTCGACGATGTTCAGACATTTAGCTCTCTCACTACCACTTCTAACGTTCACCCACATTCGGCTGTAGCATGGCAGTATCCTCACCTCGCAAAGATTCATGCCCTCTGCGTATATTCACATCCGAGAGATACCACTATCGCAGCATTTTGATTTGTGGCCTTCACGTGATCCACTTTTTATGAAGAATGTCAATGGGTACCATTTTTCCTGTCAATCACATCACCGCCCAGCCTCACAACTGCATTCGTCGGTTGTTTGGAGTTTTTTCATATCCGGTATTCTATCTTGGTAAATCCTTTTGGACAATTTTGATTCTTGCTACTCTCTAGCCATAATATCTGATCCTTAGATAACGGTAATTATAACGAAAATAACGACTTGTTACTTAAATACTCATGTCTTTTGCAAACCGTGTCTCTGCAACCGTCGTGGCAATGCATCACACATTAATCTGTCCCCCAGTTCCCATTTTCATGTAAGCCAACCATTTTCCACTTTTAAGGATGTAAACAATCTGCTCAGAGATTACCTGTTTACATCCGGCCACTTCTTCCACCCCCACCTAGGCAGTCTCTCTCTACGGATGAGTCCTTCACTGAATATTTAACTGACTCAGCCGATGTTTGGTCGCTAAACATTATAAAGATAATCTTTTAAGGATTTATACTGTTCTCTGTCGGCAGTTTTACTCCTTAAATCGTCTGATTTTCAATCCTAAGCTGTTCCATACACCGCGGAGCGAAATGGCTGGTTTACTACTCCCTCGAAAACTTATTTTTCCTCAAGGTGAATAAAATTTCCTTCATTTCTGTTTGAGCCTCTCGTTGCGCAGTCCCCCTTTTGATAATACATGAGTAAAAGCCTACTACTTCCGACAAGCTCCACCTAGACTCGGCCGGCTTGGCCACCCGACCTTCAGTTCAAATCTGCCGGGCGCCACCATAAGGAGTAACTCGAAAACTTTCTCCTATACTATATCTGGTGCACAAACTTGAATCACCCTCTAAAAATTCGGATGCCGCTTTCGATTGTACCGTTTGATCTTGCGTTGCAGCATACCTCGGGGTTATCCGAAACAAACCACTATTAATAATAATAATATTATTATTACCAATAATATCATTATATCGAAGTGGATGAAGTTACCACAGAATTAAAACCTCTTAAGCCGTAAAAATCACCCGGACCGGATGTAATCTACCCACTGGTACTACGGCAGCTGGCCGGAATCCTCACGAGCCTAATCACTAGGTTGCTGAACACGTAGCCAGCAACCAAAATACTCCCCGACTTCGGGAAACAGTGATTTTCAATGACGGAGACAAAGCGGCGACTGTCAATTATAGACCGTCAAGCCTCGTCCTTGTAGCCTGCAAGACGATGGAGCGACGAATGTCCTGATAACCACAATCTGTTCAGTCCTACTTATTACGGATTTACAGATCTTGCTCATGCATTTCTATCCCTCTGTTGGCCCGAGAAAGCTGGGCTGAGGCAAAGGCTGTCTAATCGATGTCATTTCCTCTGAATTTATTGGGGCATTGGACAGGGTACCCCGTGGCCGACTCTTTCAGAAGCTGAGGCCATCGGGGGACTGAGGACTTCCTAGGAGAGCAGAAGCTTGCTGTTTAAGTTCCTGGAACCCTGTCCGCCTTGCAACCAGCTTCCACTGACGTTTTTCAAGGCTCGGTGCTCGGTCCGCTGCTGTTCCCAGCCTACATCAATGGTCTTCGAACCTGCATTAACTAGCCCTGCTTCCTCTACTTTGACTATCCGAAGGTGTGGCAAGTCCTTCCTTCTGGAGCAGACAAAAATCCAATACAGGACGATCTAGACAGGCTGACGCGCTGGTCCAATACATGGACCCTGCCGCTAAACTTGAAAAATTCACCACACGTGAGCGTAGTTCGAATGCAGTCAACTTCAGTCTACCCATTATCTGACACTCTTCTGTGGACGACAGCCTGCGGGAGCGATCTCGAGGTGGAGCTGCTGAACATCTAAAAACGAGGGCTCAAGCAGATAGATCATGTGCCTCGGCATAGAGCATCCGTGGGGTAATTCGCCGTTCCTTCGGGAAACTCCCCAGCGATGCTTTTTGGCTGTTACGTGCCACATACTTTAGACCTCGGCTGCAGAATGGCTCTGCGGCATCCTACCCGTGCATTACCTCCAAGTCAGCCTGTCTTGAAAGAATTTGGACGGCAGCTGCTAGTCTCGTTGAGCGTCTGCGCGGGACTGGCTAGGAAGGTGGCCTTTAAGTTACAGGGCTGTTTCCAGGAACCTACCTGGGGATAAGGGGCGACCTCGTATGCATCCGCCACATTATCTGAGGCCATCTGGGGCGAGAACTAAGAGTGATCTTTCAATCGCGTGGACGTTGTCGTACAATAAGATACCCACTGACACTCTTGAGGCTGAAAACGGCTGATTAGCTGCAGATGCACCGCCTTTACCGAAGAGTCACCAATATTTATAACTTGCTCCCAGCGGAAGTAGTGGAACAGGTGCACAATTCAACCTTCAAGTCAGAACCAGACGGCTTTTTGACTGATAAGTGGTGTTATTCTTTTCCTTGAGACCACAAACAAGGGCTACTGTGACGAGGCTTGCTCAGGAGGTAACCCCCGTTTCTAATCTAGACGACTGAAGACACAGATAACCTGAGGATAATGGGGACGAGGAGTGGCCCATTCACACATTCACAGTTAACTCATCATCTCTTCGATCGTACAGCAGCCTTCTTCGTTCGACGAACATTGGATCACCATTGGCCTCCAAATTTACTGCCATTCCGCCAAGGCTGTTGTGTCATTAGCCTTTGAAAAACCACGAGGTCAACGGGAGTGACTGAAGCCGCATGAAATGTTAGTGACTCATGGCTCGTTAAGAATTCAATCCCAGAGTAGACGGAATATCAACCGACATTTTATCATTTGACCTTGACCTTCAGAATTGCGGGGCTTTATTCTCGTTTTGATCCACTTGGACCATCTCTCTCAAATCTCTGCGTACATAAGTTCTGCTATCTTGAAAACTTCTGTCCTGTCACCTCCTGAGTCATCTGATCATGCAGGTAGCATGATTTGGGCTCACCCGAAAGATGCCATTGTTATTACGGATAGATCAGGAAGTGGACTGCAAAGTGCTTCTAATGCTTCGATTGTACCCCTAGGTTTTTTTCGCCCAACAGCTTGAGGTGGCGGCCGCTTATTTCCTGAAAGTGTATATCAGCAGTTTTCATGGCTTTCCGGGGAGAAACCATCTTCAACCCCTCCGGAATGACGGGCTCACGGCCTTCCATACCCACAAAGAATGTATGAGGAAATCCGTATTGGAATGACACCGCTTTGTACAGGAAATGGTCATTTTGACTGGTAGTCTCCAATGCTTGGATGGACTTGGTGTCTACGGCTTTACCCTTTCCAGCCATCTCTATCGTGTTGCTCTTGGATCCCCACCATACCTCCAATAAGTGACCAGTTTTGGCGCATGCGTGGCATACGGCTTGACCGAATCGACATAATGAGCTCAAGCTGAAATCCCCGCGTGACATGCATCTGTTCGTTGGTGTGGGGCACGGAAGTATCGGGGAGGAGCGGCTGGTGGACGAGTGCACTGCACTTATGGCGCAGGTGCGCTGGCTTGGATGTCTTCTGTTGAAACAAAGTTGTGGTCACCTGCCTGGTGGCGGACCGTACTTCATTAAATTCGATCGTACTACCTGTCCTACCGGCACTCCCCCAACCCTTGCTGGTCATTCCGACACTGACCAAACGTCCCTATATTGGCCCTCGACTCACCAGCCATTGCACCCAACGCTGCTGCTAATCACTCTTCCAGAGTGTCTTACCCAACCTGCATCCTGCGGCAGTTCTCCTCCTGATGTCTTCATAGACTTGACACCCTCCAATCAGGCGTCCCATATAGGCGACCACACCGTACCCCACAAACCACTGCTACCCTTACGTGGAACTCTAGCACCTTGTAATCTCAAAGATACAGGCAGAGTTTCCATCCTGCTGTTGAATTCCCCTTCGCTGTTGAACAAAATTAACCACTTGGGGAAACATGTACTTGATTCTAGCTTTGACGATGTTCTGGTTACAGAAACATGGTTAGCCGATCACATCCCAACTGACGTTGTCTCCTTGGTAGGCCGTACCTCCTTTCGAGTAAGCAGAATTGACCGCCGAGGCGGTGGTTGTCTTGCATACATTAAACGTAAATTTACTACCACTCCCCTCCATCACCCAGCGCTTGACTGCATTCCCGACTCTCTTTGGCTCTCCGTCCTAATTCCTGGAAATGTGTTGCACATTGAGTGAGTCTACCGAGCACCTATCTCTAGCTGCTCTGATTTCCCGCATATCATTAGGGCTTTTGAGTACATTTCTACTCTATCCTTAGGTCCGAATATCATAGCAGGAGACTTTAACACTCCGGGTATTTGTTAGAATGCAATGGCTGCCCCCTCCCATTTATCCGATTTCCTTCTGGGCACCTACGCTGCAGGACGGACACAGCATGTCCCCACTCCAACCAGGCATAACAATATCCTTGATTTAGTGTTCACTCACGGCCTCCGTGACGTGAACGTCTCCGTCACATAAAACCTCCCCGGTTGTGACCACAAAATGGTCATATGTCGCTTCGTTGTCACACGAGAATCATGCCTACCTGAAATTGCCGAAATCAAAAACCAAAACACCTACAGACTTACTAACTGGACCCAGTTGGCTACCTCCCTCCGGAGCACAGACTGGTCTGACTTCTTCCTCACATCTGATCCGCAAAAAGCAGCCGATGTGTTCTATGTCAAGTTGCTTTCCTCCATAAATTGCCTTACCTCAACCGTTAGACATATTAGAGCCAAGACTATCAAAATTGACAGACTTCGACAAAAGATTTGTAAGCTCCATAACTCATTCCTCAGGAATCGAGACTTTTCTCTGACAGTCAGAATAAGCCGACTCCGCCGTGATCTCTGTGCGGCAACCGAGAATGAACTCAAAAAGCAAGAAAGGACTGCCCTACAACAGCCTCACAGTGTGAAGCTTCTCTCAAGACTGCTAAAATCTCGCAACTCGGGCATCAATGAAAACAATATCCCATTCCTCATACAAAATGGCACCCACCTTGTCTCGCCAGAAGATATGGCCGAGGCTTTCAACTGCTATTTCGCCTCAGCTTTTATTGCAGACACTAACCCTCCACCATTCTGCTATCCAGTGCTCACACAGGATGCGATACCATCCATAACGTCTACCCCGGCCAACATCAGGAAATTCCTGGCCAACACAAAACCCTCCCATCAACCAGGGCCTGATGGTTTTCTACCTGTCCTACTTCGATTTGGAGGACCAGACCTAGTGCTCCCATTGCTGAACCTCTTCACATGATATTTGTCGTCTGGAATCTACCCAGCTCAATGGAAAGCGTCCTTTAAAATTCCAAAACACAAAAATGGGCCTTTGCATGATCCAGGGAACTATCGCCCCATAAACCACACTTCGATTGTTTCCAGGCTCATGGATAGAATAGTAAAGGGCCAGCTCGCACATTTCCTTACTTCTCGAAATCTTATCAACCCAGCTCAGCATGGGTTCCTAAAGTCCCGTTCGTGACTCACGTGTCAGATGGACTTCCTCAATTTAATCACTTCTAAGGCAGACAGCAACAAGTCAATCATCGTCATCTTTTCTGACATGACTAAAGCTTTCGACCGCGTACCTTACGCTCGCTAACTGCCAAAAATTAAATCTTACGGAGTCACGGACCCCCATCTGTCTTGGCTATCATCTTACCTCTCTGAAAGTTCTCAAACCGTCATCGTCAATGGAACATCCTCTCTGCCCAAACGAATTACTAGTGGGGTCGTACAGGGTAGCGTTCTAGGTCCTCTCCTATTTCTTATGTACATAAATGACGTCTTCCAAGTAGTGCGCCATGGCACGACATTTCTCTTTGCTGACGACGTAAAACTAGTCTGTACTTTTGAGACGAAAGCCATGCACTCAGCTATCAGCTATATTCTGTCAGACTTGAAGTCCCTTGACGAATGGTGTACTCGATGTCTGATGAAGTTTTCGGCAGCCAAGAGCTCCCTTCTGTCTTACATATGCCACGTTCCACCTGGCTTCCTCAAAATAATTGGCCTGCCGATACCCACTACTCATGTGGTAAGAGATCTGGGCTGCATTATTCTTGTTCCTTCAACTTTCATAAACAAGCTTTGACCCAAATTGGCAAGGCAAGAAGGATGACTGCACTTATCCTCAGGACATACGGTACTCAGGAGAGTAAGCTCCTGATATTCAAGACACGCGCCAGGTCGATGCTGGAATACTGCCCCCCCAGTCTTTACCCTGATACGAAAGGCCGACCGGGTCAACATAGAGAAAGTTCAACGCTCCTTTGACAAAAAATTACTTGCCGCCTCTCCCAACCCTAACTACAGAGCCAAATGCGAACTATCCCGACTTGAGCGACTGTGGTTACTTTGTATCAAGCTCAATCTTTCATTTCTCTTCAACCTCCTGCATTCAAAAGTCCACTCACCTGATAACCCACTCGGTTTCTTCAATGAGACTCTCTACTCCCTCCGTCATAGGCAATTCACCATTACAACTCCCCAATCTAGACTCTCAATCAGGTCTAGATATTTCTCGGTTATCTACTCCAGCCTCTGGAATGAGCTTCCTGACTCACTGCAGTCGTGTCGCACGCTAGTACAACTTAAAGGGGCACTATGCAAAATCCTAGGCGCATCTTCCGTAATTAGCATGACCCGTGATAACATTACCATAGACCAAGCGTATGAAGATTGCCTTGATTATTAGACCGCCATGTGCCACAGTCTTTTGCGTCCGACGGCTCTCCCATGACCCGTCTGATGATGGCACCCACGTATACAGATATATATATATATATATATACATATATATATATATATATTGTATATATACATATATATGTATACACTGGGTGTTCTCCACTCAATTCTCTCCTCCCTCCTCACTAGACCGTGCCATTTTACAACATAATTTGCACACATATTATAAGAAACCGTCTTGTCCTTTGGTGATAGGTGCTCGCCTCCACTCAATTATTATTAGATCCCAATGTGCCAGTCTTTTGCGTCCGACCGCTCTCCCATGACCTGTCTGATAATCGCACCCAAGTATACAGCTATATATATCTCATATATATTATATATATATACCTCGGGTACGCTCCACTCACTCTTCTCCTCCCTCCCATTGTACAACATAATTTGCATACATATATTTGAAAAAACCTTTTTGTTCTTTAGCGATAGTTGCTCCCCTTCACTTAATTTTCCTGTCTCAGGCTAGAACACAACCGCCCCATCCTGGTTTTTTGCGCCTCACCCGTGTTTAGATAGAATGTTCATTTTCTGGTGTCCATTAAAACGACATTCATAACCCACAGCTGGAACACTCCCCAGACTGCCGCACTCCTGATCTCTTTCAGATCTCATTGGTTACTTGGGTAGCCATCGGCCAACTCGACGTTTATCCCGGATTAACGTAAAGACTAGACGGTTCGATCAATGGTCTGAACTCATACTCTTGCCTACTGACGTTTTTTGGAGCACCCTACACGGAGTAGCAAACCCTCATGAAAGTCTCACCGGATCGCAGAGGTGATTCCTGACACCGACCATCAACCCACGCCCGCTCAGCGTCTATTCCCAATAATCCATTCCAACATTTCAATTCATTTCGCGTAGCAGTAGGAAGCCCAGCCCTCGCCGCTGTCCACTTCCTAAAACCAGCCCTTTCTTACCTGCTACCCTCACCAGTCTACCTGCCATCACCTGTGACCAAGGTCTTTATGAAACAGAAAACAAGCCATCTGCAGCCAACCAGAATTTGGATAATAATTTTTTATCACAAACAAAACAAATTCTTTTTTCCTTTTTCTTTACACTCTTCCAACTTTGGCCTAGCCGCACCAGTGGCGTTTGTCTCAACTAATCCGTTTCTTTGACGGCTTTTCTTTGAAAGTCCTTTACGTGTCCATACACCATTCATGCTCTTCAAAAGTTCACCAAAATCCTTGTGAAGCCTTTCGCCTTCATGTGAATTTCCATATGACACTGTAATCACCTGCACAAAAGATCCGCTTTATTATCACCTTTGACTCACTTGCACTTATTTCACATGCTTTCTCCACAATTAGCTACCCAATGCTTAATCAGTGTTCTATATTTTGCTGATATCTCTGACTGCACGTTGAAAGCCCCATGCGCACTTTACTTTTAGTCTTGTTCTTTGACATCTCTTCCGCCCGGTTACTCGTTAGTGACCGTCCAATTGTCGCTTATACCAGCAATTCCATATTTTTCCAGCTATCAACACCACCCTCACCGAGTTCGAAACCGATTCGCAATTCCCGCTTCAACCATTACCAATTTAGTTCACTCAAACGCTACATGACTTAACTGGTGTATTTCGGCTGCTGTGTGATTCATAAATTTAGAAATTGTGAATACCTCACATTGACATGTACTGCTGTATTCTCTGATTTTGCCTTGCGCCTATACAATTCAATTCAATTCAAATTGCTCACACCTCCTGCCATCTTCTGAAAAATTCAAGCTCTTTTTTCTGGCAAGCTCCGCTGCAGGGTGATGTTGTTGAATCCGACCGATGGTCGATCTCGAAGCATTCCCCCTAAATGGTCCCTGTAGTTGCTGCCGGCAGCCTGTTGATTAAGTTGTAAAGTGAATTCACGACAGGAACGCCTTATCCCCGTATCGGCAAATTGAATTTTTGCCCGTTTGGGGGCCTGGAGGTTGACTGGTGAAACAATTCAGCGGGAGCTCTTCCAGTTTCCCAAACGATAGTTGTGCAGGACCGTCGGAGTGAGCCAAGTTCTGCAACAGCGAATACAGATCGCGGCCAACCGCAGTGGGGAATAAAGCCGACTGGACTTGCTTAGCTCTTTTATGAACACTGTGTCAGAGCTCAGATGGTTCTACCCATTCTTGGATTGGGGATGGAGTACCGTGCAATTTCAAGAGCCCAGTTGTCAATGATTCCATGTGGCGATGCCTAGTACAAGGATCATTTCTAACCAGTCGATCGTACGTAAAGGTGCAACTGGAACCCGGACTGCGCTCACCGGGAGAACTACAAGACCAGACAAAACCAGCGAGAATGTACTGTGTCACTTTTAGTTGGAGCTAACTCGTTTATATACAAAATAGATGTGGACAGGTTTTCAGATGGCGTACTGACCAATCACAAGGCAACTTAACCGTATCTACACGATCTCAGGCTGGGTCAGGTCAGGTAGCACATGACTGATAGTTGCCTGGGATAGTCGAGCTTCCAGAATTCTCTCGGTAGTATGCACACAAGTCGGCACCCACTACTGCCACTTTGCTAATAGCTTCCAGGTTTGTCACACAAATGGATTCTTTTCTTCATTCTGGGAGACAAATGGAGCCATAAGTGCTCTTCTCACCATCCAGACGAGACAAAACCATGACATTACAGTCCCATTGCATTTAGTGCCCCAGGTCGTTTGCACAGGCAAGGGGTAGCTGAAAAGCCTCGAGTAAACTACGGCTTCTCTCTACTGCCCAGGATTCTACATCCGTGAACGCCTCGTCCCACTTAGTAACCAGCATTCTTTCGTAATTACTTACACCTTGTGCGCTAACTGTTTCTTCAGTCAGTCTATGCTACATTACCACTACTCTACTGCTGAAGTTCGCTTGCACTTCCAGCCTAGCCAGTGGCTTCCACAGTTTTATTTCCTCTCGTTCTGTGGTCAGTGGCCTGTTTTAAATAAATCCCCCGCACTTGCGCTCCAAAAACCTTTCAGGATTTTAAAACCCTCAGTGACGTGTCATCTGAGCCTTCTTCTCCCAAGTGAGATGAGTCCAATATCCTGCAGTCGGTGTTCATATGATTTCCTTCGTTGCTTATTAATCATCCGGGTGGCTAGTCACTGGATCCGTTCGAGGCAGGCCGCATACTGTTTCAAATAAGGTGCCCAAGCCTGTATACAAGGTTCCAAAGGTGGACCCACTACTGCCTTGCACATATGTGTGCACACTTCCATCGATCCGCAATAAAGTTCTGAGCGCAGCCGAAAGAGCTCCCCTCCTGACTTGTGGGCAGCCAGTTTTCACTGTGCAGCACAAGTGAAGCCCGCAGTCATTCGGACACCTTAGTCCTTTGTTGATCGGGTCGCCCCAACTGTGAATGGTCACTTTGCATCCATGACCGTCACCCCTCCCCCTGAAGCTCTGGTTAGCAGATGACTCTTGTTTTCGTTCGAGGGCATATTCCATCTGTTTGCCTAGCTAACTCCCTGTGCTAGGTCCCTTGCTAGTTGATCACAATCACCTGATCCCACAAGCTTCACATCGGTTGCAAAAATTTGACACGGTGGTGATAATTCTTTCGCCAAGTTATTTATGCTGAGGAGGAAAGGCAGTGGGCCTAAAACTGACTCCAGAGGCACTCCGCTGGTTGCCTCTGCCACTTTAGTCCCGCAGGTTCCTATTCTAACGTGAGACTCCGTGTTTGTCAGGAAGGCTGATACCTACTTGTGTATTTTTCCTTCAATCCCAAACGCCTCCAGTTTCCCCACCAATAGTCAATGGATGACTGAGTCAAAAGCCTAGCTGGAATCTAGGTAACAAATTTCGACTGTCCTGCCTTCGGCAAGCGGGTTCATAGCTTTTGTCCAGGAATACCACAAGGTCCGAAAGACAACATTTGCCCTTCAGAAGCCCGTGTTGCGCTTTACAGAGCAACTTGTGGCCCAGCAGGCGTTTACACATGTAGTCCCCCAACAGCCTTCCTAGACATTTGCAGAGAATACTTGTGAGGGTTAAAGGACGGTGATTTTCCTTATCTGACTGTGACCCTCCCTTGTGGATGTCCACAACTGTAGCTAACTTCCAGTCCAACGATATTGCTTCTTGGCTGTTTGTGAAACAGAACAGAAGGCAGATATCCACCGGTCATGGCGGCCGATGGCTGAGTGATTGCTGGGAGTATACCATCACGCCCCGCTGACTTGCGTTGAGTCCTTCCAATAATTTCTCCGTCCCCTGTCTCCCAGTTTTGAGGTTGGAAAGGATAATGTCAACCACATGCTTTTTGGTCAATATTTCTCGTTCTTACCACGACCACGTGCGCCTTCAAAGTACAGACCTAAATCATCGGCTTTGTTCTAATCATCGTTACTTATTTCACCCCCATTCCTCAATGCCAGAGGTCACACACCACTCCTGAGGGAAGCCTTCGACTGAACATATCTGTGGTAACTTTTTGGGTTTCTCTCATCTTCTCTGACTAACGTCATTTCAAACGTCCTCTGCTCCTCATTGGATTTTCACGGCTGATTTTCTACCCTCTTTGTACCGTAACCAGGCTCTTTCACTACCAGTGACCTTGAAGGTCAGCCAGCTTTTGTCCCTCTTTTTGTCTGCTCGTCGAACCACCGGCGTCCACCAGGCTGGCTTGCCTTTACTTTTCACTCCTGGAGTGGGGCAAAACCACCCTATAGCCTTATGAGTTTTCCCTTGATCCTCTGCCTCATTTTCTCTACTCCATCTTCTTCATTCTTTAGCCCTCAGACTAGTTCTTCAGCCCTATCTCTGAGTTTCTCTAAGTTTATCCTCCCAAAATTTCTAACCAATTTTCGCACGGCTCTCGCATGTGCGAAACAAAGGGGAAGGTTGGTAGTGAGGTGGTCAGCTTTGCACAAAGGTGTTGGTAAATCTAACGCGTCCGTGTCTTTTTCACGCCTTATGGTCACTAGGTCAGGGATCGAGGGCGGCTGTCCAGATTTACACTTTTTGTTTCCTCTAAAGCGCTAAATCAGGGCTCTGCTCTGCTTCCACTAGACGAAGCTTTCCTCCGTTCTCCCCGGGGTGAAGCCACCTTTAGTTCAAACCACGCCTGGCAGGTTAAAGTTGCCTACTATTAGAAGTCCGCTCGCTGACGCCGGGAGTTGACGTAGTGCATATATCAATCTCTTTTTCCCATCTAATTTTGAATCCGTACTCCTATGCACGCGCGCAACAGCTGTCTCCTTGGTACTCAATCTTTCAATGATAGCACACATCTGAGTGCTAATTGTGCAATAACTCACTTCTGATTCCATGGGCAGGAACGTTACTCCACCACCGGCTGTGCAACTTCCCCCGTCTTGACAATAAACGAGATAGTGGTCTCACATCCCCCGCAGCCCCTGAGACTGCGACTATTTCAGCATTTCCATGAGCCACTCTAGCGGTCAGTTTCGCCCATTTATTTCTAATGCTTCGTATAATGGTGTATAGCACCATCGCGGCTCTTCCGGTCCGGCTTCGCTTAATGGGACTGGTACTGGAAATGAAGCCGAATCACGCTGGCCCGCGCCTGGAGGCGGTCCATTCACCACAAGATGTGGCTCCACAGTGTCGGTTCAGTAACAGAGCGTGAGGTCTGTGCAGTGTTTCGGCAGGGGCCACGCGTTATACGGCCAGGTACAGCTTTTAAGCCAAGTATACGGATAAGCCCCAACCAATCAGAATCGCCGCAGACAAGTCCAAAAGAAAGCTGGCTCAGATTAACCACCTTCGCCCGTTCAAGGGAACGGGTTTCCAAATGATGAGGTCCTAGATCAGAAGCGAACCAGGCGATATATCTGGCAACATAGGCAGAAGAGGGCGACAGGCTACTAGAGCAATGTATTCTGAAGGCAGATATCCTATACCTGCCTAGGGCCCGGAAGATCCCGAGCGACAAGGCACATCTGCCAACATCAATTAGACGCCCTCTCGACAAGCTTTCTCAGCTGTTCGCCAAGCACCAAGTCACCTCCCTCCTGACAGATGCAGAAGCTTTCAGACACATCGGGAAGCTTTGTAAATCCAAGATTGAGGAAAACTTCAAGAAATTACGGAAAGGAATCTTTGACCGGGTGCGTACGAACTGTTCTTTTCTCTATAAACGCCTGCTCCGCAATCTCGAGTCAGAGGGTCCTCAGGTCTCGAGCTTTCCTCTTCTGATGGATCTCCTGCCACTTACCCTTCCGAGGCAGCAGAAGTTCTCATACCTCGTTTCATGTCGGCTTTAAGTACACAGGTGGTGCTCGCTTGTGGACACCCATCTCTTTAACCAAAACAGCTAGTCCCCCCACTGGGGCACTTCACGGTGTCTCACGCGGAATTGGGGGAAGGGCTTAGCACAATTAACCAGTTCAGCTGGGTGGGGCCGGACGAAGTTCATCCTATATTCTTGAAGAACCAGCCTCCATTCTCGCGGCATCATGCCCTGCGTTCTTTCAAGAGCACAAACAACGAAAGGTTTCCAAAATCATGGAAACACGTTGCAATTGTCCAAATTTATGACAAAGGTGATCCACACCTTCCCGGAAGTTAAAGAGCCAGTAAGCCTTACCAGTGTCCTTAGCAAAGTCTTCGAGTGCATCGTAAAACGCGAAAACTTGACACATTTGCGAGAAGATAGTTTACTGTCTCCAGCACAACATGGCTTTCTTCCTGGCAGGTCATGCATCACCGATATGCTGACCGTTATGGATGGCCCGACACAAGCCCGCGAGGATTGAAAGATAACCCAAGCCGCATTCTTCGATTTCGCCAGAGCCCTCGATAGTGTCCCGCATATTCCGATTCTGTAAAAACTCAGGGTGAGCGGCATCTCCGGCTGCCTGCTGTCTCTGACTAAAAGCTTTTTAAAGAACCAAACCTTCTAGGTTCATGTGTATACGTCTTGGTCTCAACATGCACCCACCGACGTGGGAGTCCCCGAGGGCTTTGTTCTCGGTCCTCTCCTATTACTCATTTGCATCATCGACCTGCATGACGTGGTTCCGTTTAGCAAGGGGGTGTACGTCACAAGCTGGGACACGGATGGAAACCATGTGAAGTCAGAAATTGACTCGGTCAAAAGCTGGCCAGCCGCACGGAGGCTCCCAATAAGCAATATTAATAACAATGGTTTATTTCGGAGTCGCCCGAGGGATGCCAGGCGCATGATTAACTGTTTACACGTGATGGAATGTAGAAATTTACATGACAGAAGTTGGATAAAAGAGGCTCAGAAGGAGGAGTAACGTGGGATGAAAGTATGGTAAATGTATGCACACCAACAAAATGTACTGAGTTTAAATGGACCCGTAGACGGATCCAGATGGACGCCCGGTGGGTTTGAAAATCAACGTCAGGTGGGGGATCCGGCTGGTCAGTATGGGGACATCTGAAAGCTGACTGACATACATGAGAAAGGCTAGAAGTCGCAGTTGGAAACTGTATTAGCGGGAGACGATGGAGAAGAAGTGAGATTCACTGCAAAGGATTAGGTAGCAACGAAGCATTGGTGCCCTGCAATAGATGGTCGGCAAACAGGGCACAAAACTCATTGTAAAACAGGGAGCGAGCAAAGTTAGACGTGAAGGGTGAATCAGGCAAAAATTGGCTCATAGGAATTGGACGCAGTAGATGTGAGTTATAGATGTAGAAGGAATGGATGCATATCATGTCGGTCAGCGGGATGATAGCAAGAGCGATGGCCTGTGAGAAGCCGCAGGATACAGAGCGAACGCATATATATTTACATATGTGAGCGTGTTTATATACATGCATATATATATATACATATATACATATAAGAGAAGCTGGATCAATAACAATGGAGTCCTAGAAAGAAATTATCATTTATTAGGAGGGGCATGTTAGGTTAGGTCGATTGTTTGTGGAATTAACTTTGGAATATCGTGGTAAATTATCTTCATGACAGGTGAACTTGGCGGATCAACAGAGACAGTGGAGAATGCGGAAGCACAAAAATGACGACGACTGAGGAACAGTTCAGAAAAAGTGGAGATGAAGGAAAGTATCGAAGAGAACATGTAAGAATGGATCTAATAATCTGATTGATGTAGGTGAGACATGCGGCGTCGGTAAATAATGGGAGAAGCAATAATAAATGGGCTTACATTATTCAGCAGGGAAATGGTGGAGATGCAAGTGGCGGAGCAGCGCAGAGCGATTGTGCACACAAAGTGGAGAAAGGTACCTGGGAGGTGAAACCGTCCGTAGTGCAAGATGCAGCTGCTGCGACGGCAAACGGGGCGGGAGAGAAATGAGCGAAAGGGGTACCAGAGGGTAATATCAGATCAAACGGACTGAAACTGTGAATGAGAACCATGACGAAACCGTGAGTTTACATTAGGTAGCAAATGAAAAAGCAGAACAGTCTAAAAGGCAAGCGTAAGATGCCTGTGGCAAACATTGGACGAAACGGGAGATGGGACCACTGGCCGAAAAAGACAGGTGAGACACAACCAGTAAGATCATCTCATTGCAGGTGGGACACGAAAAAGGCCGATAAGAAGGAAGCACCGGGACAGGTAAATCGGTGGACGAACATAACGTTTGAACAATGGATGCGCGTCGGAGTCGTGGACATGGAAATTGGGAGCTGCGTGCAGGCAGACAATTTTACAGGTAGATGCAACTGGACGATACTAATCGGAGCACTGCCAAGTGGAAGGATCCACAGAGGAATCGCGGAGCCAGGCAAGGAAAATAGAGTGATAGCGACTAGATGATAAATATGGCTGAGAGAGATGCAGAGTTTGGAACGGCAGTTCTAATATAAGAATTGGTCATATGTGCGGGTGGGGCTGGTGTGTGATGGTATAAGGCATAAGAAGGGAGAACGAGGGAGGGTTTGACAGAAGGGTAGGCAGTGAGGTGTAAGAATGCGGTCACTGAGCTTTATAGGCCTAGGGTGATACCAAATGAATGGAAACTACAAGCCGGCAAAGCCAATATGGGTGAGGAAATAAAATATTGTCGGTCGTCGGTAGAGTAAATTGGGTAGGACTACATTGACGTGCAGTGGGAGGTAACACAGTGAGAGTCGACAGGAGCAAGGACAGAATGAGTAGGTGTGCATACCATAGAAAAACGAAAAAATGGATGTGATAAGAGTGATTACAAGAGTGATAGTTGGGCGTACAGTGGCGGACGCGGATGGCTGGAGCATGCGATCTGCAGGTGACAGCTTTAGAGGGTGCGATCCGCAACCGGTGCCGGTGGGTGGGACTGGCCTCGGGCTGGATACTCAACCTAAAAATCACTTCGAAGTGAGCACAGGAGGTGCGATCCACCTCCACCATCCTAATTGCGCTCGCATATAGCTGCAGATGGCCTGCAAGTCCGATGTGCGCCGGCCAAGGCGGTGGATCTGACCGCACCCCGCACCGTTGGGAACGGCACCAATGTGCACTGATGGTTATGCATGTGGGGCGTAGTTCAACTATGAAATTGTGAGATGTAAGTTCGGCGGTCGGATGGCCAGGTTGCGAGGGATTCCAGAGGAAGGAGCCAGTGGTTAATAATCGACCAATTAGCGGCTTTATCCAGGCGCGTATACCAAAGTTGAGCGTAAAGTGCACGTGAGGAGATAACTGGACACGGAGAGCAGATAAAAAAGAGCAGTCAGGGTGTGCCCTTGCCGTGGATCAACGGTTAATGGAGGCATATAAAAACCAGCGAAGGACGAGGTACAAGAGTGACGGAGACTGCGGGAGAAGGTGAAAGCAAAGTGGATGAAAATAGTGACATTTCAACTGGTTTGATTCATTAAGGAAATGGCCATAGCTAGTCTAGCGTTGAGAACTCAGTCAGATAGATAAAACTGTCTGTCGTTGATTGTGTCCTTAATTGAAGGGAGCAGGGTCGGCGAAGGGGTTGGCCCTAGAAGTCGAGGCCCCTCTCGTAAGCTATATCTTCTGCCATACTCATATTAGATAACTGGAGTGCACGGGTAAGGCTGAGAAATGGGATGAGTGCCGAAAGAAATTGGGACTTGGTTTGTGAAGCTCGGAGGGTGATGGGCCACTTGTTCTAGACTGTGGAGTGGACAAGAAGGAAAAAACGTGACCCTATGGCCAATTTAGCTATACTAGAAGGGACAGCAAAAGGCCTGTGCCGAAGTGAGTAAGGGGTTTCACGGGAGAAGCTTACTGGGTTAAAGGAAAAAGACCAGTTATGGCTCAATTTATACAAGAAGACCAAGTTTAGTCTTAAACGACGGAGCCAGATTGGGTCAAGATTCAGATTTTGGCATCTTTCTCTATAGCTTAAAGACGTGGACCAATCAGGTAGCTGTTTGGTAAAACGCCTTTGTATGCTTTCAATCGCAACTCTGTCGAGTGTTGTCATGTTAGAAAATATTATTGGGCAGTATTCAAGCAAAGGCCTGATGTGGGATTTGTAGAAGCTGATGATCCCTTCCCGGAGACGAATGGAGCGGAGGAGAAGAGCCGCACTTCTTCTAGCCTTGGCCGCTTGGATGGCGGCGTGCTCAGAAAAGTTGAGGGAGCAGGAGTAGTTGAGGCCCTAATCGCGGATGGTAGGTCGACTGGCTATTGGGGACCCACCAAGAGTTAAGGATCCAGGGGGCAATTGGAACTTGTAGGTTAGGACCTCGCACTTATCAGTGGAAAAGCTCATCCTCCAGGTGTGGCACCAGCGGTCAAGTGCAGCGAGGTCGGCAGAAATGTTGCGAGGAGTAGGGTTAGCATCATCAGAATTGAAAGGGTAAACTATTTTCATATCGTCAGCAAATAAGAATGGCGTGCCGTGGAAGTACTACATCCAATGCGTCATTAATTTACACCAGAAGTAGGAGAGGACTTAGTACGCTTCCCTGTATAACATCAATTGTAACAGGTTTCGATTTAGAAGTATGTCCGTCGGCGAGGACCACTTGCGAACGATGTGCTTTAGTTCACTTAAACACCGTCCAAGCTTATGGTTCTAATACTGCAATTGCGTGAACCATGAACTTCATAATTGTGATTACCCAACGGTACTGTGAATTGCTGTTTTCCCTGATCATGCCTTGTGTATGTGTCTTGATCACGATCAAGAAATATACCATTATTATTATTAACATTATTATTATTAAATTCGGCTTTATACAACTGTTGGAATGCTTGTTCAATGTTCGATGTTTCCACGGAAGTGCGGTTGATTTGGATTTGTTTGCCGCATCTTCCATCTGTGCTACCATATAAAGTCCAGCCGAATATGGTGCTTACTGCATAGGGTGCTTCGCGGCTTCTTATTCTCTGATCCAGGACATAGTGCGCCTCCGGTAGGTTACAACCGACCAGCAGATCAATTTCATTATTCTGCCACTCTTCGATCGTAACCCCTTCGCGATGCGGCCACTGAGTCAGAATCGATTGCATTGAGTGTGGTGCTCTCATCGAAAGATTTTTCATGATGAATGCTTCTAGGGTTTCTCCTCTATTGTTTTTGATCAGGGAAAAGAGTTGTGGGTGCAGCTTCGTCGACTGAATGACCTGGATGCCACTCACTGTGCTCACTGTTAATAAAGATTGATGCCCTCTGATCCCATATCTCCCTGCAAACTCCCTCCTCACCAGAGGGGCACCCGAGCCACTATCTACGGAGACCGAAGCTCTTGTAACCCCAGCTGGGGTTTCAGCGCCGACTGCTATTACTTCCAGGCAAATGGGCTTGTTAGTGGATAGAGAGACACTGAGCAGAAAACACTAGGCTTCGGGATTTCTTCGGCATTCAATTTTTTATGCTCTTGCAGTAGGTAAAGTGGGTTCTCGTGACGTCCATCCTGGCTACAACCTGTTTTCTTTCGGCACAGCGCTGCTTGATATGAATCGCTGAGATAGACAAAGCACGCGCCCAGTCTCTCAGCCATTTCCCATCGTTCGGCGACGTCTACTTTGCGGAGGCGAGGGCATTCTACTGGGCGATGTGGCACCCCACAAAGCTCACACACAGGCAACTTTTCACCTTTGCGGCATAGTGCAATGTGTTGATCTATGTCTGGCCCCCACTTGGATCGCTGGTCCCGCTTTTTGTTATCGCAGTCCTAGGTAGCTTGCTCGTCTTGCTCATAGGTTGGCCGAAACGACTGTTTGCTACTACATTCCTTTTTTCTGAGAGCAAAACAACCCGCTCAAAGTCCATATCTTTCATCCGGTCACCCCATTCACCATCACTTTGGCAACCACGGTCCAGATATATAGTCCATTTGGTTGACCATACGCTCCGCCCATATCCGGCTGCCGAACTTTGCAAACCTATTCATCGGTTTTTCTGTGTACTTCCTTTCCCATGCTACATTCCGATAGATCGTCTCAGACACTTCCGATACTTGATACATTTTATTCACCACGTGAATTCTTTGCCGAGAATCATCAGTATGCAAATACTTACCTGTCATTTACCTGGTCACCTCTCTTGCAAGCCACGTTTCTGTCACTATCGTAGCTGAGCACCACACATCGATTTTCTTTCTTCTTCTGGCAGTTACCAGTTTCATACTGATGCATTACATTTCTTTCTTCTGAGAGCAAAACAATCCGCTCAAAGTCTATATGTTTTATCCGGTCACTTCTTTCACCATCAATTTGACACCCACAGCCCAGTGTGTTTTTCGTTTTGTTTTACAACTGGCCCAACCGATATACGGTCACTGAGCCTCGAAACTGTAATCTTCGACCGGTTTTCTTGTTCTTTGTGTTATGCCACCATTTTCATCGTCTAGTTTTACATCGTAACTCCTCTTATACATTGCAAAGCTCTACTGCTTGAATACGTCTCCCTCAGGAATGTTCCTTTTTCACGAGATCCATGTATCCGTCGATCTAGTTCGGTTCTCCGACAAGACGATCTTCCTTCCGTAGGATTTGTGTAATTCTGTACCATTCCCCACCCTCCCCACACTTTGACGGAACAACCACACCTACCTTCAGCCGGATCGACCACCTGACCTTGAGTTTAAATTCGCCGGGAGGTAAGGCAACAACTGACTTGAATGCCTTCTCTCCTATTTAGTCGAGTTCACATAATCGTACAATTCTTCTGTAACTTTCATTCAGCTTTTAACTGTAATGTTTGATCTTGCATTGCAGCATGCTTCGGGTTTACCCGAAATAAACTAATATTATTATGACTATTCAGACATGAATGTCTTTAAATTGCCTCAGGACTTCAAACGTATTCCCAGGCCCCCCTGCTCTTGGGTTCGATGGGTAAGCAGCGCACTATGGTTTCCAACATGTGGAGTACATCAGGGCAGGTCGATATTCTAGATGATTCAGAGCGATGTTGCAGTCTTGCATTTTCATCAGCGGACTGATTAGAGAGCCTGACCCGCCCGTGGAACGTTTTGTCCCTGATAGTACGCCACCAGTCGAGTTCCGAGCGATCCTAAATGGTTGCCAAGACAGATCTTTCAAGATTTCACTTGCTCGGGTGTAACCCTTTTTGGGATCCAGCGTCCAGCACCCTCCGATCTCTTCCCTGATTCTTCCAAGACAGTAATCCAGTGGACACAAGAATCTCTGCTCTGGGTCAGATAATCTCCATTCTACAAAGTTTTCGTACTGTTTGATGAATTTGCAGTGCTGTTCTGCGCTTCCATCACATGAAGACGATTCCGCTGTCACAGACGGGTCTCATTTTTTTCTTGGAAAAGCTAGGTTGGATGATCGCACGTTCCGTGGTTTCCAAGACCGCCTCTCGCTCCCTTCTTGGAAGATGTTCTTTTCTGGTTGGCTCGGCCTCTTCACCAGCCAGTCTTGGCCGGCATTCCAGTTTTTATATTCTCGATCTATAAATATCACCATGTTTAAGTTCTGTACCATGGGCTGAATTACTTGAAGTTGCCCTGACAGGACTTGTAAACCTAAAAATAACTAAGGAAACAGTATCACCCAAAATTACCCCAGGGACATGCATGGGTACTTCCCGCCTGACTTGGATTTGCTTTTGTTCTCTGCCTGGCACTTGACTGATTTCCTTGTGAAGATTCCAAACCGAGTACTGTGACGGTTATCGTGACAGTGAGTAAAGCACGGCCCAGTTAAATAATCCCAAAGTCAGGACAAGATTGGCTCCCTGATTCTACGGTACAGAATAAGGAAATTACATGCATACAAATATTTTACAAACTCCAACCGTACGGCCACAACGCTTAACAACGAGGACCATAGTTCGGCTAAGGTCGCTGTTGGATACGATCGTCACGGCAGTCCGAGTTCAAATCAAAGTATGCCACGGCACGTGAGCGAAATAAATGAATGTTCACGTGTAGTGGTTGATGCGTGCTGTGCTTTTTCGAGAGTCAACAAGGTGAAGAGAGTAGTTTCAACAATACAAGTATGTGACAACGATTGGAGAGGACTTCCACACATGTACGTTACACCGTCCACCAAATCCTTCCCCTGAAACGGTCAACATCCAGAGAGTGGATAGGGGTACTGATCCGCCCTAACCTGCCTAGACCCTAGAGTCAGTGCGTGTGTCGGCCGCCATGGGCTTCATCTATTGTTGGCTAGTAGCAGAAAGGCTTGCAGTTTTTCTTGATGTTGGGCCCCACACATCCGTTTTAGAGTTCCATCTGAAGATGATACGTCATTGTCAATATACGAGGAACTGCTCTTCGGTTTGACCCGGATGTGTAGACAGTTTACGGAGTGTGAGGGGCAAAGGCCTCCCGACTAAGAGCGAAAAGCTTGGCAAAATACAGATTGCGAATCCGCGAGGAAGAATCAAGGTACCTACAAGGCACATAAAACATCAGGGGGTTCGACGTGTGATGTAATCACTGTCAAAGTATGTTTGGCTCAAGACACATATCCATACAGGTTGGATCATAATAAAGATTGGAGGTCCCGGAAATAAGGGTGTTTCTACAAACGGTCAACAACTGCTTGCACTAAGGTTTTAGCTACTTCACAAACAGTTTCGTGTTGTGTGCTGAAATGGAGTTTTGACAAACTAACTCCGCTGTAAACTGTGAACGCCGTGTCAAATTGGACGCAAATATACTTGAAAGACTGTCTGAGTGATTAGGGCCTACTGGAGAGTGCGTGACAGATAAAAAAAATTCAGCTTAAGTTTGCATTTGTAGACTTGTTTTGAGCTTGGTCTGTCTCGTCAACGTCGCCCTCGCAGCTATTCGCCTGAAGCAGGCATATTTACGTATATCTCATGATCCGTTTTCTTTGTCCGTACGTACGAGGCCATCGGTTTCTGTACGACAACTCTTGATCAATCTCATGAGCCTTTCGTCTTCATGCAAGCGGCTCTTGGTGAAGATGACGACATCGCCACGTCTAAACGATCTCTCTTTGGACATCCTCTCTTTCCGAGGTCGCGGGGTTGGTGAGTACTCTCTAGTCCAGAGTTTCCAGAAAGCCTATGCCAGGTGGTTCACTTGTTTCCATCTTGCGATACACGTTCCGCGTGGGCTTTTCGGCTAGGTTGCTTCTACATTTGACCGCAGTGACAAAATATAAATAAATAAATACTGAATACTCTTTATACTTCCTTTTTTTGTTTGCCATATAACAGGAAAGGGGACCAGAGCACGTGGAAGGCTGCCAAATGGGAAAGTGACCGGCAATGGCCTGAATCGAACCCGAGACGTTTTGTCCAAAGTCCACGACGATAACGGCTTGACCACCGCCGGTCATTAGTATCAAGAGTCAATTAGCCTTACTGACCGGGAACCATGGGCACCAGGGGTCTGCTGCCCAATATGCATTCCACTTTGGTCAGAAAGTTAATCAGCATTTCGTCATCTAGGGTATGCTGTGATATTAGGGCCGTGAGGATTTTTCCGGCCGATCGTATCGGCCTTTCCCAAATTCCACCGCAATGACTGGCACACTGCTGGTTCAAGTGCCGTTCCACTCTCTTTGCTGCTGTCTTGTTTTTGTATTTTGAGGTGTTTCAGGAGGTTCTACTATCTCTCTATCTCCTTATGTGCTTCAAAGAATTTTGAGCCGTTGTTTGAATATACGTTCTTGGGGACACCCTACCTGGCGGTGAACCTTTGGAAGGCCGTTAGGAATGAATCGGTGGTCACATCACGCACTACTTTGAGATGGACTGCTCCGGACTGCAAACGTTATCAGGCAGCCATACTTCTCTTGCGTGCACCTACGCTGTCGTACAAGTGAGGAATTGGAATGATTGACTCTCATTTTCACGAATGGTCAATACTACGGTTGCACTCTTACAGCTGGAAAGGGGGCCATCATCCGTTGGCCTGCTATCGCATTCCGGTGACGAAAAAAGATGTAGTTACCACTGAATGGCCTGACTGTCACTGGCTCCATGGTCACACAAGATCTTTGAAGTGTATTAAATAGGTGGTTCAAACCTGCGTGTCCTTCCTCTCAATGTACAGGATCCATCAAGCATCTAGTGATGTGCTGATTACCAGGAATTATTATGGGACGTTTTGTTTCGTGCTTTGGATCTGAACTCGTCAACCACCCTCCGACTCTCAGTAGCCCGATTGCCTTTATACGGTTTGTTCTTCGGACACTACCACGCAATGGCCCGCTTCTCCAGGTGTTGTCCTCCATCCTAGACATCCCACGGGTCTTGGACGTGAAGGCTTCTAGTTGTAGTGGGAGTAAGATATCGATTTCGGCTTGGTTCATACCGTCTGGTGGTATCGTTCCCACATCCAACCTGTTCACTGGTCGATAGGCCTTTCGAGATCATTGAAAGCCCTTTGTATCACGTCCACCAGACCACGGCTCTTATCATTTTTATCCAGTCAGGAAAACGACCCGTTTTTCTGCTAGGCCTGTTCTTCCCATGGAGTCTGTAGCCAGTATCAGTAGTTTCATTTCGACAAAGCCATCTTTACCCTCAGGATTTGGTGAAGTTGTCCACATTTCCTAAATGCAGTGAGTCCGGTCCCGTTGTCAACATCCGCAGCCATCCTAGTGTTTTAAGTCCCCTCAAGGGGAAGCCGGCTGGGTTCTGGTGGATTGCGATTGGTGCCACTAATCGGTTTTAGTCGACTCATGAATGGCAGTTAATCTTTTGGCCACACAGGTGTGAAAACAAGTGTCATTGTTGTTTATGTAGTGCAGTACTGTGGCTGAGTCCGTCCGGAGGCTAAATCCTACGTTTATCTGACCAAAGCACCTTCCACTCAACTTTACGCCCTTACTGGCCAGTGCTGCTGCAGCCATTTCTAGCCTTGGAATGGACACATTCCTCAGTTGAGTTATTCCAGCCTTCATGAACACTCCTGATTTTGCCGCCCATCACTTTTGTCTGCCCAGCAGCTAAAAGTCACTACCCCTGAGCCTAGTCCTGATGCATCTGTAAGCAGGAAGAGTTGAGCATCAAGGGCAAGCCCATTCCTGTCAAGCGTCTAGATAACTTGATTTCGCCAAGTTGATCTGCTTTGTGTAACAGGTCACGCCATGGCTTGTCGTCTCCGTCCTGGTGAGTTTCGTCTCAACTTGCCCTTTTCGGTGCGGCGATGGCAGCAAGCACTTTCCCGGTAGCAACCACGGTGAAACGAAACCTAAAGGATCATAGAGGCTCGAAGCTGATGATAGAATCCCTCTCCGTGCGGGCGGCAGTTTGGGTAGGTCAAGAGTGAATATGAATTCGTCACTTTTGAGAGTCCTTCGAACCCCAATGGTGGGCTCCATTTGTAAAGAGGATCCCAAAAGCTCTCTCCAGCACTCAACCTCCTCGCACTATGCAATAACAATGAGGACCTCAGTGCAGCCTAAAGCTCGTTTTGTGAGGATGAATCCCCCTTCTTTTGGAGTGGTGATCAGTCCAGTCGTACATAGAATAGCAGTATACGGGTTGCCAAAGGAACACAGAAAATCGTCCGCGTAGAAGTGGTCCATTGCTCTTCCTAACAGATTGCTGGTGCCGCCGAAAATCTCCAGTGTTTCCCGAAGGGTTAATTAAGTACAGGAGTGGGATGATACCGTTCAATAGGAATGAACCGTTAGCCTGTACTCGTCTTGCGTTCGATTTGCGCTGTTTTCAGGCCACCAGAGAGGACAAAGTGCCCCCCCCCCATCTTTAACGATAATCTTCAATTGTAGAAACATTTCACATATATCCGTACAGACGGCCAATTTTCCTGGCCGAAAACGGCATAAAACTTTGACTAGTGAAGCTGTCCAGTCTGGGCCCAGTAGTGTATGGTCGTTGAGTGACACACCCTTGCATTTCGCTGCACAGTCGAAAACTACCCTGGCCTTCCCCGGTTTCTTTGGGTTTACGGCCGGGTGATCGGGTAGGTACCGCCTTAAGTTTGTGCTGATTACCGCTGTATGCACTCTTCCTATATAACCCAAGTCTATGTTATGTTGCATGGCTCGCGTGTATTCTATCCTCAATTGTGGTTCTCGAATTAGCCTGGTTTTGAGGAAGTGCAATCTTTTCAGAGCCATTTCTCGGCTGTTTGGCATGGGTTCCACGGGACAGGAACCTCGAAACGATCCATTACATACTCGGCTTTCTTGGCTACCATTTTCAAAGCCGATCTATCTTTTCGTGATGGGGCATCTCTATCAATGGCCAGGTCGGGCTCTTGCCACCTGCGCTACACCGCGTTCGTTTGCGTGCTGTTATCGGTTTAGTTTTTACTGAGCTGTCTAGGGTAATATTAGTAATAATAGATCCCATGAGTATCCCCAAAACTCAAAATAATTCGGGGATTTTTTTGCGAACCATGAACCCATAAGCAACCAGCTAATCTACAAAACGTTTTCAGAATAGCTTCCCAACTGCCAGTGTAGGATAGTTGAGTGTTCCCCATTATCAACACGCCTAACTCCAGTCCTACAAAAATACTTTTCCAAAGAATGCCTAAAGCGACTTCCGTCCGCCCTCACCACCGAGTGACAAGCGGTCTTCGGTCCGCGAGCACTAAACGCCCCCGACTCCCCATAGCTTTGGTACTTTGCTCGGTACCACTAGCTGATGTCCACAGTGATGCAGGTATCAAATTTAGGGCACTAGAACGGAACCTAGAATCCTTGGAAGAAGAGTTACGTACCATGGATAATGCTCTGACCGCGTTGTCACCGCTGGCGTTTATCGTCGATCCTTCAAAATACCCGAACACCCAAAGTTTACTGACGGCCGGTCGCTTTCTGGACTCAGTTGCTCCTGAAGTCCACCAAGGAATTAAAAGATCCAAGGGTGCCGTGGCCTTTAATATTCTGGACCGTCTTCCGCTTTCCTCGATTAAACAATCGTTACTTCTAGCCTGCGGTATGTCACACTACGAGTGCAGCTGCGTACAGCTAGGAAAAAAGTCACAGCCGTGTTTATGTCCACCTCTGTTTCAGTTCCGTGAGGAAAACATTGCCACGGAATTCATCAGGAAGAGGGAGGCTATCGCCAAAGCCATCCCTTTCAAAAGCATAAAAATTGTCGCCGACAAGACCCCACTGCAGAGGGACATCCTGAAGTCGGTAATCGGCAACCCCCCATCGTCACAATCTCCTGATCCAGGGCCGCCCAACCCCCCTCAACAACCCACCACAGTTGGCACATTCACACACGCTCCATCGACCAATGCACCACAAGTGGATGTAGACCTCGATATATCCCGCTTGTCACCAACTCCTCGGCGCCCATCCAAACGGCTTCACATTACAACCCAACCTCCGCCATTTCCCATAGCAAGTACCGATAGCCGGGCGATGCAATCATATCTCAAAGACGGCTATCGCTCAGCTACTGGATTGTCTTCCAAGCAAGCCGGGAAGTTGATTGCTTCTAACTCACCACCCCGCACCAAAGAATCAGCAACAATATCGTCCCCAACGAAACCGAGCACAGCTTCTTCCCCCGTCCCTGTTGCTTCCCGTGGCCTAGATCATCTCAGCGTCGATATCACCACGTCCCTAGGTTTCCTCATAAACCAGCTTGGGACCTCTCGTGTAAGCGCAAAGCAAATTTTTACCCAACCACCACTTACATCCCTGGCATACCCACCGAAACTCCTCGGTCCCTCCATCAGTATTCCACTTGAGCACCTAAGCAAACATCTAAAGACCCAAGTAGCCAAACCCAACGTGGTGCTACGGCCTACTCGTATGTCACCTTCTTCCTGTCTACCGATGCTCCACCACATTGCAAATTTGCCCCTGTTCATACCACCGCCATCGTTGTCACCACCATTCAAACCCTCTCATTTTCCAGTACACCACGCACAGCGTTCGTTGTACTCGCTCAACGCTTCACCCGGTCTAATTCAGTTGCCGGGCCTTCTTTTAAGCCTTTCATCCCTCTGCGGCCCCTCCGTGTACCCCAGCAATTTACCTACCTTAATCCAGCCGCGGTAGTATACCATCAACCACCCGTTCGAATCTGGCTCCCACTTTACCCAAACAACCGGTGGTACTTCCCACGGCTACTCAGCACCGACGCAAAATACCAATTTTTTTCATTATGTACCCTGGGCGAAAGGTGGCCCCATACCACAGCTCTGTCCCAGAATATTCGTCCCCACCTGTTCCCCAATGGTGGTATAACCATCAGTCCACCAACTCGTATTTCATCCGCAAACCGAGGCCCCGCCTCTATAGTTGCAGACGAAATTTTTAACTTCCATCCACTCCACACTGGTTCTTCGCTTCAGACTCCCCCACTCACCCTCAACGAAGCTCCCCTTGCCTTCTTGGTTGATCCTGCTGCAGCCGGCCACTCCATGTGCTCCCAATCGAACTCAGGAATCACCAAATTCGGTCGTACTACCTTTCCTACCAGTTCTCCCCTATCTTTATTAGTCATTCTGATACTGATCATACCTCCCTATATTGGCCTTCGACTTACACACAGTAATCTACCCAGGACTGCCTCATCCATTTCATCAGTACCAGGAATAACAGTGCCACTCCCCCTATCTCCTTCAGTCTCAACGCTTGCACAACTACCGGTTGCAACAACACAAGGAAGCTCAACATGCAAGTCTGTTTTCGACATCAATATTCGCTCTCTACCAGCAAAAATTCACCTTCCGCGTGCCCAGGTCCTTGTCTTTAATTACGACTTCATCCTCATCACGAAGAGGTGGCTCAACGCAAACACTCCCAATTTAGACTTCACCATATCTGGTTGCAAGGCTTTCAGCAACTCTAGAATACATTGTCGAGGAGGAGGTTGCCTGATATACTGCAGAGAATCTTCTCCTGTTTCTATAATGCTACACCCAGTCCTAGACACGGTTGATGACTCAGCCTGGGTAACGGTTACACTGCAGTCACAAGAACTCCTGCTTGCATGCACGTATCGATCACGTGAATCAACCGAGGACAATACGGTACCTATTATTGACGCCTTCCACTTTGCCTCCACTTATCCCATCGATCGCAAGTTGATTGCAGGTGATTTCAACGCCTCTGCAGTTTGTTGACCATTGCATTCTGTCCCACGATGTTATCAGGATTTCGTTACCTGTACACACCTCGGTGGTTGGACTCAACACTTTCAGTCACCTACTAGAGGAAATAACACTCTGGATATTTTGTTTCCTCGAAGGCTTAATAAGGTAACCATCTCTGTAGGAGATAGCTTCCCCAGATGTGACTACAGGGCTGTCCCGTGCGCGTTCTCTGTACCAAAAATCGTTACTTTCTCCGTACCGTCTGCCAAACCACACCACTCAGCTCACTAGAGCAGCCTACCAAACATAATCAGATCTCAGAATTGGGATACATAGTTTCTTTCGCCCGATCCTCAGGTGGTAGCAGATCAGCTGTATTCTGTTCTCAATCAGTCTTTAAGCACCATCACCCCAACTATACCATCACTGACGAATTCTAGAACAGACGGACTCACACGGATGAAATCTAAACTTCCTAAACTTCAACGACTTGCACTCAAAACCCGGGAGCTATCAGTATATATCCAAATGGACCGGCTGTCAGCGGCAATCAAATCGCAAACCAAACTCATGCCTACTCAGCTAGAATCGAAAGTTTTGTGCCAACCCAAGAGGACAGAAATCCTGAGTAAGTTGATGAGAACAAGAAACCCCCAACCCTTTCATCACTGTCAACAACTCCCATCCGGATAAACCATAAGAAATAGCTGAAGCTTTCAACGCATTTTTCACTTCAGCTCTAAAGGCCAGTGTTCCCACTCCTGGAGTACACTCTGCATGCCTACCCGGTGAGACTCTGTCTGCAGTTTAATTCTGCACCAATGATACTTCTCCGCTTGTAGTCTCTATGAAACCATCTTACCGCCCAGGCCCGGAGGGCATTCCGCCGGCTGCCTTTATTCTGGGGGGTCCAGACGTTCCTATCGTTCTATCTAACTTATTTAACCTGTCTATAAAGTTTAGCTCATTTTCTACTCAAAGGAAAATCTCCACATGTATCCCCTTGCACAAAACAGGCCCCGTTCATGTTCTCGAGAGCTATCGTCCTATCAATCATGCACCGATTATCTCCAGAATCATGGAGAAGCTCATTAAGAGTAAGATAGGGGATCACCTTTTAACAAATAACTTGCTCACTGTGGGTCAACACGGTTTCCTGAAAACCCGTTCGTGCTCCACTTGTCAAGTTGACTTCTTGAACTCAGCTACGGAGGCTGCTGACAAAGGCCTTTCCTTGATTATTATCTTTCTTGGTACGAAGAAGGCTTTCGACCGAGTCTCACACACTCGGATTCTATCACAGGCCAAATCTTATGGCATCAAGGCCCCGTTACTCGGTTGGTTGGATTCTTACTTCTCTGACCGTCATCAGTTGGTTCAGTTTATTGGGTCCGCCTTGAAACACAAACCTGTCGCCAGTGGTGTCATACAAGACAGAGTTTTGGGCCCACCGCGTTTTCTCATTTACATAAATGATTTGTTCAGTGTCATTCGCCATGGCAGTCTCCACCTCTTCGCGGACGACATCAAAATCTTGTATTTTGGTCGCAAGCACGATTTGCGGACTCGATTCCCGTCCAGCGAATGGAGATGCAGAACGATAGCGATTGATGAGTTTTATTAATTATATTGGTTGTCCCGTATAAATGACAGGAGAAGGGAGACTGAAAGAGCTAATGACCAGAGCTGATGAGCTGGAGCGCGCCTTGCCGTTTGTTACGTAGCGTGCCGAAGGTTTTTGGATTTAGTCTTTTCCGGTACCAGGTGGACTTAAACAAATCAGATTTCAAGCAACCGTTCGATTGAAGGAACCGATGCCAGACCAAATTCCTGACCTATTTAAAAGCCTGGTCAACGTTTGCTAAGCCAGTTGCGTACCTCAATGGATGACTGGTGAGGATCACCCAAATGTCCTAAAGGGTTTCTAAGATAGGCTGATGTGTCCGACAGAAGGAGGTTAAAATACAGCACTGGTTAAATGGGGTCCGGATGAGTGAAAGTACTTTGAAGTACTTTTGTCCTGACCATAAGCCACTTTATGTGACTGAGAAGAAAGATTCGGAAAGGAAGATTGCCTAAAGCTAGAGGAGGGCCTGACTCCGGAGTTGACCGCTTTTGGGGAGCGGTTGTCAATCCCAAGTAAATCTAAGTGAAAATACCTATTCGTAAACAAGGAGAGCCTAAGCCCCTAGCTCGCAATTGCGTTTTAATGAGTTCGGTGTCTGCGAAGCCGCTACAGTATAGTTTTGATTCTAGTCAGCTTAGTACAGTTATCAGTGATATACGGCAAGATTTAGCAGCTCATATTTCTTGGTGCACCACTTCATCAATGAAATTTTCTGCGGAGAAAAGCAACATTCTTACGTTCAAATGCAATGTCCCCCCAGGTATGTTCAGTATTGACGTCATACAGTTTCCATCAGCCCGTTAGTACGAGACTTAGGTTTTCAATATTAAGCCACCTTCACTTTATCTGAACATACGACCACTCAAATTGCCAAGGCTAGAAGACTGATAGGCCTGCTTCATAGGACATTCCGCCTCCCAGAAAGCCAATTCAGCACATATAGGACCCACGTTAGGCCCATTCTGGAATACTGTTCCGTAACCTACTCTAACATGCGCCAGTGGGACAGAGTGGCTACTGAAAGGTTCAATGGCTAGTGACAAAAGAGTTAATTGGCTTTACCACTCAACTCAATTACAGCCAACGCTGTGAACATTTGAACCTAGATCCGCTATGGCTTAGGCTCATGAAGCTGAACCTCGTATTCTTTCATGGTGTTGTTGTAAAGCGAATCATCGAAACAGCACCGCAGTTCAGAAGCCGAATGGACTCACAATATTCCTTGAGACTGAGAGACAACACAGTCACTGTTACCATTTCTAGAACTGCTCTTAAATCCAACTTTTTCCTGGTTAAGTAAGCAGCTTTATGGAAAAAATTACCCCATGATATACGTTCTATAGGTCCATCTAAGACTTTTAAGGCTCACATAAGCAAATACCTCACAGTACAAACTATAATCAAACTTATAGATCATTACATAGGTGAAGAAAGGGCTTTTGAATTTGGATTGGGTTTCTAATGGTTTTGGAACTCCCTATTTTGTGGACTCCTTTGTGTTTTGGGCCTTGGCCGCGCTTGTTTCCTCCACTCACATTACTCACCCATTCGTTTTGCCTCTGTTCCACATCTGATCGTGGCATTCGTTTTTTTAATTCTCCCTCGGCAAAGTCCGACATGCACAGTCGTTGAACTTTCTATGGAATGCCGCATTACCTGGACTCAATCCCCAATTATGGCAGCGTTTTCCTTCTTTTTCTCCTCTCTCTCCACTCTTCAACTTTCAACTTCTTTTGTTCTACGATTTCTTACAGAACGGTTTTATCTTCAGTCCGGTAATTCTGTTCTACCTCCATCTGTTTTGCTAAACCCGGCAACAAATAAGTTTCCAGTTCCTCCGATCCTCTCATCTTTGTCCCATGGCCACGGCATGGCTATTATTAACCTGCTTCTTGGCATTCATCCACTCCCTCTTCTTCTCCCCCTCATCAGGCCCCGCCATATTACACTTTAATTTGTATACTGCTACCTAGCCCGCAATCAAAAATCCAGTTCAAAGCTCCGTCAAGCAAATACTTACACGCTAGGCGTCACCTGACTTTGACTCACTATTACACCTGGGGCTCAGGGTTTTGAGATAGCTCCCTACCATCAATCTGCTTCTCACACAATGTCTTATTTTTTAAGCAACACTCACCCGTGACTGACCAAGAAGTTGTTTCATCCGGACCTACAACCAATTTTCCCCCGAATCCATTCTTTTCCTTATTTACCAGTTTTGGTATACTGAATCTTGTGATCTTTGCAGTTCATCAGTTCTCGCCTTCAGTGTGCGATTTTCGGCCAAAAGTCTTTGGCTTATCTGTCTTAATCACCCGTTGCCACTGCACTAGCTAGCGGTCAACCTCTGCAAAGCCAGTGGTGATACCTCTCCACCAATTTCATCGTGCCCGTGAAGTCACCCTGCATATCAAAATCGGCAGTGCGTTCACCAGATGGTTCGCATATATACTGGAACCCGTCCGACCCTGTTATTGGCAAGGGCAAGCTGTTAAATGATAGCCCCAGGAATGCCGCCATTATCTGGGTGATTGCTCCATCCTGTCTTTTCTTTCACGGCTTGTGTCAGCAAAACCCCCAAAGGTTATGGCATCTGATCTGCGGCGGCCCCACAATAAGGGGAAACAGCCATCCCTATCAGTCTCGGACCCAACGGGCCACGAGTAAAGAAAGGCGGATCAAGGAGAAAAGGGAAGTTTATCCTACTGCTTAAGTTCACCCTCCCTCTCCTTTTTAAGAAAGACGAAAAAATACACTCCTGGCTGGGAAGATCTTGGGCTAATGCTCTCTGCCCCCTTCATTACAGATGGATTTCTGATAACAGCCTAGACCCGACCCTGCATATGGGAAACCCCACGGTTTCAAGCTAACCTGCAGTTCCTTATGTCTAGACCAGTGCGGGGTGACAGCACGCCGTTCGAGTTCTCCACGTATACTTGCCCACCCCGCCTTACTCAGCTTCAACCCTTTTGGGTTCCCTGCAAAATCCTTAACCAGCTTGCTGATGTTTAATGCAGCAGACGACACACCGTCCGAATAGTTACATCATGCGACCTCTGCTCGGACGACACCCCGGCACTGATACGCCTAAGCCTAACAGATATGGGCAAAGCCTTGCCCATATTGATTGTCGGAAGGAGGAACGAAATCATTGCACTTTTATAGCTTACCATCCACAAATTTACTTTTTCCGTGTGCCCCTCGAGCCCAAGCACTAATAATGTTGTCCAAAGTCAGCGATGATTTGTCTGCTACCATACACACTCAGTTACAAAACCGAAATTCTTACCGGCACTAATTCCCTTAATAGAATGTTATTCCTTTAATAAGTGCTCGCTTTCACTTAATTCTCTTGTCCCAGGCTGTAACTCAGTGGTCTCATCGTCCTTTTTGTTGCACTCCTCCGTTAACTCAAGTCTTACCACGCAGATTACCTTCTTTTAATAACCAGTACTCACCGATCAGCGTATTTGCTCTCGGTATGTTAGGGCCCCATTCCACCTAGCAAGTGTATGTATCTGATTACGCATGACCCCACGGAAAACCAGCACATTCGCATCCACATAAAAAGGCCTCATCTCAGCTGTAAACATTTCTTTTTCTTTTTTATAATTTCTCCACCACCACCTACAGCCTGATCAACAACCTGACTGCTGTCTTCCCCTTTCCCATTCCTATTTCAGACCCCACCCTCTTCCACTGTTTCATTACATTTTTGACCCTCAACTGGGCCCCTTTACCATTCTACCACCCATCAGACTAACCATTTGGCACTCTGGCTAAGCATGCTCCTAATGTCTCCATCATCAATTAAATGCCCCAAAAAGCTACCAGTCTCCGCCCATTAATCCCTAGTAGATCGGCCCAATGGCTATCAAGTAGCATTATCACGCTAATTTTCGTTAAGCCGGTAATCACAACCCCCAGCTGGAACATTCTCTAGACTGCCGCATTTCTCCTTCCTTCCAGAGCACACTGGTTACCTCGGTAGCCCGTCAACCAAATCGACGTTAACCCTGGATTACCTAAAGGACTAAACGATTTGATCAACCGGATTGACCATGGTTAAACCTATATTCACACCTGATGACGCTTTATATAGAGCACCTTACATGGCCGACCAGTGACTACAATCCCATAACCAGGATTACAATCATGATGGTCTCACCGGACCGCCGGACGGATTCCTGATACCATCCATCACCTCGCACCCCATCGGCATCCATTTCCCATACTCCACATGAACAATTCAATTCATTCTGCATGCAGTACAGAAAATAATGACCGGAGTTAGGCCCTTGCCGTCGCGTTCCATACCTACTCTCCCTATTTCGTCAGTCTAGCCCTTTTGACTGCTACCTTCATCATGAACTACCAGCCGTCGACAGCAACCAATGTCTTTATGAAACAAAATACCAACCACTTGGTTATTCTTTCTGTTGTCACGTATGCAGAAAATCACTCTTTTGCACTCAACTTCCTCTATCCCTTCGGGTCTGGCCTCCTTCAGTCACCGCTGTCTTCCTTCCTCTTCATCACCCGAGCATATCTGCTTGGTTGCATCAGCAGAGATTGTCTCCAACAGTGTTTCCTTGACGGCTTCTCGTTGAAATTCCCCGCTCTGTGTCCATTCACCATTCAAGCTCCGTAAAAACACACTGCATTCCTGGCGAAGGTCTCTGCCTCCAGGTGATTTTCCATATAGTGTCGGAATTACCTATATAAAAAGGCCAATCTGGTTATCCCGTTCGACTCACTTGTATCTGCATCACAGGCCCTTTCCGAAATGAGTTATCCAATGGAGGACCAATCTTCTCTTTATATTGCGGGCATCCCGACTGCTGTTTGATAACACTATGTTAACTCTACTTTTAATTTTTTTTGGCAACACTCAACCAGTTTCTCGATAATGATTCCACAAACATCCAGCTGGTGCCAAGCCTCATCTCCTTCTACACTCCCCGACTGTTCTTTGAATCCCTCTCACTCCCCAGCTCTCTCTCCATCCTCATCGACTGCACACCAAATTCCGTAGATCGCCGTGATCTATTCTGGACTACCGAATCCGTCATCGACAGTTATCGGCACCCATAAGGCAGGTTGTGTATTATTCCTGCCTCAACTCCCTGTTCATGTTGTGATGTCCGATGCCAGTTGCTTTATGGGTTCTTGCAAACACTGCACTTTTACCCTTCATCACAATCGCTTTATAGTGCATTCCTATGTCCATCCGGCTAATCACATCCTCCCCGTCCCAAATTCTAAACCGATTCACAAGGGCCGCGCCGACCGTCTCCGCTTTAGTTCACTTAAACACCGTCCAAGCTTATGGTTCTAATACTGCAATTGCGTGAACCATGAACTTCATAATTGTGATTACCCAACGGTACTGTGAATTGCTGTTTTCCCTGATCATGCCTTGTGTATGTGTCTTGATCACGATCAAGAAATATACCATTATTATTATTAACATTATTATTATTAAATTCGGCTTTATACAACTGTTGGAATGCTTGTTCAATGTTCGATGTTTCCACGGAAGTGCGGTTGATTTGGATTTGTTTGCCGCATCTTCCATCTGTGCTACCATATAAAGTCCAGCCGAATATGGTGCTTACTGCATAGGGTGCTTCGCGGCTTCTTATTCTCTGATCCAGGACATAGTGCGCCTCCGGTAGGTTACAACCGACCAGCAGATCAATTTCATTATTCTGCCACTCTTCGATCGTAACCCCTTCGCGATGCGGCCACTGAGTCAGAATCGATTGCATTGAGTGTGGTGCTCTCATCGAAAGATTTTTCATGATGAATGCTTCTAGGGTTTCTCCTCTATTGTTTTTGATCAGGGAAAAGAGTTGTGGGTGCAGCTTCGTCGACTGAATGACCTGGATGCCACTCACTGTGCTCACTGTTAATAAAGATTGATGCCCTCTGATCCCATATCTCCCTGCAAACTCCCTCCTCACCAGAGGGGCACCCGAGCCACTATCTACGGAGACCGAAGCTCTTGTAACCCCAGCTGGGGTTTCAGCGCCGACTGCTATTACTTCCAGGCAAATGGGCTTGTTAGTAGATAGAGAGACACTGAGCAGAAAACACTAGGCTTCGGGATTTCTTCGGCATTCAATTTTTTATGCTCTTGCAGTAGGTAAAGTGGGTTCTCGTGACGTCCATCCTGGCTACAACCTGTTTTCTTTCGGCACAGCGCTGCTTGATATGAATCGCTGAGATAGACAAAGCACGCGCCCAGTCTCTCAGCCATTTCCCATCGTTCGGCGACGTCTACTTTGCGGAGGCGAGGGCATTCTACTGGGCGATGTGGCACCCCACAAAGCTCACACACAGGCAACTTTTCACCTTTGCGGCATAGTGCAATGTGTTGATCTATGTCTGGCCCCCACTTGGATCGCTGGTCCCGCTTTTTGTTATCGCAGTCCTAGGTAGCTTGCTCGTCTTGCTCATAGGTTGGCCGAAACGACTGTTTGCTACTACATTCCTTTTTTCTGAGAGCAAAACAACCCGCTCAAAGTCCATATCTTTCATCCGGTCACCCCATTCACCATCACTTTGGCAACCACGGTCCAGATATATAGTCCATTTGGTTGACCATACGCTCCGCCCATATCCGGCTGCCGAACTTTGCAAACCTATTCATCGGTTTTTCTGTGTACTTCCTTTCCCATGCTACATTCCGATAGATCGTCTCAGACACTTCCGATACTTGATACATTTTATTCACCACGTGAATTCTTTGCCGAGAATCATCAGTATGCAAATACTTACCTGTCATTTACCTGGTCACCTCTCTTGCAAGCCACGTTTCTGTCACTATCGTAGCTGAGCACCACACATCGATTTTCTTTCTTCTTCTGGCAGTTACCAGTTTCATACTGATGCATTACATTTCTTTCTTCTGAGAGCAAAACAATCCGCTCAAAGTCTATATGTTTTATCCGGTCACTTCTTTCACCATCAATTTGACACCCACAGCCCAGTGTGTTTTTCGTTTTGTTTTACAACTGGCCCAACCGATATACGGTCACTGAGCCTCGAAACTGTAATCTTCGACCGGTTTTCTTGTTCTTTGTGTTATGCCACCATTTTCATCGTCTAGTTTTACATCGTAACTCCTCTTATACATTGCAAAGCTCTACTGCTTGAATACGTCTCCCTCAGGAATGTTCCTTTTTCACGAGATCCATGTATCCGTCGATCTAGTTCGGTTCTCCGACAAGACGATCTTCCTTCCGTAGGATTTGTGTAATTCTGTACCATTCCCCACCCTCCCCACACTTTGACGGAACAACCACACCTACCTTCAGCCGGATCGACCACCTGACCTTGAGTTTAAATTCGCCGGGAGGTAAGGCAACAACTGACTTGAATGCCTTCTCTCCTATTTAGTCGAGTTCACATAATCGTACAATTCTTCTGTAACTTTCATTCAGCTTTTAACTGTAATGTTTGATCTTGCATTGCAGCATGCTTCGGGTTTACCCGAAATAAACTAATATTATTATGACTATTCAGACATGAATGTCTTTAAATTGCCTCAGGACTTCAAACGTATTCCCAGGCCCCCCTGCTCTTGGGTTCGATGGGTAAGCAGCGCACTATGGTTTCCAACATGTGGAGTACATCAGGGCAGGTCGATATTCTAGATGATTCAGAGCGATGTTGCAGTCTTGCATTTTCATCAGCGGACTGATTAGAGAGCCTGACCCGCCCGTGGAACGTTTTGTCCCTGATAGTACGCCACCAGTCGAGTTCCGAGCGATCCTAAATGGTTGCCAAGACAGATCTTTCAAGATTTCACTTGCTCGGGTGTAACCCTTTTTGGGATCCAGCGTCCAGCACCCTCCGATCTCTTCCCTGATTCTTCCAAGACAGTAATCCAGTGGACACAAGAATCTCTGCTCTGGGTCAGATAATCTCCATTCTACAAAGTTTTCGTACTGTTTGATGAATTTGCAGTGCTGTTCTGCGCTTCCATCACATGAAGACGATTCCGCTGTCACAGACGGGTCTCATTTTTTTCTTGGAAAAGCTAGGTTGGATGATCGCACGTTCCGTGGTTTCCAAGACCGCCTCTCGCTCCCTTCTTGGAAGATGTTCTTTTCTGGTTGGCTCGGCCTCTTCACCAGCCAGTCTTGGCCGGCATTCCAGTTTTTATATTCTCGATCTATAAATATCACCATGTTTAAGTTCTGTACCATGGGCTGAATTACTTGAAGTTGCCCTGACAGGACTTGTAAACCTAAAAATAACTAAGGAAACAGTATCACCCAAAATTACCCCAGGGACATGCATGGGTACTTCCCGCCTGACTTGGATTTGCTTTTGTTCTCTGCCTGGCACTTGACTGATTTCCTTGTGAAGATTCCAAACCGAGTACTGTGACGGTTATCGTGACAGTGAGTAAAGCACGGCCCAGTTAAATAATCCCAAAGTCAGGACAAGATTGGCTCCCTGATTCTACGGTACAGAATAAGGAAATTACATGCATACAAATATTTTACAAACTCCAACCGTACGGCCACAACGTTTAACAACGAGGACCATAGTTCGGCTAAGGCCGCTGTTGGATACGACCGTCACGGCAGTCCGAGTTCAAATCAAAGTATGCCACGGCACGTGAGCGAAATAAATGAATGTTCACGTGTAGTGGTTGATGCGTGCTGTGCTTTTTCGAGAGTCAACAAGGTGAAGAGAGTAGTTTCAACAATACAAGTATGTGACAACACACACTTCCCACCTGGAGCTGCGAATCCGCTATTCTGACGTCAGTGCTCGATTGGAGTCAACCCACTGTACCCATGGAACCAGCTGCTGTGCCCATTCACGGTGTTGCTCGATATCGACTTTCACTGTTGGGTCAGACTACTCAAATGTTTCTTTTGGAGGGCGACTATACCCCTGTGCGATTCCTGATCTCCGTAGACAGTCCACCTAATATAGGTCCGTAGGCCCTGCTTGTTCTGAAGGACTCGTTAACTCTTGAAACCACTTCCGTTTATCCAGTCGATCGGGGTTTTCTCCAGATCTCGACTGCACAATGCTCGAACAACAAAGCAGGCATGGAAGTTAAGTGCGTGCAGTTGGAAGTGGATGGTTATCCGCTATTTCTAAAACACCAACTGTTTTCGCATGGCCTGAGAGAGGGCGTTCTGAAGGTGCCTGCCATAATGGAGCAAGGCGGTGTCGTCGCTCGTGTGACTTCATCAACTTGGGTGACCCCGATCGTGGTGGCGATGAAGAGCGAGGACAGACACCCCGGGATTTGTGGTGATTACCAATTGACCTCAAATCCTCCTTTACGGAAATGCGCGGCAACTACGGTGGAACCTGAGGACCTCATGAGATGAATATTTGGTACCACGCTTACCTCAACAATCGATCTGTTTAATGTGTGCCTGAAAATTCCGCTGCACATGTGGTCCAAACCACTAACGACTGTAAACACTCCATGGGGCATGTTCCAATACAACTTCTTTCCGTTTGGTCTGCACGTGCCGTCCGGGCTATTCCAGGCTGCAATAAACGAGGTAATCCGTGATATCGAGAAGGTGATGGCATACCAAGATGGTGTGCTCATTTTCGGGTCCACGAGGGGGGAACGTGACCGCAGATTACAGAGATCGCTGGAGAGGTTCATAGAAAGAAATGTATCAATCAAAGCCCTCAGAAGCAAGTTAGGTGTCATCGAATTAGATTTCCTCGGTTTCCCTGCCAATGAAAACGGACACCCACCCAATTCAGGTAGTCTCAAACCCCTGATTGGCATCGAGTCGCCTAAAAGTCTGGTGCACTTACGATCAGTTCCTGGTAGCCTGCAATGCAACTCTAGGTTCTTTTCGAACTTGGCAGCGAGAGTTTCTGGTTAAGTCGTCCGATGTGTGGCAGGGGAACTAGCAATGTGAACAGATACTACGCGGTCTTATTCAAAATGTCATCGACCGACCGATACTAACCCCACTTGCACCGTCAAGCGGACCATGCTGATCGATGACGCATCCAAAGGGAGGATAGGAGCAGTTCTGGAACAAATGGATGCCCAATCATCTGAGTCTCCCGTCGTCTCAGTACTGCAAACGGAGGTTATTCCCTGAAGCAGAACGAAGCTTTGGTCGTTTCCTGGGCCATAAGCTCACTACAAAAGTATCTGCTTGGACCGAAGTCCACGACTGCCGCCGACCACCCAGAAAAAACCATCCCCATGTCCGCTGCTTCCATGATTCATCGAGGGAGCATTGCTTTGGCGGCTGGTAACTTTGACATTCCCCATCGACTCGGTAAGACAGTCCAGCAGGCGGTTTTCCCGTCCCGTTACTCACGATCCGCAACGGTAGATGAATGCCACTCCTTTTCGCCGGCTGCACCGGTTTTGGAGGAAGAATTGAGCAAGCTGACAAAACGATACTACTCGTCTGTGATCCCGGCGATCAGAAAGGGCCGGCATCCTGAGGGGAAGCGCAAGTTTCATCGGTTCTTCGCACTGCGACATGAATTCAGCATCCAACCCGATAATGTCCTTTGCCTAGGTGAACGGCTTATCATTCCACCTACGTTGAGCAAGTCGGTTTTGGATGAACTTCAAAAGGCCACTTGGGCGTGGATAAAATGAAGTCGCTGGCTCGACAGATGAGTTGGTGGCTGGAACTGGATGCGGATATTTACACTACGACATAGAACCTTGGTGCGTGTCCGCACAAAGTCTAGTCGAGGCCAAACAACTAAAATCCATGGCCCGAAAGCCACTTCCCATAGCAGAGAGCACATGCAGACATCTGTGGTCCGTTCTTGAATCGGTATCATGCTCTATTGCTGACAGACTTCTACTCTAAATGGCCGGAAGTGTTCTTGACGAGTTCACCAGCCACCTCTTCCGTGATCCAGGCGTTACGGAAATGCTTCATTTGGGAGGGGATCTCACAGGTACCAGTCACCGATAATGGATCGAAATTCTGTGTGTCGGAGCTGAAATGTTGGTTTGATAGAATCGGGCATGGGCTTCTACGTACGGTATTACGCCACCCATGTTCTAACGGCCCAGTGGAAAACTTGGTGCGCTCTGTCAAAAGCGCGGTAACATCAGCCAACCCGAGAAGGTTGCCCGACTTGGAAGAGTTCCTCGAAACTTACTTGTTGCAGCACAGAGGCGTGGTGCATACAACCACCAGGGAGTGTCCAGCCATCCTCTTCAAGTCCAGAAGGCTACTGTCATTTCTGATGTGTCTCCATTCCTGTGATGTCAAATACTTCCGTGGCAACGAGCTTCGACCAACTCATGGAATTACAACAAAGCAACTTGGTTAATCTATGATCGAGGTCGCGGGCTTGGATGATGCATCGAAGCATCTGCGCCATCTAGCCCAAATCTATTTCAAACTAACTACCGGCCATGTAACCAGTGGCACGACTGAGATGAACTAGGATGATGATGGGGACCGTGTTGATGACTATGATGCATGTATTCCGTCTCGTGAGACGACTGCCGCAGCGGCCGGGCCAGTGCTATCAGCATCAGTCAGGAGATCAGTAGGACAGGCGAGCCAAACTGACGAGGAGCTCTTGAGAAGGAAGGTTACGGCTGCCACACTTGATACGGTCAAGTGCAGCTTCGTGAACACGTACACTGATGAGCCTCAACCAATCAGGATCGTCGCAGACAAGTCCGACAAAAGCTCCCTGTGATTGGTCACCTTCGAGTCTACCAGCTATATTCCCTAATTCCATATTTATAAAAATCCTAATTGATGTATGACTAAGGTGCTATTTCGCGGCCTTGGTCTTCTTGCTACTTTCGTTTGCGTGGTTCTGGGTGGGAGCATTTTCAGTGCTTCCTTCAATCTGGTTTTTTACGACCAATAAAATGTTTTAAATCGGTTTTGGTATGGGCTGTCTGCTTTTGTGCTACTAATCCCAGTCAACGGATACCGGTTCGGCAGATTCTCAGTAAACATTGTGGTTGGGAGTTAAAAAGGCCGTGGGGTGAACTGGGCTGTTTAGGGCGAAGGGCTAGACGAGGAGGCAACTTGGATGTGCTGGTAGCTCAAACTGCAAACTTTCCCCATATTTCTAAGGAATATATGGCACAAGCAGCCGTGGGGCATATCTACGTTTAGCGTTGCTTGTTGGTGTCGGGGTTTGGTTCGAGGCAGGTTGGTGTTAGGTTTGTCTATAAACTAGGGGCATCTCGGATGCCAGGGCTTAGAGGAAGTCGCTTTATGGAAGAGCAGAAAAGAGATACATGAGTATGAGTGGACAACACCAACGGTATTCCGTACGTTCTCCATAAAGAGGAAGTTGTTTGTTGTCTGATGTCTCCATACGGCTTCGACAGCCGCGGGGTTGATGCCAAGGCTAGGATCGCGGTTGCACCTGTCGGGGACGAGATTATGATTCAGCAAGGGCAGCAAAAAGGAGTTTCAGTTGATAGCCAGTCACACACATGTAAAGTCCAATGATTTCGTCACCATATTCTCGGCTAGAATGTTACTGTAAATGTTACCACCATTGTTTTACTGCTACTATCGGAATTGCTTTTTCTAATGTCTGCCTCACCTCACGCACATTTTCCGTAGCGAGCCTGGTACGCCTATACCGTCCAGCAGGTTCTACCTCGGAAGAGAAAACGCACAAGATCCGGGATTCATGGAGATGGAGCATCGAAACCGCGAATCACTTCGGGAACTTCAAGAACTCATATTGGGATCAACGGCGAGCTCCTGTGATGAATCTCCGCAGGTACAAAAATGAAAACCACCAAATAATTTCTTTCAACCAGTGAGTTTTGACTGCACACGAAATTGAAATGCTCCCAGGAGACCATCTAGATTCAGCATCAGGTAACCAGTTATGGTCGCTACTAGGATCCCTACGTTATCCGATTTCAGAAGCAGCTCAGGATCAGGCGCAAGCAGCTTCTTCATGGAATTGCGAACTTACTCGGATGACTTTCATCAGTCACGCTCTGAAATCGTGGCGCACCATGGACTCACTGGTTCGGATCTAGTTAGCTGGCCCTCCCAGATCCCTCGGTTTAGTTAGACCCAGAATGCTCCTCCTCAAACTCTACTTGTTTTCCCACTTGTGGACCGAACTCATGAGGCCACCGTCAGGACAGTGAGGCACCGGACATCAAAAACCACTTTGGGGCTCCTTTGGGCTCACCCCCTTTTCACCTCCGTTGGTTGCTCCGCCAACCGCATTCGGAGTAAGGCATGGTCCTTAGTTAGTTGCGTCTGCTGTTACTTGTAGCCCAGTGATACCATATAATGATGATGATAATGATGATAATGGTATATTTCTCGGCCATGGTCGAGACGCACGCGCTAGCGCATGATCATGGTGTGACACGTTACTCGATAAGGTGAAATACTCACAAATTCAAAGTATGAAAGTCGAGAGTATCAGCGATAGATAGACATAGCCAGCAACAGTTTGAATGGATCACTTTACTAATGGTTTGCGCGGCAGTTTCAAACCGGTTTCGATTCCGGGCAGGGCGGTGGAGATATCGAAAAACCGTTGGCGCAGTGTCAAGGACGCATTATGAATGAGAATGATGAAAGCTGGGAAACAGAGGCCTGCTAAGGTTCTACAGATGGAGTAAATTTTGAACAAGAAGAAAAGGAAAAAGAAAAAAAATTGTAAAGAAGTGTTCTCGGGAAAGTCGGTGCATGCGGAGAGGATAGCGATCCATAAAGATGATGCAGACCCTGAATCTCGGATTTACCGGAGTTCAATAAATGGAATGAGTTTCGAAACGGTGCCGAGACCAATTTCGTGAAAGTGAACACTGGTGGATGTGGGAGAAACAGCAGTCCATAAAAAGGTGAGTTTAGATTCAGGATCAGTAACATGTAACATTCAGAAATGAGAAAACGCAACTGGAAGGTCCTCGAGGAGTGGAGAGTCAATTTCCAACCGGCTACGGTTCGGAGGAAAGGTGGACTGTGGTAAAGGATAATAAAGTGTGAAATCTCCGCATGGAATTGAGCGTTAATATGCTGTTTCACTAACAAAAATACATATACATATGTTGACGCATTTGCCTTCAGTGATATTCAGCGTCGTTTCTGGTAACGTAAAACATCATATGGGTATGTTTCGCCTAGCAGGGCAAAGTGTGTGTCGGTCAATCGGCTGAGTGTGGTGGTATATTAGCAAGATGCGCATGCACTTGAATGTGTTGGTTGCTTTAGAAAAAGCTGAATGATCTGATAAGCAATTGGGAGTATTTCCTGTCGGGTGGCTTGATTTCTGTCCCAGTTGCTACGGTAGGTTCTATTGAGTCTCTGTCCGTTCGAGTCAAAGTGGCGTCCTTGGTTATTCGGTTTGGTGACTGCGATAGTAGGAGACAACATACCTGAAATAAAGGAGGGTTGCAGTCTGGACGTGGTTCCAGCCGTGGGTTATGATGATATATGAAGACAATAGATAATGGACTGGTTACGTCTGTGTGAGTGAAGCATGGATAAAGTTTCATTTGAGCAGTCAATGGCATCAACTCCACATTCTAAGTAAAAATAGGCTCGCGGTGGATTTGTGCTATACTGCTGCAGGCTAACGGAGTTGCGTACACTAGTTTGGTAACGGTGTATGCATCCCAAATGATTTATGATTTTTCACGTTGGCATGGCATCGCCCGGATGCTAATGAAAGACCTAGGGTCTCACGGTTTAGAGCAGTTAGAAATGATAACCCACAGTACCGTTTTCTTACGCAGAAAGCAGTTTGGCAACAATGCGATAAGATAGGCTTGAAATAACAGACTGTGAGCGAATGTGACTGGCACACTGGTTGGGTTTATATGAACGGTCAGTGGCACATTTCATATTTTGGTCTGGGTTTAAATTCGAGAGTTTAAATAGTTTGGGGTTGATAAGCACTAACTCGGGCTTGCATTATAGCGTAAACCGGGTGGGCTGCTGCGTCTGCATTTCAAAGGATTAATTGTTTGCACGCAATTAGAAGTTCTGAAGAGCAATTAAGGAAGAATGCAGAAAGAATCGCTAGGGCATCAGTGGTGATGAGCTAGAGGAAATTATTATCATGCACAGGAACGTGGACGTATGTTGCACTGGCGTTTGTCATCGGGCGAGAAATGAAAGTTCTGGTGCAATAGTCCTAGTAATCAAACCCGTTTTCGTAGGCCACCTCTTCGATGACGGTCTGGCCGGTAAGAAGGATCACATTGGCAACAGTCAAGAAGTGATTCAGCGAGCCTCTGAACTGGGAAATTGAGAGACTCTCGCGGATGTTTAGCGGGAGTTTATTCCATAACTTTGAGTATTTTATAAGGAAGACGTTAGATCTTAACGCTAATTTGGATCTAGGAATAGAGAACTGCAATGACCGATGGCGTAGAACATAATTCGTGGAGGGAGTGAGACGAATAGGTTCAGTACACGAAAAGGGCGTACGGTGGTACAGCTTAAACAGAAAGCATAAATTGAGCTTCATGCGACGCAGCCATAGAGGGTCAAGACTGAGTAGGATGCATCGATCCTTGTAACACAAACTGGAGGGAAATCCGACTAATTGTTTGGTGAACTGACGTTGCACGGACTCCAGAGAAATGCGGTCGGATTTCGTCATGTTGGTGAAGATAATAGGACAGTATTCAAGGAGAGGCCTGGCGTAAGACTTGTAAGTGAGCAGTTTGCAATCATTTAGCCGAAAGGTTCTGGAGATGGGACCAGTGGTTCTTCTCGTCTTTGCAATCTGGAGTGGAACATACTCAGAAAACCTAAAACTGCAAGAATAATGAAGACCAAGGTCTCGAACTAAAGGGCTGTACGAGATGGGTAGGTCGTGGATAAGCAGGGTTCCGGAGGCCACTTGACATCTGAATGTTGTGTAGCAGCTCTTTGAGGCCGAGAAGTCCATACTCCATGAATTTCACCAATCCCCGAGTCGCTTTAGGTCACTAGAAATTTCATCTAGCATAATGTTGAGGTTCTGACGAGGAAACTCATGGACAATCTTAACGTCATCAGCGAAGAGGAATGGGGTGCCATGGTGCAAGATGGGAAATATATCATTTATGTAGATAAGAAAAAGTAAAGGACCGAGTACACTGCCTTGTGTAACTCCAGTAGTGACTGGAGCAGGCTGTGAGAAACACCCATCAATGGAAACCACTTGTGAGCGATTCGAAAGGTATGATGTTAACCACGTTAAAAGCGAACCGCAAAAGCCGTGAGCTTTGAGTTTGGTTAGTAATAAAGCTTGAGGGACGCGGTCGAACGCTTTTGTCATATCAAGGTATATAATGATGATGGATTGACTGTTTTCGGCGGCCGCCGTTATGAGGTTAAAAAAGTCGTATTGGCAAGTGATGCATGAACATGACTTTAAGAAGCCATGCTGCCCACTATGGATGATGTTATGGGACAATAGGAAGTCGGACATCCGCTGTTTGACGAGGCGTTCCATCAACCTAGAAGCAATTGGAGTGTGGTTGATAGGGCGGTAATTGGAGGGGTCATGTATTGGTCCTTTCTTATGGATTGGGATGATGACCGCAGTCTTCCATTGTGAAGGAAATATGCCATACTTGATGGATAGATTGTAGACCTTCAATAGTAGGGCTGCGATATCAGTTCCTCCAAGGCGTAGAAGTGTCGGTGGAACACCATCATGGCCAAGGTGTGAGGACTTCCGGACACGAATAAGCTGGTTGGTCACCTGTTTTAGAGTAAATTCTAAATCAGACAGTAAGTGCTCGGTGACAGGGTCTATGCATGGGGGTAAAGTAAGGGGGTCCGTAGTCATGGATGCAGCAAAGTAGGAATTAAGAGCCTGGGCTATCGCTACAGGTGAGGTAATGTGATCGTTATTTTCCAAAATGAGAGAGCGGATACCTGCCGGTTTGCTCTGATTTCTGTTCTTCATTAGGCGTGCCAACTTTGAGGAAGTATCATGGCACTGCAAGGCCGATACCTCTTGTTTTTTTAGCATATCGTCAGACTTAATTCTGATTGCCAACGAGAGACGTTGGAGCTGCAAGAATGACGATAAGTCACTACTGTTGTGATACACCTTCTGGAGCTTCAGATATTTGTTTTGCATTCGGCTCATGACTGGACTGCGGACTCGGTTTGATATGATACGAGTTGTAGTGATTTTGGACAGCAAGTTTGATAGGTTAGAATATATTAGATCAGCAGCCAGCTGGGGGTCGCTTTGCAGGAAGAAGTCGTCCCAGTCCAACGAACGAAGCGTGCAGATAAGATTGTCCCAGTTGACTGCTGAAGAGAAACGATTGGGTGGGTGGGATTTATCGAAAGCTTGCGGAACCGCGAAGACGCAGGAAACCATTCTGTGGTCACTTCCTGGAAAGAGGTCGAGCGTACTAGCTGAAACATCAGATAAACCAATCGTGAACAACAAATCAAGGATGTTGTTACCTCTAGTTGGGACTGTTACATGTTGAATCCAGCGCCCTACGCAGATGCATGACACGAAATCTAATAAGTTGTTTGGGGCAGATAGATTATTCCAACAGATGCTCGGTGCATTGAAGTTCCCCGCCATGAGTCTGGAGGAACAGGGCAGCAATGAAAGGTAGTTGAATGCGTCAATAATCTTGTTAAGGTCCATAGCGTTGGAACCAGGTGGCCGATAGATGCAACCAATATGAAGATAGGAGTTAGGTAAGGGAATCGTTAACCACAGAGAATCCTGAACGGCGTCGAGAGTTGTGTGTGAGAGTGGAATGGCCTGAAGAGTGTTTTCGACATAAATTAGACAGCCTCCTCCACGGCGAGGCCTATTCCTTCGGAACATCTGGTAGCCCACTAGAAAGACTCGATCTGACGGGACGGAATCCGTTAGCCAAGTTTCAGTTACAATAATGATGTCAAAGTTGGAGGGCTGAGCGATGCTGCGGATGGCTTCAGTTTTGTTCAGTAATGAACGGGCATTTACGAGTATGACGGAAAGAGACGATGCAAGCCTCGATGGTGGTGGATATGGTGGGGGGTTCGGTAGTGGTGATGAAGGTGGTAATTCCAATGGAGAATAGGGCAAGGATAGGGTAAGGACCTCAGTTGTTCCACGGATTTGATGAGTTATAACCTGGTGGGGGGTAGTGTAAGGAAAGAGGGATGGGGAGGTGCTGTTTGGGAGAGTAATTTGAATGCGGGGGATATTCTCGGAGGAGGCCGGCAGGAAAAAAGCAGCCACGGATGGATGGCAGTGCTAGGCTAAGAGACGTGGATGGCTCTTGTGGGAGTGAGAAGCTAGGTGAGGCACGGACATGGTTCCCAGGGAGTGACTGGGTGGCAGTAGAGGTATAGAGCAGTTGGTGTGGCGGATAGCAATGTAATGGAGCGGTGATTGGGGGGGATAAGGTGGGTAAAAGTAGGGTGGAAATGATAAGGCAGTTAGCCGAGATGGAAGAGTAGGACTCACAGCCACACAAGAGGCTGGTAAAATGTCGCTCGACTGAGCTTTTTTCTTATGGTTTGCATGTGCATTATGTTGATGGGTCTTGTTCTTTTGGCGACGAAGTATTAACTTCTGAGGGTCAGTCTGCACTGACGGGCTAACCAGCCGTGGTGGCCTAGGTGGTAACCAGATACATTCTGGTGGCGAATGGGTGAGTGCAGCGGGTGGGCTTAGGGGCCTGGTTGGGTTATCAAAAATGCCAGAGGTAACGGGATGCATGGGTGTAGAAGGAGGTGGGTTGATGGTGCAGTGATTTTAGGTACGGTTGCATAACCCGACATGGAGCTAGTAGAAGGAATGGGGTCATCTAGACTTGTGGAGAACATGAGCTCGCGGGTGGATGAGTCGGAAGAACCTTCATCAGTTTTGTGAATGCTGGGGCGCTTGTTCCAGTCTATAGATTTGCTTAGGCTATTCTTAACATTGGGGCGTTTGCCAGGTGGCCCATTGGGTGAGAAAATTGACGTACTGTCTAAATCTACGGTTGCATTGTGATCTGCAATAGATGGCAACATCGGGTGATGGCCAGTGATAGGTGCACCAGAGTTTCGGGGTGGATTGTTAGTTTCACCGACACCGGGGTTACTGTTCTGGGCGTGACTCTTGTGCACCTCCCTTTGAAGTGGGGTCTTGTCCGGAAGTATCTTGGCGCACTTGCAGCCGGTTTTGGCTACGACTAACGACTGCCGGCTGATAAAGGTCTTGGCGACAACTTCGTTTGTAAACTGGAAAAGCAGTGGACAGGTGGTGCGCAGGGAAGTTTTGCGGAGTCTAACACAGTGGCACGGTTGTGAGCCAAGGTTGCAAGGACCCGAACGGCCTTACGTCCTAATCCTGATGACCTATTCCCGATGCATGATTTATTCTTAACGGGCCTTGTAGATCAGTTTTTCACTCGTCCGAACCTGGAGACCCTGTGAGGACACACGAGGAAACTTCAAACCCCGTCCACGTACCTTCATTAGACAACATTTCTTCTCGTCTCGGATAATATCTCTATGAAATGGCCTTTTACGGGAGGTAGTGAGTGCCTCCTCAAAAGAGGCATCTAAGGCCAGACCAAACAACTGGTTAGAACTATGGCCAACGCTAGTCCATTCCCCGATGGCCCTCGCGTAGATTATTCTCCACCGTGTTTTCACGTCTCGTCTTCAATCCTATATGCTTGTGTATGCACGCAGTTATAAATAGATCCCTTCTCCTTCTTCCTACGAATGTAAATGCAAATCACCCTTCTATATAAATTTTAAAGCAACAAACCTAGTGATATGCTGATGTATCCATATTCATACTGTCGGGCTCATGTATTACATGGGAAACATTTTTATTCTCGTGTCGCTTTTGCGAAAATGGTTGCCCCTTGTTGTCAAGTTTTGCTATTCCAGCGCAGTGGCGCCAGAGAACAGAAGATGCATGCAAGAACTGGGAACATTTGCGCTGAGACCTCGCGCCCGTGAGCCACTTATGGACGACGTTCGACAGCGGCTGATGAACGAGTCTCCTATTAGGTCTACCAGCGAAATACCAACGTTATCCACTCTATCGGACGAATAGAGAAGACACAAGTCGGTTTATAGATGCAAGGCGTATTCTAAATATCGTGGCACCGAAACAGTACCGATACGACAAACACACACAACGGAAAACGAAACCCAGCGGCTGCGCAGAAAGCGAACCGCGAGCGCGTATAATCGGCGAACAACCGAAAGTGAAACTGATTCAAGACAAGGTCGACGGAAACCTCGGAAAAGTCAGTCTAGTAAAGAGTACGCAACCGGACAGCCCAAAGAGGTCAATGTCAAACGACGGAAAAGATCGTTCAGAAAATAGATCCAAAACGGTGTCCAGAAAACAGTCATTTTCTCAGAACGATCGAGGTCACTACGTACTTATAGACTTCAGTACTGTGCACCGCTGGGCAAGAGTGACCACGTTTGTATCAAAATCGTCCTATGCACGCGGCAACCCAAGGTACCCTCAAAGCTGGTCAGACATTTCGGCAGTATGGACATAGGCTTCGTAATAGAGCGATGGGTTTGACCTGGGACAGGATAGAGGAGGCTACTGTAGAGGAGCGCTGGTAGGCCATAAAGGGATCCCTGACTGCCCTACAGGAAGAGTTCGTGCCCTTGAAACGGAAGAGTGGGGAAGGCAAACGCATTTGGTGGAAGGATGCACTAGCCAAGGCCATCAAGTGTAGAAACCGCTCCTGGAACCAGTACAGCGCTTCCGGCAGTCAGCTAGCCTAGAATCACTATACAAAGATGAGAAACGAAACTATGAGCCCTCTGAGAACTTCCAAGCGGGAATTTGAGCTCCAATTTGCCCAGTTTGTAAGAAACCGGCCCAAAACAATTCTACATCTCTGTGCAGTAGAAAGGCCCAACAAAGAATGCCGCAGGTCCACTATTCACTAGAGATCACGGTATTGTCACTGATGACCGGGGCAAAACAGACGCCTTGGGGGAATAATTTGGTAGTGTACATAGAATGGATAGTGGAGTACGAGTAGATCTGACTCTGGTTCATCCTTCTCCTCAGTTAAACGAGCTAAACCTCCCAGAGGGAAGCGTGCGTAAGTACCTACAGCAGCTAAACAGCCACAAGTCAGCGGGCCCAGATGGCATTCATCCAGCTATCATCAAGCCGTTGGCGGATATCATAGCTCCATCGGTATGCAGATTGTACAGATCCACGTTGGACCAGGGAAAGCTGCCTCAGGATTGGAAAGTCGCGGCAGTCGTGGCAATATATAAGAGTCGGCCTAAGTCGGATGTGCAGAACTACAGGCCGGTAAGCCTAACCAGCATCCTATGTAAAGTCCTTGAGAAGATCATCCGTGCCCACATCTGCCAGCACTCACTGGAGCACTCCATGTTAAGGCCGGCCCGGCATGGATTTCTGAAAAATAGATCTTGTCTGACCAATCTCCCGTGCTTCTTAGATGACGTAACTCGACGACTGGACGAGGGTAAGCAAGTTGAGGTATGCTACCTCGGCTTTAGCAAGGTGTTCGACTCCGTTAATCATCGTCTTTTGCTATGCAAGATGGAGGCGTTCGGTATAGGTGGGCCAGTATAAGGGTGGCTGGCGGACTTCCTCTCCCGCAAGACTTTTTACTTCAAACTGGGGGACAGGTGCTCAGTTTTGGTGAACGTCACCAGTGGTGTACCTCAGGGTTCCGTCCTAGACCCGGTTCTATTCTTGTTGCTTATTAACGACCTGGCACCCGCTCTTCAATAGCCTGGACTTGTTTTTGAGGATGATGTGAAGATTGTTGGATTTGGGGGAATGGTGGACTTGGGCTGGGATATAGGTACTGTCCTGGACTGGGCATGCAAATGGGACTTACTGCTGAAGGCTAAAAAAGGTCGTTTGTTGTCAAGGTCAAAAGAGAGCCTAACTGTCGCTCATGATCCAGGGCTGTTCACCATAGAAGCAGTCAGTAGGGTTAAAGGCCCTGGGGTCATCGCGAACAGTGGCTCCAGATGGTCAGAGCAGTGCAACACTGCTGCATAAAAGGCCCGTGGGGAACTCATTAGACTGCAATTTGTCTTGCCGGCAGCCAGAATTATTTGTTCCTATCTACATGGCTATAGTACGGCCTCACTTAGAAGTTAGCGTGCAGGCTTGGTCACCCTTCTACAAAAAAGACGCCACCTGCCTAGAGAAAGTCCAACATCTCGCCGCGCGAATGGTTGAAGGGCAGAGGAGTAAGACGTACGGGCAGAGACTCTGTGAGCTGAATCTATTCTCGTTGGCAATGAGGAGAGGTCGAGGGGATCTCATAGAAACGTTCAAGGAAATGAAGGGCCTTTCTGGCCTTAGACCAGATAGTCTATTCCAAGTGACCGTAGATTCCGGAACAGGGGGACATGAAAAGGAGCTGATAAAAGCCCAAGCCAGGTAGGCGGCTAGATCGCAGTTCTTCAGCAACAGGGTAGTGAACGGTTGGAGCGGTCTGCCTGGTGGAATGATAGATCTGCAGACCGTTCAATCCTCCAAAGGTGCCCTAGATCGCAAGTGGTACGAGATACTTGCACGTAGTGAGCCTTGAGTACGTCAACTATGTAGATGACGGGTAATACTGTGGTCCTTCTGGAGTATGTTTTTTTGGAATTTTCACTCATTGCACGCTGTCTCAGTGAAAGCTCAAGATGCATGTCTCTCGCAGCTGACGTGCGAAGAGGTTTTCTGTTTCCCTATAATTTTTAGCGAGGATTCGACGAAAAGCACTCGGCAGTGGGGGGTGCATAACTGGTGTGCATACAATCGAAGGAATTCTGGAGGCTTGGTTGGCCGTGGCCATTACCAGTCCTGTGCAAACTGAACTGATCTGAACTCAAGACTACGACATATGTAGCGCAGGTTTAATAAACGTCCAGTCACTTCTGTTCCGTGCAAATGGATGCGAACTGGTCAGAAAATGAGCGCTTTGGCCACTTGCCGTTGCAATTCTTGAATGAACTCGAACCTAGCCTTTGATGCTCACAGTCTTCAGTACCGTGTAAGTTCCTGGAGCAAATAGTCAGGAAACAGATCTCTAGGCATTTGGTTCAACACAACCTCAAATCAAATGCTCAGCTTGTGTTTGTGGCAGGACGATCCTGTCTGACGAATCTCCTGCTGTTCCTCGATGGGGTAACCAAGTACCTGGATGAGGGGCAATCGATTGCAATCTGCTACTTGGGCTTCAGAAAGGCGTTTGATTCTGTGAACCACGGATTTCTGGACGTCAAACTGCAGTCCATGGGAATCGTTGGAAAGGAAAGACAATGGATGAATAGTTTGTTAGCAGGGCGAACTTCTAGTGTTAAGATCGGTAGTCATGTCTCAACACCGGAGGGTGTAACAGGCTGGGGGCTACAGGGCTCGGTGCTCGGTCCTCTGCTCTTCCTCATCTCCATGGGCTTGCAAACCCAACCTTTTTGTTTGCCGATGACGCCAAGATAGCTGCAGTGGATATAGAAATTGACGTGTTAGCAGTACACAACTGGTCACGCAAATGGGACCTTCCACTGAACCTCGCCAAGTGTCAATGCTTGACCACAAATACAGGGGCTAGTAGGAATGGGGTGGGTTTGTTGCAGGTGGCCTCGCAGGTCAATGACCTGGGCGTTACAATGGATAACAGCTTCAAGCTGTCGAAGCAGTGCACCACAGCAGCCAATATGGCCAGGAGAGAACTCTTTCGAGTTAGATCCATTATGTCGTGTAGAGAGCCGGAGATTTTCGTTCCGATATATCAGGCCATAGTTAGGCCGCATATGGAGTACTGGGTGCAGGCCTGGGCACCGTACTACCAGAAGGATATAGACTGTCTGGAGAAAGTGCAAGGGCTGGCCACTAGAATGGTGTCTGGGCAAGGGGGTTTAGCCACACAGAGCGTCTCCGTGCCCTGGACCTGTTCTCGATGGAAAGACAGCGCATTCGCGGGGATTTGATAGAAACCTTCAAGGTAATGAAGGGACTGTCAGAAATAAGCCGAGAAGACCTTTTCTCTCCGATCTCTGGGAGAGGCACAATGGGCACAGCCTTAGATTACAAAGGAAGCACCCGAGGCTCCAAATTAGGGCGAAGTACTTCTCGAATAGAATGGTACACTATTGGAACAAGCTCCTGGAGGAGGTCATAAATACCCCAACAGTGAAGGTTTTAAGAAAGCAGTAGACCTATGTTGGGTGGCAGTATACCCTGAACTATGTTAAGCAGCTTTTAGGGTCAGATGCAATTTACTTATTGTTTCCACCTTACTCAGCCCGGGCTGATGCTGCACAAAATTTCTGCCTTTCAGAAAAAGAAAATCACGCAGTGTTGGGAGCTACAGAAACGCGCCGACAACCCAACTATCTGGACACACGAATGATTCTATCCACATCAAGTCCTGTGCAAACCGAACTGAACTGAACTGATGTCTTTGTTTTGATAGATCGCGGTTGGGGGTGTAATATTATTGTGCGTTGTCCGATTTTCAAGTTGCAGCAGTCGTGATGTCCAGTAGCGGCTCCCGTCGTTCAACTCGACGTGGAGGTGACCGTGATATAGCCTCATCAGTTGATGTATCTAACGTCGAAGATCGAGAGCCCCCCAGTAGTGCGGCTACCACATCTACGCGTTCTACTCGACGCCGTCGTGCTCCAAGTCATACAGAAAATCCTAGCGAACCAGTTAGCAATGTGGTATGTTTTCGGGGTGTAGTGTTTCTTGCATGAAGTGATTAAGATTTGAACGTCTTCGTCCTTCTTGACCAATTTTACCTCAGACTAGCCGGTTTTATTTTGTCTTATTTATCTGCGAATAGGAGAGTGGTCGTCCGGCCGAAGTCTCATCCCGTTGCTTGATAAAATGACTCGGATTCTTACACAGACATACGATTTGGGCAGTTCAACCAGTACAGATTTTGGGGGTTCAATTTTTACACCCATGTCTGTTTTAAGGTTTTTCTCGTCTCATCCAATCTTCATATAAAGGCCATTAATAATCATCCTGTATAATCCACAATTCAGGCTTTATTCAACATACAATACATGTATGGGAGCTGAAAAGGGAAAACAAAAGGTTGTATAACAGAAACGACAGAAAGTAAGGCATTCTGTCCCGCTGCGATTTTGAGCCCATGTTGGGTGTACGATTTGTAACAAGAAAAATAATTGTAACATTTCACTAAGCTTCTCGGTTGCTTAGGCAGTAATGGTGAACACGGTCCTGCTGTCGAATGGCTGTCCAAGATTTTGTTCTTTGTCGTTTGTGCCAGAGCAGGGGCTGGGGTTAGGCTGAATGTCAGGTGTTTCAAAATTGCTTGTGTTCGATTCGATTGTTGGTGGCAGTTCAATGTTTTTTCGCAATCGGTAGTCGTCTTCATTATGATTGTCAGTTGTCTTAGGAGCCAGTTGGCGAACTGAAACGGTGTCCTCTTTTCCACCATGAAATCGGACATGGCGTAGTGCAGACTACAATGTGACAGTTCTACCTCCACAAGAGGGTCGTACATCGTCATTCTGTGTTTATTTCTAGGGAGAACTGTCCCAGGTGTCGACAGCCAGGTGAGAAGTGTGGTGCCTATAGTGGACCTCTGGTTATAGCAAAATAACCACTTATGGTGTGTAGCGTTGGTCGCAGCGCACACTAACGAGCGAACCGCAAGGCGTCAAGCAAAACAAGTTCCCAGCTCTCAATGGGGAGTTTCTTCGATTTCATGCCGGATAGAATAGTTTTCCAGAGAGTTCCATCCAGACGCTCTACTTGGCCGTTTCCTTCTGGGTTATACGGTGAATTGCGACTGTAGGCGACTCCCCTTTCAAAAAGAAAACGTTTAACCACAGGTAGAGGATGAGCCTCGATCCGAATGAATGTACCCGAGTTCCGAAAATAGGGAACAGCTGGCAGAAGCATTTAACTACAGTTTGACTGCACAAGTCTGGGCACGCAAAAGCAAGTGAGTATTCGTCAATTATTGCCAGTAAATATCGGTTACGGGTCGACGATGGGAGTGGGCTTTGAAGCCGCTGGTTAGCCTTCCGAACGGCTGTGTCGTTTTGGTCAATTGACCGGTGGTGGTACGCTGTGACTTCGGCTTTATTTCTCAGAGGTATCACAGCTAGCGGTCATTTTTCGTACATCCTCAGAAAAAGGGCAAGTTTCGAGATCGGACAAAATGAGCCATGCGTGTAATTCTCGGATGACAGGGTATTAAGCAGTCGTCTTAGGTCGACTCCAGAGAGAACAGCTCCACAGTAAGATCTTTTAGGAGCATCTGCAGCTGTATTTTGTTTCCCTGGTCTGTAGACATCACAACTGTATGGCCATAGTTCCATTTTCCAACGTAATATTTTGTCACTCAATCCGGCCGCGTTGTTGGTTTCCAAATATGAAGGAGACAAATCGTTGGTCGCTGATGAGTTTAAAGTGGCTACCCAGTAGCAAATGTCTCCACTTTCGGATTGCTTCTACAACGACATAAACCTCTTCAAGCGCCGAATGACTTCTTCACTTGGATTCAGCGTCCCGAAGAACGAAACCGGACGGCCATCTTGGTTAAGCGTCGCGGCGGTATCAGAGGCATCAGTCTCTGCGACAGTAAGATGTTTGAACGGATCGTAGCCAAACTAACATCCGCCGGTTCCTTTTTGTGGTTAGCAAAACATTTTTTCACGGAATCGGGCAATAAGGATGTTTGATCGTGCACCAAGGAATAAACTTTGTCTCAAAAGTTGGAAATGCACGGCGAAAAGTAAGCCAAGAAACCCACAATCACCGTTGAGATTTAGGATATTTTGGTGGCTGCAGCTTCAGTCAAGGTTTCAGTCGGCCAGGACCCGGTTTTATGTTGCCCTTAGAAACCTGGAACCCAAGAAGTATGATTTCTTTGGCTCCGGATATGCTTTTGCCTTCGTTAGAAATCAGACCGTATTTCTTGGCTACATCCAAAAACTGTCGAAGATTCAAGTCATGACAGCTAGTAGATTTGCTGCAAATAGTGATGTTATCGACTTAGGCTAATGTGTCTGTTAGTTCCTCCATGGAAATTATTTGACCTGTTGCTTTCTGGAAACAAGATACTCCATAGGCAACTCGAAAAGGGATACGACAGAACTGACTTGACCGTCCGCAATCCTCGAAAGCAGTGAATGGTTTTTCTTTGTCCGGTATCTGATAATAAGTACTTTTGAGGTCTAGCGTAGTAAATGTGTAGTATTCAGCTATATTTTCGTCAATTTTCGGTAGTGGATAAGCACCCAAGTTCGTGAGTTTATTGATGGTTTGTCTATAGCCTGCCGCCACTCTCCGTTTGTGATTATCGCTAGTGGCTACAAGCACTTGAGTTCGCCAGGGGGGAGGGTTAGAGGGCTCAATAATCCCATGGGAAAATCGTTTTATTTCCCCGCGTATAAATGTCATCGTGGCAGTGTCGTCGGGGGTTTTGTAGTTATAGGTTTGCATTCGGGAGACAAGTTCCGGAAAAGCGACGAAGCTGTAACGAACGTTGGTTTTGGTGGTAGAGAGCATTTCATTGTCGTCTGGATTGTTACCACACCTGACCTATTGGGACCTTATGTGGTTCTTCGTCACTCGAAGTCTCAGGGTCTGGTTACCGGTTGTACCTTATAGTGCAGTGGGCCTTCGTGGCTATGAGGTATATGCCCCTTCCACTGCAGTCATGCACAAACATGTAATAAAAAAGGCAGACGGTAAGCGGGTGTTCGTGTCCACCAAATGAGACGTTGACACTCATAGAGTCCGAGGAAATCGTGTCCGAGTAATACATCTGTCTACAGGCTACTTAAAGTTGCTAGTCTAAACTGGTTATAGGTGCGATCTCTGAACTTGATTGAGACAACGGAATGACCTTTCGTGTTACTAGGTAGAGCAGTAAAAGCTATCGTTATGATTTCTTGAGAAGGATGTGTCCTCCATTTATTGGTATATATCATCATCGTACAGCGTTAAACAGTAGGGCAAGCCCCACTGACCACTGCCTTTCTCACCATGTTGCACGTTGAATTAAAAAGTATGAATATACAAGATGGACAGGGAGTGGACCTATATGGGTGGGAAAAGAAAAGAATGCCCTAGTAGCCAACACACGGAATACACAGTCTAACTGTACAAACGTACACCGATCAAACATTCTGATTCGATAGAAAGTGACAACACGATCTCCACTGTTCGCGGTTCGCAGCCATATCCTTCAGTGTCTCCAACCAACTGGTAGACGGATCTTTTGGACCCCAACCACGAAGACGTGAAGCACCTACTTTTCCTGAGTTTGCTGTACATTTTCTCATTCCTCGCTGCCACGTCATCTGTTGACCTCCACGTGGTCTCTTCCACTCCCTGGGAGGGGCGGAGAATAGAACACGGTACGATAGACGTGTGTTTGCCATACGTAACACGTGTCCCAACCAACGAAGTCTACTAAGTTGGATACGCTGTGACAGAACGTTCTCTGAATTAGTACCCAATACTCGCTTTCTCACCTCATCGTTGCTTACTCGGCTATTCCACCCAATCCTAGCGATACTACGTAAACATCGATGGTCGAAAACCTCAAGACGACGAATATCTTCAGCACGCAGACTCCAAGTTTCGCAACCATACAACAAAACTGAACGCACAGTGGCACAGTATACACGACCTTTCAACTTCAGTGAAATATCGGATCGACGCCACAAGTGCTTCAGTCCAGCGTACGCCGCTCGAGCTTTGGATATCCGCGTACTCACCTCTACTACTGTGCTCCCATCCGTTGTCACGCAGCTACCGAGGTAGGTGAAGTGATCGACAACTGCCAGCACCTCACCATCGAGCATCAAGCTCGGAATCGTTGACGTCCAGTCTTGTAACATCACCTTGCACTTTGAAGATGCAAAACGCATGCCGAATGGAGCTACAGCTCTTGCGAGATTATCTAGTGCACGTTGAGCATGTTCCGTGGATTCGAACAAGCAGACAACGTCGTCTGCGTAATCTAGGTCACATAGCTTTTCACTATCTCCTAGTTCGACGCCTACATCCTGAAGATTTTGCAACGCACTCTCCATTATTTCGTCCATGACGAAGTTAAAAAGGAATGGAGACAAAGGGCATCCCTGCCGAACACCACTGGTCGTTTCGAACCGACCGGATAGTTCACCGTAAACCCTTACGCGACCAGAAGTATGAGAATACAATGATATCATTAGGTTCACGAACTTCTGGGGCATACCTTTTCGATGAAGAGTACTGAAAAGCGATGTTCGATCAACTGAATCGAAGGCGCCTTTCAGGTCTAAGAAAAGCATTATTGTTGGTCGGTGGTGCGTGTGACGCGTTTCAAGTAGTCGGCGAAGAGTAAAAATCTGGTCGATGCATCCTCGACTTTTCTTTTGTCTCTCATTTGTAGTGATTAAAACTTGGGCTCATCAGGGAGATGTTGAAGGTTCAATGGTATTATTCTCTAGTAGTCGATCGATTTTGCTTTGATAAACTTTAAATCTGCAACAGAATGACGGCGGAACTTAGTGACAATAGGTTTTCAATTGGGAACCAGATTGTTAGAGAGGAATGAGATGTCGACTTTTGCAGCAGTAAGCGTGCAAACAGAGAAGGGTGATCGATCACCGTCTAGGGAAATAGTCACATTTTGCTGCTGACTCAAAAACCAAGACCGAGAATGGAGTCACTGATCAAATCATCTAAGAAAGAAAATTTAACGGCTTTGCAATGGGTTTTTCTGTATCTAACAGAAGCGTTTGTGTCCTAGGATAACAAGACAGTTGAGTTGATGCCATAGAAATCGTACTAGTAGAGGGCAGTACAGATCAACGGTGTGCAAAAATATCGCTTGATAAGTAGCTCTCACAACTCCCGGTGTCTTCAACGGTACATCACTAATCAAAACCCGTACCGTAGACCTAGATAAACCGGTAATAGATGTAGCAACAAGAGATGGAACGACGGGTTTCAGTGAGGACGCAGTGCGTTTGTTTTTGGGGTTTGATCGACAAACCTTCTGGAAATGCCCCTATTTTCCGCGAGAGTCACAAGTAACTTTCTGAGCCGGACATTGTGAACGTGAGTGCCAATTTTTATCACAAAAGAAGCAATTGGTAGCAGTTGTTGCGATCATTTCTTTGGTTTCCAGCTGTGACTCATGAGCACCTGGCACGGGAGCTGAGACAGTAGTTTCTGTCTGTTCTGATGTGGGGCCGCACGGCTTGCAGGTAGTCGAATCATACAGAAGAGACTGCTGCTGAGTATGCTCCATCATATGAGCTTCGTCGAAAGCATGTTAGAAGTCTTGCGTTTGCTTTCCAAGTAGCCGTTGACGTATGATATTAGAGTGTAGCTCTGCGATGAACGCCTCACGGATGGTCTCGTCGCGGTGTTGGTCAGCAGTAACCGCCTTGAAGTTGCAGCCTTTAGCAAGACAACGTAATTTCTGTAGGAACTGGTCTGCTGTCTGGCCAAGTTCTTGTTTGGCAGTAGGTAGCAAACGCCGAGAAAACACTTCGTTTTTGGCTTAACATAAATCGATTCAAGAGTTTGTATGGTGTCCTCATAACTCAGACAATCGACCACACGCTGATAGGCGGATGCGGAAATGAAGTTCACAAGTTTCTTTTTGTCGATATTAGGCACGTCAATGACAGAAAGACAAGTTGTGAATATTTCATGCAAATAAATCCACTATTCAGCGGCCGATGGAGAGTGTGGATCAGCTTCGAAATGTTCCGGACAAAATAGGCGTTCCATGGATTGTTTGAAGAATGAATTGTTATGAACTCAAATGATTGAGCAACGAACTGAGAGACAAGATGGATCCAAAAAGAGGCTTTAATCTTCTAGCAATGAGAGTACATGTCCTAAAAAGGAAGAGCGAAAACCGTGAGAATGGTGGACTAACGTCAGACTAGTACATAACATTTATCAAATGCGAAACAGGTTTAAATGTGGATACGATGACCCATTCTGTGGACTGGAGCTAGTTTGGTGGAAGATATTCGCTTGGAGGTAACAAGACAAATACCGGTTCTCCCGTCGAGGCTGTCGGGTATTGCCGGCTGTCATAGATAACGACATCTAAACAACCTTGATTTGGTGATTCAAATCAGCCCGGACAGAAGAAGGGCGGCGAAGTGGTAACACGCCCTCGAGGTGAGAAGGCCCGGTTTCAAACCTTGGGTGTGGCGAAGTATATGCATCACTGTTAAGCTTTAACACGAGCAAAACTCGAGTCAGGTGCTTCTGAGTGCAGGGTTGATCGGATGACCTGAGGTTTGTGCATGAAGGTGGAGTCCACAGGACAGGAATCCTAGCATACAAAGGGCCGGGGAAAGACAGTTGGAGCTCGGCGCTTTATATCTCAAGACCTGAATTTCTTTTCGGGTAAGTAGATCTATCGAAACGCACCACTGGCCGTGCCGCAAGAGCTACAGGAGAGGCCGACACTGGGGGCCATCTAAATTGTCTGAAACTGTGCCGCTACTGACTGTGAATTGGCAAACCGTCAACCTCACAAACTGCTTCACTTACACCTAGAAACTTCCTACCGGTGACTCGAATGAGATAAACAGCTTGCGGAAATTTCCCATGGCGGCAGCACATTCTATCTCTGATGAGCATTGCGACCACCAGGTTTCGCGGTCTCTACGAAGACACGCGTTAAGTGCACGTCTTGTTTCAAGACGTGGTGCGTTATACTCGCTGCCAGCGGGAATCGACTAACGCGCGTCGAGAAAGCGCAGAGATTTAGCAGAAACCCAGATTTTAAGGCACAAGAAGATGCCGCAACTTACCAGACCAGGAGAATGCAAAGCATTCTTGACAAGCGAGTAGTGCTTGTTTGTTATCAGATGTGGCTATATCTAGCTTTTCAGCTAGCGCGTTTTGGAAAACGGATAGGCGAGGTGGATAGGAGAACTCATGGGAATCTAACCGTCGTTTCAGCGTGTGTTTGGAGCGCCCACCGATGCACATGAACAGTTTAGTACAAACTGTTGCTTGATCGGAACCAAGGGAGTTGCTCTAGTACGGGCGACAATGTTGTATGCAGCCCCGCCATTTGTGGCTTATTGGGACGTGGCCGATCTGGTTCCACTGTTGACTCGAAGAGGACGAACGCCACTTGGCGTACCGGTGATTAAAACGTCTGAAGTTCTTACTGGCAGAGAACGGGTCGTGGTCGGAGCACAGGGCCAGAACCGTTGCTCGTTTTTCGAGCGGCAGTACTCTGGCCCAAAAGGCCTCGTAAATGCGCCCCGTTCGATGCCAGCCGACGCACTAGCATTCAGATTTGCGAAAATCACGATATCAGCCCGGCTTGCTTAGTGTAAGAGGTTCTGGCGCTTTCAGTATAAGATATCCTTGGTTGCATTTGGGCTGCAGTCGGTGAGTGCATACGCCATAACGAGAAACTGATTGCGTCTGTCGGAGCGGCGGATTCTCACCTTGCACGGATTCGTGAGTCTCACTGCGCATAAACGACAGTGGTCTGTGATCCACTCTAGCAGCGCCGCTTCAGCTTTTTCACTCATAGCAATGCCGACGCCATCAAGACCAGAAGCCACAGCCTCAGTGTCCCTAGAAGGGCGTAAATAAAACTTCACAGAAGAATCAGATGGGGGCGTCAGTCGAATGGTGGAAGTATAGTCTTGAGTGTGACATATATCGATGGCAAGGGATTCAAGCGTACGAGCTGAACCCGCCTTATCTCCTATACGCATCAGGGTTGGCACGTTGAACGTGGTTAGTTTGAATGGGCATCGAGGACGAAGCAGGGCATCAGTCGGTGGTAGCGGGTTCGGTGAGACTTGGAGGCTAGTCGAAGAAGAACGAGAGAGAGAACGTAGCCAGGATTTCCACCAGTGGCACTCCAGCGGGTACGGCTAGCTGATGAACCCATGGAGTGTGAAGACAAGAAAGTGGGACGGGAGTGGAAATGGAAAAGCAAGTTGTGTACAGTATAGGATAGGATAAGAGCGACAGAACGTTGATCGGTTATAAGCTTGAAGTGTGCACAAAAGATAATGTTGCCATTTTCGAACAGCCTCGACAATCGCGTAAGCTTCTTTCTTCACCGCTGAGTGATTTCGCTCCGTGGGTGACTACGCAAAAAAAGCCACAGGACAACCGCTTTGATTGAGACTAGCAAAGATGGCTATATCTGAGGCGTCAGTTTCAACCACGAGTGGTGTGTCTTTATTGATTGCGACTATTGATAATAGGAATAATTCAGACTTTGCTGACTCGTAAGACGAGCTGCAAATGTGATGGAGGAAACAAGAAATGGCGAGGAAGTTGCGGTTTGCTTTGTTTTTTGGTAGAAGCTCTACAGACCTGAAAGTGTCCTCGTTTACCGCACAGCTTGCAAATTGCGGGACATTTGTGGCGAGGATGGCGATCATAACCTCAAAAGAAACAGCTAGTTCGGGATGCAGTCAGTGTCGCTTCAGCCTCTTTATCAGATACCCAACTGAGGGCGCTGGAGGTATCTATCATAACGGTATTGTATGCAGAAGTTGTGGATTGAGCGAACGTCTGCAATTGCTGATGAGCTAGATCTAGGGCTTAAGCTTGGTCATATGCAGTACCTATGTCAAGTGTTTTGTTTTCGAGAGGTCGCTGACGAATAGGGTTTGGTAAGAGTCTGCTAATGAGCGCATCGCGGGTGGCGTACTCCGTCCTGCTTTGCGCTGATAGCCTGGAAATTACAGTCTCGGACAAAGTTTCTAAGCTTTTGCATGGATTGACCAATGGTTTCAAAAGTATTCTGCTTCGAAGTTGCCAGAAGATAGCATGCGAAAGTTTCGTTTTTAGTTTGCATGTATAGGCATTGAAGGATGGTGATGACAGTCATAATCAATGCACTGAGAAACGGATCTGTAAACAGTTGGCGATAAAAAAATGCATGAGAGTTTTGAGTTTGTCTGGTTAGTGTCCTTCGACTAATCCCAAAAAGTTTGCAAAGGTATAATACCAATGTTACCAGGAGTCAGCGCCACTCGGGGAGTTTCGATCTGCGTCGAAACGATCCGGGTGCAGGTGTCAGTCCATTGTTTGGTTGAATAAACTAACGTATGATCGGTTAACAGAATGAGGGTTCAGAGGACAACGTCTATTCAATAGGTTTTAATCGACGAAACATACGAGCTAAAACAAGACAAGCGAAATGCTAGGTGATGCAAATGAAATAGGAGAGAATTATGAGGCAGAGGAACAGTAACAAATGTATCACTTCTCACTTTAGTGGGGACACCTCCGTCCCGAGGAGGCGGTGAATAGTACTTCCTCAGCTGGGGCTGTGGCGGACGCACGGTCATTGGGGAACATTTTGAGAGATGAATAAGGTGAGTAGCCATCTCGGAGCCTAAGACACCCATTTTCGACCTTACCGAGGCAATTAAAGACTATTTTTCCTCATGTGTGAGACGGCGTATGAAACGCCCAAGGCAGTAGTCGAGAATATCACTGGGTCTCTCAGCTCTCATACACGCATATTTGCCTTTGTTTATGGGTAGCCCCGAGGTGACCAACCAATTCATCAGTTCATGGAGATCCTCCCGCTCTATTCCAGGAACCTCTGCCGCTCGGACGGTGTGCTGAATCTCTAGGTCATCGGCGTAGATAAGGCATTGAGATCGGTGGGTCTGTAGTAGATCATTCTAAAACACTAGAAACAACGTAGATCCCAGCACGGATCGTTGCGGAACACTGCGACTGACTGGATACCATGCGGACTGGGACTGCGCGACTCTCACGAATGTTGTTTTTCTGACTTAAATAAGCCATCCTGTAACGCGTTTTGGGTCATGGAGGCTCACAAGCAATCACAGCCATATCATCCTGATTTGGAGCCTGAGGAACGACTGAGGTGCGGCGATCAGCAACAGCCGCAACATTTTCCGTCTAATTAGAAATACTGGTCCACGGAAGCAAGGTGTTGGTGAATTGACCAAAGGGACGAGCAGCTCACTGATTCAGAATCAGACGCTTTTTCTAGATCGTTGGATGGGGCATTTTGAGGAAAATCTCAACCGGCCTTTATTCACAACAGGTTTGCTAACTAGTACAATCATTGTAGTTTTAGATATAGATTTCAATCTTCCGCTAGAATCTGAGGTCATCCGTGAAATGAGCTATCTCAAACGGTATGGAAATGCCGGACAGAATAGGTTACCCCCGACTATATTTTTAGTTGTTTACTCGGTGTTATAGTACGCGATTGAACCGTAGCGTTCGAGGGGAAGTGAAAAAATAGAAATCCTGGATATTGGGCTTAATTCGACAAATAAATGCTGTGCAAGAGCTAAAATTCATAGAAAGTATGTGGTGAATTTATGGAAAAAAGGCGTAATAAATGCACAATTGATAAGACTAAGTCTAATAGTTAACAAAACTCGTTTTGATGAGTGAAGGAACAAGTCCCGAAAGACCAGTGTGAGTCGGTGATCGTGCCGACATTCAAGAAGGGCCACAGGTCCTCTCAGACAACGATAAGGGAATAAGGCAGGTGAGTATCATATCTAAACTGCTCGCTGGTATTGTTATTCACCGCCTAACTAACTCGCGTGACAATAAAGCGGGGTTTAGATTTGGCTCGGGATTGTGTTGATCACATTTCCACTCCGTCATATTTTAGGATATTGACACATCTCCCATAGGTCCACCAATTTTAATTTCCTCGATCTAAAATCGGCCTTCGATTCAATCGACCGCACAGTTCTCTGGGGCTGACCTTCGCTGAAAAGTGTACCAGAGAAATTCATTTCCATTATAAGATCCTTCCATATGAATAGCCGAAGCTGAATTTGAGCTTATAGTGATTTTTCACCCGAGTTTACCACGAGAAGTGGTGTGCGTCGGGTTTGTCCCTTTCTTTCCTTTTCTCTTGAAGATGGCGGAATCGAACTTTTCCCGGATGGGAAGGTGTCAGACCTTGCATAGCGGACGACATAGTTCTTCTGAGTGAAGATCCAGGTGAGTTGCAAGCTTCCCTGAACGGCTTAGACAGATATATCCCGGTCGCCTAGCTGGTTGCTACCGGGCGCGTCTCCAGGTCGCGCGTAAGAGAACGGCCACAACGGTGGCTAACCGTAAAGGTGTACTCACCAGATAAGCGGTCGTGAACGATCGGCAGTAGTGCTCGAGGGTGATGTGAGATTTCCTCTTGTGAGTGTTCTCTGCTCTAGGAAGACAAATCTACTGACAGCACTGACGAGGCCAGTGAGGTCCGCCACTGAATCAGGCCATAGCTCCCTGTCGTGTTCCACTTACCCGACAAGGTTTCCCAGAAGAGGCGAATGAACCATGCAGTTGGCCACCGGTTCATCTTGACTAACGCTGCTGCCTTGCAGGATTCTCTTGGCTTCACAGGGGCTGGAGGTGCATCGTCGAGCAAAATGGTCTATTCTGTACCGAGCCACCGAGTAGTATAACAGCCCACAACGCATACAACCATGAAAGAGATGTTTGATACAGTGACTATTTGCTATCCTTAGTTTTATTCCTCCCCCCTGCTCTATTTCTGTACTCGCTGCTTTGGCACCATGCTTGGTTGCAAGCCAGTGTTATATATATATATATATATATATATATATATATATATATATATATATATATATATGTATAATGTAGTGACATATGCCGTCAAACGTTGGTATAAACACGCAGTCAGAAAGTGAAGATAAGCATAGGGTTGAAGTGTGGTTACGTCGACAGGTAACAATTGGTCCTACTCAGGCTGATATTTGGTGTGGGTCATATCACGTGACAAAACGACACTTCTGCGCAGGCAGCTATTTGGCCGGCAGTAATCAAACGTTTATCACAGCGAATTTCAAATCTCGAATCAGATTCATACTGCTGTCATCCAAATTCTCCCTTCGGCCGTCTTTATCGACTACATCCCAGTTCTTAAAATATTTTACCACTATCTGATGAAACGGAGTGAAATGCGAAAATAAAATGACAGGCCTCTGTTAGCGAATTTGACGTAGAACCTAAAAGTACACGTAGCACTAACTCGCTGATTTAAGGAAATAGTACTATAATTATCCTGATTGAAAGCCTCCCTGAATAAGAGTCAAGCGATAATTTTTGTACCACTGCCAGTACCGACAGTGGTTGTGATTCAGAAGATGAGCTACAAAATCTGCCAATTTGCAGCTAAGATATACGAGTGTTTATTTGCCATTTTTCAGGCACATTATTACTGAACAGTAACTCGAAAAGTTCATTTTTTGTGCGTCAGTGATATATTTGAAAAATCAGTGTCTTAGCCACAAGTCGGTCGGTTATTGATAATGGTAATCTGGTTATCTGTTTGTTGCCCAATGCAGGATACTCGTTCAGGTCTTCGCACCTCGGAGGTCGAACCAGGAAGCCCACTGTCCTACAGTGACATGTCTAGTGCGACTGGTGGTATTGGCGAAGCGATGAGCTCCATTCGCCCTGGAGTTAATGATGAAGCTGCGGTTCGTGCGGTCCTGTCACAGTCCGGTCCACTCGTTCCTGCTGCCGGGACTGGTGGAGTCATAGAAACTACGGAGGGCTCGGCGCGAAGTCTTCCCCAGGTACGTTTTCACATTAGTTGTCCGGATTTTGTACAAATTCGACGAACCGTGAAGTTTGGTGTTTGAAAAGGTTATCAGAATCGCCGGCAAAATGTGCTGATCGTAATGATTCCCATGTTGTCCAGCTTAGATGTCACAGCAATACGGATCGAGGAGAACGGATGTCACATCAGTAAACTTCATTCAATTTGTAGTTGAAATGCGGACTGAAAATATAATAGAATAAGTATAGAGTAAGGTTTTAGGCTGGTTTTCATTAATTTAAATGTGGCCTTCTATTTCTAGGGGACAAAATGCAGATTTGGCATTTTACGCCAAGTCGGTTGAAATCTCATTCACCAATATCGCTGTCGAAACTAGTAACTATGACTTTTCTGTAACAAACACCGGAAATTGATTTTGAAAGCATGATTGATCCTACTTTAGCAAAGTTACTTTTATCACCGTTACTGGCTGCGTCTGGTACCTATTAGATTCGAGACCAAACTGACTGGTAAATAGTGGGATGTTGCGTCCGGAGAACTGTTAACTTCGACAAATATATTTATGACATGTTGGCGATGAGGCAGTTAAATTTGATAAAAGCTAATCGCGTTGTGCGTAGAGGACTTCGTTTCATCGGATGTAATACCACTAGACAAGGCGCGTCCACCGATGAGAAAAGTTCCCTATCTTGCACATCAATACAACTAAGGAGAATATTGTGCTATTTTGTTTGTTTGGGTGGCTAGGCCCCTCGATATGATAACCACGATAGCAGGCTGATCATCGAGATTCACAAATCCTTAGTCCTAACTAGCATCACGAAGATTTTCGCTTCGAAACCTTTCGCCATCATAGGTTTCAGTTATACACTAAATGCCACTTCTTGTGCAGGCGCAAATGTTTTCCTCCTTTTTTTCCGAATAGACCGTGATCTGGGGAACGGATGTCAACATTGCTCGTGTAATGGCACAATTTAAACATTTTTTGCTTACATTCACGCTGAACGACTGCAGCCGATTACCAGCACGCCAAAGTGGTGAACCGATAGATCCTCAACGACCGCTTTACGTTCAGCGTATGGAGGACATGGCCTTGTCCGGTGCAACCGCGCTAGATGTGGATTGTGAGCATATTCGGCAAACACGACCAGATCTATGCGCACAACTGGTAACATTCCCAAAGGAGGTGATCCCTGCCTGTGATGCAGCCGCGAATGCCTTGTTTCTGGACCGATTTCGAGATGTACAACTTGAGCGATCCATTCAAGTAAGTTATACGATCTCCATATAGAGTCATTTAATCAAACGAGATATAGAATGGACGAAAAGGATGACAGAAGTGTCTTCTCATCATCGTGGGCTTGAGAGGAATGTTGTAAAAGTCTCGTGTGAAATTATGTTTATCTCGGTGTACTTTTTCTGAACGTTCCATCAATTATCCCTTCTCTAGCCCTCTTTGAAAAGTGACAAACAACAGTTAAAACACTCGAACAGCTCGCCGATATGTTGTCAGTGTGATAGCATATTTGTCGTCCAGAAATACAAATTTCGTGCTTGTTGTAGTGATGAGATCAGAAATTTTCCATGAATTTTCGCAAGATCCGTTTTTGTGTTTTTTACTATTTTACCTTACAGATTCGTCCATTCAATTGTGGCCGTTCGCGCACTCTTCGTAGTCTTGATCCGGATGACTTGGATCAGTTGGTCACAGTAACCGGGTTGGTTATTCGATTGTCCTCTTTAATCCCGGAAATGATGCGTGCGGAGTTTAAATGCGCGGTGTGTGGTGCACTGACCTCGGTAGCTTGTGAACGTGGATGTGTTGCTGAACCGGAAGCTTGTGTTCGGTGTCACTCAGCTCACACGGCTCAGTTGTTACACAATCGTTGCCTGTTTGTAGACAAACAAATGATCAAGTTGCAGGTTCGTTGTTTGATCTCTTTGCTACCGCTCTGCATTTCAACTTTTTCATAGGAGTCCCGTTGCGATCAAGTTTTATGCATTAATGTGCTTTGTTTGGATGAGTTGGTTTCCCGTGTCTGTTATGTCAATGTCTTACGCGTTACGGTTGGTGGGAAAACCGGATGTTGAAGACAAACTCAAGATCTAAGCGTTTTATATCTGATTTTACTTTACTAAATCATGCATTGAGTTGACCACCAGGACGATGTACCCAATTCCGGGAAATCATTGAGGGTAGACTTATGAATTCCTTTGTAGTCTCCGAATGGCGTGGTCAGAATACTGGAGGTGATTTCGCGCTGAAAATAAACCTTGACATTGTCGGGTGCAAAGTTTTGTCTATTGTCTCAGTTGTACTTTGGTGGTGGGATGCTTCCGAATTCTGATGTTTAAGCACCCCTAACGGATGAATTTCAGGATAAAGTGCATAGCAATCCTGGTTTTTGATGACTTATTGAAATGCGAGGATAAAGGGACCCACAATAAAACTAGTAGTGCTAGTATGTGCACATTCGTACTAGCCCGTCGTCAACACCTTATCTGTTGTTTCTTCTCACTGGATGTGTGTGTGTGTGTGTGTGTGTGTGTGCTCGTGCGGATAATATCAGTTCACTTCATTCAAGCATTAAGATGATAGTCTCAAGGAAGCCCCCTGTCAGTTTGTCGCATGCACATGTGCCTTCGTCGATGCTTATTCGGATTAAGTCATGTAAAGTTTGCCAAAGCACTGTGGATAGCGGAAGACTGACCCGGTTGATAGGCCTTCGTGTTCATGCTTCGTAAACGACCAACTACTCTCTTAACAAGGATAAACGAGGAAGCATACGCCCACTGCGCCTGCCACCAGTTCGCCCACAAAATAACCCTATGATAGAAATTTTCTAAGGACCTTACAATGGCACGGATTGTTTTTCATTCAAATTACAGTGATGCCTCGTGCGTTCGCATTTCGGGATTCGTCAGACTAACCAACTAATTTGCATTCGCGATTTTTTCATAGGTCTGCGAAATTTTGCTTATTTCTTGCCACTCGTGATTCCTCCTGATTCGTGACAAGTTCTAGGACCTAGCTTCGCGTATGTTCAAGGTATTACTGTATTATAACGTAACGAATCGCCAGACAATTTTATTTTTGTTTCATCGCAATTAGTCATCACTTGGATTCTGACCTGGCACTGGGTGGTGGCACACCGTTCGATCCCTGTGTATTATGGCACGCAACAACTACGAAGTGCTTATGACCCACCGAATTTCACGCACTGCGCTTAATATGTAGACCGCCTTCGGAGTGTCCAAACCTGTGAACGCTATGACTGTCACGTAATTTTATCTGAAGCAATGTATAACAGTAAGCACGCGTGCTGATCACTGGTCATTGATTGGACTTAATTATGTAATTATCGCGGTTTCCCTGGCTGTAGTCGGCCGGCTTCTACACCAATTGCTTTGATGGTGTTCATCGTTTCCTAATGATCAGACACTCAGAACTGGGAGTTTGATGACATTTAAAAGCTCTACTTCTCTAAATGCACAGGATCACCACTCAAGTGTAGCAGTGAATGGGTTGTATTCACCAAAATAATGAGTTTCGTCGTCGCGTCTTGGGTGCTGATGGCTGTCTTCTGAATGAAGTGATCGCTCTACGCAGCCTCCAATAGCTCGGTTATGCTTCACATATGTCTGCCTATCGTCCGCCTTTCCGTGCTGTATTCGCATGTGCTAGACAGGGTTGAAAGAAGTGACGATGGCCAGCATTGGGTTCGTTTGGTGCTTCTCAACTTCCTGGTTAGATCTCAAACTTATGCTTGTTGTCGTTAGTCACAGACGTTGAGGGATATAGTTCGTAGTAGAAGTCGGTAGCGCGGATGCTGTTCGACTGTAGTGCCTCGTAAATACATAAACCGTTAAACAAATGAAAAGCCATCAAAAAGTGTACCGTGAAAAAAAAAACGAAAATGTGCCCTTCTTACCAACCACTTAACCCCGTCTTGTTATATTTTATTCTTGCCCTTGCTATTGTTGCGTTTGCACCTTGATTGATTTCAAGCCGAATGTCGATTTTTTGTTGTTGTGGAAAAGATGTGGCTTTTAGGTGAGTTTAAGCGAGTACTGACCAGTGAAATTATCTTACCCAACTTATTTTTCAAAGGCTTCTACGCATGCTCTACGTCCAGACTTGACATTCAGTACGATATTGTCATTATGTTTGACCCGAGTGCACACGCTTAGCGATATCTGACCCATATTGTTTTGTCTATCATACCAATTTTCGTTTCTTTTTCCAAGTAGGAATCGCCAGAGGACATGCCAGCCAGTCAAACCCCACATACTGTCGCCTTATACGTACATGAAGAGTTGGTGGATAAAATGAAACCAGGTGATCGTGTCAACATTACTGGGATCTATCGGGGCATTCCGTTGCGTGTGTCGAATCGTCAACGAACACTGAAAGCGGTGTACAAAACCTACATCGATGTGCTACATTTCAGGTAAAGCCGAAGAAGCCACATTTCTTAGTTTTACTCTGTTCGTGGCAGTTCATACACATGGAGTAGTTCACCGTTCATTTCCGTTTTGCTGAGTACGAGTTTGGTCATTTATCCTTGTGAGTGATAACCACATTAATCTTTTAGTCGAGCTCTATTACAACAGCTTTCGATTTTTAAAAATCCAATGTGCTTCTTTATAAGTTTTCGTTATTCAGCACGAACTTTTATGGGCATAGCTAAAAGTGATCCCTCCAGTTTTACAATCCGTTTAAAATGGAAGCGTTGGACGGTCCTTCGTTTTACCTAAAGTTCGCTGAAAAGCAGACTAATGTTATCAGCATTTGATGTTGCACACCATCGGTGGTCTTTGATTAGAAAGCGGACTACCAACAGCATGCATATATTATTACATTGGTATTGTTATTACTGTCGGTATTACAATAATCATTACCATCAATAAGTTTTTTGAGACGCTCTAAACTGTAAGATGAGCTGACAGCTTTAAATTTGAAGTGGATTGCACAATGCCAAACCGCAGTGTGGTTTTCAGCCGAATGGTTGCAGTGTTGTTTACTGTTATTACATCATCATTGTGGATTGAACCCGGAGATATACATGCTGCGAACACCACAATTACATAAACGGGTAGCAAGGAGGCAAAAGTGAATGAAACAAACTTTCTTGAAGTTTTGTTCGATATTTACGGGGCCCAACATCTTCCTAAGAACTCCGCACAGCATTCACGCAACTGACTTCGATTCAGAACCGTTTCCCTCAACGTTTCTAACTATCAACAATCCTCATCCATTGGGCCCCAAACAGGGAGTCGGGAGACACTAACTGAAGCCAGCGCTGCCATCTTACCCCTATGCCAAGTCATGGTCTGACCCCCAAGTCGCTTCTTGCGGTCATACCGGGGAAACGCAAATAGCGCACGAAATAGTAAACGATGGCTGGACATACGTAAACTTGTCCAAGCAACTGAAGGCCATGTAGGTTGACTACTTCGGTCAGTAAGCGGCTATCCGAACCCAGCACACGACGACCAACCTCATCGTTCTCCACACAGTGTTCCTACCGAACGCGAGCAGTGTTTTAGAGGCATCGGTAGGTGAATGCGGAAAATCGCTAGGCGTCCTCATCACCGAGCGGCTAGGATTTTTTGTTTTTATGTGGCTAGCTGATGCGAGAGAATAATCTGGCCTCATTAATGTCACCGATGGCACCTGCCCATGAGCGATGTTTGTAGGGAGACAGTTCATACAGTTTTGGGACTAGGTAGGAAGTGGTATCCCCCGTATCATGATTTTTTGTTCGAGGTACCAACTCAAGCCTGTGGTACCTATCGAGCGACAGAAAATTTGTGTGTTGGGAGCTGGTGACCGAACGAGCGGTTCATACGCCTTTTGGATGATGGTCTCTGAGTTGAAGATATCCAACGCGTTCTAGTGAATCCTACCCTACTCTGGATAGCTGAGTGGGAGGCGATGAAATTTAGTGACAGGCCAAATTCAAGCACGTCACGTTGCTGTCAATGGGCTTCTGGGGTTTTTATGTAGAGTGCTCGCTGTCAGGCAAAAAAAACCGCCACAATCTCCAAAAACGGGGAGTCGCTCTTGTCTGGCTGCTCGCTCCCAACCTGTCTAATATAGGTAATCCCGAATAAGCGCTTGGCGCCCAGGTCGGCATAGCCTTCGGGGTCATCGTAGCACGCAAACCCGATCACCACGGTAAGGTAGCAACATGGAGCAGGATTCGCAACCGTGGAGAAACACACTGCGCACCATGGCATTATGGACCCGTCCCTTTAATGAAACGAATTTTGTGGCGGTGCCACAAAAGCCGGTCTGGCCTTCGCTATCTATCATGGAATCTCCTCAGCTGCACTGTAGCTCCCAAGGTACCTGAAGCCTTTAACTTATCCTAACTGTTCATTACAAATGGTGAGTGCAACACACAGATTCCTGCCAGTCTTGTAAAAGCACTTTGCACTTGGATGGGACACAGCACATACCATATCTAGACATTTCAATCGTCAAGTGGTCCAAAACATTGCATTGCCCGTGCGTCATTACTCAGCAAGACGATATCATGGGCGTATCCTGAGTTGAAAACTTTTCTGAGAGAAGTTCAACTACACCGTTTATAACACCGGACAAGACATTTTTAAGCATCCTCTATGGTAGAGTTAACAGATGGGAATACAAGGCAACCTTGTCGTACCCCCTGGAGACGGTGAAGGTTAGTGAAAGTTGGCCGTAGGCCCTAAGCCGACATGGGATACGATGATACAACTCTGAGAACCGACGCATAGTTCAGGCACTCCATTTCTCAACAAGCAGTCATGCAGTGCAGCGTTATCGGTAGTTAAGGGCCGCGCGAATGTCTAGGCGCACGGTTACCGTTGGTCTCTGGAAGGTATGGTGGTGTTCAAGTAGCTTTCAGAGGGTGAAAACTTGATTAACATATCCAAAACCGATAAAAAATCCAGTTTGCTCTTCCCACATAAAGACCAACCTGTAAAGTATGCTAGACGCAAGCAGCCTCGAGGCTATTGGGATTGGACTTATATTCTTTGTTGTATCCGGTTTAAGCAGTCAAGCCCACCACGCGGACAGTTGATCGATATCCCTCATACATGAACATACCCCTGCTGTTATTTACTCATGCTTCAATCTCTGCACTGTTTATTGATTGACCGGTCCCGCTACATATCTACTGATCTCACTGAATTGAGGCGAATGCATGTAAATTACGCACTTCCCTGCTTGTTTTCTGACGAAGGCCGGGTTTTTCACTAACGTTCGTAGAAATTAATTCATTTTTCATTTTCATTTTATACGACTATCTCCTGTGAAAGAGTTAGTCGACCTCTTGGATGTCTGATGGCAGATGTCCACGCGTTCCGGTCTGCGGAAAGGTCTGCGCACCGATAAATCCAATTGCTGCGCCAGTCGCGTACTCCGAAGACCGACTGGAGGTCTAGGCGATCCATGTCCGCCCTAATAGTGCTAACCCATGCCTTCAGTGGGTCACCAAGGCGACATCTCCAATCTGAGCAGGTGGTAGTAGTAGGTTCCTCTTCGCAAGTTCCTTTGTGGGTCATCGGGAGACATGACCAAACCACTAGACGGCGTCGTCGGAGAAATAAGGATGTCGTTCTGCATTCGCACGGTGAAGTTTATGACGGCATCATACCACTTCATTTTGGCCATGTAGCGCAGCCACCAGTGGTCGAAGTTTTCCAGTCTTTTCGTGTCGTCTACTCTCAACGGCCAAGTTTCACAGGCGTACGTAAGAACTGGGCGGACGACAGCGCGGTACATGCGCAGCTTCGTGTGGAGGTTTGTCTCGCTCCAAGACCACAATGACTTGTGAAGTTGCAGGAACGCTATCCTTGCACAGTCTACACGAAGCTCAACCTCGTCCGTGATCTGACCTGACCTTTTGGCTGGATAATAGAACCTAGGTACTTGAAGTGGTGCACCTGTTTCAGATTTTTGCCATTGACGCGTATAGGGTGCATTGGGCCTTGCGAAATCGTGAAGAATCTCGTTTCTATAGTGCTACTCTCTAGACCAACAGCTTTAGCTTCACATACAATGCGGTCAAGGACCGGCTGAAGAGTTCCGGGATCCTCTTCTAGAATGACGACGTCGTCGGCGAATTCAAGGTCTGTAACCCAGGAGTCGTGGCCAAGTTGTATTCCCTGAAAGTTGTTGAAGCCGCGATGCATAACCCAGTCAATCGCGTAGTTAAATAGGACTGGCGGTAGGGGGCATCCTTGGCGGACGCCGGAGCCGATTGGGAACCCTTGAGACTCTTCGCCGTAGGCGCGGACTCGCACCTGTGTTGTCGAGTATTATGATCTTATCAGTCTGATTTACTTTCTCGACGAAAATCACACTGGTTGGAGCGTGCTCGCGCGTCCCGAACAGCAACAAATCGATTAAGCAGAATTGTCGCAAACAACTCAGCCCGCCTGGCCAGATGCTGCATTCTTCGGGCCCACAGAAAAACGCAGGTAAAACCTTACAAAAAGATTGGAATGGGGCTTCAATTGGGTGATAGAGCTGGAGTTCTGAATGCAGGTGTCTTGGACAAAACACCCTTCAATGGTAGGGTCCTGAACCGTGTGGACCAAGCCCGTGTGTTGCCCTAAATGCTTAGTGTTCGCACCTTTAGCATGGTTAACATAGACGGGCGTCGAGGAAGAAAAAAGCACCGGCCAGCGTTTGCTTTTTTTTGCTACGTACCTGGTGACGCTCCCGGTGGTATGCAACTCTGTTTTTCGTCTGTGTTTGCTAGCTCTGTCTCGAATAGAAACAACAGCTACCTAATAAAAGAAGTAATCTTACCCACCATTTTGGACAGAATCATTCGCCGCTTCTCAGTGTCAGTAATAAATGCATTCCATAGCATGTTGTGTTTACACGAAACGAACCATTGGAGAATCGATCATATAGGTCGAGGTGGTCAGTCCATGACATGGCAAAAAGGTATGAAAACCTTGACCAGTGGACTTGGCCACGTAGGACGTGTTAGACTTCCAGGTTGGGGTCCACGTGACCCGCCTACTAAATAGTTGGATACACTAAGGTGTCGCGTTCAGTGGTGTAGTTGCATTCGGACTCTTTCCTTGTTCTCTTGATTTCCGCCTATTACTTTGATTTTTTTGTCTTTTTCACCTTAAGCTTCCATGCCTTTTGCCCCGGACTCCACGATGCTGGACGGTAGCAACCGAAACCAGAGCACAGAAGTGCGAGGGTAATGGTTAAATAAGCTGTGAAGGTCTCTTGGACCCCAGTAAACGTGATAGGCCTCTTTGAAATCGATGAATTGTGTGCCTTCAAATCTGTTCAGTCGAGTTTTAATCGGTTTTGATATGCGTAGGAATAAATAGCTTTTTGATTGAGAAAAGCCGGTCTGTGAAGTCCCAATTTGGAAAACCCCAGAGCTCTACATAGCATAAATCATTTGTTTGCTTTCGCTCCTGCCCAGCTTCGAAGGCGATGGACTGCGTGGTGATAATGCTTCAGATGAGGATCGGACTTTGTCTGAGTTGGATATCTGCAAGCACTTCACGGACGATCGTATTCGTGAATTTCAGGCGCTAGCTCGCAAACCTGATCTGTACGAACGCCTATCTGCCGGGATTGCACCAACCATCTATGAGAATGAAGATGTTAAGAAAGGCATTTTGTTACAAGTATGTTGTCTACTGTGTTCTTCACCCATTGGTTCTTATTCATTCTCTGTCTGGGATTTTTGAATGACAACAAAATCACTCCAACTTGACCCTCTGTCTGTAACACACATGGCATTGGTCTTCTGAAGCGGGTTGCACATGTCCAATCTTAAAAGCACAGCAGGTAGGAGCGGAGACTCAATAAATATATCAGTAGTCACCAACACTAACATTAAACGAACACCTGAATGGCGACCTCCAATCGGGCTGTTGCATACCAATCGACCAGAAAAAATGTGAACGTAATCTGTTTAGTTTGCCGTGAACTTCTTTCTCGGTAGTCCATAATTATCATCATTAGTTAGAGGAAAAAGCAGGATGGTTTAGGGCGAAATTGGCGGATATTTCGGGAGTATATATATATAGTAGAAATTTATTGCTCAATAACACAGCGTAGTCGAAATCGTTGGTAGGTTGTTGATTCCAGTTTCATTCGGTTGTAAAACCAGTCTTGAAAAAGGTTACCCGTGGTGACCGAAACGTCGACAACCTACCAACGATTTCGACTACGCTGTGTTATTGAGCAATAAAATTCTACCATAACATTTCACATGGCGCATCAATTTTTAAATACACTCCGAACCGATCTCGGTTCTGACACATTGATATATATATATATATATATATATATATATATATATATATATATATATATATATATAAATCGCCCGGACTGACCACAGTCTCGTTCATTTTCTATCGCGGTCTGTTACATGTGCCTTTCTGTTTCTTTTGTCAGCTTCGGTTAGGCTGAAATTTAAGCGGCGATCCGGAGATGAAACGCGATTTTAATTTGTTTCAATTTGCTCGTCAACATGAGCACAATTAGAAATATGGCCAAATCTTCTGTTGAGCCGTTGTTTCATATATTTTTTGTGCAGTGGCAAAATTTCTCGGATAGGTCGTGGTCAATCAGAGGCTACCGGTACGTCAGTGTCGAAAGTGCACTATGATAACCGTTCGACCAATGCCGTCGTTCCTTCCATAATAGTAGTAGTTTAAGTTCCGCCCTACGGTTAACGTTAATTCTAATTCTCAGTTCAGTTTGTTTATTCAACCATTAAACTCCCACTTCTGTGCTCTAATTTCGGCTGGTACCTTACAGTATCGAAAAGAATTGAAGCAAAAAGTCGAAGTACCTAGGGGAAATCAAGAGAACAAGGAAAGAGTCCGAATGCAACTACACCACTGAACGCGACACCTTAGTGTATCCAACTATTTAGTAGGCGGGTCACGTGGACCCCAACCTGGAAGTCTAACACGTCCTACGTGGCCAAGTCCACTGGTCAAGGTTTTCATACCTTTTTGCCATGTCATGGACTGACCACCTATCTTCCAATCACTACCTGCCTCAAAGAACAGCGTACGCTGAGTGTATCCATGGACATGCGTAACAGATGTCCCAACCACTCTAACCTGTTTAGATTCAGTACTTAATCCACAGACTGACCTCTGGTTCCCAACACCTTACGTCGAACCTCATCATTGCTGATACGGTGTTGCCACCTTACTCGGGCAATGCTACGGAGACATCGGTGCTCGAACACCGACAGTCTTTTACCCTTAACGATCATGTTTCTGAACCATATAAAAGAACGGACCTAACAGCCGCATTGGACACTCTACCCTTAACAGACAATCGAATGTCACACTGACACCACAGATGACGGAGGTTGGCAAAAGCCAGACGTACCTTCTGTATACGCGATGACACTTTATCCGATATCTGTCCACCTGGTAAAATGTAACTGCTCAGGTAACATAATTTATCTACTTTAGCTAGATCTTTCCTTTCCGACACAAGGTTTGGTGGGCATGACCACTATGCGTTGCGAAAACCAGTGTCGAATCGGGACAAAACGAACGTCATATTAGCGCTGAACTTGTGGTGAAAGAAGTATTGCTAATTGTTCGGGGCCGGAATATATCAGAGGACGACATGGGCTTTCGCAAACCGCTGCAGGTTTGATTACAAAGTCTGGTCTGAGATTTCATACCTCGGTCCAGATTTCGCCGTGATATATAATTCGCATAAATTGATCACGTGAACGGTCCGCTTTACTTCGAACACAACATAGAGTAAATACACCACACTCATAATTGAGGGCTGCTCATCTTTCACGTTTATTCTGGAAAACAAATAGACGAGTTAATAATATTATCTCGGTCGACGAACAATCTAGCGGAGGACGACTTGGCGTTCTCATTTGCGAGTGTGTCTGTTCGAATTATCGGTAAAACAGAATGGTTACATTCCTCCAATTTGTTGGTAGTGGTAATCCACTCGTCCTAGGGACATTAATCAGCTTGCTCTCACTGTCATAATTTTTCATTTTAGTTATTTGGCGGTACTCGCAAAGATTTCACTGACAAGGGTCGTAGTGATTTTCGTTCGGAGATCAACGTTTTACTGTGTGGTGATCCGGGTACTTCAAAATCACAGTTGTTGCAATACGTGTTCCGCCTCACTCCACGCGGACAGTACACGTCGGGCAAGGGCAGTTCTGCCGTCGGTTTGACCGCGTTCGTGACAAAAGATCCCGAAACACGACAACTCTGCCTACAAACTGGTGCCCTCGGTGAGTACTTCACGGTAAATGTTACCTATGCTGGCGGCACCAACAACGTTTTGGTCACCCAGCTCCCGGATCTGTCATAGATTCATCTTTCACTGTTTTCATATTTCCCGGACGCGAAAATTCCTGCTCCTAATTGGTTTTTTGTGTACGTTCTCGTTCGATTTATGATAGAATTTCACCGGGTCCGGGAATGTTCTCAAAAGATAAATCGATTTACTGTTTTGGACAACCCTCCGGTTGATCCCGCAATACTATTGGACCAATTGAGAAATATTCGGTATCACGCAAGTAGTGTGTAGATGCTCTAAAGGTCAGTCGGCGTTCGAAAGGATAGTTGTGTTAAGCGCAATCTGTTTGTGATATCGGCGTACGCCCCAACGGACTGCAGCTCAGACGCGCAGAAAGATGAGTTCTATGATGAACTCGCCACCCTCGTTCGCAGCAGTCAAGGTTCTGACATTGTAGTACTAGCTGGTGAATTCAATGCACAAGTTAGCAAACTCAGTGTGTCAGAAACCTGTTTAGGTGGGCGTTGTGCTTTACCCGCTGAGCGTACTAATAACGGAGATAGACTTCTCCAGTTTTGTGCAGACAATCGATTGTTCTTGTCTAGCACCAATTTCCGACACAGCTCGCGTCGCACAGCAACATGGCGCTCTAACTCTACAGGTACTTTGAGTCAGATTGATCATATCGCCGTAAGCTACCGGTGGCGCAGATCTGTTCAGAACTGCAGATCTTACTGGTCCACGTACGTAGAGTCGGACCATGCATTAGTTTTAATGCGATTATCTCTCCAGCTCCATGGTCATCATCGCAAACCCGATTAGCCGTGCAACGTTTGTGTGATTCAGAAGTACGCACCCGTTACGAGCAGAAGTTAGCACATGAACTAGGATCTACGACAAACAGTATTGTAGATGAGCATTGAGCCCATATCAAACAGGCGATGCACGTATCAGCAGGTTTTGCCTGTGGTCCTAGATCCGTTGTCCATCAAAGACACTGGATCTCGCAAGAGTCGCTGAGTATAATGGAGCAAAAGCGTCAGCTCTCGAACCGTAAGGAGAAGAATAAGATGCGGAGAAAGCTACAAAGGCAAGTTACGCAAAGCCTTAAGAATGATCGCGAAAATTGGTGGGTCAAGGTAGCCGAGGAAATGGAAATAGCAGCTGCTTCAGGTAACAGTCAAAGACTGTTCAAACTTATTCGTGATACCGGTAGACGGCGCACCGAGATCAGTGAAACGATTTGCGATAGAAATGGAGAGTCCATTCATGGCAAAAAGCAAAGGCTCGGCCGTTGGGCCGAATACTCCAAGGAGAAGTTTAGCTGGCCGCGCGCTACTGTAGTTACTCCTGTATCAACAAGTGGGACTCCTTGGGTGGTATCACTTGAGCCCCCATCAGAAGTGGAAGTGGAGTCATGCATTCGACTAATAAAGCAAGGGTAAGCGGCAGGTCCTGACGAACTTCCTCCAGTTCTTTTCAAACTGGGTGGTGGGGCGTTGATAAAACCACTTACCGTCTTGCTCCGTGACATTTGGAACGCACAGTGTATGCCTTTGATATGGAGCGAGTCATTGATTGTTCCCATCTTCAAGAAAGGAATACGCAATGACTGTGGTAATCACCGAAGAATTAGCCTAATTCCGATAGTCACCAAAATATTAGCCTCGATTCTGCTACACCGTCTTACGCCCACTCGCGAGAGGAATACCCGCGAACAGCAGGCTGGATTCCGCCCAGGTCGAGGAAGCATCGACCAGATTTTTGCTCTTCGCTGACTACTTGAAACGCGTCACACGCACCGCCGACCGACAATAATGGCTTTCTTAAATCTGAAAGGCGCCTTCGATTCAGTTGGTCGAGCAGCGCTTTTCAGTGCTCTTCAGCGAAAAGGTATGCCCCAGAAGTTCGTGAACCTACTGAAATCATTGTATTCTCATAGTTGTGGCCGTGTTAGAGTTTACGGTGAACTATCCAGTCGGTTCGAAACGACAAGTGGTGTTCAACAAGGATGTCCCATGTCTCCATTCCTGTTCAACTTCGTCATGGACGAAAAAATGGAGAGTGCGTTGCAAAATCTTCTGGTTATATGTGTCGAACTAGGAAATAATGGAGAGCTATGTGACCTAGGTTACGCGGACGACGTTGTCTGTTTGTTTGAATCCATGGAACATGCTCAACGTGCACTAGATAGACCCTCAAGAGCTGTAGCTCCATTCGGCATGCGCTTTTTACCTTCAAAGTGTAAGGTGGTGTTACAAGACTGGACGTCAACGACTCCGAGCTTGATACTCGATGGGGAGGTGCTGTCAGTTGTCGACCACTTCACCTACCTCGGCAGCAGCGTAACGACAGATGGGAGCACAGTAGTAGAGCTGAGCACGCGGATATCCAAGGCTCGAGCGGCGTACGCTGGACTGAAGCACTTGTGGCGTCGATCTGATATTTCACTGAAGTTGGAAGATTGTGTTTACTGTGCCGCAGTGCGTTCACTTTTGTTGTATGGTTGCGAGATTTGGGGTCTGCGTGCGGAAGATGTTCGTCGTCTTGAGATTTCCGACCACTGATGTTTACATAGTATCGTTAAGATCGGGTGGAATAGCCGAGTAAGTAATGATGAGGTGAGAAAGCGAGTATTGGGTACTAATTCAGAGAACGTTCTGACTTCGTTGGTTGGGACACGTGTTATGTATGACAAACACACGTCTACCGTACCGTGTCCGATTCTCCGCTTCTCCTCAGGAGTGGAAGAAACCACGTGGAGGTCAACAGATGACGTGGCAGCGAGGTTGAGAAAATGTACCGCAAACTTAGGAAAAGTAGGTGCTTCACGTCTTCGCGGTTGGGGTCCAAAAGATCCGTCTACCAGTTGACTGGAGACACTGAAGGATATGGCTGCGAACCGCGAACAGTGGCGATCGTGTTGTCACTTTCTATCGAATTAGAACGACTGATCGATGTTTGTTTGTACAGTGAGACTGTATTTCGTGTGTTGGCTACTAGGGCGTTCTTTCCTTTTCCCATCCGTGTAGATCCAGTCCCTGTCCATCTTGTATATTCATACTTTCTAATTGGACGTGCAAGATGGTGAGAAAGGCAGTGGTCAGTGGGGCTTGCCCTGCTGTTTGACGCTGTACGTTGATGATTGAGAACCACGGGTCGTTGAGGAAACGACGGAACCGATCCTCCCAAGGCGTAGTCGTGAGCAGTGTTAGCTTCGCTTCACTTGGTAGCCACTCAGATAATGAGTACTTAAGCCTTGCACTCCTGCGAATGAAATGTACCTTTAGGCTATGTAATTTGTGTAGTATAACTGGCGTAGATAAAAGTCTGCATGAAATGAGGATGTCCAAATAAGTTTCACTTCTAAATGACCATTCATCAATGAATGCAACCAGATTGTGTTTTCCGTAAGGTGTTTGAGGTAGAATTTCTCGGTTGTTCCCTTCTCGTATACAAATGTACGCCACCGTTTGTGTCATTGCTGAGCCACGCGGATAAGCAATCTGGTAGGAACGCCGTATCAGCGATGTTGAGGTTAGGCGCAGAGCATCCCACACGAACCAAATCGTTAGATGAAACACTGAAAGTCACTAGGCTAGGATAGTTGAGAAATGTGTTGCACATGTCCCCGGATAGGATTCCTCGGGGTGCAATGTTCACTGGGGTGGGTAACGTTTGAAAGATGAGTAAGAACAGTTAGTCCATTGTAGAAGGAAGGCACGGATAATCTAAACGTTGGTCTTGGTCGTGTAGGTCGTGTTCAGCTTCCAGGGTGAAGTCTAAGATTTTCTCTCACTTAATGGCTAGGTACGTTGGAGGATATGGCTTGGTGTTTTGACTAGGGGCTCTCTTATTTACGAACTTTGTTTACTTGATGCTATTTAAGGTCCCTTCTTATTCCTTTTATACATTTTCATTATTGCCGATTGAGGTCACCGCTGAGAGATAGTAACCAAGACCACCACACCCAGTGCACGAGTATCGGTTCTTCGAACTGCTGTTTTCTATGTTGTGTTAAGTAATGCAGTTGCTATCGTTGTGCATCGTCCGATGTTGTTTGAGTTCCATGGACAAAAATGGGAAAATTTTGCGGCATTTAACGTACGTTTAAGTGTACGTGCACGGAAAAGTTTGTAAAACTAAAAATAGAATAGTAGCGATAGAATAGACCAACTTATTGACTGTCCGGTATCGGACCACTGAGGTTGAGGAGAGTCTTGTTCGAGCCGATCAGGTGGGTGGGACGATGAGCTCCACCATACAGATGTTTTCAATAAACTTATTGCTTTAATTTTTTACGTACCCTGATTTTGATTATCTTTTTAATACGAACGCGCCTTAGTGCTTGCGGACAACGGAATTTGTTGTATCGACGAATTTGACAAGATGACCGACTCTACGCGCTCAGTGCTGCATGAAGTGATGGAACAACAAACACTGAGCATCGCTAAAGCCGGTATTCTGTGTCAGTTACATGCGCGCACGTCTATCCTTGCCGCGGCTAATCCGGTCGGCTCAAAATGGGATCCGCACAAAACAATCATTGACAATATCCAGGCAAGTCTGTCTTTTACAATGCGATTTTCAGTTCGATACAACCCTACTGGCGGTAAAATCTGAAAACAAACATATTCTGCAAACTTCTTCGGCTTTCTGGAATGCACGTTTTGTTCCAAGTGCAGATTTGACTCGTTTTACAAAGATGCTTCCCAGCGATGATATGTCTTTGAGACAATGTAATTTTTACTGTCCTACTGCCACTGTCCGAAATCCTTTTAATTCATTTCTTTCAATCTCGCACCTCTCCGGTTTTGGTTACTACCTCACAGAAACGCCTAGTCAGAAACAAAACGAATGCAAGCCTAAACAGTTAACAAACAAAAGAAAGTGAAAATCACCTAAATAGAGAGTTTGAAAGCATCTGCTCTGCTGATTGTGGCACCTAGCTATTTAGCCCATCGTCTCCTACCATCTGATGAGTGGATTTCGTAGACTCCAAACCGCGAACCTGACATCTCCCACTCGGCAAAATGTTCCCGTCATGGTTTTCGTAATTTTTCGCCATGTTATGGAGTGATATCAACCTGTCATCCATCCACTGCCTACATCGGAAAACAGTATACTGTTCTGTCCCACCAGCTCTCATGAGAAGACTCTTCAGCCTTCAAACCATCTCGTTCTATTAATATAAAATAGATAGTTTATGTAAGATATCTGGTAAACATAGTCAAATTATTGTACTAACGGCATCAGTCCAAATGTTTTCCATAGCCAGCTCCTCCGACTGGCTAGTATAGTTACAATCTCGATTGACTGATCTGTTTCCATTCGGGTAAGACAGCTGTTGGCAACTGATTGGTTGATTTCGCTTCGTTCCGTCACTAGCTGGTTGAACTATCGAACTGCTTTTTGGGCTCCACTTTTGAAGTTCTGGGCAGTCGAAGACGTGCTGTCTGCCAGCGAAACTAGACTGTCTGTCGACGATGTGTTAGCCAGTGCACTCAAACGTACACTCAGTTACTCTGTCTGTAGGAATGAGGTCACAAGCCTGCCAACAGCGGACTTTCTTTGACGGTTCGCTCAAATTTCAATTTTTTTTGTTAAAATTGTCTGCCGTTTTTGTACTTCAGTGAAAATTTCGGTTCGTTCCTCTACTACGTGGTCTTATGACAAAACTCAGATGTATCGAATATTCGTAAACGTTTTATACTCTGTAGTATTGCTCATTCGCTATGCCGCTGCTCCTTTACACTGTACTGTTTTTTCCACGCCGTCCTGACACCAGTTACCCCATACATTGCTGTCGCGGTTCGACCTGATTTTCCTCATTCTGGACCCACAAGACGAGATTTACGATGCTCGACTGGCCCGGCATTTGGTCAGTCTGTATTATTATCGAGGCTCGGGATTCACAGACGCAGACCGGGGTGGCGGAAACGTCTCAGGCGCACCGCTCGTCGATGTGATGCACGTAGACGGGGATGAAGAAAGTTCAATGACCGCAGAGTTTTTGAAGGACTACATCGCTTATGCAAAGGTAGTCGCATAACATCCAGGTTTGAGCCCGTCGAAATTCCATAGGCTATAGGGTATATACTCTTTCCACTGCACTCATGCACGGGCATGTAATAAAACGATGCTTGTCATTTGTCGCATCATTTCGTGCTTGTATCCTCTACTTTTTCGATAGTGATCTCAGTGGGGTTTCCACCGCCAAGGGATAACAACCATAATAAAGATCTTATATTACTTTATTGGTTGCCGAAGCCGTTTTAAAACATTTGTTCGCTCATAGACAAACCAAAGTGATTTAGAAAGTAAGTTGCGATTAGATACTTACACTCTCCACTGGGAAACCATCAAAAGTTCAGATCGCTCCCGGAGTTCGCTAATCGGTCATTGTTTTCACGCTATCATAACAAGACTGCATATTGACGTGGTATGATGCCTTACGTGCCTCTGGGATCCAACGCGCATGCAAGACGGCTTCCTTAAGCCGGAGAAACAATCATGCTCGTCAAGTCAATAATAGGAGACCAGTTTCACAGAGCCGAGTGATGGATAACTGATTTTTTCACGCAGCCTTGTGGTTTCTAGGCTAGGTTCCTACTACTCGATAGCAATCAGAGCCGCGGCACCCGGTGAATGTTCAGTGGCTTTCCAAACAGACACCTATTTTTATTCATAACGTCTTTAGTTTTGAATCGGGATGTATTTTCATGGCATCAAAAAACCACATTATTCCTGATCTTTATCTCTGCAACAGCCCTGATTTCTAACCTGCCTATCATCTTTATGGATACGTGAACTAACTCATCCTGTCCCCTCATTGTAGGCGGTATTTCACCCAAAGTTGAGTGAAGAAGCTGGTGAATATCTAGTCCGTGAATACGTCGAAATGCGCAAGTTGGGCGCCGGTCGAGGACAGGTTAGTTATTTTGTAATTTCCGGCGCCGTCGGAGGATACTGTCTGCCGCTAACACTTCGATTATTGGCTGCATTTTCTGTTTACACTCCAGATCACTGCGTACCCTCGACAACTGGAATCACTGGTTCGGTTGGCCGAAGCGCACGCTCGCCTCCGCCTCTCCAAGATAGTGACCGCGGATGATTGTCGTGAGGCGCGTCGGCTTCAACGCGAAGCATTGAAGCAAGCTGCCATTGACCCCGTTACGGGAACCATTGATATCAATATTCTAACAACGGGTAGGTAACGTCTGCTTTCGTTTCGTTCGTCCTGAATTTTGTCCACTGCATCGTGTTGAATCACCTCAGACACCTCTGAGCAGTTGGATTGATTCCAATGTTAGAAGTTGTGAGCTTCTATAACATTTAAACTTCCTTACTGCTACGAAGATGAACCAAATCACAAAGTGGATGGAAGCACGGAAACTGTATTGTGGCCGTTTTGGGTTTCTTTAAGAGTTTAGTGTCATTTATGTGTTCTGTGCCCTGAAGGTGAAATATGACTTGGTTGTCTTTGGCAAGGGAAATAACATAGAACTCACCTGAACTGCTACATTCCTCTCAAGCACCAGAAAAAGCGTCACCAAGTAGAAAAAAGTACATGTTGGATTTGTTCGATCACGGTCTCCTGTGTGCTATCCTTTTGCCCATCACAAGTCAAGGATGCATTTGTGCGGTCAGAAACCCGTTCGGAGGTTTTTGAAAACATCTGCCAAACATTGGTGCTGAGGCAACCGGATCATCCATAACGGAACCAAATGTAGTATAGTCCGTGAATGAAGTAATTTACTAAAGTATACATCGAAGCTGTTCACAATCCATGTAACCGCTTACTCGAATAAAAACAAGATGGTGTTCATTAACAGACACGGACTGGGGAAGATTACCGACTAGCTCTACCGTTCGTACACGGTTTCTATTGGTCAGGTTAAATGATTTCCGTTCTCACTTCATGCGTTGTTTGATCATATTAGTGCACAAATTTGTTGGCCATCGATATGCTCTCATATCTTTCAAAGTATGTTTATGAGTATGCAGGGCTTTTTCCGAGTGACTCCCTACCTACCTGTATTTCTACTCTCGTTTTTGCTGGACAACTTGAAACCACAGGTGTAAGCAACAGCATGCGAAAGCGTCGCGAAGAAATGGCTTCGGCGATTTGGACCCTTCTGGAAGAACGTCCACGTGTGCTTACATTTGTCTATGCTCGTGTGTTGGAAGAGTTACGCTCGCGTTCTGAACGTCTCATCACTCGAGAGACGTTCGAAGACGGACTGAATATGCTGAAAAATGCGAACAAAATTGACTGGGCTGGTAACACCATCAGAAAACGATAGAGTTTGGATTATCTCAGTCAGAGGCAATCACTTCCGATCATACCCACGAAACTTATCCCTCCTTTCATCCACCGAGATATATCGTCTGTACCGTAGATGTCATTTCCTATTATTTTTATAAGAGGTTTCACTAAAAGATTGTTCTCCAAAAATGACACACGTGGTGGCCGCCTTCTCACTTGATAAAATGGTGTAGCAGTAGTATCATTAGTCATTCCCATAAAACTGGGCACCTTTGTTTTTTTCTGCGTCAAACTCGTAGATATGTCAGTACGTAACTGTTTCTAAGCGCCTTTCCGTTACACTCGCATTCTGTTTTTGTGCGAGGGTATGGTATGACGCATTGTTCGATAGATGGCCTAGTCTCGCTAGCACAACACGATAGCACCTGTCCAGAATCCAGGGAGCTTGAGCCAACGGATTCGCGAACGTCAGGACAGTGGGTCGATAAGACGGAAAACGATTCCCGTCAAGTGGTGACTGGCTGTATCACCAATCAGAAAAGGTTATCCAATGCAATTCTGAACCAGTTAATCTTTTTGAATAAGCAATTCAGAAGAAAGACACTGCGAGAGGAATTCCTTCTGTATACTCTCATCGGTCACGTACGTATGAAATCCGGCAAGAAAGATAAATATTCAACGAAAAAAATTGAGTAATTAAAGCAGTTTTGTGGGGGTGTAAGTCGTGTATGCCACTGCATGTGGTTGGCTAAAGTTATGCTAGGTCAAGGTGGCGGTCATACGCTGTTGGACACATGGCCGGTTTGATGTGAGCGGTCGATAATGCCCCCGGTATCCTTAGTCGGTGTTTGTCCCGACCATGTAACAAGACCGAGAACGCGTTCGCCAGATTTACCGTGTGACCATTTTCAATCAAGTGGCGAGCGACTGTCAAGGTCGGTCCACGTGAATCAGTCAATTGTTATAGGCTACGCTGGGTCATCGCACCACGTATGTATGGGGTGTCTGAGAGGAGTAGCACTTCTGAGTTGGTTGACTGTCGTGTCCCTTGGGGCATCCTCCATCATTCACCCAACTCTCACCTGTGGCTCCACGAAACTGAAGCATGCATCAGCGGCCACACCCCGGCAAACCGCTCGACAGGCGGGCTAAACCAGGTTGAGGGTTACCGAGGTCCAAAAAACTTCGGCGAGACGGTGTTCGGCATGTGAAGACAGATCCTTCTGAATGGGCGGACGAGATCTACTGATCCAACGGCCACAAAGGAGACCTGTTCAACTGCCTGATCCGACATTCCAGAGGAGGCGAACGAACTGTACAGCAGGTCACCGGCTCCTCTGGGAACACCCTGCTGCCTTGAAGTCTGCACTTGGGTGTGCAAGGGCTAGAGGTGAAACCTCGAACAAAAAGGCCGAACGGTGCTGGGGACACCGCTTCGTACCCTACTCCCGCGACTCTCTACGATTATTCATGGAATCTCAAGTGCGCATCATGCTACGGCGTCCCCGGTAAGCGACGCGCCTCGTGTCCCGGCGGTCGAGGTGATAAGACAACAAGCTGGGATTATTCGCTGCAGGAAAAGAACACACATAGTCTGTTGGAATGTCAGGACCTTTCTAGACGTCGGCAGTCAGTGCATCACAATGCGAACTCTACATGACTATGACGTAGATATTGCTTGCCTCTCGGAAGTCCGCCTGCCCAACTCAGGTAGCCGACAAATAAAGGTCCCGGGTGTGGATACATCCTATTGGCTCTATCACAGTGGCCCGAGAGACAACTCCGGTCTCTACGGTGTCGCGTTTGCTCTGAACAAAGCAGCTAATAATGCAATGATCTCTCGGGAACCAGACTCGCCTTGGCACGTTTTAAAGGTTCCCCTCACGACTCGACGGTGATTGCGATCTATGCTCCAACCAATTCAGCTGATGACGAAACCAAAGACGAATTCTACACTAATTTGCAGAGGGTAATCAACCGGGTTTCGAGGCGCGATGTACTTTTCATCGCAGGAGATTGGAACGCTCGCACAGGTACGACCGACGAATCTACTAGCCATATTCTCGGGAGATTCGGCCTTGGTCAACGCTGCGAGAACGGTGGCCGATTGATTGGTTTAGCCGACATCAACAGAATGGTTGTCTGCAGCACTCGATTTCAACACCCCAAGAAGCATCTACTCACATGGTACTCCAATGATGGTCACGCTGCACACCAACTCGACCACATCCTGGTGAGAGCCCGTTGGGCCTCGTCTGTAGAGGATTGCCGAGCGTACCGGGGTGCAATAACGGGCAACACAAACGGCACCGACCATGTCCTCCTACGCGCATGTTTCAAAGTTCATCTGTCTACACGTGCTAAAGTGTCTGCACCCTCTCGGATAAACGTTGCTGCCCTAGGAAATCCAGAGAAGCGATAAGCGTTGTTACGAGCGATCACAACCCCTCCAGTCCAGTACGAAAGCAACTGTGACCCGCCAAACACCGCGGAAATCACGGAGATGATAAACAAACTGAAAGACAGAAAGGCTGCCGGGGGAGATGGCATCCCTCCAGAAGTGTATAAAGCATGTTCATCGTCATTGATTGACAGGTTGTGTACACTTTTTGGTTCCATTTGGAGAGCGGAAGCATTTCCACCGGACTGGGGAATGTCCATACTGCTGCCCATTCCGAAGAAAGGTGATAAATCGGCATGCGAGAACTACCGAGGGATCAGCCTGATCGATGTGGCCGCAAAGATCTTTGGTGCGTTGTTACTAACCCGTTTCTCCGAGGCAAGAGACCAGCGCACTCGCCCGAACCAAAGGGGTTTCCGCCGTGGCAGAGGCTGTGTGGATCAAATCTTCACACTGCGCCGAATACTGGAGCACCGCTACAAGTTCCAGCAGCCGACGGTAGCTTGTTTCATCGACTTCCGGGCAGCTTTTGATTCGGTGAACCGCGAGTCTCTTTGGACCATAATCCAATCTGATGGAATGCCCGATAAGCTTTTAAGGCTGTTAAGGGGATACTACTCGACAACCGGTGCAAGGGTTCGTATGTACGGTGAAGAGTCCCGCGAGTTCACACTCACTACCGGAGTTAGGCAGGGCTGTTCCCTCTCACCGGTACTGTCCAACTACGCTATCGATTGGACAATGCGACAGGCATTACACAACTACCCTGGCGTTCAGCTTAGCCAGGAAATATACATCTCGGACCTGGAGTTCGCGGATGATATTGTCGTGCTTGGCGACTCCGCCACTACGCTACAACCAATCCTCGACCGAATCAATTCCTTCGCGAGGTCCATCGGACTTGAAATAAACTCGACCAAAAGAAAAGCTTTCACAACCCATCTGGGCCCGACAATTCAACAACTGTCGATGAATGACCAACCAGTCGAATACGTCCCTTCATTCAAATACCTAGACTCAACTCTGCTTCCGAACGGCCAGGCAAAAGATGAAGTGGTATTACGGATCGACAGCGCCAGGAGAGCCTTTCTTCAGCTAAGACGAACGCTGTGGACTCGCAGTGAGATCAGCTTAAGAACCAAAGTTCGTGTTTACCGTGCTGCCATCCGGCCCGTACTCATCTATGGCTGCGAAACCTGGCCACTACGAGCTGAGGATACCAGAAGGCTGGAGGTTTTCGACCACTGGTGCCTGCGGCAAATCCTCAAAGTCAAGTGGCGCGACAGGGTGTCCAACGACGAGGTAAGGAGACGATGGTCTGATATCGATGCTCTCCCCGTCCTCCTCCAATGTCGACCACTTCAGTGGTTCGGCCATACGCTTCGGCGACCCGAGTCAGAGATAACCGAACAAACACTGCCCCACTCCATTCCCTGGTTGGCGTTGTCGCCTTGGTGGGCAGCTCAAAACGTGGACCAGTACAATCGAGAAAGACGTAGAGCTTCTAGGCCTTCGGTCAGTCTATGGAGCCCGGCGATGGAAAAAGGACGGGATCAAGATCTGTACGGAGCTCGCCTCCGACCGCTGCGTGTGGTCAGCAATGGTTCGTGATATCCATGGAGCCGACTTATCCTCTCGCAGGAGATAGTCGCGTAAAATTAAGTAAAGTATGTACTTTGGAATGTGTTCGGCCATTCTAGTTCACAGTAATCGGTCGGTCCTACCGATGCATGCTTCTTTCCAGTTGAAAGTGGGAGGTAAATACGGCCTAATGGCGATCTGTGAGTGGGGACATGGGGAGGCGTCGTGTGAATGGATGAAACCGTAGTGCAGCGTACAGTATGTTTTGTGTAAAAAATTTTCAATGTGTTGTGTAACAAGACGCTTAGGTGACTGGGTCTGGTTTCTTGCCTGGCTATGAACACGAGTGAATAAGTTAGGACACCCGATGTCACGTGATGTGGCGTGTACAATCGCCTATTTGCTTGGCAATTTCGGGTATGTTCGGTTGAATTCTTTAGTATTTCCTTGAAATCTTCATCATTCACCACAGTGAATATATTTTCTGTACAGAACCGTCCTTTTGGTCACCGCATCCAGTTGTACTTCGATCAATGAAAAGAGCCAAAACATGACCCAGCGGACTGCCCATCGCAACTCCATCAGTCTGGAATCAGAAGTTCTGCGCACAATAAAATCAGTGATGTTTGAATCTCTGGTGGTACGCGTAGGTTGATATTTTCCTACTTGATAAATTGGCACATAGGGTCCACCGTTTCGCTCGGGGTAAATAGTGAATCAACGCCAGTGGAGCACATTGCATTTTCGAACAGATCACAAAATTGAAACGAGTCACTTAACGTGTGAATACTGCGGTGTTTATATACCGGCTGAGCTAATTAATGAGAGGGCGAGTCATTCGTTACCAATATAGGACGTAACGCAGCATTTGATTTATGTGTCTTCGGCAAACCGAATAGAACTGTCGTGTGACAACCTACAGGTTCCATTTTTTTTCATTGAGAGTTCTGTGATAAATCCGCGCAGCGCCAGGATTCGTACCTCACGTGTAATTTGTTTCGCAATCGGAATTCCTCTCGCAGTGTTTGTCTTCTGAATTGCTTATTCAAATTATTCAAGGGATCTAAATGTTTCAGCTATTCTGTGTAGCTGCGATTGGTGACAGTGACTTTCTTCTCACATAGACAGTGTGTTCTGGGCTAGTAAACTGGGATTTGTACTTGATCGGGCTCTTGCTTGGACGGACGTCTGCATTTCAGTCAGAAAAGATTTACACTTGGCAACTCACCGGGATGATTCGAAGGCAGAAAAAGCCTTCTTACTAAAGCTGTTGGAACGGAACAGAACATTTAGTGTTTTGAGCCCTTAATAGCAGGGAGACAACTTGTTGATACGGTATGTGATAAACACGCTGCTTGTATCTAAACAGGCCTTCCTTCTAGTCTCATTAGCTGATTAAAAGAGACGCTGTTCTTAGTTTTCCCTCTTGGGATTTGTATCAGGCCACTTTACAACCCAAATGACACTCGACGTGAACCCTATATCTCTCTAGTTCGTCAGGATGGCCGAGCGGTCTAAGGCGCTGCGTTCAGGTCGCAGTCCACTCTGTGGGCGTGGGTTCGAATCCCACTTCTGACAGTCCCTTTTTCACCAAACCTCACATGATATGAACGGACGGCCGGAGTCGTCTATTCGTTATTGAATAGCATTCAGCTACAACGCCCAGATTACCATTCGTGTTTGTTTAATCTAGTTTATTAGGAATCGTCGGCAGTGTATATTTCCGCTGGGACCGAAACCCCTAATGAGTCGAACGCCCAATAACTTGGCAGTTGCTAAAGCGTGGTTTCCAACCGCTCGACAGCTGTTTGAACCACAGCACAAAAGTTTCTCTGTTTCGATTGCACTACTCATGAGTAATCGCCTCGCTTGTCATGGCAGATCGTTGCGCTGCCGCACCCGCGAACAGTCGATTAACGCTAGCATAAACCGCTACGAAAGACAAACGGCTTTAGACCCTCGGCCTCGAAGCGAATATTCAGCGAAATCCCCTCAGCCCGCAGAACAAAGTAGCCTAGAGTTTCTTGTATTTATCGTGGTATCTATATGAGCGACAAGCCGCTGCGGAAGTGAAGCACTAAGTAGTCGAGCATGTAAAAGTTGAAGCCAGTTTTTTTAGTTAAGCAACGCGAATGCAACCGAGCAGACGTAGCATATGCAGGTGCGAAAGTAGCTCGTAGAGACGATACATCTAAAGTGGTCACGGTGATGCTATCCGGACGATCGATGTCCGGGGTCCGATACACCGAATCAACTTACTCCGGGAATGATTTCGCGCGTGGTAGTGGTGACCACTGTCCGACCCACTTGGTTCATGCACACCAGTGTGTATTTCAATCCTAGTGGTTAATAAAGCAGTCGTTGTGTGACTGGGGTTTTCACGGCTACGAGACCCTCGTCGTCCTACCGCCTTGTGTGTTAGACTTTCCCGTCAGAGGCTCGTGTTAGGGCCCCTTAAGTCACATTAGATTCTCTGAAAATTGATGTCTGCTGCCTCAATGGAACGCATATACAGGATTCGGGCAGTGTGATTCAACTAACTGTTCCTGGTATCTCATCGAGGTATTTTCTGCGCACCTCAGGAGACGAAGCAGCTAGAGCTGTGGGTCAACGTGGTGTAGGAATAGTTTTGACTGATAAGGCTGACACTGTCCTTTTAGACTGGATTCCCGGAAATAGTCGTTTATGTGCTGTGAGACTCCAAGGGTCAGTTGTCGTTCGGAAGGATAGTTGTGTTAAGCGCAATCTGTTTGTGATATCGGCGTACGCCCCAACGGACTGCAGCTCAGACGCGCAGAAAGATGAGTTCTATGATGAACTCGCCACCCTCGTTCGCAGCAGTCAAGGTTCTGACATTGTAGTACTAGCTGGTGAATTCAATGCACAAGTTAGCAAACTCAGTGTGTCAGAAACCTGTTTAGGTGGGCGTTGTGCTTTACCCGCTGAGCGTACTAATAACGGAGATAGACTTCTCCAGTTTTGTGCAGACAATCGATTGTTCTTGTCTAGCACCAATTTCCGACACAGCTCGCGTCGCACAGCAACATGGCGCTCTAACTCTACAGGTACTTTGAGTCAGATTGATCATATCGCCGTAAGCTACCGGTGGCGCAGATCTGTTCAGAACTGCAGATCTTACTGGTCCACGTACGTAGAGTCGGACCATGCATTAGTTTTAATGCGATTATCTCTCCAGCTCCATGGTCATCATCGCAAACCCGATTAGCCGTGCAACGTTTGTGTGATTCAGAAGTACGCACCCGTTACGAGCAGAAGTTAGCACATGAGCTAGGATCTACGACAAACAGTATTGTAGATGAGCATTGAGCCCATATCAAACAGGCGATGCACGTATCAGCAGGTTTTGCCTGTGGTCCTAGATCCGTTGTCCATCAAAGACACTGGATCTCGCAAGAGTCGCTGAGTATAATGGAGCAAAAGCGTCAGCTCTCGAACCGTAAGGAGAAGAATAAGATGCGGAGAAAGCTACAAAGGCAAGTTACGCAAAGCCTTAAGAATGATCGCGAAAATTGGTGGGTCAAGGTAGCCGAGGAAATGGAAATAGCAGCTGCTTCAGGTAACAGTCAAAGACTGTTCAAACTTATTCGTGATACCGGTAGACGGCGCACCGAGATCAGTGAAACGATTTGCGATAGAAATGGAGAGTCCATTCATGGCAAAAAGCAAAGGCTCGGCCGTTGGGCCGAATACTCCAAGGAGAAGTTTAGCTGGCCGCGCGCTACTGTAGTTACTCCTGTATCAACAAGTGGGACTCCTTGGGTGGTATCACTTGAGCCCCCATCAGAAGTGGAAGTGGAGTCATGCATTCGACTAATAAAGCAAGGGTAAGCGGCAGGTCCTGACGAACTTCCTCCAGTTCTTTTCAAACTGGGTGGTGGGGCGTTGATAAAACCACTTACCGTCTTGCTCCGTGACATTTGGAACGCACAGTGTATGCCTTTGATATGGAGCGAGTCATTGATTGTTCCCATCTTCAAGAAAGGAATACGCAATGACTGTGGTAATCACCGAAGAATTAGCCTAATTCCGATAGTCACCAAAATATTAGCCTCGATTCTGCTACACCGTCTTACGCCCACTCGCGAGAGGAATACCCGCGAACAGCAGGCTGGATTCCGCCCAGGTCGAGGAAGCATCGACCAGATTTTTGCTCTTCGCTGACTACTTGAAACGCGTCACACGCACCGCCGACCGACAATAATGGCTTTCTTAAATCTGAAAGGCGCCTTCGATTCAGTTGGTCGAGCAGCGCTTTTCAGTGCTCTTCAGCGAAAAGGTATGCCCCAGAAGTTCGTGAACCTACTGAAATCATTGTATTCTCATAGTTGTGGCCGTGTTAGAGTTTACGGTGAACTATCCAGTCGGTTCGAAACGACAAGTGGTGTTCAACAAGGATGTCCCATGTCTCCATTCCTGTTCAACTTCGTCATGGACGAAAAAATGGAGAGTGCGTTGCAAAATCTTCTGGTTATATGTGTCGAACTAGGAAATAATGGAGAGCTATGTGACCTAGGTTACGCGGACGACGTTGTCTGTTTGTTTGAATCCATGGAACATGCTCAACGTGCACTAGATAGACCCTCAAGAGCTGTAGCTCCATTCGGCATGCGCTTTTTACCTTCAAAGTGTCAAGTGATGTTACAAGACTGGACGTCAACGACTCCGAGCTTGATACTCGATGGGGAGGTGCTGTCAGTTGTCGACCACTTCACCTACCTCGGCAGCAGCGTAACGACAGATGGGAGCACAGTAGTAGAGCTGAGCACGCGGATATCCAAGGCTCGAGCGGCGTACGCTGGACTGAAGCACTTGTGGCGTCGATCTGATATTTCACTGAAGTTGGAAGATTGTGTTTACTGTGCCGCAGTGCGTTCACTTTTGTTGTATGGTTGCGAGATTTGGGGTCTGCGTGCGGAAGATGTTCGTCGTCTTGAGATTTCCGACCACTGATGTTTACATAGTATCGTTAAGATCGGGTGGAATCGCCGAGTAAGTAATGATGAGGTGAGAAAGCGAGTATTGGGTACTAATTCGGAGAACGTTTTGTCACAGCGTATCCAACTTAATAGACTTCGTTGGTTGGGGCATGTTTTACGTACGTCAAACACACGTCTACCGTACCGTGTCCGATTCTCCGCTTCTCCTCAGGAGTGGAAGAAACCACGTGGAGGTCAACAGATGACGTGGCAGCGAGGAATGAGAAAATGTACAGCAAACTCAGGAAAAGTAGGTGCTTCACGTCTTCGCGGTTAGGGTCCAAAAGATCGGTCTACCAGTTGACTGGAGACACTGAAGGATATGGCTGCGAACCGCGAACAGTGGCGATCGTGTTGTCACTTTCTATCGAATTAGAACGACTGATCGATGTTTGTTTGTACAGTGAGACTGTATTTCGTGTGTTGGCTACTAGGGCGTTCTTTCCTTTTCCCATCCGTGTAGATCCAGTCCCTGTCCATCTTGTATATTCATACTTTCTAATTGAACGTGCAAGATGGTGAGAAAGGCAGTGGTCAGTGGGGCTTGCCCTGCTATATGATGATGATGACTCGGGTAGAGTCGGACCATGCATTAGTTCTAATACGATTCTCGCTCCAGTTCCATGGTCATCGACGCAAACCACAAACCCGGTTGGCCGTACGGCGTTTGTCTAGAGGTACGATTCAGACTAAGTTCTATGGGAAATGGATCGCTAAATTCATCCGCCCGTTCTTCTAACTAATGATATGGAGACACCTTTTGTTGTAGTCTCCGTGACAAATCTAAGTTCGGATATGTTCGGTTGAATTCTTTAGTATTTCCTTGAAATCTTCATCATTCACCACAGTGAATATATTTTCTGTACAGAACCGTCCTTTTGGTCACCGCATCCAGTTGTACTTCGATCAATGAAAAGAGCCAAAACATGACCCAGCGGACTGCCCATCGCAACTCCATCAGTCTGGAATCAGAAGTTCTGCGCACAATAAAATCAGTGATGTTTGAATCTCTGGTGGTACGCGTAGGTTGATATTTTCCTACTTGATAAATTGGCACATAGGGTCCACCGTTTCGCTCGGGGTAAATAGTGAATCAACGCCAGTGGAGCACATTGCATTTTCGAACAGATCACAAAATTGAAACGAGTCACTTAACGTGTGAATACTGCGGTGTTTATATACCGGCTGAGCTAATTAATGAGAGGGCGAGTCATTCGTTACCAATATAGGACGTAACGCAGCATTTGATTTATGTGTCTTCGGCAAACCGAATAGAACTGTCGTGTGACAACCTACAGGTTCCATTTTTTTTCATTGAGAGTTCTGTGATAAATCCGCGCAGCGCCAGGATTCGTACCTCACGTGTAATTTGTTTCGCAATCGGAATTCCTCTCGCAGTGTTTGTCTTCTGAATTGCTTATTCAAATTATTCAAGGGATCTAAATGTTTCAGCTATTCTGTGTAGCTGCGATTGGTGACAGTGACTTTCTTCTCACATAGACAGTGTGTTCTGGGCTAGTAAACTGGGATTTGTACTTGATCGGGCTCTTGCTTGGACGGACGTCTGCATTTCAGTCAGAAAAGATTTACACTTGGCAACTCACCGGGATGATTCGAAGGCAGAAAAAGCCTTCTTACTAAAGCTGTTGGAACGGAACAGAACATTTAGTGTTTTGAGCCCTTAATAGCAGGGAGACAACTTGTTGATACGGTATGTGATAAACACGCTGCTTGTATCTAAACAGGCCTTCCTTCTAGTCTCATTAGCTGATTAAAAGAGACGCTGTTCTTAGTTTTCCCTCTTGGGATTTGTATCAGGCCACTTTACAACCCAAATGACACTCGACGTGAACCCTATATCTCTCTAGTTCGTCAGGATGGCCGAGCGGTCTAAGGCGCTGCGTTCAGGTCGCAGTCCACTCTGTGGGCGTGGGTTCGAATCCCACTTCTGACAGTCCCTTTTTCACCAAACCTCACATGATATGAACGGACGGCCGGAGTCGTCTATTCGTTATTGAATAGCATTCAGCTACAACGCCCAGATTACCATTCGTGTTTGTTTAATCTAGTTTATTAGGAATCGTCGGCAGTGTATATTTCCGCTGGGACCGAAACCCCTAATGAGTCGAACGCCCAATAACTTGGCAGTTGCTAAAGCGTGGTTTCCAACCGCTCGATAGCTTCAGTCAGTCAGTCCTCAGGTAAAGGGCAGTGGGAAGTCATCCCGTATGAGCCCCATCACATCGTACTCTATTGACTCGGCTGGATGTCGGTGCTCCGCCAATAAACCGTCAGGGTCTGGTCCGAATTCCTCTTGAATAGTGTCTCGGTTTCCTCTTCCACCACTTCGGTCGGTAGAGCGTTCCAGAGATTGGTCACCCTCCTTGACAATCGACAGATGGCCGGTAAGCCGGTGGAATGCACCTTACGAAGCGTCAGGGTGTGTCATCGGGTACGATCATTATTCATGAGCGGGAATTCCGCCTGTAGTGCCCGGCCCAACTCACCGCGGATTATGCGCCTGGCATAGATGAGGTCGCCTCGAAGCCGTCGATAGGCAATGGGAAACAACTGGGTGACTTTTAGGCGTTCCTCATAGCTGAACCCACGCAGTCCGGCCACGAGGCGTGTGGCAGCACGTTGCACCCGTTCCAGTTTGGCTACTTCCGCCGCCGTGCACGGGTAGACAGCCGGACCGCCATATTCCAAACGAGGACGTATACGTGAGACAAAACAGTCGGAAAGTGTCCCGGGGTAGAGGTCCAAATGAACGGCGGATGGGACCAAGTATCTTCCACGCTGAGGCGCACGCTCTCTCAGTGTGTGCTCTTGTCTTCAGATTGTTGGTGACAACAACTCCGAGGTCCTTTTCCTCCTGCGTGTGACGGAGTACGATACTCCCAAGGCAGTAGCCGGAAGTATCGTTGGGGCCACCAATCCTCATGCTCGCGCACTTGTCCACGTTTATCGGTAGACCCCAGGTGGCCGGCCAATTGACGAGGGCCTGCAGATCCTCCTGTTGTATCTCGCGATCCTCTGCCGATTGAATGGTGCGCCAGATCTTGAGATCATCGGCGTAGATAAGGCATTGGGATCGAATGGTCTGTGGTAGGTCGTTTACAAACACTAGAAACAACAGGGGTCCTAGCACGGAGCCTTGCGGCACGCCACTGCCAACTGGATACCACGCGGACTGGGACTGTGCAACTCTCACGGAAAAGGTTCTCCCGACCAAGAAATCCTCAATCCAGTGAACCATGGGCCCTGAGATGCCGATGGCCCGGAGTTTCAGCAACAGCCCATTGTGAGGAACTTTGTCAAACGCCTTACTAAAGTCCACGAAGATGACGTCCGTGACATATCCCTCGGCCTTGGAGTTCGACCAACTTTCACGGGCGGTCAACAGGTTTGACAGACATGATCTGTTCCGCCGAAAACCGTGCTGCTCTGCGCATAGCAGTTGACAGCGCTCCAGATGTTCACGTATACGAACAGCCACCAGCCTTTCCATGACCTTTCCAGCTACGGAAGTGAGGCTAACTGGGCGGTAGTTGGCCGAGGTGGATTTTGTCCCACCCTTGTACGGCGGAACAACGACTGTTTTTTTCCACTCCTGAGGTAGACTTCCAGTGGCCAACGACAGATTGAACAACCGCGTTAGTGGTGTAGTTAGCTGGTCCGCCAACTCCTTCAACATCAACGGATGCACGTCGTCCGGTCCCGGTGACTTATGGGTTTTGATGGATTTGAGCATCTTATTCACTTCCGGCTCCCCAAAATCATACATAATGAACAGCGGCGAGCTATCCACCATCGGGATTGGCGCACCTTCCTCCACAGAATAAGCTGACAGATAATGTTTGGCTAATGTCTCAGCCTTTCCGTCATCCGTTGCAACCATTTCGTCGTTGTTCATCAGCGCCGGGATACCCACCTTCGCTCTGGTGCGGCGCTTTAAGTATGCAAACAGGCGCCTGGGTGCTCGCACCGCATCGACCGCAAGGGCCTCCTCGAATGCCATCCGCTTTATCCGTTTTTGTTCGGTACACTGGTTACGAATCCTGCGATAGAGATCATAACCCTCACCTGTGGATCGGAACCGCTGCAAGGCCCGATTTCGTCGTTTGAGCAGGCGTCTGAGCTCCAGATCAAACCACGGCAGTCCCTTAACCCGGGGTCTACGCCGGTTGAGGGGACAGTAGGTCTTCATAAGGTACAAGATACCGTCACGAATAAACGCCCAAGCTTCGTTCACATCGTGGTGGACATCTGAATCCGTGGGAAACCAGTTGACGTCTAACGCCGCTCTCCGGACATCTTCGAATGGAGTGTGCCAAACATTACGTCCGATGTGTGGTCTAGGGGATGGACAAGAACCAGTGCGCCAGTGAATTTCTAGCACCATATGGTCACTGCTTCCAAGTGGAGGGAGATGTTCAATTTTATCGACGTCCGAGCTCCTGGGAGAAATCACCAGATCCTGAATGGAACCGTGACCGGATTGCCTCCGGGTCGATTCCTGAACATGTTGGTGTAGTGCCAGTTCTTGGACCGTTGTCAGTAATTCCCGAGAGGAAGAATCTGCCCCGGCCGCTGTCCTGCTTGATGTCCAATCAATATGCGGAGCATTGAAGTCGCCCAGGACGAGGCAGTGGCCGTTGCACGCCCATCTTCTCAATAAATTCATCGTATCTGGAGGAGTGACCGCAGGTGTCCGATAGATGACTCCAACTGTCCTGAAGCCCCCGGCGGTAAGCTTGACGCGGCACCAGATAGCTTCACCGAATCCTTGCGGGTCTGCGAATGCCTCTAACTGCGCGGTTGGGATGTCTGATCGTACGAACAATGCTACGCCTCCACCAGCTCTGATAGAGTTCCTATCGACTCGGAATAGGGTGTAGCCAGGGAGGAACACCTCAGAGTCTAGAACATTGTTACTCAGCCACGTCTTCGTCAATGCTATCATAGTAGGTGAGCTGGACTGCAGCAGGTGTTCCAGGTCATCCCTCTTGTTCAGCAGACCACGGACGTTAGACAACAGGATGACGGCGCTGTCTCGGCCTGCTACCACATCCGTTTGTTCAGGGCGTCCTAGCTTGGAGGGACTGACAGGGATACTAGCGTCAGCGGCCTCCACCGGAAGTGAGGGCGCCGTTTCTGCACCCGAAAATCCCGAATGATCAAGTCCCTTTCTCCTTGTTCCATTTGTTCACGTCGTTCAATCAAAGCATTTCTATACTTCTCACGATCCGCAGGGTCTAGATCTCGGTGCAGCCGCACTTGCTCGCCTTTCAGCCGGTGGGATCTTCCTAACACAGAAGTCGCGGATTCCTCAGAGTCCAGCACTACTTTCAGTGGACGGGGGCGTTCAGCGTCACTAGCTTTCCCAATTCGGAATGCTGATTTTACCCGGAACTTCTCCGCGGTCTCCTCCTCCCCGGGGACAAAAAGTTTTGTTAGTATACTCCGGAGACTCGCAATATCGTGGTCCAGACGTGCCTGTGCCGTGGTCTCCTTTGTCTCAGGCAAGTTCACTAATAGGAAACACTGTTTCCTCGACGGTGGTGCTCTTCGTGGACGATCCGCAGTTGTTATCCAGGCTGGTCTACTTTCATCCGCGGTGGCGCTCTGTTGGCTGGGTTTTGTTCCTATAATACCGTCTTGTGCTTGCGTGGCCACATCAGTGCCAACTGGGTCCGCATTGTGGCAGGCAGACTTAGGTAGCTTCTGGCGTTGGCGGCGCTTTGTTCCGGTTGGCTCAGTGACCGATGTTGAAGCCACCTCTGCATACGTAGCACAGTCGGGAATAGATACCTCGGCGGAATTTTCCCTTTCTGACGGCAATGATGACGGTGAGAGTGATGTTGGCGGAGAAAAAGACGATGACGACGCCGCTGATTCTGCTGCTTCTGATGGCGATGAACTGATTGACGGTGCTAATGATGATGACGACGACGAAGTTGATGACGCTGCTGTATCTGTGACAAGAAGAGCCATTCCCGCCGACTGCTTTGCGGGCCACACAGGTGTTGATAGCTCGGTGCATTTGATGCACAGCACCTTGAGCAACTTTGCACGGCATTTGTCCAGGGCTTCGTAAAGATCAATACATATTTCAGAACACTCAAGATGGACTCAACCATCACACTGAAGAGATTTGTCGCGTGAGCGAACAACTTTCGAACAATCTAGGCACTTAGATGCAATATTTTTGACTCTTTTTGGAGGCACTGTGGGCAAATTATAGTCCACAGAATGACACAACCACAGAAAATATAATTCCACGTATCACGTCGGAAGACTCGCCGGTGAAGCGCAGTACACAGCACAAGAGTTTCTCTGTTTCGATTGCACTACTCATGAGTAGTCGCCTCGCTTGTCATGGCAGATCGTTGCGCTGCCGCACCCGTGAACAGTCGATCAACGCTAGCATAAACCGCTACGAAAGACAAACGGCTTTAGACCCTCGGCCTCGAAGCGAATATTCAGCGAAATCCCCTCATCCCGCAGAACAAAGTAGCCTAGAGTTTCTTGTATTTATCGTGGTATCTATATGAGCGACAAGCCGCTGCGGAAGTGAAGCACTAAGTAGTCGAGCATGTAAAACTTAAAGCCAGTTTTTTTTAGTTAAGCAACGCGAATGCAACCGAGCAGACGTAGCATATGCAGGTGCGAAAGTAGCTCGTAGAGACGATACATCTAAAGTGGTCACGGTGATGCTATCCGGACGATCGATGTCCGGGGTCCGATACACCGAATCAACTTACTCCGGGAATGATTTCGCGCGTGGTAGTGGTGACCACTGTTCGACCCACTTGGTTCATGCACACCAGAGTGTATTTCCATCCTGTTGGTTAATAAAGCAGTCGTTGTGTGACTGGAGTTTTCACGGCTACGAGACCCTCATCGTCCTACCGCCTTGTGTGTTAGACTATCCCGTCAGAGGCTCGCGATAGGGCCCCCTAAGTCTGAATCGTACCTCTAGACAAACGCCGTACGGCTAACCGGGTTTGTGGTTTGCGTCGATGACCGTGGAACTGGAGCGAGAATCGTATTAGAACTAATGCATGGTCCGACTCTACCCGAGTCATCATCATCATACAGCAGGGCAAGCCCCACTGACCACTGCCTTTCTCACCATCTTGCACGTTCAATTAGAAAGTATGAATATACAAGATGGACAGGGACTGGATCTACACGGATGGGAAAAGGAAAGAACGCCCTAGTAGCCAACACACGAAATACAGTCTCACTGTACAAACAAACATCGATCAGTCGTTCTAATTCGATAGAAAGTGACAACACGATCGCCACTGTTCGCGGTTCGCAGCCATATCCTTCAGTGTCTCCAGTCAACTGGTAGACCGATCTTTTGGACCCTAACCGCGAAGACGTGAAGCACCTACTTTTCCTGAGTTTGCTGTACATTTTCTCATTCCTCGCTGCCACGTCATCTGTTGACCTCCACGTGGTTTCTTCCACTCCTGAGGAGAAGCGGAGAATCGGACACGGTACGGTAGACGTGTGTTTGACGTACGTAAAACATGCCCCAACCAACGAAGTCTATTAAGTTGGATACGCTGTGACAAAACGTTCTCCGAATTAGTACCCAATACTCGCTTTCTCACCTCATCATTACTTACTCGGCGATTCCACCCGATCTTAACGATACTATGTAAACATCAGTGGTCGGAAATCTCAAGACGACGAACATCTTCCGCACGCAGACCCCAAATCTCGCAACCATACAACAAAAGTGAACGCACTGCGGCACAGTAAACACAATCTTCCAACTTCAGTGAAATATCAGATCGACGCCACAAGTGCTTCAGTCCAGCGTACGCCGCTCGAGCCTTGGATATCCGCGTGCTCAGCTCTACTACTGTGCTCCCATCTGTCGTTACGCTGCTGCCGAGGTAGGTGAAGTGGTCGACAACTGACAGCACCTCCCCATCGAGTATCAAGCTCGGAGTCGTTGACGTCCAGTCTTGTAACACCACCTTACACTTTGAAGGTAAAAAGCGCATGCCGAATGGAGCTACAGCTCTTGAGGGTCTATCTAGTGCACGTTGAGCATGTTCCATGGATTCAAACAAACAGACAACGTCGTCCGCGTAACCTAGGTCACATAGCTCTCCATTATTTCCTAGTTCGACACATATAACCAGAAGATTTTGCAACGCACTCTCCATTTTTTCGTCCATGACGAAGTTGAACAGGAATGGAGACATGGGACATCCTTGTTGAACACCACTTGTCGTTTCGAACCGACTGGATAGTTCACCGTAAACTCTAACACGGCCACAACTATGAGAATACAATGATTTCAGTAGGTTCACGAACTTCTGGGGCATACCTTTTCGCTGAAGAGCACTGAAAAGCGCTGCTCGACCAACTGAATCGAAGGCGCCTTTCAGATTTAAGAAAGCCATTATTGTCGGTCGGCGGTGCGTGTGACGCGTTTCAAGTAGTCAGCGAAGAGCAAAAATCTGGTCGATGCTTCCTCGACCTGGGCGGAATCCAGCCTGCTGTTCGCGGGTATTCCTCTCGCGAGTGGGCGTAAGACGGTGTAGCAGAATCGAGGCTAATATTTTGGTGACTATCGGAATTAGGCTAATTCTTCGGTGATTACCACAGTCATTGCGTATTCCTTTCTTGAAGATGGGAACAATCAATGACTCGCTCCATATCAAAGGCATACACTGTGCGTTCCAAATGTCACGGAGCAAGACGGTAAGTGGTTTTATCAACGCCCCACCACCCAGTTTGAAAAGAACTGGAGGAAGTTCGTCAGGACCTGCCGCTTACCCTTGCTTTATTAGTCGAATGCATGACTCCACTTCCACTTCTGATGGGGGCTCAAGTGATACCACCCAAGGAGTCCCACTTGTTGATACAGGAGTAACTACAGTAGCGCGCGGCCAGCTAGACTGCTCCTTGGAGTATTCGGCCCAACGGCCGAGCCTTTGCTTTTTGCCATGAATGGGCTCTCCATTTCTATCGCAAATCGTTTCACTGATCTCGGTGCGCCGTCTACCGGTATCACGAATAAGTTTGAACAGTCTTTGACTGTTACCTGAAGCAGCTGCTATTTCCATTTCCTCGGCTACCTTGACCCACCAATTTTCGCGATCATTCTTAAGGCTTTGCGTAACTTGCCTTTGTAGCTTTCTCCGCATCTTATTCTTCTCCTTACGGTTCGAGAGCTGACGCTTTTGCTCCATTATACTCAGCGACTCTTGCGAGATCCAGTGTCTTTGATGGACAACGGATCTAGGACCACAGGCAAAACCTGCTGATACGTGCATCGCCTGTTTGATATGGGCTCAATGCTCATCTACAATACTGTTTGTCGTAGATCCTAGCTCATGTGCTAACTTCTGCTCGTAACGGGTGCGTACTTCTGAATCACACAAACGTTGCACGGCTAATCGGGTTTGCGATGATGACCATGGAGCTGGAGAGATAATCGCATTAAAACTAATGCATGGTCCGACTCTACGTACGTGGACCAGTAAGATCTGCAGTTCTGAACAGATCTGCGCCACCGGTAGCTTACGGCGATATGATCAATCTGACTCAAAGTACCTGTAGAGTTAGAGCGCCATGTTGCTGTGCGACGCGAGCTGTGTCGGAAATTGGTGCTAGACAAGAACAATCGATTGTCTGCACAAAACTGGAGAAGTCTATCTCCGTTATTAGTACGCTCAGCGGGTAAAGCACAACGCCCACCTAAACAGGTTTCTGACACACTGAGTTTGCTAACTTGTGCATTGAATTCACCAGCTAGCACTACAATGTCAGAACCTTGACTGCTGCGAACGAGGGTGGCGAGTTCATCATAGAACTCATCTTTCTGCGCGTCTGAGCTGCAGTCCGTTGGGGCGTACGCCGATATCACAAACAGATTGCGCTTAACACAACTATCCTTCCGAACGACAACTGACCCTTGGAGTCTCACAGCACATAAACGACTATTAACAGGAATCCAGTCTAAAAGGACAGTGTCAGCCTTATCAGTCAAAACTGTTCCTACACCACGTTGACCCACAGCTCTAGCTGCTTCGTCTCCTGAGGTGCGCAGAAAATACCTCGATGAGATACCAGGAACAGTTAGTTGAATCACACTGCCCGAATCCTGTATATGCGTTCCATTGAGGCAGCAGACATCAATTTTCAGAGAATCTAATGTGACTTAAGGGGCCCTAACACGAGCCTCTGACGGGAAAGTCTAACACACAAGGCGGTAGGACGACGAGGGTCTCGTAGCCGTGAAAACCCCAGTCACACAACGACTGCTTTATTAACCACTAGGATTGAAATACACACTGGTGTGCATGAACCAAGTGGGTCGGACAGTGGTCACCACTACCACGCGCGAAATCATTCCCGGAGTAAGTTGATTCGGTGTATCGGACCCCGGACATCGATCGTCCGGATAGCATCACCGTGACCACTTTAGATGTATCGTCTCTACGAGCTACTTTCGCACCTGCATATGCTGCGTCTGCTCGGTTGCATTCGCGTTGCTTAACTAAAAAAAAACTGGCTTCAACTTTTACATGCTCGACTACTTAGTGCTTCACTTCCGCAGCGGCTTGTCGCTCATATAGATACCACGATAAATACAACAAACTCGATTCGATTCCCCGTTCTCTACTTCTCCAAAAGTTAGAGTACTTTGACTGTCCCACTACTCTCGTGGTTGAAAAATTACAGAACTCACCGCACTTGAGTTGGTACAAGTTTGTCGAGTCCTTTGATTAACAACTCGGGTGTTCTTCAGGGTGCCGTTCCTTACCTTTTCCTCTTCACCACATATATTAGCGACTTGACTGCTGCACCACCTGCACAACGTTTCAAGTACGCTGATGACGTCGTGCTCTGCGAACCTGTCTCCAATCAACAAGACTCTAACTCTTTTCCCGAGAACCTATATAATATTTTCGGAATTTTTTGTCCTATTCTGGACTACATCTCAACACTTCCAAATGTTTTGAGTGTACTTTCTCGCTCGTCTTATCCCAAGGAGCAATCAATCACCAACGGTGTCCCAATTTCCAGAGCTGACTCGGTTAAGTACTTAAGCGTCACAACCAGCGCCAACTTACAATGTTCTTCTCAGATTCTTGATTGTGTGAAAAACTGCGTAGACTGTCTTTTTAAATCCGTAGCCTGAGGCAGTTTGGTGCCACACAAGCTGTCTTTCTTTCCTTTGTCTATCAATTTGTCCTACCAATCTTACTCTTTTGCTCTCCCGTTATCTTTCTTTGTCTACTTAAGAAAGATTTTATCATTCTACACCGCGGCCTAGCCACTGTCAGTCGTGTCTCTTTTATTTCCATGGGCTGTCTTATCTCCAGAGTTTGTCATTTGTATATTACAGCCTGTGAAGAATTCGCCAAGAAGACTCTTGCGGACCCCACCCATCCTCTGTACCGTGACTTATCTGCATGCCGTTCTCATCCCTCCACACGTTCCGAATTTAGACTCATCCTATCCCGCATAAATGTCTATCGTAACTCTACAGTGTCTTGCTTAGCACGTGTTCTGGTAGACAAAACAAGAGTCACAGAGGAACTTCGCACTAACCTCGGTGGTTGAACCAGTTTTACTTCTGAAGTATCCATTTTTATGCGTATTTCAAAGTGTCATTGATCACTATTTCCTCCTGTGGGCTGAAATGTGAGTTTTTCTCAACCTTCTAGTCTTCGATACAACACAATGAAATACTGCTCGAATCCTGGTTACGCGTTTCACTCACGCAGCAGACATTAATTTTCAGAGAATCTACTGTCAGCGCTAAGGACGCCTGCTGACCAGCCTACATGAGAGTACGCATGTTAAGGAAGCCGAGAGTTACAGATTGAAGAGGCTTGAGAAAATGTGAGTTCCAAGACAGCGGGTTATTCCTGACACCATTTGACAATGAACCGTTGCGAGTACCGGGCGTGTCATAAGTGGGAGCATTATGGGTGTATACATAGGGCAATGAAAGTTGGTCTGCGATAGAAGACAAAAGTCTAATAAAGGAGCGCGAACTCTGGGCAGTAGCTCACCTATAATCACCCAATCCGATCGATGCAATGGGCAGCGCGCTCCTGACTATCCTGCGCGCCGACCGGTGCGGTATGGAATTCGTTGTATTTGCGCCGTTCACGCGGGATGTTGGACGGGTACTCCCAGGGTGTCCATCCGCTAAGCACGGAAACGGTTAAGGTTCTCAACCAAGGTCTCTAGTTATAATAGGAGGCTCTTCGCAAGGTAGCTGAGTGGAAGCCCATTTGCGTGGATCAATTACTTCTTTATCAATTTCCCCCAGTTGCCCCCTCAAATCTACCTTTAACCTGGAGACTGTTACGTCAGTGCTTCGCCTATTGATCTCCTAGGTATGACTGGATTCTTAGCTTGAGGTGAGCCAAACTAGGACTCGCTGGCAAACGTGTGTGAATGGGACGGCTGGTTCCGCACGTTTTTGATGTGTTGCTCGTCTGTCCAGTTCTAGACTTTTCACCATCGGTTTTGCTAGGGTGACGTAATGCTTACCAACCTCGACGTGTCGGTTGAAGGAGTGGATCGAATGGAGGGCTTCGAGGATCAGGCGCTCCCCTTCTTCTTTGCTCGGGCGACCACCCTTGCGCTATCGATTTTGACCTCGTGACCTGTCTTTGCGCAGTGGTTAAGAATCTGTGAGTGTGGGTCGGCGCGTCGTAATGCTAGTTTGTGTTCGTGTATGCGAGTATGTAGTTGTTTACCTGCTTCGCCTATCTATTTCTTATCACATCCCTGGGCATGGGATAGCGTAGACCACTCCTGATTGGTCATGCTGGTCCATACGGATTACTATGTGGCACCATACAACCGGATTCTAACTAAATTCGATATATATATATATATATATATATATATATATATATATATATATATATATATATATATATATGGTAAACCTTGCTGTACTAGTTCACATGGGTCAGGGCCTGTTTCGCTTTTTCATAAGTCGAATTTAGTTAGAATCCGGTTGCATGGTGGCACATAGTAATCCGCAATTGTCCACCTCGTTACCACATCTGATCTATTGGGACATTATGTGATTCTATAATCAAAGACCCGTGGTCTAGTTGCCGGTCATCGTTAAGTGCAATGGATTTCTGTGGCTTTGCGGTATATATCTCTTCCACTACACGCACGCAATAGAAAGTGTCAACATACACAATGGCATTGCTGGCATTGACACTCAATCAAACCGTCCAATTCTTGGGTCTCTTCGACCTAGTGGTACAACACCTGGGTTTTAGGTGGGTATTGTTTTCAACTTATGAAAATCCGCATGAACGAGCAGCAATATATATATATATATATATATATATATATATATATATATATATATATATATATATATATATATATAGTGCTGCTCTTCACGTAGATCGTACACCATAGTAGCCACCACTGAACAGCGTCCGTATCGATCACATCAAATGATTTAACAGTAGACTGACACGGTAAAACTCAAACTTTAGATACAGGACGGGCGGTACTTGATACTACCAATGAAAAGCAGTATCAGATCAAAATTGGTTATATTGTAGGTCAACCAGAATAGTAATCCAGTTCACGCCCAGGGACATTGCGGAAAGTATTACTCCAGTCGGCTTTTCTCGTCAAAGTCTTCTACTAAATCGGGAACCTCTTCATCAAAGTCTTCGGGTTTTGTTTCGCCTTCGCCCTTGGAATTTTCTGTAACATTAAAAAATGAAGTTTGAGAATTACCGTTCGACGACCAAACTGGAAAAAGCGCTTCTAACTACATCCATACAAGAGTAGAGGTAAATTCTTCAACTACAAGTACAATGACGGCCGCGTTCTGAGAACTGGGGCGAACCAAATGATACTAGAAACGTCTTGGCGTGTTGTTGGACTAGACTATGGTGAAAAATTTGCTCAATAACAAACAAATAAGGGCTAAAATGACTTGTTGTGAAGTTGGTGACGCTACAGACGTATAATGAGCTGTTTGTCATGCAGATTCTACTGGACATGATTTAGTGGTGCTACGTGCTAGCCCACTCAATGATTCCGGCTAAAGGCAGCACATTTTTTAAAACTACATGCGGGTCACACAGGGAATGCCGTGTTTTCTCATTACAACAAATTAGCTGCTTGATCGTCTCATTATATAGTGTTCCAAACCCCATAAAGCCGCTTCAAGAATACGACCTGAGTAACCAAAATCACGACTAACGACATATGCGTCCGGCCGATGTCGACTATCTACCAGCCACTATCAGTTTAGTTCAGGTAACCACTCACCACGCACTGGGTGCGGTGGCTTTGGTTGCTATCTCTTAGTGGTAACCCCAAAAGGAAATAATGAAGAACAAAAGTAGGAAATAAGTAATAAAACCTCAAATATTAGTATTAGGTCAATAAATTAAGTTTGTGGGAACAAGAGCGACACCCAACCGCATTCTTCAAAGTATCTAGCCATCAAGTGAGAGAAACTCTAGGACCTCACCCAACAAGCTGAATACGCCCTACACAGCCAAGACCAACGGTTAGATTTCCCGTGCCTTCCTTCTGCCGTGGACTAACTGCTCTTACTCATCTTTCAAACGTTACCCGCCCCAGTGAACATTGCGCGCCGGGGAATCCTATCCGGGGACATGTGCAACACATTCCTCAACTATCCTAGCCTAGCAACTTTCAGTGTTTCATCTAACGATTTGGTTCGTGAACCTAATGCTCTGCGCCTAGCCTCAGCATTGCTGATACGGTGTTCCCACCAGATTTGAGCAATGCTACGGAGTCATCGGTGTTCATATGCCGACAATTTACGAGCATCCCTCATTCGCCGTGGCCATGCTTCTGAATCATAAAGCACTGGCCTGACTGCAGCAGCGTACATCCGACCATTGATAGATAAATGTTGGTGTGATGGCCACAGATGACAAAGATTGGCAAAAGCCAAACGAGTCTTCTGTATGCGCAAACACACTTCATCCGACCTCCGGGTGAAATGCAGCTGTCCAGATAACGGCACTTTTCTGCCCTGGTCCGATCTCCCCACATAATGAAAGGTTTTGACTAACAAGATCCTGCAACAGCACCTTGCACTTTGAAGGTGCAAAACGCATAATAAACAAGGACATACCGTTGTTCATGCTGCCCAGAGGAGCCTGCAATTCACCCGGAACTTCACTTAGAGAGACTATGTCATCCGCATAACCAAGGTTTGACACCATTCAAGTTCAATGCCATTGTCCCCATTTGACAAAATCGCGAGCTCCAGGACAACGTCGCAAAGCTACGGAGAGAAGAGATGGGGGCAACTCCGACACACAGTTTCCTTCGATGAAGGACCTCTGCAAGCTTTGGCTATTTATATGCAGGGATTTAATGAGGGAAATGAATTCCTCAGGTGCACAGTTCAACAAGAGGTAGCGGCGGACTGTGCGGTCGCTGAGTTGAAGGTTGCACTGAAATGGTGGGCTTACGGAAGGTGCTTACGTTCCAAGATTTGTCGAAGCATGAAGGTGTTACCAACACAACTTCCATCAAGTCTAACGTTTGATAAGCGGTGGAGAATAATACCGGTAAGCAGTTTAGATGCGATGCAAACCAAACTCATTCCCCTGTGATTTTCACAGGACCTGTCGCGTTTCCTCTATTCACACTAGCTCCCCTGAGCTTATCTCGCCCATGTTAAATCGAGGAATTGTATTACCCTGGAGGCTGCGCCATTATATAAGAATGCATACGGAGACAACCTATTCGGTTCAGTAGGCTCATGTCGTTTGAGGCAGCTTAGTTTGGTTTCAACTAGATTTATTTCTGTGGTTTGCACACGAGAACATGGCAACTCTGCAAATCGGTACGACCACTGATTCACATTACCACTTTGAAGCTTGTTCCTCATCCTATATCAAACAGAGGATTTTTGGTAACTCCCGATAATGCGTCACCGCCGTTTTTGAAAACACACAAGGCAACCCGTCCAGTTCAGCAGCCTTGTATCGCTCAAGGCAACTCATCTCAGAACCTCCACTTCTGACGGAAGACTGATATCTGCATCTAGGTTGTCACTATTGCGCTAGTTAGCAGACCTATTGTCGATAAACGCCAACGAAACTGCTTTTTGAAAAGCTCCGCCCAATGAAATAGACGATGCTATTGAGTCTGACTCAGCGAGCCGTTTGCTTGTTTGACTAGTTTGCTGCCGCCTGGTTTTCATGGGCCGGTATTCCTAGTTAAACGGAAAAGGTTGTGGCTGCTACCAAGTGCTGCAGTTTTCCCGTCTCCGTGAACTTCACAATCCACCGTCCCCCATTGTTGTTTCCCAGGCTCCGAATGTCGGCAATGAAGGTACCTGCGTGTCACATCACGTCTAAAATCCGGAGAAATCGCTCTGCGAGCATTTATCAGTGCAACTGAGGGTGCAGATATCCATCGCTTCTGCCTGTTTAGTTCTTGGGACTTGGGCATCAGTAGCAGCCTCAAGTGGGGCTTTCTCGAACTTGGTCCATCGCTTGTCTGGATCCTAGGCATTTGAATGCACTGATAACCCTGCAGATAATTCCCTTTAGAAAATGGGTCGATGGTTACCGTCCAGTAGCAGCGCCAGCGGGTGGTTGGCTTTTGCGTTGTTTCGGCCACCGACAGGACATAGGCTGAGACGAGCGCGGACAAGAGTGTAATTAGTATCTACAGGTGTGGACCAAAAAGGCTCAACGGTCTTGAGTTTATCCGCGCCAGCTGTAACCAATAGCAACTTGGTCGATTTGAGACCAATGCTGTGAAGGCGCAGGTGGACGCCGGGTTGACAGGTGTCGCTTTTTGTGCGACATTTGCACTCGCCAGGAACAGTGCACGGTCACCGTCACTGGTTCGATCGGGTGGAACGCCAAATCGGTTTCCTATATACCTCTCCGTCTCATCCAGGTTTCTAACTTGAGCACTGAAACCACCAGAAACACCAATTATCCATAGAGCGCACGCTGCGAAGTAGCTGAGTCAAATCATGGCAATATTCGTCTTTGGTTTCATGAGCTAAAATCAGTTGGAGGCATACACAGAAACGACACTTAAATATATTGCTGTTCGTATACACAGAACTTTCAAACGAGCTGTATATAGGCGACTGTTGACCGGGATCAAGTAGGGTAGTGCACGCTTAGCTTTCAAGCTTAGTGATGTCGACGCCGACCGGACTAACAACACTAGACACCGAATAGCCCGATATAAGGAGAGAGAAACGTAAAGCCGAGCTTATATCTGGACAGCGGTGTTAAGACTGAAGTTGGGTTCTGTATATGTGTTTCAGAGATAAAAACACGCCTCTACTCTAAAAGTTTCACGTTTTGGTTAGGACAGTCTGTTGCTCCATTTGGCTAAGTGTACGACGTTGAAAGCAGCTAAGTGAAGAGAATACCTCAGTAAGGTCGGGGGTGTCTCAGGCTTCGAGACGGCTACTCGTCCTGAACACCTCTCAAAGTGCCCCCAAGAGACCGTGCGTCTAACACAGCTTCTGCTGACGAAGTCCTACTAACTTCCTCCTCGTCGCGGTGTTCCCACTACAGTGAGAAGACGAAAGCGAATGCCCAGAGCTTCCCACCGGGTTGGCTGACTGATAGTCAGTTTTAGTTTCCGTTTATTCAGCCATCAACTTCGCATTCCTGTGCTCTGGTTCCAGTTGCTGCCTTCCAGCTTCGTCCAGTGAGGGGCGAAAAGAATAGAAGCATGGCGATAAAGATCCGAAAAGTCAAAGTATCAAGGGGAACATAAGACGACAAGGAAAGAGTCCAAATGCAACTACACAACTGACCGCAACACCTAGCCATATCACTTAGTGTATCCAACTATTTAGTAAACGGATCACGTGGACCCCAACCTGGAAGTCTAACACGTCCTACGTGGCCAAGTCCACTGGTCAAGGTTTTCATACCTTTTTGCCATGGACTGACCACCTCGACCTATCTTCCAATCACCACCTGCCTCAGAGAACAGCGTACGCCGAGAAAGTCTATTGGTTGGCATGCGTCCCAACCACCTTAACCTGTTTAGATTCAGTACTCGATCCACAGACTGACCTCTGGTTCCCAACACCTTACGTCGAACCTCATCATTGCTGATACGGTGTTCCCACCTTACTCGGGCAATGCTACGGAGACATCGGTGTTCGAACACCGACAGTCTTCGCCTATATTTTACTCTTAACCGTCATGTTTCTGGACCATATAAAAGAACGGACTTTACTGCTGCATTGCACACTCTACCCTTAACAGACGATCGGATGTCACACCAACGCCACAGATGACGGTGGCTGGCAAAAGCCAAACGCGCCTTCTGTAAACACAATGACACTTGATTTGATATCTGATCACATGATGAAATGTAGCTTCCCAGGTAAAATTTTTTTATCTAATTCAGCTAGTTTCCCTCGCCAACACAAGGTCTGGTGCTGAGCCAACCCAATTCTGCAACGGCATTATACACTTTGAAGATGTAAAACGCATCTCAAACATTGTTACGCTGTTGTTGAGGCCATCTAAGAGAGCTTAGAACTGAACTGGATCTTCAGTTTACTGCTTGAGCAAAGATCGATACCACTATTCTCACACGAGGATAGGGCTGCTTCAATAATCAATTCAATTACGAAATTGAAGAGGAAAAGCGAAAGAGGGCAATACGGACGAACACCACTTTCCGTGGTGAACTCGAGTGAAAGATCGCCAAAAGCACGAATTTGCCTTCAGCTGTTCGCATACAAGCATTGGAGAAGAGAAATAAACCTCTCTAGCACACTCTTCGATGACAGGCAGCGCCAGAGAACGGTGCGGTCGACTGAATTGAACGCCACTTTCGGATCGAGAAAAAGATTGTGGGCCTGAGGGTGTTTGTGCTCTAAGGTTTGCCGAAGAGTAAAGATGTGGTCGATATAACCCCGACCGTGTCTGAAACCAGGTTGATTCTCACTCGTACACATTTCGCGGGCACTAGACAATCAGTGGTGAATAAGGCCGGTGAGCAGTGCAGACGAGATACTTAGCAAGCTAATTCCTCCGTGGCTTTCACAAGAGGACCTGTTGCCTTTCTTGCAAATCGGCAATCACTGATTCACGCCATTCCCTGGGAATCTGTTCGTTATCCTAAATAATACGGAGTTTTGTTAACTCCGAAACCAAAGCTTCGCTCCCATCCTTGAAAAAAGATAGAGACAACCCATCCGGTCCAGCGGCTCTGTACTTTTTCAGGTAACCAATCTCCTGCATAATCTCCATCTCTGATGGATGGATGTTATTCACCTGCTTCGTTTCGCCGGCAGGTATATTTGGAAGGTTCACCGTTGAAGTGGGCCAACTGAATTGGTCCTTGAAGTGCTCCGCCCAAAGCTCCAGACGAAGTCCCTGAGTGAATCAGCGAGCCGTCGGATTCCTCAAATAACTCACTCACGCCAGGCTTCCGTGGGCCGGTACTTCTAATCAAATGGAAAAGATTGCGAGCACTGTCAATGGACGCAGCCTTTTGCATTTTTCTACATTTCGCAATCCACCACTGCTCACGGTCATTTCTCAGGCTCCTAGTCAGTTGGCGTCTCAGTGATATGCGCACTGACTGATTGTCAGTCTAGGGGAGATGGCTAAACCCTGATTCCAAACCAACCACGGGTGGGATATGAGGCATGCAACGGTATGCTCACCGACATCCGTGCACTGGGCACCCAGAATGCTCGGCCTCATCCGAAGGGCGTATGAACCGAGCAATCGGTCACCGGCCCCCATTGGGTTACGAACCCCAAGTTAAGTTTTGGATAGCTAAAGGCTCCAGTTGTGGATCCCTAAGAAAACCATCTGTTTTGGCTTGGGCAACCTGGCAGTATCGCGCTCACAAACAAATCATGGACTCGGACTATCTGCCTCTCACCCCCGACCGTACCACAAATGGGAACAAGTTATCGGTCCATCGTATCTAGTTCCTGATACGTCATTTTACAGAGTGAGTCAGTGACAGTAACCGACTGACAGTTATCGCTTGTCAAACGTATTGAATTTCATTCAGTTAGCTTAAGCCGACATGGAAACAAACTCCCTGTAAGACCAATTCGTCAATTATTTTCGCATACAAAGTCATAATCTGTCAGTTCACGTTCACTACAGTCGCTTCAACTCTATCCATTTCAGTTACGGTACTGCGATTCTGATGTGAATAACGCCTAGGTTAATGACACGCTCTTTCTGTTCCGCGTAATGATTTTTGTGACCACTTCCTTCTCCAGGCTCTCGTGAGCAACATCACGCACCAAACGATACTACTACCTGTCATCTTGCCCATAAGTTAACGTAATGGATGAGGCAAATCTCGGTAACAAAAGACCCACTGCAGTGCTCAGGGAAACTCGCAACTGAGGCCCTGGAAACTGGAGTGAACAGTCTAGAGGCCGCTTAGATAAAGGCGTACGGACGTTCCGTGTAATAACGCCGTACACCGAAAGTGACCGCCCCACGAGGAAATCCGTAGCATCGATGACAGGACAAAGAAGCTACCTAAACATATCAAGGTCAACAAAGCCGACGGCAATTAGAAACTAGTCCCATCTCGCTATCAAAAGCACTGCACGCTCGGACTGCGCGGCTTGTTTCTATGGCCTCTATCACATCTAAGGACTGCGGACACAGGGTGTCCGACAATCGAACTTCACGGGTAAGACATCAGACAGTGGTCTATCGACGTCGCACTAACATCCTTGAAGTGCCTAGGGTGTTATATCTAAGACTGAAGTATCCTACATGGTCACACCAGCAAAGCTGTGAACAAAAAATCGACCATGTTCAGTTGATGAGCGACTCCATTTCAGATGAAACCAACAAATATCCTCAAGAAAAGCCTACCATAGGGCAAACTCAGCACAAAATCATACGTCTTTACTCAGCGCTACTCTAACTGGGTCCTGTGAATAAAAAACCAGTCACGAAACGGTTATTCCCGAATACCGGTTACACTTCAGTGTACAATCACTCACCATTCATTTTGCACAGCCTCAACTTCGCCGATTCCAGTTGGTTTAACATGCTAGGGAACAGGTCAGAAAGAGCTAAAAAAACTAAGACAATGAACGAAATAATCCACCTTTGTTTTCTGCTTGTCCGGACACAGCAAATACGTTTGCCTGTGGCGAAGCTTGCACTTTCGGATTTTTGAAATGTATCATGGTGCCATCCGCCTTGTACATATTGACCTACAGAATTAACTCATAAATAACTAAGTTCACCTCTTCGATCGTGGGGATCGTATTAAGATTCAACTTTTTGAGAGTCCCTTGCAGCTTTTTATCATCAACTACTGCGTTCTTGTGTACGACCTTCTTCTTCCGCCTCGCTGTTCCTTTCCCACCGATTCTAACCTGGTCGCTCATATTACGGAGCTTTTCTAGCCTATCTTGTCGCGCTTTCTCAACATCCATCTTGGATGAACGAAGAGAATACCAAATAATCACACTGTAGCGAGACTGCACCGCACCCCGCCGTCACGCTCGGGCTGGCCTTCAAAGTGCATTCAAACATCAGTTCGGTTCAGTTCAGTTCAGTTCACGACGAAGCACGGCAAACGTCAGCTGTGTACATGCTTGTATGTTCTTGCGAGATTGTTTGCTGAAGCACATGTCTGTTCAGGCCGAACTCAACAATGTCCCTGCCTAAGTCCACCCTACCCTCAGTTCAGTTCAGTTCAGTTCAGTCTGCACAGGACAGGTAATGGCCAAGGCCAATCGAGCGTCCAGAATTCCTTCGATGGTATGCACACCAGTTATGCACCCACCACTGCCGAGTGTATTTCGTCGAATGCCCGCTAAAAATGAGAGGGAAACGGAAAACCTCATCGCACATCAACTGCGAGAGACATTATGCATCGTGAGCGTTCACTGAGACAGTATGCAATGAGGGAAAAAGTCTGCTAAAACATACTTCAGAAGGACCACAGTGCTTCCCGTCATCCATCTAGTTGATATTCTTAAGGCTCACTACAAGGAAAGATCTCGTACCACTTGCGATCAAGGGCACATTTGAAGGATTGGACTGTCTGCAGATCTACCATTTCACCAGGCAGACCGTTCCAACTGTTCACAACCCTGTTGCTGAAGAAGTGCGATCTAGCCATCAACCTAGATCTGGCTTTTATCAACTTCTTTTCGTGTCCCCTTGTTCTGGAGTCTACGGCCAATTGGAATAGACTATCTGGTCTGAGGCCAGAAAAGCCCTTCATTACCTTGAACGTTTCTATGAGATCTCCTCGACTTCTCCTCCTTTCCTACGAGAAGAGATTCAGGTCACAGAGTCTCTGCTCGTAAGTCTTACCCCTCTGCCCTTCAACCATCCGCGTGGCGAGACGTTGGACTTTCTCTAGGCAGGCGGCATCCTTTTTGTAGAAGGGTGACCAAGCCTGCACACTACCTTCTAAGTGAGGTCGTACTATAGCCATGTAAATAGGTACGAATACCTCCGGCTTCCGGCAAGACAAAGCCGATCGCAGTCTAAAGAGCTCCCCACGAGCCTTATGCGCAGCCGCGTTGCACTGCTCCGACCATTTGAAGTCACTTTTCATGATGATCCCCAGGTCTTTAACCCTACTGGCTGCCTCTACGGTGAACAGCCCTTGATCATGAGCGACAGTTAGGCTCTCTGTTGCCCTTGACAACAAATGGCTTTTTTGAGCGTTTAGAGGTAAGTCCCATTTGTATGACAAGTTTAGGACGGTGCCTATTTCCCTGCCCAAGTCCGCCCTACCCTTAGATCCAACAATCTTCACATCATCCGCAAAAATAAAGCTGGGCGATTGAAGAGTGGATGCTAGATCATTAATAAATAACAAGAATAGGACCGGGCCTAGGACGGATCCCTGAGGTACACCACTGGTGACGTTCACCAAACTGGAGCACCTGTCCCCCACTTTGACATAAAGCGTCCTGTGGGAGAGGAAGTCCTCCAGCCACCTATATACTGGCCCACCTATCCCGAAAGTCTCCATCTTGCATAGCAAAAGACGATGATTAACGGAGTCGAACGCCTTGCTAAAGTCGAGGTAACATACCTCAACATGCTTACCTTCGTCCAGTCGTCGAGTTACTTCATCTGAGAAGCACAGGAGATTGGTCAGGCAAGATCTATTTTTCAGGAATCCATGCTGCGCCGGGCTTAGCATGGAGTGCTGCAGTAAGTGCTGGCAGATATGGGCACGGATGATCTTCTCGAGAACTTTACAGAGAATGCTAGTTAGGCTTACCGGCCTGTAGTTCTGCACATCCGACTTAGGCCCACTCTTATGTATTGCCACGACTGCCGCGACTTTCCAGTCCTGAGGCAGCTTTCCCAGGTCCAACGTGGATCTATACAATCTGCATACCGATGGAGCTATGATAACAACAATCTTCACATCATCCGCAAAAATAGAGCCAGGCCGCTGAAGAGCCGATGCCAGGTCGTTAGCAAACAAGAAGAATAGGACGGGCTAAGGGATGATCCCTGAGGTACACCACTGGTGACATTCACCAAACTGGAGCACCTGTCCTCTGCTTCGGAGTAAAACGTCCTGTGGGAGGGTAGGTCCACCAGCCACCTATATACTAGCCCATCTATACCGAGCGCCTCCAACCTGCATAGCAACGACGATCAGTACCCGGGTCGAAAGCCTTGCTAAAGTCGGGGTGGCATACCTCCACTTGATTTCCTTCGTCCAGTCGTCCAGTTGCTTCATCTAAGAAGCGCAAGAGATTGGTCAGACGAGATCTTTTTTTCAGGAATCCATCTGGGCCGGACTTAACATGGAGTGCTTCTGTAAGTGCTGGCAGAGGTGGGCGCGGATGATCTCAGGGACTTTACACGGGATGCTGGCAAGGCTAACCGGCCTGTAGTTATGCATAGCAGACTTAGGTCCATTCTTATGTATCGCCACGACGGCCGCGACATTCCGGTTCTGAGGTGGCTTACTCTTGTCCAACGTGGGTCTGTGCAGCCCCCATACCGATGGAGCTGTGATATCCGCCAACCGCCTGATGATAGCTGGATGAATGCCATCTGGACCAGCTGACTCGCGGCTGTTTGGTTCCTGCGAGTACTCACGCACGATTTCCTCTGAGAGACTTAGCTAGTTTAACTGTGGAGGAGGATGCACCATGGCCAGGTTGGCTCGTACCCCACTATCTACCCTATGCACGCTGCCAAAGTATTCCCCAGGGCGTCTGCTTTGCCCTGGTCATCAGTGACAATGCCGTGGTCCCTAGTGAATAGTGGTCCTGAGGCATTCTTTGTTGAGCCTTTCGACTACACACAGCTGTAGAATTCTTTCGGTTATTGTCTTACACAGTGGGCCAATCTGAGCTCAAATTATATCTTGGGGGTTCGCAGAAGGCTCACAGTCTCGTTTCTAAGCTTTGTATGGCGGTTCCAGACTAGCCGACTGCCGGAAGCGTTGTACTGGTTTCAGCTGTGGTTTCTACATGTGATGGCCTTGGCTACTGCAGCCTTCCACAGCACGGGTTTGCCCTCCCACCTCTCCGTTTCAAGGGTGCAAACTCTTCCTGTTGGGCAATCAGGGATCCCTTTGTGACCTGCCAGCGCTCCCCGACAGCAGCTCCCTCTATCGTGCCCCACGTCAAACCCATCGTCCTATTACGAAGCTTATCCATGTGCATACCACCGAAATGTCTAACCAGCCTTGAGGGTACCTTGGGTTGCTGCATGCATAGGGTGATTTTCATACACACGTGGGCACTCTTGCCCGGCGGTGCACAGTAATGCAGTCTAAACACATCGTTGGGGAGATTTGTTGTTTTTGGATCCAGCAAGGGTGGAATGCATCCAGTCCTATATCTGGTATTTTCTCTAATGTGCCGGTGCTTCGCATTGGCATACAGCTTTCCTAATTAGATTTGCTCCTCCGATCCAGGCACACAGACCTCATCCGTCCGGTCAATGTGCGGAGGAGTGAAGTCACCCACTATGAGGATCTTTTGTGCGTCCTTGACTAGTCCAGTCCAAGTCCGCAGTAAACAAACCTCCTCGTCACGGTTTTTACTTGGTGCCCTGTAGACACAGGCAACGCTAACGTTTCTCCCTGGAAGGATGAAAGCAAGGGCGCATAACTGGACATTGCGATCCCACATCCTGGTCTGAGACTGAAGGTGGTTTTACCCGACCTAGTGAGAATGGTTACTCCTCCACCAAGGCGATAGTTTTTCCTATCCTGCCTATAGACTGCTAAACCGTTACTTATTAGTTCTGGCGCACGGTCCTCTTTAGAAATCCAGGTTTCCGTAACGGCACCTATTGACGCGTTGTGCTCCCTGGTGGTTTTGGTGAGTTTCATCCATTTGTCTCTAATACTACATGCGTTAGCATGCAACAATACCACGTTTTCTCCGTCGCCTGGGTGTCTCTTAATATTTACTCCTGTCTGGTTCTCAGGCGCAACGCCTGAGATGATGACACGTTTTTTGCTTCGGATGTCCCCACTGGCGTGCATGAAGCCGGCTGACGTGTAAGAACTTCCGAAGACTCCCAACTGATCTCTATAGGAGTCACAACGACATCCAGAATGGCGAGGGTCACTCTGTCCTCCACCTTCAGACGTTACTGCCAATTTTCATATTCCAGCGCGTCTTCAATTACAACCAGTTGCTACCCCACACGCGACTTCTTTACTACTGTCATGGCCGGGGCCTTACAGTGGAGTGCGGCACTCTGCAGAACTTGTTGGCATATCACCAGCGCTCTGGCTAGTCGAGCCAGGTTACCCAGCGGTGCTAAACCAACAGGCCTTAATTTATGCTCGTCTGGCACAATTTGGCATCCACCCTCGGTGGTGTCAACCACTACTGCTGCCCTCGCCAACAGTCTAGCTCTCGTGGCCTCATCGGCGAACTCCATTAGTACTGGTCTCGCATGGTGCTCGCCTTTGTTCCAAAGTGGTGACTTCCACGTCCCCACTCAGCTCACCCTTCTTAGATCAGAACGGTACGGGACAACTGCGATTCGCACTATGTCGTATACCTCCCTCATCTATGTCCCGTCTGGCTTTCGATTTCCTTATGAAAGGTTCTTCCTGATTTAAGACCAGGAGCCTGCGGCTTGGAACCCTGCCCATCAACAAGATCTGCCTATGCATACCCTTCGCCTTGTTTTCCGACACCAGGAGAGCAGGGTCATCCGCCTTAGCTGGCCCGTCCTTTGCTATATTTTACTCACTCTTCTTTTTGGACTGTCTTGCCCTTCTAGGCTTCTGCTCAGCTCACCGGCCCTTGTTGGTCCGCTCCAAGGGAGTTGAGGCAACGACGGCATGGCAAGCTCTTGGGGCTGGCCCACTCGCTCTAATGACTGTCATCTTAGGTGTACCTACTACTTCCGCAAACAACCTCCTGCTACCTGGTTGCGGTGTTTTGGGGCCTATATCTGTGGTGCTACTTGGTGGGAGTTGGTGTTGCCCCTGGGCCTGCAGTTCAAAGGCCAGGCCGGCCGCCTCCTTGCAAGCAGCACAGACCCATTCAGCCCATGGGTTCTGCTTATATAGAATATAGATGTCCCTTGCTATTCATGAACGAATTGGGTCGGCCCACCTGTTGTGCACCTCTCTAGCTCTATACCATTTACTACACGTTTTCCACATTTAGATGCGAGACACGGGTCAGAAACGCCTGACATACCGAAAATAACAATGAAAGGGAAAACGGCTCAAATGCCCTTTAATCAAACACAAAACAGGTACATCCCTTTAACACAAAAGAACAAAAATCTGCAAAGCAACTCTATGAGGAGAATGAAGAATATTCTCCGAACAAAAAGAACGCTCACTAATGTGAATTAAATTGGCTTAATTCACAAAGCTATTCAAAAGCTCAATTTAAGGGCGGAGCGCTACGAATTTGAACCACGCGACAATCACCGGTTTTTGTCTCTGATCCTTAGGCTACCTAACTGATTTTCGGGTATACCCCCACTCAACACTTGTCCACTGCCTTCTTAAAGGTCCCAACTGCCGCAGCTTCAGGACCGTCTCCGTAGGCATATTCCAAACGGGCGTCATCTTTTTCGAGATGCATTTTGTCCTGATTTGGAGCCCTGAGTGCTGTCTTTGTGACTTAAGACCGTGTCCCTTTGTGTAACAGCCGGTCGTGGAAAATCCCCCTTTTTCCCTCGCGATTCAGTGTTTTTCCCAACATTACTCATTTTCCTAAACTATTGACTTGTCTTTATGAACTGCTTGTTTTTATGGACCAATTGTTGTTTGTTCGCGCCCAGAGCACTACTTTGGCATATCCTTGTTCAGGACCTGCGTGACACACGTGCTGTATGCTCACACGCTGCAATTCGGTTTCTCGTTGTCGAGTCCCTGTGATCGTATTATTTGGGTTTGAAATTTTTTTGTCATTGTTCAATTAATAATCTAGTATCGTAGAATATCACGGACAATCGTGTTTTGATTTCGGGATCCGTTGCGAATTTGGCTACGCATTGCTCAAACGTGTGTTACAATACTCAATAGATCAATTTGGAACGAGGAAAAACACGCAAAATGCCAAGAAAAGGATAAAAACAGTGGAATCCGTACAGGAAATAACACGGCAAGTCTCTGGGGAGGTTTTGGGTACATTTGATTCTTTAGTTAATGTTAGATCGCCTAGTCCTGTCAGTGCTAGTTCATGTGTTAGTGAGAGCAATATTGATCGCAAAGATGTTGATTTATATAGGCTGAGAATACTAGACCTAGAACAACAGTTGCTATCGGCCAGACTACAGGCCCAGGAAGCAGAGAAGAAGTGTACACAGAAAGAGCGAGAGCATGAGACCAGAGACTACGACACTTCCGATAGATCAGGGTGCTATAAGATAGGGAACCCCACGCCGGTCGCCGACTACAAACTACCATCGATCGATCTGCCTAGAGTGGAACTAACGGTTTTCGACGGGCGAGCTGAGCGATACTGCAAGTTTGTCAAGCAGTTCGAGACGTTCGTTGAAAATAAGGTAACCGACCCTGGGCAAAGGCTTCTCTACCTGCCTCACTACTGTCGAGGCCGAGCAAGAGAAGCTATCGACGGGTGTACCATGCTCGATCCGGAACAAGGCTACACCCGAGCAAGGAAGATTCTAAGGGACTTGTTTGGCCAACCGTTCAAAGTAGCCCGTAACCTAATAGAGGGTGTGATGGTAGAGGCAAAGAGAACCAAGGGCGACGTCTACACCATGGCCGACCTGGTGATTAAGATGCAAAACTGCTCAATAGCCCTCGACCACTTAGGTTACAGGGCTGACCTAGATGCCATGCACACTTGAGAAAACATAGTCCTTCACCTTTCTCCCAAACTACAGGGTCGGTGGGCGGAAGAGACGGAACGGATAAGCCGAAGCGACAGAGAAGCCAACCTCGAAGACCTGACCGAATACTTGGACAGGGAAACGAAGATAGCTGACAGCAGGTTCGGCCGACTCATCCGGGACAGCAACCGGGCAAACAAGCCCAGTACCAGCCAAGCTCAGACCCTTGCACGGGAACATCCAAAGTACCAGCCTTGGACCAATACACATGTCATTTCACGAGATGCTACGGCGCAACCCAATTGCAGATCCTGTGGTACTAGCTATGGACTACCAGAATGCCTCAAGTTCGGCAACGCCACAATAGACGAACGGTGGGGAATGGCGAGGATGGCAGGAGCATGTTTTATCTGTCTGAACACCACGCGTCAGGCAGCAGCCTGTAGGACAAGGAACCGATGTGGTTACGAGGGCTGCACGGGCAGACACTATCGTTTGCTGCACCAGGCGAGAGTAACCTTACCCGAGACGAGCACCAAACCCAGCGTTATTTGTTCAACGTCACGATCTGCCAGTAAACCGGTAAGTTTAGGCGAAGTTGCCGTGGGAGCAGTGACCCCGACGGGGTGGTCAAAGCGTTGGCTTTCGTCGATAGTGGATCCGACACTACTCTAGTGAAAGAGCGGTTTGCCGACAAACACCGGCTCGCTTAAAGCACGACGTCGTTGGCGGTGAGCACGGTGGGCGGAACACAGGTAATGACCGCCGGTAGATTGAGGCTGCAACTCATCTCTCTAGACACTAACGAGGAAATTGAACCAACGGAGGCATTCACGTTAGCTGATCCCCCCATGCGAGCACCAAGGTCGGTCAACGCAATCTTGACTAGGTGGCCCCAACTGCAGGATGTCACTGTTGTAGACTGGGAAGAAGATGAATTGGATCTCCTCATCGGCTGCGACGTGCCAGAGGCGCATTGGGTGATTGACCAGAGAGTAGGCGACAGCCAGGCACCTTACGCTATACGCACGGCTCTGGGATGGATGTTATACGGTTCAGTAGGGGTACGTGGCTCCGAGATTTACTAATCCGCCGAAACGGACCGCATAGAGTATCATCTTCAGCGGCTGTATGAAAAGGAGTTTCATGACATTGGAGACGAAAGACCATCGTTGTCTCAAGAGGATCACTCCGCTCTACAAACGGTGTGGCAAGGCACTAGAGGCCTCAAAAACAGTTCGAGGTTCCCCTCTCATGGCGCACATCGGTCGACCCGTGGACTGATAACAGAAATTATGTTCTCCAACGATTACTACGACTAAAAGAACGCTTTATTCGAGACTAGAATCTGTGGAAACGATACACGGAATTAATGAAGCGAAACGAAGCTCTCGGCTACGTCCAAAAGGTGCCTGCCAACACCGACGGCCAAGAGGGTATCTGGTATCTGCCTCACCACCCGGTCATCAACCCCAAGAAATCCAAAAATCTGCGGGTGGTTTTCGACTGTGCGGCCAAATTCCAGGGCAAGTCGTTAAGCGATCGCTTACTACAAGGGCCTGACTGGACCACACCATTGATCGACGTTTTGTGCCGTTCCAGAGTGGGTAAGGTGGCCTTGTCTGCCGACATTAGAGAAATGTTTCACCAGGTAAAAATACCCGTAGGATAACGAGATGCTTTGCGTTTCCTGTGGTGGGGAGAGAACGACCGGGACAACGCAGTGATAAATTATAGGATGACTGTCCACTCCTTCGGAGCCATATCGTCACCATTTTGTGCAAACTACGCCCTCCGAGAATCAGCGAACAAACATGGCGATCTAGTCCATCGGACGGTAGTAGGTAGCGTCAGCAGAAACTCCTACGTCGACGACTACCTTGGGTCATTCGATGATATGGAATCAGCTCTAGAGCAGTTCAGGGGCCTGACGAGATTGCTGGAAGAGGGCGGCTTCCATCTAACTAATTGGATGTCGAACGCTTAAGAAGTGCTGAAGGTCATCCCGTATCACGAAAAGGCCGAGGCGGTAAGATATTTGGACGGCTCTCCACTTCCTATCGAGCGCACCTTAGGAATACAATGGGACTCGGAAACGGGCGATTTTGTTTTCGAACTAAACGTTCCCGAGCTGCCAATAACCCGTCGTGGCATACTATCTGCTGTCTCAAGTTTGTTCGACCCGCTCGGTTTCGTCTCACCATGGCTGCTACCCGGAAAGAGCTTGCTGCAGCGGCTGCGCCGTAAGAAAGTTGATTGGGACCAGTCACTGGACCGAGGGGACCGGTTGGACTGGGAAGAATTTTTGAACACCTTTAGGAAATTAGGGGACATAAGAATCCCACGATGTTTGACTCCTGGCCATACGACACGGACTGGAGAACTACATGCCTTTTCCGATGCATCCGAAGTCGGTTATGGAGCTGTGGTGTACGGACGATGGTGCACAGGAGGTGGACAGTATACTACGAGGATCCCGTTTGCTGAAGCCCGCGTTGCTCCACTGAAGTCGGTCTCAATCCCACGCCTTGAACTCAGCGCAGTTGTATCAGCAGTCAGGGTGGTGCAAGCTGTGAAGAGATGTTTCGACCTCTACATTTGGTCGGTTAGCTTCTGGACGGATTCAACGATAGTACTTTACCATATCAACAACGTCTGGAGCCGGTTTAGTACATTCGTTGCTCACCGGCTCACGATTATCCACGACGAATCAGCCACGAACCAGTGGAATCATGTCAGGTCTGGCAATAATCCGGCCGACCTGTGCTCCCGAGGTGCGAAAAACTTCAGGCAACTGGACACGTGGACGAGAGGGCCAAACTTCCTGCACTTGCCTAAACAGGACTGGCCCGTGTTCGAATTAAAACCCCCTACGGAAGTAGAACTGGAAATCAAAGGTGTAGTGATATCCGCCAACGTCGTCGAAGAAACATCCATTCTATCGCGACTGGCCAGGTTTTCTTCCTGGACGAAAACACTTCGTTCGCTAGTTTGGTTAACCAGGTTCAAGAAAAATTTACTAGTCATTAAAGGGCTACACCCCTCAGGCCGGATACGGGTCGGCCCGAAAAGTCCCGATGAGCTACAAGCGGCAGAATACGATACTTTCCGAATGATACAACGCGAGACTTTCGCCCGAGAACTCAAGAGGGCGGAAGAAGTGAGACCAATCAACAAATAAATATCATCTCCAAAAGACGAATTGAAGCGTTTAAACCCCAATCTCATCGACGGACTGCTGCGGGTGGACGGTAGGCTGACCAACGCCCACCTGAACTTCGACACAAAGTATCCTGTACTGTTGCCTGCGAGATAACCCATAGTAGAGCTAATGATTCAACACGTCCACGCCGTGGAAGGACATGCCCGGGAAAGTCACGTGACGAGCGTCATCCGAAAGCGCCTTTGGTTGCTGAGAGGACGAGAGACTGTAAAACGCGTAATCCGACGTTGTGTGCAATGCAGGAGACGCAATGCCACGGCGGGCAAACAACACATGGCCCCACTACCAGAATGCAGGGTGACTACGTGCCGGTGGCCGATCAGTGACACCGGGTTGGACTATTTCGGGCCCTTGTGGATCGAGTGCGGGAAGAGATTAGAAAAGCGATATGGATGTATTATGACTTGCATGAAGTCACGTGCGGTACACTTAGAAGTCGTGCATTCGATGACGACCGATTCGTTTCTGCGGGCCTTGCAAAGGTTTACCAACCGAAGAGGCGTACCGACAGATATATACTCAGATAATGGGTCGAAATTTGTGGGTGCTCACCGGGAATTGCAGCGTCGGCACAAGAACATAAACAGGGACGAACTGCAGGATCGGACCGTGGCCTACGGTATACGATGTGATTTCGATCCTCCGCAGGCCAGCCACCGAGGCGGCGTATGGGAACGCATGATCCGGTCCGCCAGACGGATATTGCTGTCAACCATGGAGCAGCAGCCGCCCGACGACGAGGCGCTGAACACCGTCATGACTGAAGTGGAGAGAATTCTGAACAACCGCCCCCTGGTTGCAGTAATGAAAGGCGACCCCACCCACCTGGCGCTCACCCCGAACGACTTATTGACGTTAAGGTCGAACGAGGGTTTCCAAGGGCCGGTAAACCTTCGTGGGAGCTACCTCCACGGATGGGAGCAAGCGAATTATCTTGCCAAGGTCTTCTGGAGACGATGGCTGCGGGAGCTCCTACCGGCTTTGCAGACTCGACAGAAGTGGCTGGTGAAAACAAGACCATTCAATGTTGGGGATGTGGTTATGATCGTCGACGAACGCGCACATTTCAGCACTTGGTCTTTGGGAGTAGTTATGGAAACCATCAAAATCACTGATGGAATGATAAGAACGGTGAAGGCGAAGACAGCTAACGGAGTGCTCATTCGTGACATACGCAGTATTAACCTACTCGAGAGCGAAGGCGGAGGAGCTGATAACCCCGAGGTCCAGTAGACCTTTTCACACCAGTCATCGAGGTGGATAAAGAAACTCCATATAAACCACACGGTCTCCGGAAAACACGTTACAGTGCTCGCGATCTTTCGTTGACATTACAGAAGGTTCTTTCAGACATGTAGTGATGAATGAGACCCCATTGTACATCCCGACACATACACACATGCCTGGCCCACTGTACATCCCGTAACCCCATCAAGCATGTGATAGTGTTCGTTGTTTGCTTTTGTTGACGCTACCGAATGCTCCTTGCATATGTGGAAGTAGCGGAGCTTAGGTCACACACATGCTATATTTTACTCGTTTTCTCGCCACACGGTCTTTTGTTGACATTGCAGAAAGTCCTCCTTTGGTGTGTAGTCCTACCTGTGATTTCATTGTAACCCCGGCACACACTCACTCAAGCACATACATCCAGGACCGGACGGACCTTTACAAGGACAGCATCTATGTGACCCTTCACGCCTGCCATCGGTCATTTGGTCTCGCGGAAGATGTAGACTAGCCTCACGTCTATGTATCCAATGGGTTAGGTGCGACCAGTAGTAGAACGTTGACGACGAGCATTAGGCACGCGCACTGACAGCAGGGCCTAGACAGGTAGGAAGAATCAGCACCTCCATACCAAACCTTTGACTCTGCTAAGGAGCCAAGAGGATTTTGGTGGGCGGTGTAAAGCCGGTCGTGGAAAATTCCCCTTTTTCCCTCGCGATTCAGTGTTTTTCCTAACATCACTCATTTGCCTACACTATTGACTTGTCTTTATGAACTGCTTGTTTTTATGGACCAATTGTTGTTTGTTCGCGCCCAGGGCGCTACTTTGGCATATCCTTGTTCAGGACCTGCGTGACACACGTGCTGTATGCTCACACGCTGCAATTCGGTTTTTCGTTGTTGAGTCCCTGTGATCGTATTGTTGAGGTTTGTATATTGTTTATGTCATTGTTCAATCAATAATCTAGTATCGTAGAATATCACGGATAATTGTCTTTTGATTTCGGGATCCGTTACAAATTCGGCTACGCGTTGCTCAAACGTTCGTTACACCTTGTGCCTCTCGCCGGGATCGGAAATGTGACGTCTTATCGATCTATACCTGAAGGCTCCTTCATTACGTCGGAGGTTTCCACCAAATCCCCCCCAAAGCACTTCCTTTTCATCGAGAACAGACCCGGAGTTAGGAGTTGCTGTGAGCAGCCAACTCTTTTTCTCCCGTCACCTTTCTAGTGGCTGACCATTACACCTTCTCCAGACAGTCTACATCCCCCGGGTAGTACGGCGCCGAGGCCCGCATGCTGTACTCCGTGTGCTACCCAACTATGGCTTGGTGGATAGGAACGAAAATCTCTGGCCCTCCGCCCGACATGGTGGATCCAACGCAAATAATTCCATCCGGGCAATATGCACTGCTGTGGTTCACTGCTTTGACGGCTTGAGACTGTTATCTAGCACCCTGTCTTTGACTTGGGGGACCCTTTTAAATGATCCCATTGGCCCCTGCATTTGTGGTCAGACATTGGCATTTGGCGAGTTTTAACGTGAAGCCCCTGTGAAGGAGTTAAAGAAACCCTATTCTGTTTATCAGTACTCATGCTAGAACGAACATTGTTTCATTTATATGAGCCACCTTTACCGGAATTCCGACTGCCTATTTTATTTCACCAAATGTTTGCCATAAATGTGACCGCCGTTGACCCGAGCGTTAGTCTTTCCGCTTGAACTTTGTCACTGTATTCTGTAATATCATCTTCTGTTTCTAACCTTTCGCCGTAGTTCAGCAGCGACTTTTGATCTATTGGTCAATTTGGAGCCCAAGAGCCCAGAAGAAACACCATTGAGGTTTGTATTGCTCACAGGGCTAGAAAGACGAATGGTGTACGGAAGCGGTAGAAAACTACGGTGAAAGATAGAATGATGCCTCGTTAGTAGTCAGAAAATCAATGCTGAGCCACAAGGATGTTTGTGTGAACCTGCAGAGCAAACAGTACAGGGCGAGAAACCATCATGGAGGACTCACAAGAGCGTGTCATATTGGTAGTCGAACCGAAAATAGCTCAATTCGGAGTGCTAGGACAAATCTTATGCGTGGGGTTTTAGCACTCCGGATATCAGGTGCTAGCTAGATCCCGAGGATGGCCTATGGAAATGGCAGGAAGCCAGGAGTTCCGGGGCGGGCCAAAAGGAGGTAAAGGTCGGTGGAATTTGGTGAAGGACTTTTTGCATTGAGACATTGTCGCTCACACTTGCGTTTAGGAGTGACTCCGAACGCGATACTTGCTGAGGGGACTAAATGTTCAGCCTTCCGTAGGCAGGGCAGTTAAAAATATGTTCTTTCGTAGGTGGAAACCAATAGTCTTTGCCGCATGCAGGCTAACAAATCCCAGCCCCGTGGCATCGAACGACATGCAAACTGCTTGGAGCTGAGAGCTAATTGGTTATGTTCGTCTAAGGTCGTTTTCAGTCGCGAATTTACACATTCAACCTCAGTCATCCCCAGGTCGCTACAAGGTGGCGATAAAATTATTACTGCCATAAATGAAAGCAACTTCACTACATTTGGTTATTGTGAAATTGTTTAATTTTTCATATACACTAAAGTTGCCGTTTGGAATCGAATTCATTCTGCCTTGTGCCGGAACCGGTCGTTACAGGAGGGTCAAACCATCCACAGGCTTGATTTTGCAGTGCTCAATATCACTGGCAAACTCTGAGCAATGAAATTACGCAACAGCCAGCAAGCCGTTCCGAAGCGAAGTAAAATGTCCCGCAGGTGAACTTAACCCTTCTGCCCATAGGTGATGGTAGTGTTCCTTGCCCAGGCTGTAGTACACCGGGTGGTTCTGTGGTTAGTTCGGTCTTCCATAAAGTCAGGGCTGACAAGCCGCCGGATGAACTGAAGGAAAGACAGGTTACTAAACCGTTAGAGTTGGATAGACAGCGTAAGCTGCTGGAGATGAGGAACGAAACGGAAATAGCGACATTCATTTTGCGCTAGTCCAGGAAGAAGAAAACCTAGTCACCAGGGCTGAAGCTAAGAATGAGGCAGTGGGAGCTGAACATCTATCTCACCACCTGAGTAGTTGCCATGTAGGCAATGATGCCTCTCAAATGGCACCCGTGGCCCAAAGTGCAGAATTTTGTTTTATGTAAGGTGGAACTGGGACCACGTTCCGGATGTTTGTCTGCATATTGCAAGTGTTTGGAACTGTTCCAATATTGAATTGAAGGCAGAGTTCAGGACGATCGCCAGTATTTACTTTGAATAATGTATTACTCCAAAGGACAGACGTGAAATGCGATTTCAGAATATGGTACGGTGACTCCAAGGCTAGTTTGCAACAGAGCTAGAGAAATCTAAAAGGACTTATATGGACAAAATCACGTAGTGGATCGCTCTCTGATTGACGGTCTACTGCAGGGCCTGAAGCCTCTGATGGAAGAATCAGATGCTGTAACGTAAATGCTTGCTTAAGGGTGACAAGGGCGAGGGTGAGGCCGACGCGACAGACCAGGCTCAAAACAATCCTACTGATGCCAACGGAGGCCGAATTTATTTATTTACCCCTCATGCATTCTCCTGTGGGTCCCAACCTATAACACGGCCTTTGAAGTGCTTTTGCGTCAAAATTGATACGGTGTTCACGGTTTACAGTGGAGCTGGCTTGTCGAAGCTCGAATTTAACACACGGCACGACATTGTTTGTGGATTAGGGGAAACCTTGGGACAAGCACTTGTTGCCCGTTTGTAGAAACGTCTCTATTTCCGGGACCACCAATCTGTGTTACTATCCAACTTGTGTTCAAGTGGATGTTGGTTGTTAGTCAAACATACTTCTAATGTGACGACACCACAGGTTGAGCCTCTGATGTTCGAGTGCCCTGTAGCCATCTCGATTCCTCATCGAAAATTCTCAGTCTTCATTTTACCGTGTACTTTACTGCTATTCGGAAAGCCTCTTCCCTCTACATTCCCCTAACTTCCCGCGCATCCCGATCACTCCGAAGCCCTTTTGGATACTGACGTATCATCTTCAGATGGAACTCTAATACATAGATGCATAGAGTATAACCTCAGGGAAACCTGCAGGCGTGTCTGCGACCATCCAACAATAGATAGAGCCCACGGTGACAGGCACGTGCCCTGAGTTTGGGATCTAGGTAAGCTGGGGCGAATCAGCACCACTACCTTCTCTTTAGATGTTGACCGTTTCACGGAAGGATTTGATGGGTGGTGTAACTTACTTGCCGAAGTCATCCCCAGTCGTTGTCACATACTTGCATTGGTGAAACCATTCTCTTTGGCCTATTGACCCTCGAATAATAACAGCAGGCCTCAACCACCACACTTGAACAGCTGTCTGTATTTTTCTCATGCGCCGCGGTTGATTTCTGATCTGAGAAGAGATCGCTGTGATCATCGTATCTGACGGTGACCTTTATCAAACTCTGATCTTCGTTGCTGAACGTTGTGGCCGTACAGATGGGGTTTGTACGTAATTTATATGCGTATAATTTATCAGTATAGTACCGTAGAATCAGCGAATAAATCTTTCTCTGACTTTGGGATTCGTCAGTTGGGTTACGCGTTACTCACGATTGGAATAAAATTTAGAGGTGCCCAACCGAGGTTTCGCTGAAAATGCTCAGCCGTGAAGCAGCCCTCAAGCAGACAAATCGCGTGCAAGACCTTGACTGGTTGTATACCATGAAACCGATTACTGGAGAGCCACCCGCGCTTCTTCAGGATTTGCGAGCTTGGGCCATTGATGAAGTCTTGGAGAAGAGGGGAGAACCGAAGTTCCAAGATCTGCAGTATCCCTCGTCCCTTGGGGCACAGAAAGCTCGAAATACGCTTGGCAAACAGGATGCTGACAGCAAGATTGAAAGGTGTTCGCGGTCACCCATCTGGATGAATTATGTGCAGAAACCGTGCCCAGGAGGGACACCAATCACCCCAAAAAGGCAGCTCGTAATTGGTCGCAGCTGACAAGTGCTCGATATGCAACAGAATATACACGATTGAGGAATGTCAGCCTTCTGTACCTCGCCACCCACCCGGTCACTGGATATTTCCTAAAGAAGTCAAGGCATGGTTTTCTCGACTTAAGTCTGCTTGTGTTTTAAGAAAATGTCTCGTTTCCAGGTCACTTTTAACAGGAGGTTTCCAGAAAGGTATACATGAGGTATGCATAAGAGTTCCACTGACCGAGTATTGCTTGTTTCAACACGAGGGCTCGAGGTGGATGAGCTGAGTGTAGATGATGCACGAAAACCCGGTCAGTGGACCATAGCAATGAGGTTACTCTTAAGCCAAAGTATCACGTCAGTTTAGGCTTGCCACCAGTACGAGTCGACGGACACGGGGCCCTGTGGAAGACTACGATCTACTGGATAGCTGGTCCGGCGTGACTTTAGTAAAATGACCTTCTGGAGCTGATGAACCTGAAGGCATCCCCTACCGTATCTTCGATATCGGCAATCAGTGTGAATCACAATTGAACTTCGATAACAACGGATCTGCTACTGAACTCAGTATCAGGAAATGGTCTTTTGGATGTAGAACGAGCCTACCGTGTTGAAGAGATACCAGTCCAAGCAGTTCTGTACTGCTCAGATGCAGACGTCTCCTGGCTTCACCAAAGTGGCATCAAAGAGCAGAATCTGTGAGATTCGAGAAAGCGAACTCTGGGGGTTGTTGACATTCTAGAAGCACATTGGGCACTACGGCAAGGGTGAGGTAAGGGAAAGCAGCCCTAGGCCGTGTGGATGCATTTAGGACGGATTGTTTTCAGGCCGATAAATCAGGAACCACTCCCCTTTCGGGCGGTAAACCAGACTGAAGTGGAAGTCATTCCCTTAGCGGAGCAGATCAGTCTACTATGCGACGCCGATTTCTACACTGAGGATGCATGGAAAAGATCTCCTACATTAGAAGATAAACATGCCGAGTCGTAACTCTGCCGGGGAGAAATTCTGCCTTTGACTTCCAGATAATTACACCGTAGTCCAAAGATTTTGAACGGACTGAGAAAAGGGTCTGTGCTTGAGCAACAATGTTTTGGTGGGTACCCTGCAGTAATAGAGTGGTATGTGTGCAAGGGACAGCCGAGTTAGTGCCAGGTTCCTGTTAAAATAAGGATCCCGAGCCCAAGTGATGCTTGCCACTTGACAAAGTAACAAACCTCAAATTGTCTAGCGAGTTGAGTGTAGTGTTTGAGTGCACCGCTGCATTCCAGGGACTCTCTTTGGATGATAGCCTGCTACAGAGACCGGACATAACAGCAAGTCCACCAGGAGTGTTTTTTTCGAGAAGAATCTGTTGTATTAGCTGCAAATATAGCGGAAGTGTTTACGCGGGTTTAGATGCCGAAAAGAGGCGGGGGTAATGAAGTACTGGTCGATCGCGGGCTGTGAAAAACTGAGTAAAGCATAGCCCGATCCCAAAAGTCTTCTTCTCTGAATCGGTCCCGCTGGTAATAATAATAATAACAATAATAATAATAGTTTATTTCGGAGACACCCGTAGCATGCCGGGCTCATGATCATGTTTATACAGGTGGCATAATGACCACATATAATTCACGAAAATCTGGAATTTTGCATGAAAAAGCAGGATAAAATGGCCCAGAAGGGGGAATAAAGTGGGATGAAAGCGTTACAAGTGTATTCACACCATGGGAAATGTGGGGAGTTTAAATAGACTCAGGGGCGGATTTAAATGGACACCCGGTGAGTTTAAAAGTCAAGGTCAGGTGGGGAGTGACTGTTCCGGGTGGAAACGTCTGGAGACCGACGGATATACATGATGAAGACTAGAATTGGGTATCAGAAACTGCAGTAGCGAGGGACGATGGAGAAAAGAGTGAGATGCACTGCAACGGGCTATATATCAGTGAAGCATTGGTACTCTGCAGTGGATGGTCGGCATACAGGGCACAAAACTCATCGTAAAGCAGAGAGCGAGCAACACAAGACGTAGAGGGTGGATCGGATGAAAAAACGATTCAAGAGGGTTGGATAAGGTGGATGTGGGGCACAGATGTAGGAGGGCGGGAGGCATATCATGACGGTTGGCTGGGTGATAGCATGAGAAATGGCCGGCAAAAAGTGCAGAATGTAGAGCTGATGTACATATACATGTGTATGTAGGTAAATGCGCGAGGAGCGGAAGCAAAAATGGAGGGCTGGGAGAAAGAAAGCATCGATGATAGGAAGAGGCAGACAGGGACGGATCGAAATGTGTAGGATTAACTTGGGAAAATTCAGACGAATCTTTCCATGACGGGACATCTCGGTAGATCAACAGATAGAGAAGACTGAAGAGGCACAGATTTGATGCAGACTGTGACTAGCAGACCATAAACGGGAGAAGATGAAAGATAAGATCAAAGAGAGCGAGTAAGAATGAGTCTCATTATTTGAATAATGCAGGTGTGACATGTGGTGATGGACCAGGTGAATCGGATAGTGGTAGATCAAACGGTTTGGTACTGTAAAATAGCGTCATGAAGTAACGTTGTCTTTACAATCGGTGGAAAGTGGAGAGGCAGTCCAAGCTGAGAGGCACGCAGAAAATGCCTGCAGCTAGCAATATACAGAACAGGAGGTGAAAGCAATGACCAAAGAGACACAGGTAGGGCATGACCAATCAGATTGTTTTATTGCAGATGAAGTACGAAGGAGGCAGAGAAGGAAACAGAGAGCCCCAAGGTAAGTAAACCAATAATAGAACAAAAGGCTCGAGAAATGAATGCACGACGGAGTTGGGGCAGTGGAAATGGAGAGCTGCGTGCCAGCAGACAAATGAATAGGCGGATTAAGCTGGTGGATGCTAATCGGGACACTGCCTAGCGGGAAGAATCACAAAGGAATCGCGGGGCGAAGAAGGGAAAACATGGTGGCGGTGATTAGATAATAGATGCGACCTTAAAAGGAGCAAAAATTTTGGGGCGGCAAATTTTAATATGCGGATTGGTCATGGGTGGGGATTTAACGGCCAGTCATGGAAAATATCCCTAAAATCTTTACAAATCAGTGTCTCCCTTAACATCACTAACTTGCTGACACTATTGACGTGTCTTTACGCACTGTTTGTATTTATGGACCAATTGTTGTTTGTTCGCGCCCAGAGCACTACTTTGGCGTATCCTTGTTCAGGACCTGCGTGACACACGTGCTGTATGCTCACACGCTGCAATTCGGTTTTTCGTTGTTGAGTCCCTGTGATCGTATTATTTGGGTTTGTATATTTTTTGTCATTGTTTAATTAATAATCTAATATCGTAGAATATCACGGACAATCGTGTTTTGATTTCGGGATCCGTTGCGAATTTGGCTACGCATTGCTCAAACATGTGTTACAATACTCAATAGATCAATTTGGAACAAGGAAAAACACGCAAAATGCCAAGAAAAGGATAAAAACAGTGGAATCCGTACAGGAAATAACACGGCAAGTCTCTGGGGAGGTTTTGGGTACATTTGATTCTTTAGTTAATGTTAGATCGCCTAGTCCTGTCAGTGCTAGTTCATGTGTTAGTGAGAGCAATATTGATCGCAAAGATGTTGATTTATATAGGCTGAGAATACTAGACCTAGAACAACAGTTGCTATCGGCCAGACTACAGGCCCAGGAAGCAGAGAAGAAGTGTACACAGAAAGAGCGAGAGCATGAGACCAGAGACTACGACACTTCCGATAGATCAGGGTGCTATAAGATAGGGAACCCCACGCCGGTCGCCGACTACAAACTACCATCGATCGATCTGCCTAGAGTGGAACTAACGGTTTTCGACGGGCGAGCTGAGCGATACTGCAAGTTTGTCAAGCAGTTCGAGACGTTCGTTGAAAATAAGGTAACCGACCCTGGGCAAAGGCTTCTCTACCTGCCTCACTACTGTCGAGGCCGAGCAAGAGAAGCTATCGACGGGTGTACCATGCTCGATCCGGAACAAGGCTACACCCGAGCAAGGAAGATTCTAAGGGACTTGTTTGGCCAACCGTTCAAAGTAGCCCGTAACCTAATAGAGGGTGTGATGGTAGAGGCAAAGAGAACCAAGGGCGACGTCTACACCATGGCCGACCTGGTGATTAAGATGCAAAACTGCTCAATAGCCCTCGACCACTTAGGTTACAGGGCTGACCTAGATGCCATGCACACTTGAGAAAACATAGTCCTTCACCTTTCTCCCAAACTACAGGGTCGGTGGGCGGAAGAGACGGAACGGATAAGCCGAAGCGACAGAGAAGCCAACCTCGAAGACCTGACCGAATACTTGGACAGGGAAACGAAGATAGCTGACAGCAGGTTCGGCCGACTCATCCGGGACAGCAACCGGGCAAACAAGCCCAGTACCAGCCAAGCTCAGACCCTTGCACGGGAACATCCAAAGTACCAGCCTTGGACCAATACACATGTCATTTCACGAGATGCTACGGCGCAACCCAATTGCAGATCCTGTGGTACTAGCTATGGACTACCAGAATGCCTCAAGTTCGGCAACGCCACAATAGACGAACGGTGGGGAATGGCGAGGATGGCAGGAGCATGTTTTATCTGTCTGAACACCACGCGTCAGGCAGCAGCCTGTAGGACAAGGAACCGATGTGGTTACGAGGGCTGCACGGGCAGACACTATCGTTTGCTGCACCAGGCGAGAGTAACCTTACCCGAGACGAGCACCAAACCCAGCGTTATTTGTTCAACGTCACGATCTGCCAGTAAACCGGTAAGTTTAGGCGAAGTTGCCGTGGGAGTAGTGACCCCGACTGGGGTGGTCAAAGCGTTGGCTTTCGTCGATAGTGGATCCGACACTACTCTAGTGAAAGAGCGGTTTGCCGACAAACACCGGCTCGCTTAAAGCACGACGTCGTTGGCGGTGAGCACGGTGGGCGGAACACAGGTAATGACCGCCGGTAGATTGAGGCTGCAACTCATCTCTCTAGACACTAACGAGGAAATTGAACCAACGGAGGCATTCACGTTAGCTGATCCCCCCATGCGAGCACCAAGGTCGGTCAACGCAATCTTGACTAGGTGGCCCCAACTGCAGGATGTCACTGTTGTAGACTGGGAAGAAGATGAATTGGATCTCCTCATCGGCTGCGACGTGCCAGAGGCGCATTGGGTGATTGACCAGAGAGTAGGCGACAGCCAGGCACCTTACGCTATACGCACGGCTCTGGGATGGATGTTATACGGTTCAGTAGGGGTACGTGGCTCCGAGATTTACTAATCCGCCGAAACGGACCGCATAGAGTATCATCTTCAGCGGCTGTATGAAAAGGAGTTTCATGACATTGGAGACGAAAGACCATCGTTGTCTCAAGAGGATCACTCCGCTCTACAAACGGTGTGGCAAGGCACTAGAGGCCTCAAAAACAGTTCGAGGTTCCCCTCTCATGGCGCACATCGGTCGACCCGTGGACTGATAACAGAAATTATGTTCTCCAACGATTACTACGACTAAAAGAACGCTTTATTCGAGACTAGAATCTGTGGAAACGATACACGGAATTAATGAAGCGAAACGAAGCTCTCGGCTACGTCCAAAAGGTGCCTGCCAACACCGACGGCCAAGAGGGTATCTGGTATCTGCCTCACCACCCGGTCATCAACCCCAAGAAATCCAAAAATCTGCGGGTGGTTTTCGACTGTGCGGCCAAATTCCAGGGCAAGTCGTTAAGCGATCGCTTACTACAAGGGCCTGACTGGACCACACCATTGATCGACGTTTTGTGCCGTTCCAGAGTGGGTAAGGTGGCCTTGTCTGCCGACATTAGAGAAATGTTTCACCAGGTAAAAATACCGGTAGGATAACGAGATGCTTTGCGTTTCCTGTGGTGGGGAGAGAACGACCGGGACAACGCAGTGATAAATTATAGGATGACTGTCCACTCCTTCGGAGCCATATCGTCACCATTTTGTGCAAACTACGCCCTCCGAGAATCAGCGAACAAACATGGCGATCTAGTCCATCGGACGGTAGTAGGTAGCGTCAGCAGAAACTCCTACGTCGACGACTACCTTGGGTCATTCGATGATATGGAATCAGCTCTAGAGCAGTTCAGGGGCCTGACGAGATTGCTGGAAGAGGGCGGCTTCCATCTAACTAATTGGATGTCGAACGCTTAAGAAGTGCTGAAGGTCATCCCGTATCACGAAAAGGCCGAGGCGGTAAGATATTTGGACGGCTCTCCACTTCCTATCGAGCGCACCTTAGGAATACAATGGGACTCGGAAACGGGCGATTTTGTTTTCGAACTAAACGTTCCCGAGCTGCCAATAACCCGTCGTGGCATACTATCTGCTGTCTCAAGTTTGTTCGACCCGCTCGGTTTCGTCTCACCATGGCTGCTACCCGGAAAGAGCTTGCTGCAGCGGCTGCGCCGTAAGAAAGTTGATTGGGACCAGTCACTGGACCGAGGGGACCGGTTGGACTGGGAAGAATTTTTGAACACCTTTAAGAAATTAGGGGACATAAGAATCCCACGATGTTTGACTCCTGGCCATACGACACGGACTGGAGAACTACATGCCTTTTCCGATGCATCCGAAGTCGGTTATGGAGCTGTGGTGTACGGACGATGGTGCACAGGAGGTGGACAGTATACTACGAGGATCCCGTTTGCTGAAGCCCGCGTTGCTCCACTGAAGTCGGTCTCAATCCCACGCCTTGAACTCAGCGCAGTTGTATCAGCAGTCAGGGTGGTGCAAGCTGTGAAGAGATGTTTCGACCTCTACATTTGGTCGGTTAGCTTCTGGACGGATTCAACGATAGTACTTTACCATATCAACAACGTCTGGAGCCGGTTTAGTACATTCGTTGCTCACCGGCTCACGATTATCCACGACGAATCAGCCACGAACCAGTGGAATCATGTCAGGTCTGGCAATAATCCGGCCGACCTGTGCTCCCGAGGTGCGAAAAACTTCAGGCAACTGGACACGTGGACGAGAGGGCCAAACTTCCTGCACTTGCCTAAACAGGACTGGCCCGTGTTCGAATTAAAACCCCCTACGGAAGTAGAACTGGAAATCAAAGGTGTAGTGATATCCGCCAACGTCGTCGAAGAAACATCCATTCTATCGCGACTGGCCAGGTTTTCTTCCTGGACGAAAACACTTCGTTCGCTAGTTTGGTTAACCAGGTTCAAGAAAAATTTACTAGTCATTAAAGGGCTACACCCCTCAGGCCGGATACGGGTCGGCCCGAAAAGTCCCGATGAGCTACAAGCGGCAGAATACGATACTTTCCGAATGATACAACGCGAGACTTTCGCCCGAGAACTCAAGAGGGCGGAAGAAGTGAGACCAATCAACAAATAAATATCATCTCCAAAAGACGAATTGAAGCGTTTAAACCCCAATCTCATCGACGGACTGCTGCGGGTGGACGGTAGGCTGACCAACGCCCACCTGAACTTCGACACAAAGTATCCTGTACTGTTGCCTGCGAGATAACCCATAGTAGAGCTAATGATTCAACACGTCCACGCCGTGGAAGGACATGCCCGGGAAAGTCACGTGACGAGCGTCATCCGAAAGCGCCTTTGGTTGCTGAGAGGACGAGAGACTGTAAAACGCGTAATCCGACGTTGTGTGCAATGCAGGAGACGCAATGCCACGGCGGGCAAACAACACATGGCCCCACTACCAGAATGCAGGGTGACTACGTGCCGGTGGCCGATCAGTGACACCGGGTTGGACTATTTCGGGCCCTTGTGGATCGAGTGCGGGAAGAGATTAGAAAAGCGATATGGATGTATTATGACTTGCATGAAGTCACGTGCGGTACACTTAGAAGTCGTGCATTCGATGACGACCGATTCGTTTCTGCGGGCCTTGCAAAGGTTTACCAACCGAAGAGGCGTACCGACAGATATATACTCAGATAATGGGTCGAAATTTGTGGGTGCTCACCGGGAATTGCAGCGTCGGCACAAGAACATAAACAGGGACGAACTGCAGGATCGGACCGTGGCCTACGGTATACGATGTGATTTCGATCCTCCGCAGGCCAGCCACCGAGGCGGCGTATGGGAACGCATGATCCGGTCCGCCAGACGGATATTGCTGTCAACCATGGAGCAGCAGCCGCCCGACGACGAGGCGCTGAACACCGTCATGACTGAAGTGGAGAGAATTCTGAACAACCGCCCCCTGGTTGCAGTAATGAAAGGCGACCCCACCCACCTGGCGCTCACCCCGAACGACTTATTGACGTTAAGGTCGAACGAGGGTTTCCAAGGGCCGGTAAACCTTCGTGGGAGCTACCTCCACGGATGGGAGCAAGCGAATTATCTTGCCAAGGTCTTCTGGAGACGATGGCTGCGGGAGCTCCTACCGGCTTTGCAGACTCGACAGAAGTGGCTGGTGAAAACAAGACCATTCAATGTTGGGGATGTGGTTATGATCGTCGACGAACGCGCACATTTCAGCACTTGGTCTTTGGGAGTAGTTATGGAAACCATCAAAATCACTGATGGAATGATAAGAACGGTGAAGGCGAAGACAGCTAACGGAGTGCTCATTCGTGACATACGCAGTATTAACCTACTCGAGAGCGAAGGCGGAGGAGCTGATAACCCCGAGGTCCAGTAGACCTTTTCACACCAGTCATCGAGGTGGATAAAGAAACACCATATAAACCACACGGTCTCCGGAAAACACGTTACAGTGCTCGCGATCTTTCGTTGACATTACAGAAGGTTCTTTCAGACATGTAGTGATGAATGAGACCCCATTGTACATCCCGACACATACACACATGCCTGGCCCACTGTACATCCCGTAACCCCATCAAGCATGTGATAGTGTTCGTTGTTTGCTTTTGTTGACGCTACCGAATGCTCCTTGCATATGTGGAAGTAGCGGAGCTTAGGTCACACACATGCTATATTTTACTCGTTTTCTCGCCACACGGTCTTTTGTTGACATTGCAGAAAGTCCTCCTTTGGTGTGTAGTCCTACCTGTGATTTCATTGTAACCCCGGCACACACTCACTCAAGCACATACATCCAGGACCGGACGGACCTTTACAAGGACAGCATCTATGTGACCCTTCACGCCTGCCATCGGTCATTTGGTCTCGCGGAAGATGTAGACTAGCCTCACGTCTATGTATCCAATGGGTTAGGTGCGACCAGTAGTAGAACGTTGACGACGAGCATTAGGCACGCGCACTGACAGCAGGGCCTAGACAGGTAGGAAGAATCAGCACCTCCATACCAAACCTTTGACTCTGCTAAGGAGCCAAGAGGATTTTGGTGGGCGGTGTAAAGCCGGTCGTGGAAAATTCCCCTTTTTCCCTCGCGATTCAGTGTTTTTCCTAACATCACTCATTTGCCTACACTATTGACTTGTCTTTATGAACTGCTTGTTTTTATGGACCAATTGTTGTTTGTTCGCGCCCAGGGCGCTACTTTGGCATATCCTTGTTCAGGACCTGCGTGACACACGTGCTGTATGCTCACACGCTGCAATTCGGTTTTTCGTTGTTGAGTCCCTGTGATCGTATTGTTGAGGTTTGTATATTGTTTATGTCATTGTTCAATCAATAATCTAGTATCGTAGAATATCACGGATAATTGTCTTTTGATTTCGGGATCCGTTACAAATTCGGCTACGCGTTGCTCAAACGTTCGTTACACCTTGTGCCTCTCGCCGGGATCGGAAATGTGACGTCTTATCGATCTATACCTGAAGGCTCCTTCATTACGTCGGAGGTTTCCACCAAATCCCCCCCAAAGCACTTCCTTTTCATCGAGAACAGACCCGGAGTTAGGAGTTGCTGTGAGCAGCCAACTCTTTTTCTCCCGTCACCTTTCTAGTGGCTGACCATTACACCTTCTCCAGACAGTCTACATCCCCCGGGTAGTACGGCGCCGAGGCCCGCATGCTGTACTCCGTGTGCTACCCAACTATGGCTTGGTGGATAGGAACGAAAATCTCTGGCCCTCCGCCCGACATGGTGGATCCAACGCAAATAATTCCATCCGGGCAATATGCACTGCTGTGGTTCACTGCTTTGACGGCTTGAGACTGTTATCTAGCACCCTGTCTTTGACTTGGGGGACCCTTTTAAATGATCCCATTGGCCCCTGCATTTGTGGTCAGACATTGGCATTTGGCGAGTTTTAACGTGAAGCCCCTGTGAAGGAGTTAAAGAAACCCTATTCTGTTTATCAGTACTCATGCTAGAACGAACATTGTTTCATTTATATGAGCCACCTTTACCGGAATTCCGACTGCCTATTTTATTTCACCAAATGTTTGCCATAAATGTGACCGCCGTTGACCCGAGCGTTAGTCTTTCCGCTTGAACTTTGTCACTGTATTCTGTAATATCATCTTCTGTTTCTAACCTTTCGCCGTAGTTCAGCAGCGACTTTTGATCTATTGGTCAATTTGGAGCCCAAGAGCCCAGAAGAAACACCATTGAGGTTTGTATTGCTCACAGGGCTAGAAAGACGAATGGTGTACGGAAGCGGTAGAAAACTACGGTGAAAGATAGAATGATGCCTCGTTAGTAGTCAGAAAATCAATGCTGAGCCACAAGGATGTTTGTGTGAACCTGCAGAGCAAACAGTACAGGGCGAGAAACCATCATGGAGGACTCACAAGAGCGTGTCATATTGGTAGTCGAACCGAAAATAGCTCAATTCGGAGTGCTAGGACAAATCTTATGCGTGGGGTTTTAGCACTCCGGATATCAGGTGCTAGCTAGATCCCGAGGATGGCCTATGGAAATGGCAGGAAGCCAGGAGTTCCGGGGCGGGCCAAAAGGAGGTAAAGGTCGGTGGAATTTGGTGAAGGACTTTTTGCATTGAGACATTGTCGCTCACACTTGCGTTTAGGAGTGACTCCGAACGCGATACTTGCTGAGGGGACTAAATGTTCAGCCTTCCGTAGGCAGGGCAGTTAAAAATATGTTCTTTCGTAGGTGGAAACCAATAGTCTTTGCCGCATGCAGGCTAACAAATCCCAGCCCCGTGGCATCGAACGACATGCAAACTGCTTGGAGCTGAGAGCTAATTGGTTATGTTCGTCTAAGGTCGTTTTCAGTCGCGAATTTACACATTCAACCTCAGTCATCCCCAGGTCGCTACAAGGTGGCGATAAAATTATTACTGCCATAAATGAAAGCAACTTCACTACATTTGGTTATTGTGAAATTGTTTAATTTTTCATATACACTAAAGTTGCCGTTTGGAATCGAATTCATTCTGCCTTGTGCCGGAACCGGTCGTTACAGGAGGGTCAAACCATCCACAGGCTTGATTTTGCAGTGCTCAATATCACTGGCAAACTCTGAGCAATGAAATTACGCAACAGCCAGCAAGCCGTTCCGAAGCGAAGTAAAATGTCCCGCAGGTGAACTTAACCCTTCTGCCCATAGGTGATGGTAGTGTTCCTTGCCCAGGCTGTAGTACACCGGGTGGTTCTGTGGTTAGTTCGGTCTTCCATAAAGTCAGGGCTGACAAGCCGCCGGATGAACTGAATGAAAGACAGGTTACTAAACCGTTAGAGTTGGATAGACAGCGTAAGCTGCTGGAGATGAGGAACGAAACGGAAATAGCGACATTCATTTTGCGCTAGTCCAGGAAGAAGAAAACCTAGTCACCAGGGCTGAAGCTAAGAATGAGGCAGTGGGAGCTGAACATCTATCTCACCACCTGAGTAGTTGCCATGTAGGCAATGATGCCTCTCAAATGGCACCCGTGGCCCAAAGTGCAGAATTTTGTTTTATGTAAGGTGGAACTGGGACCACGTTCCGGATGTTTGTCTGCATATTGCAAGTGTTTGGAACTGTTCCAATATTGAATTGAAGGCAGAGTTCAGGACGATCGCCAGTATTTACTTTGAATAATGTATTACTCCAAAGGACAGACGTGAAATGCGATTTCAGAATATGGTACGGTGACTCCAAGGCTAGTTTGCAACAGAGCTAGAGAAATCTAAAAGGACTTATATGGACAAAATCACGTAGTGGATCGCTCTCTGATTGACGGTCTACTGCAGGGCCTGAAGCCTCTGATGGAAGAATCAGATGCTGTAACGTAAATGCTTGCTTAAGGGTGACAAGGGCGAGGGTGAGGCCGACGCGACAGACCAGGCTCAAAACAATCCTACTGATGCCAACGGAGGCCGAATTTATTTATTTACCCCTCATGCATTCTCCTGTGGGTCCCAACCTATAACACGGCCTTTGAAGTGCTTTTGCGTCAAAATTGATACGGTGTTCACGGTTTACAGTGGAGCTGGCTTGTCGAAGCTCGAATTTAACACACGGCACGACATTGTTTGTGGATTAGGGGAAACCTTGGGACAAGCACTTGTTGCCCGTTTGTAGAAACGTCTCTATTTCCGGGACCACCAATCTGTGTTACTATCCAACTTGTGTTCAAGTGGATGTTGGTTGTTAGTCAAACATACTTCTAATGTGACGACACCACAGGTTGAGCCTCTGATGTTCGAGTGCCCTGTAGCCATCTCGATTCCTCATCGAAAATTCTCAGTCTTCATTTTACCGTGTACTTTACTGCTATTCGGAAAGCCTCTTCCCTCTACATTCCCCTAACTTCCCGCGCATCCCGATCACTCCGAAGCCCTTTTGGATACTGACGTATCATCTTCAGATGGAACTCTAATACATAGATGCATAGAGTATAACCTCAGGGAAACCTGCAGGCGTGTCTGCGACCATCCAACAATAGATAGAGCCCACGGTGACAGGCACGTGCCCTGAGTTTGGGATCTAGGTAAGCTGGGGCGAATCAGCACCACTACCTTCTCTTTAGATGTTGACCGTTTCACGGAAGGATTTGATGGGTGGTGTAACTTACTTGCCGAAGTCATCCCCAGTCGTTGTCACATACTTGCATTGGTGAAACCATTCTCTTTGGCCTATTGACCCTCGAATAATAACAGCAGGCCTCAACCACCACACTTGAACAGCTGTCTGTATTTTTCTCATGCGCCGCGGTTGATTTCTGATCTGAGAAGAGATCGCTGTGATCATCGTATCTGACAGTGACCTTTATCAAACTCTGATCTTCGTTGCTGAACGTTGTGGCCGTACAGATGGGGTTTGTACGTAATTTATATGCGTATAATTTATCAGTATAGTACCGTAGAATCAGCGAATAAATCTTTCTCTGACTTTGGGATTCGTCAGTTGGGTTACGCGTTACTCACGATTGGAATAAAATTTAGAGGTGCCCAACCGAGGTTTCGCTGAAAATGCTCAGCCGTGAAGCAGCCCTCAAGCAGACAAATCGCGTGCAAGACCTTGACTGGTTGTATACCATGAAACCGATTACTGGAGAGCCACCCGCGCTTCTTCAGGATTTGCGAGCTTGGGCCATTGATGAAGTCTTGGAGAAGAGGGGAGAACCGAAGTTCCAAGATCTGCAGTATCCCTCGTCCCTTGGGGCACAGAAAGCTCGAAATACGCTTGGCAAACAGGATGCTGACAGCAAGATTGAAAGGTGTTCGCGGTCACCCATCTGGATGAATTATGTGCAGAAACCGTGCCCAGGAGGGACACCAATCACCCCAAAAAGGCAGCTCGTAATTGGTCGCAGCTGACAAGTGCTCGATATGCAACAGAATATACACGATTGAGGAATGTCAGCCTTCTGTACCTCGCCACCCACCCGGTCACTGGATATTTCCTAAAGAAGTCAAGGCATGGTTTTCTCGACTTAAGTCTGCTTGTGTTTTAAGAAAATGTCTCGTTTCCAGGTCACTTTTAACAGGAGGTTTCCAGAAAGGTATACATGAGGTATGCATAAGAGTTCCACTGACCGAGTATTGCTTGTTTCAACACGAGGGCTCGAGGTGGATGAGCTGAGTGTAGATGATGCACGAAAACCCGGTCAGTGGACCATAGCAATGAGGTTACTCTTAAGCCAAAGTATCACGTCAGTTTAGGCTTGCCACCAGTACGAGTCGACGGACACGGGGCCCTGTGGAAGACTACGATCTACTGGATAGCTGGTCCGGCGTGACTTTAGTAAAATGACCTTCTGGAGCTAAAATTTAGAGGTGCCCAACCGAGGTTTCGCTGAAAATGCTCAGCCGTGAAGCAGCCCTCAAGCAGACAAATCGCGTGTGTAGGTACCTGTACATTTCCGATTTTTTTCCATGATCTTCAACGTCCCTTGGTGCGACACTCCTTTGTTGTACCGACGTTTTAATGTAAAAACACACACCTTTTGGTCGTCACCACCGCGCAATACAAAAAGGCTGTAAATAAATCTTTCACTCTGGCTCGATCTCATCTTCTGGTTTTGAGTGTCTTGGAATCACATCGGTCGGAACTAACTGTGTGAAACAAAACATTTTAGAAGCTTCAACGGCGTCTCTTGGCACTTCGCTCAATACCATCCTGTTCTGTCCAACGGATGGCTGTCAGACCGAACTGAACTGAAGACATTGTCGGACATTGGCTCTTTGACGCTCATTTCCTGATCACAAGAACACTGAACAACTGTGAGTTTGAGTCACATCTATTGTTTCATTTTTATTCTTGATGTACATACCCTTTTGGCCTTTTTATCACCGCACGCTCCTCCGCCCGTCTTAGTTTGCTAGTGTCGCCTTAGATATTGTTGACAATAATTTAGTGTACCACATAGACAGAGTAGTACGCTACAAAATTGGTGAGCCCAGGTTGTTTTTCCATCATTTGACACTAGCTTCATTCTCTCGGTCCAAGTTTCACACCATTCACCATGTCTGACAGCGAATCTATTGACATCCACACGGTTGCTCTGAAACTGCCAGTTTTTGCCCCGACCAACCCTCGAGTGTGGTTTCGACAGATAGAAGCCGTATTTGCCACTCGACGTATAACCAGCGAGCGCGTGAAGTACTCTCACGTTGTCCAAGCACTTCCCTTTGACATCGCTGTTGACGTGGAAGATCTCCTCGATCCCATTCCACCAGAAGCTCCTTACACGAAGCTTAAGGAAGCAGTCATTCAGCGTACCGGAAAATCAGCCGGAAAAATGCTCCGTGAACTGTTCACGTCGGTGGAGCTCGGAGACCAAACTCCGTCCCAGCTTATGCGCCACATGCGGTCGCTACTGGCTGGACGGCAAATGGACGACGCCATTTTCAGGGAGATATGGGTTGATAAACTACCTCTCCCGATGCAGCAGGTCCTGTCAATGCTGGAACCCACTACTCCACTTGACAAAGTTGCACAGCACGCCGACAGAATAATGGAATGCTACCCGGCTGGTAGACCCTGCGTTCACATGACATCACCCGCCGAAACCACTCCGACGCACGAATCCCCTACGACATTACCAGTTCCTGCCCCAGATCGCCGTGGCGACGTCTCTCGCAGTCCTGATTCCCCATCCCATCACTCGCATATCGATAAGGACATTACGGACCTAAAAGAAACCGTTCGCATGTTGTGCAATCAGGTCAGTGCAATGTGCAGCGCATTTACTACTCATCGATCTGTGTCCACCGAAGTACCTCATCGACCGAGATCACGGTCCAGAAACCGCCGATCACAAACGTGGTGTTGGTACCACCGCACATTCGGCTCCAAGGCACGCCGCTGCGATCCTCCATGTTCATTCCGCACTTACACTCCACAGTCAAACGACCAGGCCAGCCAGTAACGGCGACGACTTCGGCTGGCCCCCCACGCGAAAGTCGCCTGTTTTATATCGTTGACCGATCCAGTGGTCTTCGATTCCTCATTGATACTGGTGCCGAGATCAGTGTAATCCCCCCACCCAAACATCACAGCCTCAAACCATCTCACTTTACACTGCAAGCAGCAAACACAACAACTATTGCTACATTCGGCCAACGGTCCATCACTCTTGATTTAGGCCTCCGACGCTCTTTTCAATGGGTTTTTATCCAGGCAGATGTCCAGACTCCCATTATTGGCGCGGATTTCCTCTCACACTTTGGCCTAACAGTGGACCTCAAAAATCGCAAGCTGGTAGACACCACAACCAAACTTTATACAGTCGGCATTGGTAAATGCACCAACTCGCTGGGTATTCGGCTGGCGATCCCGCAATCGCCGTTTGCTGACATCTTGAAGGAGTTTCCATCCCTCACTAAACCGTGTCAGTTCACCGACCCAGTCTCTCATGCTGTGCAGCACCACATCGCCACAAAAGGCCAACCTGTCCACTTTCAACCACGACGACTCAACGCCGACAAACTCCGTATCGCACGCCTTGAATTCGAACATATGATGAATCTTGGCATCATTCGACCGTCTTCAAGCCCATGGGCCTCGCCTTTGCACATGGTTCCAAAATCATCTGGTGATTGGAGACCCTGTGGAGACTACCGTGCTCTCAACAACGTCACCGTCCCCGACAGGTACCCGATCCCACACATTCATGATTTTGCACAGAATCTCTCTGGGAAGACAATCTTTTCCAAGGTTGACCTCGTAAAGGCATATCACCAAATCCCCGTGGCCGAAGAAGACATTCCCAAGACAGCCATCACCACGCCTTTTGGCCTGTTCGAGTTCATTCGCATGCCATTTGGATTGAGAAACGCTGCTCAGACGTTCCAACGATTCGTCGATGAAGTGCTTCGAGGTCTACCCTTCGCGTTTGGCTACATCGACGACATATTAATTGCCAGCGCCTCTCCATCGGAGCATGCCAGCCACTTGCGTCAACTCTTTCAACGTTTCCAACAATACGGACTTCAGCTGAACCCTAGTAAATGCGTGTTCGGTGTTCCGTCCCTCGACTTTCTCGGGCACCATATCGATCAAAAAGGTTTGACACCCCTCCCAGATAAGGTGCGCAGCATCCTGTCATTTCCTGCACCTCAAACGATCACACAGTTACGACGTTTCTTGGGAATTTTGAACTACTACCGTCGCTTCATTCCCCATTGTGCGACCATCGTTTCACCTTTAACCGATCTTCTCAAGTCCAACGTCAAGACGATCGATTTCACTCCCGAGGCTGAGACAGCTTTCGCAGAAGCCAAAAAAGCTCTCGCGGATGCCACCATGCTGCACCATCCACATTCAGATCCAAATACTGAGTTAGTCCTAACGACTGATGCATCAAATACTGCAGTCGGTGCAGTGCTTCACCAAATAGTGGACAACCAATTACAGCCCTTAGCGTTCTTCTCGCAAAAACTCCAGGCGGCACAGACAAGATACAGCACATTTTCTCGCGAACTCCTAGCCATTTACTTGTCTATCCGTCATTTCCGCCACCTTTTGGAAGGACGACAATTTCGTGTGCACACTGACCACAAACCCCTGACACACGCACTTCATGCCAAGCCTGACCGACATTCACCCAGAGATATCCGCTATTTGGATTATATTTCTCAGTTCACAACAGACATCCGCTACGTGCGTGGAGTTGATAATGTTGTGGCTGATGCATTATCCAGACCTGACATCAACACGGTGCAGACCAAATTCGATCTTACGGAACTGGCAAATCTCCAGCATGATGATCCATCCTTGCTCGAACTGCGCACATCCTCCACACTCCAGCTCAAGGATTCTCCCCTACCTTTAGCCGATGGCACAGTCCTATGTGACTGGTCTACAGGTAACCCTCGTCCTCTCGTTCCAACTTGCTACAGGAAGATCGTTTTCGATCATTTTCATTCTCGTTCCCATCCCGGTATCCGTGCATCTCGCAAACTCATTTCTGCCAGATTTGTTTGGCCCAATATGAATTCTGACATTGCATTATGGACTAAACAGTGTTTACAGTGTCAGAGAAACAAAGTCCACCGCCACACTTTTTCTCCTCCCAGTACGTTCACCGTTCCCGACGTCCGTTTCACACATATTCACGTCGATCTTGTTGGTCCACTACCACCATCAAATGGACATACCCACTTATTAACCGTTGTTGATCGTTTCACACGCTGGCCAGTGGCAGTACCCATTTCCGACACCTCGGCAGAAAATATTGCGAAAGTACTACTCCAGCACTGGATTGCTACATTTGGTGTACCGTCTACCATCACCACAGACCGTGGCAGCCAATTCCAATCGACTTTGTTTCGTGAGTTCACTAAACTGCTTGGCTGTAAACACATCACAACAACTGCATACCATCCTTCATCCAATGGCATGGTAGAGCGCCTACACCGTCAACTCAAAGCAGCACTGATATCACAGCCAAACCCCAATAACTGGAGCGACAACCTGCCACTAGTTCTCTTAGGTCTGCGGTCATCAGTCAAAGACGACCTCCACAGCACGTCGGCTGAGCTCGTTTTCGGTACCACCATATGCCTTCCAGGTGAGTATGTTCAACCCAGCACCGATGCCAGTCCTAACCCATCCCAATTTGTCCAACAACTCAAAGACCGTATGTCACATCTACGTCCAACACCCACTCGCTCGTCATCCACACACGTTTTTGTACACAATGATCTATATACGTCACCTTTCGTTTTTATTCGTAACGATGCTGTTCGCAAACCACTCACACCACCGTATGATGGTCCATTTAAAGTGCTTAATCGCACAGACAAATATTTCGTGGTTCAAAAAGCCGATAAGCCAGACACAGTTTCCATTGACAGATTAAAACCCGCGTATTTTGATACACCTCCATCACCAGCAACGCCGACACCATCACCATCCACAGACACAACACCAACAATTCCTGTTGATGATCCAAACTCTATCATCACACCAGACACTACACCACACCCGCCAGCACCACCACAGCAAAAACCTTCCCTGGTAACCCGCCGTTCCGGCAGAAACGTTCGACATCCTGTCAGATTTCAAGACTTTGTTAGTTGACGTTTTCTTTCGCTAACCGTTTCCTCTTTCTATTTTTCTATCGAGCGTTTATTTTGTACAACAAACGCTCTGGCGGGGGAGTTGTGTAGGTACCTGTACATTTCCGATTTTTTTCCATGATCTTCAACGTCCCTTGGTGCGACACTCCTTTGTTGTACCGACGTTTTAATGTAAAAACACACACCTTTTGGTCGTCACCACCGCGCAATACAAAAAGGCTGTAAATAAATCTTTCACTCTGGCTCGATCTCATCTTCTGGTTTTGAGTGTCTTGGAATCACATCGGTCGGAACTAACTGTGTGAAACAAAACATTTTAGAAGCTTCAACGGCGTCTCTTGGCACTTCGCTCAATACCATCCTGTTCTGTCCAACGGATGGCTGTCAGACCGAACTGAACTGAAGACATTGTCGGACATTGGCTCTTTGACGCTCATTTCCTGATCACAAGAACACTGAACAACTGTGAGTTTGAGTCACATCTATTGTTTCATTTTTATTCTTGATGTACATACCCTTTTGGCCTTTTTATCACCGCACGCTCCTCCGCCCGTCTTAGTTTGCTAGTGTCGCCTTAGATATTGTTGACAATAATTTAGTGTACCACATAGACAGAGTAGTACGCTACACGTGCAAGACCTTGACTGGTTGTATACCATGAAACCGATTACTGGAGAGCCACCCGCGCTTCTTCAGGATTTGCGAGCTTGGGCCATTGATGAAGTCTTGGAGAAGAGGGGAGAACCGAAGTTCCAAGATCTGCAGTATCCCTCGTCCCTTGGGGCACAGAAAGCTCGAAATACGCTTGGCAAACAGGATGCTGACAGCAAGATTGAAAGGTGTTCGCGGTCACCCATCTGGATGAATTATGTGCAGAAACCGTGCCCAGGAGGGACACCAATCACCCCAAAAAGGCAGCTCGTAATTGGTCGCAGCTGACAAGTGCTCGATATGCAACAGAATATACACGATTGAGGAATGTCAGCCTTCTGTACCTCGCCACCCACCCGGTCACTGGATATTTCCTAAAGAAGTCAAGGCATGGTTTTCTCGACTTAAGTCTGCTTGTGTTTTAAGAAAATGTCTCGTTTCCAGGTCACTTTTAACAGGAGGTTTCCAGAAAGGTATACATGAGGTATGCATAAGAGTTCCACTGACCGAGTATTGCTTGTTTCAACACGAGGGCTCGAGGTGGATGAGCTGAGTGTAGATGATGCACGAAAACCCGGTCAGTGGACCATAGCAATGAGGTTACTCTTAAGCCAAAGTATCATGTCAGTTTAGGCTTGCCACCAGTACGAGTCGACGGACACGGGGCCCTGTGGAAGACTACGATCTACTGGATAGCTGGTCCGGCGTGACTTTAGTAAAATGACCTTCTGGAGCTGATGAATCTGAAGGCATCCCCTACCGTATCTTCGATATCGGCAATCAGTGTGAATCACAATTGAACTTCGATAACAACGGATCTGCTACTGAACTCAGTATCAGGAAATGGTCTTTTGGATGTAGAACGAGCCTACCGTGTTGAAGAGATACCAGTCCAAGCAGTTCTGTACTGCTCAGATGCAGACGTCTCCTGGCTTCACCAAAGTGGCATCAAAGAGCAGAATCTGTGAGATTCGAGAAAGCGAACTCTGGGGGTTGTTGACATTCTAGAAGCACATTGGGCACTACGGCAAGGGTGAGGTAAGGGAAAGCAGCCCTAGGCCGTGTGGATGCATTTAGGACGGATTGTTTTCAGGCCGATAAATCAGGAACCACTCCCCTTTCGGGCGGTAAACCAGACTGAAGTGGAAGTCATTCCCTTAGCGGAGCAGATCAGTCTACTATGCGACGCCGATTTCTACACTGAGGATGCATGGAAAAGATCTCCTACATTAGAAGATAAACATGCCGAGTCGTAACTCTGCCGGGGAGAAATTCTGCCTTTGACTTCCAGATAATTACACCGTAGTCCAAAGATTTTGAACGGACTGAGAAAAGGGTCTGTGCTTGAGCAACAATGTTTTGGTGGGTACCCTGCAGTAATAGAGTGGTATGTGTGCAAGGGACAGCCGAGTTAGTGCCAGGTTCCTGTTAAAATAAGGATCCCGAGCCCAAGTGATGCTTGCCACTTGACAAAGTAACAAACCTCAAATTGTCTAGCGAGTTGAGTGTAGTGTTTGAGTGCACCGCTGCATTCCAGGGACTCTCTTTGGATGATAGCCTGCTACAGAGACCGGACATAACAGCAAGTCCACCAGGAGTGTTTTTTTCGAGAAGAATCTGTTGTATTAGCTGCAAATATAGCGGAAGTGTTTACGCGGGTTTAGATGCCGAAAAGAGGCGGGGGTAATGAAGTACTGGTCGATCGCGGGCTGTGAAAAACTGAGTAAAGCATAGCCCGATCCCAAAAGTCTTCTTCTCTGAATCGGTCCCGCTGGTAATAATAATAATAACAATAATAATAATAGTTTATTTCGGAGACACCCGTAGCATGCCGGGCTCATGATCATGTTTATACAGGTGGCATAATGACCACATATAATTCACGAAAATCTGGAATTTTGCATGAAAAAGCAGGATAAAATGGCCCAGAAGGGGGAATAAAGTGGGATGAAAGCGTTACAAGTGTATTCACACCATGGGAAATGTGGGGAGTTTAAATAGACTCAGGGGCGGATTTAAATGGACACCCGGTGAGTTTAAAAGTCAAGGTCAGGTGGGGAGTGACTGTTCCGGGTGGAAACGTCTGGAGACCGACGGATATACATGATGAAGACTAGAATTGGGTATCAGAAACTGCAGTAGCGAGGGACGATGGAGAAAAGAGTGAGATGCACTGCAACGGGCTATATATCAGTGAAGCATTGGTACTCTGCAGTGGATGGTCGGCATACAGGGCACAAAACTCATCGTAAAGCAGAGAGCGAGCAACACAAGACGTAGAGGGTGGATCGGATGAAAAAACGATTCAAGAGGGTTGGATAAGGTGGATGTGGGGCACAGATGTAGGAGGGCGGGAGGCATATCATGACGGTTGGCTGGGTGATAGCATGAGAAATGGCCGGCAAAAAGTGCAGAATGTAGAGCTGATGTACATATACATGTGTATGTAGGTAAATGCGCGAGGAGCGGAAGCAAAAATGGAGGGCTGGGAGAAAGAAAGCATCGATGATAGGAAGAGGCAGACAGGGACGGATCGAAATGTGTAGGATTAACTTGGGAAAATTCAGACGAATCTTTCCATGACGGGACATCTCGGTAGATCAACAGATAGAGAAGACTGAAGAGGCACAGATTTGATGCAGACTGTGACTAGCAGACCATAAACGGGAGAAGATGAAAGATAAGATCAAAGAGAGCGAGTAAGAATGAGTCTCATTATTTGAATAATGCAGGTGTGACATGTGGTGATGGACCAGGTGAATCGGATAGTGGTAGATCAAACGGTTTGGTACTGTAAAATAGCGTCATGAAGTAACGTTGTCTTTACAATCGGTGGAAAGTGGAGAGGCAGTCCAAGCTGAGAGGCACGCAGAAAATGCCTGCAGCTAGCAATATACAGAACAGGAGGTGAAAGCAATGACCAAAGAGACACAGGTAGGGCATGACCAATCAGATTGTTTTATTGCAGATGAAGTACGAAGGAGGCAGAGAAGGAAACAGAGAGCCCCAAGGTAAGTAAACCAATAATAGAACAAAAGGCTCGAGAAATGAATGCACGACGGAGTTGGGGCAGTGGAAATGGAGAGCTGCGTGCCAGCAGACAAATGAATAGGCGGATTAAGCTGGTGGATGCTAATCGGGACACTGCCTAGCGGGAAGAATCACAAAGGAATCGCGGGGCGAAGAAGGGAAAATATGGTGGCGGTGATTAGATAATAGATGCGACCTTAAAAGGAGCAAAAATTTTGGGGCGGCAAATTTTAATATGCGGATTGGTCATGGGTGGGGATTTAACGGCCAGTCATGGAAAATATCCCTAAAATCTTTACAAATCAGTGTCTCCCTTAACATCACTAACTTGCTGACACTATTGACGTGTCTTTACGCACTGTTTGTATTTATGGACCAATTGTTGTTTGTTCGCGCCCAGAGCACTACTTTGGCATATCCTTGTTCAGGACCTGCGTGACACACGTGCTGTATGCTCACACGCTGCAATTCGGTTTCTCGTTGTCGAGTCCCTGTGATCGTATTATTTGGGTTTGTATATTTTTTGTCATTGTTTAATTAATAATCTAATATCGTAGAATATCACGGACAATCGTGTTTTGATTTCGGGATCCGTTGCGAATTTGGCTACGCATTGCTCAAACATGTGTTACAATACTCAATAGATCAATTTGGAACAAGGAAAAACACGCAAAATGCCAAGAAAAGGATAAAAACAGTGGAATCCGTACAGGAAATAACACGGCAAGTCTCTGGGGAGGTTTTGGGTACATTTGATTCTTTAGTTAATGTTAGATCGCCTAGTCCTGTCAGTGCTAGTTCATGTGTTAGTGAGAGCAATATTGATCGCAAAGATGTTGATTTATATAGGCTGAGAATACTAGACCTAGAACAACAGTTGCTATCGGCCAGACTACAGGCCCAGGAAGCAGAGAAGAAGTGTACACAGAAAGAGCGAGAGCATGAGACCAGAGACTACGACACTTCCGATAGATCAGGGTGCTATAAGATAGGGAACCCCACGCCGGTCGCCGACTACAAACTACCATCGATCGATCTGCCTAGAGTGGAACTAACGGTTTTCGACGGGCGAGCTGAGCGATACTGCAAGTTTGTCAAGCAGTTCGAGACGTTCGTTGAAAATAAGGTAACCGACCCTGGGCAAAGGCTTCTCTACCTGCCTCACTACTGTCGAGGCCGAGCAAGAGAAGCTATCGACGGGTGTACCATGCTCGATCCGGAACAAGGCTACACCCGAGCAAGGAAGATTCTAAGGGACTTGTTTGGCCAACCGTTCAAAGTAGCCCGTAACCTAATAGAGGGTGTGATGGTAGAGGCAAAGAGAACCAAGGGCGACGTCTACACCATGGCCGACCTGGTGATTAAGATGCAAAACTGCTCAATAGCCCTCGACCACTTAGGTTACAGGGCTGACCTAGATGCCATGCACACTTGAGAAAACATAGTCCTTCACCTTTCTCCCAAACTACAGGGTCGGTGGGCGGAAGAGACGGAACGGATAAGCCGAAGCGACAGAGAAGCCAACCTCGAAGACCTGACCGAATACTTGGACAGGGAAACGAAGATAGCTGACAGCAGGTTCGGCCGACTCATCCGGGACAGCAACCGGGCAAACAAGCCCAGTACCAGCCAAGCTCAGACCCTTGCACGGGAACATCCAAAGTACCAGCCTTGGACCAATACACATGTCATTTCACGAGATGCTACGGCGCAACCCAATTGCAGATCCTGTGGTACTAGCTATGGACTACCAGAATGCCTCAAGTTCGGCAACGCCACAATAGACGAACGGTGGGGAATGGCGAGGATGGCAGGAGCATGTTTTATCTGTCTGAACACCACGCGTCAGGCAGCAGCCTGTAGGACAAGGAACCGATGTGGTTACGAGGGCTGCACGGGCAGACACTATCGTTTGCTGCACCAGGCGAGAGTAACCTTACCCGAGACGAGCACCAAACCCAGCGTTATTTGTTCAACGTCACGATCTGCCAGTAAACCGGTAAGTTTAGGCGAAGTTGCCGTGGGAGTAGTGACCCCGACGGGGTGGTCAAAGCGTTGGCTTTCGTCGATAGTGGATCCGACACTACTCTAGTGAAAGAGCGGTTTGCCGACAAACACCGGCTCGCTTAAAGCACGACGTCGTTGGCGGTGAGCACGGTGGGCGGAACACAGGTAATGACCGCCGGTAGATTGAGGCTGCAACTCATCTCTCTAGACACTAACGAGGAAATTGAACCAACGGAGGCATTCACGTTAGCTGATCCCCCCATGCGAGCACCAAGGTCGGTCAACGCAATCTTGACTAGGTGGCCCCAACTGCAGGATGTCACTGTTGTAGACTGGGAAGAAGATGAATTGGATCTTCTCATCGGCTGCGACGTGCCAGAGGCGCATTGGGTGATTGACCAGAGAGTAGGCGACAGCCAGGCACCTTACGCTATACGCACGGCTCTGGGATGGATGTTATACGGTTCAGTAGGGGTACGTGGCTCCGAGATTTACTAATCCGCCGAAACGGACCGCATAGAGTATCATCTTCAGCGGCTGTATGAAAAGGAGTTTCATGACATTGGAGACGAAAGACCATCGTTGTCTCAAGAGGATCACTCCGCTCTACAAACGGTGTGGCAAGGCACTAGAGGCCTCAAAAGCAGTTCGAGGTTCCCCTCCCATGGCGCACATCGGTCGACCCGTGGACTGATAACAGAAATTATGTTCTCCAACGATTACTACGACTAAAAGAACGCTTTATTCGAGACTAGAATCTGTGGAAACGATACACGGAATTAATGAAGCGAAACGAAGCTCTCGGCTACGTCCAAAAGGTGCCTGCCAACACCGACGGCCAAGAGGGTATCTGGTATCTGCCTCACCACCCGGTCATCAACCCCAAGAAATCCAAAAATCTGCGGGTGGTTTTCGACTGTGCGGCCAAATTCCAGGGCAAGTCGTTAAGCGATCGCTTACTACAAGGGCCTGACTGGACCACACCATTGATCGACGTTTTGTGCCGTTCCAGAGTGGGTAAGGTGGCCTTGTCTGCCGACATTAGAGAAATGTTTCACCAGGTAAAAATACCCGTAGGATAACGAGATGCTTTGCGTTTCCTGTGGTGGGGAGAGAACGACCGGGACAACGCAGTGATAAATTATAGGATGACTGTCCACTCCTTCGGAGCCATATCGTCACCATTTTGTGCAAACTACGCCCTCCGAGAATCAGCGAACAAACATGGCGATCTAGTCCATCGGACGGTAGTAGGTAGCGTCAGCAGAAACTCCTACGTCGACGACTACCTTGGGTCATTCGATGATATGGAATCAGCTCTAGAGCAGTTCAGGGGCCTGACGAGATTGCTGGAAGAGGGCGGCTTCCATCTAACTAATTGGATGTCGAACGCTTAAGAAGTGCTGAAGGTCATCCCGTATCACGAAAAGGCCGAGGCGGTAAGATATTTGGACGGCTCTCCACTTCCTATCGAGCGCACCTTAGGAATACAATGGGACTCGGAAACGGGCGATTTTGTTTTCGAACTAAACGTTCCCGAGCTGCCAATAACCCGTCGTGGCATACTATCTGCTGTCTCAAGTTTGTTCGACCCGCTCGGTTTCGTCTCACCATGGCTGCTACCCGGAAAGAGCTTGCTGCAGCGGCTGCGCCGTAAGAAAGTTGATTGGGACCAGTCACTGGACCGAGGGGACCGGTTGGACTGGGAAGAATTTTTGAACACCTTTAAGAAATTAGGGGACATAAGAATCCCACGATGTTTGACTCCTGGCCATACGACACGGACTGGAGAACTACATGCCTTTTCCGATGCATCCGAAGTCGGTTATGGAGCTGTGGTGTACGGACGATGGTGCACAGGAGGTGGACAGTATACTACGAGGATCCCGTTTGCTGAAGCCCGCGTTGCTCCACTGAAGTCGGTCTCAATCCCACGCCTTGAACTCAGCGCAGTTGTATCAGCAGTCAGGGTTGTGCAAGCTGTGAAGAGATGTTTCGATCTCTACATTTGGTCGGTTAGCTTCTGGACGGATTCAACGATAGTACTTTACCATATCAACAACGTCTGGAGCCGGTTTAGTACATTCGTTGCTCACCGGCTCACGATTATCCACGACGAATCAGCCACGAACCAGTGGAATCATGTCAGGTCTGGCAATAATCCGGCCGACCTGTGCTCCCGAGGTGCGAAAAACTTCAGGCAACTGGACACGTGGACGAGAGGGCCAAACTTCCTGCACTTGCCTAAACAGGACTGGCCCGTGTTCGAATTAAAACCCCCTACGGAAGTAGAACTGGAAATCAAAGGTGTAGTGATATCCGCCAACGTCGTCGAAGAAACATCCATTCTATCGCGACTGGCCAGGTTTTCTTCCTGGACGAAAACACTTCGTTCGCTAGTTTGGTTAACCAGGTTCAAGAGAAATTTACTAGTCATTAAAGGGCTACACCCCTCAGGCCGGATACGGGTCGGCCCGAAAAGTCCCGATGAGCTACAAGCGGCAGAATACGATACTTTCCGAATGATACAACGCGAGACTTTCGCCCGAGAACTCAAGAGGGCGGAAGAAGTGAGACCAATCAACAAATAAATATCATCTCCAAAAGACGAATTGAAGCGTTTAAACCCCAATCTCATCGACGGACTGCTGCGGGTGGACGGTAGGCTGACCAACGCCCACCTGAACTTCGACACAAAGTATCCTGTACTGTTGCCTGCGAGATAACCCATAGTAGAGCTAATGATTCAACACGTCCACGCCGTGGAAGGACATGCCCGGGAAAGTCACGTGACGAGCGTCATCCGAAAGCGCCTTTGGTTGCTGAGAGGACGAGAGACTGTAAAACGCGTAATCCGACGTTGTGTGCAATGCAGGAGACGCAATGCCACGGCGGGCAAACAACACATGGCCCCACTACCAGAATGCAGGGTGACTACGTGCCGGTGGCCGATCAGTGACACCGGGTTGGACTATTTCGGGCCCTTGTGGATCGAGTGCGGGAAGAGATTAGAAAAGCGATATGGATGTATTATGACTTGCATGAAGTCACGTGCGGTACACTTAGAAGTCGTGCATTCGATGACGACCGATTCGTTTCTGCGGGCCTTGCAAAGGTTTACCAACCGAAGAGGCGTACCGACAGATATATACTCAGATAATGGGTCGAAATTTGTGGGTGCTCACCGGGAATTGCAGCGTCGGCACAAGAACATAAACAGGGACGAACTGCAGGATCGGACCGTGGCCTACGGTATACGATGTGATTTCGATCCTCCGCAGGCCAGCCACCGAGGCGGCGTATGGGAACGCATGATCCGGTCCGCCAGACGGATATTGCTGTCAACCATGGAGCAGCAGCCGCCCGACGACGAGGCGCTGAACACCGTCATGACTGAAGTGGAGAGAATTCTGAACAACCGCCCCCTGGTTGCAGTAATGAAAGGCGACCCCACCCACCTGGCGCTCACCCCGAACGACTTATTGACGTTAAGGTCGAACGAGGGTTTCCAAGGGCCGGTAAACCTTCGTGGGAGCTACCTCCACGGATGGGAGCAAGCGAATTATCTTGCCAAGGTCTTCTGGAGACGATGGCTGCGGGAGCTCCTACCGACTTTGCAGACTCGACAGAAGTGGCTGGTGAAAACAAGACCATTCAATGTTGGGGATGTGGTTATGATCGTCGACGAACGCGCACATTTCAGCACTTGGTCTTTGGGAGTAGTTATGGAAACCATCAAAATCACTGATGGAATGATAAGAACGGTGAAGGCGAAGACAGCTAACGGAGTGCTCATTCGTGACATACGCAGTATTAACCTACTCGAGAGCGAAGGCGGAGGAGCTGATAACCCCGAGGTCCAGTAGACCTTTTCACACCAGTCATCGAGGTGGATAAGGAAACACCATATATGGAAGCAATCCCGACACACTGGCGTATCGAACCATCATACACCCCGACTTACACGCACCCACATTGTACTCGTTATACCACATGATCTCGTTCAAACTCGTTACAGTGCTCACTGTCTTTCGTTGACATTACAGGAGGTTTTTTCCGATAATTGGTAATGAATGCGATTCCATTGTACATCCAGACACATACACACATACCCGATGCACTCTACAACCCGCATCCCCAATCAAACATGTGACAACGTTCGTCGTTTGTTTCTTTAACTTTACCGAATCCCTTTTTGCAAAAATAGAAGTGGCGGAACTTAGGTCAAACACACATGTCCACATTTTACTCGTTTACGCCATACAGCCCCCGTCAAACAAGTTACAGTGCTCATAGTCTTCCGTTGACTTTGCAGAAAGTCCTCTTCTGATGTGTGGTGATACCTGTGATTTCATTATACATCCAGACACATATGCACATACCCGATGCACGCTGTCACGCAACCCCTATCATACCTGTGATTGTGTTCGCAATTCGCTTTTGTTGACTTTACTGAAATGTCTTTTGCGTATGTGGAGATAGCGGAGATTGCATCATGCACACACACTCACACAAGCGCATACGGCCAGGGCGGGACGGCCTTTCCAAGGACAGCATCTATGTTCCCCCCCCCCCACGCCTGCCATCGGTCAGTTGCTCTCGTGGAAGATGTAGAATAGCCTCGCGTCTATGTGGCCAACAGATTAGGTGCGGCCATGAGTAAAGCTTTGAAGGCAAGCATTAGGCGCCCGCACTGACAACAGGGCCTAGGTAGGTAGGAAGAATCAGCACCTCCATACCAAACCTTTGACTCTGCTAAGGGTTCGGGGGGATTTTGGTGGGCGGTGTAACGGCCGGTCGTGGAAAATCTCCCTAAAACCTTTGCGATGCAGTGTTTTTCTTAACATCACTCACTTGCTTACACTATTGACGTGTATTTACGAACTGCTTGTTTTTATGGACCAATTGTTGTTCGTTCGCGCCCAGGGCGCTACTTTGTCACATCCTTGTTCTGGGCCTGCGTGACGCACGTGCTCCTTGCTCGCAGGCTGCTGTTCGGTTTCTCGTATTTTGAGTCCTTGTGATCTCAATATTGAAATTACTGTCTTCTTGTTGTCAATGTTCATTCAATAATCTAGTATCGTAGAATATCATGGATAATTGCCCTTTGATTTCGGAATCCGCTGCCAATTTGTCTACGCATTGCTCAAACGTGTGTTACAGAGTGTGTGACTGGTGCGTATTGGAATTGGGCATGGGGTGGAGGGCAGGGAGGGGTTCATCAAAACGACAGGCAGTTGTGAATTTTCTTTATCTTTCATGTGAATTCTCATATGACACTGAAATCACCTGCACAAAAGATCTGTCTTATTACCAAATTCGGCTCACTTGCATTTATTCCACATGCTCCACCCCACATCTAGTTACCCAATGCTGGATCAGTCTTGTATATTTCGCTGGCATCTCCGACTGCACTTTGACAGCTCCACTCGGACTTTACTTTTAATCCTGCTGTTTGGTATCTCTACCGCCCGGTTACTAGTTAGTGACCGTCCAGTTATCCAGTCGGTACACCCTCACGTACTCTTCTGGATGTCGTGACCCCTCGCAGCCAGTTTTCTGCACCCATAATGCATATCGCGTATTACTCCTGCCCCAACTTGATGTCCATGTAGTGACATCCGACACCTATTGTTTTTCTGGTTCTTGCGACCGCTGCACTTTTTAACATTCTCCAGTGTAGCTTATATCAGCATTCCCACGTTTGCCCAGCTATCCACACCGCCCTCTCCGAATTCGAAACCGGTTTATAATTCCCGCTTTAACCATTACCGTTTTGGTTCCCTCAAACACTACGCAACTTTACTGTCTTATTTCGGTTACTGCGTGATTGATTGAAGTTGAAATTTTGAATACCTCACATTGCTATGTACTGCTGTATTCTTTGATCTTGCCCTGTGCATGTGCCTTGGCCATGGTCAAGAAATGTGAAAATATCAATTATCAGTTATCAATGAAAGATGATGCAGATAGAGGCGATAGGAGGAAGGACAGAACGGGTGGGTGTGCATATCGTGGTAGAGCGACAAAAATGGAAGGTGGTAAAAGATGATGAGAACTATGGGTGAAAAGACTGTGGTGGAAAAGGATGGGGAGCATGCAATTTTCAACCGACAGTATTAGATTCGGTAGTCCGAGAAAAGTTAGAGCGTACGATCCCCAACCGGTTCTAGTGGGTGGGACTGGCGGTGCGCTGGGCACCCAACCTGAAAGACACTTCGTGAAGTGAACACAAGAGGTGTGATCCACCAGTCTAATTGCGCCCGCACATCGTTGCAGACGACCTGCACGCCCGACGTGCGCCGGACATAGCGGTGGATCTGACCGCGCCCCGCACCGTTGGGAGTGGCACGAATGGTCATTGATAGTTACACAAGGGGCGAAGTGACCGAGATAGGGGTGCGTGATCCAGAATCAGTTGGCCGAGATGTGAGTTCATGAACAGCAGATCCAACGGGAACGGCGAGTGGTAGACGACCGTGTGGCAATATTGTTCAGGTGCACCTGCAAGGAAGATGGTCAGTGCAGTGTTCGAAGTGGTTGGACGTCATCGAGGATCACTAGAAATGGAAAAGAGATAGAGAAGCGCAGTCTGGGTATGCCCCAGCTGAGGATTAATAGATATTGAAAACAAAAAAGCACGACGATACGACAATCGCAATCGAGAATTCGTCCGATCCGATTATTTAGTGTAAGAATCCTTTGAGCGATACGTAGCCAAATTTGTAACAGATCGTGAAATCAGGACGCGATTATCCGTGAAATTCTACAATGCTAGATTATCCAATGAAAAATGACATAATACAGATTTGAACCTCAATTATACCATCATAAGGACTCGGAAAACGAGAACCAAGTTGCGGCCTGCGAGAAGGGGGCACGTGCGTCATGCAGGCCCAGATTAGGATATGACAGAGTGGAGCGTCAGACGCCAGCAAGCAAACTTTGGTTCATGAAAAAATGCGGTGCATAAAGGCGCGCACGTAGCGTATATGAATGAGTGATATCAAGAAAACATGAAGTTGCAGTGTTTTTTTTGGGGGGGGGGTTCCATGACCGGCTGTTACATTTAGCCCAGTGTAGAAAATCGGCGCAGAGTTAGGGAGCTCCGATCTCAGTGATGATCCTTTTGCTCGAACAATCAAAGAACCAAGATGGAAATTAGGCAGCTCCAATAAGGAAAAGTCACGCCTCGGCAGCAAAAGTCAGATGACGACAAACGGTTCGACACAACAAAGCAACCGGTAAGCTGGCCAGCACAACTGTGCGTAAAAATGACAAAGGACAGTTCTTAGAAACCGCAATCACTGATCATCCGTCAACAACGGAGAACAAATTACCCAGTTCCTTTGATGGGGAAACAGTCAACTGGGTGGTAATCCGGTTGACTATCAAAGGAATGCTCATATCTGGGACCATTTCCTCCCCGTTTTACGCGACTTTCGCGTTGCGCAGCACAGCGGACGAGTATAACGTCCCCAGTGACGCGTATTATAATTTCTATATAGACAATTTTCTCTCGTCTTTGCCTGCGCTGGAGATTGAAAGTAAGCGTGCCATTCAGATGAACGAGTTACTATTACGCAATGGCTTTCGGCTTCACAGGTGGGCACTCAATCGTAAGGGGATGCCGAAAGCTCTCCCGACTATTCCGGCAGGCCGAGAGAAAGCAGTATGTAACATCCACGTCGGTCAAAGTTCCCTCATCTGCCCACCTTCATACACTTTATGACTAATTTTGGACTACTTTCTCCAAACTTACACATGCCGACACTGTTTTGTGGTCGACGGTTATGCTACTCTAGAAGCGCTTGCCTTTCCCTTTCATGGTCCAAATTGCTTACCGAGATAACTGTGCGGACAGCTGACACGGTAGAGAAACGCACTGACTCAGGTTTGCCGTTTTTTACGGTAGGGTTTTTCCTTTTCTCTAAAGTCGGCAGATGGTAGGTAGTCAGACTGTTTACGAGGATTTTTGGCTGCCACGCTCAGGAGTTTATTTTGGCCTCAATATGTGCAGAAAATTCATTCTATTTGTTTGGACCACATGACAGGCGCCTTCTATTTGTTCTCTCCGCCAGACTCTTCCTTTTGTACAGAATTTTTTCCTGATTTTGACTGCCTGTTTACTGGATAACTACTGGGGATCACTGTCAAAGGTATGATCGTTATGCATCCATATTTCAACTCACGACTGGTGTCGCAGACTTCGCAGAGCAACGACATCTTTTGTTTAGGTTCTGCATCATTTCCAGCTGAGCACTTCTTTGAGGCCTCAAGGTGTTATCCAGATCGAGTGAAGCGCGTCATTCAGCTACTTGGTATTGAGTCGTAGATCAGACTTCACCCGGACCAGGGTTCGCGCGTTCTGGTCGCCACAGTTTCAACTTCTTCAGCAACAGACGATGGTTTACTTATTATTACTATGATTATCATTAGTATATCTGTTTCCTCCAGCTGATCGTTCACCTACACCCTGATGTACCTTAGGCCCCCGTGCTTTTCCTTCCTAACAAGGGACCTAACATTGGGAGCCCAGACTTTGGCATGACCAGAGAACTTGTTGGTTCCGAGAGCTTAACCTCCCGAAGTACTGATCTTGCTGTCATCTTCGACGGCTACTCGATAGATTCCAATCAACTTGAATCTCCGTCCACCGACAGATGAGGAAAGGTCCCAAGAAGTCGAAGCCCGGTGAGACTACAGAGCCAACATATGCAAAAAACTGGACTACCACTAGAGTCGGCCTCCAATCCCGTGCTCTGATTTGATTTGATTTGATTTGCCTTCTGAAAGTCGAGGTAACGGACTTCCATTCTATTCTCCTGGCCAAACCTTCGGATAACCTCGTCCATGAAATGGATGGGGTTTTACAAGCAAAACCTGTGACAGATGAACTCATGCTGACTTGTCGTGTCCATCTGTGAGTAGTAGCGTCGGTAACATTCCCGTCCCATAAAATTGGCTCCGCCACTGATGAGTCCAAAATTCAGTAGGCAGAAAGAATGTGCATATGCACGCCACAGCTTGTATTCAGGCACAACGTTCTGCAAGCGCTAGCGTAGGCATCTCCAGCGGACAAAATCCATTATTCGATATTAGTCAAGCAAGGAGCTAACTGCGTCTGATTGGTAAAGAAGGGCAAAGCAGAGCGTGATACAGAGAGACATCACATGTACGTGTTCAAGGCGAATTTGTTCGGAAAGCATCACGAAAGAAAGTCATTGCCACATGAATTAGCATCACGACAATCAGCCCCAACGAAAAAGCAGCTTAAGTAACGGGCCTGTGGCTGAAGCTGGTTCATCTGTCCGCGGCTTTGTGGACTGGGGTGACCTTTTCCTTGAGTCTGGATGACACCTTGATGGATGCCAACGGACCCCGCCACCTTACTCCTTGCCAGACCAATCAGAACCTTGAACACACCGCTCACCGAGAAGGCGTCCTCTGAAGTTTGGGGCAGCCGCGGCGGTGAACATCGGAAGGCCTGAGGTACCAGTTTCTCTTCTATACACCTGCCAGAAGTGTTGCTGAAGGGATTCTGCCTTTCCGAAGCTTTCGGAGGCTGCTGGACCCTGGAGGTCTCTTACTTTTCCAAGGGCACTCTTGGGGCCACCCGGAACAACATGTTTTGTAGCACCTCTTCGGGTTTATTTTGGCGGTTTCGCTTAAAAGCTATTCGTATCCCCGCATTCGTTTAGGATCTTATCCGACTTAACCCCCTCCGCTAAATGCTGCACGTAACATCTTCGATTACCACCTTTTCGGCATCCAGCTCGGGCAGATCTCTTCTTCTGGATAGCCTCTCGCACCGAACTAGTACACTGTGACTAAGCGCCCATCCAAGTGACCTTCCTAATAGGAGCTTTCCTGTATATCAGTGACAATTTGCGGGTCGTTTCCAGGTCAAGGCCACCTTGACGTCAACATCGGGGATCACCTCTGGCAGCAAAATCTTCACTCAACCAACTGATTTGAAAATTCTTGCAAAAGAGGTCTTTGATTTGCCTCTTAACATGCGAAGGGTGGAGACACACTTCCAGAACGGGAAAGTTCACACCTCCGTGGGGTATTGTGTTACAGTCTGTCGTTCACTTCACCATCATCCCAACAGCTTGTTTCACTTTTGATATCACAATAGTAACAACGATCTCTTCTAGAAGTTATCGTTCAGCTTCAAAATCTCTTCATCAGCATTTCCGCAATGTTATGTTTCTTTGATTCAAAACCTCAGAGTTTCACGTTTTCACTTCAGGAAACCTTTACGGTGTAGAGCGTAACATCATTTTGTGTATTCTGCTCTTAAGTGCGATGGCTGTCAATGTTACAATGCCGAAGTTATCCACCAAACAAGCCACACCCCCATTTTTTGGTCGTGCCAACGCTAGACCGAAAGTACTCGCCAAGTCTCACTTGCACTTCGGCCATCTGATATGTGCATAGCTGAGCATATGGTATGTGAGCTGGGTCTCGATTTCCAGGGCCAGCTGCTTCGCAGACCCTACTCCCTCCAACTGAAAACACAACAAGTAATAGACAGTTTCATCTATCCGACCGAATTCTCAAAGCTTGGCTAGCCATGGTCATTCCCGTAAGGAGTAAACGTCATTGAAATGCCATTATTTTCATACGCCTTGATTCTCCCTTTTTCCGTAGCCACAGTCGCTCTTATGCTTTGCCCTTTATTGATTTCCACTTGCCTTCATACCTCGTTAATCTGCTGCAGGGGCACAACCCGACTGCCTTTTTTTATCTGATTTCTTTTTCCAGTTCTCTCTCTGCATGTATTCCACCCTCAACGTTGGTATACTCGCCCGAATAACGCTGCTGCACGGTCGTTTACTGACCACTGGCTCCGCCCTCTGAGACCTCCCGCAACCTAGTCGTCTGACTGCGGATCTTATACCTTCAGAGCTTAACCACGCCCCATGCACATAACCATCAGTGAACATTGGCGCTTTTCCCAGCTGTGCGGGGCGCGGTCAGAGGTGTCGCTTTGGCCAACGCACATCGAGCACGCAGGCAGTCTGCGACGATGTGTGAGCGCTACCAGGTTGGCCGATCACACCTCCTGTGATTACTTCGAAGCGTTTTTCAGGTTGAGCGTCCAGCGCACGGCCAGCCCCATCAACAGGCAGCGGCTGCGGATCGCACACTCTAACTCTTCTCGCCCTGCTGCATCCGATGCCGTCAGTTGCTGATTGCATGCTCCCACCATCCTTGTTCCGCCACAGTAAGCCCACCTTTCCCTCCTGCAATCACTCTTATCACTTCCATTGTTACAGTTCTTCCACGTTGTGCACACCTACCCACTCTGTTCCTGATCCTATCAATTCTCACCGTGTCACCCCCATTGCGCAACACTATCGTTTTACCCACTTTACTCGGCCGACGACCGTCAATACTTCTTTTACCACCCACGTCGTCTTCGCCCGGCTCGTAGCCCCTAGTCACACGATATCACCCGTGTTCATAAAACTCACTGATTGCGTTCTCATGCCTCAGCGCCTGCCGTTCTGTCAAATCATTCCCCGTTTCCCCTTCTCATGCTTAATGCCATCATGCACCAGTCCCACCAGCACCCAAGACCAATTCCCATATTAGAAATCGCCGTTCCAAACTTTGCACATCTGGCAGCCACCTTTTCTTGGACTACCGAATCCAATGCTGTCGGTTGAAAATTGCATGCTCCTCATCCTTTTTCCGCCACAGCTTGTTCACCTATAGTTCTAATCATCTTTTTCCACTTCCCATTTTTGTCGCCCCACCACGGTATGCACACCTACCCGTTTTTTCCTTCCTCCTATCGCCTCTCTCTGCATCAACTTTCACTGCATTGAGTCACTATCGTCCTAACCACTCTTCTCTGTCGACGCTCGCAATTAACTCTTTTCCCACCTGCCATCATTTCTGGCTTCTATCATCTATGCGCTTGGTGTCACCCTATGCTCAGAACGCCCAGTGATAGTTTCCTTAAACCTGTCGTTCTGTTAAATCCCTCCTCATGCCCAATGCCATGATGCACCAGTCGCACCCGCACTCATGACCAATCCGCATATTAGAACTTGCCGCTCCAAACTTCGCATCTTTTACAGTCGTATTTATTATCTAATCACCAACACCATATCTTCCTCACTTGACTCCGCGATTCCTCTGCGATTCTTTCCAGTGTCCTGCTTAGTATCCACCTGTTCAATTGTCTGCCGGCACACAGCTCTCCAGCTCCATTGCCCCGACTCCGTTGCGCATTCATTGTTTGTGGCCTTTTTGTTCTATTACTGGTTCACTTATCTCGGGGCGTCCCGCTTCCTTGTCCGCCTTTTTCGTGTTTCATCTGCAGTAAAATGATCTGATTGGTGATTTCTTACCGGTGTCCCCTCGGTCATTGCTTTTTTCCCTTGATCCGTTTATTGCTCTCTACGAGCATTTTCTGTACCTTCCAGTGTGGTCCGCTTTTCCGTGTTCCACCATTGTAATGACAACGTTACGTCACAGTGTTCTTTTACAGTTCCAAATTGTTTGACCTGTCACTACCCGATTCCTCTTGTACGTCACTACATCTCGCACTTGCATTGATCAAATAATTAGACACATTCTTACCTGTTTTCCTTGATCCTGTCTTTCATCTTCACTCTTCCATGAACTGCTCCTCACAGTCTTCATCACTTCTGTGTTACGCATTCTATTTTTCTCTCCGTTGGGCTGCCATGTGCACTTGTCATGAAGTTAATCCACCACGATATTCCAAAGTTAATTCTACAACCAATTGATCTAACGTTACCTACTCCTCCTAATGACTGATAATTTCTTTCTAGGACCCCATTGTTATTGCTCCTGCTTCTCTTATACCCATACATATACATATATATATATAGTAAATGTACATATATATATATAAACTTACGCATATATATCTATGTGCACCCGCTTTGCATCTTGCAGTTCCTCACCGGCCATTTCTCTTGCTATCATCCCAACGACCGTCACCATAAGCATCCATCAACTCTACATCTGTGCCTCACATCTACCGTATCCAATCCTTCGAAATCGTTTTTGTCATCTGATCATCCCTCTACGTCTTGCATTGCTCGCTGCCTGTTTTACGATGAGTTTTGTGTCCTGTCCGCCGACAATCCACTGTAAAGTACCAATGCTTCATTGATATCTAATCCACTGCACTGCACCTCACCCTTTTCTCCATCGTTCCTCGCTAGTGCAGTTCTTTATACCGATTTTCACCCTTTCTTATGTTTACCAGTCGGCCTCCATATGTAATTGCCCGGACCAGCTGTTCAGTCCACCTGACCTTGAATTTCAAACTCACCGAGTGTCCATTCAAATCCGCTCTTGAGCTCATTTAAACTCCACACAATCTCTACGGTGTGCATACGTTTATCCTATTTTCATCCTACCTTATTCACCCTTCTGAGCCTTTTTATCCAATATTTTCATGAGAGTTTCCATATTTCCATGAATTATATCTGTTCATTCCATCACCTGTATCAACAAGATCATGCACGTGGCATGCTTCGGGCGTTTCCGAAATAAACCATTATTATTATTATTATATTCACCGCCACTATATTTTCCCTGCCCGACTCCGCGATTCCTCCTTGGACCTTTCCTTTAGGCGGTGCCCGGATTAGCATCCTCCAGCTGCACCCACTTGCGCAACTACCTGCAGGCACGCAGCTCCCCAGTTCATTTTTCTTAGCTCTGACGAGCATTCACTAGTCGTGCTTTGTGTTCATCCACCGGCTTGCCTCTCCTGGTGCTTCTTTATTCTCAGCCTCCTTCGTGTTTCCCCTGTGGTAAAACGATGTGACTGGTTATATCTTACCTGTCTCTTCGGTTCGTGTTCTCATCCCTGTTTCGTATATTGCTCACCCCAGGCACTTTATGTGTGCCTTTCAGGCTGTTCCGCCTTTTTACTTTCCACCTCACTTAAAATCGCCGTTGATTCAAGTTTTTACTCACTGTTTCAATCCGTCTGACCTGCCGTTATCCGATTCCTTCGGTACCCCTTTTGCTTCTTGTCCCACATTATTCGCCGTCACAGCTGCTGCGTCTTTGCTCCACAGATAGTCTCACCCCCCAGGTTACTTCTTCCACTTTGCATCTTTATTTGCTGTGAGCTGCCCAGCCATTTCCACCTCCATCACCTTCCTGCCGAATAATTTAAGTCCATTTAATAATGCTTCTCCCATTCTCGACCGCCGACACATGTCTTAATTACGATAATCAGACTATTAGATCGTCTTGCCTGTCTTCATTGATACTTTCCTTTCTTTTCCCCTCTTTTATGAACTGCTCTTCACAGCCGTTACCATTTCCACTTTCCAAAGTCTTTTTTCTCCCCCTCTTTACTGATCCGCCATGTTCACCTGTCACGAAGAAAATCCACGGCGATATTTCCAAGTTAACTACAAAACATTCGATCTAGCCTTACCCGCCTCTCCCAATTACTGATATGGTTTCTTAGGACTCTATTGTTGTTGCTCCTGCTCCTCTTATATATACATACTTGTACATACACATATGCTTCTATGCGTTTGCTACGCATCCTGCAGTTCCTTACCGGCCATTTTTCATGCTCTCATCTCGCTGACCGTCGTGACATGCCTCCACTACTTCCACATCTGTGCATCACTTCTACCGTACCTAATCCTTTCGAATCATTTTTGTTATCTTATCCACCCTTCTCGTATTGCAATGCTCGCTCCCTGTTTTACAATAAGTTTTGTGCCCTGTCCTCCGACTGCCTATCGCAGAGTACCAATGCTTCCTCGCTATCAAATCCACCGTCTCTCTCTAACACAGTTTATCATACCGATTTCTATTCCCTCTCACGCGTATCCCTCGGCTGGACCAGTCAGGCTCCCGATAGAACCTTGACTTTCAAACTCACCGGGCATCCTTTTGAGTTCGCTCTTGGGTTCATTTAAACTCCCCACATTTGTCTTTGATGTGCATATAATTATCATACCGTTATCTCCCCTTAATCTCTCTTCTGAGCCTGCCTACTTTAATCATGCAAACTTTTACATTTTCACAAGTTTTGTCTGTCCATTCTATCGCTTGTAAAAATTAGACCGTGCACCTGTCATGCCTCGGGCGTCTTCGAAAGAAACCATTATTATTACACACCCAGACTGCGCTGTTCATTATTTCCCCCGCTGACTCTCAACTGGCGGAGCTTAGACTAGACTGGGTTTACCATTCCCGGGGCCGTCTGCTCCCAACTCAGCCATAGCTTCGGGTGGACGAATCACTTTTGACAGGCGGCGAGCGGCTGCCACCTAACAGATTTTATCTCGTGGACCGCTGGCAGCAAAAACTACTAGGAGTATACGGTTGAACATCCCGCTGAGCTTCATAAAGGTAGTGTCGTTTTAATCCCAGCAATGCGGGAGCAGTCGCGTCCACTGCCTCGGCTGGCACAGTTCGGGGTCGCGGGACGTCTGAGTCAATGTGAGGGCGTACATAGGGTAATAGATCTCACCTTCAGTGTTCTCTTCCCGACATGCTTTTCAGGTTGGGTGTCCATCTCACGGCCAGTTCCACCCACTAGCACTGGTTGAGGATCACAAGGTTCCTTTTCCTCGCCACTCCCTATTTCAAAAGCACTCTCCGGTATGACTTACCTAGTTATCATCGATTTCCATCGTGTTCTTGTTCGACACCCGTCATCATCGTCAAAATTACTCCGTATATGCCCGGAAATATACGCTGTTTCATTTTTGCTCACCCTGCTTCCCACAGCTCTCGCCCTCAGGTGTATTCTTCGACGATAGACGACTCTCGTATGCTTCCATAATTTCTGATTCCGCTCCTCATTTACACTCCTTTACAGCACTCTCGGAACCCTAAAACCACATAAGTTGGCGGCCCCTTCAGGATGCCATTTCTCTTTCACTATTAGGAGTAGAGCGCGGTTCGTCCACCGTTACGGCGTCCACTACCACCTCTACTGTCCCCACGCGTTTGGGCACCGCTTAGAAGTCATCCCCATGTACTTCTAGCTGCCACGGACCTGAATGGTGGATATGTGCTTCCCCATCAGTTCAGTTGACCATCCGTACTGAGATCCCTCGCTGCATCACCCTAATCTCACGAAGTATCATCTCCTCCCCGATTTACCAAACTTAAGTTGACTCTTTCAGGAGATCCCGTTCTACGCGTGCATCTCGTGATCGAACCTTACTGGTAAAGAACAATCCATCCGTTCCTAACTCTTTTCGCTGGGCCTTTTTTCATCCTTTTTCGGTATCGCCTACCCATGTGGTTACTACTCTACACCTACCGATTTTTTGATGCTGCGGTTCGCATTATTTCTCGTCACCTATTAATAATCCATTGCTCCAAGTTCGCCTTCCTCACAGACCCACTTCCTCATTACAAATTTGAAGGTCCCTCTCCCGAAGTGCAATCACATTCGAATGACGCGCCCTTTTTGTCGCCTTCCAGCAACTATTACCATTATTTTGGTTTATCGGTCTGCTTTATTTCACCGCTGAATCCTGGTTTGCCTCCCGTGGTGGATTTCTGGCCACGTCCACCTCATCAGCTGCGGAGCGTCATTGTTCTTTAGCGCTTTCCGTAACCAAAAGTGCCTTAATGATAATATCTGATGTTCTCATTTAACTCTCCATTGTTTCCGTCTATCTTTTGCTTCGTGTTTCACATTCCGACATCATAGCCGCCTGCGATTCACTCTTGTCGATCCAACCATCTGAATTTCAGTTTTGCCGGGTGCTAAAGTCTTTTTAGTTCAGCGACACCAGCCTTTCCTTTATTGTGAGACGTATATATATATATATATATATATATATATATATATATATATATATATATATATATATATATATATATATATATATATATGGCACCGTAAGCCATAGTGACCTCAAAAGTACTGTTAGCTCCTGCTTTTAGGCGTGCAACGACCTCCCCCGAAAAAATATCATTTCTTTTATTACTACGGTATGGTTGCCACGTCATGCTCATACAAGAACGACAACAGTTTTCCCAGCACAGGGCAAAAGTTTCATCTGCATCTGTACTAACATTCACTGCTGCCTCATCCCCTGAAATACCCCTTCTTAATCCCCTGTTCAAGTTTCGTTCATTCTTCCCTTCAGCGCTTATAATTCTTGTCCGTCATCAGCAGTAGACTCCGCTGTCTGTTTCGTTCGGTGAACGCCAGTATACATCCGCCAGTTGTTGGTTGCCTTGTTGCATAGTGCGTGTATTATTACCTTACCTTACACAGTTATTTTATGGACGGTGGACGAGCGCTTTCCCTTGAATTCCTGTTATCGGCTGTGCCTGAGATTTTACCGGGGTGCTTGGCTCCTTCCAACTGGCCAGAAATCATTCACCTAGGAAAGAGCACTTATGTTTATGGAAAGTTTATCACTGTTTTACCCTTTTTGCGTTTTTTGGAAGTATGAGTCCATTCCTCGGTTGCTCCGGGGAACCCCTTTTTCGTATTCCACAGCCACAAGGTCATTGCGACCGTATTCGAGGACGAACCATAAGACACAGTCCTGCAAAAGTGGGGAAGAGTTATCGGCCAAAAGGACTATGATAATGATAATGGTAATAGTTTATTTCGGATAACCCCTAGGTATGCTGCAGAGCAAGATCAAACGAAAAAATTGGACTTAGAGTCCGAATTCCAAGAGGATGATTCAGGTGTGTGAACTCGAGATTGTACAGCAGAAAGTATTTAAGTTACTCTTTATGGCGGCGCCCGGCAAATTTAAACTCAAGGTCGGGTGGCCAACCCGGCAACGTCAGGGTGGAGCTGGCCGGAGGTGGTAGACTCATACTGAAATATTATAAAAAGAGGGACTGCGCAACGAGAGAATCAAACAGAATTGACGAAAGTTTTGTTCACCTTGAGGAAAAGGAATTTTCCAAGGGAGAAGTAAACAAGCCTTAGTGCTCCACGGAGTATGGCTCGGCTTTGGATCGGAAATCAAACGATAAAGGGGATGAATTTGCGGACAAAGTACAAGCAAAATCTTTCAAAGATTGCCCTTGTAACGTTCAGCTACAAAATATCGGCTGAGTCAGTTAAATGCGCAGTGAAGGACTCAGTTGTAGAGAGAGGTTGCCTAGGTGGTAGTGAAAGAAGTGGCCGGACTTAAACATGTAATCGTTGAGCACATTGTTTACTTTCAGAAAGGTGGAATGTGATGCACCAAAATGGAAATGGGAACTGGGAGACAAATCAATCTGTGATGCGTAGCCATGATAGTCGCAGATACAAGGTTTGCAAAGATGAATATTTAAATGGCAGGTAGGAATCTACGTTTGATTATCGTTATCTAAGGGCTGAGAATGATGACCAGAGAGATGCAAGAATCAAAATTGTCTCAGAGAATTTACCAAGATAGAATACCGGATATGAAAAAGCACCAAGAACCGGTGAATACGTTAGCGAAGTTGGGCGGTGAAGTAGTTGACAGGTAAAATACTATCTGTTGGTATTCTTTGTAAAGGGTGGATCATGTGATGGCGAAAAATCAAAAAGCTGCGATACACATGTCTCTCAGATGTGAGTATATGGGGAGGGCATGAACGTTTGCACGGTAAGGATAATACAATGCCACAGCCGTGTGGGTGAACAGAAGGGCTGATAGAGAGAGCGAACTGTCACAATATCGCCGACTGTTGGGATGCTCTGGGGACAAATATTCCTCAGTGAAATATACTGTTTGGATTTTGTGGGACGGAAGTGTATGGCAACATTGAATGTGACTTTTAGCAAAAGTATCGGTAACTGTGACAAAATGGGCGAGTTCTATCTTGGGGATTGATTAAGTTCGCGAATGGGACAAGCTAGTGGTTTGGCACGAATCCTCGGGAAAAAGAATCAAGAACGGTAAGCCGAGTGTGGAAACGGTCTTTTAACCCCACGGTAGTTATGTGCTAGGGAAAGTAAGTTTTGCCAGGCTTAAGAAGCGATAAGTTAGGATGGCGAAGTTGGAGATGAGTACGATGGAAAATCGGCGATAACTGGAGGAGATGGCGGCATACTTGCAGCATTTCAGGTGTATCAATGGTGTTTTTCCGCAACCGGTGCTGTTGGGTGGGGCTGGACACCCAACCTGAAGACATTCTTTGGTGACAAGAGGTGCGATCCGTCATCCTAGCTGCGCCCGGACATTGTTGCACACGTCCCGCACGCCGTCTGTGCTCCGGCGAAAGCGGTGGATCTGCCCGTGCATTATACAGCCACTATTATAAAGTCTCAGTCTACCCCGTAGCACCTCCCCTTATCCACATCGGTCCACAGGGATATTAGGTATGTGTACTGGTCTTACATTATTCACATACATGGCAACGCCCCTGCACCTCTGGTATGAATTCGATTCCCTCGGAAAAGAGCCTACCCGGGCGGAGAGACCTCTGAATCTCGAATGTCGTCCTTCTGTGACATCTCGGTAAGTTCGATGATAGCGGGGGTTCCAGTCAGCCCAAGTGCCCACAATTCGCCCCTCTTGCTTCAAAATCCAAGGTAGTCGGTCGGCAGCATTTTGGCAGATGCCGCCCGGCTGCCCCTGCCCAAGAATCAATTACTGCTGAGAGCTGAGAGGGTTCACCGGTAGTAGTGGTGGCCAGCGTACCTGTAACCTCCTCCAAACCGCACGAAAGCCCCGGATGCAAGGTTCTGTTTAACCCTTTTCCCTTCCTTCCCTAGTCCCTGCGTGGGCCCGGCTTTTCTTTTGGCAATCCTCGGGAGAAAGGTCTTGTTGTAGACGAGCAGGCTCACCCTTAGGGCGGTAGGACCGTCTTAGAGCCGCACTTGCTTGCTCCCGAGAACCGAGAACAGCTTTCACATTTCTCGACCAAGTGCCATAGAATAGGACCATGGCGTGGAGCGCGATCAGCGCCGCCACGAACCCCGGTGTTTGTGTTCCACAGTGTCTACTGGAGAGATATGCTGCTGTCCAGGGCGGGAGTAGTCGAGGGTGGCGCACGGGAAATAGTTTGGGTTACACCTGATGGCCCAGTATTTGTCACACAGGAAGATGTCATAGTCTCGTTGAGAACGGGCACACCCGACCTTAAGCGACCGGCTCTCCAAGTAGTAAAATTGGAGATGACCCCTCTTGCAAAGTCGACACCTGAAGCCCAAGGAGTAATTCAAGTCCCAGAGGTAGATTTAGGCGCCCATAAACAAAAAGCCAAAGTTCAGGTAGCCCAGAAGACCAAAAGGAAGGAGTTTAACAGGGCATTCAGTCAGGATGGTATTAAGAAAGTGCAGCCAGCCAGCCCGATTCTGAGGGAGATGCCCAAGAAATTGGCCCCGGCGCGACCGGCGAAATTTGAGGTGCTAGAGGGAAAAGTCGAGGAAACCTGTTGGGCCGAGGTGGTCACAAGACCATCTTGGGTCATTAGTATGGTAACTCAAAAGGAAGAAAAGTCCGCTGTGAACGTTGAGCCCGATGCCGGGTCGACGGGTGGGAGAGAAAAAGCCACGAGACCCGGAGCGTCACTTAATACTGAAGATGCAGCACCTCAGGCATCTGTAGAGGCAAAAAAGGGCATTTCCTTTGTGACTGCTATAGGGGGTACCCCAGCTGTAAAATTCGCAACAAAGTCGGTGGTGAGGACCAGGGGGCCGTCAATATGGTACGCGAAAGCCTGCAGTCTCCCGGGAAAAATGGGGGAGATGACGAATAGGATCGCAGATTCTGATGTCGTTGCACTGATGGAAATTTGGATAAAGCCAGATACTGACATGCGCTTTCACGGATTTGCTGCCTACAGACAGGATAGAACTGCTGAAAGGCAGGGGGCGGAGAAGAACTACTAATACGGACCAAAATAGGCCATTGGGAGGCTCCTTTCAACTTGGTCTGTGGTGAAGTACAGGCCGGATCCTGCTTTAACAGGATCGAGGTGCAAATAGTATGCGTTATCTGTATCTACGGGGGGCCGCCAGCGAGAGATGAAGAAGAGGCTGAGCTTCTGAGAATGCTGGACACGGTGGTGGCACAGACAAGGTAGTTCGTCTTGTTGGGGGATCTCAGCCTACCGGAAGTTAACTGGGGAAGCGGGATCGCACAGAGGGAATCAGCAGGCGACAAGTTTCTGCAGTGAGTCCAGTTGCATGCAATTAGGCGGCGTGACGCAGGCTACTAGACACAGAGGTTGACAGCACACGTCTCTCCTTGATTTAATTAAAACGCCGCATCATCAGGACGATAAAGAAATTGAGTGAGAAGAGCCGCAGCGAAAAAGTGGTCATGTAGTCGTAAGGGTCACACTGAGACAGTATCATCAGCATCTACAAATCCCACATCAGGCCTTTGCTTGAATACTGCTCAATAACATTTTCTAACATGACAAAATTCGACATAGTTGCGATTGAAAGCATACAAAGGCGTTTTACCAAACAACCCCTCGGTTTGTCGAAGTCTTTAAGCTATAGAGAACGATGCCAAAATCTGAATATTGACCCACGCTGGCTCCGCCGCTTAAGACAACTTAGTCTTCTTGTATAACGTGCTCCATAACTGGTCTTTTTCCTTTAACCCATTAAGGTTCTCCAATGAAACCCCCTACTCACTTCGGCACAGGCCTTTTACTGTCCATTCAAGTATAGCTAAGTCGGCCATACGGTCACGTTTTTTCTTCTTGTCTGCTCCACAGTCTGGAACAAGTGGCCCATCACCCTTCGAGCTTCACAAACCAAGTCCCAATTTCTGTCGGCACTCATCCCATTTCTCAGCCTTACCCGTGCACTCCAGCTACCTAATATGAGTATGGCAGAAGATAAAGCTTACGAGAGGGACCTCGATTTCTAAGGCCAACCCCTTCGCCGACCCCGCTCCCTTCAATTAAGGACACAGTCAGCGGCAGACAGTTTCATCTATCTGACCGAGTTCTCAACGCTAGACTAGCTATGGCCATTTCCTTAATGAATAAAACCAATTAAAATGCCACTATTTTCATCCACTTTGCTTTCACCTTCTCCCGCAGTCTCCGTCACTCTTGTGCCTCGTCCTTTACTGGTTTTTATATGTCCCCATTAACCGTTGATCCACGGCGGGGGTACACCCTGACTGCTCTTTTTTATCTGCTCTCCCTGTCCAGTTATCCCCCTACGTGCATTTCACCCTCAACGTTGGTATACGCATCTGGATAACGCCGACCGGGCATGCGGGTCCTCTGCAGCAATATCCGAGCGCAATTGGGCTGGTGGATCATACCTCCTGTGTTCACTTCACGAAGAGTTTTTCAGGTCGGGTGCTTAGCGCACGGTCAGTCCCACCCACTAGCACCAGTTGTAAGTCAAATCTCGCAAATCGAGCAACGCGTAGCCAATTCAAACGAATCCCAAAACCAGAACAAGATTGATTCGTAGCTTCTACGGTACTAAATTGAAATGCACAAAGGATACAAATGTATACGAACCTCAAGTATGCGGCCAAATCGACTTCACAGTAAAACCCAAAGGTCCAAAGCCTCGTGGCTCAAGCACGACAGTCAGAAACGGTTCAAGGCCAAATTCAAATGTCTCACATGGATAAACAAACGTGAAAATGTGTGGTGTATGAGCGAGCTTTCCAAGATAATGTTAAATATAGTCAAATTCACAAAGCACGTTGAACATTTAGAAGGATTTTCAGTATTCGTTCTTTACACCGCCGGCCAAAATCCTTCCGCGAAAATGGTTGTCTAAGGTTCAGGAAGGGGTCATGATTCTCACCCTATCTACCTTTAACTTATTGTCAGTGCCTGTGGATACTGACTTCCTGTGTTATCTGAACGTGAAACAGGTTTTTGCCGTAGTCGTCATCGCACAATCCATAAGGAATCAATTCCAAACCCCGCTGCACAACTTGAGATTGATATATTCATCAGGAGACCGGCGCATATAGTCAGACGCACGATGAAGATGAAGGCTTCGCAGAGTGAAGTGTTTCGCCGCACGAACTAAGTCTAAGCATCACAAGCAGTAACCCATTGCAGCAACTGGTTAGACTAATTTTGTTTACAAGCATGAGCGCAGAAGTTGAACGCAGGTGCAACGCCTAATGAGATATCGCGTAAAATCGACAGGTCACGAACCAGTGGAATCACATAAAATTAACGCACCAAATCTTCCGAAAGAAATGAAAACCGGTTTCTGATGATGAAAAAATTTCGAAAACAAGTGTACGGCGGACAGTATCGAAATACACATGGACACGGAGATTGATCGAATACTGGCATCTATCAGAGTATTTCAAAGTTTTTCTGTGCACAAAATATGTGACAATCAATATTGTATAAAATGTAAACAAATGTTCTTCTTTAAAGATAATAATAGTTTCACAATGTGCTCGCAGCTAGTATGCCTCACCTGAACTGTTCAAGTGAAATACTGGTGAATTTCTCCTCTTCGACTATGTGCACGCTAGATAGAAACTGGAACTAAGTACATTTACAACCTTTCAGAAAAAATGAGTCCAGTTGATTAGTTGTAGGGCATGAAATGCAATAAAGTGCTGAGTAACTCGGAGCGAGGCGATCTGCGAGCTACTTTGTCTTTTGTATTTGGTTTCGAGCTCGAATCATCAACATTTTCCTCGCTGTTTCCTGCTACGAGTGGATTAACTCTCTGATGTCTCGAACACGTTCTTCGTTTCTTCTGTTTCCTGTAATGTAACACAACTGTAGGATGTGTCCAATAGGCAAGGCTCAGTTCGGCGGTGGTGCAGTTCTCTTTTAGCATTCGTGCTACCTTAAAACCCAATACCAGTGCAGTCGTTTTGAGCTCGTTTAGGGATACTGACTTCAGCTCAGCAATTTTTGTTTTGGCAAAGGGTACTTTGTTTCGCCGCCGGCCATGCAGTTCCACCCAGGTACCGTACACTGTCACTGGGTCGGCAAATTTCAAGCTGCTTTGGGTGACCTGCTGGTGTCCTTTTTTGAGATATTTCAAAAGCCTCCGGGCAACTTCTCCTTTTCTCAATAAGTGACTTGACGGTGGTCTCTTGGGTATAGCAACTTCATGTTGCCCACTGTGACGTCCCGTCCTTGAATTCGCCATCGAAAGCACCGACTGATCCTTTGAGTGAACTTTGCTTTCCTGAGATGGACCGTTGGATTCAATATCGAAAGGCTGATCGTGTTCTACAGAGGCACTTCTCTCAGCAACATTTGAGCAATATATTGATGCCGATTGTTGAAGTTCGCTCGTCAGGGGTCCGAGAAGTGTCCAGCCTAGTATCGTTCGCATAGCGAATGGTTCTTTTCGATTGCTTATGCTCTGTTCAAGCACCCAGTGAGCCTCTGGTACATTGCATCCAATTAGTATGTCGACGTGGGGGCTAGAAACTTCTTCGAACTCTTTGTCCCTGAGATGAGACCATCTCTTGGCGATCGATCTAACAGAGTCGACTGGTCTCATTGGCAAGCTGTCTATTGCAAAAGCTTCCGGAATTTCTACAGTCCCCTCATCAGATAAAGACGTTAACTGCAGGGTCAGCCTCTTAGAATTGCTAACATGACCCCCTGCAATCGTGCTGATAGTGAGCGAGGTAGGCTCGCCTACTAGTTCACAGCTTTCTACAAGCTCGCGAGTAATCAGCGAGGTATCCGACCCCGTGTCCAAAAATGCATTGACCCTCCTCAGTCCTTTAGGTGTCACGATACCGACAGGTACGATGCCTAATCTTGCCGGTTTGAAATCATCATGTCCCGTTGAACAGACAATTTTGGGTTCATCTGGCTGAGTAGGTCTATTGTTGAGAAGGCCATGCAGTAACGAGTGATGATTACCCAAGCATCCGTCTTGGTTGCATTTCACTCTTAAGCTGCATTAAGAGGCTCGATGAAAGTTGTTCAAACACATAAAGCATGAGCCAATCCTTTTTACTGCGCACCACCGATCGGGTACACTCATCCCATGAAAGGTCGGACAATCTAATAACCGATGCAGGGAGTTGGATAGCTTGCATTCAGCTGACCTCTTGGGTTCTTGACTTATCATGTGCATGTTAGCCAAAGACTGGGTTTGGTTACAGTCCTTCTCCAAAATTTGAGATGTTGGTTCCCTTCGCGCCAGTCTGCAACTTTCGCGTACGACTTGTCCAAATCGACTGTTGGCGATACGAGATTGACGACCTATGAACTCCGTCAAATCGTTGAACGTAGATTCCCGCTCAAGCATATTTATTTTTTCAGCTTCCTCTGCCCATCGGCTCTGTAAATCAATAGATAGACATCGGACAATGCATTCCTGTGTGTGCAATGCATTCAGATCAGACTGGTATCCTAAGTGCTCCAGTGCTATACTGCAATTCTGCATTTTTATCACCAAACTCGACAGTGATTCAGCCTTGCCCTCAGTCCTTTTTGCCTCCAATAAAACACTATCAATTAGGCTTCTAGCCACCTTGAATGGTTGTCCAAACAAATCTTTCAGGATTCTGCGCGCCCTGATGTACCCCATCGGTGGATCAAGCATCGCGCAGCCTTCGATAGCACTTTTGGCTCTCCCACGACAGTAATGTAATAAATACAAAAACCTTTGACCAGGATCTGCAACTTTGCACTCAACAAAATTTTCGAATTGTTTCATGAATATACAGTATTGGTCGGGGTGCCCGTCGAAGTGGGACAGCTCCACTCTCGGCAGGTCAAGAGCCAAAACCTCGGTAGTTTCAGGCTGTCTCAAGGGTTTATATTCGTCGATCACAGTGCCTTTTCGATGTTGACATTGTGAACTACATGGACTTTTTGCTGGCTCCCTGAGACCAGTTCCTTGTGTAAGGGGCTCTGCTTCCTTTCTGGCTAACCGCAGCTCGTTTTCTAATTCTATTACTCTCATTCTATAAGTACTAATATCGTCAAACGCATCGCGGTTAGAGATATATGACCTGGCATTGACAGAGCTAGTAAACTTAGCATTGTCTAGAGAATCAATAACACCCGAACCATCCCCAGAGACTTGCCGAGTTATTTCCTGTTGTCTCAAAAGGTCCTTGCTTCCTCGTCTGGGCATTTCCAATGGGTTTTCTTGTCCAGGTTCCACTTGAGTACTGTAAGTCAAATCTCGCAAATCGAGCAACGCGTAGCCAATTCAAACGAATCCTAAAACCAGAACAAGATTGATTCGTAGCTTCTACGGTACTAAATTGAAATGCACAAAGGATACAAATGTATACGAACCTCAAGTATGCGGCCAAATCGACTTCACAGTAAAACCCAAAGGTCCAAAGCCTCGTGGCTCAAGCACGACAGTCAGAAACGGTTCAAGGCCAAATTCAAATGTCTCACATGGATAAACAAACGTGAAAATGTGTGGTGTATGAGCCAGCTTTCCAAGATAATGTTAAATATAGTCAAATTCACAAAGCAAGTTGAACATTTAGAAGGATTTTCAGTATTCGTTCTTTACACCAGTTGCGGATAGCAGGCTCTAGTGCTGTCAACAGCAGACCGCATGCACCAACCATCCTAGTTCGCCACTGTACGCTCACGTATCACTCTTGTAATCACTCTTGTCAGATCCATTTTTTTGTTCTTCTATGGTATGCACACCTACCCATTCAGTCCTTGATCCTATCGACTCTCACTGTGTTACCTCCCACTGCACGTCAATGTAGTCCTACCCAATTTACTCTACCGGAGACCGCCAATATTTGATTTCTTCATCCATGTTGACTTTGCCGGCTTGTAGTTTCCATTCATTTGGTATCACCCTAGGCCTATAAAGCTCAGTGACCGCATTCTTACACCTCACTGCCTACCCTTCTGTCAAACCCTCCCTCGTTCTCCCTTCTTATGCCTAATACCATTACACACCAACTCCACCCGCACCCATGAACAATTCTCATATTAGAACTACCGTTCCACACTTTGCCTCTCTCTCAACCACGTTTATCATCGAGTCACTATCACTCTATTTTCCTTACCTGGCTCCGCGATTCCCCTGTGGATCCTTCCACTTGGCAGTGCTCCGATTAGTATCGTCCAGTTGCATCCACTTGTACAATTGTCCGCATACAAGCAGCTCCCAATTTCCATGTTCCCGACTCCGACGCGCATCTATTGTTCATACGTTATGTTCGTCCACCGGTTTACCTGTTTCTATGCTTCTTTCCTATCTGCCTTTTTCTTGTTCCACCAGCAATGAGATGACCATACTGGCTATGTCTCACCTATCATTTTCGGCCCGTGCTCCCATCTCCTGTTTCGTCTACTGTTTGCCACAGGCATTTTATGCGTGCCTTTCAGACCTTTCTGCTTTTTCACTTGCCACCTAATGTAAACTCACGGTTTCGTCATGGTTCTCATTCACAGCTTCAGTCCGTTTGTTCTGCTATTACCATCTGGTACCCCGTTTGCTCATTTCTCCCCCACGATGTTTGCAGCCACAGCTGCTGCATCTTGCACCACAGACAGTTTCACCTTCTAGGTACATTTCTCCACTTTGTGTGCACAATCGCTCTGCGCTGCTCCGCCACTTGCATCTCCACCATTTCCCTGCTGAATAATGTAAGCCCATTTATTATTGCTTCTCCCATTCTTGACCGATACCACATGTCTCACCTACATCAATCAGATTATTAGATCCAATATTACATGTTCTCTTCGATACTTTCCTTCATCTCCCCTTTTTCTGAACTGTTCCTCAGTCGTCGTCATTTTTGTACTTCCGCATTCTCCACTCTCTCTGTTGATCCACCAAGTTCATCTGTCATGGAGATAAGTCACCACGATTTTCCAAAGTTAATTCCACAAACATTCGACCTAACCTAACCTGCCTCTCCTAATAACTGATAGTTTCTTTCTGGGACTCCATTTTTATTGATCCGGCTTCTCTTATATGTACATATATATATATATGAATATGTATATAAACAGGCGCACATATGTATATATGCATTCGCTTTGTATCCTGCAGTTCCTCCCAAGTCACCTGTCTCACTATTATCCCCTTGAAAGCCATGATATGCATCCATTCCTTCTACATCTATGTCTCACATCTACCGTGTCCAATTACTATGAACCATTTTTACCTGATCCGTTCTTTACATCTTACTTTGCTCGCTCCCTGTTTTACAATGAGTTTTGTGCCCTGTTCGCCGACCATCTATTGCAGGGCACCAATGCTTCCTTGCTACCTAATCCTTTGCAGTGAATCTCACTTCTTCCTCATCGTCTCCCGCTATTACAGTTTCTTATGCCGATTTCTAGCCTTTCTCATGTATATCAGTTAGCCTTCAGATGTCCTTATACTGACCAGCCGGACCCGAAAGTCAAGGATTGAACTACCACCTGGCCTTGACTTCTCAAACTCACCGGGCGTCCATTTGAATCCGTCCATGGGTCCATTTAAACTCAGCACATTTTCTTTGATGTGCATACATTTGCTATACTTTCATCCCACGTTACTCCCCCTTTTAAGCCTCTTTTTCCCAACTTCTGTCACGTAAATTTCCACATTTTCAAGGGTTTTGTCTGTTTATTCCATCACTTGTAAACAGTTGATCATGCACCTGGCATGCCTCGGGCGTCTCCAAAATAAACCATTATTATTGTCAGCATTATTATTATTATTATTATTATTATTATTATTGTTGTTATTATTATTAGGACTTAGCAGGGTGTCGAAGGAAATAGTGTTACGTCGGCCCTATGGGAGGGTCAATGTAGGCGAATTACGGGGTGCGGCAGAGGAAGTTCAGTCGACACCGAATCACACAGAGGCCCCGCAGAGGAAAGTTGGGAGGCCATCAAGGTGGGGCTACTCGATCTTACAGAGAAGGTTTTACCCTGAGGGTAGCTAGCAGTAGAAATCAACCCCCATGGTGGAAGTCAAAAGTCCGCAAGGCTATAGTTATTCGTAGGCAACGACGGGCGGCGCACAAGTTGTTAAAAACTCAGGTGGCATGGAACAACTGTAAGATGGCTAGGAAAAAAGCTCAAGCGATCCAAAGAGTAAAGGAATACGCTTTCGAGCGTCGGTGAGCTGCCTCGGTTCCCACCAACCCAAAGCCGTCCTACACTTAAGAGCAATCCTACAAATGTAAGAGGGAAAGCGTAGCAACTTTGGAAGGAGCACAGGGACAACTAGCTCTAGGCAAAAAAGACAAAGCTGACCTGCTCTTGGCATTCTTCGAGACCGTATATCGACCAGCAAATAATTTCGAGGAAAGAAAGGAGAGCCTATGGGTGCCTCCAATACCAGAACTTACTCTAGGAGAAGAGGTGTACGCGGAGTTGCAAACCTTGAATAGAATTAAAACAGCAGGACCAGAAGGGATTCATCCAGCAACCGTTTCATCTCTGGCCCAGGTCCTGAAGGCTCCGGTGACGAGGCTGTATAGAGCGTCACTTAGAGAGGGAACTGGGCCGGGAGACTGGGGGAGGGCAACCGTGTTAGGAATTGACAAGAGCGGACCCCGGCAAAAGGCCGAAAATTACCGGCCGGTTAGCTTGACTTCAATACTGTGTAAGTGCCTGGAGCGAGTAGTCAGGAAACAGATATCTAGGCATTTGGTTCAACACAACCTCATATCAAATGCTCAGCATGGGTTTGTGGTAGGACGATCCTGTCTGACGAATCTCCTGCTATTTCTCGATGAGGTAACCAAGAGTCTGGACGAAGGGAAATCGGTCGCAGTCTGCTACTTGGACTTCAGCAAGGCGTTTGATTCTGTGAACCACAGATTTCTTGACGTCAAACTTCAGTCCATGGGAATTGTTGGAAAGGCAAGACAATGGAAAAATAGTTTTTTAGCGGGGCGAACTTTCGGTGTTAATGTGGGTAGTCATGTCTCAAAACCGGGAGGCGTAACAATTGGGGTGCCACAGGGCTCGGTGCTCGGCCCTCTGCCCTTCCCCATCTTCATGAACGACCTAGCACGTGGGCTTACAAACCCCACCTTTATTTTCGCCGACGACGTCAAGATAGCTGCAGTAGATATAGAACTTAACGTGTTGGCAGTACAAAACTGGGCACACAAATGGGACCTTCCACTGAACCTCGCCAAGTGTCAATGCTTGACCACGAATACAGGGGATAGTAGGAATGGAGTGTGTTCGTTGCAGGTTGTCTCGCAGGTTAAAGACTTGGGCGTTATAATGGACAACTGCTTTAAGCCGTCAAAGCAGTGCACCTCAGCAGCCAATATGGCTAGGAGAGAACTCTTTCGAGTTAGATCTATTATGTCGTGTAGAGATCCGGAGATTTTCGTTCCGATATATCAGGCCATAGTTAGGCCGCATATGGAGTACTGCGTGCAGGGCTGGGCACCGTACTACCAGAAAGATATCGACTGTCTGGAGAAAGTGCAGGGGCTAGCCACTAGAATGGTGGTTTCAATATTTTCCGCTTGCACTGAATCTCTATCTGTTCGAGTGAAGGTTAACGGCACCGTTTTGTGTGGGCTGGTTGATACGGGGGCCGCGTGTAGTTTAATCAGTGCAAAACTGATGGCAATAGTCGGAAGCGTTGAGTCAGCCTCGTGCAGTATAGTCTTAACGTCAGTGAACGGGGAGAAGTTAGACGTCAGAGGGGTCATCACTCCGAAGTTGGAACTGGGAGGCGTCGTTAAGAAGCAGCCCCTAATAGTAGTCGGGGGGATCCCCTACGACGTGATCATTGGAAAAGATGTCCTAGTGAATTTCGGTTGCGTGACTGACATTCCACAGAAAAGGTTATACCTGAGGAACGGAAACAATGAAGCCCTCGGCCGGAACGGGATCAGCATACACAGTTGTGCAACGATACCGGCAACGAAAGACCACGTAACACGGTTCGCCGCGCTCCTAGATGCTGATGACACAGCCAAAAGTAATAAACCGTTGTTGAATCTTCGTGAGAAATTCTCCGATACGTTCTTATGGGGAGACGAGAGATTGGGCCGGACGGATTTAGTTAAACTCCGAATTGACACGGGAGACGCAAAACCCATGAAAATAGCCCCCAGACAGATTCCAATTCATTATCAAGCAGAGGTACGGCATATAATCGAGGAAATGCTGAAGAACGACGTTATTCAACCATCCCACTCCCCTTGGTCGTCTCCGGTGGTGTTAGTTAAGAAGAAAGATTGAAAACTTCGTTTGTGCGTAGACTACAGGAAACTCAATGCCATCACCAAAAGGGATTCATTCCCACTGCCTGTCATGGAAGATTTGTTCGAAGCCTTAGGAGGTAGCCGGTACTTCAGCACCCTAGACTTGGCGTCTGGGTATTGGCAGGTTGAACTTGCAGCGGAAGACCGGGAGGAGTCAGCGTTCGCGATTCCCTCCGGGCTTTATGAGTTTCAGAATATGCCTTTTGGGCTAACCAACCCACCTGATACGTTCCAGCGCTTAATGAATCACTTTATGGAGGGTCTGATTTCTTCGAGACGCATTGTGTACATCGATGATGTACTAATTCAAAGGAGAACGAAAGAGGAACATTTAGAGAAACTGGAGTTAGTGTTGGGAAGAATTAGAGACGCGGGACTTAAACTAAAGCCATCCAAGTGCAAATTTATGTCCAAAGAAGTGAATTTCTTGGGCCACATTGTTTCGGACCAAGGAATAAGAACTGACCCAGAAAAAGTCGAACAAGTCTCAAATTGGCCGACGCCTAGCAACGTGACGGAAGTAAGGAGTTTCCTAGGATTGGCTTCGTATTGCCGTCGCTTCATCAAAGGTTTTGCAGAACGGGTGGCACCATTGAATGCTCTCCTGCGCAAAGACGGCTTTAGTCGGGACGAACGATGTGAGCAGTCCTTCAAAGACTTACGTTCGGCTCTTTGCGCGGCACCCGTGCTAGCACTGCCCGATCTGGCGGAAGGAGCTAGTGAGTTTATCCTAGATACAGACGCGAGTGACGGGGCCATTGGAGGTGTGTTATCACAGATCGGGAGAGATGGATTAGAGCACGTCATCGCCTATGGCAGTAAAACGCTATGTTAACGGGAGAAAAACTACTGTACGACACAAAAAGAAATGCTAGCTCTGATCACGTTCGTAAAAAGTTTAGACAGTACCTAATCGGTCGACGATTTCGAATTCGTACAGACCACCAGGCCCTTCTGTGGTTACAAAACTTTAAAGACCCCCAGGGACAGACAGCTCGGTGGCAGGAGCAGTTGCAGGAGCTTGATTTCGTGATTGAACACCGTCCAGGTAGCCGGCATTCAAATGCGGACGCATTATCGAGGAGGCCAATCCGAAACCACGGAGATTGCCCGTCCTGCCCCGTCGGTTATGTGGCACAGATCAGTCTACAGGAGGATACGGCGGAACAGTGGGGCTCGATCCAGCCCAGCGATAGCGACACAAGCCTCATCTACGCAAAATTGAAGGCAGGAGGTGAGAATCCTAGTCAGCGTGAGATGGCGGGGAGTGGTTTGCGGACCAAGCATCTCTGGAGCCTCTGGGATCACCTGAGCATTGTGGATAAAGTTTTAGTTTTCCAGTTTGGTCCCAATTATCCAACGAAAGTCGTCGTCTCTCGGTCCATGGTACAAAAGGTCTTTACGACATTGCACACTGAGCTGGGCCATGCGGGTGTCAACAAACTAGAGCATGCGACAAGGACTCGGTTTTAGTGGCCTTACCAACGAAGAGATGTATTAGATTTCTGTAGGACGCGCGAACTTTGTGGCCGCTTTAAGAATCCCAGAACGGCACCGTGTGCTCCCTTACAACCCATAGCAGCGGGATTTCCTAATGAAGTAGTCGGTATGGATTTAATCGGACCCCTGCCACTTACGCAACATGAAAAATAAATACTTATTGGTTCTCATCGACTATTTTACTAAATGGTGCGAAGTGATACCGTTGAACGTCGGAGATGCCAAAACCGTTGCAAATGCGATTCTCAAGCACTGGATTTGCTAGTAGGGTGCACCGAGCCAACTAAACTCGGATAAGGGTACAAATTTCGAAAGCTGTCTCATACAGGAGCTTTGTAGATCTCTTGGTATCGACAAAACGCGCACTACCTCCTACCACCCACAAGGGAATGGATTAGTTGAGCGTACTAATCGGACACCTATCAACCTTCTCAAAGCCTTCGTCGAGCACGGTACTGATTGGGACACGAAAATACACTTCTGCTTGCTAGCGTATCGCGATTCAGTGCATGCGTCAACAAACCAGACTCCAAGCTTCCTTTGGACAGAAAGAGAAATTCGGCTTCTTTCAGATTTGCGACTACCCACAACTAGCAATCAAAACACTACGGTAGTGGAATACATCAGCAAACTTTGGGACATAATAAGAAGTAGTGAAGACCTTGCTCGAGCCCATCTTCGGACAGCACAGAGGCGGCAAAAAGTATTATGACAGAAAGGCTTTTGGCGCCCCATTACAAGCTAGCGATCTCGTGTGGATTCATACGTCAGTATTCACCGGGGGGACACCAACTAAATTTTCCGGGGGCTGGAAGGGACCCTTTCGTGTTGAAAGGGTTGTGTCAGGTGCAACCTGTGTCATTCGGAACGCGTCGCCGAATAGTAGTAACCCATCATTTGTTGCTCATTTCAACAAGCTGAAGCCCTTTGAGCAAGTAGCTCAGGGAATCAACCAAACCAGTGGGATTTCGCCGACCGAAGACCAAGGCGCAGTACCACCAGTACAGTTAGAGCTAGAGGTGCCGATAGAAGGGGGAAGAGCTGTGGCCCCGGGGACGGAGCCTTCTGGAAGGGAGAGCTGTGTAATAGAAACTTCGGGAAGGTCGTACGAGTAAGGCGAATTGAAGTAATGGATTTTCTCTTCCGTTTCAGTTAGTCGCATCAACCTTGCACAAACAAAGGGAAAACTGGAAGAAGGTGAAGAAACCACCAATCTGGAAGACGGGGCAACAATCCAAGAGGACTGATTCGTAATGTGTTTATGTTTGTATTTTTACATTAATGACAGTGTGCCACATGTTTTAGATAAATCCCTACATTGCTGAAGTTCGTCTTTTCGCCCTTGGTTGACTGTTACAGTATTCAGATATGTAACACAAGTACAGTTCACGCACTATCACTACAGTGGCACAGACCTTGTGCTTGAGCGTGCTCTCCAACAGTTGCTCGATTTCAAAGGGAATATGGCACAATTAAACTCATAATGATAATAAACATTGACATTTATTGTTCAGTTGGCTGTGTTTATGAATTTAGATGTTTTATTTGTTTTAATGCATTCCCTTTAATGGTCACCAGTTTTGTCACTGTTTCAGTAACGTTGTAAGACACTGCACCGCGTTTGGTCGACTTTCGCGGTTCTTCGGTGGATATATGTGACTTATTTTCACCTATCTCTCAATCGCCCTGAATTGCTTGGCTATTTCAGAACTACAGTAATGCGGCCGAGGGGCAGATTGCAGTTCACAGGGTTATTGCGGCCGATTTCAATTCACCCCTCATATTGTACGGTGAAGTAAAAGTAGATGCTATAAAGTTTTTCAACGTTTTTAAGGCCGTTGTTCCGGTTCAAAGAGTAACGATTCACAGGATTTAATTGATGACGTGGACAGTCCGGAAACAACCAAGGACTCCCCCGTGGCAGTTGTGAAGGGACAAGTCAGAGTGGCTACTATCTGTACCACTTTTAGGTAAAGCGTAGTGAACTCTTAAACAAAGATAGTTGTGAGAACATGATGGGGAATACCACATGCGTACCAAACAAGCGATCGGCATCAACTGATTTGGCCGCGACCACTTTCACAAACTATAATAATAATAATAATAATAATAGTTTATTTCGGATAACCCCGAAGCATGCTGCAATGCAAGATCAAACGGTACAGTTGAAAGCTGAATGAAAGTTACAGTGGGACTGTACAGGTAGAGTGAACCATAAAAACACTTCTTCCAACGACGAAAAAGGAAGTCTCGGCAGGACTGTTCAGACCGTTATGCCAGTACCTTATCCAAATGCGGTTCCGGTTGACTACTTACGGGCTACCCAACCACATGCATCCTGCTCTTCAATTCCAGATAGTCGCGAGCTTTCGGACTTAATGCCACCCCATCTAAATTTGCCGGTTTTTCCGTTTCCCCTGAATGTCCCGCCTCCTCCCATACCATTTCTCTCCCCACACCATCCCACAGTCCGCCAGTGGCTACAATTTCTCTGAACCTGGCAGCCACCTTAAGGTGTCATACGTTCCATGTACGTCATGGCCACGATAATGATAGTTTCACAATTGCACTTTTCAATGCTCGCTCCCTTGTAAGTAAACTTTCATCCGTCCGCTCCTTTGCACTGCAATCTCACCCGGATGTAATCCTCGTAACTGAAACCTGGCTTACTGATAAAACTCCCCTCCGACACATTTCCATACCCGGTTATAATATATTTTCTACGAACAGATCTGAGAGACGTGGTGGTGGATGCCTTGCTTATAGTAAGAGCAGTCTTGGAACACACTCCAACTTTCTGTCCTTGATACGGTCCAAGAATCTGTTTGGATCTCTATACCCCTGCTTCAGGGGCAGCTCGTCATTGGTTGTGTTTACTGTCCGCCGGGATACAACATGGGCAACGTAAATGCAATCACTGATGCTTTCTGTCACGTAGCTGAAATCCCACATGCTTCTAAAATCATAGCCGGGGATTTCAACCTCCCTGGCATTTGTCGGACAACCCTGAATTCCTCTCCGAAGTTATGCAATTTCATCTCATGTATCCGTGCTGGCGGATGGACACAACACGTAAAATCACCAACCAGAGGGAACAATATTCTTGACCTTGTCTTTACTTTAGGCCTCCGAAATATAAAGACAAATGTCCTTAGCCACCTTCCTGGTTGTGATCATAGGGTCATAACGTGTGAATCCTCCGTTCAGCCGCATCACCAGGAAAGTCCTCAAAATCGAAAATCTTTTCGAAATGCAAATTGGGATACTTTACCCACCATCCTGCGTAACCAGACATGGGATGAATTTTTTCAAACAACTGATCCTCAACTGGCATCGGATGTGATGTACTCTAACCTATTTTGTTCTCTTAACATCATATCTTCCGAGATAACTGAAGTCAGTGGGAGAAAGACCTATCGACAACAAAAGTTGCAACGTAAGTTCGAAAAGTTGCAGCTTGCCAACGAAAGGACCAACGACCTTTCTATCTTCCTCTGCCTTAGCCACCTCTCACGCCAGCTACTAAGCGAAAATGAGAACAAGCTGGAGAAGCAAGAACTGTACGCTCTCAACCAGCCGAACAAAATAGCCCACCTTTCTGGCCTTATCAAAACTCGAAACCCCCGCTGTACAACCAAAATACCGTATTTGCTCCTATCAGAGAACATTTATATTAGCTCGCCTCAGTTAATCGCTGAGGCATTCAATAATTTCTCCGCTTCTACCTTCATAACAGACCACAATAGTCCAACCCAGGATCTCACCCCCTTGACTGCTGACACCTTGTCAGCCGTAGTATTCTCAGCCAACGAAGTCAGAAAGCTGTTAAATTCCACCCGGCCTCTGGCTCGCGCTGGTCCCGATGGTATCCCACCAGCTCTGTTTCGTCTTGGCGGCCCGGACATTGTGATGCTTTTGATGAACTTATTTAATCTCTCCATGTCACAAAGCATTTTCCCATCCCAGTGGAAAACTTCCGTTATCATTCCCCTTCATAAGAAGGGTGCTTTACATGACCCTGCTAATTACCGCCCCATAAACCACACTCCCATTATATCTAGGATAATGGAACGAGTAGTTAAAGATGAGATTGCCAATTTTATCCTCACCCGTGGGTTAATAAATAAAAACCAACACGGCTTCTTAAAGTCTAGGTCGTGCCTGACCTGCCAACTTGATTTCCTTAATCTGATCACAACGTCAGCTGACTCTGGAATGGCATTTATCGTTATCTTCCTTGATATGACGAAGGCATTTGACCGCGTGCCTCACGCCCAGCTGCTAACCAAGGTTAAATCTTACGGCATAATAGACCCGCTCTTTTCTTGGTTGTCATCCTATCTTAGCATGAGATCGCAAGCAGCAAGCATTGAGGGTTACCTCTCATCACCCCGGCCAGTCACAAGTGGTGTTATACAGGGCAGTGTGTTAGGTCCACTTTTATTTCTTCTCTACATAAACGACGTATTCAAAGTAATACGCCATGGCACCGCGTTCCTATTCGCCGATGATATTAAGATTGTATATTCATTTGAACCTCATACCTTGACCTATACCCTCACCAAAATAGCTGACGACCTGAACGCTCTTGACGTATGGTGCAACACTTGGAAAATGAGTTTCTCCGCTGCTAAGAGTGCCATTCTCACATATAAAAGCCAAATTCCCCCTGAGTCCCTCGTTTTAAACGGCTCGTTCATTCCTACTACTCCGCTAGTACAAGATCTCGGTCTACAATATTCTTGCACGTTCACCTTTCAAGAACAAGCCACCTACCAGGTGGCTAAGACTAAGAGAACGATAGCTCTCATCTGCAGAACCTTAAGAATGCGCGACAGCCAGCTTCTGATCTTTAAATCCCACGCCAGACCACAGCTTGAGTACTGCCCTCTGGTATACACTCACATGCGCAAATCTGACAGACTTGCGATCGAAAGAGTTCAGCGATCCTTCACCAAGCACTTACTAGGCCCATCATCCCCCATGAATTATAAAGAGAGATGTGAGCTACTAAGGCTTGAACCCCTATGGCTACGACGTATGAAACTCAATCTTTATCTTCTATTCAACCTCCTACATTCTAGAGCGCATACGTCCATCACTGATCTATGTTTCGCTAAAAACGCACCCTACCCTCTTTGTAACCGAAATCATACTACAAAAGTCCCATACACCAGGACAAAACTAAGAGAAAGGTTCTTCATCACCTTTTATTCCCGCATTTGGAACAGACTGCCCGAAGACATTCGGGCCTGCCAGACACTAGACCGTTTCAAAATTGTCCTTACAAAATACTTAGATGTCGCCAAGGTACTACAATTAACCCATATGTGCACCACGTTGGAACAAGCTTATGAGGGTAACCTAGATTTTTGAATAGAGAAAGAAAGCACGACCCGGTTAACATCCTTTGCAACGTCGACATCACCTACCCCATATGCCTTTTCCATCGCCAACACATTAGTACCCCTTAGAATGACTTACATCACTGACACTGCTCTTGTTAGATTCTACCCAATTCACGCGCTCCAACGTCTCCTACCTATTATCTTTATCATATTTAATTCGCTTTACTCGGTCCGAACTGACCCCATTCCCCTCCTTTATTTTGCCTTAGCGCCCCAACACTTAATCCAGTTCCAGTGACCACCACTTACCTTCTAAATCATCATTCTTATTCCTAGTTTTGGTCATTATTTCTGTATTTCCATTCACTCTCAATGGCTCACAGTCCTCATTCTTCCCAAAGTAGTCTGTGTCTACATTACTAGATTTCTCTTTTCACCATTGACCGTTGATCCTCAGCTGGGGGCGTCCCAGACTGCGTCTCTCTACTCTTATGCTTCCAGACACCAACCAGTGCGCATCTCCCATCTGATGTCTTGGAATGATCCGGAGATAACACCAGCGAAATATCTGGCCCAAACGTCAGGCTTCAAATCTGGATCCCCCACAATCTCCTAGACTACGCCATCTCTACGTCTGTATGATCTCGGCCAAAATCACCTGTGCAAATCCCGCCGGTGCGAGGCGCGGACAGATCCCCTGCTTTGGCCGGTGCACATCGGGCGCGCAGGACGTCTGCAACGATGTTTTCAGGTTGGGTGTCCAGCGCACGGTCAGCCCCACCCACCAGCACCGGTTGCGGATTGAAAAAAACAAACAAAAAAATAGAACAAAAGGAATACCGTTCATATACTCAAAATGTTGCTGTCTCCTCCAGCCAACATTGACTCTACATCGTGCTCGCTTCAAATTTGCCTGCATAACCTAACGCTTTTTTCGTCCGGCAAAAGTTGCTTTTTTGGTCCACAATTATCGTATACTTAAAGACCCATCAACACTTCTGGCTCATTATTCCCAGTCCACTTCCCGCGGTTTCATGCCAAACTACTCACCAGTCTTATTTGCAAACTTAACCACTCTCTAAGATAAAGCCCACCCCTTTTTGCTACGTTTACCGATATACTCCAGAAATAACGCATTTATTGCTGTCACTAACTTCCGTACCACAATCTCCAGACAGTATATGACACTGCGAAATTTATCTCTTGAGATTCCCAATAATCGACGACTCTGTGTTTGCTTGCTTTCTCTGCCAGCTCCGCTGTTTGCCCACTTAAGGCTGTTGCATTGCAATGTCCTCATCTTGCAAGGTATTGTGTCCCACTTTTGCACATCTGATAAGCTCTTGTGCCGCAGAGTTATGTTCTGTCACCACAAAGTGGTCCACCTTTTGTATCAAACATAAACTGATAGTCTTCTGCCCATCACTTCATCGTTTTTTCCAGCTGTGTCCATCCTATTGTTGTAGTTGAGCACCACGCAACGATTTTCTCGATAACTCCTAGTTCATGCTGATGCATTACATTCCTTTTTTTCTGAAAGCAAAACAATCCACTCAAGGTCCATATGTTTTATCCGGTCACTTCCTTCACCATCACTCTGGCAACCACGGTCCAGATGTGTAGTCCATTTGGTTTATCACACACACTCCGCCCATATCCGGCTGCCGAACTTTTTAAACCTATTCATCGGTTATTGTGTACTTCCTTTCTCATGCTCCATTCCGATAGATCGTCTCAGACACTTCCGATACTTGATACATTTTTTTTTCACCACGTGAAGTCTTTGCTGAGAATTATCAGTATGTGAGTACTTACCTGTCATTCAACCGGTCATCCTTCTTGCAAGCCACGTTTCTGCCGCTGTCGAAGCTACGCACCACACGTCGATTTTTTTGTCAGTTACCAGTTTCTTGCTGAAGCATTACATTCCTTTTTTCTGGAAGCAAAACAATCCACTCAAAGTCTATATGCTCTATCCGGTCACTTCTCTCACCATCAGTTTGACACCCACAGTCCAGTGTGTTGTCCGTTTCGTTTTACAACTGGCTCAACCGATATACGGTCACTGTACCCCAAAATTGCCATCCTCAACCGATTTTCTTGGTCTTTATGTATTATGCCACAATATTTTATCGTCTAATTTTTCACCGCAACTCCTCTCATACATTGTAAAGCTCCATTGCTTGAATACGTCTCTTCAGGAATGTTTCTTCTTCACGATATCCGCCTATCCGTCAATCTAGTTTAGTTCTCCGACAGGACAGTCTTTCTTCTGTGGGATTTGTGTGATTTTGTACCATTCTCCATCCACCCCACATTTTGGCAGAATAACTACGCCTACCTCCAGCCGGATCGACCACCTGACCTTGAGTTTAAATTCACCGGGCGGTATCGCAGCAATTGACTTGAATGCCTTCTCTTATATCCAATCGCGTTCGCATAATTGTACAGTCCCACTGTAACTTTCATTCAGCTTTCAACTGTACCGTTTGATCTTGCATTGCAGCATGCTTCGGGGTTATCCGAAATAAACTATTATTATTATTATTATTATTATAGTTTGTGAAAGTGGTCGCGGCCAAATCAGTTGATGCCGATCGCTTGTTTGGTACGCATGTGGTATTCCCCATCATGTTCTCACAACTATCTTTGTTTAAGAGTTCACTACGCTTTACCTAAAAGTGGTACAGATAGTAGCCACTCTGACTTGTCCCTTCACAACTGCCACGGGGGAGTCCTTGGTTGTTTCCGGACTGTCCACGTCATCAATTAAATCCTGTGAATCGTTACTCTTTGAACCGGAACAACGGCCTTAAAAACGTTGAAAAACTTTATAGCATCTACTTTTACTTCACCGTACAATATGAGGGGTGAATTGAAATCGGCCGCAATAACCCTGTGAACTGCAATCTGCCCCTCGGCCGCATTACTGTAGTTCTGGAATAGCCAAGCAATTCAGGGCGATTGAGAGATAGGTGAAAATAAGTCACATATATCCACCGAAGAACCGCGAAAGTCGACCAAACGCGGTGCAGTGTCTTACAACGTTACTGAAACAGTGACAAAACTGGTGACCATTAAAGGGAATGCATTAAAACAAATAAAACATCTAAATTCATAAACACAGCCAACTGAACAATAAATGTCAATGTTTATTATCATTATGAGTTTAATTGTGCCATATTCCCTTTGAAATCGAGCAACTGTTGGAGAGCACGCTCAAGCACAAGGTCTGTGCCACTGTAGTGATAGTGCGTGAACTGTACTTGTGTTACATATCTGAATACTGTAACAGTCAACCAAGGGCGAAAAGACGAACTTCAGCAATGTAGGGATTTATCTAAAACATGTGGCACACTGTCATTAATGTAAAAATACAAACATAAACACATTACGAATCAGTCCTCTTGGATTGTTGCCCCGTCTTCCAGATTGGTGGTTTCTTCACCTTCTTCCAGTTTTCCCTTTGTTTGTGCAAGGTTGATGCGACTAACTGAAACGGAAGAGAAAATCCATTACTTCAATTCGCCTTACTCGTACGACCTTCCCGAAGTTTCTATTACACAGCTCTCCCTTCCAGAAGGCTCCGTCCCCGGGGCCACAGCTCTTCCCCCTTCTATCGGCACCTCTAGCTCTAACTGTACTGGTGGTACTGCGCCTTGGTCTTCGGTCGGCGAAATCCCACTGGTTTGGTTGATTCCCTGAGCTACTTGCTCAAAGGGCTTCAGCTTGTTGAAATGAGCAACAAATGATGGGTTACTACTATTCGGCGACGCGTTCCGAATGACACAGGTTGCACCTGACACAACCCTTTCAACACGAAAGGGTCCCTTCCAGCCCCCGGAAAATTTAGTTGGTGTCCCCCCGGTGAATACTGACGTATGAATCCACACGAGATCGCTAGCTTGTAATGGGGCGCCAAAAGCCTTTCTGTCATAATACGTTTTGCCGCCTCTGTTGTTACGAACGTTTGAGCAATGCGTAGCCAAATTCGCAACGGATCCCGAAATCAGAAGGCGATTATCCGTGATAATTCTACGATACTAGATTATTAAAATAAACAATGACATAAACAATATACAAACCTCAATAATACGATCACAAAGACTCAACAACGAGAAACCGAATAGCAGCGTGTGAGCAGACAGCACGTGCGTCACGCAGGTCCTGAGCAAGGATGTGCCAAAATAGCGCTCTGGGCGCGAACAAACAACAATTGGTCCAGAAAAACAACCAGTTCGTAAAGACAATTCAATAGTGTATGGAAATGAGTGATGTTGGGAAAAAACACTGAATCGCGAGGGAAAAAGGGGGATTTTCCACGACCGGCTGTTACACCGCCCACCAAAATCCTCCTGGATCCTTAGCAAAGTAAAGGTTAGGTATAAAGGTACTGATTCTTCCTACCTGCCTAGGCCCTGCTGTCAGTGCGCGCGTCTAATGCTCGTCGTCGACGTTCTACTACTGGTCGCACCTAACCCATTGGCTACATAGACGTGAGGCTAGTCTACATCTTCCACAAGACCAAATGACCGATGGCGGGCGTGAATGGTCACATAGACGTTGTCCTCGTAAGGGGCCGTCCGGTCCTGGATGTACGTGCTTGAGTGTGTGTGTGTGTTTGTGCGTGTGTGTGCGTGCCCGGGGTTACAATGAAATCACAGGTATGACTACACATCAAAGGAGGACTTTCTGCAATGTCAACAAAAGACCGGGTGGCAAGAAAACGAGTAAATGTAGCATGTATGTGTGACCTGAGCTCCGCTACTTCCACATATGCAAGGGGCATTCGGTAGCGTCAACAAAAGGCAAACAAAGAACACTGTCACATGTATGATGGGTTTACGGGATGTAGAGTGCGTCGTGCCTGCGTGTATGTATCGGGATGTATAATGGAATCGCACTCATCACCACATATCGGAAAGAACCTTCTGTAATGTCAACGAAAGGACCGCGAGCACCTTAACGTGTTTGACGGAGATTGTGTGGTATATATGTTGTTTCTTTATCCACCTCGATTACTGGTGTGAAAAAGGTTTACTAGGCCTCAGAGTTATCAGCTTCTCCGTCTTCGCTCGCGAGTAGGTTAATACTGCGTATGTCACGAATGAGCACTCCGTTAGCTGTCTTCACCTTCACCGTTCTTATCATTTCGTCAGTGCTTTTGATGGTTTCCATAACTACTCCCAAAGACCAAGTGCTGAAATGTGCGCGTTCGTCGACGATCATAACCACGTCCCCAACTTTGAATGGTCTTGCTTTCACCAGCCACTTCTGTCGAGTCTGCAAAGCCGGTAGGAACTCCCGTAGCCATCGCCTCCCGAAGACCTTGGCCAGATAGTTCGCTTGCTTCCACCCATGGAGGTAGCTCCCACGAAGGTTTACCGGCCCTTGGAAACCCTCGTTCGACCTTAACGTCAATAAGTCGTTCGGGGTGAGCGCCAGGTGGGTGGGGTCGCCGTTCAGTACTGGAACCAGGGGGCGGTTGTTCAGGATTCGCTCCACCTCAGTCATGACGGTGTTCAGCGTCTCGTCGTCGGGCGGCTGCTGCTCCATGATTGACAACAATATCCGTCTGGCGGACCGGATCATGCGTTCCCATATGCCGCCTCGGTGACTGGCCTGTGGGGGGTTGAAATGCCATCGTATGCCGTAGGCCACGGTTCGATTCTGCAGTTCGTCCCTGTTTATGTTCTTGTGCCAACGCTGCAATTCCCGTTGAGCGCCCACAAAGTTCGATCCATTATCTGAGTATATATCGGCCGGTACGCCTCTTCGGTTGATAAATCTTTGCAAGGCTCGTAGAAACGAATCGGTCGTCATCGAATGTGCGACTTCTAAGTGTACCGCACGTGATTTCATGCACGTCATGATACATCCGTATCGCTTTTCTAATCTTTTCCCGCACTTGATCCACAAGGGCCCGAAATAGTCCAACCCGGTGTCACTGAACGGCCACCAGCCCGTAGTCACCCTGCATTCTGGTAGTGGGGCCATGAGTTGTTTGCCTGCTGTGGCATTGCGTCTCCTGCATTGCACACAACGTCGGATTACGCGTTTTACAGTCTCTCGTCCTCTCAACAACCAAAGACGCTTTCGGATGACGCTCGTCACGTGACTTTCCCCGGCATGTCCCTCAATGGCGTGGACGTGTTGAATCATTAGCTCTACTACAGGTTGTCTCGCAGGCAGCAGTATAGGATACTTTGTGTCGAAGTTCAGGTGGGCGTTGGTCAGCCTACCATCCACCCGCAGCAGTCCGTTGATGAGTTTGGGGTTTAAACGCTTCAGCTCGCCTCTTGGAGATGGCATGTCTTCATTGGTCGGCCCCACTTCTTCCGCCCTCTTGAGTTCTTGGGCGAAAGCCTCGCGTTGTATCATTCTGAAAATATCGTACTCTGCCGCTTGTAGCTCATCGGGACCTATCGGGCCGACCGGTATCCGACCTAAGGGCCGTAGCCCTTTCATGACTAGTAAATGTCTCTTGAACCTGGTTAACCAAACTAGCGAACGAAGCGTCTTCATCCAGGAAGAAAACCTGACCGGTCGCGATAGAATGGACGACGCTTTGACGACGTTGGTTGCTATCACTACGCCTTTGATCTCCAGTTCCAATTCCGTAGGGGGTTTTAATTCGAACACGGGCCAGTCCTGTTTGGGCAATTGCAGGAAGTTTGGCCCTCTCGTCCACGTGTCCAGTTGCCTGAAGTTTTTCGCACCTCGGGAGCACAGGTCGGCCGGATTATCGCCAGACCTGACATGACTCCACTGGTGCGTGGCTGATTCATCGTGGATAATCGTGAGCCGGTTAGCAACGAAAGTACTAAACCGGCTCCGTACGTTGTTAATGTAGTAAAGTACTATCGTTGAATCCGTCCAGAAGCTCACCGACCAAATGTAGAGATCGAAACATCTCTTCACAGCTTGCACCACCCTGACTGCCAACACGGCTGCGCTGAGTTCAAGGCGTGGGATTGAGACCGACTTCAGTGGGGCAACGCGGGCTTTGGCGAACAGGATCCTCGTGGTATATTGTCCATCTCCTGCGCACCATCGTCCGTACACCACAGCTCCATAACCGACTTCGGATGCATCGGAAAAGGCATGTAGTTCTCCAGTCCGTATCGTATGGCCAGGGGTCAAACATCGTGGGATTCTTATGTCCCCTAATTTCTTCAAGGTGTTCAGAAATTCTTCCCAGCCCAGCCGGTCCCCTCGGTCCAGTGCCTGGTCCCAATCAAATTTCTTACGGCACAGCCGCTGCAGCAAGATCTTTCCGGGTAGCAGCCATGGTGAGACGAAACCGAGCGGGTCGAACAAACTTGAGATGGCAGATAGTATGCCACGACGGGTTATTGGCAGCTCGGGAACGTTCAGTTCGAAAACAAAATCGTCCGTTTCCGCGTCCCATTGTATCCCTAAAGTGCGCTCGATAAGAAGTGGAGCCGTCCAAATCTCTTACCGCCTCGGCCTTTTCGTGATACGGGATGACCTTCAGCACTTCTGAAGCGTTCGACATCCATTTAGTTAGATGGAAGCCGCCCTCTTCCAGCAATCTCGTCAGACCCCTGAACTGCTCTAGAGCTGATTCCACATCATCGAATGACCCAAGGTAGTCGTCGACGTAGAAGTTCCTGGTGACGCTATCTACTACCGTCCGATGTACTAGATCGCCATGTTTGTTCGCTGATTCTCGGAGGGCGTAGTTTGCACAAAATGGTGATGATATGGCTCCGAAGGAGTGGACGGTCATCCTATAATTCACCACTGCGTTGTCCCGGTCGCTCCCTTCCCACCACAGGAAACGCAAAGCATCTTGTTCTCCTACCGGAATCTTCACCTGATGGAACATTTCCCTAATGTCAGCAGACAAAGCCACTTTACCCACTCTGAAACGGCACAGAACATCGATCAGTGGTGTGGTCCAGTCAGGCCCCTGTAGTAGGCGATCGTTTAACGACTTGCCCTGGAACTTGGCCGCACAGTCGAAAACCACCCGCAGTTTATTGGGTTTCTTGGGGTTGATAACCGGATGGTGAGGCAGATACCAGATACCCCTTTTGCTGTCGGTGTTAACAGGCACCTTTTCAACGTAACCGAGGGCCTCGTTTCGCTTCATTAAATCCGCGTATCGTTCCCACAGATTCTGGTCTCGAATGAAGCGTTCTTTTAGTCGTAGTAATCGTTGGAGAACATAATTTCTGTTGTCAGTCCACGGGTCGACCGGTGTGCGCCATGGGGGGGGAACCTCGAACTGTTTTTGAGGCCTCTAGTGCCTTGCCGCACCGTTTGTAGAGCGAAGTGATCCTCTTGAGACAACGATGGTCTTTCGTCTCCAATGTCATGAAACTCCTTTTCATACAGCCGTTGCAGATGATACTCTATGCGGTCCGTTTCGGCGGATAAGTAATTCACGGAACCGCGTACCCCTACTGGACCGTATAACATCCATCCCAGAGCCGTGCGTACGGCATAAGGTGCCTGGCGGTCGCCTACTCTTTGGTCAAGCACCCAATGCGCCTCTGGCACGTCGCATCCGATGAGGAGATCCACCTCATCATCTTCCCAGTCTACGACGGTTACATCCTGCAGGTGGGGCCACCGAGTCAAAATTGCGTTCACCGACCTTGGTGCTCGCATGGGGAGATCCGCTAACGTGAATGCCTCCGTTGGTTCAATTTCCTCGTTAGTGTCTAGAGAGATGAGTTGCAGCCTTAATCTACCGGCAGTCATTACCTGTGTTCCGCCCACCGTGCTCACTGCTAACGACGTCGCACCTTTAGCCAGTTGGTGTTTGTCGGCAAACCGCTCTTTCACTAAAGTGGTGTCGGATCTACTATCAACGAAAGCCAACGCCTTGACTATCCCAGTCGGAGTCACTACTCCCACGGCCACTACGCCTAAACGTACCGGTTTACTGGCAGATTGTAAAGTTGAACAAATCACGCTGGGCTTGGCAATCGCCTCGGATATGGTTATTCTCGCCTGATGCAGCAGTCGATGGTGTCTGCCCGTGCAGCCCTCGTAACCACATCGATTCCTTGTTCTACAGGCTGCTGCCCGGTGCGTGGTGTTGAGACAGATAAAACATGCTCCTGCCATCCTCGCCATTCCCCACCGTTCGTCTATTGTGGCGTTGCCGAACTTGGGGCATTCTGGTAGGCCATGGCTAGTACCACAGGATCTGCAATTTGGTTTCGCCGTAGCATCTCGTGAAATGACGTGTGTGTTGGTCCAAGGCTGGTACTTTGGATATTCCCGTACAGGGGTTTGGGCTTGGCTAGTACCGGGCTTGTTTGCTCGGTTGCTGTCCCGGATGAGTCGGCCGAATCTGCTGTCAGCTATCTTCGTTTGCCTGTCCAAGTATTCGGTCAGGTCTTCGAAGTTGGCTTCTCTGTCGCCTCGGCTTATCCGTTCAGCTTCTTCCGCCCACCGACCCTGTAGTTCGGGAGATAGGTGACGGACTATGCCTTCCAAAGTGTGCATGGCATCTAGGTCAGCCTTGTAACCTAAATGGTCGAGGGCTATTGAGCAGTTCTGCATCTTGATCACCAGGTCGGCCATGGTGTAGACGTCGCCCTTGGTTCTCTTTGCCTCTGCCATCACGCCCTCCATTAGGTTACGGGCTACTTTGAAAGGTTGGCCAAACAAGTCCCTCAGAATCTTTCTTGCCCTTGTGTAGCCTTGTTCTGGATCGAGCATGGTGCACCCGTCGATAGCTTCTCTTGCTCGGCCTCGGCAGTAGTGAGTAAGGTAAAGAAGCCTTTGCCCAGGGTCGGTCACCTTGTTTTCAACGAACATCTCGAACTGTTTGACAAACTTGCAGTATTGCTTAGCTCGCCCGTCGAAAACCGTTAACTCCACTCTAGGCAGATCGATCGATGGTGGTTTGTATTCGGCGACCGGCGTGGGGTTCCCTACCTTATTGCACTCTAACCTATCGGAAGTGTCGAAGTCACTGGTCTCATGCTCTCGCTGTTTCTGTGTACACTTCTCTGCTTCATGCGCCTGTAGTCTAGCCGAACGTAACTGTTGCTCTAGTTCTAGCATTCTCAGCTTATATAAATCGACATCCTTACGATCAATATTGCTTTCAATAACACATGAGCTAGCACTGGCAGGACTAGGCGATCTAGCATTAACTAAAGAATCAAATGTACCCAAAACCTCCCCAGAGACTTGCCGTATTACTTCCTGTCCGGATTCGATTGCTTTTGATCCTTTTCTTGGCATTTTGCGTGATTTTTCCTCGTTCCAAATAGATCTATTGAGTATTGTTACGAACGTTTGAGCAATGCGTAGCCAAATTCGCAACGGATCCCGAAATCAGAAGGCGATTATCCGTGATAATTCTACGATACTAGATTATTAAAATAAACAATGACATAAACAATATACAAACCTCAATAATACGATCACAAAGACTCAACAACGAGAAACCGAATAGCAGCGTGTGAGCAGACAGCACGTGCGTCACGCAGGTCCTGAGCAAGGATGTGCCAAAATAGCGCTCTGGGCGCGAACAAACAACAATTGGTCCAGAAAAACAACCAGTTCGTAAAGACAATTCAATAGTGTATGGAAATGAGTGATGTTGGGAAAAAACACTGAATCGCGAGGGAAAAAGGGGGATTTTCCACGACCGGCTGTTACATCTGTGCTGTCCGAAGATGGGCTCGAGCAAGGTCTTCACTACTTCTTATTATGTCCCAAAGTTTGCTGATGTATTCCACTACCGTAGTGTTTTGATTGCTAGTTGTGGGTAGTCGCAAATCTGAAAGAAGCCGAATTTCTCTTTCTGTCCAAAGGAAGCTTGGAGTCTGGTTTGTTGACGCATGCACTGAATCGCGATACGCTAGCAAGCAGAAGTGTATTTTCGTGTCCCAATCAGTACCGTGCTCGACGAAGGCTTTGAGAAGGTTGATAGGTGTCCGATTAGTACGCTCAACTAATCCATTCCCTTGTGGGTGGTAGGAGGTAGTGCGCGTTTTGTCGATACCAAGAGATCTACAAAGCTCCTGTATGAGACAGCTTTCGAAATTTGTACCCTTATCCGAGTTTAGTTGGCTCGGTGCACCCTACTAGCAAATCCAGTGCTTGAGAATCGCATTTGCAACGGTTTTGGCATCTCCGACGTTCAACGGTATCACTTCGCACCATTTAGTAAAATAGTCGATGAGAACCAATAAGTATTTATTTTTCATGTTGCGTAAGTGGCAGGGGTCCGATTAAATCCATACCGACTACTTCATTAGGAAATCCCGCTGCTATGGGTTGTAAGGGAGCACACGGTGCCGTTCTGGGATTCTTAAAGCGGCCACAAAGTTCGCGCGTCCTACAGAAATCTAATACATCTCTTCGTTGGTAAGGCCACTAAAACCGAGTCCTTGTCGCATGCTCTAGTTTGTTGACACCCGCATGGCCCAGCTCAGTGTGCAATGTCGTAAAGACCTTTTGTACCATGGACCGAGAGACGACGACTTTCGTTGGATAATTGGGACCAAACTGGAAAACTAAAACTTTATCCACAATGCTCGGGTGATCCCAGAGGCTCCAGAGATGCTTGGTCCGCAAACCACTCCCCGCCATCTCACGCTGACTAGGATTCTCACCTCCTGCCTTCAATTTTGCGTAGATGAGGCTTGTGTCGCTATCGCTGGGCTGGATCGAGCCCCACTGTTCCGCCGTATCCTCCTGTAGACTGATCTGTGCCACATAACCGACGGGGCAGGACGGGCAATCTCCGTGGTTTCGGATTGGCCTCCTCGATAATGCGTCCGCATTTGAATGCCGGCTACCTGGACGGTGTTCAATCACGAAATCAAGCTCCTGCAACTGCTCCTGCCACCGAGCTGTCTGTCCCTGGGGGTCTTTAAAGTTTTGTAACCACAGAAGGGCCTGGTGGTCTGTACGAATTCGAAATCGTCGACCGATTAGGTACTGTCTAAACTTTTTACGAACGTGATCAGAGCTAGCATTTCTTTTTGTGTCGTACAGTAGTTTTTCTCCCGTTAACATAGCGTTTTACTGCCATAGGCGATGACGTGCTCTAATCCATCTCTCCCGATCTGTGATAACACACCTCCAATGGCCCCGTCACTCGCGTCTGTATCTAGGATAAACTCACTAGCTCCTTCCGCCAGATCGGGCAGTGCTAGCACGGGTGCCGCGCAAAGAGCCGAACGTAAGTCTTTGAAGGACTGCTCACATCGTTCGTCCCGACTAAAGCCGTCTTTGCGCAGGAGAGCATTCAATGGTGCCACCCGTTCTGCAAAACCTTTGATGAAGCGACGGCAATACGAAGCCAATCCTAGGAAACTCCTTACTTCCGTCACGTTGCTAGGCGTCGGCCAATTTAAGACTTGTTCGACTTTTTCTGGGTCAGTTCTTATTCCTTGGTCCGAAACAATGTGGCCCAAGAAATTCACTTCTTTGGACATAAATTTGCACTTGGATGGCTTTAGTTTAAGTCCCGCGTCTCTAATTCTTCCCAACACTAACTCCAGTTTCTCTAAATGTTCCTCTTTCGTTCTCCTTTGAATTAGTACATCATCGATGTACACAATGCGTCTCGAAGAAATCAGACCCTCCATAAAGTGATTCATTAAGCGCTGGAACGTATCAGGTGGGTTGGTTAGCCCAAAAGGCATATTCTGAAACTCATAAAGCCCGGAGGGAATCGCGAACGCTGACTCCTCCCGGTCTTCCGCTGCAAGTTCAACCTGCCAATACCCAGAAGCCAAGTCTAGGGTGCTGAAGTACCGGCTACCTCCTAAGGCTTCGAACAAATCTTCCATGACAGGCAGTGGGAATGAATCCCTTTTGGTGATGGCATTGAGTTTCCTGTAGTCTACGCACAAACGAAGTTTTCAATCTTTCTTCTTAACTAACACCACCGGAGACGACCAAGGGGAGTGGGATGGTTGAATAACGTCGTTCTTCAGCATTTCCTCGATTATATGCCGTACCTCTGCTTGATAATGAATTGGAATCTGTCTGGGGGCTATTTTCATGGGTTTTGCGTCTCCCGTGTCAATTCGGAGTTTAACTAAATCCGTCCGGCCCAATCTCTCGTCTCCCCATAAGAACGTATCGGAGAATTTCTCACGAAGATTCAACAACGGTTTATTACTTTTGGCTGTGTCATCAGCATCTAGGAGCGCGGCGAACCGTGTTACGTGGTCTTTCGTTGCCGGTATCGTTGCACAACTGTGTATGCTGATCCCGTTCCGGCCGAGGGCTTCATTGTTTCCGTTCCTCAGGTATAACCTTTTCTGTGGAATGTCAGTCACGCAACCGAAATTCACTAGGACATCTTTTCCAATGATCACGTCGTAGGGGATCCCCCCGACTACTATTAGGGGCTGCTTCTTAACGACGCCTCCCAGTTCCAACTTCGGAGTGATGATCCCTCTGACGTCTAACTTCTCCCCGTTCACTGACGTTAAGACTATACTGCACGAGGCTGACTCAACGCTTCCGACTATTGCCATCAGTTTTGCACTGATTAAACTACACGCGGCCCCCGTATCAACCAGCCCACACAAAACGGTGCCGTTAACCTTCACTCGAACAGATAGAGATTCAGTGCAAGCGGAACATATTTAAACAGCAGTAACGATGGACCTACCTTGTTTCTGAGTTTGTGTCCTCGTTCCGAACAATGGTAGACCGCTTTCGACTGGCCGTGAGTACGAAGTACCGGGAGAGCTGTTGTGGGGACCCGCATACCACCGGTTGGTGCTGAATCCTTGGATCTTGTTGTAAGGCGGTCGACGTGCTCCAGCGTGCTTCCCTCGATACCAGCTTCGTCTCCAATTAGGGTGATTACGGCTTGGATGTTGAGTCCTCGGTGGCCACTCACGTAAGACGCACCACTCGTCTCCAGCTGCCACCCCCGCGACTGCCCCTTCTACGCTCTCCTCTGCTTCCCCTACAGACAAAGCCTGTGCCAGATTCCCGAACTTCCCTCGCAACAGCGCCCGCTTCACAGCTGGGTTCGAGACGCCGTCAATTCACTGTTCTAGCACCCGGCTTTCCGGCTCTTCCTTGGTCTCGTCGGGGTAAGCCCGCTGACTTAGCAATTGCAGTACGCGACCGAAGGATCGTACGTCTTCATCCGATCGCTGCCTTCTCGCGTGGAACTCCTGCTGGCATTGTGAAGGGTGCCCGGGGGCGTCCAAAAGTCTTCGAATCAGCTTGAAGGCAGAATCCAAATCACCACTGCTAAAAACGTCTGCTTCATTGAAGATATCATAGGCTTCTCCATCCAGCAGCCCCATGATAATATCCTCTTGTCTCTCTTCAGCGAACCATCGAAGGTAACGCCGCACTTGGCTCTCCCATCGATTATAGTTTCCATTAATGTGAAATTTCTCAGGCGCTCCCGGGGTAGGAATCAGCTAAGTTCTGATTATTCTACACTCAGTCAACGCACGTGAAAGTTCTTGGACACATGGTCCTTGGGTGTCGAGCGAGCTGTCCCCTCTTCTCGATTATCCGATTCGGCTAGCTTTTTCGGCAACCTCGATCCCGGGTCGCGGCACCAAATTTGAAACAGTCAACCAAGGGCGAAAAGACGAACTTCAGCAATGTAAGGATTTATCTAAAATGTGTGGCACACTGTCATTAATGTAAAAATACAAATATAAACACATTACGAACCAGTCCTCTTGGATTGTTGCCCCGTCTTCCAGATTGGTGGTTTCTTCATTTTCTTCCAGTTTTCCCTTTGCTTGTGCAAGGTTGATACGACTAACTGAAACGGAAGAGAAAATCCATTACTTCAATTCGCCATGCTCGTACGACCTTCCCGAAGTTTCTATTACAACACGCTCGATAACTTCGACCTTGATTTGGAAAAAATAAACAATTCCTGTTCGTGCTTCAAATTCCATTGTGTTCATACTCAATTTTATTTCAGGATTACTTTTCCTACTGATTCTGTGGAACAATATTTCACACTTGGAGTCGGGGCAGGTAATCAAAATCATGCAGTCGTACCGTATGGAGTTTCTGTGTGTGAGACTAAGGGCAATTTTAAACGATTCGAAATGCGGTGTATTGCCTGTGAGAAAGTTTCGGACGAAGGCAAAACTGCTGTTGTCTTGAGTACTATTTAAATTAGCATATTCTGCTATCAAGAATTCGTCCATCCCGCAGAAGCCTGTTTCTCTCAAATACAAATCGGGCACCGATTCATCTGTTCCGACCTTTCCACATATGACAGTCTCACAACTTCAGTCGGGTTATATTCAAGCCCGTGTGTTTAGACGCTATCGGTATAAGCCAAACATCCGGGCGCGGTAAAACGCTACTTTTGGCGCATCTTTCAAAAATGCGCGATAACTGATACTCATTTTGGTGAATCATACAGCCAACGGTAACTACACTGTCATGAATATAGAAAAAAGTTGAAGTTTCGCCTTGAAAAACCCGAAAACCATTTTCAAAATCTGATAAGCTGTTCTACGTATCGCGACCTAAGCGAGAAAACGCCGCAGAACCACCGACCACGGCCGCGCCCGCACCATAACATTTCACTTCAATCTCATTTTCTACGGGCACCGATTCATCTGTTCCAACCTTTCCACATATGACAGTCTCACAACGTCAGTCGGGCTATATTTAAGCCCGTATGTTTAGACGCTATCTTGTACAAAGGAGCACAGGGGAATTAATTCAGAAAGTCAGTTTAAGCTACCATCGTTTCTAGGTTGGTTCCTGGGTGGACATTTGGCAGGAGATATGGTTGATTTAAATTAATCCAGTAGTAGGAAATTAATCCTCTCGAATAAATTTTGTTGCAACGATGAACTACTTAGTAGTTCGATCGCGGTGTATCAGTAAGAATAATGAAGCGGTAAACTGTGTGGAAAAAAGCACTAGAAATAAATAAAAAATAAGGATAATAGTAAACGATAACCAATAAATACATTATGCAACCACTTTTTGAAAGGCCTACAAATTGTTATATTCTTATGACAGAATAACTAGGGAAAAAACGATAATATTCCCATGGGAATATTATCGTTTTTACCGTTACCTACGGACTTCTTTGGGGTTTGACGTGGTGATCCCAACAACGTTCGTGGATCTGTTGGCAAATCCGGGAGAACCTGCCTGAATACACGAAGCATGGTTCTCACATTCGCCATTGAGAGACGCATTTGTACGGCTGCCTGTCGTGCAACAGAACGTGCCGAAGGTCCTGGAATTAAGTCTGAATTAATGGGTGGAGTAAGTAGACACAACAACGAACCGTCTTCCTTCACATTTGTGCTCTCCGCAGGGATTTCTGGGATGCCGTCTTTTAATAAAGGTCGATGCTTTAAGCGGTCAAGTTACCTGAGGCGTGAAAAGTATGTGCAAACCACGAGTTCTCCTCGTCTTCACTGGCTTGTAAGTCTTGTGCATCATCTCCAGCGTTCCTTAATATCTTACTAGAAGAATAATTTGAATAGAATACCCATAAAAGCTTGTAGAAATGTCCGGTGCACCGACATCGGTCGGCTGATGGAGAGCATTAGGCTCAACCTCGCAGTCCGCATTTATTGCCTCGGATGATGACATCCTCACCAAATCATCTGGTTTATATGGCCATTAAGGTTCACAAAGCGTGGAAATCATTACCATTTACAGCGTTTAACCAATTGTCAATGTCCGAGGCATTCAAAGATTCCATTGTGGCATAAGCGGCTCTGACTGAAGCCTTTTGACGTCGCCAGATGGTAGTTCTCGAGCACCCAGGAAGTGACACTTGCTTACGGCGGTGTCGTCTCATTTTGTGCAATGATAGCTACTAGATATGGTTCGAATTTAAAGGGCATATAGCAGTACATAAAGCGTATCTCGTGAATAATTGTAAAAATCTACTAGTCACGTGAAAAACTTAGTATCTTCCATCAAACATGACAACGAATACAGCCATTCCGTTATTTAGTCAATAATGAGCTAATAAGGAATAGACGGACAATGCAGTAGACATTAAACATGTAGGCGATATTCATTGACTGAAATAACTGCATAAACGTGACACAAAACGTCGTTATTGACGAAAGTGAAGACTCGGTACAGGACGAGTTACTGCTAGCGTGTAACCTTCGACGGATCACGTGACAGAATGGCGCACCTCAGTAAAACAAAAAAAAGCGAAAAACGTCAGTGACGGTGTTTCATGAAGAAGCATGCTCGAGTTGTCGAAAAAAAGAAAGGTACTCATTTGTAGTGGTACATTTGGGTGCTTACATGCTTGAAAAATCAAGGCAATCACCGGGAAATGATAAAAAGCAGCGAAACAATAAAGTGCGTATATCTCCAAAACCATGACGTTTATGGGGATAAAACTTCGCAGTTGGCAATTTCAGGGCTAATTAGTACAATTGCCCAACTTATTTATCATAAAAATGGGATTTTGAAAAACAGTCCCGGAAGGTACCGTTTGGGGGCGTTTTTTCGACCCCTTGTGCTGACTGGGCAAGAAAAATAAAATCATGAGAATAATGATCAATTCGTTAAAAAAACTGCAGCTTCCCCATTGTCGTAGTTTCTAACGAATTGATCATTACCATTTATAAATGGTAATGATATATCAATGACGCCCGGAAATCAAATTTCAGGATATGTGATAACCATTGAGTGCAACAGAAGTACTTAGAATTCGACGGCATGACATTCTTGATATGACCCTGGCATTTTGACGAGGCGAATATTCATACAATGGAAGACTGTGATTCTAGTGAGATAAATATTTCCCGTGCTTTGGTTTCCTATATAGATGTTTATTGTCACATATAAAGCTCGTGAAAATACGTGAACTGATACTGATAATTGTGCTCAGTAAAAAGTTACCAAATAATAATTTTCCTATGGCGCACCTTCTTATAATCGTACCTATAGGTACGATTATGAATAACGATTTTCAAGCATACTGGTTCGTGGTAAACCTGACCTAAGGTGGCCCGCCGTTAGAATCGGGAACGTTGCTTCCTTTTCCATCTAGTGAAGCCATGAACAGCCTATAGAATTGTGCACTGCCGTGCCAAGACAAGTACGCAATTCCATTAACAAGTCCATGTAACCGCGTGATAAGTACAGCTGTGTTTTAATATTTGTTCGATCAACTGTTAAACCCATTTTGCCTTAACAGACATCGATTCCGTATATTCATCTGCAAAAGCACCAAGCTGAGTTATCGCCTACGAACTTCGACGAACCAAAACTTAGCTGTATGCAATTCGTACGGTAATCTATCCCGGGATTGCGCACATGAACGAAGACCAATGTGCCAACTGCCTAAATTTACGTGCATAGAAGATAACGGCGAAGGCCATGAAACGGGCCTTGAGCTCGTTCACATGCTCCAACGCCGATGTCACCTAGCCATATAGTGTGAGAATTGTCAGTTTTCTCCGTTGTGGAATATTGCGCTCCGAAAATTTGTTCAGCTTCCTCAAGTTCCATTTTGGTGTAGCACACCATTCAGTAAATATTAGACTGGTTCTTCACCATTCAGTAGGTTATAAAGTTATACATTTATGAAGAAGTGCAAGCATTCCTTTGAAAATGTCTAGAATAGACCCCAGGCGATTCAAAATTCCAACACAACCTTCGAACCGAACGGCAGAACGGCCGAACCCACCACAGGCACCCATCAATCCCGACAACCGAGCCGAGGAGCGGGCAGCGACGGAGTGAGTAATCGGGGTGAGCGCAAGTTTAATATGACCGATGAACCAATCAAAACTCATGATGTAAATCAAAAAAGCCCCGTTGAACAAATGACCAACAAACGAAATAAAGACCATCAGGGAGTTACCATATGAATAACTAATGATCTGACAAAGAAGGCTCCCGGGTTTGATCACTTTCACCAATTCGGCTTTTATGTCCCTCCAGCTAAGCAAGGGTTTACGTCAGGCCTTCTGGAATAGTTCCGTAGTTCGTGCAACGGGGTAGGAACAAAATATGCAAGTGCGAAAAAGCACTAAACTTGCTGGCTTTCAAGACTTGTGCGATAGCTGATACTCAGTTTTGGGAGTTACACAGTCTACGATAATCGTAAGATATACATCGACAATAAACAAAGATATCCATTTCTACGAAATTAAATTAAGTATTCCTTTAAACTGTATGACCAAGCCTCTCTGGGCAAGTAGAATCGACTTGAGTTAGTTGAAATGAATGATGTATAAGAAAATAGGTGCCCCTTGCACTAATCCTCTCTTAAGAGTGTTAAATAATGCTAGATCAGATAAATCTCTTGGTTACACTAAAAACGATTTCAAATGAAACGAGTCACGGCATGCGCCGGAGCTCCGGTAAACGGTGGGCACCAGGCACAACCTCGACCAATGCTTATATACTGTAGTGGTCATCGTCGATTAAAACAACTGGGCTTACGGTCAGACCACATTGATCTCATTTCCTACGGACAGGATTTTATCACTTAGGTCGGTTTTCCAGAGTAAGCAGCTGTAACGTCATTCGGAGACCATTTAAGACTGTATGCTCAGACACTATCCTGTAACGGGCAGACTGGAGGCCGGCATCTTTTTCGTTTAATGTAAGTGTTGGTGCTTATTGATACTCTTGCTGAGCCTCGGCTCACGGATATATACAATAATGCTTCCCTACTAATCAGAAAACCAAAGTCGCGAGCCACAGAGACGTTTGTACGAACCCGAATAGCAAAGAGTACAGAGCGAGAAAAGACCAAAAATAACTCACAAGGGTGTGTATCATATTGGCGGTCGAACCAGGAACAGCTTCGGTAGGAGTGATCAAGTAGTTTACAGATGGAGTGTCAACAGAGATGATGATTTTCATGGATGATTGTGTGACGATTCGATAAAGATAGGAGACGAAAGTGAAGTATGCTAACCGTTGTGTTTGGCCTGAACAGTCATGTGGTCACACACATGCACTCTTGATCTAGATCCCGTGCAATCTTGGGCATGCATGTTGTCGTGCACACACGTGAACAGTTGACTTTTGTCGTGTCTCTTCCAATCAGATCGTGGCACTTGTTGCACGACCCTGAGCAGCTTAATCCGATTGTACAATCACCTTGCGCTTTCGATTGGATACATCTTTGACTCACGCACTTGCATACGTGTTTGCGTTTTCCTTTGCTTGTTTGTGCTAACGCTTGCCATACATTGCTATTGAATACACGTTCACCCGTGCAAGTACGCTTTCCTTCTGCTCTCTCAATTCGGGATACCACACTAATAAATGCTAGTGCACAAAAGACGGTGTAATAGGACTAGCACGAATTGACTCACTGTTCGTCAACAACGTTCAGTAAACTGATATCACACCGGACGCACGCAACTGCTCTTCAGGGTTAGTTCAATGCAGGTTCCGGTCAGGCCATCGTACTTTATTCGAACAGGATACCAGTAGCTTCATTGTGAACTGCCGAGTCAATGCAGATGCGCTAAAAATTGCTTTTGGAATTGCACGTGGTCCCAGAGGACTCACCCTAGAGCGTTGGGACAAAAATATATAGGAAAAGCTCGATGTGATGGTGTTTAAGGTTTAAAGTCTTGTAATCCATGTCCTGTGCAGTGGGGTTTGAATCTGCCGGGGTCCTGTAGTGGTCACAGCGGTAGTTCAAATGGTGGTGGTTGCCGTGTTAATGAAGGTGAATGAGGAAGTTCTGACAGTGTGTGGCTGTCAAACGTGACTACGAAGATTCGGAACCAATTCTAACTACAGACGATGGGTACTGACCAAAGCGTAGTCACACGGATCTCAAAATTGAGAACAAATTGATCCCCAGAGGTCTAAACTACTATTTTCTAATGGTTATAAAATCTACATGGTAGTCATACTTGTGACAGTGAGCCTCAGTCACTATCCAGCAGAGGTTTCAAAAATAAAACATTACAGAAAATCTGACATAGCAGAACTATCATTCTATAGAGCAAAGATTAATAGCTTAAATACCTGTCAGCACAGGCCCTACTAAGACGAAATGATCTGCACGCTCAATCAGGCCAATCGAATAAAATTCCTGAGCATAGAAGCCAAAAACGAGTTCAGAGCAGGCAAAGACCCAAGCGATCGTTAGAGCAGAGATCTACCGAAACTGAGTCGTATCAAAACGAGGTGAAGTGAAACAGTCCATTTCACTACCACACAGGATGGTAAAAAACTTGATAGAAAAGACTCACCCAATTACAACAGAGAGAAATGATATGTTCATGACGTAAACTGTGCTGGCGTAGAAACCAGTGTCGTTTTGAGTAACGCTAAGATAGTCATCAAAAAACGGTAATACGGAAAACAATGGGATGGGGAATCCTTGTTTCGAAGTGGCAAAACAGAGCTAATGCTTGGGTTGGTAACAGGAATGATGATTACCGGAAATGGATGTAGTAGTACTACAAATCCAATCACTTCTTTCCGTCAAAACAAATATTTCGAATGGCATTCTGTTATTCTGACGTAGTAAAATCTTCTACTTTCAGTAGCAGATCGAACCTTCCATCAAATGCCAGAGCAATATAACACGGAAATCGAGACAGCACACTGTCGCTTGGATTGACCTGTGCCAGGATGAGAACTTGGAAAGGTTGTTCAATCAGAGCGTTTTATTGAGGACTTATGGGAGTGGATCCACCCCTGGAAGGTCGAATTCCTATATATGCTACTGCCAACAATAGAAGTAGTTAGATTTTGACATCCGACGAAAAAACGCTCTGGAATGTCCACTTGAGACGGTAATGACCAACAGCGAGATTTGCTGATTTCAATTTCAAAAATGGTTCATTTTAGCGCAGAAAGATCGCACAGAGCTACCGACGTATTCCTACCGTGCTGTTGGGGATATATCAGCCTATATGAAAGTGCTTATTGATAATAAACTGGTCGTGTTGTTCAATTTTGAAGAGCTTGCATAGGAAATAAGAGTAAAATAACAATTTAGGTAATATTCGCTCGACAGAATATCCTCTATTGGCACAATATTCATCCCTAACCCGTTTCTGGCTCAATCGTATATATTCACACTGGTCTCCTGAATTTGTGGGTATTTAGTGGATTTTATTCCCTTGCAACAACCAGTAATAGTTCATTGATGGCGGTGGTTCACTGATTCCTGCGTCTCAGCAACAGCCTAACTTGAATATCAAAACAATAATCATCAGGATTGAAAATTAGGGGAAAACTAAGAAGAAAAATATCATTTTGGATGTTAAACAGTGCAACTACAAGTGTCACTTCTCATGTCACATAGTCATATTTTCTTGCGTATGATCACTGACTGGATGGATCTCGTGATTGCGTGACCCACCGTGGAAACCCGACACGCTCTAGATGGCCTACTGCACTGGTTTAGCTTTTAATACCTCCCTTCTCTGCTAAGGACTAGTCACTTATTGGCGTCTAACATAGTCTCTGACAAGTGGTATACTACTAATTTGCTAAACCAACCACCAATCCGACTACGGGTTAAATCTCTATAACGTTTGACCTCTTGATGTAATGATTTCATTCAAAAGACTTTATGGAGCTGTCAGATAGAGGCGGATGGAAGTCGCCTCAGTTTGTCTTGGGGGAAGGTATTAGGAGGGGCTGGGTACTGAATTGTAGATTGAATCAGTATTCACAGAACACGCATTGGTTCCAGTCTATAAACCGATAAATTTCTTTACTGAAGTAACATTTTCAGCCTATGACTGACGGCTACAAAGAATATCAGAGCGAGCGTTTTATTTATCATTCACCCACCCACACACACACACACACACAAAAAGGCAGTGGTAAACGCGCACACATTTTAGTGTTAAAGAGCAGTGGCCTGGATCACATATGACTTACAATCCCTTTGATGACCTTTATCACGGCTGAGCTGGGAAAGGTTGTTATGACAGAAGAACTAAACGGTTGTTCGTTCGCTTTTCTAAGACACAAAGTGTGCACTGAGTTGACTGCCTAAGTGAGGAAGATGAACCTATGACCGAGCCAGTAAAGTGGAGAAGGTCACTTGTACACAATTTGATAGACCTGAATCACTGTGACTAACACCCAATAAACTCCGTGAGCAAAGTTTGAAAAAACAAAATAATGTGTCTGTGGTTGATTCTTCGATTTTGAGAACTACCGACACGGACGGAGGGGAGAAAGTGATGGTTGGTGAGGTGTGAAGGGGCTGCCCGTGTTTTTGGGTTCATGTATGCTGGTTTGCTCGTGTGCGCGCCGACGCCACAGATGACGGAGGTTGGCAAAAGCCGAACGCGCCTTCTGTGTACGTGATGACACTTCATCCGATATCTGTCCACCTCATGAAGTAAAACTGCTCAGGCAACAAAATTTACCCACTTCAGCTAGAGCTTACCCTGCCAACACAAGTTTTGGTTTTGAGCCAACCCATTCCTGCAGCAGCATTTTACACTTTGAAGATGCAAAACGTATCCCAAATATGGCTACATTTTTGTTTATGCTATCTACCTTGGTGGGAACGTAGGGGACTAGGCTTGAACCAAAAATGTTAGTGGTTCGAACCTCTTAAGGGTCAGCAACTATTAACGGAAAATCGTTCCATATAAATAAGCACATGACATTTAAGCTATTGTTGGAAAGTATAACACTGTCTACGGTGACGGAAATAAGGCGGAAATACGGTCAACACTATGAAACAAGCAAAAGCTAGGAACGTCAGTACACAAAATGGTTAGGGTTTAGGATAAAAATAAAACTCGATGGTCAAAAAGAATCAACCGAACATGGATACGAACTGTAGACGCACAGATAGCATCGACCAAGGTTTTCATAGAAGCAAGGTCGGGAAGTGTGCAACATAGCGGGATTGGGAAAATAAAGCACAGTAGTGAAGGCTGGCCGGATGCAGTTGCAATCTACTTGATCCATCTGGTGCCCTGACCAGGATGAAGGTTCAATGGCTAAATCCTTTCGAAGACGAGGATATACGAAGTAAACTGGCAGATTTCGATGACGTGGAAGAGCTTCCAGGAAAGCACGCGGACCGGAGTAAATTGCTACCCTTTGAGCTCTCACCAAGAGAAAGAAGCGAGCAGTGTTGGTTGCGATACAAAGTGGTTCTTGGGAGATGAAGTGAGCTTCCGTCAAAGATGCTCTGGCTGCACGATCCGACGACACGGCTGAGTGTCCGGAGTCGAAGCGGCGGTTCAAGGCGAACCATTTGGGAGTTGGTGCGGGCCCGAAGATGCACTCCATTGCTCTCCGTTTGCTCCTGGAAGGTATGTTTATCGCACTGGATGCGGAGTCAGGGACTGAATTGTTTGCGGACATCTTTGTGGAGTCTGTCAAAAATCCTACAAGGGTGATCCGCATTGCCTACGTCGAACATTCTATGGATGTATTTCAGTTGGCGGACGCGGTCCGTGAACTGGTCCGTTTTGACAGTGTAGCGGCAAAAGTGGACCCTGTAGAGTATCCAAGAACGAATAATGAACGTGTGAAGACGAAGTCGAGGCCGGAAATTTCAAACACTGAATAGAGAGCGGCGAATGTTGAAACCCGTTTTTCTTGCCGTGAAAATGTGGAACATGTTTGCAGCGAACACCCTGGACTTAAGCAGAACAATGGAAAAAACGAAAACCTGTCAACAGGAGCCATCATCAATGGAGCGTTAAACTGCGAGTCAGTTCAAGCACAACTAGAGTCAAACAACTGCAGTGACACTTTCTCGGTTGATCCACAAACAACTGATCCCTTGGTTGAGCGGCTGTCAGACGGGGAATTGCTACCCTGTGTAATTCAAGTGGGGACTGGTGGAGTTCATGTTTTGGATGATGGTGAAATGGCAAAAAGCTTGCTTCTTAGTGGCAATGTAGCAATTGTCACGGAAGACTATCAGATGCCTTCAAAATACGCTTTTCCGGTCCCCACAGGTCGGTTCCGTAGATAGTACACTAATGCAGAAAGGAAATACAATAGAGGACTGCCGTTCGGTGACAAAGATAACATTTTCAAAGTATACAAACCTTGCCAATATGCATTTCAACAAGGTACTTCACAGAAGCAAACTGTCAAGGTTCACTATCCTCGACCACGACACATTAAGGGCTATTAGGTGCGCATGACACAACCAATACACACTAGGTTCGGATATAAAATGAACGACGCAGAAGGCCAGGATATCAAAAACAATCACAAATAATAAACAGATGTGAGATCTGTTACTCTAGCCGACAAAGGCCGACCAGGAATTTCGATACAACTTGCGGAGCTTTAATAGGCATCCACACAATTGTTTGACACTGCACGTGATTCAGCTTTACGCGTCAGCAACAATCAAGAAGGTGAATAAATTGTATGATTATATTCATCAAAACAAATAGAAGACATAAGTTGCGAGATGCAAGCATTTGTTTTAATATTCTCAATCGCTTACGTAAAACATGAGGATTCATGTTCCAACAGGGCACTGAGTAGCACGATGAGACGGCACGGTGAACCTGATCGGCTACCGTCACGGCAAACACACACTGTGGGTCAAAAATTTCTGTACAGTGGAGGCCTGAGTCTACTTATCAACACAGCCTCACAAAAGGCTAGAAGCTTTGGGTTCTGATTCCGTGCAATCACTCGGGACGCTTCACCCACATCAATCTAATGACGAAAGGTCACAAAATGTTTCGCGATCGATGGAGCCGGGTTTCTCGTGGTAGGCCCACTGCACTATGAGGTGTAATCGGCAACCAGACCCTGAGACTTGGAGTGGAGAATCACACATGGCCCCAATAGGTCAGGTGTGATAACGATCCGGACGACAGTGAAATGCTGTCTACCATTAAAAGTTTAGCCCCAGTTGCTTACACAAAGGGGCTTGGTCAAAACCCTGTTCCGCAGAGCGCGTAAAATCTGCAGCGTGAGCCAATTGCAAAAGGATGAAGAGTTCATAGCTCAAACTCTCTGTGCAAATGGATATCTTGATAAGTTTATTGAAATCCCCAAACGAGAAAGGCCTACAACGGCACAAGTTGACACGGTCGAGAAAAAACGAGTTACATTAGTGCTATCATTTAAAGGTGAACACCTGTTCAGTCGGACTAGTCAAAATCTGAGAAGTGCGCCAAAGTGCACCTACTTGAGGGCAGAATTGGAGATTTTGCAAACCACCAAAGGATAAACCTCCAAGCTCATTCAAACAGTGTCACGAGCCTGAGTGCCTCTGACGTCTTTTATGATCATACATTTTTGCTTATAAGAATAAGGAAACATGGCATGATGCATCCTAGTAAAATGTGGCCATGGTCTAATATAACTATTCAACCACCTTCACTTTCTGGGTTCTTCGCGGATCGAACCCGAATGGTGTGCACCTTCTAGCAAGCTCATTTTTCTTTCACCTCTCTGAAAGAAACCTTTGTTGGTTACCATATCTCCTGGAGTGCATTGCTACTATCCGTCGTGGGGGCTATCAGACTCTTATTTCGTTCACTCAAAACCTAATCTGTTTTGCCTTCATTCACGTTAGCAATACACTCTACCCACTTCCTCCCCTAACGATCAGTAATGACGTATTCCTCGCTTCATCACTTCCCGAACATTTTTCTAGATGCTGAGCCAGTACCCACTAAGTAGAACATCTTTGGGTATCGCATTCACAATCTGGAGCAATACTCTGTATGGGCCCTGTAAGCAGTAATTTATTCGATGTCAATGCCGGAACATCACTGTTGTCGGCTGGTCATTATACGCTCAGCTTCCGTTAACAAAGTAGTGTTTCTTTACCCAAAAGGGCAGATTTGAGTTGGCCCGTAGAATGCACCGAGTGGACCGAATCATGCGCTCCCAGATTCCTTCTCTTCTACCAGATTTCGGTGGCTGAAAGTGGCCTTGTACTCGCTTTCTTGTTAGTTCAGTTTGCATTGTACTTCTATCCGGACGATTTATAAATCCTTTCAATCCACTACTTCCCAACAGAGTTCGAACCATTATCGTTGTAAAACTCTTAAGGTGATCCTCTGTGATTTATAGGTCTGGTGAAACCAATGAGGAAATAATCCACTATAAGATTATAAACAGGCTTCAGATGCATAGTCCTGACCTAACTGCACGTGAAAAGACAACACCGAAGCCTGACAAGAGATCGGCCGCCTTTTATAACTACGGATCCGAATTAGTCTACCCTAGCAGACTCGAATCCACGCAAGTGTGGACCGGTCTGACAAGTGGGCGAAGATGGCATGTTCTGTTCACAAGGTTTGGCTGCAGATGAACGACAACCAGCGCATCTGCTGTTACTCTTTTAATGGCCTTGACAGATTTCACAACAAGGAATGTTCTCCTAGATATGTATATCACGTGGTGGGTTCAGCAGAGCAGAATATAATCTTGAAAGTGGTAAAATTCACTTTTTAAAATACCACCTCGCCGTATCTTGTTAATTACCGGAACCTTTTGTTCGAGATGGCCAAAGCAATCTTTGTATTGCTTTCGAATTTCCCATAGCAAAAAGGAATATCATTGACGAGCATTATGAAAATTGGTTAGCCGCGGTCTGTCTCAAAGTGCTGCGAATTTTTAGCGCATACCTGGTATTTTACACAGTTGAGGGTTCAGGGTAAAAAGCTGTTTTCCCGCTTGGGGGATTCGAAATGGAGCAATTTCGTTTTCTCCAGCGGCAAGGTTCAAATTTGCCAAATGGATCTACTGATGAAATAAGTCATTCTTTTTCGCCTAAAAATTGTGCTTATCTTTGCAATATTTCATCATTGAAAGATTCCATTTCTTTGAAAGAAGAAATGTGGTTATATTGAACAATCAAGAATCATAATCCACCATATGATTACAAAAGGAGGACGACAAACGTGCTTTCATGAGGGTTGGTTTCAATTTGTAAAATGTATTCTTTGTACAAAGGATGAGGTAATTACTATAAATAATAGAATATTTAAGTCGTCTTTGTATCTCTTCTTTTATTTCACGACAAGAGCTCGTTTGTGGGCAAGAATTTCTCAGGATAATATCTCGTTTTGAACTGCTTCTAGTACAGTCCTGATCCACAAACCTGGAAATACCAAAATCCCGAAGTCCAAAAACACAACCAAACTCACGGTGCTTGGCTTACGGTTGTGATGGAAATGTTTATTTCCTCTTGAAAGTGAGATGAATCCCGAAAATCGGTTATAAAAGCATTTACGGTGACAAAAAAGGAAGGAAAACAATAGTAATCCAGGCCTAAATCAAAACCGGATGTCGATTGTTTCCCACGTGTTGTCAGTTTTCATCTGGTCCATGGCCGTTGGAGAAGAACTGCATAAAATGCGAAGAACCTTTATCCAAAAAGGCCACCCGGATAGGTTAGTTAAGAAGATGACTCTAATAAAATTAGAAATCCCAAGGAAGTTTGTGGTGGGAAGAAAACAGGTAAACACCACTTGCCATTCAAAGGTGATACTTTGGCGGAGATTGTGCATAGAAGATTGTCAGGGGTAATCTGAAAATCTTTCTAAGCAGCCAAGCTCCAGGCCAGTGGTTCTTTTGCGGTTATAAGATAAAGTGCCTGATTCTGCAGCCTGATTCTGTGATTATTCGTTCACTTGTTCCTGTGGGACAAAGTACATCGGGTGCACGACCAAGGGTCTGTCTGAAAGTACCCACGAACACCACTCTGCATGGTTTAACACTGCTGTAGTAAGGTCACTCACTAGAGCTGTGGCTTCACACCTTGCTCTGATTAATCACACAGTAAACGTGACTGAGGCCTTTCCTGCCCTGTATAAGGTTCAGGGTCAGCAAGCAAGACGGGCAAAAAGTCGCATACTAACCGCAACTGAGGCTGTTGACATCAGCGTCCACAAATCCCCTCTGGGCGCTCAAAAACTTTATGTGTGCTCTTAAGCCACCCTGGCCCACCCTCCACCCTACAACAGGCCAAAGACCACATGAAATTATTTATATTTATTATTCCAACTGGGGAAAATTATCGACAAGAATGCGGCAGACAGTGAACCGCACGTCGGTACACCATCGAGGACAGTGACTACTACAGTGTTCACATGGGTTTTCGTATGACAAAAGCACCAATCAACATTCACAATCCGTCCAGCCAATCAATACTCTGGTGCGTTACTCAAGCTCAGAGAGAAGTTTCATCACCACGAGCGCTTAGGTAAGTTACACGAGAATATTTTGATCGTGATCTTGTCATTAGTTCAAGTTATTCGTTTTCTAAATTTGTAATGATAAATTTAAAAAAGGCGGTTGGATTACACTGCACGCTATTTCAGACCGTTTCCTCTGTTCGCTACTTACAGTAGCGAGATGTGGTCCCAGGGCAGCGAACTACCAGCTCCTTTCCACAATATAGATTTCCTGGATTAAAACGATGCTACTACTACTGGTAACCGCCACTTAGGACGGTCAGAGGAGGTAACAGAACGGATTACATAGTACAGTCGTTAGTCAGAATTTCAATGAACATTACTAAAAAAAAGCACTAGTAGCTAACTGTTGAATACGAATTTAGGTGGAAAAATCCGTGGAAGTACTACCTTCAAACGGCGCACACTGACACCAGTGCCTATAAACTATATCCTTAAAAGTGCAGTACATGACCACGAAGTGAACGCTGAAGTGTGCTAACCAGCCTTTAGGGTACCTTAAGTTGATGTTAAAACAACCTAAGACGGTATCAAGAAGTACCACGGGTAGGTGTACTACAAAAGTGTGCTTCTGTCCGCTAAACCATCAAATCACGAAAAGATCAAACTAGTTCGTCAATAAAAGACACATCCAAAACCGGGGCCTAACTATTCAATCATCAGTGCATGTGACTGCAAGCAGGCCACAAGCCAGGACAATTTTCAGGCCTAGACGTCCAAGGAGTATTGGAGAAAAGCGGCCGAATAACAAAGTGAAATTGAATGCAAATTCTGTCCGGTACTTAGTTTATTTTTGCGCCATAACTGAAACAGCTTGCTAGTTCATCCATTCTCAGTCGAAGACTCGATAAACACACCTGTGGCTATTGAGAATCTCGGTTATGTATTTGCACTATCCCTTCAGATTACACAGAGAAATGTAACAACAAAAATGATTAATCAGAATCTGAGGGCTCCGGAAATGACCTATTTATCATCGTACTCCTCAGTTAGAGAAGATTCTGAAAAACATCAGGCGAGAGAAGAAGATCGTTTCCCTCCTCGGACTAAATTCCGCTGAACGGACTCTAGTATTGGTGTTATGCTTAGATTGCACTCGTTTACACGGTTTATCGATTACATAGGTCTGAGCGGCTCACTCACTGAGGTGGTTCATTCCTATGGGGTTCCTTATACAAGTGACCAGGCCTCCGGATGTGTACAGTTTACTCTTTGAAAGAATTTCTATAAATGCTTAAAAGCGTATGGAAATTGCAACACCACTGCTTTAGGGTCGCATGTTCTACACCACTCTCAGGGAAAAGCTGACCTTCATTAGTGCACGTTACCGTATATTTCTTTGTTTTTTGGTCTGGAATTTAAAAAACAATGGAGAAACCAGTGAACCGAAGGAAGACATCGGCCTTCAATTTTTGGGCGAGGATGGACAAAACTTATGTTGGAGCGAATCAGGTTCAAGCCCTATTTAACAGGCCCAAAATGGCCTCTTTTGAACAGTCGTTTACTACCTCTACAACAAGTGACGCAGAGAAAGTCAGTACTTTTTTTACGATAAAACTGTGCCTGAGGCCGTCTCTACACATTCGAACAGTTCTTCGTTGAAAATCTTCTCAGGTTTTTATGAGTTTCACCAAATAAACTTGACCACTAATGGTAATAATAAACTGAATAGTATAAATAGAGATATCGAACGTGTGTAAATTAGATCTGTCCGGTGAAGGTGATGATGAATTGCTCTATCAGGAAAACTGATTTACAATACGATTATTCATAGATATTTTACAGAAAATTATCCATGTTCAGAAAATTCTGAAAAAAACTTTTAGCTTTTAATGGGTGTACAGTCTGTCTCATTAGCGACCCTCGAAAGGTCACTTCTCACAGGCAACAGGCAAGTCCATTAAAACGCGTGGGACTACGTGTTCCGCTATGATTGGTATAGGGTTTCAATTCACCTGTGGCCTAAAGGTCTGAAGACCACGAGGACCGTGGTGCAGACAAGTCACGATTGCAATCGGAGGGACCGACTAGGTGCGCACGGGTGTATGTGTGCGCGCACGCGTGCATAAGCTAGGAACAGTCGAGAAGGGCAGTGAGGATGATTATCGATCGTGGTGGGGTTGTTTAGTGCAAACAACGAAAATCAGCCGTTCTCGATCTCTGCCATGCTAAACACGATTGAGAGAATTCAGTTGGTCTGTTTCTTTATCGAGAATAAGAGGAATGCGGAGGAAGCGGAAGAGAATTTTTAATCGACGATATCTGGAGAGAAGGTCGAAAGCTGCATCAACTGTACGCAGGCCAATGAACAAATCCCAAGAAATGGGGTCGGTTAAGGACAAAATTAAGTGCGTTCGACTGAAAACAGACACCAGCGAAGGTGTGTCAGGTGAAGATTTAGAAAGCTTTTGAAATCATCAGCAGCAAGACATCTGAGCGCTGGCAAACAGTTATCACTAGTCGCTGTCTTTCGTGGCCCGGGACTCTACGAGAAAGTAACTTGAAGACATTTAGAGAGCGTCACCTGTGACGGTTGTGCTTAGAAGATTCAGATCGTCGCTTTCAGTTTTTCACCTGGTTTCTCGGTAGCGCTACTGTACGGGGTAACTCGTATAGAGATTAAGCCATGTTTCACGTAGGTGGAATGCAAACCAGCCGATTTTACTGATCCCAAGATAATCCCGGGCAAGTGAGGTGGGCTCCTGTGCAATGGGACGCAGGGATCTGCCTCAGTGGCGTCATAAAACACGACGCAACATATAACCCACGATCACCCAACGCACAACCGGTCCTCAACCTGTTTTGGAATCAAACTGAATACGTAGCAGGGATTGATTTGTGTCGCGTTGCAGGTGGAGTCCTAGTTCAGCGAAGTGTCCTATATCTGACATTTTAGGTTAGCACATTTTCACTCTCACTGAAACCAGCATTGCTGCTACTTCCAACCGATTTCCAAATCGTTGAACTTCTCTTCCTCGTTTTCCTATTCTTCTACGTGTCATCACGTTATTCTTTATCATTATTGTTATTATTTTTTTCATTCTCTTCTCGTCTTTCAAATTTGCTACCACACCCCCAGTCGTGTTCGTAAACGAAGTAGAAAGATAGAAAGCCTCCGGTATCATCAAAGCAAGCACAAACAAGGCAGTCTAGAGAGAGAACCAAAGAATGTGAGAGCCTAGGTGTCACCTTAAACAAAGTCTGCTTGTCGTGCTACCAAGTCTCATAGTTCGATGGGGTCTGAGGTCGATTGTACTTCTGTCGAGTTTCGCTTGTTTTTTGGGGAAGAGGAAATGGATGGTCAGAAAACGGTATTGTCGTGACCACTAGGACAAGTGCTACGTTTCTTTTTTCTGGTGCAGCACGTGAGGATCTCTGAAGCCTCGGGGGCAAGACACCGGAAGCAAATCTGGCCCAAGCCACCATATCCTGTGATCTGATCTGATCTGATCTGAAGTTGGTTCTTTTGTCGCCCTTATTTAGTTCACCTTCTTGAGATGTGACTCGTGAAGGGGACTGAGTTCAAATAGTGATGCTGATTCACTTACTTTGTCATGGATGCTGTTACGACAATTACAGATAATTCCATGCCAAGCGCATCATTGTCATGCGGATGCCTATAGTGCTACAGATGTGACGTCCAGACACAAGCACACGTTCACACACAAACAATCTTATTCTACTGGACAATGCCCGAATTCAAACGCGTCACTTGCTTCACCTGTGTACATTGTCCCCACACTCTAGAGTTCCCACGATACGCATATTATCTCGCGTCAGCTCTCCGACTACTTTTCGTCTGCACGCTGACGAATACTGTTGTTAGCGTGTTACCAGTCCAGGACCGAGGGTATCAAACAATACACGGAAGCAGGCCCGAGTTAACTAACAACATTCATAAGCACCGTGAAGTTCATCCAGCATATTTATGAAATTCCCACGCAGTCTCCTTGTCACACTCCTGTGACTTTAGTTAGCGTGTTACCCGGCCTTTCCAACCTGTTAGACCCATACATCTTCCGTTTCCTTTCGCACAATAAACGCGGTTAATTTACCCCCTTTGGTCTATCGTTTCCCTATGAGCGTACTTTTACATTGGACTGGTTTTCCATTTCGGTCAATCCAGAGACCTACTACCTTAGAGTTCTTCGTGCATCATATGCACCTGATCTTGTGCGTCCTGTCTTCCTACGTTCCTTGTCGGCTTTCTCACCAGCACTGTGCGAGTGACCTTTATACTTTCATCCCATGCTCAAGATCACGCCCTATCTGCGTGATAGTCTAGATCAGGCGTGCGTGCGTGCAATCCTCTTGGTCATTGCCTGGACTAAGTTTATGGTCACATCTTCGTCCATCCGTCGTATGTGCGCACCACGCTCTTTCTCTGATAGGTCGACTTTTCTTGCTAATAAAAGCTGAATTTTAGCCTACACTGATGACTTGGTCCCGTATCGCCCGGCATACGTTTTTCGCCAGACCGTTTGAACGATTTGATGTCTATCCACGGACCCTTGTGATTGAATTGCCTCACAAAATTGAGGTATGATAGTTCCCTAAAGTACACGTAGATTACCGACTGGCCCTACGTGATCCTGGGTTTCGGGTTCGTACTCTACGAGTCACTCAGTCACTGGACAGCGGTTCATTTACAAGCGCCATTAAGTACAAAAGGCTTATCTTTACCCTAGAGAGAACAGACGCTATCCTTCAATAAATGATTCACCATGTGGTATTAAAACTCATTTCGTGGATGACGGGTGGTAAGTTTTCTTGATCAGTTACGGACGGTGCTATACTATTTAGTGTTGACGCGAACTAACCCTCTTAGAATCAATCAAGTTGGCGTGGTGGTGACGTGTGTGACTCACATTCAGGTTATCCGGGTTTGAGCCTCACCTAGATGAAGCAGCCATACAAGGGTGCATCAGTGGTCTTCAATGATGATTAGAGCATAGAAACCTGAGCCCCTTCTAAGCTGTGATATTAGTCGAGTTTTGAATTACAACAGGCGTAACAAGGATAAACGGCTTTGACCATGCATAGTGGTCTTCATTCAGTGCATCAAGAGCAGATTACCCAATGCGTCAAATATTGGATTCTCTTTTAAAACAGTTATCACCAGTCTTTACGAAGACTGTAGAAGGTTTTGTTTCAACTGTCATTATCGGATGCTACGGTGGCAATGGGGCGATGCGGAAATCTATCGCCAAGTTTTATTTCAAAGTTTTGAACTGTTAAAGCCGATAACTAGCAATTCAGAACAACAAGGGTACAGAGCAACGCTTTATCGGAAAACTGAAAACACTGCTGCGTCGCCTGACACGTGACCTTGGTACGATACATAAATTAACGTGATTGCCCAGTTGAAGACCAATTAGAACACAACAAGCTGGGCTCTATTTATTTATCGATTAAATATTGGTTGAACAAAAGAGTCATGAGAAACAGGGTAATACGAAGGCAATGTTTGATTAGTGGTTATGTGGAAATCTCTGTAATATGAACATTTCTCGATGTGTAAAGCCTTTAGAGGTCCGACCGGTTCAATATCAACTTTAGGATTGGTAAAATGTCACAAAATCCCCAGTAAAATCTGTCGCTTTACTTCGGCTTTAATCTAAGATATGCTGCTGGCAGTGGACACACTCCCAAATCTACAGGTTCAGGCACTGACAGGGCTCAGTATTGGCTTGGAATAACGTGCTCGATTCAGGTTTTATCGTGGAGGACCTTTTCTGACTTTGCACGCTATCTTGTTCTGCCTGCCTCGCACTAGAGGGGTTGTGATCGGGGACTGCGCCCAGTTTCTTCCGATGCAACTCTTTCTGTAAATATAGGTGTAAAAGTACTGAATATGAGACTCGAATATGAGAATAAATGCAGCCAATTAGTCAACAGGAATGACGGTTGGACTAGAAAACACTAAGTCATAAACCACTGCCGAATACTGACTATACAAAACGGACCAGATAAATCAAATAACCCGGGCGGGGTGGATGGAAGCAGCCCACGCTGTATCTGATTCATGTAGTTCCCTATTAAGAAGACGTCCGTCATCAGAGCCGATCGCCGAAGATTTGTTGCCTTTGGAGTTCAGCGACGAATGTGTGTTGTTTCATGTGACCCTCACATGAGGTAAATCAGTCACAGCCTTCGTCAATAGGCCAAAGTTTAAGTTGTAGGACTCACAATCTGACCAGGCTCAGTGATGCTTACTGCCATTCGTTATAAAATATTTAACTACTGTCAATGTCATCAGTAGCCAAAGCAGCAATTCAAAACTCCCAGGGTAGGCCTGAAGCCAATGAATACACTGCGTATGCGAATGTTGCAACAATCGACGTATATTGTAGAACGTCAACCGATTACTTTTGCACGAATGTATGGAGAAAAGTGCTAAACATACACATTCCAACTCTGACCTTTTGGATTGCAGTGGTTACATTAATCATTTGTAGCGAACAGGGCTAACGAGACAAAATGGTGTACGGACGCGGTAGATAACTACAGTCAATAATCGAATGATGCTTCGCTAGTAGTCAGAAAACCAAAGTCGAACCACAGAGGTATTTGTGAGAACCTGCAGAGCAACTAGCGCTGGATGAGAAACGACCAGGGAGGACTCACAAGAAAGCGTGTGTGTTTAGTGGTAGAACCAGGAACAGCTTGATTCGGAGTGATATAACAATGTTTGTGCATGGGATGGCAATAAAGAAGATGATTGCCAGAAAAGAATGCAATGTCACCACACACTCCAAGATTTCATTTCACACAAACCGGTCTGATATACACGAAGAATTACCGTCAAACTTCAGGTCAGGTCAAGAAGCCCTGGTGCGCTTTCCGACAAATCTTAACCTTTATTCACACAAATGACCGTATTCTGTCTAAAACAGGCACATTCTCATCATCTCCCGGCCACTCGCAGTTCTCTCTCCTCTACCCTACTTATCATGTCACTCTCGCCTTACTATCGTAACTTTATCATACGAAAGATGCATTTTTCGGAAACGAGCTTTTGCCTCACGGTCTTTTCTTCGACAGACGACATTCTCTCAGTCAACCACCTGTGAGTCTTTCGACCATGACCGGGCACCACCTTCGAAAAAAGTATGTATTGATCTGTATCTTCATCATTCCTGCTATGCGGAGCATATATTCCATGTACACAGAGCCCGAGAAGCTTTCGTTATACCACAACAATAAATCATCCACGTGTTCTACTTCTAACACTTTGATCAAAACAGGGGGATAAAATAAATGACTATACAAAACATTGCACTGGAAGTACTCTAGCTCACTGCTTAACAAAGCCGAGTAGTGTTCTACCCAATCCAGTCTGACAGAAAGGAACCTGCGACTAAGCCGCGCGATACACCATTTTTGTTAGCCAAAACACAGTATGAGCCAGTTGTCAAATATTCAATGAAGTGTCAGCTCAGATGAAGAGAACGAAAGAATAAGAAACGGGAGATGCTTATTTTTAATAACCGGTTCCAACCTTGTATGCGTGTATGTGTGTGTGTAACAAAAGCATGACACTTAAGGGTCCACTTATTGTTTTGTTGTCTGGAAATTAGCCACGTTTAAAGGTGTTTCTACACTAGTGCCTCGCCTGTGACGAGACAACTAGACTTCCGGTGTTCTCAAGACCACTTTGGAATCAACGATTTGTAAATGGAAATACCTCATCGGTGAACACAGACAGAATTGTTCGGCTATCATCCCAATGCTTGTTCACACTCCCGCGGAGCCCCAGTAGCCGATTCACTTCCCATAACTGATCCACCGTTGGCCTAGGCACTCTATTAGTTCAACAAAGCCTTCAACTTGTGTGACCGTGCCATAAATGAAGTATGTTTTACAGTTATAATACTTTTTGAATCGTATGAAGAGTGCTTGGCCGAAGAGTCCATTTTTAGAACCAAATGTTGATTCTTCCGAAGTTAATTCTTCTGTAAGCCAAATGTAGATTGCTCAAGTTTAGGAAAGATCGGGCAGAGGAGTAACGGATACGAGTACCTGATGAGCAGCGGTAACCGCAAAACCGACCGTGTGCTTCCAGGGAAATTTTGTGCTTTCATCCAGTTGCAATGCCATACTACTCATTCCTGAAGTACGCTTTAATCCTGAATAGACTTCTGACTCAGCCTGTAACCGTTTTCGGGGTCGACCTCCTAACTGATTAGAAGTAACAAGGAAGAAAGGGTGATAGCTGACATAATTCTCCGCAGCAAGAGGTAAATTAGTACCAGTGAAGTAGTTCACAACCGAAGTTTGCGTACTTAGAACCGCAACCATTAGAACCATTAATACGGACCGTCTACGGATAGATTCAATCACGAATTTAGGCAGAAACACATGGTAACCGGATTGCACACTTCGATTCTGATAAGAACCAAGATAACACCGAAAGTGTAGAAATGAAGGTCATGAAAATATAGCTCATGAACTTTCATGTACCCATTATCGTCAACGACTGACCGAACTAAATACGTTCCCCCCGGAAGCCCATAGATTCATAGATGAATTTTCCCTTGTTGTTCGAAGGGAACAAACGAATTTTTCACACGATCACGACTAGATACTCTCAGATAGCCTTATGAAGAAGAATTCAGGCTTCATCCTCACAAACTTCCGAAAGAGTTTTCTTGAATTCGGCGTGGTCTCTATTTTGCAGCAGCAACTTACCTCAAGAGGTCATCGATGTGCTGAGCAAAAGAAAATACTGAAGACGAAGTTGAACAAGTTCATAGAGCTAAGTCAAATCTATCGAGGCCAGTCCAAACTGCTTCCACATATCTGACCTCTGTGTGGGTACTGAGAGACACATCACCCGTTTCGTGTACCAGAAAGCACTACTTGTAGGCCCCTGTACATTCTCAACTTTTTCCATGATTTACAACGTCCCTTGCTGTAGCACTCTTATGCTGTACCGACGTACTATTGCATAGTACCAACACATATGCCTTTGAACTCACACACACACGCACACACATAATATGACTAACACGAAATCTCCGAATAAATCACTCGTTCTGGCGCAACCTCGCTTTCTGATCTGGAGTGTGATCAATAAACATCTTAGAAGCTTTCGCAGCGACATTTCAGCGCTAGTCCCTACTCTTTATCGATCAATTCGGTTATCTGTCGTCAAGTCCTGTTGGCTGCACTGAGTTACACTGAAGTGGTTGGTCGACATTGGATGTTTGGTATCCAGATTTCTTCAACGAGAACCGCGAAGAATGATGAGTTCGTTTTATACCATATTTTATTCTGATTTCACTCGTATATATTTTTTATATCTATTCATCTGGCTGTTCTCCTGCACCTATTTCCGTTTGCTAGTCTCATCCTAGATTGTTCTGACTTTGAATTAGTGTGCCCCAGAGACTGGCTAGTACACTGAAACCTTCGCCCATCCGGAACAGAGTGCAAGGTTGAACCCAGAGAAGTGGACCGATGGTTTTGGAAACTGACAACAGGGCGTCACTTGTCCAGAACCGAGGACAAGATTGGAACCATCAGAACGGAGGGATGGACCAATCAGTGGAGAACAGACACCTGACTCGAGGCGGCGCCGAATCAGTTAATCGGGTTAAACCCAGACTAACCAGCTGGAAGAGATGTTTTTGAACGAGGAGTGAACTAAAACATTTTTTTGCAGTCTGGTTATGATCACCGCCCATCCTAGATAAGCTGTTTTTTACGTGGTAATAAAGCGAGATAGTTCGAAGGTAGAACATTCTTCTCCCTAGAAGGTAGTGAGCAGGACCAGAAAAGACCCACCCCCAAACCCTTCCATCCATACTTTTCTCGTGCCGTTTTTCCATGCGTATCTAAGGAAATTTCAATCTTATTAACAGTAGCAGATAGGATCTATGAGGCTTTTTTCTTTATATGCTTGCCGGTGACAAGCTTGCCTTACATTGCCATTATCAGCCCGGTCATACATATTAATGACCATAAGTTTTGTAAGAGATATCAGCATCAAATTCTGCCCTCGGTTTTGCAGCTCTATTAGTTTTAGCACGACAGCTTCCACGGAAATGAAGGTATCGTGGGACCTGGAGGACATTTGGGGATCAGCCTCAAACCCGCGATCTACCTCGAGACTTCAAGATGTAGTGAACGAATTCTCGATCAGTAGCCCAGTCCTGTAGTGCCTGGATTCCGTTCCCGTACGACACGTTGGTTTTTCACAGTGTTTTGACTTGCACTGTCAATACTCTAGTGGTTTTGATCAGTTTCTACAGCCAGCTGGTTTTCCGTATTTCCAATGATTGTTTCAGTCCTGTCGGTTCATTGGTCACATTTGCTGAGCACGATACAGACACTGCTTCGTTTCAAGCGAGCGGTGGACACAAACATTCCCAACCCGAAAGGCCTCGAATATAAGGTCATTCAATCACAAACGAGTACTCTGCTCAAAAGTGGTCGAAATCAGCAGTGGGATTGTGAGTAGTGACTAGCTAGAAGGAGCCAGTGATACAAATAGCTAGAGTGACCGATACCAGTCTATCAATTTACCTACGGGTAGAAAATGTACCAAATGATGACTACAGGTGAAATTAAGGCTAAGTAATTAGGTACAGAAAACCAGGTTAGTTGTTGATTCATGGTGACCAGTGACGGGGGGAAAAGGCACATATATCCACACGCATGTAAAAAAGTCTTCGGACGACGAAAACTCGGATCAAGACAGTGACGAGAAGGTTGATCGTAATGAGGATGATGATGATGACGAATAGGATGAGGACGGCTATGATCGTGATGGTGATGATGATTGTGGCGGGTTTTTGTGTTGTGTTTATTAGCGTTGGGTATTATGGTCGCCCTGTTTTCTTGTTTCCTTTTTTTGAAAGTTTTTTTGGTGACTATTTTCGTTTGAAGTTTGAATTTTGTGGATTCGGTTTTTAATTTTTAAACGGGATTTTGAAGCACGGTCCACGGAACAATGATGAACCTCGAAGAATTTTCGTGATGCTCTTTCGACTCAAGCAAGCAGTCACGCACGCACGCACGCACACAGACACACGTACTGTGGAATGAATTCGGTGACTTCTCCTCCGACCGTGGGAGTAAACAAGAGGATAGACAGTTTACTCTCTTTTATCCTCTCACCAAGATCTGTCTCCAATTCAAATACAGACGGAGAGACAGAATAAACCTATTAACTGCTTATCCGCGGAAAATATGAGTTTGATTGAACAACCCGTATTTGCACGATGGGATGGTATGGGCTGAGGTAGGCCGGCCGTTGATGGTAAACAAAAAGAAGGGATTCTCATTACACATTTGAGGAAGATCCTTTCGCCTGAGAACTACGATAAGATGATCACAGGAGAGCAAAGTTGTATGTGTGTGAGTGTGAGTGAGTGTGTGTGTGTGTGTGTGCGTGTGTGTGTGTGTGTGTTTGTAAGAGAGAGAGAGAGAGAGAGAGAGGCAGGATGCGTGCTTGTGTGTGGTAAAGATGAATGAAAGAATGGAAGTTTAAGTGAAAGTGGAGATCCTTCATTAACTCAGTTGTTGTATCCGTTTATCCGCATCCGACATGCAAGATGAAAAGCAATTCTACACTGCACGCACCCCTCTTCCCGCACATGCAAGTTCAAAAGCTGACGCACCAGGGGATGTCTAAGAATGAATGTATGTATTTCTACACAAAAAAGAGTGGGCGAATACGACGCGCAAAAGATGCCGCACACACACACACACACACACATGAGAGAGAGAGAGAACGAAGCGGGAGATAGACGCATAAACAGAACGTTGGTATTTTTCGTGCTATGCCCAAGTTCAATCGATAAATCTGTTTTAGTTCAATATGTTTGTCTTGTTAACTGATCGTAATCGAACAACTACGGTTTTTATTCATCTAACAGCTTACTGGGATTTGTGTTCGTCAATTGCCAATGACAGTTCAACTTGCCTTTTGGTAAACGGGTATCGGTAGGGATGAATGTGTGTGTGTGTGTGTGTGTGTGTGTGTGTGTGTGTAAAGTAAGCTTGTATGATGTACGATACGTATATGAAAGTGTTGATGTACGATGTTAACACTAACCTTTATAGCTATATTTCCAAAGTGCGAAGAAAAATCTAAGTAATTTCTCTTTCTTTCAGCCCACAATTCACCAAACAAAATGAGGGTATTTCTGATGTAAATGGTGTGGTATTGCATCTGGATGACAGGATAAAATTTCCCCGGAAGTACACGATCGGTTTCGCGGTTGCTGCCACTGGCCAAAGTTCAAGCTGGTTTTGGTGAAAGCGTTCTTATCATTCTTTATTACAGAGGCAAAGCACATCTCTTCTGTGCAAGCCTCTCCTCTACATCTCAGTAACGTGTACTCATGGGTGATTCACAAGACACCGCCCACTTCAAATACATTTTAAGTAGTTGTAGCTACCTGCAGATGACTCATTTTGAATGTGTAAAATCATGACCCAAAATTATCGTGGACAAACATAACCAATTAGCACTTAGCTCTAAGCAGTTTGTATGTTGTTCGATGCCACAGGGCTGTGCATTGTTTGTCTGCTTGCAGTAAGGATAATTGGTCTCCGCCAGTTGGAAAACATGTTAGAATGCTCTACTAGCGGACAGTTGGATCTTTAGCCCCCCACCCCACCCCACCCCCACCTCACCCTTAACAAGTATTGCGTCCGGTGTCGCTCCCAAACGTAAACGTGAATGACACTGTTTCAATACAAACCGTTCCTCGCCTATTCCATCGACTTTTAACGTCTTTTTGCACGCGTCGGAACTTTTGGTTTGTTGCCCGTTCCATAGGTCATTCCCGGGATTTAGTTAGTACCTGGTACCTGTAGTACTAATTAGTGGCTTGGACACGGCGGTTAGGCTCATCCACCACTTCAACAGGCAGTGCTTTCCATTGACTGATTACCCTCCTGGATGGAAGGCAGACCAAAAGTAGATCCACGGACCACTGCCTCTTTCAAGTGAGAGGATGTCTCGGCGTGCGTTCCTAATAGAGGAGAGCTAGGTTTGCACGTAGTTCTGGTCCAAAGTCACCTCGAATAATACGTCCGGTGAAGATTAGATCACCTCAAACTTTTCGATAAACCACTGGAAACAACCCGATAATCTGCAGACGACATTTGTAGTCGATCCCAAGTAGTCTCCCAACAACAGGAGTTGCTCGCCTCTTTCCAGCTTTGCCACTCCTGCCACCGTATAAGGCCAACGCAGCTGGTCCCCCGTATTCCAGCCTAGGTCGTACATGGTAGTTGTAGAGCATTTCGAAATTGTCGAGTGAGAGTTGCCCAAATGACCGGCTAATAAATCGAGGAATATTCCCTCCGTTGGCACAGATTTTGTCGGTGTTAGTTTGGTGACGAAGCCATAATCACTCTCAAATCTTTCTCGCAAGACGGACCGGCGAAGGGGTGCATCACGTACACAGTGTATCACGTCGATGGACGAGCATATATGCACACTGGTCTGAGTTGATGTGCAAGGACCATAGATCACACCATCTTTCAAGAGTCTTGACGTCCCCTGAAGAACGAGTTCGTCTTCATTCAATGTGTTCGTACGCCAGATCATGAGGCTGTCCACATAAATGAGTCACGGCGAGTTGAAAATTACCGATAGATCGATAATATAGGCCAGGGAGAGCAGTGGGCTTAGAACCGATCCTTGTGTCACACCACTGGTGGCCACATGTCATTGTCGACAGCCACTGTGCTACTCATGGTGCGAAGATCCTCCCTTTAAAAAGCCTTCAGTCCATACGATCAAAGAGTCCACAACACCAAAGGCATTTAGCTTACCTATCACGGCATTGTACGGCACTTTATCGAGAGCTTTGCTAAAACTCACAAAGATTACTTCCGTCGGGTATCCCTCAGCCCTGGCATTCGTGCAGTGTTCCCGTGATAGTAGCAAGTTCGTTTGGCACGATCTGCCTTAACAGAAACTGCGTTGTCATCGGCATAGTAAGTCGGTACCACCGATACATTACTAAAGTCCAGTGGCAAGTAGGCCTTACATTACTTGTCCGACCAAAGGTGTTATACCGACGGGTCGATAATTTACAGTCTTAGCCTTCGTCCCACCTTTGTATGGTGGAACAACAACAGCTTTCTTTCTCGGTGGTAACGACTCGTCGAACAGTCTTGTGACTGGCTGAGTTATTAAATCAACTAGCTCATTTAGGGCTAAGGGAAGCGCACAGTCTGGTTCAAGTGACTGGTTGATTTTGATGGTGAGTTTGGCGGTATCCCCCTGTTCCTCAGTAATTTCCTCGTACGACATACAGGGAGTGACTGCTGCAAACTGTGGAGAATGGTGATGCTTCCTTTCAGGAGAAAGGACTGACCAGTAGTCCTCGCCGATATATTCGCCTTGTGCTCTTTTGTAACTCCCGTGGAACTGCCATCCTATGAGACCGGAATGGCAGTTGTAGCTTTTGTGTGTCGTAACAGATAAGCGAACAAACCTTTGGGTGAACGAATCGAGTCCCCTGCAAATATGCGTCGCTTATCTCGCCTCAGTTGGGTGAACTGATAACGAATGCTGCGACAGCAGTCATATCGCTCCACAGTTGTGTGACTGTCTCTATGCACGATTTCGATGCTTCAAAACCTGTGAGTTGCGAGTCAAACCAAGGTGGACATTTTGCATGCCTTCTCTGTCTGGACCTTTAGGAACAGTTGAAGGATTTATCCGCGGATTACTCCCCGAGCCTTATCCGTGCCATACGGATCTTGTGGATACTGCATCGCTTAGGGAGCGGCTTTCGTGACTTGTCGGAATGGTATTCACCAAACGTTGGGCCCACTCTGAGGTTTGGGTACGAAAATCGCTCCTCTATTCCAGTCGGTGATCAACCCCGCGTGGTCACTACCGCCTCGTGGGATTAGGCACTCAATCTTCTCCAGATCGGAACATCTGTGAGGTATTACTAAGTCAGAACTAAATGATTGAGGATCTCGGGTTCTGATGGGCATTCTGACATGTTGGTACAGGGGGAGCTTCAGCACCTTTGGTTGGATCTCACGAGAAATTTAATCCTCATCTGAGTTGCTTTGTGGGTTTTCCCAAAATTCGACAATGACCGTTATCAACTCACCGTCACATGCTGGTCAGTATTTCTGGAGGATCTGCTGCTGTTAGCTTAAAGCGATACCAAAAACCTTTGCCAAATCTTTCCTGTTCTGCCTGGCGATCCAACCGTAGTGAAGGGATATCAGCTCGGATATACATCACTAAGCTTCCGCCCTCTTTCTCTTAGCTCCTGTCAGCACAGTACAGCTTCTACTCTAGGAGGGCCACTTCCGAACACATCATCTGCCCCGTAAGCCACCTGTCTGTGTCGGCAAGTGGAAAGACCCCCACAACTCAAGTTCTTCCCGTTTATTCAATAAACCCCTGGAATTGGCCGACGTAATAAAAGCATGTCCCCGACTGTCCTCCTCCTCTGCGCGATCCCTTACTGAACCTTTATTGCCACAGTTACCTGGTTAGCGATACTGTTGAGACTGAACGGCTTCCATCGGAGTTAAAGATGCCTCCTTTGCACTCAAAAATTCCGGAGGAATAAACCTTTTTATAGGACTGGCTTTCTTGTAACTCGCTCAGTGTCGACTAGTATTTTTCTCTGTCCTTAAGGTTCAGATCCCAAAGGAATTGCATTTTCCCCCTTTTTGGTCCAAATGACCGCTGCAGCATAGAACGCGGATCTTCGTCGGAGCCTAAGACCACCTCGAGAGAACCTGGGTTACCTTTCTCGTACATTTTCCCTCTGACCTTTACATTATTTGCCAAGTTTTCCTGTTCCGGGTAAAATAGTTTGACTACTAAGTCCCGTAGGAGGGGCACATCATGGTCTAATCGACTTTATGTCACGCATTCAGGTGATTCTGGCAAACTTACCACACTGAAGTATTGGGTCCTGGGTGACGGTGCTGTCCTCTGACGAGTCTCTATGGGTTTCCACTGGCCTGTGGTTTCCGGCTGTCTTGAATTAGGGACTATCTCCGCCGACTATATTAGCTACCTCAGCAGTAGCAGTGCCGTCTTCTGAACTAATAGATACTGAGGCCTTGTCAGTAACCACGGCTTTCTTCCGACGATGTTTCTTTGCGACTGCAGATGGGTTTCTTATGCCGGCGAAAGCAACTTCCGCGTGGGACCTGGAGCTCGCTGCGCACTGTGCTGTGGGTTCCTGGCTCTCCTCTGACACAGATTAAACTGCTCTGTTTTGCCTTCCTGTGACACTGCTGGTGCACACAATTTGCAAGAATGGGAAACTGCAAGAACTCCGCCACTCATATTTGTCCTTATCAATTTTTGTGCAATTTAGGTGAATCCACCCCACACAACAATCACGCGTCAGACCTTTGGCCCAAGGGCCAATAATTTACCTACACTCCAAATATGCATACTGATCCGTAGAGGTAACCAAACTCACATTCATTATTAATCCACATGGGATCAGGAATATCACAAGCATATTTCCATGAAGCACTTCGGTAGAGTTCCGGAGTAGCACAGTAACTCAGTTGGAGATCAGTTTGCGAGAATCATTTTTCTTTTACGATTCTCCCAAGCTGATCCAGTTGTGGGCTCACGCAAGAGAACCAAGCTGAATCCACATCACCAGAAAGGTGATGTCTGAAAATCAATCGCTTTATTTTCGATTAAATAAGGGTTTTTCTAGAAATTACTTCAGTGTTCAACAACTTGTGATCACTGAGTTTGGCGTTTAGGTAGCAGACTTTTCGTGGCAGATCAGACTGACATCTTTAGGGCTCAAGAGAACCCATCCGGACTCATTTGTTTATATATATATATATATATATATATATATATATATATATATATATATATATATTGGTGAGGCTAATGAGACAATTTTAGTTAAATAAGAAATGACTTACCATGAAGTACTAGGTCATTCTTCCCAAAGTCCAAGTTATCCAAGATATACTGAGTAGGTGAAGAGAGGCTTCCCCACCCCCAAGTATAACGTGGTTTAGCGGTATCTATCAGCTGGAGAAAATGAACGCTTCCGCGATGAGATTTGGGATTCTTTTTCTCCGTAATTCAGCCGGAAGCTTGATATTGACCATGTCGCTCGTGTTTGGCTGGCTGACTGGCTGTGTTTTACAGATATTTTACCGCATAAAGTCATTCGAGTCCTGTCGTGGTTTCCCACCAGCGTATTGGTCGTGTCGGTACTGAATTGATACCGCAATATATACATTATACTTCTCCATGGCTGGTAGCCAATAGAGTCTACTTTTCAATCAACCGATGAGTATTTTTTGAGCAATCTACCTCAAGGCCGAACAGAACACACCTGCGCAGGCATTCATATTGGTGTTCGATTATTATAAGTGTCTCATTGGCAACCCACATTTGCACTAATCGAACACCAAATGGTTGCCTACTTTCTGCTCAACACACTACCCAGTTCTTCTTCTTCTCCAAGGGCATAGATCACCAGCAAACTGAATTATCGGTCTCAGGATACTTTTATATCAACTATTAGGCAAGATTATTTTACCCTGAAGATTCAGACTGCTGGTTTGGTTGCTTAATGACAACGTGTTTCGGGAGGCTAGTGGGCCATAGAGAGATACGGTGCTAACTTGAACAAGTCATTCACTATTACACCATATACATTGGTTCACAACCAATGAGGGGGGCGATATCCCCGTCTTTCAATAGCATACATCATTTATCGTCACCAGTATTACTGCTGAGGATGGAAACTGTATTTCTTCACGAAAACAAAAATCATCGCAGACTGGAGGTACAAATACACACAACTTTCAAGATTGCCGACTATTTTCTGAATTGGTATACGAACAGCCTCGATAATATAGCCTAGATAGTCTAAACAATTTGGCGATATTTGAGTGGCGGTTTGTTTGAGAATATTGACTGACCCATCACCAACACGCAGCCTGCATTTGCTGGCAGACCAGTGACAACTCAGTGGACCACTGGATGCGCAGGCATTGCCTGTCCAGAATCGAGTTTAAGGCTGGAGCTGACGAAACCATGAGCCCCGTGAGAGCGGATCAGTGGCGCTGATCGATCAGTTGAGCAAGGAAGCCCGTCAAGCGGTGTTTGGCCATATCACTGGCCAATCAGAAGGGACAGTCCCCCGAACCAGTCGGACCAACTAGGTTTGTGCAATAATTGGTTACTATTACCCATCATCCTATATAAGAACTATGTTGGTACCAATGAACCAAGATGGTTCAGAAGCAGAGAAATCTTATTGGACCTAGTGGGTTAGCACTTAACAGTGTGCACCTTCAAAGTGTACTGGATTCGCCCTCAAATAAACTCTAGCTGAACTGGAAATCCTGGCTGGAATGGATAAGTTTTGCTACCTGGGCAGTTACATCCCACCTGTTTGTGGTAACTGGGATGAAGTATCGTCGCGTATGCAAAGGGCCCGAAGGTGCGAGAATGCTATCAACACTAACCACCTCTGAACCAGGAGGTTCTAATCATACCACGGCCGGTCATATTAGTAGAACGTAGCAATCTGCTACTGGTTCACTTCTAACCTACTGGGACTGTATTTAGTTCACCTAATCAAGTTCCAAGGTCATGGAAGCCGGCTATACCGAATAGTGCCATGGGCTAATGATAGCTTAGGGTAGGGCCCCTACACTACTTAATGAGCAAGCATGTAAATAAAAACAGTCCAAGTCGACTGTGGCGTCCATGTGATATTCACTCGCTCACCATGGTTTAAGTGAATCTCGTGGACAAAACGTAGCCTCTGGAAGTGGAAGATACGCGAAGAAAACTGCTGGTGCTTGAGCATCGACTTCTCCGCAGTGTTGATCGAATATGATGGAGAAATCGCATCAGCAATGATGAGGTTAATAGTAAGGCTTTGATAACCCATGATTAGCCTCTACAGATCACACAGGTAACCCGAACTAGTAACTCTGATTGGGGTATATCATACGCATCTCCACAGAAATAATTCGTTGGTGTACATTCCGCTCTAAAGACGGAAGCGATCAGTCAGTATATACCCGAGTAGAAAGTGCTGAGTTTCCGGAAAGGGGATCATCAAACCCACCTGCAATATGGTTGGAAATTTCAGGAGACATGGCTCTGTGCCGTGAGTGGTGGCGTACTTGTACTCGAACTGCTTTGTTCAAGTCACTATAGCCTACGTCATTCTGAATTTTTTATTGATCCTCTATGCTTCCATCTAATCAGTGATTTGGTAATACTGCAAGTTAGCAACTGAAGCCATCGCCCTGAATTAAGAGGCTGATGGTTGTGGGGACGGAAAGTGAAGTGAGCTCGAGAAGGTTGTGTTTCATATTATCTGATTGTACAAGACTGAATTCTGTTTTCTGTTAGCAAACCAAGAGTGCTTACTGGAAACAGCAGTCAACAGGATAAGGATGTACAGTCAGTTGCTCGATTTTATTCAATAGTTCAACCTCATTGCAGTTACTTCTCATTTAAATGAGTTGCCGTGCCTACGCTTTTAGGCTACGCGCAAGCAAGACCAGACGCATGAGTCAAGCGTAATTCGTCCGATTAAAAGGTTGTGCGACCTCGATCGACTGATCCAGTGGTAGAAGTTCATCGGTCCACCTCTCAGATCGCAACCACCCTCGTTGTAATAACCTTTTAGAAAGAAAGACTGCTAATGTGCAAGACAACTTTGTTAACAGAAAACCTAGCATCATAAAACAAAACCATCACAACCAAACAAAAACACTTTCACTGGAATTTTATCCCCAGCAAGAAACAACTCCCGGCAAACTACAGTATACTGTTTTGGCAACAAAAGTGGTTTTTCATTTCTGTCTGCGGATATGATAACAAATAGAATTACTATTGAGTCTGGTGAATTCTCATCATGTAGACCGAGTCACATCTGTTCACTTAGCAATAATGGTAGAACTCAGTTGACTGGGAGTGGGAGGGTATCCGTCTGTTGCTAAGACCCCGGTATTGTTCACCTGTCAGAGTGACCCGGACACTGATGAGGTGAACGGTAATCGCGATGCTGTAAACTTCTGTATCAAATTTTTGTCAAGTATGAAATCGCCCACCACGGCATCACTAGTCACGGAACAGATCCAGTGATGATGAAATAGGTTGGTAGTTTCGAACCATGCCAAGCAGAGGCTTTGTTCGAGTAGGTGCCAAACGTTCCGGCATAAGGAAGTACGATCGGCTGTAAAACTAGAACCGTTAGTCACCGGTAAAATTGCTTATCCGAGGTATCTCAAAAAACGACCACAAATCAGAGTTCATTAAGAGAACAGTCGCAGTGTTCGGATGGTAAGGGGCATGTAGTGACCTCAATCGTTTTGAGAAAATGACTATTTTCTGGACACCATTTTTGATCTATTTTCTCCACGATCTTTTCTGACGTTTGACATTGACCTCAGTGTTCTCCGGTTGCCTACGTTTTACTGGACTGACTTTTCCGAGGTTTCTGTCGACCTCGTTTCAAATCACTTTCACTTTCGTTCGTTCGCTCGCGGTTCGCTCTCAGCACAGCCGTCGCGTTTCGTTCCGTTTTCCGTTCGGTGTATTTCTCGTATCGGTACTGTTTCGGTGCCACGATATATAGAATACACCTCGCATCTGCAAACCGACTTACGTCTTCTCTATTCGTCCGATAGAGGGGATATCGTTGGTATTCGCTGCTAGACCCGATAGGAGACACGTTCGCTAGCCGCTCACGAGTGTCTTCTATATTGGTGAGCCCAAGAACTTCCAGAACCTCCTGGATTATTCGCCCGCCCGGTGAGTCTGTGATTTATCGCTGTTTCACGTCCTCCTTTCGTTGCACGATATATATTTTTTACGATATATTATCGCAACGTAGCCATGTCCGAGGATAAGGCGCAGCTCGACACAGATCTCACTCTGTCTGCGGTTGCCTTTAAACCAGTGGCGTTTATCCCTCATGATCCAGAGGTTTGGTTTGCAGCCTTAGAGCTGCAGTTTGAGGCACGTAGGATTGTTGGCCAACGCCAACGATTTTCCTATGCCTTAGAGGCTATTCCAGGTGATGTTATCGCCTCGGTGAGGGATTTGGTATTAAATCCTCCTCAAGTGCAGCCGTACGATCGGCTTAAGGAGGCTATACTACAACATTTCCTTCCTTCTCGGGAGGAACGGCTACGTCAGCTACTAGCACGGCACCCCATAGGTGATACTAAACCCAGCCGCCACCTAGCTCACCTCCGGTCTTTGGCAGGGCCCGCCGATAAGGATTCGGAGATAGTTAAGGAACTGTGGTTGGACACTCTACCCTTCCACGTTCAGACCACCGTTACTGCTCTCCTCGAGGACTCGTCCTTGGAACGAGCAGCCGCCGTGGCTGACAAAATTGTCGCACGTGTCGGCAGTGGGGCTAATCCCCTCATTGCCACGACATCGCGCAATCCTAGGGGTGTCGACCTGGATGAATCGCCGGAGAGGCCTCGGCACTCTCGATCCATCCAGCGCCGCCTGTCCTTCAAGGACAGAGTTAAAATACCTACTCCTCGCAGTAGCCCCCGTGAACAACGGCACGGACGGGCGCCCTCCACTGCCCACGTCCGCCGTGAATCCGCCTCACCTGCCGCATCCAAACCTGATCATCCTACCAGCGGCTTTTGTTGGTTCCATCGCGTTTTTGGACCAGCCGCCCGTAGGTGCAGACAGCCGTGTTCATACGCGGCGGGAAACACCACTGCCGGCGAGTAGAAGCGGCCGTACTCGCCGGCAATCAGTCTCAGGTTGGCCGTTTATTTTACGTGCATGATTCGTGCACTAACGCTAGGTTCCTAGTCGACACTGGGGCCCAAGTTTCTGTCTTGCCGGTTGGTAAAGACAAGCCACGAGCTTCTTTGCTTCGGCTGTCAGCGGCGAATGGTTCCTCCATTCCTACCTACGGCACGAGACAGCTTGCGGTCAACCTGGGACCACGACGACGGTATTTGTGGACGTTCATTCTTGCGGATGTTCCCACAGGCATACTGGGAATCGATTTTCTGCAGCACTATGAATTACTTGTTGATTCACGTAGGCTGCAGCTTATCGATCCTTCGTCGGACATTAAATTTACGGGTACTGCAGCTCGAACAGATGCACACCGAATCACAGGATTGTTTTCTAACATTCCGCACGATTTTCAGTCTTTATTTATTAAATTCCTCATACTGACAAAACCATTAAAAGAGATAGAGACAGTGACCGATCGTGTGGCACACCACATTGTCACTAACGGACCACCAGTCACGGCACGACCTCGCTGACTGGCACCGGACAAATTGGTTTTCGCCAAACGTGAGTTTGACACTTTACTTTCTAAAGGTATTGTTCGTCCTTCTCACAGTCCATGGGCCTCACCTCTGCACATGGTTCTTAAGAAAGATGGCGTTAGCTGGCGACCATGTGGCGACTATCGCGCACTAAATTCGGTTACCCGTTACGATAGTTATCCGATACCCCACATACACGACATCACGGCATCACTTCACGGCACGACTGTATTTTCCAAGGTCGATTTGGTGCGAGCCTATCACCAGATCCCAGTCGCCGCTGAAGATGTCGAGAAAACCGCTGTCACGAATCCTTTCGGTTTGTTTGAGTTCCTACGTATGCCTTTTGGTTTGCGAAATGCTGCTCAGACATTCCAGAGGTTTATCGATAGCATTACACGAGACTTGGAATTTGTTCACGTCTATATCGATGACTTGGTAATCGCATCGTCGAGCGTAGATGAACATTTCCAACATTTGACGCTACTATTTCAACGTTTGTCCGAACATCGAATAGTTGTCAATCCTGATAAATGTGAACTTGGCAAGCCGGAACTTGTGTTCCTCGGCCACAAGATCACTCGAGAGGGTATTAAGCCTTGCGAGGATAAAGTGCGCGCTATTTTAGATTACGCCGTACCGTCCTCAATCAAGGAGCTCAAGGCATTTTTGGGGTTAGTTAACTTTTATCGTCGTTTCATACCCCATGCCGCTGAACGTTTGCTTCCATTAACTGACCTACTTCGTGGCAGTCCACGTAAGTTGTCGCTTACGGATGCCGCACGAGTAGCGTTTTCGGAGATTAAAGCGACATTAGCTAAGACCACGCTCCTCATGCACCCAGTTCCATCCGCCACGCTAAGCATAGCGGTGGATGCATCCGACTTTGCCATCGGAGCGGTCCTGCAACAGTCAGTTTCTGGGATATGGCAGTCATTAGAGTTCTACTCTCGACGCCTCAATCCCACGGAAACCAAATATAGTGCTTTTGGTCGCGAACTGCTGGCTGCATATAATGCCGTTAAGCACTTCCGCCATGCAGTCGAGGGTCGATATTTCATCCTCTTTACAGACCATAAGCCTCTGACGTATGCATTGCATACTAAGTCTGATCGTTACTCTCCACGAGAAGTCAGACATTTAGACTATATTTCTCAGTTCACGACTGACCTTCGACATGTTAAAGGTGAGTCGAACTGCGTTGCAGATGCTTTGTCGCGTATTCCGCTTAATGCCATTAAATCTCCGGTTTTAGACATCCCTGCCATGGCTGCCGCACAGGCACAGGATTCTTCATGTATGGAAGCAGCTCAGTCATCGTCGCTACAGTGTCAGTCCGTACCTCTAGCCACCAGTGCTGGGACGATACTCTGCGACATGTCTACTGGCATACCTAGACCAGTCGTACCCTCTGCATATCGACGTCTCGTGTTCGATACCCTTCATGGACTCTCACATCCAGGCATCGCAGCCAGTCTCCGATTAGTAGCTGCACGATACTTCCGGCCGTCCATGAATAAAGATGTTCGTATGTGGGCAAAACAGTGTCTACAATGTCAACGATCGAAAGTGCATAGGCACGTAGCTTCGCCTATTGGTACTTTTGCTACGCCTGATGCTCGCTTCGATCATATCCACGTAGACATTGTGGGTCCATTGACCCCGTCACACGGGTATACCTATTTACTAACGTGCATCGATAGATTTACGAGGTGGCCCGAGGCTATTCCCATCTCTGTCGTCACGGCCGAATCAGTGGCTCGACATCTGATAGAACGATGGATAGCTTCATATGGTTGTCCTTCCACAATCACTACCGATCGAGGACAACAATTTGAGTCCGATCTATTCTCTTCATTAACTCACATGCTGGGTACGGAACGCATTCGCACGACCGCGTACCATCCGGCATCGAATGGTTTAGTCGAACGTTTTCATCGCCAACTCAAAGCAGCTCTTAGAGCACACGAGAGCCCCGACTGGTACGAAACGTTACCGCTAGTTCTGCTTGGTATCAGGACTTGCATAAAGGCAGATATCCAATGTTCCGCCGCAGAACTTGTCTACGGCACGACATTACGACTGCCTGGGGAATTCTCTACGCCACGGAGTACAGATTCACTTGCCGTACAGACTTACGTTCATCGTTTGTCTACGTACATGCAAACTCTCGCTCCGGCGCAGACTCGAATGCAGCGACGACAGGTTTTTGTTCCGACCGAACTCGAAACTTGTTCGCATGTATTCATTCGTGTTGATTCGGTACGAAAACCATTACAACAGCCTTACGAAGGTCCATTTCGCGTGATTTCTCGTCACGATAAGACCTTTAAGGTTGATCGACACGGTCGAGTCGATACCGTTAGCATCGATCGTCTCAAAGCCGCGTACGTTGATGATAGCGTGTCGCCCGCTGACATGAGATTCGATGTTAACCCTGCACTGCCTGTTGACGACACTTCCGTGTCACGTCAAGGTCTGCAGTTAGCGTTGCCTGCTACGACTTCGAATGAGGCTATCGTCTCACGTTCAGGAGAGCACCCAGTTGGTACTACTACGACTTCGAATGAAGCTATCGTCTCACGTTCAAGTCAGCAGCCAGTTGGCCCTGCCACGTCCTCGAATGAGAATACTGTCTCACGTTCAAGTCAGCAGAGCACGCCTACGCACCCGTCCGTGAATGAGGCTCCCGTCTCACGTTCCGGTCGGAAGATCGTTTGCCCAGCACGTTTTCGCGACTAGGTCAAACACGATCTTAACCATTGCACTTCGCAGTAATAACTTTCGTGTTTATCGTTTCGACACGATTTAACATACCTCATTAGTTATTACTGTATTCTAGTCAAGTCCATTGCGGTTGCTACACCAGTTTTTCGTTTCTTTTTGTTTCATGGAACCTCGCCATATGGTACGCTTCGCTGGTCCCACGAAATCTGGAGAATTTTGGTACCAACGTTTGCATTCCGGATCGGCCTTGTCGTTCTCGTTCCTGCCCATTTACGAACCTATCGATTTGGCTTCCGGATATCATATTGGTTAACGGTTACCCGACGCTGGACGTTATTGGTGTGGCACACCTTGATGACAATTCACGTAACCGATGTCACTGGCAACGAATCTGGTTTACGCTCGACCATCATCCTACGGTTCCTGCATACCACGGATTCTGCCCGTCAGCATCCTACAGCACAGCTACATGCACGTATTTTGCACGCATTCGCGCACACGAATACCGTTTGTATGCCTTTTCCTCCTTGACATTTTTTCGAAAGCTTTCCGTGCTTTCTAGCGGGGGGCTGCTGTAGTGACCTCGATCGTTTTGAGAAAATGACTATTTTCTGGACACCATTTTTGATCTATTTTCTCCACGATCTTTTCTGACGTTTGACATTGACCTCAGTGTTCTCCGGTTGCCTACGTTTTACTGGACTGACTTTTCCGAGGTTTCTGTCGACCTCGTTTCAAATCACTTTCACTTTCGTTCGTTCGCTCGCGGTTCGCTCTCAGCACAGCCGTCGCGTTTCGTTCCGTTTTCCGTTCGGTGTATTTCTCGTATCGGTACTGTTTCGGTGCCACGATATATAGAATACACCTCGCATCTGCAAACCGACTTACGTCTTCTCTATTCGTCCGATAGAGGGGATATCGTTGGTATTCGCTGCTAGACCCGATAGGAGACACGTTCGCTAGCCGCTCACGAGTGTCTTCTATAGGCATATACGGGAGGTGGCTGACACGGTGGAACAATGCACTGAGTGCTAAGAACCGGGGAATTCTTTTATTGTTACGCCGTGGCAATACGCATTAGGAACTATATTTGAGCTACTTTATTTTTATTCACCTTGTATCATCCAACCTTTATGCGATCACGATACCGATTGATTTAAAGGATGAAGGGCGTTCTTGAAGGCTATTCTATCCACATTTTTGCAAGGAAAAAGCTAAAAGATTCTAGGACATTAACCCACAGTTGTAGAAATTAGTTGGGGATGGGGGCAGATGTTATTCGTTTTATTGCATGAAAATGCTTCGGTACTATAGGAGAAGTGTGTCGAATATTAAATGGCCCTCTTGGTTGGGCTTACTTTGCAGAAAGTTTACAGGACGAAAAATGCGTATTTTTAGCAAATACCACTTTTAAAATGACACCACTTATGTGATTACTTCATTTCGATCACCTCCCTCCCTAAATGTAATGCTTCTCAACAAGAAACAACTCTACTGATCCCGACCAGTGTTTGTTGATCGGGGGTACTACTGTACCTTAAAAGCGTGTGTCACTTTGGAACCTACCGTGGAGCTGATGCAAAGACAATTGATTCCGTATATCCGTGTGTCTGTATACACGTTCGAACGGGGAATAAATGAATCAATCGATCATTGAGATTCGGGTTTTCCCGACGCTTGAGGACTGCTACGGAGTCCAACACATGCGTTATCCTAGAACGAGATCAAGAGGAAATCGGATTCCAAGCCGAAACTGAATGAGCAGCACGGGTCCTACAGTTGGTAGGAATCCCGTTGATTGATTATAATTTTGGTAATTTATTTAATCCACGAAAGTCCAGCTGGTAAAGCGACATATTGTTCACTCAAGTTAGAGTCTACAGATAGATTATTACTCGCTACCTGCTCGTCTAATTTTGATTATCTAACAGCTAATTGACTGTGATCATCCTAGTGACATTGCCAGTGAATACTGATCATAATTACCATCTCTGGAGTTTATGCAGTCTACTCGTGAGTGGTATATATCTCTTCAGCTTTCAACAAGCTCTTTTGAACATCTAAGACACGCTGTCCATTTTGATGTGAGAACAAAATAGACTGGAGGACTCTATTGCTTTGTAGCTCCTTGATGCAATTTCCAAAATCAGAAGCAATTTTCCGAACGCCTGTGCTGTGCTCGAAAACCGTCCCAGTGGAGAACGAACCAACTGACCCGGAAGGGGAACCTTCTGGAGATAGTAATTGAGATTTGCTAGCTTTATGAATTCATTTGTACAATCATATGGCTCATGCTCAGTGCTCCCATGTACCGCTGGTCCGTGAATCTGGATTAATTCTCTTCATTACAACCTGAATTCTTATGAACTCTCCTAATTGCAGTGGCTTTCCTATAATGAATGAGAGAACAGTAAGAATAAAACTAACTGGCTAGTTGCAGGAAAATGCGATGAAGGGGAATCCATACCCCATAAAGGCCAAATATCCGTTATATTATCAAAGAAACAAACAGCCACGACCTGGAAACGTGGTGTGGAAAAACAACCACGGCAGTTCCTTCTGAGTAGACAGGATTCCGAGTCCAGCTACAGCGTACTGTCTTGCATCAACGATATGACCGTCGTTGGCGGGGTTCGAACGTATCACCTCACAGATGATAGATGTCTGTCGTCCCACCGCTGGTGTTGACAGTCAACCGGTTTGCTGAGTATGCTTTTGTTTTACCGCGTCAGTGGCTGGGAGGAGACTTTGGTTCAACCCACTCTAAATTGAACGAAGCCTTTATCAAGCACCGAAGAATTAGCAATGACTGAGGCTTCCTTGTTACGCCCTGTGACAATACACTGACTGCATTTCCTGAATGAATGACTTCCGACAACAGGGTAAACTCTTTCTGTGTGTCAGATTTCGCACGTACACCCTTAGTCGATACACTATCCATCGTGTCATATCTAGAACCTCACTCATCAGGACACTGCATGTGCACTCACCTTGTTTCATATTGGCTGTTTCCTGCCCCGGTATCGGTTGACCTTGTTCCCTACTGATTATTACGCATCTGTACTCACTGGAATTATTCCGGGTTATAATGCGGCTGTCCACTAGCAGCGTAGTCATTCTTGTACTAGTGTACGTTCGTTTCAGGGTACAGCTCTAAGCAATACGTCCAAAGCTGTATTTCCTGTTTGTTCACCTGACTGTGGGTCATTCTCTTATGCTCTCACGACGAGTTTGCTGCGCTGAAACTATGACACGAAATACGACTAGAGTCCATTCGATTTGTTCTACTAATTGAAGTCGTTTACCGCCTTCATGTGATAACTGTAAATTAATTGTCAGCTTGTTTGTTTGACCGTATTGCAGATTCCCTGTACTTCCACATTCAGCTGAGTACAGATCGAATTCGGGCCAAGTATTTTGTGTTATACTTATTGATCGAATTTTGTTCTGGATTAGAGCTTTATTGGCTACTTCCAGTGCTAGCATCATTCCGACATACAGCATCTCATCGTACAAAGACAGCGAGTACAAACTGTCTTCCCATCTACAGATTACGCGATCCCGAAGGCAGACCTGTTTTTGTCTCGTGGATAGTGCACTGTCTTGACGTTAGTATCAAGTAGCCACCTACCTAAGGTCATGCAAAAGAAATTCGATCGAAGTCTTGGGGTTCTAGGCACATGAATGTTTTTTCCGGTGTTCGCATCCGTTAGTCTTTGATGGATAACAGACAAGCTTTTTTGTGGGTTGTCGAATGTTCTGAACGGCTGTCCTATCCTTTAAAAGGTCGAACTTGGACGAAGGATGGGAAGGATTCTCAATTGATCTGAGCTATGGTCTATGACACCCAAATAGATATTGGTGATCGAAGAGAGACGCGTAAAACTTGGCAGAATTTATACTTTTTCTGTTTCTCCTTTTGCTTGTGTATGTGTGTGTGTGTGTGTGAGAGAGAGAGAGAGAGAGAGAGAGAGAGAGAGAGAGAGAGAGAGAACGAGTGAGTGAGTGAGCCTGCGAACAAGGATATACTTAGGGGTTTCCAGGTTAGCTGCGTGTGGTTTGATTTGACGGGACAAGTGTGAACTGGTTATCTTAAGAGTATACATAAATCACAGTGGTCTGCCTGTTTATCTGTTGTCCGTTTCTCATTCGGATTGACTGACTGACTGACTGACTGTGTGAGTAACATAGTGCGTTCGCCTAAAGATGCGCGATAAAGATACACACACGGATGTACACACGCACGCAAGCTTAAACATGAGCCATAAAATTTCGGATGGTTTTTTGTACACTCAAAATTAATGTATAGGTAGCCGATCAATTTTACAGTGATGCTGAGATGAGAGACTCAGCTAAGGGCAGGGTCTGGTGGTGGTGGTGCGGTGTGTGTGTGTGTGTTTGGGGGAGGGAAGCAGGGAGTCTGGCTGGTTCATCCGGATCCTATGAATGTGCAAACGTCCATTTCGGTAATTTTAAACTGATTGGCTTGTATTGAGTAACAGCTGACACCACGTGACTCGAATGAATCAGAGGTAGGTGCATTCGCAATGAGGCATGCCCATACACACTCCAGATCGATTGCCTCCTCACTCAGTTAAACAAATAGAAGAACATAAGGATAAAAGAGCAGATAACACAGACTGAAGTACTGACCATGTGTGCGCAATAGACGATACTTTGTCTCCTCACCAAAACCCAAACCAAATATAGGTTCACACACACACACACATATTTCCTCTCTCTCTTGCTCTGTCGCTCTCCGTCTGCTTCCGTGACAAGCATTTCCTGGGAGAAAATCAACCAAGCAGATCGAATCTGCACGATCTATCCGCTCAAATTGTGGTGCATGATAATGTCACGTGTCACGATACAATCGTGGAGTTTATTGCGAAACAACGCAATTTCGTAATAAAAAATGCATTTCCATCTCTGTTTGTTTGTTTGTTGTGTGTGTGTGTGTGTGTGTGTGTGTGTGTGTGTGTGTGTGTGTAGGGGCGATATCTGCATCGAAGTGTAAAATATGCCAAAATTTAACGCCTGATTGGACGCAATGGTGAATGCCAATCAGTTCGAGTCCCGGGATTGGATGAGAATCAAAGATGACCGGGTTGATGGTCGTTCGTCTGTCCGGTTCTCGTTCTAGTCATGGTTACATACAGTGAAATCACTCATTCATATTTGCTTGTCATACATCACGCGAGTCACGTGATATACTGTACTCATGCGGACTGCAGTGCCGCCCGCGCTGGACATCTCGAGATGCCATCCATTTTGTCCGGAATCACACAGCGACAATCATAAACGATACCAGCAAGTGTGAACAGATGTCGAAAGTGACCAGCCGCACACACACGCACACACACACACACACACACAAACACACACACAAACACTTATTTGAGTTGAATTAAAGTTACTCGTTTATTTGCTTGTTTGTGCTCACTGGCGCCGTAAACGCAAAAGTCTGTTTTCTTTTTGTGTAGGTCTTTTGGAGTGAAAGCGAGGATCACGAACATGTGTACAATGTGTTCTCATGACGTCACTCGCACACGGACGAGGAATTGATTGGGAGCAGATGCCAAACAGAACGACGAAACGAGAGAGAGAGAGAGAGGGAAAGGGAAGGCGACAGTGGAGGGAAATTGAAAAAAATGTAGTCATTCCTGACGAAGAGTGCTGTTGTTGTTGTTGTTGTTGTTGTTGTTGTTGTTGTTGTTGTTGTTGTTGTTTTCATCGTTGCCAGTTTCATAAGAATCAACATGGCGCACTGTGAACCACCCGAGGAGAGGATCAATACGATATACGAGGAAAGTTTTCTACGTGGTATTGTGTTGGAGTAGCATAATCTTTCGTCCCGTATGTTCTGATCGGTTGTTGTGAAAGCTTTCAGTGACACGGTTGCGACGAAGTACATAGTACAAGGCATAGTTTTAAAAAAATTACGCAGATAAGCGGGTTACACGTACACACAAACACAATATAGAAACACATTTGTTCGGTTAAAAAACGGTTGGAATATGCAATGGCGTAACTGACATCTGGGAAGCAAAATACCTGTCTGAAAAGAGAGCGAACGATGGGTGGATTGACTACTCCATCGTCCGGATCCACACACATACGCACACACATACATACATACATACATACATACATACATACATACATACATACATACATACATACATACATACATACATACATACATACATACATACATACACACTCACACACACACACACACAGTTGTACGTGTACACTGAATGGAAGGCACCCGATGACCAATTCACAGGTGTCGTTGAACAGATCCAATGTGCACCAAACCAGCCGGTCTTCGCTCGTGTGTAAATTAGAGGTACACCACGTGACTTGAATCGGCACACAGCCATTCAAATCCAGAGTCGTTCGTCAGCAGTGATCACTTTCAGGATTTAGATAAACGAATTCTTCGAATATTGATCGTAGTAACAGTTACAGCCCGGGAGGACGGATGATAGCCAGCTACCATCAGGCAATTCGAGATTGCTAAAGTCAGTACAAAGCAGCTGTGGGGCAGGGACGGTGACGGTTAGCTGAGGATATGAGGGTGAATGCATGTGCGAATAATGGAGCAGACCAAAAGGGAGTACGAAATGATGGCAATAACCACCCACCCCCAGCACACACACACACACACACACACACACACACACAACAAGTCGAAACTAAAACGGGAAAAACCGGGAGGAAAATTCTCCGGATTTGGTCGTACATGTTCGTTTTCCGATGAACACATCTCACACACAAACACATGCTTGCATGAGACCCGTGGTTTATTTGTTTATGTGCTTTTCTCAAGGAAAAATCACCCACTTGGAATGTCACGTAATAGGTCGCGTGGTGCAACCATACGATATGGATTGCGCCTAGAGTGATGAGATAAAAAATGAAAGGGACAGTGATGAACACCGATAGAGAGGGAAGGGGAGAAAAACCTGTGCTTTGTGTCACCCGCCATATCTGACGTCATCCGATAGATCTTCAAGTTCGGCGTGTGTGACCACAGAAAATTAGTTACTGGATTGATTTACTATCTTGGCATCAACCGGGTCCAGCCCATTGACCAAGATGACGAATACATGGCTATTTCTCCAGCGAAAGTTGCTTCATGTAGAGTTTAGGTTTTGTGCTTGTAGAATGGCAACATCGAGTACGTGGACGAAGACGGGATGAGGGGTGGGGGATGGGGGGGGGCAGAAGATTGCACATTTTGGCATAGCTATGCGTATGTATGTATCCAATCTGGTCGATATTAGCGAGTCCTGGGAGGTGCATGCACGGAATTGCTGAATCAACCAAAAAGTCACAAATTGCGCGGTTTCGTTTCTTGTCTATTCTCTTTCTCTTCTCCGAGCTGATCGGCGAGCTCTCGCAAATAATGGCGTTTTGAGAATTCTGCATATCCGATTACAGCATCAAGGTTAATATGGGCAATAGTGCGGTTACCAAATAGTGAGAAAAAATCGGGACGAATCGACTTGTTCTGTTTGACAGTAGTATACATACTGAGGCAACAAAAACATCACAAACGCGGATGGTCTGTTTTCACGACCAAAGATCAGGTTGGGGCTACGCTTTCGTCTTGGGACCGAATAGCATTCACATGTACACACGGACACACACACACACACAGACACACACGCCGACAGATCAGTCAATTCAAACAGGGTCATACAAAAAAGAATATGGTGACTTGCAGCTTTTGGTCTGCTTCTATTAAGTTGAAATGTCCGCACAGTTCATAGTTATTTCACTGCTTGGATGTACACTTGTTTACTTCAGTATGTGTGTGTACGTGTTCGTGTATATGGGGTATCCGTACAAAGGCGTAGGTGTGCGAGGACCAATCAATACACACAGGCGACGGATGATCTCATTCCAAACTCGAATTGGATAAGGAATGTGAGGTCTGTTGAAGTAGGTCTTTGTAGATCCGTGAATTGAGAAAACGGAGATACGAATCTCGATGCATCAGGGTGTAGACTTGTAATTGTGCGTCGTCAAACGTGTGCGGACTTGGCTCGATCATATTCGCATTGATTATCTCACGTACACGTGAATCTAAACTGACCTAAATTTGGTGATCGGCAGGAATTCAAAGGAAAAACAATTAGGTGCAATCCTCGATTCGGATATCAGTATATACATAAACCATGAAATCAAGAAAGGTAACACTTTCAATCTCCGTAACTGTATTGTGTGAATCAAATCACAACGCGATACACAGCCGAAGTCATATGAACTTAGACGTCTTCAGTATACATGAATATCTTGGTTGTCCAACCCGGACAGAGCACAGCCCTATGCTACCGGGTGAGTCTCCAGCAGGGGGAGGAAGACCACTCCGGTGGTTAACCGTGAATAAGATATAGTCACCAACTAAGCGGTCGTGGACGATCACCGACAGTGTTCCAGGATGTGGTGGGATTTCCGCTTGGCTAGCGTTATCCACTCTAAAACGCCATCAACCTGCTGACGGCATTGTGACGGCATAAGTGTGACCCGGCACTTAATAAGACCATAGCTCTTTGTCGTTTACCACTTACCCAAAGAGGTTTGTCGGAAGAGGCTCATCTGGATAAACTCTGCTGCCCTTTAAACAGCGCTTGGCTCCGCAAAGGCCAGAGGTGCATCATCTGGACCGGACAGCCGAGTAGTATAACAGCCCACAATGCAAACAATGATGACACATACTATTGACTGTGTGTACTTTCATGCGTACTGACACTCATTACACGGACACAAGCTCTGTTACGCCCTGTACAACAACTTGTGTCCACTACCTTCTGGCTTCGACCAAAATCTGTTCACTGCCTACGGGGACTTTGTTCGGCAGTACTAGCTGTAATGCCTTTCTGATCCTTCTCCGACTAGTTCTCAAGTCTCACCGAACCCGCTACTACCGGCTGATGCCCTCCTTCGTCCTCGATGCCCATTCGAATTGGGCACATTCAACGCGCGGACCTTGATGCGAATAGGAAGGGTGGGTTTAGCTCATACTCCTGATTCCCTTGCCTTTGATGTGTGTGGCATTCAAGAGAGTCGCATTAAAGATTTCAGTTCCATCATTCGACGGACGCGCCCATATAATCCTTGTGTGAAGTTTCACTTACGCCTTTTTGGGGACGCTGAGGCTGTGGCTTCTGGTCTTTTTGAAATCAGCATAGCTTTCAGTGAAAGGGCTGAAGTGGCTCCACTAGACTGGGTCCTTGTAGAAATATGGCTATTTAAGGTGAGAATTATAGGTTCGTGCAAAGCAAGCAGTCACCGTCCCAAAAGACGCGATCCGTTTGTTGTCTTAGCGTATACCCCCCCCCCCTCATTGATTGTAGCTCAGATGCACTCAAAGATAGCTCCCATCAGAAGCTCCACGACTTCATACGCAAAGCCAGCCGGGTTGATATCGTGATCTAGGCAGGCGCATTCAGGAGGCCCTATGGGGCTAGATTCATATCACTCGGGAAAAGGGAAATGGTTTTGGGCCCTGTGCTCTGACTATTGCCTGTCCCTCGCCAGTACGAACTTCAGACGCTCTAACCACCGGTGCACCAAGTGGCATTTGCCTTATCCGAGTCAGCTTTGGACTCAGATCCACCATACGGCAAAAAGTTACAAATAGGTGGGCTGTATACAAAACTCTGGTTCGTAGTGAAGCACCCTATTGACTCCAACCATGCTCTAGTTTGCACTAAGATGTCCACGTGCCTCTTTGGGCGCTTCAAAAGTACTTTGCAACGACGGTTAAATTGCGAAAAGTTGACCGATCCATTGCATCGATTCGTCTTTCAAAACGTGCTAGCTGGTTAACTAGAACTTGCAACACCTGAAAACACTATCCGTGTTTTGGACACTTATCAAGAATGCTTCACATTCTGCTGATCTAGTGAGTTATGGCCCGTCTCGTCTTGCTGTTAGACCTTCTTAACGCACGCCAGTCGATCCCTGCTGGAAGCGAGTATAACGAAGTACGACTCCTAATGAGACGTGAATTTACCGCAAGTTTCTGTAAGGACCGCAAAATCTAGCGGTCGCGACGTGCATCGGAGAAGAAACGTTCTTTTGCAATGAGAAGTTCCCGCTAATTGTTCTATCTCATTCGAGTCGCCCGTAGGAAGCCACTAGGTAAATGAAAAGATCGGTGAAGCTGCTGGTTCACCAATTCACAATCAGCTGCAACATCCCGAACACTGGGTGGAGCGCTTCCAGACAATTTATCCGGTCTCCTTGTCAGCTTCAGGTATAGCTATTCCGGCGTACGTCCAGTGGTCCGTTTCGACAGATCCATCTACTTAGGTGGAGATCCACAGGGAAATCGGAGACTTAAGGAGTCAAAAAACGCCGAATCCCGATGGTCTTCTCCCAGATGTCAAACCTGGTGGATTGCTGCATGTGAGAGAAATTCATGTGTTGTTCTCAAAGGTAGGTAATTTAGAGCATGTCCCCTCCTTGTGGGGGGGGGGATCGACTGCTTCTTCCATCTTTAGGAAGGGCTGGCAAAATGATTGTGCCAACCATAGGGGTGTTAGCTTGATCCAGATACCGTTGAAGCTGCTAGTGTCTGTCATACTTCGCAAGTTGTGCCAAACGCATCGAAGAGCGAATTCCCGGGCAGCAGGCTGAGTTTCACGCCGATCGTCGATGCATTGATAAAAACCTAACTCTGGGATAGTTGCTAGGCCACAGTTACACTTTCCAAAGACCAACGGTCATCTTATTCCTATACATTCGTGCGGCTTTTGACTCTGTCGACAGGACTGCCCTATGGTATTGTTTGTCGGGAAATGGAGTGCCTGAAAAGTATGTGACCATCCTCAAAGGGTTGTGACGAATATACAAACGGAGTGTACAAGTACGAATACAACGGAGCAAATGAGTGCAGGGTATGCATATCTGATGAAAGGCAGTAATCGAGAAACCGGTGGTGTGCTTCCGGGGTAGTTTTGTTCGCCCGTTTACATACTACTAATTGCTCTCAGTGTATATATATATATATATATATATATATATATATATATATTTTGTGAACTGCCTGGGTATGTCTGATGGAAAGGTAGCTCTTAGGCAATTGCACGTTATGCGGAGAAGACTCGATTGCGCTTCACAAGGTGATATTCTTTCTTGGAGCAATGGTAATTAAATTATTGGGGTTTACTGACAACCTGATAGTTGTCACGTCACGTACCAGTCTACCAAATGGTACTGGGCCTTAATTAACCGTGCACGTCATGGTAGCTAGGTTATCCGGTGGAATGGTACAAAGAGAGAAAAGATGTTCGATTCAGCATAACTGATTAGTGACGCGAACGTGTGAACGCGGGACTCATCTTACGACTAGTCGGGACTCTGACTGCTGATACGGTTGACCATCAGTGAGTGTTTTGGTGCACTCGGCATTCATGCACTGAAAACTGTCGTTATGAATCTTTGACCGGAAGCAATTAGGAGTCGATTTTGTCCAGTACAGTAACAATAAGAAAATCGATTCCCTCAACTGCCCTAATGTTCGTTCTGATTCAAATCAGTTCATTTCACTAATGTGAGAATAGAAAAACGATCGGTGATAAGAAAAATACATAAGCGACGTTCCTGATTTTTGTTATGGCAACTGGCGGAAGCTTCATCGTGAAAATTGTAGACCCAAATATATACGGGTCCTGATTTTAAATTAACCTTTTCCGATCCAATTCCTCTTGACAGTCAAAGACCAACAGCATTTAACAAGCTGGACATTTTAAAGTAAATAAACCCATAATCATTTCTCTCTCTCTCTCTCTCTAAACAGAGATGATAAACCGATGGATAGATGGACTGACGGACAGACAGACGGACAAACGGGATTCTCATCACTTTCGATCCGAGCAGTTCTTACCTCTCTCGGGGATAGAATGGAAATGAAATCCTCATAGATAAGTCTCGCTTTTTCTTCCACCAATTCCGGATTAGTTTCTTGTTTCAGGTCTTCACAGGCCAACCAGAACATGATATTCTCCTCGCTGTATTCGGATCGGAGAAATTCGCGAAACACTTTTCGACCGGCTGAAACCCGATGTGATGGACATGAATGGGGAGAACGAGGGATCAAGGGCGGTACAGAAAGAGAGACAGAGTGATAGGGGAGTAAATGAAGGTGATGGAATCCTGATTACCATTCGGTGATATAGTACCCTACGAAGATAGCAGTATTATTCGCAGTCAAATTTCTTACAGAGATCTGAACTACGCACAGTAGAGGGGAGGTTGGAAGGCAAAGTACGTATTCTGTGGCAGCTGAGAAGAGAAGCCGGACACAAAGCAACGTTTTCACGTCAAAATTATGGAATATGACGTTCGTGTAAGTGTGCGTAACACGAATGAATTTCTTTCCGATATACCATCTCAGGAAACTGAGAGTCCCTGTATCAATGGTGTGATCGAAATTATCCGTGAAGTGCGTCACGGCAGAGAAGAGAAAATAGAGGTGTTCAAACCGAAGGTGTGAGAAACCGAGAGACCAGGGAGTCTGGGCATGAGATTCATGGTATTAGTTCATAGCTGTCAAAAGAAAGGTTAGTTGTTGCAACAGATGGCTGCTATGATTAAAATGAGTGACTGACTAGCTTATTCGCCTAGTCATTCATGCATTCAGCCATGAAGCACCCCTGCTGCCATGAAAACTTATCATGTAGCTCTGGAAGTTGATTGTAATTTCCTCGCCGTATTTAGTTAGACCTGGGCTGAGAAAACGTCCCTGAACGAGAGCGGTGAACTGTTTAGTTTTGGAACTGGTGACGAACGGATGTCGTCGTGCATCAAAGTGAAACAGCCCTTTCCAGCAATACTCAGTTCTGGCCCACTGATTCGAGGAAGATGACTTCTGGGCTTTCAAAACATCTCAGTCTGTCTGTGGTGTTTAAATAGGATGTTTGGTGATCATAACCAATTACTTTTTATGTAGAAAGAATCTTTCTATGATTTTGAATATTGGTGTTGTTTGTAGCTCAGGTTGGTGGTTTATATCCGTTGGTGATCGCTGAGCTTGGCGTTTAGGTCGCAAACGTTTAATCACCAGTCGAGGTGACATTATCGGTGCCCACAGACGATGTCACCTCGACTGGTGATTAAACGTTTGCGACCTAAACGCCAAGCTCAGCGATCACCAACGGATACAGATAGTAAGAATCCTTCTCTTTGATCCTCATTATTTATTATACGACAGTGTGATATATTTCTGGAATGAGCTATGGCCATTTAACGTTTAACGACTGGAGAAGTGACGGGCAGTGGCAGGAATCGAACCAGGGACGTCAAGATCTAAATTCCACCATGACGACCTTTTGGCCACCGACAGTTAAAAAGGTCTAATTGGTCTAAATGGTTTCTGGGATCATCTTTTCTGACAGACTGGTGGTACGGCCAGCCACCGTGTAAGCAACAGGTCATTTCGATGGGAAATTGTGTGGATGAACTTCGGACTCCATTCCTTCCCGTACCCACCCCCGATTCTATCTTGCGAGTATGCTTTGCGTCACTTCCACCGCTTGACTGAACTACACAGTGGACGTTGGCCACGGTTGACATTTGACTGGTGCGTTCGCCTCTTGTGATCCTTGACTCTTTTTGAAATAGACTTTTGAATCAGTTTTACTCACTTGATTTGCAAGCAACTGTGGATATATTTTCGTTTGGGCGAAACATTACCCGCGCAGTCAACGTTACGGTTTGTCTTATGTTTGTGCAATATGAACGAGTATCTTTTGATATAAAAACCGCACATAACAACAGTTAGGCGTTTTTCGTATTTCGAATGGGGGTGCGCGTGATTCAACCGCCACTTAAGCGTTGGTTGTTCGGTATATATATATATATATATATATATATATATATATATATATATATATATATATATATGCATACGTGCAAATCATTGTTGAGTAACATGGAAGCACCCCACTTGTAAACAACTCTCACAGACACGTAAGCACATGCACACGAAGAGAACTGAAATTCGTGGTAGCTATGACAGAACTAACAAAGAAACCCAGAACAGCAGTAAGGTTGACTCTGTTTGCTTTCTATCGTTTTACTCGATGAAATGACTATGATAATGTTTGTCGTTTTTGTCAGTTGTCTTCTTGAACGAGGCGTATAACTATCCCTGATAGCATCGAATCCATTACTCGAGAACAAAACATTTTAGACGAAAATATACGAACACGAAAATTACTCGTTTGCGTAAGACAGAAGAAACAATACGACAAAACTTATGGGTCACTATAGAAAATTTACGAGGCGGGCGGATTTATTCTTGGTTTGAGCAGAATTTATTGAATATACTCAATGAACGCGTTCGTAAGCCAAGGGAATCCTAGAAACTGGGGACCATCTGATCTCATTTTCCCTATATTAGTACCAAACTCTTACGTGACACGTTGCCTAAAATTTGCGATGCTAAAAATGTTTCCATCACCAATCGTTTTCGCCTCAAAAGCGATTTGTCAATTCATCCAAACTGTCCTGTTCCAAAATGCAATGTCAGTGCGCAGACAGAATGCGACTTATCGCGTAATCCTGTTATGTAAACAAAGCTCGTTAGATTGGAGCACAATTGGTTTTACCCACAAAATGATAGTCCTTTTCTGCGTTTCATTTCCAAAACAGTAAGAGGGCGGTCTCCATATCCTGACTAATCCGTAGGTACCACTTTTTTCGAGCCATCACATATTACTTGCAATCATCCACAAGCACCTTTACATATATATATATATATATATATATATATATATATATATAATTCTTACCAGACAGAAGACGAAGTTATCAAAAACAGGCTTGTTTCCTACCTTCGCAGTAAAATACAACAAGAAATCACCACCACCACCACCAACATTTATTATTATTATTATTATTATTATTATCATTATTCAACCCTTATGCATAAAGTTCGCTAGACTTTGAACGACGTGAGCCACCTGTAGCTCCAATGGGTCAAGGGCAAGTTGCAGTAGTTAGGCAAGTCCGACTATATACGGCTCAAATGGTGATCTTTGGGGGCAGAGAACATTCGAAAACCGGCGGCGTTTATTCATCGCTGTCCTGAAACTATTGCTTGAGGATTATTAGAAAACTGTATCCGTGATACTGAAGTTACGCATAGGCTTCCGGGGACCAGAGAGTATTCTTAACCGCCTAATCTGAAGGTGACGGTGGTCGTGAAATATCCCAAGCATGCCCCCGATTCACATTGTTTGCCGACGCACTTGGTGCTCAGATGATGGGGTGAGGCGGTCAATACACAATTAGATCAGTCTCTATAATGCTCTCTGTAGCTACAGACCTGATTACCTCCTTGTCGTCCCGCTGGAACGGGTCTAGTTTCGTATTCGGCTAGGACTAGACTGAGTCAACCACTCGTTCGGGGTCCCGAGTGATGACTACGGAATCTCACGTGCAAGCTACTTCATTTGACCTTTCATCCTACGGTGGGCGGTGTGCAACGTACATGTGTGGAAATCCTCCCTAGCCGTTGTCACATACTCATATTGTTGAGACTATGCTCTTTATCTTATTGACCCTCGAACAAGTACAGCATGCATCAATCACTACACTTCAACATTTGTTTATATTTTGCCCATGTGAAGTGGTATAATTTTGATTCGAACTTGAACTGCCGTGACGGTGGTACCTGACATTGACCTTTGTTAAACTCTGGTCCTCGTTCCTAGACGCTGTGACCGTACAGTTGAGGTTTGCACATATTTATATGCGTACAAATTGTTAATCCAGTACCGTAGAAACTACGAATCAATCTTGTTCTGGTTTTGGGGTTCGTTTGAATTGGCTACGCGTTACTCACGATCGGAATAACCGTCACAGTACTCAACTTGGAATCTCCACGAGGAAATCAATCAGAAATGCCAAGAAGAGGTCCCTGGGTATTTTTGGGTGATACTGATTCCTTGGATATTGCTAGGTCTGCTAGTCCTGTCAGTGCAATTTCATGTACATCAGCCAATGGTATCGAATTTAAAGGTGATGATATCTATAGATTGAGAATAGTAGAATTAGAAACCTAGCTTAGACAGACTAGGGAAGAAGCTGAATCAGGTAGGAAAGAACAACTTCGAAGACGGGAGCCAGAGGTGATCTTGGAGACCACGGAGCATGCGGCCATTCAGCCTAGCAATTCCGTGGAACGATTGAAGCCGACTGGTGCCAGCGTAACACACGCTATTGACTTACCAAAGGTGGAATTGTCGCCCTTTGACGGGAGCGCAGATCAGTACTGCAATTTCATTAAACAATACGAGAACTTTGTAGAAAGGAGAGTATCCGATCCAGGACAGAGATTCCTGTACCTGCTACATCACTGCCGTGGAAGAGCCAGGGAAGCGATCGACGGGTGCTCGATGCTGGATCCCGAAGAGGGTTACACTCGGGCACGTGAAATCCTGAAAGACCTGTTTGGGCAACCACTTAAGGTCGCTCGGAATTTGATCGATGGTGTACTATCAGAGGCGAAACGTTCCAAAGGCGAGTCGAGCTCTCTAGTCAGTCTGGTGATAAAAATGCAGAACTGCAGCATCGCATTGAATCACCTACATTATCGATCGGACCTGAACGCACTGCACATATTGGAGACCATAGTGTGCAGTCTACCCACAGAACTACAGGGTAGGTGGGCCGACGAAGCCGAGGGGATCAATAGATATGGACGAGAAACCACGTTTGAAGACCTGACACAGTTCATAGACCGTCATGCCCGAATAGCAGACAGTCGTTTCGGTCAACTTGTGCGCGAGACCAGCAAGTTGCCTAGGATTACGACGACGCAAACCTGGACCAGGGAACCAAGTAGAAGCCAACCATGGGAAAACACACACGCACTATCCCGCGAAGGTGAAAACTTGCCGGTGTGTAAAGTTTGTGGGGCGCCTCATCGCCAAGTGGGAGGTCCTCGCTTCCGCAACGTAGACGTCGACGAATGATGGAAAATTGCCGAGGAACTGGGCGCGTGCTTTGTCTGTCTCAGTGATTTACATCGAGCAGCGCTGTGCCGAACGAAACCCAGCTGTAGTCAGAATGAATGCCATGGGAAACACCATTACCTACTGCACAAATCCAAGAAATTGAAAGCCGAAGATATCCCGAAGCCGAGTGTGGTCTGCTCAGTGTCTCGCTCTATTAACAAGCCCATTCGCCTGGGAGTAATAGCAGTCGGCGTAGAAACCCCAGTTGGGGTTATAAGAACGTTGGCCTTCGTAGATAGTGGCTCGGATACCACTCTGGTAAGGAAGGAGTTTGTAGAGAGATATGGGGTCAGAGGGAATCAATCTTCATTAGCAGTGAGCACAGTGAGTGGAACCCAGATCATCCAATCGACCAAACTGCACCTACAACTCGTTTCCTTGGTTAACAACGATAGAACAGAAACTCTAGAAGCATTCACCATAAAAGATCTTCCGATGAGAGCAGCTCAGTCAGTGCAATCGATTCTGACTCAGTGGCCGCATCTCGATGGGGTTACGTTCGAGGAGTGGCAGAATAATGAAATTGATCTTCTGATCGGTTGTGACGTACCGGAAGCGCACTGGGTCCTGGATCAAAGAATAGGGAGCCGCAGAACACCCTATGCAGTACGCACTATATTCGGCTGGATTTTATATGGTAGTACAGATGGAAGATGCGGCAAACAAATCCAAATCAACTGCACTTTGGTGGAAACGGTGAACATTGAACAAGCATTCCAACAGCTGTATAACGCCGAATTTGCCGACCTGGCCATTGACAAAGATGCCCCATCACGAGAAGGTAGGTTGGCTTTGAAAATGGTAGCCGAGAACACCGAGTATGTAATAGATCGTTTCGAGGTTCCTGTCCCGTGGAGACCCAACCTATGCCAAACAGCCGAGAAATGGCTCTGAAAATATTGCGCTTCCTCAAAACCAGGCTAATTCGAGAACCACAATTAAGGATAGAATACACGCGAGCCATGCAACATAACATAGACTTGGGTTATGTAGAAAGAGTGGGTACAGCGGTAATTAGGGCATATTTGAGGTGGTACCTACCCCATCACCCGGTCTTGAACCCAAAGAAACCGGAGAAGGTCAGGGTGGTTTTCGACTGTGCCGCGAAATGTCAGGGTGTGTCACTCAACAACCATATACTACAGGGCCCAGACTGGACAACACCATCAGTCGAGGTTTTATGTCGTTTTCGGCTAGGAAAAGTGGCCGTCTCTGCGGACATACGTGAAATGTTTCTACAAGTGAAGATGCCCGTTGAAGATAGGGGCACCTCTTGTCTTCTCTGGTGGTCTGAGAGCGACGTAAATCGTGCACCAGACGAGCACAGGCTGACCGTGCATCCCTTTTGGAAGGCATCGTCCCCCCTCTGTGCTAATTCGGCCCTCCGGGAAACCCTCAAGCGTTTCGGTGGCACCAGCAATCTGTTAGAAAGAGCAGTGGACCGCTTCTACGTGGACGATTTCCTGTGTTCCTTTGACGGCGCAAATACCGTTATTCTATATATGACCGAACTGATCGCCACTCTAAAGGCCGGAGGATTCAACATCACTAAATGGACTTCAAACAGCCAGGAGGTGCTCAATGTTATCCCGAAGGCCGATAAAATGGAGCGTACGAGAGGGCTTTTGGGATCCTCTTCACAAATGGAGCGCAAGCTTGGAGTTCAATGGAAGCCCGAAGGTGACGAATTCATATTCACTCTGGACCTACCCAAACGACCAGCCACACGGAGAGGAATCCTACCATCGGTCTTAAGCCTTTATGATCCTCTAGGTTTCGTTTCGCCATGGTTGTTACCGGGAAAGTGCTTGCTGTAATCGCTGTGCCAAAGAGGGACGGGTTGGGACAAACCTCTTCAGGATGATGATGACAAGCGATGGCGCGACTGGTTGCACAGCCTAGATCAACTTGGCGAGATCAAGATACAAAGATGCTTGACAGGAATCAAGTGTACAAACGATGCCCAACTCCACTTGTTTTCAGATGCATCAGAAATAGGCTGCGGGATAGTGACTTACGGCTGCTGGGTAGACGAAAACGCTGGGCGGCACAGTCAGATAGTGTTGGCAAATGCGATAGTAGCTCCACTGAAGACGGTGTCCATTCCTAGGCTGGAACTGACTGCAGCAGTACTGGCCTTGAAAGCCGCGAATCTGATTAGAAGATGCTTCGATCGGATAAACTGGGAACCAAACTTTTGGACGGACTCAGCCACGGTACTACATTACATAAACAACATTACCACTCGCTTTAACACCTTCGTGGCCAACAGACTCACTATGATTCATCAGTCGACTAAGACCGATCAATGGCGCTATGTACAATCCGCCGGTGACCCGGCCGACTTCTGCTCAAAGAGCCCAAAGGCTTCTGATGTGGACAATGGGACCGGACTTCCTAACTGCATCTAAAGAGATGTGGCCAACGCTACTAATACTTAAACCTGATGATGGCGCTATCAAGACCAAAAGACTGATACTGGCTACAAACTCCACGGGAAGCGTAGGACTAATATAAAGACTGTGCCACTTCCCAGACTGGATAAAAATGTTAAGAGCCGTGGTCTGGTGGACACGATACAAAGTGCTCCTAATGATTTTGAAACACACATGACCACAGAACACGTTAAATGTGGAAACGATACTACCGGGCGAGCTGAACCAAGCCGAACTCGACGTTCTGCGCCTACTACAACTAGACGCCTTCTCGTTCGAGACCCGCCAGCTAGACAGGATAGATGATAACACCGAAGAAAGCAGGCTGTTGTACAGCAGTATCCGAAGACTAAACCCTATGCGAACCAACGGACTACTGAGAGCTGGAGGGCGGCCGACGAATTCAAATCTAGAGTAGGAAACAAAATACCCCATAATAGGTCCTGGTGACCACTACATAACGAGATGTCTGATAGACCATGTACAGCGAGAAGAGGGACACGCAGGTTTGAATCACTTATTGAACAATATACGTCGACGATTTTAGGTGACAAAGGGACCAGCGGCGGCCAAGCGAGTCATAGGCAACTGCATCACTTGTCGTCGCCGGAGAGCGGTAGCATGCCAACAAATGATGGCCCCCTTCCAGCCGTAAGAGTTCAACCGGGATGGTGCCCGTTCGTGGAAATTGGCGTCGATTGCTTTGGCCCGTTACTTGTACGACAGCAAAGGAGCACGCAAAAGAGGTATGGCTGCCTGATGACATGTTTACAATCCAGAGCAGTCCATCTCGAAGTAGTGCATAATATGACCACCGATTCATTTCTAATGGTCTTTCAAAGGTTCATCGCGAGACGGGGAGTCCCCAAGAATGTATACTCAGACAATGGCTCGAACTTCTTTGGGGCTCATAAGGAGTTAGAGAAATGGTGGAACCGCCTGGATCACGCCAAAATACAAAACAAGACCGTAGCAAAGGGGACAGAATGACACTTCAACCCGCCTTATGCCAGTCGTCGCGGTGGCGTTTGGGAAAGGCTGATACGATCGACTAGGAAAATACTTACGGCCCTGACCTCACAACAGAACCTCGATGACGAGACGTTGGCTACTTTACTAACAGAAGTAGGACGCATACTGAACAACAGACCCCTGGTGCCGATCGTCCCAGATCCGGAAGGCGAACCGGCTCTCACTCCCAACGACCTGTTATAATTGCGGTCAAACGTAGGAACAATCACATCGAAAACCCTACGTGGAACGTGTATCGTAGGATGGAAACAAGTGAACCACCTGGCACAGGCTTTCTGGAAACGTTGGACGAGGGAGTACTTACCGACCCTGCAGCTTCGACAAAAGTGGATCTCCAAAGAGAGATCGTTCAGACGTGGCGATGTCGTCATCCTCGTGGAGAGCCATTTACAAAAAGACGATTAGCCGGTTGGAGTGCTCAAAGACTGCCGTACAGAAATCTATGGCCTCGTGCGCATGGTAGTGGTGAGAACGAACAAAGGAGACGTATTGCGAGATATCCGTAAGATATGTTTGCTTGAAGGTGGCAATAGCGAGGACAAAATCGACGCTACAGACCAAACTAAATCCAAGTCTATTGATACCAACTGAAGCTGAATTTATTTATTTATCCCTCATGCATTCTCCTGTAGGTCCCAACCCTTCACACAGTCTTTGAAGTATATTTATGTCTAATTTCATACGGTGTTCACGATTTACAATGGAGTTAGTTGTCGAAACCCCCAATTTATCACACGACACGACATTGTTTGTGAATTTGCGGAAACTCTTGAACAAGCACTTGTTGACCGCTTGTAGAAACATCTCTATTTCCGGGACCTTCTATTTGTATTATTATCGAACCTGTTTTCAAGTGGATATAAGTTGTGAGTCAAACATACTTCTAATATGATAATACCACACGTTGAGCCTCTGATGTTCAAGTACCCTGTAGCCATCTCGATTCTTCATCGAGAATTCCCAGTCTTCATCTTGCCACGTACTTTACTCTTATTCGGAAAGCCTTTTTCCTCTACATTCCGTAATCTGTCTACGCATCCCGATCACATCGAAGCCCTTTTTTCGTATACAGATAATGTCTTATCATCTTCAGACGAAACTCTAAGACGTCGAGGTATGGAGCATAACCTCAAGAAGACCTGCAAGCGTGTCTGCGACTGACCAACGATAGATGAAGCTCATGGCGACCTACGTATGCACTGACTTTAGGGTTTAAGTAGGTTAAGGCGAATCAGTACTCCTATTTGCTCCTTGGATGTTGACCGTTTCATGGGAGGACTTGGTGGGCGGTGTAACGTACATGTGTGAAAATCCTCCCTAGCCGTTGTCACATACTCATATTGTTGAGACTATGCTCTTTATCTTATTGACCCTTCGAACAAGTACAGCATGCATCAATCACTACACTTCAACATTTGTTTATATTTTGCCCACGTGAAGTGGTATAATTTTGATTCGAACTTGAACTGCCGTGACGGTGGTACCTGACATTGACCTTTATTAAACGCTGGTCCTCGTTCCTAGACGCTGTGACCGTACAGTTGAGGTTTGCACATATTTATATGCGTACAACTTGTTAATCCAGTACCGTAGAAACTACGAATGAACCTTGTGCTGGTTTTGGGGTTCGTTTGAATTGGCTACGCGTTACTCACGATCGGAATAACCGTTACTGGGTGTCCTGCGCCTTTCTTTGGCTTCTCACGGAGAGATTCATTTGGTTTAAACTCTGGCGCGACTGAAGCCGAACTTGGTTTGGTTTTCGAAGTTAGACTTTCGTTTGACTCGCGAATAAGCCTTGGTCAACAAAGCCGACACGCTGACACTGCTCAAAGCAACGAAGAACGTGTTGCTACTGCTATCCTAAGAACGTAACGAGGGACTTGATCCACGCAGGATTTTGAGGCGTCGGTCCGACTGGCTAATACCCATTGCCAACAGGTTATGTTCTGGAAGGATCTCTACGCACTTCTGTCTAACTTATCTGAGGGTAGTTCAGCTCAGTCAATCAAGAAGCGGCTTCAGCATCTCTCGTGGACTGGTACTACTCATTAGGATGCGGCTAACGACGATGGTGTTCCAATACGTCCTGGCGATCCTCCGACTCCACCATTGGTTGATGGCGTTCGTTCAGTATGGAGTGACCGCATGATGATTGGTGTTATCTTCGAGGTATTTAGATCCCGAGATGAGCTAGAACAAGCAATTCAGAAGACAAACACTGCGAGAGGAATCCCTTTCGTACACTCTCATCGGTTTTGAACTTATAACATTAGGCAGAAGAATAAATAAAATATGAAGTGAAATGAATAGTCAAAACAATTTTACGAAATCTGTAACATGCACGTGTGTGTGTGTGTGTGTATTTGACTGGGTGTATTTGCGTGCGACTGCATTTGATTTGCCAACTACCTTGATTTTGGCTAATGACGTGAACATAATCACTCACTCACAAACACACGGCTTCAAGCCCCCTAAAATGACTCTAATTAGTCATTTCATCTCATTCTATTTATTCTCTTGCTTGTTGCTTTACTTACGCGACCGATGAGAGCATACGAAAGGAATTCCTCCGGCCGTATTACTTTGGTCGTGCGAATGACACACAGAAAAGTGTTCTTTGGCCTGAAGTCTAGCGGATCGTCACTGATTGGTATACAGGTGTCTTGAATATTAACTTGGCACTCTTGGTTCTAGATTAACTTCTGGCACGAATCTCCCATCACACTTGGCACCCAACTCGGGTTCGGCAAGGTGGGCCGATTCCAACGTCGAGGCGTGACATCCATCGGGCTCAATGCTCGCAAATTCAGAAACTCCTCTACATGCTGGATGGATTTAACTAGTGCCATCCTACCTCGCGATTGGTGAGATGCTCAAACGAGGAGCACTACTCTACCTTCGGACCTTCTGACCAATTGGAAAAGCATCTTCAGTCAGCCGAGTCATCCTCACCCTCTGCTAGTGCTGCGACCACCCACACAGCGTTGGCCGGTGCTGGACCCAACCTTGGTACGCGAGGTCATGGAGGCACTGAAACAAATGGCGTTGATTGCTTCGAACTTGAATCGACTGATAACAGTGGACATGTTGCGCACGAGTAAGGAGTGCTTCGCTTAGCCGTTAACTATGTTTGCCCCGAGGACGCCAGCTCCATATCCGGGCAAGGACCGGATCACTTTAGTACCGAAATGGAGCAATCCAACGGGTCCCGGAGACTTTCGACCTATTGCCAGTGTTGCGGCTACTCTATAAAATATTGGCGCATCGCAGAGGGGAAACGCTGGTCCTAGTGACCTGACAAATTACCTATCTCTAACGGAATGGTTTCTCCGAGGCCTAGAATGCTCGAAATGCGATTTTTCGGTCGGTCCACCATGACCGATTATTACTGGCCTTCGTGTTCGTGACTGTTTTAAAGGCTCTCAACTTGGTCTTTCAGTTTCGTTCCTCAGAGTAGTGCAAGCAACTTATCTTCCAGATCTAATGATGAATTACCTTTGATATTCATACGAAGGCGCTGTGGTTCGACTTGCAGAGGAATCGTTTACGTTCTGCCGTAGCAACCGGCAAGAGGACCCGTTATCTCTTTTTTAACCATTGTGGCCACGAACGAGGTAGTTACCAACTCTTGTCTTGCTCTTGGTCTTACTATAGGTGGGACACATATCAACCATCTGGCGTATGCGGGTGATCTGATCTTCTTCTCTTGAATGGTGTTCGGTTACAGGGACGCTTGGCCGCTCTCTCTACAGCTTTAATGGATGCTGGGATGAGCACTAATGGTAACAAATCGATCGGACTCCCGCCACGTAAAGATGGCATAAGCAGCTTCATGATCCTATAATCTACCGCTCATAAGTTCGACGGGAGGCGAATGCAAGCATCTGGTGGTGATCAAACGAGGAAGTATCTTGGCTTGGTGTTCAACTGGAAAGGACGAGTACAACCACGTTCAACATGCAAGACTGAGTCAGTGCTGCGGAACATCGCCCGGACCCCCCTGAAAGGGAATCAGAGCCTGAACATCTTGGCTTAGTTCGATCTTCCAATGCTCTTTCATGAACTTGATCTTGGTGTACCCATTTACGAGTACTCACACGTTTGGATATCAAGGTGTACGATAGGTTATTTGCTTGGCTTCGTCTTCCAAGGGAGGCAGCGCTGGGTTTCATCTAAGCCAAGAGAATGACAGCATGATTAGAATTCCCCGATCTATCAATTTCAATACTCCTGGCTCAAAAGGTGTGCGTGGAAATCTTGGAGCGGTCGTCCGTGGATCCCGGCACTTTTGCCGTCTCTGCCTCTGTGCTTCATCAACTGGTGCGACAAGCCAACCTTCCAGTCAGAGTGGCCTCTACCAGCATTATTGTTGCATTCGTGATCAGTGGTAAAACGTAATAACTATACTCCATTTATTTCTATGAAAGTAAACACAAAACCCGGCCGTGGCCGGTAAGCAAGCAGGGAAGTGCGTAGATAAAGTCACCGAGCTGAGTTATCTGTATGCGCTACCGTACATTCGCCTTAGGCCAAGCAAGGTCAGTCGATATGTAGCGGGATCAATAAGTCCACATACAGTGAGGGGACTAAAGCATGATTAAATACCAACGGGCGAATGTCCTGCATTAGAAGGATATTGATCAATTGTCCACGTAATAGGCGTGGCTGTTCAAACCGAATACAACAACTATTACCAAAGGTGAAGTTACTGCTGCATGGACGAACGAGTTAACCGGCTCCTGTGGTGGTCGTTGTCTGCATGGTTTTTCAAGTAACAACGCAAGCTTCCTCTGGTTATCTGTAGGTGATGCCGTTCATTTAAGATTCTTCCTGCGGGCGAAATGGCTAATGTGGTGGTCTCCTTTCATCCAAAATCCAACGAGCTCAAGAACGGGTGGTTTTAACTGAGGAGCTGAAGTGCTGCGGGGGCTGTGGTAAGGTGGTGTCGACTGTTCATAACCTTCAGTGCTGTGTTGTCATCCACGAGACTCAGTGTGAACGGCACAACAAAGCAGTGCATTGGATGGGATCCTGTCTATCGAGAAAATGACACGAGGACATGGCCGAACGCCTCATTTCTCTGGAGCCACAACACTGCAAATCGGGTCGGGTCGCTTGCATAGGGGACTTCGTCTTTGTGCTTGATGTATGTGTGGTCTCTGGCCAAGTTTCCGTTAGTGGTTGGAAAGTCGAACTGGTCAAGCGCTCGGTACCTGCGATTCAGGATGCGATTCGGTCAACCCTGGGCCAACCTTTAGTGAAGCTCAGGCATTACCCGGTCATCATCTCCAATCTTGGGCTTCTGCACAGACGGTCTAGCACTGGTTTGTGCCATCTGGGTCATGGTCGTTTCGAGTTGGCGAAGGTGTATCAACCTGCGGTAATTAGATGGCTCAAATGTTACGATGCCCACGGTAATGGTCACTAAGTCTGGCCCGATTCTCCAGCTGATCGACCTCAGATATGACGTGCTGTAATGAAACCTACCAGAAGGTACAGGACTGAGGCAGAGGATCGGTTTTACACGTATTTGTATCGCTCTATGCCTCTCTAATCATAAGAGGACTGTTTGTATAGTGGGAGATATGCTTGTATCATATCTCTTTCGTCCTTTCCGTTCATTGCTGCACCCCTCCCCCCGGTTGTCGTCATAAATGACTGGATAGAGAATGGTAAAATGGTATTCAAGATGTCACCAATGCACCTGGTTATGTAATATGCGTGGGGAATTCGTGTTTGGGGCCACGTGACCTAAATATCCTATGTTTGAAGATTATGGACGACATGGTCAAGTGCCGCACTTTAATTAAACCCCGTTCTTCGTTCACAGTCGTAAGTCCTACTATTTTTCTTCCTTTGTGTTTTTGCTACCGAATTGGTGGTATTGAAACGTTTCAGGAAAAACCAGAGCACAGAACTTCGAAGTCAATCGTCGGATGATAGGAACTGAACTTTGTTTATCCTAAATAAGACGACAGAGAAAACGGACTACCTGTGGTTTTTTGAGCAGTAAAAGCAGACCGGTAGCAGCCCAATTCATACAGAACTAAACGAAAACGTCAATCAGGATTCTTCAAGTATGGTAGGTTTGAGGTTGAGAAGATTTAGCGGAGGGTCGCGTCTGACCGTCGCCAATCACATTCCCCAACTGGCAGGCTCTAATTGACCGCGACGCCGTTCCTGAAATATTTTAACATTATAACAATTAAAAAAGCAAATAAAAGGACGAAGATAAAGATTTCGAATCTTCATCAGTAGCAGTTCATATCTATCAAGTCTCAACTGGGATTCGAATCCAGTGTGCATGATTTTCAGTGAGGCGCAATGTTACTATCCGGGTTGACTCTCAATGACTTGGTTTACGTCAACACCACATATTATGGTGCTCTTCCGTCACTGGCTTTCCAGCGATAACAACTCATCAACGGCACAGCGATCGAATCCTATGAATTACGAACTCTCAGTAGGGGAATAAATTAGACGAAGACAATCCGATGAGAATCAATCCCGATGGCCTGGTGGTTAGGCGTTTGATTCAATAATCCAGTCCGAGTTGCAGTTCGAAACGGAGCTTCACGGATGAGCACTGCTGATGATTGCTACAGGGTTGTGCATGAGTGTAGTGGAAGGGAAATATACCCCATAGCCTCAAAGGCCCACTGCATAATTAGAGACAGTCAGCCACCAGACCTTGAGTCTTGGAGTGGAGAACAACATAAGGTCCAATAGGTCAGGTGTGGTAACGAGCCACTGGAGCATGGATTACTATGTACCATTAATGTGGCCGTTGGTATCAGGATTCGAACATCTGACCTCCGATGTGGTCAGCACATGCTCAAAACCACTGGACCACTAACCGTCGAAACAACTGGACAGTACTCCTACGATACTGCATGATCAAGTAAAATTGCCACCTGCTCATACATGACGTAGAATAAGCTCGTCGACCTATGAGGTAAGTTTGGAACGCGAAGATACCTGTTTTCTTTATGCTCCTATTCTTTTCGCCCTTTATTCAACAATGCTGAAAAGAAGCAACGGAAACTAGAGCACAAAAATGCCCGGTTAATGGTCGAATCAGCTAAACTGATACGTATTTTCGATACTACACTGTGATCAAGAAGGGTATATATTGATGTCTTAAGATAAGGATATGATCAAGACAGCTCCAGTTTGCCCAATAAGGAAGCTTGATTTGCACGTGTTCTTTGCCTCCCCACAATCCGGACACGAATTAAAACCCTTTCTCTGCCTGCTACCCGAGGACAAGTGGTGCTCACACAGTCAGCATAACGGGCTTTCAACTTTCCTGTCCCGAGTTCGAATCCTGCTTCCGCCCCCAGTCGCTTTAACTGGAAAACTCAAATCGGCCGCGACGCCATTCCTGAAATCGTGTACCATTATTATATAATAAGATTAAACAAAAAGGTAAAAACAGATAAAAAGACATCCAGGTCCCATCTGTCTGCTTCCAAGCAATTGTCCCAAATAGATGGGATAAAAAACATCATTTGATCCGCTCTCCGTACCTTCATTCTAACATACTCCGCCTCATTCGGAGTTCAGGTTTGGTCAACCAGTTATCAATGCGATGCTGGCGGGGGGGGGGGCAAGTTAACCGTCCCCAATTTCGGCTTCGTTTAACAACTGACCGTCATGGAACAGAACTACAGAGTGGGGCATTTCGAAGGAAAATTTATGGGTGGAAAAAAGCCCTCAGACATTCAGGGATGTTAGTTACTACCACTCTCACCAATGGGGGGGGGTGTTGATGCGGCAATGTACCACATGTAATGATTCAAGCGCATACGAGAGAAACACACACACAGGCAGAGATAAGGGCAGATGATAAGCAAGAAGTTGGACCCCTGTTGCGCGAATGTTGGCGTCCGTCAAAGATTAAATTAATTTTCAAAATTAACCTCGTTTTTGGTCAACCTAATTAGCCAGGAATGTGGGGATGGGAATCACGGCTAATGCTTTGGAACAGATGTCCGAAGTTGAACACACAGTTCTTCCCCCATCGTCTCCCAACCTTCCAGTGAGCTAGACACGAACGAACCGCGGTTATGTGATAGATAAACCAAATGTTCACGAACCCGTTTGTTGGTTTGGAATGGGATATAGGACACCGAAAACTGTTACCGAGAAAACGGAATTAAAGATAAATTCATTCTTTGTAAATTTCTCTCGCTCTCTCTCTATGCTTGTATGTGAAGGTGAGTGAGGAGGAAAGGATAGAAAGACTACGGAAGCCATGTCGTTGTGAAACGATAGGCTCCTGATAGGTAACCGGCCGTGGTCAAACGGTCGTCCTGTCCTGAGCTGGAGTCCTGCTGCGGCCGACGCCACTGGTAACTGTTTTCATTTATTAGCTTCAGTTTAGCAGCGAACCCTTTCTGAAATATTGTATCATTATTATACGACAAACAGCAAATAAAAGAATAACAGAAATATACGGCACAATTCTGGTGCCCTCAAACAGTGGTTGGTTAACTGAAATGGAAGGCAGATACTCACTCACGTTCGAAACCTAGGTCTACGAGTAGATCAACATAGATGAGTTTCCATTACGTTGCACTCGCTTCTCAAAATAGCGAGAATAAACTTGATCGAGCCCAAACTCGAGTTTTTACCTCAGGTTGGCTATTTTACACAAGATCAAATATAATAAATGATTGGAAATGGGAAGTTTCCACTGTTCACAGCTTCACTCTTCAGGATTAGAGACAGTGGGACACTTTCCGCATGAGCCTCGTCAACAACAGCTCCAAAATGTAGGCCTCATGAGAGAGAGATCTCAGCCACTTCTTATTCAGATAAACATCAAGTTTCGTCTCGAAATTCTCTCGGTTTTGCTCTTCCTCCAAGTCAGCTAGCAGTGAGTTCCACAAGTTAGTCTTCCTTCTGGATGGACTGCGACCCAAATGTGCTCTAGTCGACTGCAGCTCCTTGAGTGTCAAAGAATGTCCCCTTGTGCACCTGTGATCCCGGAAAATAAATTCTGCTCGTAGTTTAGGCCCTATCTCGCCCGGAATTATTCGCTAAACACGTGAGTAGTGTACATCAGTCTATGGACATCGAACGAACGTCGGATGCACTTACCCTGCCAGTGTGGTTCCGGATTTTAGACGACGAAGTTACTATCATACCCAAATCAAGCTCACAGGTGGTTATCCGAAGAGCAGATCTCTGGAAGGAGTAGACATGGCTGGGCTTTGGTCTGCCTCCCTGCATCTGCGCACACTTTTGAATGCTCAGCGGATGGACCGACGATGCAAACCAGACCGAAGGGGACACAAATCTGCTTACAATTCACCGTGGTCTGCATCGGTCCTGATCACTGGTCAGAGTTTTAGGTCATCACACCGAGACTTGATGTGTGGTAGTAGAGGACTGACGAACACCCTGAATAATAGAGGACGGAAAAACAAGCCCGCTGCAAGTCGTTGGCCAAAACCCTGTTGACACCGTCTTCGTTCCTCGAAGAGATTTTAGAACGTAGGCACCTCTTCCATAGACTCATCATCTGTGTTTTCTGGATCTGAAAGCAGCCTTCAACTCAGTCTGTCGAGTGGTTTTCTAGCACTTCCTCTTACTGGAAAATTGTGCCCCAGATCACATTCATCAGAAAATTTCCGTAGCTGAATGACCGGAAAAAAGTCTGGACTTCCGTTGATATTTCATTCGAATACGCCACGAGAATTGGTGTGCGCCAGCGTTATTTCTCCCTCCTATTCGGTTTGACTTCTCAAATGAGACTGTCATGGAGACTACCCTTCTGACACAAGAGGATAGTGGTAATACAATTTGCTCAGCTGGAAAAGCGTCAAACCTTGGGCACACGGACGACATCATTCCTCTAAGTGAATACCCAGGTAAACTGTGAGTTTCTCCTCGGCCATTTGAACAACTGTTTAACCATGTTCAGAGTACAGTTTACACCTTAAAAATCCAAGGTACATTTGTAAGACCACATCTCATCCTGCTTTTCACCCAGATATCGGATATCGGATAGAATGCCTCCGTGTACACAGAAGTCGTCAGCGGTGTCGACGTGACATTTGTTTATGTATCAACAGTCGAGTGTACGCTGCACTAGTTAAGCCATTGCTTCCTCAAGGTTCATAAGCATGACCACTGCAGTTGGTATTTCGTCACCGATTACCTCGTAGCACTGCTAGAATATGGTGGGAACATGGTATCGGCGAAGCTCAGATTGGGCACAAATTACTAGGTACTCGAGACAAATCATTAGGCGGAACACTTAAGCTAACCAGACTAAGGTGGTTGGGACATGGGTTGTCTCGTTTCTGGATAGGATTCCTCTGCCCACATTGTTCGCCTGGAGGGATAGTGGTTAAAAGATGAGCGAGGGTTACCAGTCCATAACATGGAAGAAAGGTATTGAAAATCTAACCACTGGACTCGGTCATGTAAAACTTATTAAGCTTCCGGGATGCAGTTCAAGAGGTTCATGCATTCAGTGGCTAGACGCTTTGGAGGAAATGACTAGATGTCGCGATCAGCGATGCCTTAGTATCCGCACACTTTTCCTATTGACTTGACGTTACTATTTGTAGTCCTGTTCCTATTTCCTTTCATCCTCTTGATTTTTTCACTTCCGACTGAGGTCCTCGTAGAGAGAAGGCAAGCAGAATCACCGCACTCGGTGCGCGGTTGATGGCTTGACGAACTAAACGGAACGGAATTTCGATTAGGGTTTTGACAATTATCAGCCCATGGCTGGGGCTTCAGTTGTTGAAGATAATTGAACCGAAGCAACTTAGCTCAAAGGAAGAATGAAACTACAAATAGAACAAAGGGGAGATTATTCCACGAAATATCCCACTTGTGCATACATAAAGTGGGAGAATGGTATTCTTTCTCGTCACTTGTGTTCAGTGGGTTGGTGTTGGCCTGGTTTGGTCAGAGACTGGATATCTTGGCGAGACAATTCACACTTTAAAAAAGTAGCCCCTTCAATCGAATTAGAGAGCGAAGAAACCAAATTATTATTAGTAGTGGTATTACCTACTTGGTTATTATTATTTATTATGATGCTTACTATTTACACTACCGATGAAGCAATCACTACCCCGGGTACTATTATTACATCTACTGCAGTTACTACCATTGGTACCACTTCCAACACCTCCGAATATACCACATAACAAGTCGAAATGCAATTGAAGCGCCCACAGTTATTACGTCGAGATTAGCAGAAAGAATGCACTTCCCCAGAACTGGTGGATTTGGATTTGCCTGCACAAATCCCACCAGCTGGTGTTATTTTTCCAGTACATGTTGTTACCGGCCGCCTGATACTTCGCCGCGGTGGTTTTGCCAACTCCAGTTGGTCCCCAAATCCACCAGACCTCCGTTCTCTCCGCTCGTTGTTTGTTGTGGCAGATGAGGTCTGATATGCGGAGGATGTTGTTGCAGTTTCTGTTGAACTGGACGCAGTACTGTTCTGTGAGTTCCTCGACAATTTTGCCCGCTTTATAGAGTTGTAAAATTTGTTTATCACTTGTGTTTATTGCTTTGCACCTGCTCAGCCGTGAATGTCGTTGCAATATTAGACCACGGGTCTGCAACACGCGTATCAGACTTCTGACAGTGCTTCCTCGCAGCTTCCGGCTCTTACGAACTCAATGTGGGCAGCTGGCAACAATTTGCGGATGTAGCTGTATCTTTGTGGTCGGTTGCATCGCAAGTGGATTTGGTTAATTTTTGCTCCGGATTTACCTTTTTCCCGTTGGAATGTGTCCTGCAGGTTGTAGCTTTGGAAGCGTTGTTCAAATTGTTCATGAGCTCCGGTCGGATTGTTTTACGTGCAAATGAAGTTTCGTCCGAGCTGCGAGATTGCCGACATGACGAGGGATTTACTGTGTTCTGCGTGCGCACCGATGTTGGTCGGCATGGATCGCTTGTTGTGTGTAGACTGATCGATATCTCCCCCCACCCCCCTAGGTTCCCAATGCTGGGGCCTTTGAAATCTCGGCGGCTGCTGGTGTCATGTGATGCAGTCTGCCGGGGATTCAATTTGTTCATAGAATATTGAATTCTTTTCTCAGTATGAATCATCTATCAAATCCCATTCTGTTTGTTTTCGACACATTCGGGGTTTTTTCTGTGCTGATCATTCGGTAAAATTGAACAATGAGTCAAGGGGTCCGTATTGTTCGGTGTGGTCCATCATTCCCGATAAATGATCCTGTTGTGTACGATTTTGCTACGTACTTCATTTGCGACATAGCCCGTTTTTCATCAAGCTCACCTTTTGTTCCTCTTTATTCTCCTCGACAAATTCAAACAATTCACCTTCCGTCTTTCGTTTGGAAAAATCTCATTGAGTGGATGCAAACGAAGCTTGACCAGAGTTTTCAATCGATGGTCATGTTAGGCAACCGGTCGAATTCAAACGAACAAATGTAAGGCACAGCCTGTCGCAGCCGAGTGAGACCAGTGCTACTCTCCCCCTGTGTGTGTGTGCTTTCGCGTGTTCGCGCGATGATAAATCAATCGATAGCTGACATGCACTGCAATCTCCCCGCCTCAAAACATGTATAATCCCACACTTACAACTCGGCAAATCGCCTTGAAAATAAAATGTGTGAAACAGACCAAACAGCCAGTTTCTACTCTTTATTTCTACTGGAAGGAGGAAGAGAATAGCCACAGGTTCGGTAAGAGGATGTCGATCTGAAGGAGAATAACGAATGTCCGAAAAAATGACAGCTGCAGCGGTTCCCACCAATTGCCCGGAAGGATAAACGCCACTGTTAGATTAGTAAAACTCGCAAGCTCTTTCGCTTTTTTCTCCATTCGTTCATCTGTCAGGATCTCACAAAGCGCACTCGTCTCAGTACTTCATTCGTTACTGAATGAATCCATGGATTTTCCAAAGATTTTATTGGCAAGAGGCGAAATAACCATAAAACGATTCCGTTGTATGAGAGGTGAATTATGAAGCTTCTTGGAAAGTACGACTTTTGGCAATGAGGACCATCGGGAGGTCGAGGAGTGCGCGTGACTGACTAATAAGCCCAATGACCTGAGCATGAACTCAGTCTCGGCCACTGGTCAACTAAAGAGGTCGTTGGCTCCGCTCTCGACCAGCTAACAACTACTGCTGATTTATGTTCCAATCTGAAGCTTTTAGCCACTCCGAGATTCGAGGTTGTAGTCAGGAGATCATCCTCCACCCCGGTGTGGCTATGGTTTCTCCCCTTTCCGCTGTACTTAGGCTATCGGACAAATCAATAACACTCTGAAATATGTATTCGATTTTTTCTGTTCCAATTGACACTAGGATGAATTTGGTTAGCTGATTGTACTTTGCACTCCACCTTCCACGCGCAAACCTCAGGTCATCTGACCACCCTGCACTCAGAAGCACCGGATTCGAGTTTCGCTCTTGTTAGGACTCATCAGTGGTGCGCACCCTCCGCCGCACCCAGGGTATGAGCCCAGGCCCTTTCACCTTGAAGGCATGTGTGCTACCACTGCGCCGCTCTGCGTTTCCAGCTGTCATAGAGGACAACATCTAAACGAACTTAACTTGGTGATTCGGATCAGCGCGGACGGGAGTCAGCCAACAAAGTATCATCAATCCCACACACTACTCGCAAGTAACTGCATGATATATATACTAGGGAGAATGCATAACTATTGGGATAGCTTTCTCTCTCTCTCTCTCTCAAGTAGGCAAGCTTCATTGAGCAGAATTGTTTTTATTTATTTCTTCCTCGATGATTCAATTACAGATGATGCATCAACAAGCAGGGACGAAAACCATGCCTGACCAGCGTATATACGCGACAGTAGTGAAGTAATTTGACTGACACGATCTGCAAAAGTTGTTCGATGAAATTAAGAGCTTCACGAACATCTTGAATGTTGGCTCATAAGATGTATTTTGAGCGCTGTTCGAATTCATCATGCTTACCTTACCAAAATGGCTAACATGAAGTACCTGATTTTGGTGACTAATCTCTGGAATAGAAATAAAATGTGGGAGAGTTGATTTGTTTTATTTGTTGTTCATGTAATTTCCCAGTGCTCTGTTATCTGGGTGGGTGGCAACTTACTGAATAGCACGTGAGGTGGATCAAACACGGAACACAAAGATAATTACACTGGATCGATCAGCGGATTTTTGTAGATATCAGTCGACCGGGCGATGAGGTGTCAGTAACAGGTTAGTCGTGCACTCCACACTGAACTAATACCTTTTTTCTCAATCCGTGCTCTCAGTTACCGAGTTTCGATTGACGTCAAACCGGGTGGAGTTGAACTCAGAGGTAACTGATTAAGGACTGGAAGACAAAGTTCACAATTTGGGTAATATTTGACGTCACAAGAGCCATCATCCGTGTATTGGGTAGAAAGTCCAGTACAAGCCGTGGGATTGGAAGTGTTCACGCAAGAAGAGTCCGGCAATCAGCCAGTCAACAAAGTCAGTAAGTCAGTCAGTTTTTCAATCAGTAAATTCTGTCAACTCTTCCTCCGTCTGATTTCAAATCTAATTTATACATTGCTTTGTGAGGAAAGCTTTCCACTTGGCAGGCACATAAGAAGGAGTTCTCGTCATGGCATTCGTTTTTCTCCAATTCACTTTTTACCCCGAACGCCGATCCAACCAAATCATGAAAACCGCCACCAATTTCCATCGCACACACACACACACACACACATACACACACACACACAACGGGCCAGATATAAATTGTGTGCACGGTTTCCTTAAGAATTTCTGTTTTGATGGTTGCTTTTGTTGTCGTCGTCTGACCATGTTGATTTCCTCGGAATTCGAATAAGAAACCTCCCAACGCCCACAGAAGCGAATTCGTCGATACAAAAAATGCGAGATGCTCCTCAGTATTCAAACTAATGGTGGGGGATACGATCACGGAAAGTACAAACCAACTGTCCCATTTACGATAGCGCATTCACTGAAGCACTGACTCTAAATTACGAGAGGGCCTGAAGAAAAGTACGCCTCGATGAAAACCAGCGTCTCTTGGACGCAATGTCCAGTGCCGTCAACCATGCAATCATAATGACGAGACTGCTCCTTGACCTGGTTTGATGACTTGCGTCCTTCTGCCACCCAAAGGACTACGCAGGATGTCTTTCTCAAGCCGAAGATTAAATCATGCCTGGCAGGTCAACGTGTAGAGGTCAGATGAAGATCAGTCTCTCCGGGCCAAATTTTGGACAATATCTGATTCTAGCCACTATGCCCTCAAATAAACTAGGGGAGAAACAGTCTACCGGTCAAAAAACCTCCACTAGATGGACGTAAGAGTGGAGTACCCGGGGTTTCTCTCGGCGGTGGGAGAAGTCATCGCATTCCACTGGGTAGCTATCGCTCACCTGAGCTGGGTAGCCCCCGACCCAAATGATGCTGCCCCGTCCACATTCCACTTGCCTCTTTGGATGCAAAAGACTACGTACTAGATCCGAAAAGTGGATCGATAAAAAGGCATCAGTTAAGATAAAAAAAAGAATGCGTGCAACAATCCAGTCTCACTTGTCCGTGCTGGGTTATCACACTGTTAACTTGCAGGTCAGACATTTGAGTCAAAGATTCCGGTTAGGGTCCTCAAAGAAAAACCCCTTCTGCGGTGTGGGCAGCTATCAAATACGATTCGCCTAGAAACCTCAATACCCTTATTGAAAAAGGCCTTACGAATTTGAGATCTACGAAATAGTATCACAGGTTATTGTAGCTCTGGAGAAAGCAACGGTTCAGGAGTAGGACATAAAAAAACACACGGGCGCGCTCCGCGACTGGCTGCGCTACATTTTGCTATGAACTTGATCAATTTCACTTTGGAATTATTCTCATTATCAACGTCGCCCAGGATCAGCTACTCGAAGGATTCACTCACCCAGATAAGAGAAACGATATACTCCGTCTCACCATCCACAACTTTTTTTTATAAAACCTGGCCGCGACCAAGTTGGACTAGGATAGGCAACCAAGTTGGTTGGCAAGGTGCCCTTAGTCACACAACCCCAAAGAAGATGACAGTTCCCTCATTAATCAGTAATAACATTCGGTCTCTTTTTGGAAAGATATCTTTCCCCACCAATCTCATGAACTCTCGGATTAGCACGAACACCTATGTGACCTGCATTCATGAGTCCTGGTTAATTGAGGACGGACTCGTTCTCCTTGAGAACTTCGAGTGCTTTCGCCAAGACAGGAAACAGTGCAAGAAGAAGACAGGTGGTGATATGGTTAATTGAATTCCGGGTGGTCCGACAAGTCTGAACTTGTTTTTACTTTTTCTTGTGACGGTATTGACTGCTTCTTTGGTAAATGTTATCCAAAATTCTCGTCTTTTTGAGGTACTGTGATCGGTAAGCTGCATACAGCTGCATTTTGCTCCCACAGGGACATCAACCTGTTCTTTGACGCAGTATCTACTGACTGATCAGGATATAGTGAAGCATCACAGAGGCCTGTTCTTTTTGCATACTCAGACATATTAGCAGCTGAGAAGCTAACCTGCCGCAATTAAAAAAGACCGTTTCCATGGGGCAACGCAAGTCGAATACTGCATTCAATGTCATTATAAATAACTCTAAAGGGTAAACGAAGCACCCGACTGAGAACCAAGAAGACACCTTTTAAGAAGAACGATATTTTAAGATGACAAATTTTTGATAGTCACCCTTATTTGTTTCGTCTTCACGAGTGAAGACGAAGCAAAACGCGAGTCTACCGACAATAGGAGCATGATCGCTCGTTGAAATAGGAACCTTAAACTGTGAATGGAAAAGTTCAGAACGATTTGTGAATAATCTGCCCAAAACAGTCTCACCCCTGATGGTTTAGAACTTCAACCAAGAGTGAGCGGGGAATGTGTGGGTGCATCATTAAAATCTCCGCCAAAAATGCACAAACAGTCAGAAAGTAGTCAAGACAAAAGGGATACAACAGTATGTTTTCGGGAAATCCACTTGCATTCTTCACCCTGAGAATTCGGACGCCGCGAGCCGGAATCGAACCGGCGACCCTCCGCATACCGCGCAGATGCTCTACCAGCTGAGCTATCGCTGTCCGAACAGTCAGATGTGAATAATGCCATTGGGAAGTGACCGACGAGGCTAGCCCAATGATTAAGGCCAGGACCCGTGATAGTTCAGCTGGTAGGGCATCTGCCCGGTATGCGGGGGATCGCCGGTTCGATTCCGGCCCGCGGCGTCCGACTTTTCGATGTGAATAATGCAAGTGGATTTTCCAAAAACATACGATTTAGGCTCCTCGTGCCAACAATACATTCTCTGAGGATATAACAGTGCCAAAAACTATTTTACATCTCTCTGAGAGCTAAAGGAAGCAAAATAAAAGTTCTTGATCGCCGTGCCTCGATAAAGAGAAAATCTTGGATGACGTTTAACAATGATGCATTAAATACCGTTACGGGAGAAAGAGAAGAACTTTCGATTTGTCGGACTACTCGGAAATGAACCACACCGCCACCTGTTAGCCCTCTGCATGATTTCCTGTCCTGATGTAAGTGCTCAATGTTCTAAAGAAGAACGATCCTAGCTTCAGTATTTCCCTTTATCAAGACTCTTAGATGCAAACTACACAGGTATTCTTCTGAATTTAGAAGTTCAAAACGTTGGTCACAAACCGTTTTTTTCCTAGCAGAGACCGAACGTTGGTACTGACCAATGCGGGAACCGTCATTTTATTTAGTGTTGTGTGACTAAGAGCAGACTGTCAAGCAGCAACCTCGCGGTTCTTTGTTCGGCACAACCTCGGCGCACTTGTGGGGATAAGGAAGTGGAAAATGATATATCTCTAACCCAAATAAAGGTTTCCTTAGGGTAGCAAACTCGAGGTGATATCAATGGATAATGAGAATAATTCCAAATTTACAGCGACTTCGAACACAACAAACTGTAGCGCATCCAATCGTGAGGCGCGTGCCAAATAGGATGTGTCAGACCTTCGGGTTGGGGTCCACTAGACTCGCTTCTCTAATGTTTGGAGACATTATGCCATATGGCTAGATATCGCAGCCACTGGCGTGGTTCCATTCAGGCTCTTTCTTTGGCTGCGTAATTTCCGAGTTGTTTTGTTCCGTCCTACTAGCTCTAGTGAGAAAACTTCTGCCTTCGAACCATCTCATTTATTGTGCAAAAACAAACCGTTTTTATGGATCACTAGGTGATCAGAATCGAAGTCACTGTGCGCCGCTCATTGGTACAGAGCTCTTCTCCGAACCGGGTCTTCTGAATGGCTATGTTGTACAAGTCTCCGATTGGCTGATTTCTTTGAGATCGGTTAGAACAACTGCTGGCTGGTGATTGGTTGCTTTCCGTTCCGCCTGATTAAAAAACCTCTTGGCCGCTGATTGGTTCAATCTGATGCGTCCCCTTAAGACGACGTCTGGCCGTTGATTCGTCGACTCCGCTCGGTTCGCTAAGGGCGACTGTTCACGGCTAATTGGATGGCTTCGCTACTTTTCGTCAAGGACTGACTGAAGCATCGACCCGCTTCGCTAGCCTGAGGTTTGCCACCGATTTTGGACAGACGAATACGTGCAGTCTGTAAACGAAACTAGATCGTCTGTCGATGCGTCAGCAAGTATCCTTACACGTGTATTACTCTGTTTTTGGCTCTTGTTCACTTTATGTTGCTATTTAATTTTCCCTCAACTGGATGATGCTGTGAGGTAGCAACCAAAACCAGAACACAGAAATGGGAGGTTGAATGAACTGAACTGAACTGTCAATCACCAGATCGTTACATCATGCAAACATAAACTCGGGACGGGAAAACGTCTTCCTCGGTGACGTACACTAGTCATTGACCCTTCAGTTCGATGAAGAAAGCAGGCCAGAGAAGTCTATTTCGATCTGCGCACCCAAAATTTCTGCAACGACAAAAAATAGTCTACTAGTTCAGATTCAACTTTCGACCTGACGACTGATCATCCGTATGCGGATACGGCACACTCAGCATCAACGTTCCGATGTATATCTGAGCACCTGATCTGATTACTAATCTCGAGGATTGCAATTGTCTATGCCTCCCGTCAACATTGCTGATGTTATGCAAGTTTTAGGTAATCACACAAGGAAGTTTGATTAGAGTTGTAATCACTCATTCGCTCTCGCTAACGGTATATCAGACTGCATACCTAGTACAGAGGGCGGAGGGGAGGGGAGTGGCTCTTAAAACCGAAACTCGCAAAGTCATGTCTGAAAGTGATCCAACGAACTACGACTGAAGACCTTCAAAACTATGGCTAATGACATCACGTCAGAACAGAAGGGAGTACACAACATCAGGTGGTCACCATACCCCATGATCTTTTGATCATTTGTAAATACCAATAAAAGTAATGTGCAGTGAATAAAAAACGATGGAAAACGAGATTATGAACCAACCCGGTCAAACCGATCATAATAAACTGAGTACTACTCACCGGATGATTGCATCAGCAGATCAAATGAATCGCCCCAACTTTTCACTTCCTCGTACGTCAATCTGTCCACAAGTTTATGTGTTAAGTGAAGTGTAATTGGTCCAGTGGGAGTGAAAAACGTCGGGGAGGGGGAGTGGTAGAAGGGCAAGAAAGTGAGAAGGGGAAAGAATTGGGTGAAAAGCTATTCACCTTGTATCGGTCGGGTAAATCACCTCATTTCCACGGGAACCTTGTTAAACGACGGTGGCCGTTGCTTGAGTGAACGAGTCACTGTGAAACGTACATGTGAATTGCAATTTTAAAAAATAATATCAACTCGTTTCCTCGATAACTGATAGGCGGTCCCACTCAAAAGGTTGTGAGAATATTTCACCATCCAATGCAGAACTGATAATAGTGCTTATCACTGATGATGTCGTCTGTCTGTCAAATGACAAAATTTACACTGCTCTTTGCAAAAAATTAATTGAAGCAGGCAGCTGTTACCCTATACGTCTTTGAAGAGAAAAATAAACCACAAAAATGAACTAGGAAACCTGTCACGCTCGGTTGTTACCGATGTCTACGTATTTATTCTAGGCCATTTCTGAGGGACATTCAACAAGAATTCACGTAAATTTAATCCAAATGTATATGTCCACTGATTCGTCGAAAAAGCTTGTAGCAGGATGACTTTTCTGTTCAACACCCAGCAAACGAGGAAATTCGTAGACCCACGTAAAGCTGACGTTACCCATGTTTACCGGTGTGTTTGCCTTGTTCTACCCCACTGTTCCCCAGTTACTTTTGCTGATGTACTGAAAAAAGATTCTGAAATTCCCCGCCGAGGTCTGTCCATTATTAGCCGAGTATCTTTCATCCCCTTCACTGAATTAGCAGATAAGTTGTACAAACTATATCTGACCGCGGGTGAAACGTTCGTTCACAGAATCCTTTGGGGCTTCATATATGTCTTATACGGTGATCTACAAACGTGTAGCTCTGTCGCCACATTTTTTGGCCCATACACCCCCGTGTTGTCATCTACAGACTTTCCACTGTTCCTTACACGGTCCGAATCCTCACACACCAGGCGCGAGTATCAGCTGAATTTCTGGGCAATTTTTAATGTAATCATTTTGTAATTTCCTCAATTCGATGAGATGCCAAATGACTGAAATGCCGACATATGTCTACGCAAAAGGCTCACCAGATGCTCCAAGGTAAATGATAGAGTTCATTCTAAATAGACCATTATCTTTCATCACGGATGAGTCAGAAGAGAAAAAGAGGTTATCGCCGAGCTAACAACACTTAGCACATTTGAATGAATTTACAGTTCTCCCGAGTGGCATTAGGAAAAAAGATTTTGGAAATTTGTAGAACTTATCGAAAGCGTGATGAGCCAGAATGACCCACCTAATAGAAAATCCACTAGCATTCAAAAATCCACAACACGAGCCGGAATTAAGTCGATGACCTACCGCTTACTGGGCAGTTGTTCAACCAGTTGAGTTTATGAAACGAATAATCTTCCGAAATCAAGGCAAAACTCATCAATGGAAACCACGGGGACGCTCGCGGTACCGCCTCAGCGTATATTCACTGAATCGAAATTGGGACTTGAACCCGGAGCATGATTGTGGTTTATACTTGTGACCACTAGACTACCCAAACTAGCTCTCATCTCTGCCCTAAATGATATGATGCTCCTCTGTAACTTGTTTTGAACAGTAATAACCCGTAAATAGTACGGTAATCGATTGTCATAGTGGACGTCTTCTAAAAAAGGGTCTCAATGAAGTGACGGTATTACAAACATGGTTTATTGAAAAATCCAGCCAGTTAAGAGTAATCTGATTGTGCTTCTACTTCGGCTGACAAGTGAAGCATAGCAACGCATTTAGGCATACGGACTCCTTATTTTCAACTGGTCCACTTGGCTGCTTTCGAATCAAATGCAAATTTTTCATGATTGTGAGTATATATAGTTCCACCGAAGAGCTCAAATCAGTCACTCAGTCAAACAAGCAATAAATCGACCCCTTTCCACAAAATGTGTATCAGGACGACACAACCTTACGGCAAATGTTTTCCAGGTAGAGATCCCTGAGCGGAACGCTGAATTGGCTATACACAATTTAGAACCACTTTTCTATTATAGATCACAAACAAAGACCACCACGGTTGATATTGCTCACGGCTGAAAAAAACCAAACGGGTACACAAAAATCTCTCATCACGAACTCCTACTTCTCACATACCGAAACACACACACACACAGACACATACGCGCACAAGCACACCCTTTTCGAGTGTGATAAGAGCTTTCAGTTCTGACAAAACAGGACATGAGTATCTGTCACCATCATTGTCAACTTGAGCTAAGCAGACAAGGTAGCATGAGCAGAGGGCCGCGTTACGTTGTCGTCCGTGTGAATGTGTCTGGGCGCGCGTGTGAGCATTTGATGGCCACTCATGGCAGTTGACACACACACACACACACAAACCGGAATATCGAGTAGAACTCACCTTTCATCAGCGCTGATCTCATCCAATCGGGATTGTGGATCCAACGAAGCAGATGGTCGTTTGGACTCGGGCAGTAGGTTGGCACGGACACGCATACTGAGTCGAACAAGCAGACAGAAATGGGTGAAGAAAAAGAGAGAGAGAGAATTGCTGGGAAACAATGTGAGCAAAATAAAATAGAAACATTTCAAAGTAAAATCGGGAATTTGGAGTAAAATATGGGAATATCCCATTCTGCCCGCGCACATTATATAATAGTAAAGAATCAATCATTTCTGGTACTACTGCTACAACTAATACTATTACTACTGATAATGTCACTACTACTGATACTAAACTTAAAACATTAACAAATGTAATGAGACTGCTTCCATTAAAAATATACTACGTATACTTCCAGTGCTACTAGTGCCATTATTACCATTAGGATTCAAGAGAATGGATGGTCCATGGGATAACCAATCCGCTGGGATTCGGCGCGGATCCTCTCTGCAGATTTGCATACATTAACCGAACGATTGTGTTCATTCCGGCACGTTGTCATAGTTATCTAGCGAGAAAATCGATCAAGCCTTAAATAACCATAATTCGATGATTCCTAAATGAGAGCGACCCGCGTCCCCATTCGCGTGCAAACATGTTATGAAGCGGAGAAAATCTTGTATTCTATACATGCAAGAACACACACACACACACGTGAACAAAGTTCTGAACTAACGCGTGCAGCCGTGACCAAATACGAACAAAACCGGGCCCAGAGGATAGATTTAAAAAACGACCACATTCAACACAGACTGATCAAAGTAATCGGCGCAACGCGCCCCGCTTGACACGGAGTACGGTCAAAGGGCCGGTAAAATTCAACTACGAAATACGCGAAGCCCGGGAAGTGGCCCTCGTAGCGAATCTCGTGAAGCTCATATGAAACTAGAATGTGCCTGAATTTCGCGCATGAGTTCCAATCCAAAAGGGATAGAGGGCTTTGGTTGTGTGGTATTCGTTAATAAAACAGTTGAGCAGTATTTTACCGGAACGTCTATCGAATCGGGTGCACGGAATGCTATTAAACCGACCTTACCTTTCCGTTCAATTATTTTTTATCATGTAGTAATAGTGCAATATTTCAGCAAGGGGGTCACTGCTAATTAGAGGATGCCATTTGGGGAAAGTGACCGGCGGCGCAAGCGGGGTTCGAAACCGGGGTAGAAGGGTTTAAAGATCAACGTGATGACCGGTTGGTAACCTCAGGCCGACTGAATACGACACATTGGTGCGTCAATCCACCGCTATATTAGATGTGAACACGGATTTTAAACGTGACTCAAACAAATCGATCTATCCAGGATAGTATGGCGCAGGTTTTGCGAAATGCCATTAAACCCACCCCTGGACGAATAGCGAGAACGCCGGACTGGGTTACACCTGCAATCATCTTTGTCGTCGTTGGCTCGTGTTCTGTGCTCAGGTGTGTGTGGTCGCGCGTTATTGAACAGCATTCACGTCACGTGGTTCGTGAACGAAGTTCATTCAGTCAGTATAGTCTGGTTCAAAGTGGTGACCTCACATTTGTCAAAACAGAAGAATGGCACGAAGCCCAAAACGCTCTCCGCGCTGAAACAAGGACGTATAAATTCACACACACGCCCAAGTGAAACATCTTTGATCAAAGTCTCAAAAACAATCACTAAAGCGTCCGTCAATCGCTGATGCTCTATGATTCCTAACAAACCACAGCTTTTCCGTTGTGTAAGAGCCAAACGCCGCAGTTTAAGAGTCATCCATCATTAATGAATCAAGTCTACTTGAAAATATAAACGATATCATCTGCTTTACAAAAAAACTGTAAATCTAAATGCTCCATAGATGTTTGTACGAATGGAAAAATGTGCCTATCGTAGGAAGCAGATTCCGTTGTTGTGTAATCGTGACTGGGTTTATGGCAAATTTATAGTGGAAAAAATCTATACAACCTGGCAGACTGTGCTTCTGGCACTCTCGTGAGCTTTTCTCTGTTCTCTTCCAATAAAACTTCTGCCGAACTCATAGAACAGTTAAATGCCTCCTCATTGGGGTTGGAAAACGGACTTTACGGGGGAAGGAAATGGAAGGAAAATCTAACGACCAAACGAGCTTCAGATGCCTGTCGATGTGCAGGAGCATTGTAAAAAATAAACACCCTAAAGGAGCACGCTTCCAAAAATCTATTGAAAATCTGGTTGTTCATTGTGGAGCATCCCACGGGTCGAAGAGCATGCAGTGATATTCAGGTTCGCCTCTTTATTTGACTGCAAGGTTTTGACTTTGGTTTTTGGCTTTTCTTTGACAGATCGTCCTATCCATCGAGATCACCAAATGTTGTGATTTGTTTAGTCAACATGAAGCTTCTTTGCCCTTGTAACCATTCTGCATACTGAGCACTCCTTGTCTTGACGTCGATGCTGTTGCTCTCAATAAGTTGAACTGTAAATTATTTCGTGCTGTGGTCATGGTTATCGAGGAGTTGATCAATAGAGATCGCCCTGATGGTCAACCCGGAAAGTTCACACTCTGAATGTGTGTTATTGAAGAATTCACGTCCACAGCGTAGCATGGCTTAGCGATACTATCATCAGAAAATTTTTTTTTGAGGCCTCGTTTTAGCCCAGTATCTTGGTCACTTTTTGCAATGCCTCTGCACGTTTTTATGTTTATTCCGAGATGTACAGATATCAGCTTCAAATCATCGCCGTTCCGGGCACATTGTACAGTACGCCTGCGATCTTCATTCCTGACAGCTTTTCTTCTGCGGGTAGGACTTTTGTTCTCTTGGGTCACGTCGACTATTTCAATCCCCTCTGTCACTTCGTCAGCGGACATCTTCGTTCTGACGTGATCGTTTCACGAATGACACAGTTACCGATTCTTACACCATTGTGTTAGGTTGAAACTGACCAGACGACCAAGAACGGCCCGAAACCAACGATTAGTTGTCACACCCTCATGCGCCTTTCAGTGTGTTGCTTACGTCGCATCATCTGATTAGGCTATTTGTGCACATCAGGCCCACCTGATCACGCCGTACTCCGAGTAGGTAAAAACACGTCTGGGCCTTGCCGACATCGAAAAGCGACGACCACCTGCGATAGCAATTGAATGCTACTGTACACGCTTGCGGTAGCTTTGGTTTTACAATCTTGTTGGGCCTTAAGGAGCTGTCACGTTGCCGTTGGGCTGAAAATCCTGTTCGCACCACTTTCTAGGATTCAGATCCTCGCTGAAACAGCTGCTTAGATGTGTAAGTCAAAATATCCGATGATATTCCACTGTTTACACAAGGTGTGGGATAGTCAGTCTAAGAGACGCTGATGAGTGGCTCAAACTGTAACGCAAAGCTGTTAGACTACGAAAAATCCTGTAGATATTTTTTAATGGTGAATTTAGTAATGATGTCCTGCAAGACGGATGCACTTATTGGTGTGAATATTCTATCTATGTGGTATTATTATTATTATTAATATTATTAGAAGTATTAGTATTAGTATTGTGGCTGTCCGTACAAGCAGTGCACGATCTGAGTTGCTGTGTGGGTTATGAAATGCCGTATTTCACGCCCAATGCTTGATGGGAGCTGTTATATCACTTGGTATAGAAGTAAAGAAAACAGTTGAGAGACAGAAAAAAAATAATAAGGACAGCTTTTCGTCTAAAGTGCGTGCGTGATTCATATTCAGAAACTGTGGAGTTTGAGTTCGGGTTTGGACTCGTGCGATGGACACAGCAAGTGGTCATTCCTAACAAGCCATATGGGCCAGCTATGAAATGAACCGTGAGTTGAGTATCCTGAGTAGAAATCATTATTCACCAAAGAAGCACCATTATTGGTATTCTGGTTCAAAGTAGATTGCAAAAAACTATTTGTTGACTCCCGGTGACCACTAAACCCTATCCTAATTTGTATTTTGATTCAAGCCACTACCGGTTGTTTGAACATTGTTTTAGACAACAAAATTTCTGTTCTACCATCATCTTTACCCATCCGAATAGGAGTGTTTTTATGCACTTCCGAGATGGATCAATACGGATGGTATGTGGTGCTTAAAAGAATCACATGGCGTGAGGACAAACAACAAAAACTGGGGCATTTTAGCACTAAAGAAAAACATTGACCTCGGGATTAGGATATTTGATGTCCTACTGTCCTGGAAACATAATTATCTACACACAAGTAGACAGGCGCATAAACACACACACACACATACACACAAGCAGTTACTAACGCAAACTCAAACACCATCGAACAAAACCAAAGAGGACTGATAAAAAAATCACAAACTAACGTCGTTGTGTGTGTGTGTGTGTGTGTGTGTGTGTGTGTGTGTGTGTGTGTGTGTGATAGAGTAATTGTGACCGTGAAGACTGGTGTTTGCTATTCACGAGTAACTAGGTCGATATTATGATGAAAGCATCTCACAAGGGCAAGTCAGTATTGGACAAATAAACTCAGTTGTTGTACTTTATGACGACTCATGATTTTTATGTTAATTAATATCACCGCCGTAGGTGTTTTTTTTTGACGTAGTGGGCCGTTTCTGTTGTTGCTGATGATGATGGTGATGGTGATGGTGGTTATGGTTGTGGTGGTGGTGTTGTAGCTGTTGCAGTTGCTGCTGCTGTTGATGATGCTGGTAAACATATATGTCTTTCAGTCAGATTATCAGAGAGATACTATTCACTACTTCCAGTTAAATGTTTACTTTACGTTAATCCTACAAACAGTTTGCAAAATGTGGGGAAGGCAAGTAGGATTACTCATTATAGGCCCAGAAAAGAATGTTAAACACAGGGATGTCAGGACCAAACGATATTCGGATTGTAGTCAATCAAAGGGTACAGCATGTGTTGCCTTATATGGAGAAACTCTAATGTCCACAACACGATGTTGTCGGTGGAAAAATATAATTATCACACGCATCGATTACCCCAGGCTACCTTTCTCAAAGTGGATTTACAATCACCAGTGCGCGCTGAGGATGATGTCACCTCACGGCTGGTGCGATGAAGCGTATGCAAACTAAACACCAAGCTCTGCGATGGGCTGCCTACGAACAATACCAGTGATCTACCGGTACCTATCTGGTCCATGGGAATAATGCCGCAGTGTCTATTACTGAATCTACGATCCGATAAATCTTCGCGTGTAGAGAAGCTCTTCTGACCAGTAGATATGCTTTTCGGTTTCCCTCGCCCATGACATAACCCGTTATCCAATCCAATCAAGGAGGCATTTCGCTGTCTTAAGAGCTCAGTGTAAAATGTATTTGAATAGATCGATAAGAAACTGTTGTGACGCCCGAGTTCTACTCCATGATTTTCTGTGAGCGGTCTGTCCACGTGACCTCTGTTCACGGCTCAAATCTTTGCACACACCGTGAATGAAGAATTCAGATGACTGAACAACGCGTCAAACGACTGTGCGTATACTAATATTCTTCGCGGTATTTAAAGCGAAAAATGTACATTCCCCAACTGAGGCGCCCAGTCAGGTTTCTGCCTTGACGGGCTGACTGTACGCCGGCCAGTTAAAACTATCTATTATTGACCCAATTGTGTAGACTACTGTATAGTCAACCCGGCCTGGCATGCCCGACTGACTTGTGGCTTGTTTTCGGGGAAGGTTTCCATCCCGACTTCCTAACACAAACTCATGAGGGTACTATTACAAGGTCATTCTTAATGAATGCATTGATTACTTCTAGTACTAACAATTTCGCCACACAGCTATTTTTAACATTACAACAGCTTTCTTCCTCTCTCTCTCTCTCTCTCTCTCTATATATATATATATATATATATATATATATATATATGATGATGGTGATGATGATGATGATGATGATGATGATGATGATGATGATGATGATGATGATGATGATGATGATGATGATGATGAGCACTATTCCACATTCAGACAAGTATTCTAAAACCTTTCATAGATTGAGAACATTCCTCCATCTTTGCCGCAAAAATCAATACATTTTCATCATCGCGTCCAGTTCAAAAGCAATGATCAGCAGATCTTGAAAAATGGCATAGGGCTGCCAAGAAACGCGTAACCCAGTTCTATGTAAGCAGAAAATTTGGTGAAACAACCAATCAGATTAGCATGGAATAAACTGTTCACCCTGTATTGTATACAACTATTGCAGTATATCCGGTTATGTGAGATACAAGAACGTCACGTTCCGGGGAGTGGGGGATAGCCCGTTGATCGGTGTTGTTTGAGTGATATGAGCGTTTATCAGTTGATGAACGGCACTGACCGAAAAAACCGGTCGTATACGTTAGAAAAATATTGTACCCCTTATCTATATAATACACACTGTTCGGTATATTAGCTTGCGACCGCAGCTTCGTCTTTCTGAAGGTTAGTTGCAATTAATCTGCGAAAAACTATTAGTGAATCAGGCTGTGTTTCCTTAGTGGATTCTTACATGAAGAGCATCCATTCAAAATTCTGAAACAAAGAGATGGGATCGAAAAAGCTAGGCGAGACACCCAAGCTGCTGAAAATACTATAGAATCCTATGGATAATACAGCCATGCATTATTTCCCGGAGGTTTCGAGGACATGACGCGTGCAAAATCTGCCGATAATCGATCGAACTTTTTACTGATGAATTTCAAGCAACTTATTTGAAATTTAACGGGAACAATAAGTTCCAATCATCTATCTACACGAACTAAACTACGATTCAGACGAACTTTTTTCTCTCTCTCATTTCATGCCTTGCACATGAGTACAGTTAAAAGGTCATACCTCATTGTCCAGACGGTCCGTAGATTCGTTGGGGATAACCGGCAACCTGACCATAAGATTTGGAGTGATGGAGACGCACCTAGGTCTTTTGGACAAACAAAACCCTTCCATTGTTCATGAAATTGATTCCCGAAGAACACATTCTGATTGGGCGATCTCCACTAAAAACATCCCTGTCGATCCCCCGATCAATCCCCCCCCCCGCCCTCCCAAACCCTTTGGACCATCTTCTGGTGAGTGGCAAAGTACGATTCTAATGAAGCGCTTCATATTTTGATCCATTAGGCTATTCGAAAATCTCGCGATCAGGCAATAAGTCTCGTTCAGCTCAGTGGCCTTTTTGGACCAGTCATGAAGCCGTGCGATTGTGTGTTAATGACAATATTTCTCAATCTCATCACATATTCGTTCAAGAAAAATAACAGGTTGGGTTGGAATCTGAGTATGATCGGCCGGCCGAGTTTGAATAGTCGTAGCGATTTCCGCGCTCTCGAACCCCCTCCCCACTACCACCACCCTACCTGAACAGCCGAGTAAAGAGGCCCGGAGGCAACATGTTCTATCTGAAGAGAAGCTATTCCCATCTCACGCCATCTAATTTTCGACAGGCCTCCAGCTGCACCGTTTGATCATACATTCAGAGTGGAAACACGTGATTCTCTATCCGACAGATGACAAAAAACCTCTCGATCATAGCTGGGCATAATTGATCCAATCAAGCATTATGTGAGGTACAAGTTAAATTTTAAACAAGGCATCCTTTGTTTATTCGATTCTCAAAGGTAATTAACTAGGCAAGAAAACATCTAATAGAAATGGCCATTACACGTGTGGGAAGGAGCACATTAGAAGAAATTAGCCCATAAAGTGTGGGGGAGAGGAAATAGTCCAAACTCAGATCTAGTTTGAGATGGACGCCATGCCCCGGGTCAGGTTTGTTGGTTTAGAAACCGAGAAAGTCTGTCCGTAAAATAATCTGGATGACTGCTGAGGCATAGACAATAGGAAAGGAGTTCGAGGTACAAACCAACTGCTTGGATAAATGAATTTTGAGTGTATTTGCACCATACGACCATATTACCTTTCTTTATTATCTACTATCGTCTGGTTGAGAGTCATTAGCCATGATAAGTGCTTGTTGGAGAATCTCTCGCAGATTCAGCCTGAATTCTACTTCCATTGGCAGATACCGTAAACATTATATATATATATATATATATATATATATATATATATATATATATATATATATATATATATATAACAATGGAAACAATCTGACCATCCACCGAATAAATAGCAATACGATGCTACAGGATTGAGCATTGTTCCATCTTTTACCGTCATCGTTTACAGTCTAGTAGGCCTTCCAAAGCCCGAAATTTCACTGTTTTCTCAGCTGCCAACCTAACTGCATTAATCACTAATGTCAAGACCGACATAGGCAGCGAATCGGGTCACAACAAGTTTACGGTATCCGCCAATGGAAATAGAATTCGAGCCTAATATAAAAAGACCAGGGATAAAAAATTGTGTGCTTCCGGCGAGAATGGAAAGCAAGATTTACGAAAAGCGCCGGTGGGGTTGATCATTTTGTACGATATTCTGCCGGGCCATGACTTCCATGTCGAGAAGCTCAAACAATTTTTAAGAGCCACTTGGCCAATCACTTTTTTCAACGGTGACTTTCACAGATTTTCATCGCTAGTCACCTTTTTTGGACATTCTTCTCGGGAGCTTCATCAGCGAAAGAATCACCGAAGTGGGAATCGTTAAAATCGCTTGCGGGCAAATACAGGGGATGAGGCTTCGCGGCCGACAACGTGTTTCCGTTTATCCGCACGCACTGCGTGAGCTTCGAACCCAACAGGAAGTCGTGCAAAATGATCGAATGCCTCACCGCTTTTCCCGAAAGTCTGGCTTTTGTCTCAATCCGGAAGCATGCCAATTTTATATCCCGGGTCTACGCATTCTTTTTTCGAACTACAAGAATTTGCCTAGTGGGAGATGTAAAATATCTACTACAGCAATAAGGAAATTGAATAAAAAGGCTTTTGGTCTGCCTCAGACAGTGTCAAAGTAAAGATATTTTATAAAACACTCGTAATTGCCCAGACCTGAGTACAGGCATCGTGACAGCCCACAAAAGTGAAAGCAAGGAGAATCAGGAAATGTGCGCATGAAAAAATGCAAATATTTTTAAATCACATACTTTTTGATAGCTGTTCCTATTCATTTTAGTCTATTTCACATCATAAGCTGTGGAAGTTCAGTCGGTATATTTGCACAACCGAGCGCTTGTGTTCACTACCGCCAACCGACAGTTGTGTTCAACGAAACTTTACAGCTTAGGCGGATAATAACGTCAGTTTCCTCTTCATCTACACCAAATCACAGACTGACCGCCACTCCTCTTACCCTCTCCATGTCCAGAAGGGGTGCACATCCAGCTAGAAGCTGTTCAGGCACACGCAAAACATGTCTGAGCCGCTGGAGGTGGTCGAGAGTTATTCCTATGCTAGGTGGGCGATTATTCCTACTCAACTCACTAACCTACCTCATCACTACTGTATGATGTTCTCGCCGAAAGCGAGAAGTGTCCCCGTGACATCAGTGGTCAAATACGGAAAGCCACTGAGCCTCCTCGTTGGGGAAGCGATTAGGTTTAGCAACCGTACAGTAAGACACAAAGCACGAGGGCACCCATGCCTTCAAAGAGAGTTGGGTATGTTGGATGCGATTCACGAGATATGGCTTGAAGAGAGACAATCTATTTCTCCCGAATGCGAGACGTGATTTCGCATGTCCCCACAGGTTGTGATAGAGATGCTGATGATAATGATGATGATGAGAAAACAATAATGGTGCTGGAGCCAGTTTGAATTTTTCCGGAAATCATTTCAGCAATAACAGAACGTATCAATAAAATACAATACCTAACGGGTCCAAATTGGCGCCGGGCAATGTCTCCTCTGGTTTTTGGACTAGTGGTACGGTCAGCCACCATTTGACGGAACCCGTCCTCATCATATCGACCCACGGCATCGATTCGCTGTTCTGTCGTTCGAGACTTGATTTTACCCTTTCTAGACATTTTAATAACAAGGCGTCCGGACGGCACAATACAAAGGGCCATTCACAGAAAAGCAACATGCATCGGGCGTTATATGCAGTTATCTAGTTTCGCCTCGGTTGCGTAAAAATGTGGTTTGGTTAGAATGCTTTTCCACAGGGCCCGAAACATTTGTACTCCTGATCAACCGCAAAAGGAAAAAGATTTTATCAAGGAACCCCTTTTGGCCAAGGGCTATCCAGAAACGCTCACTGAACACCACGCCAAACCACGATGCAAAAACGGAGCCCATTTTGACCGCTGAACAAAAGGAAGCCATTTTATTAGTTCCTTTTAAAGGTGATCACATTTGTAATCATTCACGTCATAACTTAAGCTCCGCTCTAGGCCGAACATATACGGCTGCCCAATTACGAATAGTGTAGACCACAGGAGAATTAAGATTAAAAAATTACTCCGACAGTCATATTGCTCTAAATGCCTCACATGCTGTCTACCAGTTCACTTGTAGTTGCTGTGACATGTACATTGACGGAACAGAGCAACACTTGGCTCAAAGGGTGACTGAACACATTCTGAAATGGCTTTTCCACTCAATGACTCGGTTGGAATGCACAAAACAAATTCCGGCAAGAAACCCAGCGTCGGCTATCGCGAGGCCTCCATTTACAACAGGTCATTGAGTTGATCTGACCCGGTCATTCGAAGTACGACTACGCAACCGAAATGCAAAACTGCTGGCGTTCAGGGAAGCTATGTTCATGAAGACAGAAAACCCCCTTCTTTGTGCACAGAAATAATCAGTGCAAATAACCTGTCTTCCCTGGAATTAGCCACAAACCCAGAACGAATGGCTGTATTTTTTGTGATAAACATTTTTCTCATTTTTCCACTATGTACCCTGTGTACCGTATCATATATAAACTGATATGTTTCACATACGCAATCGACAAGAGTGAACTAAACGCTTGCATCTCGTCCTTATTAATTGGATAAAGGGGAAACAGTGTTTCAAGTTCGAGACTCCGTTATCTCAGACATTGATTTCCATTTTGGACAGGTGATGGCGTGTTGTCTGATAACGACATTAGGCCGTCTAAAGACAACGTGTTAGCTCGCATTCTCACAGGGCTGAATGTTTCCTCATCGCATGAAATTTTCCTGTCTCCGACCACTTCCTCAGGCCTGGGAGCTCAAACCTCTCCGATTCACCTACAAGAAAACGTGTATTTTAAAGCGGCGAAGCTAGACAAACCGACACTATTGCACAATTTTAGTTCATTAAAGACAGCCTGAGGATTTCCCAACCCTCTGGGCAAAGACTGAAACAAACATAAAATAAATTCTATCAAGTCAAGCAGATCAACTGCTGGTTATTTGCAACGTTAAGAATTACAGAACAAAACAAATCCACTGAGCTGGTAAACATCCAACCCATAACTCACCATGAACAAGAGCAACAACAGCACCAGCAAAAACAACACGTTCTTGATCGTGGATCAGCTGTCAGTGACAAACTGCTACCCCCGTTCAGAGTTCTCCGAGACAACAGTTCCGTCACATTGTCTAACTGGCGGGATTTTCGCCGATCTGATCCCATCTCACCAGCTCCATTCACGATACTGCCACGTTTCGTTGTCACCGGTCCGATCTGGTCGCCGGTGGTCATACCCAAAGTTGTCTCTGTGACGTTTGTGACGTACGGATTATCCGGTGACGTGGCCTCATTCGGAACTGAGCCGGCACGTTGCACCATCATCATCATCATCACATGACCGCTGATTTTTATATCCTCGTTCGCATTGACTGGGGTCTCTTCTATCCGAGAAAATCGACGCTTTGCTTCGTTAAAATTAGGAATAATATGTACGGAATGGTGGTTGGCTACATTTTGCTCCGTCGCAACCTCCCTGACGGATACACACAGAGGTGTGTTTGTGCTGTATGCAGTATTCAATTGGTGGTGGGTGAACACGTTAGGTGTACCATGACCATCATCATCGGGAGAACAAAGTGAATTGGCATTGGTTCGCGCAGTCGAGGAGAGTTTGGAAGAAGAACCACTACACTTAGTCCGTGTGGGATCGGGAAAAGGATCATGATGGACTGTAGCTACGGTCTCTTCGGCACTCGGTTCCAGTCGTGCCTGATTCGAGTCCGTCATTAACGTGGAAGCGTCCGCGTTGCTCGTGATGGTTTTGATGGACATTTGGTCACTTGTGGCCACACGTGAAAGACATGAATTGGATAGAGCTGTGGGATGTGCGTTTTGGTTCGAGCAGGAATTATGGCAACGGGGCAACACGGAAGTGGTGTCCGAATTGAGCAAGGATAGATTTGGGGAATCGTGTGGTAGGATATGGTCAGAGCCAGGAAACGTGGAAAATGGCGGAGTAGGAATTGGACTGTGGGATAGCGGTGGTGCTGGTGACGAGGACATCGAGGAGGAGGAGGATGACGAAGTACAAGAATTGACGGTCAGAGAGGCACAGTTCTGTTGACACATAGAACATGAATTTCGTTGACCCAAGCCAGAGCGGACAGTGACAGAACAGTTAGCTGGCGATCGTGGAAGATTCGACCTAGGTGAAGAAACGAGATGAGTAAAAATGAAATCAATGAAAAGATTTTACGGTCCGTGTTGCGCATGTTTATGATCGCATGGTTCATCGGTAGTCGGGAATAAACAGGTCGTCACAGTCTGACGGAACCTAACGTGAACAAAAACAAAACTTCCGAGGAACATTCAATTGTTAAACAGTTTCACGCTGTTTGCTATGATAGCATACTTCTTGCTGTCAGGCTTCAAGTTAGGAGCAGAAATCCGTGTCAAACGGTTCCCGGATTGTTGAATCCTTCAATTGCTTCTCAGTTAAGTTTCCTAATGGTTGATAAACGTACCCAGTCAGTGTTCAATGGAGCATGATGCGGTTTCCATCTAACACAAACATCAGGATACCAAGTTGTGGTTAAAGATTGCTTCATAAGTAATGCGCATGATAGGAGACTGCCGTCAAAACCAACAGCGGTGGTCAAGCGGCCATCATGACGAACCTCAGACCCGAGGTCTCAGGGTTCGAAATCCGCAGCCGACAGTCACTTTCCCCGTTCCACAGCCTGTAAAGGCCATGGTCCCTTCTAAGACTGTTGCATAGTTGTTGCATAATGTAAAAAAGGAAGTGGAGTTTGGTTATTGTTAATCAATATTTATAAGCGGCATGTGGCTGTCGGCGATCATTGGTATCGAGTGATCGGGGTGTGCACCTTGTGTGAGATTCATCCACGAATAATATTTATTATCCCGTCCATTCTAACTAAGTAGAATTTTCCGCCCGGGTCAAATGCCACATATGGTGAAAAACCGTCTGCCACGTCGCGCGTTGGCAGCACTTCCTGCGTCAAGATAAAAGAAGCCACTAGCGGGTCAGCAGATGACTTGGTGAAGGGACAGGAAAAAATACGAGGAGAAATTCGAGAATTTAGATGTTTTTTCCCCGTGTTTCTAATTGATGTGCAAACCGTTTCATTCTTAGATTGCTGGAGAAACTGGGACGTGTGGCACCAAACCGGGAACAGTGACCATCTCGTTGTCATTTCCAATCACGGTAAACTGTTTGAGAACTATATGTGTGCTAGCACGGTTAAATCACGTACTCCGTGTGACGGCTCGAGTGCTATCTCTTGACAGTCCAGTCACCATTGGTAAATTCACCCCCTCCACTCTCGATATCCTAATCCCACCTACTTCTTGTTAGTATCAATAGTGGGCAGTGAAGTGCTCGGTGGGTTTCTCTCTATAATTCCCTGTTGTACGGCGAAGTATTGTTACTATTACTACTATAATTATTTATTGGACAACTTGAGTTGTCGGATCCATGCAGTGGTACTAGAAATAACAAAACGACTACCGTGCTGAACAGTGCTAAGAGGCAGCCACCGAATTCAGAGCGCCAAGAGGTGTGACCAAATGAAGTGACGAAATGTGAACTCATTTAAACTATCCGCGATTGTGTGACATGTTCTATGTGTTCAGTACCGGCTGGATATCAAGCTTCGTCCCAACGCGACAGCATTCGCAATAACACAGCAACAGTAATGCAAGGGATGGAGTACAACCGGGGGGGGGGGGGAGGAGAGCGGTAAGTAAAATGAGTGAATCCTCGGTTAGTGGAGAATGACAGATCTATCTCTCGCAATTCCTTATTCTAACAGTGTTACTTTAGTCAGTTTGGTGCGTATATATCTATATATATATATATATATATATATATATATATATATATATATATATATATATATATATATATATATGCACAGCGACCTCGTGTAATAAGGTGAAAGTCGATAAACCAATCAACTAATCAATAAGTCAGTCAATTAGCCACTCGATCAATAAATCGATAGGAAGGGCGACCAGCAAATGGAAATTTCAGGAGATTCTAAACAATAACACGGTGCTTCCGAACAACCATCTCATGAGTGCGCGTGTGTGACGGAGGGTGTACAGTGTTTTGAAGGGGGAATTCTGCCGGTATTTATTGTTTTTACCAGTTTTTAGTATATGTTTGTGTATGTGCGTGTGTGTGCCTTAATATACCCGGCCAATTGTTGACCGCCAATTTAAAATACTTCAAGAAATCAAGCGGAATATGATTTACCGAATGCATTCGTTTGATTCAGTAGACGGGAATATGTTTAGGGACTCATTGAACCTCACCGACAGATCGCAAGTAGGCAGATCGAATTTTCCATTAATTTAACCCAGTCAAGATGGACAGGGTGGTACGTTAAATCTAATATATATATATATATATATATATATATATATATATATATATATATATATATATATATGACAATACTGAAAAACTCACAACGTTAGTGAATGGCAAAACCGAATTCAGCACTAATTCTCATGAGAAGAATTCAACTGAACGAAGTCAGCGTCAAATAATAACTACTTTCAAACGAACGGGGAATGCATATTTTTGTTACGAACCAACTGTCTGAGGAGCTAAGATGCACGGTTCATACAGTTCCACGGTTGTACGGACTTCCCAGGGAATCTCGAACCCGGAACTCGGATTCGCTCCCTACCATCAATGACAAATTGAGTCTACTATAGCGTTGCTTGCTGGTTATCTGAGCTATTTGAACCGGTAAAAATATGATTATACATTGCTCCAAGGATGTATTTCAATTCATAGAGCGAATGAAAGGTGCCACTATGCAGGAAAAATAACGTTCTCGCATGACGTCCATCCTCTGTTCAAGGGTGTACCATTAACGAAAGCCGTCAGCTTCGTGATGAATTACATAAGAGAAAAAACATTCAGTTCCTGTTTCGCGGAACACTGTACAGACAACGAGACGGTGTGGCTAAGGGATCACCTCGAGGTTCACTCCTCGCTGACGCATTCCTCGCAAAGTTAGAAAGAACCAAGCTGAAGTCTACAACTGGCAGCTTCGAACAGTACTATCGTTATTTGGACGACATGTTTTGTGTGGCTGACGTCAATTGTGACCTAGACTTTGTGCGAACTGGGAAGAATGGGGAGAACATAGCAGTACACTTTACAGTCGAAAGTGAATATAACCATCAATTACCATTCCTCGATGCGACTATTACGAGAATGGAATACGGTTAGATTCTGCGAAACGTTTAAGGAAAACAAACATGGAGCGGCCAGTATCCTAATTTCCACAGTTTCGTTACTACGCTACATAAGCGAAACTTCGTGAGATGTTTTGCTTTCACAGCGAGAAAAATTTGTTGTGCGGAGAATTTAGGGGACAAATTGATGCTCATAAGTAACATCACACGTGAGAACAATCATCCGGATGGACTTATCGACAGGAATCTCACTGAAAGAGCACCGAAGATCGACGCGGAAACCGTAAGAGAGAAAGACCTTGCCGTTGATAGTGAAATTCTAGGCCCAGGACTGGATGGAAAAATTCGAAACACCCTCAACGCCGTCACATCACGTTTTGTGTGTTCCAGATGCTCCTCTGATCCTGATTCGGAACACGGATAGACTTCCCGTGCTCTTTTTGATGTTTTTGTGACGCACGACCGGCACGAGAGCTATTCACCCGGATTCACGAGCACCCCCCACGCTGAATAAGTCAAGAACAGACTGAACCGCTAAATAACGCAATCTTAGAGCTTTTGGTTGACACCGGACATCAGATGAATCTGGACCCGAGGTGTAACGATACTGTTCCTTGGGGTGAGACACACTTCTCAGGTATACAATTGATCAACAAGCAATTCCATAATCCAGTCCTATCGACGGCGAAAAAGGCCACGCGAATGTCTAGGAACACGATGACTGTCGGTCTTTGGAAAGTGTGACGGTGCTCTATCAGTTTTCGGAGGATGAAGATTTGATCAATACACCCATGATCGGCACGAAAGCCACCTTGCTCGTAGCGAGTCTGCTGTTCACACAGCCTGCGAGGTATAACTGACGCAAGCAGCCTCGACACTATGGGGACATGGCTTTTCTGTTATTTATGTCCGGTGCCGGCTTAAATTCGAGAACAATCCGTCAGGCCAAAGAAAATTATCGACGTATGTAATGAAAGATCTCCAGGCAATTTTTCGCTTTCGAAAAGCCAGACTACGAGCCAGAATTGAACCGGCAGCTTTCCGCCTACCGGGCAGTTGATTCCCCAACTGACCTATCATACCCATCATGCTTGCTCTTTTGATCACAAAGTCAGAACGCAATATCATTGGTATTGACCTTAATTGCCACTCAACAAATATCAAACAACACACAGACACAAAGACAGAAGAAAAAAATGCAGTAAGCAAACTCACTCGTGAGGAGAATCCTCAGGCACGGCGAGCGCACTGAGGTTCCACGTGGGTATTCCGGAGGCGGAAATAAGCCCCACAGTATTAATGTTGGTATTACTGTTACAATGGTTAGCCACAGCACTACTATCAGTACTACTAATCTGACTGCAATTGTGATTGGAATTTTTGTTGCTAGGTGACGTATGGTTCTGTTGTTGTTGTTGCTGCTGTTGTTGTTGTTGAGGTAATGTTAGTGTTGGTGGCTGTTGGTGGTGATGCGGATGATGATGATGGTGGTGATGGTGGTGGTGTGAATGATGGTTCGGGTGGGGATGGGGGTGGTGGTGTTGCGTCATCGTCGACTTGCTCGCTCCCATTGCCATGCTTGCGTTTGTCTCTGGGGCGCTTGGGGTGGCCGAGGTGGTCGATAGAAGAACGGTTGGTCCAAAGTCCATCTGAAAGGGATCGGATTTGGAAAGGTGGAATAGACAGATATCAAACTGCCATTATCAAATGAAAGACGATTTCAGAATAGTTGATAACACTTATTAATCGATGACAATATTCAGAGTGTTTACCGTCGTTGAGTGAGCACTTTCAGCGCAGCAGAAAAAAAAATCTGTCATCGAAATCAAGCTTTAGGCCAAAACCCGCAGTCTTTTAGCCTTGACGCACAACGTTTAGCCATGCCGCTGCAAGCCAGTCAGATGAAAAGTATCAGAATGTTATGACGTCAAGAAATATTGGAACAATTAATTTTTTTTACAAAGATTGGTCTACTGAACTGAACTGAACTAACAATATTCCGATAGCGAACAAGCTCGTTTCCAGTAACTTCATCCTCTGGCTAATACAGTCACATTATATATATATATATATATATATATATATATATATATATATATATATATATATATATATATATATATATATATATATATATATATAGGAATGCATATTTTCGGAACAAAATAGAAGGTATTTACAGTATCAAATTAAGATTGGTCAATCAATATTGTAGGTGTTTTGCGGTTCGGAAAAGGGGTGGGAAGTTGGTTGTTCGTGGTTGAGAAAACTCGGTGTAGAAAGTACATCTGGGGTGGGTTGGCTGCTTCCTGTCACGACTGAAAGGTCGCGGTCGAGGTCACCATGATTTTGTCCCCCATTTTCCGATCGCGGCCAGGGTAGCTGCAGTGATTTGACAAATCACTTGTGTGAACAAAGCGATGGATTTAACAGCCTAATCGCTACTGTCTCCGCTGCTCCCAAAGTGATTTGGCGAACGATCTTCGAGGAATTCACAGGCACTTTGTAAATTATTTTGAAGGCTTCGTTGTCTACCTGGTGCCCTGTCTCGGCAAGGTGCGCCACGATTGCACTAGTTATGGTTCTTCTAGTTCCTGTCCTCAGCCAAGCTGGTTTGTGTTCCTTGATTCTGTGGGACAGTTGCCGTGTCGTTTTGCCTACAGAGATTGCCGAACATGAGCAAACAAATGAATAGGTTAACATAGAGGAGGAAAGGACAGGCATTTTGTCTTTGAGATTCATAGAAATCATTGACCGGCTTGTGAAGTGGGCGCGTAGAGTTGCGGCGGGAAATGTACGGGCGATTGCATCCCTTAGGCGCCGAACTAGTAGTTCGCATTTAACATCTCCTTTGAAGGAAAGTTGCATGTGCAATTCTTTCTTCTTGGCGGTGATTATCAATGGTCGCTTGGGTACTTCCGAAATGTTCTTTTGAATGAAACGTTCCGGATACCCGTTGTTTAGTAATATTTGTCTTATGTGATCTAATTCCTCACTCACTGTTTCCTCGGAACAGATCTTTCGTATGCGAGACGCTAGGGATCGGACTAGGTTCTGTTTGCGTTTTAGAGGCACGAAACTGGCAAAATGTGTGTATAGGCCTGTCCATGTTGGCTTGCGATAGACGCGGCGGACGAGCTTCCCATCTTCCCTTTTCGTAAGGTTTACATCCAGAAAATGAAAGTTGCCGTCTAATTCCACTTCGGGTGTGAAACTGAGCGCACTGTGAGCCTGGTTAAACTTTTCCATCAGTTCATCTAGGTGAACGTTTGTCGATCATAATGAAGATGTCGTCCACATACCGGCAGTACCTTGGTAGTCTTTCTATGGTGTCTTTGAGTACCCCATTCTCCAGCTTGGCAACGAAAATGTCGGCAAGTAGGGGTCCCAGAGGCGAGCCCAATCGCAACTCCATCGGTTTGTCGGTAAAGCTTGTTGTTGAAACAGAACTGAACATTTAGAGTACATCGTAGTAGTAGTTCTTTCAGACTGGCTACCGGAATACCAACGTTTATTTCATTTTCGATTATTTATTTGCACAAATATTCGATGGTTTCTAGAAGTGGGACGCTGGTAAATAGTGATGTTATGTCCAGAGATGCCATTTCAAGTCCTGTTGTATTTTGTTCTCTTATTAATTCTACGAACTGTGAACGCCTGAATTAATGCTCATTCTCGTAAATTCCGTTCAACGAAATGCTTTCGGGGTTTGTTTTTGCTATTATTGTCGTTGCTAGACCGTGCGACTTAGTTGCACAGCTAAAAAGCAGAGAATTTTATAATCCTAACATGGCATACAAATCAATAAAAAAATGTATTGTTTCCCTGTCTGTAAAGGAACAGACATTATTTTATTACTTGGGTGACGTGAAGATGGCCACTTCGTGGCCACCGTGTGAAAATACCGTATTCGTAATGGTTAGATGTATCACTTAAAAACAAACACGCACAAACTGACCCTGAACATCAAGATCACGGTATCGAATCAGTACCCTGTGAACCATCCATACAGAGGGAGAGAGTGTGGACTTACTGGTATGGATTAGAGCATAAACGTGACATGAGGAACCAGTCTTGGAATGGAGTTGTTGGCCGTTATATGCTACACATCATCAGCTGACAATTGGTCAACTGATTAAACCAGTAAAAGAAATCACCTCAGGCTGTGATTTATGATTGGGTTGCCACAGATGAACACACACATACACAAACCGGCACCAACCGACATGATTGACAGATGGTGACTTGGTTGAACAATGACCCTGATCATTAACGCCATAGATGACGGTTAAGAATATGACACAAAAAGTTGTGATTTTTGACTATCGGATATTGTGCGATTGAGGGTGTGTGACTGCTTGTATCGTACGTAGGGATTGCTATTCATTTTGAAACTTCAAGTGCTACAAGTTGAGTGAAAAGTATTTTTTTATTTCTTCAGTTGGATACTCAAATGAGATATTGATGTGAGCCTGATGCGCCACACAGACAAACATATATACATACACACACACACACACACACACACACACACGTAAACATGCGCACCAACCGAAATGCCCAATGCTTGACGGAACAAAGCAATAGAGCGCGCTTTGTTCAGTTCATCATGCTTTGTCAACATTTACCCACACTGGCTTTTTGGCCAAAAGAGAAAAATACTGCATAACATTGAATAAATATCGATTAAACCACTCTATGCAACTGTTGGGCTATGATATGATAATATGATGGACCATAGAAATAGGTTTACGAGAGAAAAACAGTCTACTTTAGACAGTTGAGCATGAGCGGCTTATTCCCAGAGAAGATAGGATTGGTAACTTGTGTTTTGTTGTCCTCTCCCCAACAACTATCCTATTACTCGCGGTTGACCGGTTTGTGAACAAGACAGTATCAGGATTTTATTTGATTGGTGGATCTTATCTTAAAACATTTAATTATTATCGTTTTTCTTTTTCTATTTTACGTCCATTTCTGGGGAGAGAAGACTGTACAACTGATCCGTCGTGAACATGGTACACACTGTTTGCTTGTTTGCCCGGTTGTGCGGTGGATCGATAAATTGTCCCAGCTCACCCTTGCGTGTGAATCTCTTTGCTGATGTACGAATTTCCCATACAAGGAGAAGATCAAGTATTCTGACAGATACTATTATAATAATATCGAACAAATGAGATAAAAAAAACTAGAACCGACGATGACCCATGTTAGGGATTTCTTGATTCAGATTTCGTGAACGCCGGTAAACTTTTAACCTTCTTGGTTTTTGAACCAAATTCGTCTTGCCTGTAGCCAGCTTCAGTGAGAGCCTTCCTATCAAGACCGGTGGAGATCAAGTGTTCATTAACGTGGGCGGCAAAATCTCGAAGTCCCTGGTTTGAATCTTCCCAACACCGATTGTTTCCCCATCCGGCATCCTCTTATTGGCTGCGGAATCCTTCAAGAGATATTGTAATTGGTTTTATAATAAATACAGGAATTAGACAGATTATTATAGTGTCCGAAAGTTACTACTGAGCACAATTACAGAACACGGATTTATGAACGAGCTTGTTTTTCGTGATTCCGAGTCATGTCATTACAACGCAATATACTAATATAAGTTAGAGGATTGAACCAATTAGATAAATGAGTGAACGTGATAAGGATTTATGACCACGGAATATTGTGGTTCGGTCTTAACTCTAGACCAGATATGGATTGTTTTAGGCGTTTTGTCAATTTTCATCTTTTCTGGGGTCTGCTTTGGGGCTGACAGTATTGTACACACAAATTATTTTTGAGCACAAAAGTGGGGAGGGTGATCGTGGAAACAAATTCAGGAAGAAAACCAGCTGGGTTTTGTGAGTCCGCTTCAGTCCCCATCGTCATCCGCTTTCGAACGAAAACTGACTTCGATTCCACAGTTTTGTCCGTACAGGTTCGTATCTACGCTCGGCCGAATCCGGACTACAAAATCAATGATGAACTGCGTTGTATGAAACCATCTAGCACGGTCATCGATTTTTAACATGTGGATCAGTGCAAC